>OV743313.1:12520416-13913333 GCA_928268935.1 Lasiommata megera | reverse complement strand
TGAAGCAATAAGACCGCCTTTGCATACTTATGTGTTAAGTGTTTTGTGTTGTGGTTTCTTTGAAATTTGTGTGCAATAAAGAGTATTTATTTTATCTTATCTTATCAGTATTATCTTAGCTACCGATGAAGATCTCTATTAAACATAGTATAATAAATTTACTAGCGTTCTATTGTTTGTGAAAACGTGAACATTTGCCGAGAGAAAATGCAGAAATAAATTCCGCGGTAAGAAGTAAAAATTTGCCACGTGTAACAGCTCAAGTGGGTTATATTATATTAATAAAAGAAGTTGTATTCTTATTAACTGTCTTGCTCGTTCTCCGAGGTAAAGAACGTTATATTATAATAATAACCAGTTCTTTACGTACACAGCTCTATTGGGAAAGGTAAAAGGTGAATTTCATAAAATGTTGACTAAGCTCATGTATGTTATAATTAAGTACGTACGTAACTTTTACGACCAATACTTTTAACCATTAGGTACGTATGTTTAGACTTTTATATCATCATCATCATCATGATCAACCCATTGCCGGCTCACTACAGAGCACGGGTCTCCTCTCAATATGAGAAGGGTTTGGCCATAGTCCACCACGCTGGCCATGTGCGGATAGGCAGACTTCACACGCCTTCAAGAACATTATGGAGAACTCTCAGGCATGCAGGTTTCTTCACGATGTTTTCCTTCACCGTTAAAGCAAGTGATATTTTAATTGCTTAAATACGCACAGAACTCCGAAAAGTTAGAGGTGCGAGCCCGGGTTTGAACCCCGACCTCTGATTAGGAGGCGGACGCTCTAACCACTATGCTATCGCAGTTTCAGGACTTGCTTTTACATTATAATATCAAAATAGGTTTTTCTTTACTGTATCTCAAATAAGCACTGGATTGCAAAGTTATGAACTTAGGAAGGAAGCTACATATGATAAAATATATATTCTCATCTTTCTTTAGAGTGAGAGGAAACAAGCGCCTGCATTTCGATAGAAAAGTGGAATTTTCGCGAATCAAATTCAGTTGCTCTCGAAATATATTGCTTCCGCTATACCGTTTCCATGTTCGATGACCTTATTCGGAATCAATAATAATATTACGTTTCCATTGAAAACAATTTCCATGATGTTTATATGAAGGGTTTTTTTGTACTAAAAAGTTTTACCCGACTGAACTTACAATTATATTACTGAATAATCGTTCTGCATTTGAAAAACGTCTTTCAGATTATCATCCTTCTGGTTATAGTCTGGTAGAAAAGTAGATTTACTTTTGAGAATATTCATATTACATTTGCTTATTATTATTTAAATATTTGATAAAAAAAAAACAACGCGTACGCGGTTGCATTTTAAAATCGGAGGTCCTAGGTTAGAGTTTTTTTTATCAATGTCTACATATCCTGGTCACAAATCCCGTGCACAAAACTGCACATTTATACACGACAAGTTAGCCCTTGACGGCATCTCACCTGATGGTAAGTGATGATGCGGTCTAAGATGGTAGCGGACCAACCTGTTAGGGTATGGTAAACCCATACTCCTAATTGGTTTCTACACGAGATCGTGCCGGAACGCTAAATCGCTTGCCGACACGTCTTTGTCGGGTGGTAACTAGCCACGGCCGAAGCCTTCCATCAGACCAGACTCGAGCCGGGAATCGAACCCAGGACCTCCAACTTTAAAATACAACGCGCTGGGCCACGGAGGTCGTCAAGAGCATAGGGTCGGTTACATTAGTAAGATATGTATTAAAAATTACGTATGGTCTATTTTACGAGGAAACCATCTGTGCACACAACGACCTAAATATACAATAACGTTGTTTACTTGAATTTCCCAATCTTGATTATCGTACCTTATGTAATACCCATAATTTAATACCTTTAGTTTGGGTTGAGCCAAAAATTGTTTTGGGCTTATCCTACATAGAAACCTAGAATTGAGCGCTGTGGCTTGTGCGTTTATAAGTGGTAGGTCCGCGGTTCGGTCCCTGGCTGGAACATTTTAGACATTTGTCATTTCTGAATTTTGTCTGGACTGAACTGTTTGGAGGCTTCAGCCATGTTCAGTTATTACCCTACCGACAAAGTACTGAGCAATACTGAGCAGTTTAGCGTTTCTTTGATCCAATTAGAAGTATAGTCTTTATAGTTTTAATGGGTTAGCACGCTACTATCTTAGACTGCATAATCGCTTACTGTGGTAGGAGAGATTTTCGTCAAAGGCTGATTAGTAGTAAATATAGGTATTATACTTTCTAACCAAGCGTGCTCCACTTTGGGATGCATCATCTGTATGCTGGTCTTATATATAGAAACATATCGTCTTGTCATACTAATACAGAAGTCGACGTTGAAATAGATTATTTAAATTACGTGTAAAATATAAAACAAATAAATAACTCGTAAAGTGTAACTATGTAGTACTGAGTAATATGTACCCACCAGGATGGTGCGCCAAAAATAATTCATTAATCAAACAATGCTGTTGACATTGAATCAGAAATAACGATCGAGGTATTTTAAGAGTAACGATACTGACTGTCTGGTACTGACTGAAATAGATTATTATTCAAAAGTAATAAATAGTCACAGCACAAAGATTTCTGTATTTATTGGTTTAAATTTAGAAACAGATTGTTATTCAAAACCAGTTAATAGTCACAGCTCACAGATTTCTGTATTTATTGGTTTAAATTTAGAAATGGATTATTATTCAAACGCAATAAACAGACAGCACAAAGATGTCTGTATTTATGGGTCTAAATTTAGAAATAGATTCAAAAGTAATAAATAGTCACAGCACAAAAATTTCTGAATATATTAGTTTAAATTTTGAGCCAACTGCCATAATATTCAATTGTTGTACACCTATTTGACGAGTTTGTATGTTTGAACGCAACAATGTTCTGAAATTACACGCTTTGATTAAAAGCAAATAATTCAGTAGCTTTTCTTTGTACTTCTGCTGATTAGTATTATGGAAAGATAAACAAGTAATACAAACTTTGCTGAAAACACAATCTCAGCTTAAACAACTAAATCACCAATAGATTTAATTATTATCATATTTTGTTTTTTAAATTAAGATTCAATTGGATCCGTTTATCGTATCGATGACGTAATTTTTATTTTAAATCACTACAAGTGTAGCCCTTGGTGGCTATCTCACCTGGTGGTAAGTGATAATGCTGTCTAGGATGGTAGCGGGCTAACCTGTTAGGAGTATGGTATACTCATGCTCCTAATCGGTTTCTACGCGACATCGTGCTGGCACGCTAAATCGCTTAGCGACACGCCTTTGTCGGTAGGGTGGTAACTAACCACGGCTGAAGCATGCCACCAGACCATACTAGAGCCGAGAATCGAACCTAGGACCTCCAACTTTATAATTCGACAGCGTACGCACTGCGCCACGGAGGTCGTCAATATCGTATTTTACCAAATGTCGAGAAAGGCTAAGACCTAAATAATTTATTTCAGCGCGACGTTAGATAAGCTTTAATTGATAAAAAGTTTGAGACGTCATCTGTAAAATTAGTGCTAAAAGTTTTGCTCTTGCTCTACCAAAACTAACTTTCTCTTGGAACGAAAATTTAATTAGCATAGCAGTTTGTTTAGTTCATGTTCAGTAATAGTTCTAAACTATTATTCGTGAGTTAGTCTCAATAATAGCGGACAAAACAAGTATTAAGTCAAAGGAGGCCACGCGACAAACTGCGGGAGAATGTTTTGACACTTTGGCTGACCTTACTTCACTGTAAACAGTCAGTTAATAACGTCGTTAACTTATTTAAATAGTATGTCACGAAACTTAAACTGGAAAAATATTATCTTGCATTCTTTTTAAATTTCAAATCTAACAGTATATGATGAAATAAAATTCAAAAGCATGAAAGGAAGTCCCAGGGCTTATTCTTGCTAATTTTTGCTTTTATTTCTTGTCTATTTTTGCTTTTGACTGCGCAAAAGAAAAAACTTTGAGATTCTTTTACTCCTATTTAAACTACAGTTTTACAACCATACCAAATTTACTTAATAACCTTGTAAGTAATAAACTTAAAATTCATAAAACTTAAAAGATTGAGTAAAAATTAAACTGATGATTTTATGAAGTTATTAAAGTACTTACGATTGGTCCTTTAATAGTTTCACCTGGTAATATCATATTTTTATTCGTAGTTATTTATCCGGATCACTTGGCAGTGTGAAAGCTATGACCTATATTATTTATTTAACACCAATAACCTGAATTGAATGGGCACATTAAACATTAATGCCAGACGGAGTGGATTAAGGTAGCTTTCAATTTTCCTTTGTAGAAAACTTAATTATGCCAAAATATAGGAATATTTGTACATATAATAATAACGTTTAAAGTACAAATGATTTTACCGTATAAGAACTTGAGCGGTCATGTTTAATAATAAGATTTATAAAAAAGAACAAACCGATTTCATTTTAAGTTACTATCTCCCAATATGAGTCGGACATCTATTCATTTATTTATTGAGGTTCACAAACATCACCACGGTATATGTTTATTCAAAGGTATTACATATAAAATGATTATTAACGTGACGTCTATAACGTAAGCAAATATCATTAGACTTTACTCAGAATAAAATGAATATATGGGTTATTTTTAAATAAAATAAGGAATTATCAATATCAGGTGATATCTAATAAAGATTAAAGTGGGGAAATAAATAAATTAACTGCGTTTTCATAAAAAAGAGAGCTTTATAGAACTGAGGATCAAATTAGAGGGGTAATTATTTCTCCAAACTATAATCTATGTAGATAATTTAAGACGAGCAATTATTTTCGTAAAGCGTTGAATAATAACTAATTAAAATACATTATTTAATAATATATTATGTAAGATTATTTATGGTCGGAATAAAAATGTATTTATGTTATAACATAAAAACATGTGCCGATGAAAATTCAGTTATAAAGGAGTTACTGATAATAAGGTACGCATGTTTTGGATAAGCGGTATTACACAACTTAATAGATAATACCACTTTAGCATTATCAGCTAAAATGATAAATCGGATGCGAAAATGATAATATCATAACCATCAATAAAGTATCTACACTAAAATTATAATGCTTTATTTATTTTGCCTAATATATTAACTATCGATTTCAAACATAGGGATAAGTGATAGTTGAATTATTTGTTTAGACATACCCAGGGAGACCTTACATTAGCCTAATTCATCTTTCCCGGGCTACACAAAATTTTAATTTATATTTAGAATTATTTATTTAGAAAGCCTTCTAATCAAAGTGCGGCGGTTCGAATCCGGGCACGCACCTCTAACTTTTCGGAGTTATGTGCGTTTTAAAAAAATTAATATATCACTTGGTTCAACGGTGAAGGAAAACATCGTGAGGAAACCTGCACGCCTGAGAGTTCTACATAATGTTCTCAAAAGGCGTGTGAAGTCTGCCATTCCGCACATGGCCAGCATGGTGGACTATGGCCAAAACCGTTCTCATATTGAGAGGAGACCCGTGCTCTGTAGTGAGCCGGTAATGGGTTGATCATGATGATAAGATAAAAATGTAGTTTAAATAAACACAAATATTAAACGCACGAACCAAAATTTCACTGTGTATGTGTAACAAATTATTGGCAAAAAATGTTTGCAAAAACAAAACATTTGTAGTAATTAGAAGCACATGTTCGCAAGAACGGACAAAAACCTAAAATATAATACTGGGGCCTAACGACGGTGTTGTTTGGGTCATGTATCAGGTATTGTATGATATAAGGTTTCATACGAAGTTAAAAAAATGTTCCTTAGCTGCTTTTGCGCCTGCTATGGAAGTTTCATTTTTTTCCGCTACAAGTTAGCCTTTGACGGCAATCTCACTTGGTAGTCATGATGCAGTCTAAGATGGTAGCGGGCTAGGGTATGGTAGACCCGTACTCCTAATTCTAAGCGACTACGGAACGCTAAATCGCTTGGCGACACGCCTTTGTCGGTAAGGTGTCGTTCGTGTCCAGCGACTCTCTGCGATTTGCTCTCATCAAGTCATCTGTCTACCTAGTGGGACATTTACAAACACAACGCTTTTTACTTCAGAACCTAAGGAACCCGATATCTTTTGCAGCCTTAGATTTACGATTCGTTGTACTATGTCGGCAAATCTGTTTATTTAACAAGTTTTCTAATTCTGATTTTAATACGTAAATATATTTTCTCACGAGATACTCCGAGCAAAGCTTTCTCCTTCACCCGCTGAGTGTCCCTCAGGCCTCAGCCTACTTATAAGCGCAATACAAGCAGGGCTGCCGATATTGTTTCGGAATCATATACCATCACTAACAAAACGTACTGATCAAATACTAACTAAATTAACTAGGTTGCCTAACATGACAATATACGGCAGCCTAACATGGCAGTTGACAGACTCTTTGTAATCAACTGCCAGAACAATGCACTAATTCAACAGTAAATAAACAGTTTAACGTAAGTTCATACCTCGTAAATCTATGTGATATTGACTGATTAATCAACGCACATCTCACTGGACAGATCGGGCTTAAATTTGGCATATAGATAGCTATTATCACGTAGACGTTTTTTTTTCTTTTTTATTATAAGTTAGTCATTGACTGCAATCTCACCTATGCATGACTACTATGCATTCTAAGATGGTAGCGGGACAACCTTTTAGGGGTTAAGTAAACCCCTAGTCAAAATTGGTTACTATGCGACATCGTGTTGCAACGCTAAATCGTTTGGTGACACGTCTTTGTCGATAGGGCCATGCCATGCATAAGCCATGGCCGATTTTTTTTTATATCACCATCTCATATAGTCAATAACAAATGAGGAACAGCCCGCTTGCTGACAGACTCAGTGTCAGCAGATTTTTAATATTAAAGAATAGCTAGAAGCATCCTCAGTAAATTCGCGCATCTCAGAGATCAGGAGCCGAGTGCAACGTGAATCTGGAGCACCAGTTGTTTAGAGTAAAACTGTATTTAATTTATGAAAATGTAGTGCATTCGCATTGGAATAAGTGGAACAGCTTTTAAGTAATTAAAATTGCTCGCGTCTTCGTTTACGTAATTTAGAGTTTTTTTTAACCCGATACGATAACGGTTTAATTTCCTAAGTTCAAACAATTCCAAGTTCATCTTAGGTTGCAAGGTACGAGTTTATTTTTTTATCCTTTTTTTTTTGTTTTTTTGTAGGTTTGTAAGTGCTTGTTTGTAACTGGGTGAACTGCCTTTAATAAATATATTATTATATTATTATTATTCTATGCATCGTGTTTACATATAATTTGAGTGGTCAACTTCGCATAGATAATAAAAGTTTTATTTTAGAGTCAGTGGGATCCGTTTACAGTTAATAGTCCGGAAAATATAGAACGCGATTTCCGTCTCCAGGAAGATAACCATCGCTTAGCTGAATTTCGTCAAGATCGGTATAGCGGTTGAGTTGAACAAGAGTAATAAACAAAAATACTTTCATCTATACCTACTTATAAAAAGGGTAAGGGGCAAAAGGGTGCTTAATTTTTAAACTAAGTTTTGACAACTCCGTGACACAACGCGTGGTCTTTCGTATGGATCTTTCATAAAGATGGAGGTCCTGGGTTCGATTCCTGGCTCGAGTCTGGTCGCGGCTTTGATCGCTCGTGATGTTGCGGCATGATGTCGCGTTGAAACCAATTCACTGCATGGGTTTACAATATCCCTAACATATAGCTCGCTACCATCGCTTGCCATCTCAGACTGCATCATTACTTAAAACCAGATGAGATTGCCGTCAAAGGCCACCTTGTAGTGCAATAAAAAAAATGTTTATAATATTTCGCATCGATGGTTTTTGTTCCAGAATAGCAGGTAAACATTTTGGAAGGATTAAAATAAATACTTTCGTTGACAGTATAAACATGTACATATATGTACGAACACACACATATATACATGTATATATTATCATCATCATCATCATGATCAACCCATTGCCGGCTCCCTACTGAGCACGGGTCTATTTTCAATATGAGAAGGGTTTGGCCATAGTCCACCACGCTGGCCATGTGCGGATTGGCAGACTTCACACGCCTTTGAAAACATTATGGAGACCTCTCAGGCGTGCAAGTTTCCTCGTGATGTTTTCCTTCACTGGTTTTAAAATACCAACACAAATGCGTTCGAAGTAGTTTATAATAAAGGTAACAAATTTTAATGACAAAATACCATACTATGTACGTGTTTTCCAGAGAAAACTTCGATGAAATAAAATGAAAATGAAAAACTTACCCTACTTCTCCATATTGAAATGAACTAGATACTCGCGGCAATAAATTGTATGCGAAAGTCTACATAAAGTTGCTTCATTAAGAGATCTTATTCAATTTGGATATGAAAAGGTTAATTATACTAAACGGCACGTCATAAGACACGGCGCGGTTTCAGTTTCATTTTACGGTAAGAATAAAAGAGAAGATATTTTTAACACAATAGAAACGCATTTCGCTTGAGTGATCGGTATGAATTATGTTCTAGGAATAATGTAAACTTGAACATGTTCCAAATTGTTTGCAGTAATTTATGTTAGTAGGTATGCCGGGTTAACAATAGGTATATTATTTTTTTCTAAAGTCTACCTCTCGGCCAAATAGCTCAGTCGGTCGATAGTAGTTTTTTTAACCTATTTCACGAAATTTTAAAGAAACCTACCTGTGTTTCAAGTACTTAGTAAACTAAATGGACTTGTCTTCCAATATCAGTCAAAAGTGAATACTTGAAATGATAAGATGAGATGTATGATATAAAAATATCTTGATTGATTTATCTTTCACCATCTATTGTGTAAGATCATAGACTATTTCGTTTATTCTATTATTAACAATAAATGGTTGGTACTTCAAAGCGTTAAAGCATGCAAAAACTAAAAAAGTCAATCAGTCTAAAGCAATATTAAACCTGGATATTATCAAGGATAATGCAATAAAAATAATTACTTGAAAATTTACGGAAATCGTCTTCAATGTTTTTAGAGCATCGTTGTGTAATTTCGTAAAAGAAAGATTCGATTCATGTGAAAATAATCTTCACGTTAGATGTAATGTATAATTCATTCGATACATTTAGCGCAAGTAAAACAGTTTTTTCTAACATAAACATCGTTGTGAGTGACGCACATCGATCTGGAAGCTTGTTGTTCCTGGAAGTTTGGTATCTACACAGAAATTAAAGCTAAAAATATTCAAACCTTACAAAAAGTAATTGAAATAATAAGCACCTTTCAAAAAATACCTCCGAGCCATCGGAGTCGCTGCGAGGTAGAATTAATTTAGGAAGGACCATTCCTTTCTTACGTCGACCCCGGATGCCAGAAGGAATTGGCCATTGTAGTTCATTACACGCCATTGGGCTGTGTGGACTTAAGATCGTCAACCGACGCTCCGGTGGGGGCAAGCTGAGTTGCTGTAATGCACGTCGCTCTGTCGCAAATAAGCCTCGCCTTTTCTCCGCTGAGTTACCCATGTCTTCACCTGATAAAGCTCTCCGTGCTGGCGCGCCCCGCGTCTCTCTAACATCTCGTTCGCTAGCCGTTAAAAACGAACTACGATGGACTCGAACGGATGTGCATGAGCTCGCAGGGCGCGCGGGTGAAGTGTCCTTACTGGGTCTCAGGCTCTCCATTGATCGAGCCGTTTCCACCCTAGCTGCTGCTAAGTATTGGCCGCTTGTAACAGTTGTTTGAGCGACCTCACATTCTTCTTGACTAGAACTTGAAGTGCCGCTTCGGGAAAATGTGCTTATTTTCGATACCAAACTCCTATCACTATATTGAGCTGTGGAGATGCTTGAACCGGTGGTATTAGTATCGTTAGACTCTGAGGAAGCTTGTTGCCTAATATAACCTTCTTCCAAGGAGGCATGGACGACTCGCGCATTTAGTGAACTAAATGCAGCCAGATTAGGTCGGCGAGCCTTTCGTTCGTCGTCTTCCTCCTCCATTTTTAAATTAAACAATCTACTTTATGTATGAAAACACCTCACACAATCACAAAACACTTTAAAAGAACATCTTTCATTTCAATTTATTTATTTTATGTATTACAAATTTAAACTTAAATATATCATAAACAATAAGGAACACTGGACACAGTCTTTATCACTTTTCGAGACCACCTCACGCACTTTCAAATGACACCTGAAACAAATTCATTATGTTAGTAATCTAAAATTTACATTAAGTTGAAGCTACCCTTAAATTATTCATTCCATTTCAGCGAGAAAAGGAGTGACAAGGAAATGAAGGATCAGGGAGAAAATTGATTAGGACGTAGTAACTCAAACAACAAATTTGCGTACTGTATTGACTGTAACGAAGCCTTATGTCAAATTGGTAACGGATGCGGCCTTTTATTTACTCTAATAAAGTTTTATTTTTATACCGAAAAGTGATGACACCTTCTATAAAGACCTTGTTGATGTTATCAACCTCTTAGCATACAAGGCTTGTGCTATTTGGAAGAATAATGTTTTCTTAATTAATGTTACCAGGAATCAAATCATACGTTAATTATCACACTGTAGAGCCAAACTGATGGGAGATGTTTAAAAATAAACTTTAATTACATTGTTTTATTGGTTGGCAGGTTTCGCATCAAGAGCCAGCTGGCCCGCTTGGTTTGCGCAGTCTGTGAGGGCTTTCATCTGCTCGGCGTTTAATCCACTCGCCTTGACCCTAACGTCAGCACTTCTAGAATGTTCTTTGCTTTCACTGCTAGTTTCTACTCTTTTTGTAGTTTCATTTCCGTGTTCGTCAATGAAGGTTTCCTCCTCCATTTCCTCTTCATAACTCTCTTGGTACTGTTCGCGGAATTCTTGTCTTGCCTGAATGGATATGTTTTGCTTGACCTCTCTTCTTTCAACCAACTCGTCCATTGTCTTCTTGACCAGTATCTGGCCAGCTTCGAGGGTGTTGCTTTCAGACATTTTGTTTGTAGATTTTCTAAAATTATTCAAAAAAAGAAAGGTTAAAATGATGACTTTTGTTTGTTTAAAGAATGAAAATTTATGTTTCGTTTTATAACTCATCGCACTCCATCTATAATATGAGAAATCTGGTTTGATAGAAATTGATAGCACCGCTGGCGTAGGGCCAAGTATACAGTGTTTGGACGGCATTTAATCTGCTTTGTTAGAATTCGGTGAGTCGCCCGTTCTGGTATTTGGCGCATATTTAATGAAGAATTCTTATCTGTGACTACAATCTTTGTAAGACACTTGGAATACTAAGTGTAATTGAAGGTAAAAATGCGAAATACTTTAAGTTTAATCATTGAGTTAACGCACATGATCGTTCATAGTTTTAAAATGACATATCTAAATCTGAATTTGTAGAAAATTATACGGAAATACCTATCAACTCTCAGCTAAATAATTCTTACTGGAGTTTCATAAATAGACCCGTATAAATATAAAGTTCTGCTAAGAAAATAATTCTATTGTAAACGAGCATTCCAATTGAGTCACTTGACCTGAATAATAATTACTCAACTCCCTAAAGAACCTGCTTTTAAGATTTTTATGGATTTCGCACAGGGAAAAAATGTCGCATATATATCGCACAAAAAAATCACACTGAAAGCTGTTATGTCCAAACAGACTAAAAATTAAACAAATATAAAAACGAAGTGTAAGAAGAATGTCCATAACGAAATGACCCCAACAAATTGTAATCAAAAATATTTTGGAAATGATCTACCTATATTTGTTGTACCCGATTTATAATAATAGACATAATGAAATTACCTGGTAAACTTCAAGGTTTCACAACACAAATGCTGAATTCCAGAAAACTATTCGGTTGAACAATTTGAAAATAGTGTATTGTCAGAGAAGTTGCTTTAGTCGGGACTGAAAGTAAACTGACGGACGGACGGGCGAGTCGTTTTGTTTCCTCCGGGAGCTTTGCGTGGGCGCCGATAGGTATGCGATGCGTCTGCGCCGGCGACGCGCGACGTGGCGAAAATATCTCACACATGCCTTGGCGTTCCCCTTAGCACGAGATTGCACAACTCACAAATGGTTTTCGAGTATCGAATCACTATCCTACTTCCTACTAATATTATAAACGCGAAAGTTTGTCATTCAGGATGGATGTGTGTTACTCTTTCACGTAAAAACTACTGAACGGAGCTTTACATTAATATAGCTTATAAATCAGTATAACACATAGCCTACAATTTCTAAAGATATTGTGTGAATTTTCCAAAATACGACGATAAGTGCAAAGTAAGTAGGAAAAAATCTACCTTCTGCGTGATAATGTTAATGTCATAATGTTAATTCTTTTCTAGGCCACGCTAATATGAGCTACTCGAAATAGTTATCCTGCGCAGGCGAAATCGCGGGCACTAACTAGATTGCAGTTGGTTAATAATAGGATTGATTTATTGATTTGAGATGAGAAGGAGTTGCTGGCTAAATGGCATGACAAATGCATGATATTTTATGGGTACTTATAGTCTACAATATACTTAGATAGACAAATCTATTCATATACTCATATTATTATGATTTATATAAGTGAAACTCAGCATCGGTAGATCTCAAAATCAACTGAAGACATTATTTTTTTATTAATACTACATTGTATTCTTTTTGGTATAATCGTATTTTATCAGTTTTAAACTTAAAAAAAAAAACAGTGCCTTGACTATAAAAATAAGGCAAATTAAGTAAATTTTACTAACGTTATATTATTTTAATGCTCCTTAAAAACTATTCACGTATGCGAGGGCATTAATTTCGTACTATACGTACCCGTTTATAATCGAGATAATAATTAATCCTGATTTTGACAAGAATTGCATTAATTAATGCACTGGCGTAATTTAATGGGTGTTACGCGGAAACGAGGCACGTGATTGGACTTCTGATATATGAAGACCTGAATAAATCATATTAAACTCTTGTGCAATAGTTTAAGACATAAAAGCAAGTGCCAGTAACTACATCGCGATGAAGTTATTTTGTTGCTAAAATAATTAAAGTATTATTTAAACTATTATGAAGAAAACACTTATCTTAAAGTTTATTTCGTACATATGTACCCAAATTTCTTGTACAATGCAAAACAATTTTTTTTAAATTAACATGCTATATTGGTCTTTAAATAATTAATCGAAATGTCAGCCAGTCTCAAGATGTACGTCGTTTGAAACTGAAATATCTTTGAGCTGTCATCGAATACAATATATGGTAATGCAAATAAACAGAATGCGAGAATGCTGTCCGTAAATAAATAATCAAAAATACCTTTTAAAAAATTTGACTGAAGAATGCTTTACCCACCCGACACCAGTGTTGCCGTTTAACTTTTCCATATTATTGTTTCCCGTAAAAATATTATTAAATGTGGCTGAAACCGAACTAACAAGAAATTTTGTGATATGACTCGAATAGTGATATAATGGCTTATTATTAAGGTGATTACAATTTTCAAATAAAAATTCATCATCATCATGATTATCCCATTGCCGACTCACTACAGAGCACGAGCCTCCTCCACGGCCACGCTGGCCATGTGCGGATTGGCAGACTTCACACACTTTTGAGAACATGTTGGTGAACTACTTGTATGGTAGGCAGACCCTAGATTGTCTGGTACCGAAATTACTGAACAGCTTACCATACAGGCTGAGGCAGGAAATCAATTCCAAAAACATTAAGGGAAAACTCAAATCATTCTTTATACAAAATTTGTATAAAGAATGATTGAGTTTGTAATCGGAACATCCTGTCTAAAATTTATTCAAACGCTGCGGACTGTAAGGCGAAACCGGTTCTACCGAGCGCTCTGTGACGAGTGACGGTGTACGGATAAACCAAATTGAGTTTTTGTTACACCGTTAAGTTATTATTGTTATGTAAGTTTTAAAATGTATTCTGTATTAAATAAAAAATAAAACTGTCAGGCACAATAAATTAATTGCTTAAAAACCCACATAACTCTAGAAAGTTAGTGGTGCGTGCCGGTGATCGAACCCGACCTCTGATTAGGAGGCGGACGTCCTAACCACTAGGCTATCACAGTTTTTTTTAAGTGGGATATAATGGTTTTACTCTAGAAGATATAAATGTTATGTAATTAGGTGTAACCTCGCCGATGTCTATGGTATGAAACGGCGTGAATGGAGAGTTTTCTACAGAAGAGAGCATACATTTTTAAAAAGTGGGACAGTATTTGCATTTACTGATATTATGTATTTAGAGCTAAAATGCATTTTTGTGAACAATACAATAAAGGTATTTTAATAGTCGTATGTAGTAGTACACACAGACTAAGCACTGCCTTAATACTTAAAAAGGATCCTGTGGTGCGACTAAGCTTTAAATCCCTCTCTCATGTAAGAAAAAACTTTCTAAGGCTTTAATGTTTAGTGAGAAGTACAAAAATGAGGAGAGTAGGAGTAAATAGTAAAATAAAACACATTGTAGGATTTACATTTGTATAAATGTATTAGAAATTACAAGTGCATGTTAAATTTTTGTAACTATTTTGCGTAGTATCTAATATGATAGGCAAATTAAAAGCTAACCCGGAAAAATATATTTTACATTAAGTGTGATTACCCGTAATTTTGGGGAAAACTTTACAGCTGGTAATACTACTGAAGCCCAAAATAACTGGCACACGTCAGGAGACGGAGAAACACGGCTGCATGAGCCATGACTCTTCCCGATAGAGGGGGCGATAAACATGAGTAATGCGTGCCAAAGCTCTCTACTGAGTCAGACTGCCAACGCCGACGATCATCTTCATTTCCCGCAATATACCAGATCATTGTGACGTCTGTTTGTTTATCAAACTATGAGCAAACTTATTTTTAGATTTCTGTACTGTGACGTCATGTATGTTACAGTTTTAGTGTGAAATGGATTGAATGCTTAGTTTCCTTTAAAACTAGAAAGTACTTAATTTACACTATTCAGAAAACTCGCCCTTTTGTGATATTTTCACAGGTGAGTGAGGAATTTTTCCACCAGAGAATTTCTCTTACGCTTTTACAGTTTTAATATAATATTAAATTATTATTAATAACTAAGCCCGATGAAGTGCCGCATCGAACTTCGACGTTCGATGGCATTTTATCGAATATTAAACTCCTAAACATCCGACCAAAGCAAAAAGCATATTTAATTCTGCTATGGGCTCACCCTGTACTCACGCCTTTTTGTTTTGCTTTAATGATCACAGGTTTTTATTGCAATGTGTGTACAAAATTCGGTAGTGATATACTGAAACTATTACTATTTTACTTGAATAAATCGACAAGGTGCGAAAACATCGAACACAAACACAAACAAAACACATAGCTTGTATCTGGACACCTTTTATTGGTTGTGAATTAAATGCATATGTGTCCCGTAAAAACTACGGCAGTAAAAATATACATTCTGTGATTTTTTAGCTATTGCATATAATGGTTCATGAAATATAGCCCCCAGACGTATCGAAGGTCAGCAGAGGCTTAGTTATAGTGATGACTCTGTGGGAACATCATCATCATCTTGATCAACCCATTACCGGCTCACTACAGAGCACGGGTCTCTTCTCAATATGAGAAGGGTTTGGCCATAGTCCACGGCGCTGGCCTTGTGCGGAGTGGCAGACTTCACACGCCTTTGAGAACATTATGGAGAACTCTCAGGCGTTCACCGTTGAAGCAAGTGATATATATTTATATAACTCCGAAAAGTTAGAGGTGCGTGCCCGAGTTCGAACCGCCGACCTCTGATTATGAGGCTGACGCCCTAACCACTAGGCTATCACCGCTTTATTTTGTGGGTACGGAGCTTTTATATTTTCCTAAGCAAACTGTTTTTTCTGTCCCGATGTCAAGTCAGCCTTGACTGCAAACTTATTTACAGTCTTACAGTTTAAAACCAGAAGAAGTACGTTAACCTGTTGTTATAAGAAGTAAACCCTACACCGAACATAAAACCGTTGCCAAAAAGTCAATAAAGCAACATGTGGTGCAAATAATTGCACATTCAAAACTTGGCAATGCGAAAACATTCTTGGAAGCTGCCATCTTAGTTGATCCAGAATAAGTCCCGTATGAATCACGTATTAGGAATTAAATATACTGTTTTTCGTTTCAACCTTTACTCTTTATAATGTTATAAACAATGTTGCTTGGCATTGGAAGAAAAATTAGACAATATTTTTGACGTTACAATTCCATTACGAAACCATGATGTTTCAAAAAATACATTGAATAAAAAAAACTAAATCAATATACGATAATATCTGAAAAGTTGGGAGTTCATTGTACAGATCAAGTTTTTGAAGTCCGTTAAAAATAATATTTTGAACCAAACCACCATATTATTATAATTGGGCACGTATTAATTATTATAGGGGCGAGGTAACGAGAAATATAAACGAGGAGAGAAATTCAAAGGCTTCATTTATATCGTATACGATATAACGAGAGAGTTATTGACTTTAGTCACAAAACCACGTTAACCAACGAAATGGAGTTTATTTCAGTAAAATATGAAGCCAATTTCACAAAGCGAGACTTCTATGTATAATTTACTTATTTTAATGTGGCTTATGTCAAAATGCAAAAGTGAATATATTTTTATATTTTCATAAAAATCAACAGAGAAATGTAAAAATGTATTGTAATACATATTTACATTTCTCTATTTTAAGTACCTACCAACTGCATTTTTACGTTCAGGTTCAATTGCATCTCTGTTTTACGTTCAGGTACTCTTATACAAACTCAAACGCTTGTCTTCATGATTTTTTTTATAAAGAACATAAAATGTTATTATTATTTCAAAGATGTAATAAATTTAGAAACATCTGGGTAAAACACAGAAATACCATTCTTTGTTTTGTACCTGTAATAAACTGTATTGGTAATTTTTAACGAACTTTCTACGAAAACGGTCTCTAATATTAAATATAGTAATATAAAAGGTTTGGAAAGTTCTATTTCATCCGAAGTATGCGATAGATTTGTCAACACGCTGTAATCCGTACATTTTTTTTTTATTATAATTATTAAACAAAAATCATCATAAAACAATTAACCGTCGTTCAAATATAAAATTACTTTTGAAAGTATATTCTTTATGAAACACAATCAGTTCGCCGTGATTATACAGCGTTAGTTCAGTAATAAGTTTCACTACGGGATACAGATTGCGTCACACTTTCCATTGTCTATTGTCAAATTCTATAATCTACGATTAATCAATAGACTATAAATCAATAGAACTGACTATCGAATTCGACTAACCTAACTTTCATATTGCGACTGAGATAATATTCACAACAAACGTGCCTGAAATTCAAAACCTCTACCTTTTCTAAGTTGGCTATGACTATGGCCTCATTTTCCTATGAGGTGAAGCTTGATGGTTACTTGGCGTGATGTCAGAGATAGGAAACAAAATAAAATGATATTCTCGTAATATTTTGTTAATGCTTCCTTTGAACATACGTAAAGAAACGAATCGAGCAATGCTCACGTCAAATATTAGTATAAGCGCGTCCAACTTTTTCCTGTCACGAGTATCTACGAGTATCAACCTTTCAACTTGTTTATATTTAAAGGTCATTTTTTTTCAAGCTGGCAAGCAAGCACTTATCGAATGTAAGTAGGTGACAAAGTTATAGAATCTTAATCTTCAATAATAACCAACGAGCTTAAGGTGTTAGGTATTATTATCACTACATATTACTGTATAAACAGTATATGATAGGAAAGGATAACACCTAGGACATCGGCCAGATTGGGGAAGGAAAAAAGGTATCACTTTTATTTTACATTACAAGTTAGCCGGGTGACGGGAATCTCACCTGGTAATGACCCAATCTAAAATGGTAGCGGGCTAACTTGTTAGGAGTATGACAAACCAAAACTTCTAATTTGTTTCCACGCGACCTCGCCCCGAAATACCAAATTACTTGGCGACACGTGTTCGTCGGGAATTGGACCCAGGACCTCCAACTTGCGAGAATGCGACAGCGCGCGCACTGCGCCACGGAGTTCGTCAGACGTTCAGGCTCGATACTTTCGATAGAACACCGATATATAATTCAACTTGAGGTGGATATAATTTAAGAAAACAAATTTATGTGTAGTGTCCTATTTTTTATATTAACTTAGAGTGTGCTAAGTCAAAGTACGCTTTATCGATCTGAGCTTTACTATCCGGATTCACGTCTGGCTTATTACAAGGACAGCCTGGCTGCCACGATTCTTTTAATAGATATTTATCTAGAAATGTGAGAAGTTTATCATGAAATACTTACATTTTTTTAATGGAAATAAAAAACTTGATTAATTAAAGTGATTTTCAAATAGCGTGGCAATTACTGAAATTCAGTATAGCTGAATGCTAAAGCTAACGAAAGCAAACTTCATGTAAATTTCAATTAAGTTAATTGTGAAATGGAAACGCAATCTTCAAACGATAACTGGTAACTTAGATGTCTCCTGGGTCAGATGTTCATGAGGTCTTGGGTTCGATACTCGTGTGTGGTCAACACTTGTTCAATGAATCAATCATTCGATCTATCATATTCAAATAATCCTTTAAAAGGCACTTTTGACGAGTCAATAATTTACATGATAACTACATTCGTTAACTTATAACTAAAGCTATGAGGGTTCCAAACGCGCCCTGGTCTAAGAAGAAGCCCAACAAACTTGGTCAGGTAAATTTTCCTTTTTTTATCACTATCTCACATGCCACTTCGAACATACACACTGTTAGGTACGTAATAAGTCTTCTGTTGCGAAATTCTCAGTTAACGACCGGAGATATTAGGAATTTCACGCCGTTAAGCAAGTTAAGCCGCGCTTCCGGTTAATAGGACGAATGATGAATCGTTAAAGCTAACCGACTAAACAAAGCACCTTAATACAACTTTTTCATATAGAGGCAAAATTCAACTGCGTACGTATGAAATATCACGATAGCTAACCCATGTATGCATTATCCTATTTTTCATTGGTAAACGCTAGTGCGTGACCTTTTGTGAAGTCGTAAAGGCAAGGTGAATAAGTTTATTTAGAACGGGGCAGAGATATTACCATTTGGTCATAAAAATAATAAAAGTTTCTTCGTCAAGTCTACGAGCTTAATTCTAGACAAATTTTGTAGACTTGGAAATCATAGATAAACGTTATACACTTAACCTGAGTGACATTCGCGAATACAGATCATTGGATTTAAAATGGGACTACAATAAATGTTTATTACTATTTATGAAATCAAGACAAAACTATGCGAACGCAAGTTGCTGCCTACCAAGATTGTTTCCATTTTTGATTAAACCCGCAGGATTGTTGATATTTCCGGGCAAATTTTTGTATGACCTCTCTAAGGATGCATGCAAAATTCTTTCTTCGTGTAAAATTTACAAGAAAATAGAAATAAATAGTTTTTTTTCAAAATACCGCTGAGACGATCCATGGGTAAATGTATCACAATTTTCTATTCCCGGAACGGGGCATAATTGGTATGGTTATTATAAATACGGCTCTATTAAAGCTGCCTTCAGCTTTATAAGGCTATTATTATGATGAAATGTCGTTTATTGTGACCACAGAATAAATGGCGTAAACTAACCTTGCTCTAGGCAATATTGACCTTTGGATTATGAAGCTTTTGGGAACGGATAAACGTTATGAAAGGTAGGTTAGTAGGATTATCTGTTATATGTTATATTATATTCTATTATAGTCATAAATACTTTGATAGTAAACCTTAGTGACCGTTACTTTATTTGGAGAGACTGAACGACGAAGATTTTGTTATAAATAAGAACAATGATATTTTAAACCTGGTATAGCTTATTTAGTGGTGCAATTAATTAACAGTATTATTTCAAAGATTATAAAGTTATCTGACAAATTAAATTAATTATTAATATTTTTTCTTGTATATGAGTTCCAAACAACCACATCATTATCGAAACCCTTGCTAATTGTACAAAAAAAATTTGAATTCTGTTTAGATTTAACAGCGATAAAGAGTTGCCAGGAACCTAAAATAAACCTGTAATTGGTAACCTTCTTCTTTTTCGGAAGTAGGTTTAAAACAAACAACTGATTCCGATTATCAAGATTAAGCCGTACTAAAAATAACTTACTGTTTTCATGTGTACACTTCGTGTAAATAAACGTAAAATGAACTTATTTCCCGATTGTTTTTGTAATTACCATAATAAAAACTCAGGTGTCAAAAGCACCGTGTCGCGTGCTTTAACCTGTTATTAACTTTAAAAATAGAAACAAAACATTTAAAGCCAATGTTGTATGTATGTACAAGAGGATTATAGGGAATATAGTTTCATACATTTAATGTTAAACGCTTATGAATGTGTCAAAATACATAACACATTCTCAACGTGTTTGTTTTGCGGACAGCTGACTAATATAATTGCACAATGTACACAGCTTAGCTTTTTTTTAACCTTTTTTATTTTTATGGGACTTTTATAGATAACCTACTTATCAGCCCCATAATTACACACTATATTAAACCTAACTATATTTAATTATAAAACTATAACAATTTGAGATTTCTAATCTTGGTTAATCTGTAGTTAGCCCTAGACTGTACTTCTCATCCCTACTATGAAATTTTCCTTTATCGTTAAAGCAAGTGATAATTAATTTTAAATTGCTTAAATTAAAAACGCACATAAATCTGTAAAGCTTAAGGTGCGGAGATTGAACTCAGTCGAACCTTTTTGACTTGTAGTGTAAAATAAAAAAATACCGAAAAGGAAGGAACGTCTTAACCAACAAGCTAAACGTTTAAATATATTAAATTCACACCCCTCCTTAGTTTATAGATAGCATCGTACCGTAACGTTTAATCGCATGTCTTTCTGGATAAGATGGGAACTATCTAATGCAGATCAGACCAAACTCTAAAAAAGAAAATCCAATGTTTTAAGTATCCTAATAACTTCTACCTGAAATCGAACACAGAACCGCTTACTAAGCATTTTATAAACTCTCTAAAGCTCGGGATAAGCGATATCCTTACGTTTCACACAAAACAAAATTCACAGTTGTATTTAGATTCTCTTACGGTTACCGCAATCCGATTATAGAAAGCCCTTCCTCCAAACGTGGGACAGCTACCGTCCCTAAGCCCATTCAAGTGTTCACAAACACTTTTCAAGATGTTTCTATTTTGGATATCCATCTTAGTTATTCTTTATTTGTTCCAAGTAGTTGCGTGCTATCTCGTGTTTATTAAGCTTTTATTTTTTGTGGAACGAATAAATTTTATATATAGGTATAGTCCTATCATCTGAGCAGTCCTTTTAAACAATTTTGTATGGCACATTTTCATAGCTGTTGTTTATAAAGAATTAGAAATAAATGGATGTGTGAAAATGGACTGGTGTACACTCGAAAAGCATCATTTGAAAAGGTAAGAATGCAGAACCAGAAATGTACAAAACTGGGCTTTAGGCGATATAAATTAAAAAAAAAAATCGTCTCCATATAAAAAAATAACTTTTATTTTCGTATAGAACGCCCAGACGTTTGTTTGTGACTGAAATAATAATATTGACATATATTTTTATGAACCTATTTATATTGAAATTAAATGTTGTTTTTACTTAATGAACTATGCATGTATACCCATACTGTTAATTGGTTTCTACGCGACATCGTGCCGGAATGCTAAATCGCTTGGCGACACGTCTTTGTCGGTAGGATGGTAAGTAGCCATGGCCAAAGCCTCCCACCAGACCAAGACCTCTAACTTTTAGAATACGATACGCACTGCGCCACTGAGGTCGTGAATGTTATGATAGTTACATTTTATTAAATTGAAAACTACGTCATATATTATATTATAATTAAATATTGCGCTGCTATAAAATACCCATACTGTTATTAAAAGCCAGCTAAATTCCTTTACAGAGCAGTTTATTTTTTACTGTTCATTTTTAAATATAATGCTGAATTTTAAATACTTATCTTGTTTGAAACGGGTTTTAATTAACATTTTGGTTTGCGTTCACTTGTTGCATGAATAAAAGTGAATGGAAAATTCGTTAATCAAATCGTTTTTATCGTTTTTGCAAACGCTGTAAAGATTATAAAGATTATATTGCTCGTAGCAATTAAAAGAAAGAAAAATTGGCAATTGTATAATTTAATAGTTTTTTTCTGCTGGGAGGAAATTAAGTTTTGTTTGTACGAATTACATCGAATCAACTAGTAGAAACAGTTTGCAACCACCTAAAATAATCCAGAAGAAAAAAGATTGCTCTTAAACGACAAGACCTTTTTATACCTACATCGAGGTAGGTTTTAGTTATTTTTAGGATATCTTCATTGTTCTGTGGTGTACAACAAAGGAGAAGCGGTGATAGCCTAGTGGTTAGGGCGTCAGCCTCCTAATCAGAATCAGTCAGCAGTTCGAATCCGGGCACGCACCTCTAACTTTCGGAGTTATGTGCGTTTTTAAACAATTAAAATATCACTTGCTTCAACGGTGAAGGAAAACATCGTGAGGAAACCTGCACGCCTGAGAGTTCTCCATAATGTTCTCAAAGGCGTGTGAAGTCTGCCAATCCGCACGTGGCCAGCGTGGTGGACTATGGCCAAACCCTTCTCATATTGAGAGGAGACCCGTACTCTGTAGTGAGCCTGTAATGGGTTGATCATGATGATGATGATGTACAACAAAGCAGCAGCAAAACATGCATACATATCATAAACATACAAACAGACGGGGAGTAATGGCTAGCACTGTGAATTATTTGATAAGGAATCCATAAAATACCTATTTGGACCCAACCGTGACCTAAAGAATCGAAACCAGGATTTAGCAATAGAACATTCTAATCATTATAGATAAAAAACTAATAAAAAATTGTGTGTGACAGCTCTGACGTACGAATTGAGATCGACTGTCTAAATAGGCATAAAAAGGCTTACGAAGTCTAAGAAAAAGCTTAATACCATATCAAATCGTAAATAAACGAAACAATCAATGAAAATACCTAAATAATGTGAATATTTTTATTCATCATCAGCCAACATTGATCCACTGCTGGACATAGGCCTCTTTAAAGTAGCGCCAACTTATCCTGTCTCCGGCTTTTCGCATCCAGTCGATGCCTGCCACTTTTCGGAGGTCATCACTCCACCTGGCCGGAGAACGGCCCACACACCGTTTGCCGTTAATTTTTATTCTTTTTACATTTATTATGACTATTACATTAAACATTTTACAAAAAAAGATTATACACAATGTACACAACACTCGTGCCTGAAAAGTGAAAGGTGCGTATAAAAACGTAACGAGGTCATTCGTTTAGTAGGTTTTACTGCTCATATTTTGTTCATACCGTGGGCCTTATATGAAAATCGATTTTTAAGGAGTAAACTCTAAAAATACAAACAAAAAATCAGTATATTTTACCTACCTTTCTGGGTGATAATCGTTTGTGGTACCGTAAAACGTATTTCACCGAAGGTTAGTGCTTGCCCACTTATCTACGTTTCAGTATGGAAATGATTATATAAAGACCTCGTCGAGAAATTGCTTTAGAAAACCATTAACCATTACAGCAGTTGGACTTTATTGAATATTTGTGCCAATTTTATCCAGGAATATAAACTGAATCACATAATTTTACCATTCAGCTTTTCAAGTTCCCGTACTATATTGGTGAAACGGAATTTTGGACTCGCACGTTCCATTTACCCAGGTAAAAATGTCCATTACTGGTTCTCGAGAGATTAAGTTAGTTGGTTTTTTCGGAGTATGTCAAATTTGATAAAGTTACACTAAAGCGAAGCTAAGAATTCCCATTATCGAGAAAAATGTATGGGGCTAAACGATTATTGTCAAACTATAACGTTTCTTGTCAATATTAGTCTTTTTCTACAATTATGTAGGTAAAAGAAAAAGACGCGTATTTGGTTCCTCGGTTCATGAACGAACTACCTCCAGCGTTCCAAAAATTGCACATTAAAAATGTCAAAAAGAAATTAAAAGAATATTTTGTTTTGAGTTGGACGGTTGATTCATTGGTGTCGACCGTCTAACTCAGTTAGAAAATGTTCTTTTAATTTCTTTGCTTACTAACAGATTAAAACTAGAGCTAACTGAACTGATCCTCTAGTTTTAATCTGTTAAGTTACAGATTAGCACTGAGGACAAACCACTGCGGTTTTTTCGGTGCCGTTATTGTAATATTAATTATATTCCTTTTATATTAATAATAAATAATTAAATAAATGTAATAATAATGACTGATACCTACGGTTGGTCTTAATTTTTGGGGATGTCTGCTACTCAATCACGTATCACCGGCTTATCGGATTTAAATGAAACTTGGCAGAGATTGCGCAGGGTATTTTTTATCTCGGGAAATTATTTAATCTCGCGTGGAAATAGAAATTCGGTGCTGACAAAATCAATCAAGAACATCGAAGAAAATATCTAGCGGAAAGTCGGATAAACTTAACACTGTTTTTGTAATTATTATTTGGCATAAGCTAAGGGGAACACATGGTTTACAGATAATGAAATTAATAAGCCTGCTACAATTACCATATTATCTTAATTAAGTAAACTATTCGGTATAATATCCAGATAACTTTTAATAAATCGGAGAAGTTTTTCATAAGCATGCTGGAATCAATTTAGTTCACGACACTATCTCAGAAATGCTTATGGAAATCATATATTTACAAGTAATAGAGCATACTCGAAAGCATGCTCTTACCAGCTGTGTTAAAAGAAATAGAAGGGGTCTTTAAATTCATTTGTATTTTTTTAAATGTTTGTTAACTTAGAGCTCTCTCATTTATAAACCGAAGAAGTTGTTTTCCTGTTTAAAAGGGTATTACCTAAAAGGCACGAAAAGGGTTACGCTTTAGCTTACCATTTAGGTCGAAGTTTAGGGAACTCTTCAAATATAATAACAGACTTTTTGGGCTAACATCGTGTATTTACCCTCTAAAAGTACCATTTGGTGAAGTGGCACATGACTGATGGCGAAAATCCAAAGATTTATCTTCTTCTTTGTCGTTACACTCTTGACAGAGTGGTCGTGGTGTTCATGAAGCAATATCCTTGAGGATAGATGTTATAAGCCTCACGGGCATTCGCCACTTTTCTCGGCTGGCCGAAAGCCTGGTGCACTCATGAAAAGGACCTCCCACAGCAGACTTAAGCTGATCGGTCCATCGCATGGGTGACCTTCATCGACCTCTAGTGCCCTCCACCTTGCCCTACACGACAAGACGCTCTATGGAGTCATTCTCGAGCTGGGAGACAGAAATGAAGATATGTAGAAAGATATATAAAAGATACAAAAGTTTGAATACAAGCAATTTTGGAATATTTAACCTTGAAGAAGTTATACAATATTCATTTATTTCAGGGTCTACTGGGTCTTTTATTGTAACTAATCCACAAGTTTAATGGTAACGTCACAAAGCCGGCACGATCGCAGGTTGCTGCATGATTAACTAGTTATGGGAGTTAGGTGAAGGAAGGTTGTGCGTCGCCTTCCTACACCTAACTTCCATGATAAATATTATTACTATTAATTTATTTGATACAATTTAGCTGCAAAAGTAGGATCTAACTTACCAAACATAATCACAGCTGACGTCACGTGGCAGTTCAGTCAATTTTGAGAGGTGAGAAATACAACTATAATTGCTGATCTCACCTCCCATCGCGATGTTATAAAAAATAGTACTACATTTATTGACATCGCAGAACTTATAGATAAATCATCCTTTTAACGGAACACGACACAAAATTGTTAAAGTGAATTAGGCGTTCCCAATGCTTATTAAAACGTTTTATTATCCGAAATTTGATAAGGACAATAATGTAGATACCAAAAACTTACTACATTAAATATAAAACTTCAATATTACGTAATCGAGGCATATTACCCAAGATGGCTGGCGGCATTGCCTCTTTAAAAGGTATACTAATTCTTTGGCTTGCTCTATGATTTTATTATTATACAAAGTAATTTCACTTGTCTGATCATTCCTCGTCATTTGTGTAAGGGAAAGAAAGATACGAGTATAAAAGAAGTTCGTAAAATGTTACGCTGATATTGACACGAATAAATAAATGACCGTACTGGTAGGGAATTGGTTGTCCTCAATAAAAGTTTTACGAGCTAACATGTTGTGCTTCGGTTTTCAGCCTAACCATACAATACCAAAATAAAACATTGACGGACTAAGTAATATTCGGTTGTTTAAATTGGATCGGGTTTGGTTGTTGGGAAGCTTCGGATTGTTTCAACGTAGCCAAGTGAAACCGCAATACGTATTAGCGATCCGATACTGGGCTTTGTAGACTTTTAGACGTGGATTTATACGATTGATTGAGTTAAATTTATATCAAGTTACCGTGTTTCTTATTAACTTGTTAACCAGTTGTCTATTTGGCATTCAGAATAGCAAGGAAATTGATTTATAAACAAATATTAGAATTTTTTGTATACTGAGATTTAGTACAAGGAATTTTAATTGGAGAAAAAAATTAACATAATTTGACATACTCTGGTATAGTTGTCGGCAGTGGGAATTAAGCGGTCGTTTGGCCTAAAATTTTGGTTTAAAATTTGGTTTTGGTTTTAATTTTTTTTTTTAAAGAAGTTTTAAATTGGCATTAATATCGTATGCGGTTTGGGGCAACAAGAATGTAGTTCTGATACACTCAGACGGTCGGACACCATTACGTGATGTAAACAAATATGGCGGCCTGTTCGTGACGATAAACTATGCCAGACGAAATCAAATGATACGCATGGAAGGGGGTTTACGCTTTTTACGTAGGTACTTGCGTCTACTAAGCAATGATTTTTCACCAATTCTTAATAACAGTTAGTAGATGATCCGAAGGCTATCTGAGAAGTGTGGAGAAGAATGGCGAAGCGTGTGACAACTCACAGATATCGACAACCACAACCAACAGTGCGTTGGTTGTGGTTGTCGATATCTGGTTGCTAAGAACGAACCAAAAGAGAAGAAGAAATAATCTATTTATTTTATTTACATTTAACTTTTTGGATCGTCATTCGTTACATTTAATTCAACTTAACTTTCATTACACAGCACAATAACGACACTCTTTATAGCCTGACCTCGTGACCTAAGTAGATATTCATCAGCAAAGACGGAAGCCGCTGCCTTCGCGTGCAATACGTGCAGCATAATATACATTGTTACAACCAGGCCAAAGGTCTGAGATACAAAAAGGTCATCCTACCCATCCGTTATTCAGTAAAGGTCGTTTCACTTAAAAAAAGACCTCTGCCTATTATATATAGCTTATAACGGTGAAGTAAACAAAAAAATTACTTCACTAACAAGATAATGTGAGAGAGAATTTCAATTGTTTACGTATTTTATGTTTGATTCCAATTAGAAATTTATATGTACCAATTAAGTTATAAAATGATTATTTATATATCCCTTTGTTAATTTAATAAAGTATCATGGTGAGGTTGTCCTAGCATAATTTAAAACATTAAATAAATAATTACTTGCTTAATTTTTATATTTTCAGTAGTAATATTAGGGATAAAGCAAGTTTCATACACAGAAACAAATTGCTTTATGTTCCGCTATGCAAGCATTTTACTTGACATTATTTTACAAAATTTTGTAGGCAGCCATTCTGTTTCCAATTCACGTTATTCAGTAAATTCTGTTTCACGTAAATAGACCTAAATATTTTCGTCGTAGTAGTATTTTACTAAAACGGCAAAAGATCGCGAGGCCGCTCACCATCTAGATGGACAGACCAGCTGAGGGTAAGTAAGAGACTTAGAGTAAGTGCGAGTTTCACACAATTGCGAGACTAGCCTCCTATAGAAGCCGGTGGAAACAATTAATCCACACGAGGTTGCATGGACACCAGGACCACGATCTTCAGCAATGAAGGAACGACTGGAGAGAGAGAGACACTTTTTTACAATTATTTGCAAATAATAGCGATTATAATTTTTGTTACATGCGCAGTAGGACCACCATAGCTCTTTTCCGTGATACGCGGTAGACGCGGCTGTTTAAATAACAGGGTACACGCAGCCATCGAGTCAGGTTTATATGCCCTGCGACCCCATATATGTCGCTGCCTAAGCAACGGTGCTATATTATTCTTGTGTAATTTACGTAATGGTCTACGGATCGGTTGACGTCAAGCAAATATACGCCACTTTGTCCTTTAAGGGCCTTGACATATTCCACAGGCCTACGGTTATGCAGTTCTAAGCAAACTTACGGGTATATTGTAACATGCTTTTAATATAACAATGGAGGTTTTGAAAGGAATCGAGTGGAAACTAATAAGTATCGTATATTCGTATCTGATATGCAATATTATATCTCCATGAGATATTCAATCAATCAATCATACAAAAACTAGGTTTATCTAAACAATCCTTTATAAGGTGCTTTTGATGCGTTACTGTAGCGAGTTGATCTTCTCACTGCCGTTTCGGCAACAGCGACTGCGTCTATGTTAATTTTTGAGATATAAATAAGGGCGTCGGTTGTGCGCCCTGATATGGCTGATGTACCCTATTTTTGCACGGAATACCCGCGCGCAGTGAGGACATGATAGGGCACCATCAACGTAATTATAGATTATATTGGGGGGTGGTCTACTTTTCAATTGAAGCGAGTTGATAGCGCAAACTTTACATTCGTACACTTATAACTCAAACTAAGAGAGTTCCAAACGCACCCAGGTCTAAAAATTGGCCTTCAACAAACTTAGCCGGGTTAATTACGTGTAATTATTTAATAGTATAATTAATATCAATGCACACAATGAATACGAGACAATATTCTGTACTTAAAAAAATTCAAGTCTATGGTGTCAAAATTTGCTTGGAATGCCAAAGTACCGAGTAATTTAGTCAACGTTTTACAATTTTGACATGTTTACAAAATAAAAGTTGTTGCTTTCGACGGAGCTATGTCGCTAAGAAAATAATCAATTTTATATTAAACTAACCTGACATTGTAAAACAAAAAACTTGTGCAATGTGTGTACATTTCTAATGAAATTAAATTAAAATACACTTTATTATACACCACACAAAAGAAGAAGTACAAGACAGCAAACACACAGAAAAGAAAAGAGGTACAATAGGCGGCCTCATCGCTAAAGAGCGATCCCTGCCAGGCAACCTTGACCAGGATATAATATATAGATGAACAGGCTTAGGGTTTACAATTACAAATAGTACATGATAAACTATATAAAAACTTAAAATATAATATAAAACATACAATATATTTGCTATTGTATTTGCATACATTTAAGTAAATATGTATAGTATAAAGCTGTGATAGCCTAGTGGTTAGGGCGGTTCGAATCCGGGCACGCACCTCTAAGTTGTCGAAGTTATGTGCGTTTTAACTAATTAAAATATCACTTGCTTTAACGGTGAAGGAAAACATCGTGAGGAAACCTACACGACTTAGAGTTCTCCATAATGTTCTCAAAGGCGTGTGAAGTCTGCCAATCCGCACATGGCCAGCGTGGTGAACTATGGCCAAACCCTTCTCATATTGAGAGGAGACCCGTGATCTGTAGTGAGCCGATAATGGGTTGATCATGATGAAGTAAATATATAAATAATAATAGTAACTAGTCAATGTGTTATCCGTGGATGTTTTTATAGCTACTTAGCTTAACTAGTGTCTCACTCAATGATGTCAAAGTTATGTCGCAAGAGATTATATGGGTTTTTGTTAAATATATGCCAGTACGTGGCCTAATATTATAAAGCTATATTGCTTGGCGTCACGGATATCTATGCGTCCACGTAGGTAACTATCATAGATATATATTGGTCATATATAGCTAACCTCCCATAGAAACAGAATTGGGCAAATTAAGAAAGCGTATATTTAGGGTATATGTTCATAGAGATGAAGCCTTTCTACATAAAAACTTGTGTTCCGTAAGATTTTATATGGTATTGCGCTTCTATAAGTATATATATCCATTAGTTCGATTTTTAAGACTATTGTGAGTATCGCTACGTCAGAATGGAGGTTTTAGTATGCGTAATATCAAGAGTGGCTTTTCAATACAGCTTGCGATATTTACATCGCTTAGTCCTTGACGAAAAAAGGTATCGGTCAACAGAACATTATGTGAGGTTTGTCTACGTTGTCTGGAGAAGAAAGGTAAAGGTAACAGTGAGAAAGTTAGCGATATCGATCCAAGATAATGCTGATTATAACTTACATATGATTATAATCGTTAAAGCCCAACAACACGTATTGGAGCAGCATGGTGAGTCTACACTCTATAATTCCCCGGTCTTATGACCAGTACCCAATAGTCGGAGGTCCATTGGTTGCTTAAGATTAGTGATGATTAAGATTAGATAATTATTTAAAAAAAAAAAACAGGATAATTTGCGTAGGCTGGTGGGGGGCAGCAGTAACACGTTAGTCCAGTAATGAACAAATTAATCAAATGATACTTGTTAGGTGAAACTTTTAAACAGGTGGATATAGTATATTATTATTGCAATATATAAATAACAGCCTAAGTTTGAAAACTTACAACGAATAGTCTTGTTGATAGAGGTTTCATCTATTAAGTTCCTTTTGACACCACCATCAGCGAGACAGATAAAGTTACTGGAGTTAAACGAAAATGGAAGTAGGTATGTACGAATAGGATGTACTTGTAGGTATACTTTGTCAACTGCGGTAATCCACACGAGAGAGCGAATCACTGAACTTCGCTCTACGGGCTTAGTTTCAGAAACAAGCCTTTGGTTCAACTTTATTCAGTTTCGAACTTGAACGTCAACTTGAAGTTAGTAAAAAACTTTTTATTGAAAATCTATAATATTTCAATGGAAAATCTATAATATTCCACTACCGATCAAATGTTTCGATTGATTGCTCTCAAAGTCTCTCAATATGGGTTCTTCATTCCCCGTCATTATCATTGTCAACCTATTTTTAATTTTCCACCATTGGACATGGGTGTCATTTTCCAATGGAAGAGCGAGCTTTAATAAATAATAACAATAATAAATTGAATTCGGTATAATAGAGGGTAGAGAGATGTTTATCATTACTTACGTAAAAATGAAACCAAAATGATGATGGTGGTGATGAATTATTTGTTACGTTAACATCCGTTTGTTCTTAAGACGCATTCTAGACATGTGACAGATACTAAAGTTTACATTATATTGAAGATGTTTTAAAAGTGATATATCCATTACGGCGCATGTCCAATCAATCGGTCATACGAAGCAGAATGAAAAACAACAATGTGTAAGCAAAAGTTTGTGACAACAATGAGCCGTTTTCTTTGTTGTCGGTCATCAACAGCTCATTCATTGTGGAAGTGTAAAAATAGCATGGTCCGTATCAAACTAAAGACAGCTTATAAGATTAAATAATAGGTTTGCACTTAGATATCACTAATACAGCAGTTACACAGTACCAAGGAAGATCAGGATTGGGTTCCAAAAATGCACTGTCGTCATTCTGAGCACCGACCTTTTTGGGATCATGTGCTCACTGGTAAAAATATTTAAACCCGATTTCTGTGTACACAAATAAAGAAAATTATATCATGAGCCTCATAAATTGCCACAATATATTGGACTATTTCACTTGTCCATTGGCCCACGAGGATATAGTGACCAGCTAAAATAATGGCGGAATATTCGTTATTTAAGCTTGCTTTACATTAATTAACTGATAAGAGCATTATCGGTACACCATTGTCAGCATAAATCTTTTAATTTTGTTGATACAATAATTGTTGATTAAACAATAAGCTAAGGATATCCAAGATAATTGTTATTCAGTAGTAATGCAGTTTGTGGGAAAATAGAAAACATTAAATGAGTCACTGGGCACAAGCGTTACAAGAACTTGGAATTTCTGAAACCATATTTAATATATTTATACAAGAGAGTATGTCTACTGGTCATAATAATGATGATGATGATGATGGCAGTCCAGTTATTAACAGGTGGAAAAGTTTGCTGTGAATTTCAAAATATTTTACCAAACTCAATTTACACGACACAGTTCGTTAACTACTGTGCAAAATGTTAATGAATATTTTAAACGACCATTCCAACGCTCCTTCCCTGAAATACAGGAGAATTATGTCAATCGGTCGACGAAACTTGGAGAAATCAGTGTAGCGAATACTACAAAAGAGGCTTTAATGGATTAATTGGACGTCGAGAGTCAGTATCGGAGTGGTCCAATATAGCCTTGTCAATTGGTTAGCTCTGCCTTTGACGCTAACCGCTGTTTCCAATTGACGGTTTCTCACGGACTAAATTACTGTAACACCCACTTTGCAATTCAAAGAGTTCATTAGGGATAAACCATATGTAAAACTTTATACAAATATAATACTTAATTTGACACAGACGATTGTTTGAAGCGAGTTAAAAAAACGCGAGTTAGTAAAACTTTATTTTTCTCGCTTGTGAAGTCAACATCTCCTGAGCATGATCCGGTGTCGGGTCGAAACGTGCGTAGAGGTTCTAGTGGAAGATTTTGTGTGGTGTTATATTATACAAATCTCCCGGTTGTCGGCGGAATATAGCAAATTATTCTTGCTGTTTATTGTTTATCATGGACTTCCGCAAAGTAACGCCTGCTTCTATTAATTATTAACTACCTGTTTAATTTTTGTGGCAAGTGCTTTTCTTTGCACAACAAAACGGTTTTTACTGTCTACTATGTGTTTTACTGTCTTTATTGACTTCCAAAATCAAGCAAATGTGAACCAAAACTATTTCAGTAGAGAGGCAAAAATGCGATGACAGGTTTAGACTCACGATAGTTCAGCCATCTATTCGTATATTTTTTCTTATACTCGTATATCTATTCTATATCTTAATTTAGCCGAAGGAATCGGCTTGTATTATTATTACTGATCGCACTGTTATATTATAAAGATCGCGGTTTATTTAGAAAATAGCATGGCATCTTGGCCAATCCAACAACTATGGCCAAACCCTTCTCATATTAAGAGGAGACCCGTGCTCCGTAGTGAGCCGAATGGATTGAACATGATGATGATGGCATCTTGTTAAGTCGTATTTGAGTTTAATGTAACACAATAATTTGATATAGAACATTATTGTGTCAAGGTTAAATATTGCGTGCTAACTGCGATATAAGTTTCAATGTTATGATGGATACCATAAAAAATATTTGCTTTGTAATTTTGGTGACCCTAATCTTGATGTTGAACGCGCACGACATTGATTCTCATGTCAGAGGATTTCTACTTTCTCCGACTAGGTTTGAGGAGTGTTGGAAAAATCCTTGATTAAAAAGAAAACCCTTAATTGAAATCACAATCTCAGATATCTTATTTCTAAAATTTCACAGTTATAACAACGACTGCGAATGTTTTAAGTAAAATGTTTTTTGTTAAAAAATTGGAGTTTTTTTATTGTGGGTGTGAATTTCACCTCTGGTTAAATTGTGGATATCATTGCAGTGGCAACGTATGTCAACCCTAAAGTTCTTTTACGGGTCGTTGTAGCAAAAGGTTTCCATTTAACGTCATTCTATAGCTCCTTAAAAAAGCCCGGTATGAATACCGTGTACATGCCATTAGATTGACTATTTATTGTTTACTAAAAATGTGACAAAGAGAAATCGCCAAAGCTGAATTAATAAAAATAAAAAAAAAATACTTATTAAATAAAATAGGCATTATATGCTTTTATAAGAAAAAATAGCTTAAAACCCTCTTTATATCTATCAAAAAACACTGCAAAATATTTGATAACCTAAAGCTATTTCTATCTGCAAATACACATAGAATGATTATTTTACTAAAAGAACTTAATTCATAGATTAGGTTAGTTAATCAAAAGTGAAAAGAAACTTACATACGAGTTAAAAGAAATACACTAGTAGTATATTGAATGGATGTTCGTCAAGATGAAGCAGCATACTTCCTTTGCCTTCTTTCCTTTGTCTTTAATCCACAGGAAATAAAAGTATTTCTGTAGTGGAACCTAAAGCTAAGGAGGACAATTCAAGCATTAAATGTAATAGAAACATGTGTTGTTCACACAGCAAACTTCCTGATGATAGAAATGTCTTTGTGTAGTTATCTTGAATTAAATCTTCTAGCTTTATTCGGTTGTTAACTCGAGTTAAATCTTTGTTCGTGGTTTACAAAATTATCATATTTATCTATATTTAAAGTTACAATTAACTATATGGAACTTTTTTTTTTGTCGTGGTGGAAAAGCATTAAAGCTACTTCCGTCCCTTGGGCAGGACGGAGGTTATGTGGGACTCCCACCCATGGGTGGTCTACCCGAACTAAAAACCACCACGGCATGTCCCTCTCGCTGGTTTTACTGGACGCCCGGGGCACCCATTGAATACTTCCCGGTCGACCAACTATATATAACCTGATGTATCCTGTACATTTAATATATTTTTAAATATTTTGGTCTGTCATATCATTACTAAAATCTGGGTCACTTTCTTCGGTATAAGGCGTAAACCTATCTATGGATTTTATTTTACAGCAATTTTATGTAGGTGTCAAGAAAAAGTTTCTATATTAAAATAATGCATCCACAATAAACCGTTTCATACACTGAAATTATATTAAGGCTGAGAATATTACCGCTCAAAGACGGTATATAAACTGATCATAAACGTCAGACCGTAGCACCTAAGCCACCATTTTGTTATTTTTTATTATTCAAATAACGTATTATATACGGCTTTAGATAAGTTTAAGTATGGAAACACTTCTAAGTATATGAACTTTTTTATTTTCTTTTAGTTTAAGCTGAAGGAAATAATTCCACAGGCTGGATATTTCATTCACTGAATAAAAGATTGCAAGAGTATTACAAGAATAAAAAAATAGGATCTAGATTTCAATAATGCAGCTTCGACCATTTAATGATGTACGTTTTAAAAGAAACTGGATCCAAGAGTCGGTTAATAAAGCTAACGAGGCACTAAATTATTCAAGAATTATTCTTTAGCTTCTTTTAATACGATTTTTTTAGTATATTTCATAATAAGTTTTTATGGCCAAGTTTCACTGTAGCTTTTTTTATACACTACAAGTTAGCCCTTGACGGTAATCTTATTTGGTGACGACGATACAGTCTAGGATGGTAGTGGGTTAACCTGTTAGGAGTATGGTAAACCCACGCTTCTAATTGGTTTCTACGCGACATCGTGCCGGAACGCTCAATCGCTTGCGACACGTCTTTGTTGGTATGGTGGTAACTAGCCACGGTCGACCAGACCAGACTCAAGCCGGGAATCGAACCCAGGATCTCCAACATTCTAATGCGACAGCGTACTCACTGCGCCGCGGAGGTCGTCACTATCTTATGTTCCTACGGCTATCTTAAATTCAAAATTATATGAAAATAACCAACAGTAATCCATGACTGAGATTCCGATATCGAAAAGAATTTAACAGCTGTTTTTTTTTTTTTTTTTTTTTTTTTTTTTATTTATAAATAAAAGAATGATTTTTTTTAAATACTAATCTACCAAATACTTAAAATAGAAAGGATTTTTTTCAAATCATTAAATTTTATCATTAAAATGTTCAAATCATTAAAATGTTATCATCATTTAAATGCACAATGGTTAAATTCACTATATCATACCCAACTTTGTATTAGAACTATAACTATTTACATCATTGTAACAATTATCCTATGCTCGATTGGAAAACTCTTCTATTACTCCATCAATACTAATATAGTGAACAAGACGATATACCAACTAATGGGAGGAAATCCATGTATTTCCGGACTGGGATTCCCCCTTAAGCTGTTGAGTTATTGTTGCTTTCGTCCTCCAATCAGCCTCATTGACCTAGATTGCTGCAATAGCCATTTTTCAAAGGCCGCGAAACTTTGACTACAACCTTTCGTAGATTAATCAACCTGCCAGGTGTGTCGTTATCGCGAGTGACCTTTCATTTTAACCTTTAATTTTCACGTGAACTTCGTATCTTACCCAATAAATATTTTGTGAGTTTTTCATGAAAATAAGCATACGGTACGTGTGCATAATCGCTTCTAGATATTTGTCAGGTCCTCACACAGCTTTTGCACACAAAAAATTATAATTTTATAAGGTAAGACGACCTCCATGGCGCAAGGCGCGCGCTGCCGCAAGTTGGAGGTCCTGGGTTCGATAGGAGGTTTCTGCCGTGGCTAGCTACCACCCTACCGACAAAGACGTGTCACCAAGCGATTAAGCTCTTTTAATCAAACCTTGGATGAAATATTATTTTAGTAAATAATTATTTACGACCTTCGTGGCGCAGCGCGTGCGCTGTCGCATTATAAAGTTTGAGGTCCTGGGTTTGATTCCCGGCTCGAGTCTTGTCTTTTGGACGGCTGGGCCGAGATTACCACCCTACCGACAAAGACGTGTCACCAAGCGATTAAGCTTTCCGGCACGACGTTGCGTAGAAACTAATTAGGAGTATGGGTTTACCATACTTTTAACAGGTCAGCCCGGTACAATCTTAGACTGCATCATCACTTACCATCAGATGAGATTGCCGTCAAGGGCTAATTTGCAGTAGATAAAAAAATATATATATTAAGGTCCAGGGGTATTCTGGATATATTATTAGGTCTCTCAATACTTGGAAAAGTGGCCAATCATCATATCACTTATAATTGAAATCTATAGTGGCTGAGAAGATTGCTAAAAATAACAAAACATATTACAAAGAAAGGTCTTGTATGTATGTAAAGTTACATGCTACGAGTATGCTGCGGATTTACATTCAAGTCGAATAATCAGTCGACGAAAACATAGTTATTTTTACATAAAATATTGATTCAGAAGCAAGGAAACCAATATCTTTGTAATTAATAAAAACAATATTTACTCGGACCGAATAAGTTTTGAAATATAAATTAATCACAAATCCAACAGTTTTCGTAAAAATAATACAGCCTGAACCAAAAATATTTTTCATGAAATTCAATGTTAAAGTTTTGGGTGTTTTTGAACGTTTCGTGAGCTAACGGAATTAGAAATGCGAATTCGCAGCGTTCTAAATTAAAAATATTTTTTACTATACCGACTTAATTGACTTTTTGGTTACTCGTTTTAACAAACAATTATACACTTTTATTGTTATTTAGGTACCACGAATAATATCCTACGAAATAAAGTGTTAACTCACAACTAGGGCTTGGGCTTTGTAAATGATACATTGAAGGGCCAAAGCTCTAATCCCACTTTACCATTAAGTAACCTGTGCCCAGCTGCACGATATTAATGGACTTGCGATAAGCCATAGTTCTCGTAGATAACAGCTAAGCTTGTCAATCTGTGTAAAATACATTTGATTTCAATGTGCTGTTGTCAATTATAAATCTTTTGATGGTAACATACGCATACGCGTATAAAAAATATTTTTTAAATTGAAATTAGCGTATATTGATCGATCGATCGATTTTATTGAATTCATATTTATCTACATTGCCTTGCATACAGACATCATTTTTGTTTTAGTGGACTTAAATTTTAGAAAAAAAAGTTAAAGAATAAAAGTTGCGGGTAAATTAATAATTTTTATTATGTTTATTTAAAATTATTTGTTTTGTTATATCATGATGAAAAGAATTAAGTAAGCATTGTATGTGAAGTGACATGTAGCACCACAAATATAATAATTTATGTATGCTTAAACTGACATTTTAATTTGACCAGAGGTATAAGTAACCACTAAGTTCTTACTTTAGTAATATACATAAGACCTTATATGGTCATTTCGAATGCATATTGTGATTGCCGGTATGCTTGAAGCACGTTTCGAGTAAACGGATCACGAGTAAAGGTCAGAATGAACTTTAGTCTCATCATATCTGGACTGTGACAGCTTGAACCTATTGTCAGCGCAAATAGCACGTAAGGTGAGCAATATAAGTTTACATAATATGCTCTTTTATCGCAACTATACAGCTTTGGTAGAACTTTAGATAGTGAGATATAGCGTAAAATATTTCACGTTAGCCGGTTAATAAAGTGCCCTTAATTGTGGCATTCACATAGTCATTCCTGCTGGTTTATGAGACTAAGAAAACCGAGAAGCATGAGTAAGTCATCATCATCATCATGATCAACCCATTGCGAGCTCACTACAGAGCGCGAGTCTGCTCTCAATATGCGAAGGGTTTGGCCATAGTCCACTACGCTGGCCATGTGCGGATTGGCAGTTTTCACACGCCTTTGCGAACTTTATGGAGAACTCTCAGATATGCAGGTTTCCTCACGATGTTTTCCTTCACCGTTGAAGCAAGTGATATTTTGGTTGCTTGAAAACGCACATAACTCCGAAAGTTAGAGATGCTTGGCCGGGTTTGAACCCCCGACCTCTGATTAGGAGGCTGACGTCCTAACCACTAGGCTATTACAGTTGCTATGAGCAAATCATTATATAATATATCTCGTAGTTGTAATGAATTTCATCACAGTAGTGACGGAATTGTAATCTTAAGACGAAAGTCTTCGCAGGACTAACTTGACCCGGGCTCTCCTAGATCCAGCCCACTCAATTTAAACCGGATAACCTCTGCATGCAATGCACGTGCCACATAATTGGCACAATTATACATATGACATTGTTACAATCTCTGAATGGTCTATTAGGTACGCTTAGGTATTATGTGATAGTCTGAAAAAATTGGAAGAACTCCATAATCCTTGAAACTGGCATCTTGATCTTCTAGCAGCTATAATTATAACAAAGGTAAATTCATTTCTTGCATGTCACGACTTCATAAAATGCTAGCTGTTATCAGAAACCCAAGTTTCAGAGCTATAACTGAACTACAACAGAGCTTTAACGATTTGCGCGAACTACATTCGCACGCTTTATTTCACATAACGAGGTTTTATCAGATTGTGTCGTATATAATTGTCTAGTAGTAATTTTATGTTGTAAAGTACGTCGAGATATAAAGATTTCACAGAAATATTACTATTATAACTTGAACAAATATTGGTTTTGTGAAAAAAACTATTTTCCGCACCATTTTTATTAGTTGCGATGTGATTACAAGTAAACGAGTTGACAAGTCACAATTGAAAAAAAGTATCGTTAATATCGCAAAAAAATTAACGCCTGAAAACCAAGTGTCCGAACTGGGAGTTCAAATTAATATAAACATTGAAAGTAAGCAGTAATAAAATAAAAATATTTTCTTTTCAGGCGGTTTATACGTTTAATTTAATCCAGTCAATAATAATTCGCTAGCGAAGAATTTTATGTTCACTCTGGCCGTTAATGTTTCCCCACATTTCTGCACATTAATAATTCACCACTAAGTAAATGCAGTGGCGGAGAATTTTTCACGTGAATCCGGAACGCTGCTCTTCAGAGCTTTATTCACAAAATTTCGATATTCTTTCATGTCATGTATATTTCTTCTGTAACAACCGTCATATTTTATTTGAGAGACAAATCCAGATACGGTATTCCATTTCAAGTGACCTCTTGGAATTGATTGATGCGACCACAAGGGGCATATTTTATTACAGCAGTAAATTTTGGCTAGGAATATTCTGTTCTGCGAATACTTAATAAACTTCTTTACGGATTGCTGCAAGCAAAAGCTTTAGAAATGCTGCTAAAATAGTCAAATACTCTATCACATCATGTCAACAGCATTCAATTTGGAAATGCCATTTGCGGTTCTTCCGTGATCACTTGAAGATGTATAAATATACCCATAGAAATACGCCGCCAAAGCAGAAATAGTTTTAACTCATCACTTGGAATGGGTCCGCATTGTGCCGTTTCTCTAACAGTAAAACAGTTTTAGTCGTGTGCTAGTTAAGGCGTCCCGGTTTTGCTTAGAAATGGCATATTATCACTTCCCCACCAGAGACTGAGTAACCTTATTTATTTTTATTTATTCTTGATTTGTACGCCACAAAAAGTAAAAATAGAAATCATAAGAAAAACAGAAACAAGAAAAAAGAGAGAAAGACGGCCTTATCGCTTAGTAGCGATCTCTGCCAGGCAACTATAGGATTAGAAAAGTAAAAGAAGGAGAAAGTAGGTGGCGTTATATAAAAACAAAAACCTGCATTCGAATAACTAAATACTAATACGTAAACCAGATTACATAAATCATACAATATAGTATTAAATATACTAATATATACCTTATAAATGAATAAAATAATATAAAAATCAAAGTCGTCATTTTTGCGTAAGATAATGAAATTTAACAGCACTTTTAAAACAGTGAGAGACTTTGACTGTCTTAAACTTATGCTCAGCTTAAATTTAATAGAATAATTATTACTAATGTGCCCACGTGTTACAATCTGATTCTTACTCTGTCTGTTTTCTTTCTACTCGTATTTGTAATATGAACTACCCAAGTTCGTTACAAGAAGATTCTTTAATTAAACGCCGTAATTAAGTGCCGGTTATAGCCTTAAACAGCAGTATATCTAGCTCCTACTGGTGTAATGTACTTACCATCGATTAATAGACACCTACGCCCATCTTCGAGTAATTTAGTCGATTGCACTTAATTAATTTCATAAACGTATCGACATAACGATTTTATGGGATGACGGCAATACGACTGAATGATATAAACGAACAATAAAGCCTTCAGGAAGCTGTGATAGCCTAGTGGTTAGGACGTCAGCCTCTTAATCAGAGGTCGGCGGTTCGAATCTGGGCACGCACCTCCAACTTTTAGGAGTTATGTGCGTTTTTTAACAATTAAAATATCACTTGCTTCAACGGTGAAGGAAAACATCGTGAGGAAACCTGCACTCCTGAGAGTTCTCCATAATATTCTCAAAGGCGTGTGAAGTCTGCCGATCCGCACATGGCCAGCGTGGTGGACTATGGCCAAACCCTTCTCATATCGAGAGGAGACCCGTGCTCTGTAGTGAGCCGGTAATGGGTTGATCATGATGATGAAAGCCTTCAGGCAGCTTCAGTTGGAAATTAAAACTACGTAACTGAACTTGACAGTTTTCGGAACGTACGCCTATCATGGGTCTGCTTATAAATTTATGCGTTACGGATACTGATAAATAAATTATAACGTTTATAACCTTTGGCGCACCAGCTCCCGATGGGAAAGTAAACGTCCATTTTAGTATGAAACGATACCTGCGGTGTATACAAATGAAATAAAGATCCTGGGACAACGTTGTCTTTCCCATTAATCAGAAAAGAATATAATTGTTTCATACTTAGTGGAATTTGTATATATTTAACTGTTGGTAGACTATAATTTGTGGTACAATTACTACAGGGTTGATTTTGTCGAGCTAGTCATTAACCTTTTGGATCTACCTACATAATTTGAACATTACTTACCAATTTAATACAACTAATGATAAACAGAGTTGACAGTTGGACGGTGTTAAAGGGCTCGGTCATTAAGATCGGAATCATAAACATTTTATTTAAAACTTAATATAAATAGAAAATATAATAAAGCTACCGATATACAGTACCGATATTAAAATCCTGGGCTGAATTGAGGCAGTTCATATTTTGGAACCTACCAAGCAGATTCCGATGAATCTTGCAATTATACCTATGTGGAAGAAAATGGTCACAATCGGATTAAAATATCTATAGATATCGGAGCGATATCTGGACATAAAATCAATCAAACAAATATAGGTACATACATATACTTAAAAATATCGTATAAACTTTTAGTTTACTTAACTGTGCTCCAGGAAAAGTCAAAAGTGAATATCTCTAGGTACTAGACAACTAGGTAGCTCAGGTTGAGTATAGTGAGTGGTTAAAGACCAACGATGCGACGTCCAACCTGCGTCCTTAGCGGCGTTCAAGAGTGCTGCAGTCGACCAATAACAAGAGTCCTCACTAAAAGGGTGCGCCTTGTGATTGGTCGCATGTAAAACAACGCCACTAAGGACGCCATGCCTGTTCGAAGTTGTTGCGCTTCATTCTTAATCATTCGGATCGTCAAATATGCAAAACCACAGCTATATTCTTGTCATATAAAAATACAAACTGCTTCAAAATTCTTTCTGCTAATATGCTTTTCGTCCAGCCGGCTCTCTCACAGTAACTGTTTTATACGTGTCCTATTATCCATATCTATAGTTCTAGCTACAGATAACGTTTTAATATTATACAAACTTATTGATATAAAATATCACGTTTCCAGTTTTTTTTTTTTTATATTCATGTTATTCTATTATTTAAATTTTTTAAAAATAATGAGAGTTCTTAACAAAGCCTTCAACTAGCTGATATATATACTATTTTCAGATCGATATTGTTACTTTATGTACCAATATCGATCGCGGTCGAGTGCACAAGTGTTCCCATGACCCAGCCACCAGGCGACGCGAAGGAGCATCGCTGGATTTTAGTGGGTATTGTGGTCGACAGCCTGCCCGCCGGGGAGTCCCACATACCCCATCGGAAGCGGCGCAGTCTTGCCTGCATCGCCACCGGAGGGGATGCGTAAAAGCTTTTCCCAGCGTGAAAAAAAAAACCAATATCGATGTATTTAAAAAATATCGACACTATATCTAGGTATCGATACTATTTGGCACAACCGACATCACTAAATGGTTCACGTGAACGCCTCTGGAGCGTACTAACATGTTACGTACTCGTATCTAATTGTTGCACTCGGGCAGTGCTTTGACAATGTGCATTATACAGTTTCACATAAAGTAGCACTCTTCGTTAGTTAGCGTACAATTTGCCACACTATTATTCGAGATGGAAATTTTGTTTTTGTTTTTACAAGTCTTCCGAAAAAGGAGTGTCATGTTTCCAGGCTACGTATTAAATAATTATTGTATTGCAAAGGCGTGCGAAGTCTGCGCTAATCTGCGGTTGACTATGGCCAAATCCTTCTCTTAAATGAGAGGAGATCCGTGCTCTGTAGTAAGCACACATGGCCACCGTGGTAGACTATGGTCAAACCCTTCTCTTATTGAGGAGACCCGTGCTCCGGCAATAGGTTGATCATGCTGATTAAATGACAAGATTTGCTTTTAAGGAAGTATACATGTCAATTTCTTTATTTCGTCGAATCTTATGAATGGCTGAACAGATTTGGATGTATAGGGTATCAATAAAAACCAGATAAATCAAATTGATGCGAATGTTATGCGTTGTTAACTAGTCGTTGCTTGTTCTGGTTCTTTCCTCATATTATGCGAGATAAATTTAACACGACAACCTCCAGAGCGCTAATCAAGCTTTATTGTAATATTAAATGGGAGGTCCTGGGTTCGATTCGATTCTTGTATGGTGGGAGACTTCTGGCGCGGCTAGTTACGATCTTACAGTATAAAACAAACCGAGTTGCCGAGTACAAATGATGGGTGCAGCTGGCAACCGATCAGTGACTCCTCTGTTGCTGCAGATAATCATGGGTCTCCGCTAGTTTGCCTTCGAAATAAATTAAAGAAATATACCTATAGAAAAAATGTTCGACTTTGGTCCACAAACTCCGGAATTTCGTTTCCTGTTCGGATCTACTAACTGGTAACTACTACCATTGACTAACACTGTTTTAACTAACTTTTTATTTTGATACCTGCATGTTAAGTCAAAAATAAAATTCCGCTATATCCGCTATATCGGATTATATATGTTTCGATATCGGTACCTATGTATTTTCAATGTGAACGGCTGATACTCGAAAGGTTAGAGTTTGACAGCTTAATTAATGTGTTTACAGGCGTTGTAGTTTGGACCATGAAAGCTAATTTCAGTTAAATTGGCTAATTAATTAATGTTTCGTCTTATATTATTGATTGGGCAGAAAATTGGCCTGAATTATATAAGCCAATTTTTGATAATTAATTGATAATTCCAGTTTATTAACTCTGTTAATAAGCGATCGATAGTTTCTCGTTCATATATGTTTAATCAAAGATAAATTGTCCTCACTCTTAACAGTAGCGTACCAACTGATATAGGTAATGACATCTCATTGATCTAGTGGATGCTCGACTTGGCCCTGGTTCGATGTATCACTTGGCCCTGGTTTTCAGTTCAGATCCGGGGTCAGGTGTTATTGGATGTTTCTGTGAAAATTCTCAAAACCAGTTCTGTATCCAGGCCTATGTTCTGAAGAACAGATTAAGCCATGCCGGTCCCCTTAAAAAGTTCCTTTAAAAACTAACCTACAACTGCTGAGTTTCTTTGAATCCGCTATCCAAACCGCTGGTAGGCTTGCTATAACGAGAAAGAGGCAATAGATCAACTTTAAATTTGTATTACGCAATTAAAATTCATACAATAGACATTTGAAATCTATGATGATGAATTATTGATTGGATTGAATTTGACCTACTTAAAAAGTCCATCACGCATGTCTTTCTATCATGAAAGAATGCCTCAAGTTAATATTTTTATAAATATACAAAAAACAATCAAACTTTACTGAAGTTTAATAAAATAAATGAGAAATAAAAAAATTTTGAGCTTTAGCGTTCAAGTTTTAGAAAAAAAATATTATATGTAAAGACGCCTTGAAAATTAACTAGACAGATATTCAAAGTTACGTTCGTTTAATACGGTCTTGGTCACAGACTGAAGATCTCATTCATTAGAGTCTTGGTACAGCTAGAGAAACGTCCGAGCGACAAAAGGAATAGGACACATGCATTAACTGTCCTATTCATACTGTGACGCTGGTTTATCGTACCAAACAATAGTGCGAGGAAAATCAAAGGAAATTATTTACAAGATAAATGTTCTATAATAACAAGAAAATCATAGATGATAATTCTCTATGCGATGTTCATCAAACATAAGTCGAAGAAGGTATTGCAACTGCATTTCAATGGGAATGGAATCCGTTTCTATAAAGTAAGCCACAACCTATCTACATTATTCATAAAGATTAGTTTCATCCATTATATCATCATCATGAACAACCACAGAGCACGGGTCTCCTCTCAATATGAGATGGGTTTGGCCATAGTCGACCACGCTGGCCATGTGCGGATTGGCAGACTACACACGCTTTATAGATTTTTTTAAACGCACAGAACTCCGAAAAGTTAGAGGTGCGTGCCTGGATTCGAATCGCCGACCTCTGATTAGGAGGCTGACGACCTAACCACTAAGCTATCATATCATATCATATTTATTTATTTCGTTGCATATTGTTTACACAGGTTGCTCAGTTTAGGTGTTGTAACTTGGTCTGGAATCGACCGTAATAGAGTATTTATTGTCCCATACTACACCGAACATGCCAAATTTTGACCAAACTTGTTTAGCCACAACTCTTACGTAGTTCACATAGTATAAAACAAAGACGCTTTCAGAATTCTATACCCTTTTACTGTTAGCTCTTTACCGAGCAGTGTTGAAACTTTCCCCGATTTACTTAAGTTTCACCGATTTCTAGATAGTGTATCTAACTTTCTACGTTAGTTGTCGTCGTCCTGTTATATGTAAAGATAATCATCATCATCATGATCAACCCATTACCGGCTCACTACAGAGCACGGGTCTCCTCTCAATATGAGAAGGATTTTGGCCATAGTCCACCACGCTGGCCATGTGCGGATTGACAGACTTCACACGTCTTTGAGAACATTATGGAGAGCTCTCAGGCGTGCAGGTTTCCTCACGATGTTTTCCTTCACCGTTGAAGCAAGTTATATTTTAATTTTTTTTTAAACGCACATAACTCCGAAAAGTTAGAGGTGCTTGCCCGGATTCGAACCGCCGACCTCTGATTAGGAGGCTGACGCCCTAACCACTAGGCTAGCACCGCTAAGTACCACCGTAAAGATAATACAATTGTCTAAATACAGCGATAAGCATAATAATAACCAACCTATAATAAATTAAATAAAAAATATACATACTTGCTTGTCTTGAGGCGAGACTTTCCCACATTTTATGTTAATCTACTAAACATCCAAGAGTCAGTCTATTTTGAAATCGCTAATTTTAAAACGTTTTCAATTGTTTCTATTCATATTTTCACCAAAAGAACTATTCTCGAGACTTACTCTCGAAGAAGATGAATTACATTATCTTGATATACCTATGTTATGAAATACCTGATTTAAAAATAAAATACTTTACGGCTTTATTAATTAAGGACTGTATTGACTGATTAATATTGAAGAGTCGACTAAATATACAAAAATACTACATGAAATGGTTTTACTTTAACTTATAAGTTATATACCTAATAATTTAGCGTTAATTATATTTAAATTGTGTTCTTGCTATCCTTATATAAACAGATTTGTTTCCAAGGAGGGTGCAGTAAAAAAAAATTTTCAAGTTTATGTATTTAATACTACAAGAAACTTAATAACATTTAATAATACATTTTAAAGCAATCCCTTTGTATTTTATAAAGTATGCTAAAGAGAATTTAGCAGTTTGTCTATTGTTTGTTTGGTATACAACTTGCAAACTGGCAATTGACCTAGAGTATTTTGACCTAAGAAGCCAAAATGGAATTTTATCATTTAGTAAGACGAAGTCACAGACAACGCTAGTAATCTCATAAAGTTATAACACAATACTGAAGCAATAAATATTATATGGGATTCATAGTATCAATAAATAAATGTTATAAGCCATTATCTTGTTATAAGGGTAGCTTATTTAATGTAGTTACTTATATTTATAGTACGTAATCAATATTGGTAGGTATCTATTAATATCTAATGTCACATAATTATTAGATTATCAAGCGACCGCAATATCTTAATAATTGTTTGGGTATCTTCTTTTTCTTGCCCTTATCCCACATTATGTGGGACAACACGTCATTGGAAGGAAAATCTTCTAATTTTGCACCTCACTACCCACACCTTTTACATGCTTATCCTCTTTTACACAATCCATCCATCTCTTCTTTGGTTTTCCTGTACTCCTTTGCCCTTCCACATTCATATATAACATCATTTTGGGGACATTACTTTGTTCCCTTAAGTATGTATGTGAGAAATAACTTATTGCAGTGAGTTACGCACAATTTTTTTTTTTTTTTCGGACTGTCAATTAGCTGTACAAACCCTATTGGTTGCCACAGCGTAACCGGGCTGTTTGGCGAGCTTTGGAAAGAAGCTCTGCCAGAAGAAATTTTGAGCCCTAGGGCTCGAAGAAACTCGCTATTTATTTAAAGGCTATTGTAAAGTTTTTTTATTTTTATTTTGTAAGTAAACATGACGACTGAATCTCTAATCGTACAAATATATAAAAGTTTATTTAAATGTCGACAGATAAAACGCTGTGGTGGTTTTGTTTTTGATAGATTGAGTCTGCTATAGGGACTGTATTTTTACGTTTAGAAAAAGCTTTTGTTATTCGTGCACCTTAGTCCAAAATGAATCAGTATTTTTTGAATGTTTTCATTAATTTAAACAATAGTTACTTATATTTGAATTATATATATATATATATATATATATATATATATATATATATATATTAAAAAGTGATGTTAAAATAGTTTGATAATCATATAATAGTTTAAAATTAAAAGTGCTTTTTATTCTAACACACTATTTGCTCATACTTGTGTCACAAATTGACATTCCTTGTGTAAAAGTGTTTGTGTATTAAAAGTGTTTTTAATTCTAAATCGTAGTTAAAAAATTTATATGAGGTGATACTCACATAATATGTACATATAAGATGAAATACTTCTGAATATATGCTTGATAGAATAAAAATTATTTGCGTTCACATACAGTGAGAGAAAGCGGTGATAGCCTAGTGGTTAGGGCGTCAGCCTCCTAATCAGAGGTCGGCGGTTCGACTCCGGGCACGAACCTCTAACTTTTCGGAATTATGTGCGTTAAAAAAAAACATCACTTGCTTTAACGGTGAAGAAAAACATCGTGAGGAAACCTGCATGCTCAGGAGTTCGCCATAATGTTCTCAAAGGCGTGTAAAGTCTGCTAATCTGCACATGGCCAGCGTGGTAGACTATGACCAAACTCTTCTCGTATTGAGAGGAGACCCGTGTTCTGAAGTGAGCCGGTAATGTGTTGATCATGATGATGACAGTGAGAGACTCCATAGTTATGTCTATGATAACAAGTGTGAGTACACTTGTAATTATAACAAGTGTAAGTATAAGTGTGCGTACACTTGTAATCACAGACATAACTAAAGAGCCTTAATATAAACATATCTAATGCAAGCTCGCGGAAAGAGAGAAACAGAATCACTTCAATTTTATGCATCAATGCCACAACATATTGATACTCGCTCTACCCACGAGTTTTATTTATGAAGACGACGTAGCCATGCCAATAAGTGCATCAATAAATATATTTCATCCGAATCACGCTTTCCACATATTATGCAACCTTGTTATAAATTTGATGCACTGTGCGAAGACTGAAGAGTAACTAGTTTCGTGTTTTGTATAAGCCGTACCTAAAGTTAACAGTTTCTAGCTAAGTCGGAAGTATAATATTGTTTCAGATAAGAGCTTCGCTCGCGAAATAGCTTGTATGTACATTAGTAGCTAAAATTATTAATATGGACCTTTTTAACAAGCTTTAGGACTGCTCGAGTTTTGTCATTAATTAATAGCGTAAGCCACCCGCTATAGCAAATGAAGAAAAATTGCCATTTAGAAGTAATAGTAGAATGGGATGAATCATGCAAAAATTTATTCCTTTTTTGGGCAATCTTGTAAGTCTTTTTTGGGCAATCGCCGGGAGGACTCAGACGCGCACCGTCTCGTCACCGGCGTTGCAGAGCGAGAAGCAGGCGACGGGCGCCGCCTGCACCCCTGATGAGAAGCTCCAGGTTATGGATAAGAGGCATCATCACCCGTCGAGCCTAGCATTCCGTGGTAGCCGTAGTTCGTGAGGCACGCACAAAGTTGTGGTTATTAAACTTTTTAGATAGGACGTAGTAATAATTTTAATAATTAAATAAGTCAACGTCACATACTAATTTCAATGGAAAATGGGTATTGCTTGTTTTTTTCCTCGTTTTTGCCTCGATCAAGTTTACAAGGCATTTGTTGTGACACCGCTTAGCTTTTGTGACATGAGCATGGCACATATATTGATGGTCGATGGACGTTGGGGTTGGGACCCCAGATGCTATTATAGCAGAGTCGCATTGAAAAACGCAGCGTTGCTAGTTGGAAGCTCTGGAAGCATACGGCACAAGGTATTCGATCTGCCAACTGCGGACCTAGATAACCAATGACGTTCATTGCTGGATATAATGATGATATAATATGATTATGGGTATATGATAATGGATATTATAATTGAGTACAGGTTGGGAAAAAACTACGAGCAAAAATGTTGATACTTCAAGTCCCCGAACTTGATTGTATGTATTACTTTTTATTTTGGTGTCGTATCTCATAAACTTTCGAACATAATTGCGAGTCATCAAAAGGGTAAATATAGTTGCTAATTACGTGATTTTATTGTTATAAAAGTAATTAAATGAAAGTTTTAGTCACGTCGCAACTTTTCACAAAAATATTGTTAAAGTACAAAGTTAACATTTTAGCTATCTATTTATGGTTACGTGTACTAAAATATCCGAAGGAATCCATTCAATTTCATGGATGTATTTAGAGATGTATTAAAAAACCGAGAATTCGCTTATACAGATTTCCACACCACACTAGGGAAATAACCAAGTTAGCGTATGAAGTGGATTTAAAATGGTTAACGCATTTCATTATTTCGAGTGGGCGCTCTTTTATGAAATCCGCAAATTGCCGTCAAGCGCTTTACCTAATTAAAAGTTTGTATTTAGATTAATTAATAGTTAATTGGAACATTTAAAACTTCATGTTATACTATCATTTTGATAGGATTGAGAGTAGACGTGCATTTTTTAATTATAAATCAAAAATGTTATTTTATAGCATTTTAACGAACTCCTTGGCGCAGTGCGTGCGCTGTAGCATTATAAATTTTAGGTCCTGGGTTCGATTCCCAGCTCGAGTCTGATCTGGTGGGAAGCTTCGGCCGTAGTTGGTAACCAACCTACCGACAAAGACGTGTCGATTAAACGTTCGGGCACGATGTCGCGTAGAAACCAATTAAGAGTATGGGTTTACCATACCCCTAACAGGTTATCCCGCTACTGTCATAGACAGCATCGTCACTTACTATCAAGTGAGATTGCCGTCAAGAGCTAACTTGCACTGTATAAAAAAAGCATATTTTGCCGCATTGGAAATTTGGATCGTCAATCGTTTTGAAAAATCAATCCCTTCCAGCATCTTAAGACTCAAGTACCTACAGGTCAGCTAGCATGGCAACTGCCACTTTGCCAGCCAAATCAATGGAACAAGGTTATAAGGTGATGGCAACAAATGCTTTTAAAGGTGCCTTTAAAAGCGTGGCTTACATAAGAGTATATAAAGAATAGTTACCATCTTACAGACAGAGACAAACGATTTAGCGTCCCGTATGAAGCTGATTAGAAACTGAAAGGAGAACCCATCCTGGTTCTCCTTTCAATGCCACATCAGCATCTCTGGTGCTGCAGATGTCCTTTTGCGAAGGTGATCAGTTCGTAAATGAAAAAAACCAAAAGGTGCGTTCTAAACAACGCTAGCAAATACGTTTACAATTTCTATTATTGTTCGAGTTGGTAATTTTATTACGCTGTTCATCGAAAAAGGCAGGTTGATTTTTTTTTCAACTTAGATTTCAAGCGAGCCACAAATACAATTTAAAACGGTTAATAATTTTACAACAACTTAATTATTACAAAGTAGCGGCGAACGTTGAAGAGCGAAGAGAGTAATGTTTGAACACGTACATTACTTTCTTCGCTTTATCTTCGTCGCATTTCTCTACGGGAGCTAAACTTTACAACAATAAAAGACAAACGGAGCAGAAAATGCTCGTTTTTACTTTGTTGTGAAAATGAGACATCTTATGATTGTACTGAACTCAGAGAAGTTTTTAAAAACTTGTTTCTTTTCCTTGTTAATTGATATTAAAAGGATATTGTACCTATCTATGTTTACTGAAGTTTTTATACTTTTTCAACCTGGGTTTTAAAGGTGTGTTTTTATTGACGGATTTTTTTTAAAAGGCCTTTTATGATGCCGGAAAAGTGCACAGATCTTAGACAGGTAGTTCTAAAGTCTTTTATAACCTCTTCACAATCAACAATTAGGAGAATGAAATCCCACCAAAAACATTCTGTAAAAAACTAGCCAAGTCTCGATGGAGCTGCTTGTTTATCTCTAAAAAGTAATGAAATCTAGACAAAGTCGTGCCAAGTCTCAGGTTCCTTAATGCCATTTCTTTATTATTATAGTCTGGTGGGAGGTTATGGCCGTGGCTAGTTACCACCCTACCGACAAAGGCGTGCTGCCAAGCGATTTAGCGTTCCAGCACGATGTCGCGTAGAAACCAATTAGGAGTACGGATTAACCATACCCCTAACAGGTTAGCCCGCTACCATCTTAGACTGCATTATCACTTGCCATCAGGTGAGATTGCCGTCAAGGGCTAACTTGTAGTAAAGAAATAAATTAATGTAGTGTTACTTGGCCGAAAAGTTCAAACCAACTCATAAGCTTGATTTACTCGTAAGTATTTAGTATTTATAGATATAGTTTTAATAAACGGTAATCCGTTTCAACTACGAAACAAAAAATATGTGTGCCGTTGACTACTTTGTCCATACTTCTGTGTATGTCTTTTCCATTCTGAAATAATGACTTTCTTTCAGAAAGATCTCTCTTATTGAAACAAATCAAAACAAAATTATCGGAATGTTACGACCAAGTAACAATGTAACAACTGTAACCACTCTTAAATATAGGCTTAAAACTAATGGAGACCTTGACAAATTAATATTGAATGGTGATCAAACATGTATGGCCAACGATGTTAAAAGTGTCCAACAGCGTCATTTAAGGAAAGAAGAGCTACCAACTTTAAAGAATTATAATTTGCAACGTCAGTAACATGAAATAACATTTATGCTGCCAGCTGAAGCAATTTCCTGGTTATTACGTTTGATCTTTGTGAAACTCATAACACACGTCGATGTAGGCTATACATGCTAATAACTTTGTAACTGTTATGTAATACCTAGTTGTTTAAGAAAACCTTGGCATGCGATGCAATGTCAGAGAGCGTAGGTGTAAGGTGTAAATTTGCATTGGATTGCGGTTTAATGTTTCATAGTTTTAAATCGTATTTGCAAAGGCCAGGTTATTTCACGATATAAAACACAAGAAAAAAAAATGCTTTAAGTTATCATGACTTTGTTATCTTACTATTGTTATTTTTTATTTATACACTATTCTATATCTTAATGAATCCTATTGCTTGTAATAAAGAATTTTGTTATTTTCTTTCTTTTCGCAAAAACGTGTACAAATAATATTTTCTTTTTCTCGTTTCAAAGAAAAGAAGTAGATGTTTGTTTTAGAGAAGGTTTTAATACTATTATTTTTCTAAATATCATAGGAAATCTTTTTCAACAACAATTTAATTAAGGCAAATTTGAATACAAATATAACATATTAATTATAGATATTGGTTAAAAATTATTCATTCAAACATTTAATTATCTATTAGTATATCAAAAATACAACCATCCTTGTCTATTAAAAAAAAACATAGACGTCATCGGCATCGCATTTAGCATCTTCGCCTTTTTTAATTCGTTCAGTAAAAACAACGCCAAGTCCAACTACAAAGTGATACCTATTGAAAGTCACGTCTTACGCAAGCATGTCGGTAACGAACAATGTATTTTTTAGCGAGCACTAGTTTTATTTGCTATGCAATTCATATTAATTATCTACGAGCCGATCACAGCCACTGTGTTTCACTCACGAATACCTAAAGCGTAACTTAATTTTATTATATATGTAGATGAGTAGGTATAGTATGAAACACATTGTCTCATTGAGACAGCAGCTGCTTCAGTGAAGGAAACGTATTGGATTTTGTTGTACGTACATTTACATATACATATGTTATATCTAACTCGCAGAAGCAAACGGTATATTGTTTAAGCTGTATTCCAGCTTGTTAATTTTGAGTCCAACAAAGGATGTTAAAATCTGTACTAGTACACGTGACGTGTAACTAATTAATTCCTTAATTTGAGATTAATTTATTTATTGCAATTAACTTACATAAAATTACATATACTGTATAAGTTTTATTCACATCATTTAAAGGCATTCGATGCTCTCAAATGATCTGAAAGTTAACTAGTGAAATAGTTGTTATGAAGATACTTATAGAGATTATCTTTTATTTTTTATACACAACAAGTAAGCTCTTGACGGCAAAAAAAAAACGACCCAGATCCAGTCTAAGATGGTAGCGGGCTAACCTGTTAAACCATACTCCTACTTGGTTTCTACGCAACATCGTGCCGGAACGCTAAATCGCTTGGTGACACGTCTTTGTCTGTAGAGTGGTAATCTCGCCCAAGCCGAACAAAAGCAGGACTCGAGCCGGGAATCAAACCCAGGACCTCAAACTTTATATTGCGACAGCGCACACGCTGCGCCACGGAGGTCGTAAATAATTATTTACTAAAATTTTTTCATCTAAGGTTTCATTAAAAGAGCTGTGTTCGGAGAAATATCACTGTCAGTGATTATGATCAAAGTATAGCCATTTTAGAAAAAACAGTTGAAGGACAGTATTTTAATCTTATAGAATGTGATTTAAAAAAGGTCATCAACGTAACGTTAACGACTTCAACGTAATAATATTTGATAACTAGCTGATGCCCGCGACTTCGTCTGCGTTTAGTTAATTGTGTAAGTGTGTTTGTTTGTCTTCCAATCACGAAGCAATGGATTACTAAACTTCGACAGACAACCTTGAAATCATTACAGTACTTGGACATTGCAACATTACGTTATTTTTCTAAAATATAAGACTTTTTCTAAAATAAAAGTAGCCTTAGTTACTTTTCATTACATCAGCTACCTGCCAATATAAGTCCCGTAAAAATCTGTCCCGCCATTTCTGAGATTAGCCGGAACAAACAGACAAACAGACAGACAGACAAAAATTGAAAAAAATGATATTTCGTTGTAATATAGTTAAAAACGGTTATTTCAATATTACAGACAGACACGCCAATTTTATTTATTTGTATAGATTAATGGAGTAAGCAAAGTAAGTGCAAGGTTGAAATAAAAATTTATGATTTGTGAACGGGGATCACTTTGTAAGCAGAGGATTGAAAATAATAAATAACAATATTGAGCTAAGAACGACAGAAGGCTAAATCTTGATAACTTGATACTTTTGTTAAATTTCAATCTCAAGCCAGGTAAATGGATTATGGTTACGTTTTCGCTGATGAAATTCGAGAGGAAGATGAGGTAAATTATAAATTTAATTTACCTTAAGTTACAAACAGCTCAAAACTTCGGCAACTGCCGGTAGTTAATAGGCATTACAAGGCAGGTACAACGTTATACAAACTATGGGTATGTTTATTTGTCTATGGGGATTTAGTTCTCCAATCGTATATTCTTAAAATGTTATATGTATTCTCATTGCGGGAAATTTTGTAGAAACATCTCTTCTAATAAAAGCAAATGTATTCTTATTAATAAATCAATCACAATTAACATATTTTCCATTATTTATAGTCGTGAAGTGATGGTGGTAAATACAATCGCCACTGTAAAACAAAAGCTAAGAAGGTTCTAATCCTTAGCTTACTTAGCCAAGTTTATTTTTGTCTCACATAATCAAAAATAAATTATAATTAGCTATGCAATTCACACCCAAGCTTTTTATCGTTTCATCATCATCATCATTTCAACCTATAGACGTTCATGGCTGGACATAGGTCTTTTGTAGGGAGTTCCAATGGCCACGGTCCTGGGCCGCTTGTATCCAGCGGCTCCCTGCGACTCGTTTGATGTCGTCTGTCCACCTTATTGGGGGTCGACCAACGCTACGTTTACCGGTGCGAGGTCGCCATTCCGACACCTTGGGACCCCAACGTCCATCAGTTCTTCGAGCTATGTGCCCCGCCCATTGCCACTTCAACTTCGCTACTCGCTGAGTTATGTCGGTAACTCTGGTCCTTCTACGGATCTCTTCATTTCTGATTTGATCACGTAGAGATACTCCTAGCATAGCTCTCTCCATTTATCGTTATATAATCCTTAATTTCGTAATATGATTTTTGTATAAGCTTTCGTTTAATAAAAACTATGCACTTATTGATAGTCATGTCCAAGATATCAATCGGTAATTTATTATTAAATAAAATACAAATCTTAAACAAATCTAGTCTATTTAGTTATTTGTGGCTTACATTCAGCTCAGCCGGATTTAATCCTGATGATATCAAGCTCAGAGATAGCTAGATCCGGTCGTCTTACTAGTACCGTTTTTATTTCTTTAATATTGTTTCTTATATCCGGGGAACAGTTATTTGCTGGTATGGTTAACCAAAACACAGATAAAATCTAGCCAGGATGGTCAGTTCATCGACTCTTGAAATGTACATACAATACTAAGTATGTTGCAAGATAAAAAGTATATTATTTAAAAAAAGATCCTATATTCATAGATACTTCATATCTCAAGATATCAGCCACGATCCGTTTACCTGGAATTTTATGAAATAATTTTTAACTCGGCATATTTAACAGCTAAGCCGATTCTGATCAAATAACATGGATGTTCATAAAATATTTTATACTTAAAAAACCAAGGGTTCGACAAGAATTATATTATATTATAAAGTTTTCTAATATCTAAGATATTAGAAAACTGACATAAACGCGTTCTTTTAATAAAATATACATTAAATACCTATTTTTTGAAACATACAATCAGGGCTAGTTAAACATGAAAATTCTAGAGTTTAACATTTAAGTTTTGAATATACCAACTAACTGTTAATAATACATGAATTTACCCAATTATGCCATATAAAGGCCAGCAATAGGCAAAACGCCTACTAATAAATGAGCCCATCTACGAAAGCTGGTTGCGTATTAAATCTAATATGACTTGCTGTTTATTACAACGACTAAAAGGGTACAAGCAATTGGTGACTTGCAAATGCAGAAGGGTCGAAGCTATTGTCAAATTGACGCAAACTAGCCGCATCTTTTACTCTACTACTAACCACAACCAAACATGCAAGTCTTTCTTTGTTTACTTTACAGTGAAATTTAAAAAAAAAAGAAAAACCTTCGAGAAACTTTGCAAGCATGAGTAATCATCATCATCATGATCAACCCATTACCGGCTCACTACAGAGCACGGGTCTCCTCTCAATATGAGAAGGGTTTGGCCATAGTCCACCACGCTGGCCATGTGCGGATTGGCTGACTTCACACGCCTTTGAGAACATTATGGAGAATTCTCAGGCTTGCAGGTTTCCTCACGATGTTTTCCTTCAACGTTGAAGCATGATATTTTAGTTTTTTTAAAACGCACATAAATCCGAAAAGTTAGAGTTGCGTGCCCGGATTCGAACCGCCGACCTCTGGTTAGGAGGCTGACGCCCTAACCACTAGGCTATCACCGCATGAGTAATATCGAAACTTTAATACAGTAAAAACTAAAATGAAGTAATAGTAGCACTTTTCGAGTCCGAGTCTCATAATTTGCATGCCTGAGTTCTCCATAACGTTCTCAAAGCCGTGTGAAGTCTACCAATCCACACTTGGCCGGCGCTATTCACTTTGGTGACAAGTGCGCCTGAAGTGGGCCGGTAATGGGTTGATAATACTGTAGTACCAGCATGATCAGATAAAAGTATGTAATCGTATTCATAAAAATAAGTACGTAGTGTAAGTGAGAGATATACAGGTAAATACAGTAATCAACGCTGATATTATAAGGTAAATACCGACTACTGTTTCTTGCTAATGTAATATTGTATACTCGAGTATTTTTATCGCGACCATAATATTATTATCGTGTGATCAATCAGGTTCTGATGCACTGTAACTGTGTCACTATGTATTGCCGAATTGAATTAAGAATTTATTTATCAAAAGATTGTTAGATAGCGACACAATATGCAAGTAATATACAATCGTAGAACATTTTAAAGTATTGGTAAGATATGTCCAATAAATTCGTGCTCACGAAAAACATTAATATTTCTGTAGTGATAACTCTTCAAGGTCAGTAATAAAAAATAATTATTACCAAAACTATTGTCGTAATACTTGAATGTAAACATTGTTTATACCTTCTAACTATTAAATAGCTTTGTATGGATTCAATATAATTTCTCTCAAATAGCCGTCATAGCCTGGAATGTATTATTTTGTTATGCCATTCGGGACGACCGAGTTTGATCCCCGACAAGGACCACTAACTTTTAAGTGAAATGTGCGTTTTAAAATAGATATAAAAATTTTACTTTAAGATCGTAATATATTTCTTAACAATATTTTGGTGACAAAAGTAAAAGTTACTTAATAAATAGTATTTTAGTGACGAAAGTAATAGGGACATCTTTATTTCAAAACTTGCAAGAGACAAAAGATGACACAATTAAAAATATTTCTTCTAATCTATTAACGGGCGAAGTAAACCACTGTAAAAAGAACTTCGAAATTTAGCAATAAATATAGTTAATAGATAACTTACAAATGCTTAACGTATTAAATACGTTAAACGTTTGTAAAGTACGAGGTTCAGAGTTCGATTCCCGGCTCGAGTTTGACTCGGTCTTAAAGACAAACTACCAAGAGATTTAGCCGGTATGATGCCGAGTACGATGGCGGTAATCACTAAGATCATGGAAAATATATACACATATATATATATATATATATATATATATATATATATATATATATATATATATATATTTATGTATGTATGAATAGTCCAGTATTTTAATTGAAGTGATTTTCGGCGTGATTCACTGAAGTTGTCATTTAACAAGTTATACCTATACATTTTAATTTTATACGCACATAATATAAAACAGCTGTTAGGTATCTATTGAACAGCAAGTAGGTCGGCGATTTTATATTCAAAGTTTGTGCGCTGTACTAACACTTAACAGCCAATTAAAATGTTTTGTTGCTTGCAAAAATGCACTTTGAAAGTAAAATGATAACGAAACTTGTAGATGGAAACTTGAATGGACATGAAAATGTAATACTCGAAATTGCTAAAGCAACGCTATTGTTTGACATTATGTAAATTATCATAAGTCATTTTCAACATTGAAGCATCAAAATTGGTTTGTAAATCTGTCCTTTGATATAGGCCTTATATAGCGCATAAATCCGATAGTTTCGATAATTGTCATTTACAACCTAATAAACGCCAACACGCGAACCTGTATTGCAGCATCATCATCATCTAAATCTCTAAGGCCCGTGTTAATACGGTCGAAAATTCCTAGGCTTGTGCCTAGCTGTGGGGGTTTAGTTAGCTACGCTAATCGTGACGTAAAATTTTGCATATTGATTTTGAACACGTATAGAATAGAATATATCGGCGAATAGTTTTGTTCCTATACACGGAAATTAATAGGCATGGTGCCTATACGTGAATATAGCCATACTTTTTAAATATATTATATATACCTCCATAGCGATATATAAACGAGCGGAAAGTCCGTGATGTTGTGTTTAACCATGAACCATCCATGAACATTGCCACACCAGAGGCGCCACTGTTGCGTTGCCGCTTCAGCTCATCCTCCTGATTGGTCGCGGCATCGTACTGGAACGCTAAACCGCTTTGTTGTATTTCTTAGCCATTCGATTGTTAATTAACTTCCACTCGATCAAACTATAGCCGGGAATCGAACCCGGGGCTTCTCATTTTAAAATAATACTATGCAAGCGCTGGGCTTCGGAGGACGTCAAAATATACCTACCTCAATAATAGCATAAAATGTAGTTTCTATGAGTATAGGTAGCTACACATGCCAAAGTTATTATGGGATCCTACTGACGAAAGATGTGAAATACAGTATTAAAAAAGTTGATAAAATAAACTCTCTACAACTATCTAAATTATGTTTTTTTTTAATTACGTAACAAAATTAAGAGCTGGAGGAATTTTAAACCCACTCTATCTGATTAACGCGGTCAAAGTGCTATTTGAAATCGGCCACGGTCTCCCTGCTTCACGTTGATATATGAAGCCAATATGATAAGAAATTTTATCAGTCCAATAATAAAGTCGATTAATTAGATTAAATTTAAATATCTAAATGTTAACTTACACTTCATAGTTTTAAATCTTTAGAATATAACTTATCTCGTAATTACTGTTTCATAATATTTTTTAATTATTTTTTATAATTAAAAAATATTATGAAACAAAAATTTAAGTTCTCGTCCGGATGACGTAATATAGCGGGGACCTCGTCTTCGCCGGCGAAGACGGTGTGTAGCGTATGATTGTGTGGTAGGTGGTACGAGTATGTTGTCAGTAGTCATCTGATCGTCAGGGTCGTGAAGGATATGTGATCATCATCCTCTTTCGGAGAGGAGCGCTTAGGTCGGGGGAGACAAGTGGTCTACCAGTTTGTGGCGTTACAACTTTAAAATAAACGAAATAATAATTAAAGTTTGATGTGCAATGATGATGCCTCGAATTTATGCTTTTATTTTCTCTTATTCATCTTCTTTTATAATTACATCCAGGTGTAGGTAAACCACTGGAATATAACAATGTATTTTTAAAATAAAAAAAACTCCACTTCGGAAGACTGCATTTTTTTAGATTCGCAAATTTCCGGCAATTCACATCAATATTTAAAAAATGTCTACTTCGACATTTAGATGTTATGTTGGAATAAAGAATCACAATATAAATTTACAACACGCACTTACGATTATCCATTATATGAATAAATCTACAGCATTTATATCTGAACTGTTACGAAAACAAAAACTAAATAGATCAGTCTACTTTCACTTTGAATAAGTAAAAAAATGTTATCTCGTAGTAGAAGGTTAACAACGTGAACGAGTTTGTACAAAAAATAACAAGCGTCAGTAACAATCACTATGTTCGCTATATAAGTTTTTGTTACCTGAGAGTTCAATGACAATATCTTATGTTTAATCTTAGTTGATTAGATTGGTCTCACCTGTCGAAGATCGGTTCCTAACAATCTTAGAACGCCAATGTGCCATGGAACTGTGGATCGTATGAATGCGTACGATGTTAAGGATTATATAAACGATAAAAAAGCTTGGGTGTGAATTGCTCTCCATAGTTACTATAATTCATTATGTGAGATGGTGATAACGAAAAAAAAACCCGGCTAAGTTTGTTGTGGGCTTCTTCTTAGACCGGGGCGCGATTGGAACCCTCATAGCTATAGTTTTAAGTTTACGAATATAGTTATCACCTATATAACAACTGTAAAGTATTGACGCATCAAAAGTGCCTTTTTAATGACTATTTGAATAAAGATTATTTTGAATTTGAATTTTGAATTTGATCTCAGTTCTATAGCCTTGTTTTATATGAGAGAAGACTCCTGTGATAAGCATTGATAAATTTCTCATCATCAATTTCAGCCTTTAAATGCTACCTACCTATGTCTCCTACATATTTATTGCCTAAGTCTTTGTCTGCTATCTCCTGCTATTTAACATCTAAGGTGATAGCGGGCTATTCTGTTAGGTATTGCAGTTATATTGAACCTCTACCCCGAATCCGTTTCCACGTGTCATCATACCAGAACGCTAAATAACTAGCCAAGGCCAAAACATGGCCTATCAGAAGCAAAAAAAAGCAAAAAAAATCTGAAAATATAATATTCACATTACTCTGCTGGGCTAACTACTGCTCCAGGACGTAGGCCCACCTAGCTGCTCTAATAGAGGTAAGCGGGCCCTAAAGACTATTATCTTGTTAGGTCTGAAATGCTATTTCTCTTACTCCAGGTTTCTGTCAACTTTTAGATGTTATATGTTGAAGCAATGAACAGCTAGAATTATTCATTGTTTATCAAACTTACAAATAAAATGCCTGAATTGGTGTAAATTGGCTCCATACCGAAGCAACTTTGACGAATGAAATCAGATTATTTTTTTCCCATTCAGGAAATAAAATAAGGAGACGAAGGGCCCTCTTTCGAGAATTCATCACTTTATGACGGCGAAATAACTTACTTGTATACCTACAAAAATATCGAATAATGAAAAACCGTTTCATTCTACAATAGAGATCCATTCCTCATAAACAGAAAGAAGAATAAATTATATATCTCAACATATCGTCAACGAAACAAAACAGAAATCCTTTGCGGAGATGGGCCAGCATTATATGTAAAATCAAATTTAATTAGTATAGGTCACTTTACAATTAATTAATATATTTATTATGCATATGTATTTGTATCCCGTTGTTTAACCGTGCCGTTCGGAACCGTATGAAAAAGAAGTTGTTTTATTTAATTCTACCAAACTAAACCATGAATATAACCGATTGACGCTAATATCAAAAATCATATATCAGCCTTCATAAACAATTATACTAAAGTTGTTTTTTTTTGTTTATTTAGTTATAATAGTTTGTTGCAGCATTATAATTAATTAGTATACTCGATTTAATCAAAAGGAATTGGATTACATACAGCGCAATACCTGAGGAAACTCATATACACTTTGACATCTCGCTATGAACTTAAGGAGCCGAGAAAACGAAGTTATAGAAGCGAAGAGTGTTGGTAGAAGCGAATCGACGCGGTGGGTCCGGGACAAATTGTGTATGGCATAAATTGCGGATAGAAGTTTGTATGGCATAAATTCACTTATAAGCAGTACTCTTTTTTTTTTACACTACAAGTCAGCCCTTGACGGCTATCTCACCTAATTGATGACGCTGTCTAGGATGGTAGCGGGCTAACCTGTTAGAAGTATGGTAAACCCACGCTCCTAGTTGGTTTCTACGCGACATCGTGCCGGAACGCTAAATCGCTTGGCGACACTTCTTTGTCGGTAGGGTGGTAACTAACTAGCCACGGCCGAAGCCTCCCACCAGACCGAGAATCGAGCCGGGAATCGAACCCAGGACCTCCAACTTTTAAAATGCGACAGCGCAAGCACTGCGCCGCGGAGGTCGTCAAAAAACTCGCGCGAAGTGTAACTCATATCACTATAAATGATATGAGTTAAACACGTAACAATTCATAACAGTCAAGGCAAAGCACAAACTAATCACGAGCAAATCAAAACAACATCCTACGGTGATCACTGACATCGCTAAGTAGACAGCTTTATTCTCATGAGCATATTAATATTTGAGCGAATACTCTACAAGACATTTACTTTGCAAACAGATCAAACACCTACCTTATTTACATTACAGATTTGTATCATATTAACGCATTTGATTATGTAGCTAATTGATTATTAAAGGAGTTGGTAGATTCGTTTAAAAATTGTGTTTTCCTTATTTTTTGCTGTTTACTTTAAAATGATTATGACTAGAATAATAAGTGTTTACTATATTAATTGTATAGGGAGCAAAATGTTGTTTTTATCTATGATACGATACAAATGATATTTGTGTTGCGCGTGGTTTAATCTGTATATATATGTTTATTTTTGTTTTGTTGATTACCATTTTCCTACGCAGATCTTTGCAGTGTATTTCTATTAATACAGGAGTATACAGGAAAATCTGAACCTTAATCAATCAATCAAACATAATCTTTATTCAAATAGTCCTTTGAAAGACACTTTTGACGCGTCAATAATTTATTGAGTTGATGGTGATAACTACATTCAATAAATTCATAAAATGTTATTTTATCATCAGCGCACTAAATGTCCTACAAAGAACTACTCTCTAATGTGAGTGAGAGATTAGAGCATGGACTCATCATGCTTCAATAGCTTTGATGACTATTATCACATATAATTTGTGATAACAGTCATTCCATATACCCAGCTTATGTGTTCGTCGAGACATAGGGGTGGACACAGTGTTCTAACTCCGGACTGATACTGAGTGATCTGAATGATATTTTACATACAAAACTCAATAACCTACTTTAGTCTAGCCCGAGGTACGAAACCAGTACACCTGGCACCGTGGTTGCTAAATACAAAACTAACGAGGCATTTAATTTTGATAATGTTATAATAGTTATCGAGGTATTATATTTTATAATTTGTCGATATTGTGGCCCAATCGCGTGAATGGTTTCGCAAAGAGGCTTATTTTGGAATGAACTCATATTTTATCCTTTAATAATTATGATAAAGTAATACAATAATAATAGTATTTGCCTACTATTTCATCCTTGTTTCCTACTGTGGACTGATTATTTTCCCAGAAAAATATTATATGTGTCTTAAAGATTTTTCTGCGCTGTATTAATCATCAACATCGGCTGTAGAGATGATAGTATGTAATAAATAAACATACTTTCGTGTGTAATATTGAAGGCCATTCCAGGTAAGGTGTTACCAATTTTAATCACAATCTTATAAATCTATTTCCGGATCGCTTAGGAGACACGTACCAGCTTTAATATTTACTATTAAGTATACATAGAGTAGAGAGTGTACATGCCTAGAAAGCTTCGAATGTTTACCAACCTATAATAGAATGAGTTCGCAAACAACAAACAAAAGCGGATAAATTTTATATCGAATTATCTGGAGCAGGTATAATGCTTATGCCGTTTTAAATTTTAATGGACGTCACATAAAAGGGAGCAGGTAATATTTTTTTAAATGCACTGTTTAATTAAAAACAACGGCGTGAAATATAATACACTTTTACGTACTTAATTATACATTTTAAAACAAGCACAGTTTCGAGTAATTTGGTACTAATAATATGGTTAAATTCAATAACCATCTAGAATTTCCTAATTCGAGGAAATTATAACATCACTAGACATGTCTACGAATACAAAATGGAGTCGTATTTTATTATTACAATAATTTTAAGTACTTTTAAAATATATAAGAAAACTTGGGATAGGAAGCACTTTATTTTTAGTCCCCAAATGAATATCAAAATTTAACTTAAATTAAGAAATATATTATTGCCTGACACAACCGGGGCCGTGTATGGTCATTCTCCTTTATAGTAGTATATTTCAGTCGCATCTAGTTAATACTCTACTGGCAAGTTTTTTTAGCTTTATAACGAAAAATAATACGGTAATCCACCTGCCTATATTAACTTAACATAGCTTATAATACATAAATTACGCCAAGTCATACTTTAGTTGGAATTTAATGAATAAGTTCTCACTCATTTCGTTTTGTAGAACCCTTCATGCAAACGCAATGATTATGTTATAAATGTATTATAGCCCCGAAGATGGGTGTTTATTGAAATGAAAATGTAACCCAGCCAACGGGTTAGCAAATATTTATGCAAGCAAGTACCCATATTATCAATTGGTCGTTAATTTAGAAGATAAGGTATGAATATTCTATTACAAACACAATATTTTAACGAATATTTTAAGCAGAGTGAAGACAAATTTTCGCACATGACGCCATTAAACAACTTACTCATACAATACGACGCTAGTGATATACTCCAGATCAGGCGGTGACACTTCAGAAATTCGATAAGATATTTAAATTGCCTCGAAATCTTCGGTATCCAAAGTTAGTTCGCAATGCCAGAAACTTTTGCCTCCCTCCATGCAGATGACAAGTTCCCGTATATTAATGTAATCCAGATTTCAGTTCTTTCCCCGTGGAACCTCAAAGTGTATTCTCATAAGATCGTTTTAATGAGGCTGATAATATGACATCAATCTTGATAAGTAGATTAAACTGCGGTTCATCTCAAGGTCGATTTGGATAAGCAGACCGTGTAATAGTTGTTGAAACTTCCTTCGTTGGCGGTACAAAATTGTATTATGTAGGACCAGTTTAAAGTTTAACTTTATACATTTCGAGAACTCCTAAGGTTTCCAGGGTATTTTCATCCATTCGACACACAATTTTCTTTTAAATATACGAATTCATTCCAATTAATACAGGCTTTGTAGCTGGTGACGATTTTACCCATTTCGGGAAAATCGATTACAATATTGTGTAAGTCGTATATTGACTTGCGACAATTGCTGTAAATAGTATGCCAGCGTATGTTGAAGGCGCATCGTTATTACCTCATTATCACAGGTAATTTATTCGTAAACAAAAGACACACATACGAGTACATAATATAATGTAGCTGTTACGCTTCAAAACATATGACAATGGATGTCGTTAGTCACAGAATGTCTGTCCGCGTTACAAAAATACGCGTATAATCATCGAAAACGAAGATCTCTAGTTTTGATCGTTATCCAAATTCACTTGGACACAATTCATTATGTTAACAATTATAGATTTTTCAGTGTGATAATATTATATTGAATGGTTATTTTAATTTTGTTTTTCGTTCGCTTGTTGTTCGAGCACAGGGTAGGGATTGGGGTTGTTGTGGCACAGAGTGGAGTACGCAGCGAGTTTACCTGAGGGCTGTATGGCAGGAGCGAGCGCGGATACGGCGGCGGATGCGCGCGGCTGCGGGCCGCGGTACGCGTGTGGCCGCAATTGCCAACGGAATATAACTGCCGCCGCCGCCGCCGTCCGCCGCGCTTAGCTCGCCCTGCGCTTATCGGACGCGCTACCAATATGCATCAATGTGATAACGATTTAACACTATTTAATTTACCTTTTTTAATAGCCCAGTGGTTAGGGCGTCTGCCTCCTAAACAGAGGTCGGCGGTTCGAATCCGGGCACGCACCTCTAAGTTATGTGCGTTTTTAAACAATTAAAATGTCACTTGCTTCAACGGTGAAGGAAAACATCGTGAGGAAACCTGCGCGCCTGAGAGTGCTCCATAATGTTCTCAAAGGCGTGTGAAGTTTGCCAATCCGCACATGGCCAGCGCGGTGGACTATGGCCAAACCCTTCTCATATTGAGAGGAGACCCGTGCTCTGTAACGAGCCGGTAATGGGTTGATCATGATGATGATGATGATAAATTTACCTTTGACATTTAAAATAAACGCTGTAATTCTTAAAAGTTGCTCATATAGTTAGTGGACGTTAACAGAGCGAGAGGCCGCTCTCTCTCCATATACTGTAGTTAGAGGCTTCCGATGTCTGAGGATCATAAGTTTATATGTTAACTGTTATATTAGATAACTGTTATATTAGACACATTAATATGCAGTATTTCTCTCTCCATTCGTTCCTTAATTACTAAAGATCGTGGTCCTGGTTTCCTTACAACTACGTGCTTGTTAATTGTTTCCATCGGCTTCTATCGGATTTAAAATATTCGTTATAAACCCTGAAATAATCAATATACACAAAGATTAAAAAAAAAAATTGCTGTATGGAAATTCGATTTTATACTATTAACTAAATAATTAGAATGGCAACTAAGGCTTAAAGTGAGGCGACTCCACAGCCAATTAATAAGGGCCATGTTGTACGAAAATTTTGGTCTAAGTACCGTGAGGGAATATAATTGAATACGAAACTGTGATAACAGTGGCGTTTGCCTATCATAACTACGTTTTTGTCACGACAAATCCTGCGACGGAGTAGCAATTGCCTTTCATTATGGCTCTTTTATGACATGTGCCTTTGGTGAAGTACATTTGCTGATTTAGTACATCTTGAATACAAAGAGAGTATAAAACAGTTGAATGTTGCTAAATATTAAAAGCAAAAAAGCAGGTGTACGGAACAACTTTTTATTTTATTTCATGAGTTTGCCCTTGACGGTATCACACCTGATGGTAAGTGATGATGTCAGATGAGTTTTAAGATAGTAGCAGGCTAACCTGTTAGGGGTATAGTAAAACCATTCTCCAAATTGGTTTCTACGCGACATCGTGCCGGAACGGTTCGAACCCAGTAGACGGGAATCGAACCCAGTATCTTCAACTTTGTAATGCGACAGCGCACTGTGCCACGAAGGTTAGAGAATCGAATTTGTAGGCAAAAGAGCGAGTTAAAAGCCGGTAAAAGAGCCACGATATTCGAAACGAACTATCAAGATGAAGAATTATTGCAACAAGGAGCATAGTAGCAATTAGCTCCACATTGAGCTTGGGGGACAAGATAGTATTCTTAATAATTGTTATCGTGTAAAATTTATAATATATGAGTAGCAATCACTAAGTTTTCCTCGGTAGAATCTGCCTTCAATGTCAGTGGTAGAGAAACTGCAAATAAAATGACTTGGCGATTCAAAAGCGTTAAAGCCTTTTTGAAATAGTGCATTTAGAATTAAGAATTATTTTTTTTTTTTTTTTTAATAAAATATCACTTGCTTCAACGGTGAAGGAAAACATCGTGAGGAAACCTGCACGTCTGAGAGTTCTCCATAATGTTCTCAAAGGCGTGTGAAGTCTGCCAATCCGCACATGGCCAGCGTGGTGGACTATGACCAAACCCTTCTCATATTGAGAGGAGACCCGTGCTCTGTAGTGAGTCGGTAATGGGTTGATCATGATGATGGTGATGATGAAATATAGGATAGCATAGGAAGCATTTATGACATAGGCATACTTTGATACATCATCTGAGCTACCCACTCGCCTGAATACTGTATAAACGAATTCTAAATATGTATTTTGTTCCAGTTGGGTAAACAAAACCGACATATTCATAACAAAGTTGAATATTAAAACGAAAAGGACTTAAGTCAAACTCTAGCGCTATCGGGTACTTTATATGCAGGGTGGTATTAGTTAAATAGTAGGGGCAGCTTGACCAAACAAACCTTTCTATTATGTTTTAGATTTTGTTAACCCACCTCTGTTTAAGTACACAGATATATACGAACTTAGCTGTATGGGTACTCGTATTCTACAAAATTACGTTCACAATAATGCGTTAAAACTGTAGAAGTATGTAACCTGTAACGAGATCGAGGAGGCCTGTACTTATAGGATATAACGTTAATAGGTTGGTAATGTTATTTTTTTAAGAACTATGTTAACAAAAATATAATAATATTTATCTATATAATCAACCAAAAAGAAAAACAGTAGATATAAAAATATCTTGTGCCCGTCACTTTCAGTTCTTGATGTTTCGAGATGTAATAAGGAACTATGTTAAGAAAAATATAATAATTATTATCTTTATAAAGGTTATACACCCAAAAAGAAAAAAGAGTATAAAAATATCTTATGTCGGTCACTTTCAGTTTGGATCTCGATGTTTCGCAATCTAATAAGTCATGATTGGAATTGTCAAGTCCTTGCGTATCATCTTAAAGATGCAGTTATTTGAACTGCTCAATCTTTTCTAGAAGGAAGATATAGGCGCTCCGACGACATCAAAGAAAATGGGCGTGATCGCCTATATTAGTCGTGTGAGAGTTGTTTTGTCACACCAAGGCTATGTTACGACAACGCAGATTACGCTGATACCAACCACCAACATTGATCCAAGCAGATAACTGGTTGGGTGACCGACTTTTGGACCTCCAAAATCGACTTTTTACATTTGCTTCGTGTTTCAAACACATATTAAGGCTTGATTTTAATCATTATTACTACTAACTTCAAATGTTCGCTAATAAGGCGCTTAAAGGCATGTGAGGGCAACCAATTTGCATTTGCTAGCAAAGTTCAGATTGTGGATAGGTAGAGGACTATAGTTGTAGTACGGTGGATATCTTTTCACTCACTCTGCAGTGGACCGGTAACTTTTGGGCACACATCTTCACCTGTTGTCCTTCTATCTTAAGTAACATAAGGTGAAACTAGCACGCTGAAAAGGGAGTCTTGAGAGAGGAGAACTGTTACAACTATTATTTTAACATTATTTATGATACGAAGTAACTTTATTGGCATATAAACAAGGAAGCTCGCTCACGAGTCTTCCCAGAATGTTGCAATCGGTGTCCGCACCGCACCTGTCTTTACCCCGAGATAACTTGCGTTAACCTTGCGTTGCCCTTTGATCAACCGATTACCGGCTCACTACAGAGCACGGGTCCCCTCTCAATATGAGAAGTTAGAGGTGCGTACCCGAATTCGAACCGCCGACCTCTGATTAGGAGGCTGACACCCTAACCACTAGGCTATCACAGCTTCACTAGGCTATCACAGCTTCCTATTCATGTCATTCAGTGCAACGTATTAATGTAATGAAGTATAAGATTCGGTTAATGTATCCATCCTATAGTTTGAATCCCATTAAATCCATTACGAAGCTTGTATGCGGCGGGCCCAGGACATTATGTTGGAGCGGGTTTTAAAATACCCAAAAGAACAAACAGATAATACTTAATATTTAAATATAATAAGTTTCTATATTCAAATATTATCACCGTGAGTGGAATTAAATTATTGGACTCATAATTATAATATTTTGTTTGTTAAAATAATATTTAGTTATAAATTGAAGTAATAATATGCGATTAAGACCACAGTGAAGTATTAATTTGCCTCTCCACGCAATATGAAATATTTTATTTTAAGTGGTGATAATGTAGGTTTCATTTTAAACTCAATATTTATTTTGCAATTTTCACTGCACTCAGGTTGTAGAATATCATTGAATGTAGTTAATTATTAATGTCTTTGTCTTTTTATGACTCAATCTCATAAATTTATTCAAACTGAACAACGTTATAATAGGATTATAATGCCCCATCAATAATGCAATATGCATTGGTATGTGTAAGATGAAATGTGAATTCGTATTCTACCTTAAGAATTTACTGTAACAACTGTTTACACAAACAATATTCTGAAACCCTGGTCTAAGGAAATGCGCTATGTAGATTGGAATTAATTCAACGTTTCTGTATGCATAACGTCCTCTCTGGAACTATGAGAGGGGCGATTGAGTAAGAAAATTGTATTAATTTGTCAGCTCAAACCTTGAGGTTTAATTTGTCTAATAGAAATTTTAAGTGGGTATATATGTGCACTATGATTATATCCGCGGCATTATCGTTTGGAGATAACATAATAGTAGTAGAATAATACTAGATCTAAAGAAAAATAATATCACATTTATGAAGCGTTTTATTTTTGAAGCGTAAGTATAATTGTACATACCATTCGTTCCTATATCAAAGCATCCTACTGGCAAAGACTGCCGATTGACGAAAGCGATTCGAAGCGAGTTTTTTTTTTATTTTATAGATAGGCTTACGCTTGTACACAATCATGATGGAGAGAAGTGATGAGGTCTGGAGAGCGTTTGCCCAGAAAAAGCCTATTCACTCTTCTCTTGAAGGCACCTGAAAGTGATGAGATGTTCATATGCAACCACTTAACACATGTCACCAGTCTGCTCGTTTGCCCGCTATGTCAATATTAAAAGAAAAAAAGGTTAAGTAACCTTTTTTCTACAACCTGTGTTGTTATATAAAAAAAAAGTTAACCACTGTTTAATTTAATCAGGTGGATTAATTTTATATTTTTATCCTTATATCGGTGATAGCCCAGTGGTTAGGGCGTTAGCCTCCTAATCAGAGGTCAGCGGTTCGAATCCAGGCACGCACCTCTAACTTTTCGGAGTTATGTGCGTTTTTAAACAATTAAAATATCACTTACTTCAACGGTGAAGGAAAACATCGTGAGGAAACCTGCACGCCTGAGAGTTCTCCATAATGTTCTCAAAGGCGTGTGAAGTCTGCCAATCCGCATATGGCCAGCGTGGTGGACTATGGCCAAACGCTTCTCATATTGAGAGGAGACCCGTGCTCTGTAGTGAGCCGGTAATGGGTTGATCATGATCCTTATATCATGGACTTCCGTGAATGGATAGCGCCTACTCTCATTTTTAATTCAAAGCTAAAGCACATAAGGTCCATTTTGCTCTGTTTTAGTTTTGATTCTGAAACTGTTGATGCTTGCGAGATGGGAAATCTTGTACTAGGGGTATGATATAGGAGATATATTAAGCTTATTTGGCAGGTCAGTGTCAATGTTCAGCTGTGTAAATGCACCCGCAGTTTACACCTATTAAAGAAACAAATAAAAATCATGAAGCAATGAAGTGCTGGACTTCTTTTTTCCTTCCGAGTAGTATTCTTTTATCATGTAATCCTTTACTTCCTGTGACAGCTCATATGGCACTTTTACAAATGTAAAAAAATACTATATGTATACTAATTTTCTTGTTTAAATTGTCAAATGGCCTATGTATTTTGTTTTGTTTATCCTTTTGTTTTTGTGGAACACTGTATTTTATTTTTTTATTTAATTTTTTGTTTTAGTTATTTTCAATTCATGTTTGTAGTGTGCAATAAAGAGTATATCTATCTATCTATCTATTCCTTGGAGGGCGATGATTACTGCCACACAGTTTATACTTCGGCAGGATCATCGTTTTCATGTGTTTAAGCTTCCTGTATTGTTTTTTTCCAAATAAAAATCTTTTATGTTTATCTTTAATTATGGTTGTAATTGTATTGTTTATGTCCTATTTAAGTACATTGTCGTTTAGTGTTCGTGGTCTTTAGAAAAGATAATAGCAACGACACATTTGACTTACTCGTACAAGTCGTGACCATAATGCGTGAAAATGTAACTTATTAAGGCTTTTTTTGATATAAGCTGTTCCCTGAGGATAAAACCGGGTTAAGTTAGATTCGTATCGTAGCATGATATAAGCCTGACACATGACGCCAACTTAACTCCCGTACGTATTAACATATGAATTTTTCATTATCTCGTAAATTATACGTCGTTATAACATGATGTAAAAGGCAAAGTTTATGGCCAAACAATTATTTTGATTATAAAATATACTCGTATATCATGATCATCATCATCATGATCAACCCATTACTGGCTAACTACAGAGCACGGGTCTCCTCTCAATATGAGAAGGGTTTGGCCATAGTCCACCACGCTGGCCATGTGCGGATTTGCAGACTTCACACGCCTTTGAGAACATTATTGAGAACTCTCAGGCAGGTTTCCTCACGATGTTTTCCTTCACCGTTGAAGCAAATGATATTTTAATTGATTAAAAACGCACATAGCTCCGAAAAGTTAGCCGGTGCGTGCCCGGATTCGAACCGCCGACCTCTGATAAAGAGGCTGACGCCCTAACCACTAGGCTATCACAGCTTACTCGTTTATATTGAAGATTAATATAATATTAATACCTTATCCCTAATGATGACGATTGAAAATAACCTTTTAATTTTTAACTATTTTATTTGTTGTTTATTTATAAGATATATACATGATATGCTTTCAATGCCTAGGTATTTCTTTGCTACGGATCAAAGAAAGAGTATTTTTATACGAAATGTTTTATTCAGATTTGATTTAGAAATATTTCTCAGAACTAAACACAACTGTCACAACCTCCGTGACTCAGCGCGTTCGCTATCGTATAATGAATGTCGGAAGTCTTCGGCTCATATCCAGGTTTGAGTCTGGTCTGGTGTGATGCTTGTTATCACCCTACTGGATAAGATGTACCGCATATCAGAAACCGTTAAAGATGATGTGTTTAGACGGCAACGCTTCGTAGGCTCCTCTGATGCTGCATATGTCCAACGGCGACGGTAATCACTGAACATCAGGTGCCCCGACGTAAATGTTAAATAAAATTATAAATTTAATAATGCAGGTATCATTATGGTATTCATTTAATGTGAGTTACAAAACTAATTCATATAAATTTCAATTCAATTTGGTTTGGTAATGAGTTAACGAATTCAATATTAAAATAGGTTAGATTAATTCTTATAATAAATTGATGCTTTTGTGTATGATTCAGAATATTCGTAAATTAGAACATTTGTGGCGTATTACTACAATTTTCTGATGACATAAATAATAATTTGTTAAAACTAATTGTTTATCGGGACATCAGTCGAGCAAAATTAAACTTTCCTTGAGATTTCGTGTCATGAAAAACAATTTCAACCCCATCAAACACCAAAATAGCTTAAAGATTAGTAGATATAATGAAAACATAAGTGACATTCAGACATCAATATATATACACCTTACAATTCCTGTTAACATAAGCATACATCATAATCATTCAAATACCGTAATACAATCTACGAGCTTTTGCCCACGCCTTCCTCGACGTTAATTTATATATTTTTTGTACCCGTGCTTCCTTAGTTCAGGATAGAATTTTACTTTAACCAATTAGGAGTGTGGCTTTACCATACCCCTAACAAGTCAGCCTGTTACCATCCTAGACTGCATAGCTTGTTTATGAATAAGAGCACAATGTCGTAATGTCTTAAGTTTTGCTCACCCTACGATTGGTTTACAGCTTACAGACCGAATATCATTTATTAAAAAAAAAAAAACATAGAAGTGATATCTATCTACACTTGTCTAACAAGCTTGAATGAGAGGAATGTACGAAGGGAATCTGAAGTGGCACCTGTCCCAGTAGGTACCACTTCAGATAGCATTTGAATTTACAGCGGTGAAGTTATATTGGAACAGTGGTATGTGTTGGTTACCTGGTAACTTGAGTAGACGTTAGACAAACGTGTGTATTGTTGGTAAATCCTTAATCTTTATTTTAGACACAGATTTTACTTAACATTTCACAAACCGATGGTAATTTTTTTTTATACACTACAACTTGACTTGACGGCAATGTCATCTGGTGGTAAGTGATGATGCTGTCTAGGATGGTAGCGGGCTAACCTGTTAGGGGTATGGTACAACCACGCTCCTTTTTTTTTTTTTTTTAACATCATGGATACCCCGCGTCCGAGGAGACGCGGCGGTTATGTCAGACTCTTACTGACTAAACCCCCACGGTGCATATCCTTTCCCGCCGCCTGGTGGCCGGGTCACGGGTTTCGCTCGCGCACACAACCGCAACCAGGCCGGCAGAGTCCGTCCTTAGGACGGTGCCAACTCGGGGGCAATATCAGATGCCCCCCAATACAACCACGCTCCTAAGTTTCTACGCGACAACGTGCCGGAACGTTAAATCGCTTGGCGACCCGTCTTTGTCGGTAGGGTGGTAACTAGCCACAGCCGGAGCCTCCCACCAGACCAGACTCGAGCCGGGAATCGAACCCAGGACCTCCAACTTCATAATGTGACAGCGTACGGACTGCACCACGGAGATCGTCAAATGTTATTTTTTGTTTTATGGTAAAAAAAAAAAACTAAATTCAAGATATAAATGGTACGAAGTGGAAACTGTATTTTTTAATCAATAAACTTGCTTTTTAAGTTCCACCTAGGAACTTCCTAGCTATATTTTTATCTAGTGCTAGCCGACCGTTAATGTATTGATTGGATCGTTGTTAGTGGTAGGAACTGTTAACGACGTGAACATCCATCTACTAACTTCGAGTCTACGTTTCTTATTTCTATAATAATACTACTCGTATCTTATTCTACTTTATCTTACATTTATCTTCTCGATTCCTCGATTAAATTCGCTGGCGGGAGTTTGTCTCTCTTGTATTTATTACATAATATCATAATGAAAAACCATTCCACTTTAATATTTTTAATAAAAATTCGGTCCATATTTTGGGTAAGTAATTATAAAAACTGTTAACTGAGACTTTGACGAGATTGAATTACAAAAATTACTACCCAGTATATAGTAGATACAGCAAGCTAGCCATAGATAAATGAGAATAATAATCTTTATATTGTGCCATAATTTTAATCATGCAAATATAATATATGTTGAATTAAGGGCCTTCAGAGTTGTTTTTAGTAAAAGTGACGTCAGCATCGCTGACGTCACGATCTTGTTTACTTTCGCTCATAGTAATCAAAACCACAACTTGTGGGATTACACTTTTATTACGACAATATCTAGAGGTCCGAACAGTCTGACGTCTTGAGCGAGAATGCCACGAAAGGCATCGACCGCCCGTATTTTTAGCAAAGCATGCTTGTACAAAAATGATTGCTACCGTCAAAATTGTGTTATCAGTGATTTAAAGAGTTCAAATGTGGGTAATTATTGAATTCTTGAAGTTCTTGGCGCCGCTGAATGAAGATAACTCCTTCGCGCCGACATGTAATATATTTTTAATCATAAGCTAAAGTTTACAGATTATGTATGTTTTTAGCACGATATATTTTGAAAAGTTTATTTTGCACAGTACTATGTTTGTTAGGTTAACATTGTTTACAGACTGTCTCTATGCCAGTTAAAGTGATTTGCATGAATAAACAGAAATAATTAAATTATAACGATATTTGTTTGAATAGTCAAAAAGTTAACACGTGTTTTGGTTCATTTGTATCTCTGCCATTTGACATAGAGATTAATTAATGTCTGTTGACGTTATTTACAGCTGTTATGAGTCTTAGAATATTTGTGCATGTTTTCTTTAACTGAAAAACTTATTGGCTTAGATTTTTAAATCTGAGTTGCGACATGTTTGCAACAAGAAACAGATTTAATTATAAAATAATTACATACAATTTGTCGCGTAGAAACCAATTGGGAGTTATGGGTTTACCATACCCCTAACAGGTTAGCCAGTTTACCATCTTAGACTGCATCATCACTCACCTTCAGGTGAAATTGCCGTCAAGGATTAATTATTATTATTATCAGCCCGTACTGTCCCAATGTTGGGCAAAGGACTCCCTTTCTTCCTTCTATTTGTCTCTATCTAAGGATATTTGAGGCCAAGCCGACATATAGGCATCGAGTTCGTCACGCCAACGACGCCGCGGTCTGCCTCGACGTCTTTTTGTTTTTTGTGGCACCCAATGAGTAGCGGCCTTTGCCCAAAGTTCGTCGGACATGCGCATAACATGGTATATCCACATAAAAAAGTAACATAAGGGTTAACTAGTAGTGCATAAAAAAAACAAAAAAATTAAATTGTCGTGATTAGCAAATGGGAAAAAGATTGTTTAGTATTCAATTGTACAGTAGATAATTATTTTATTCTATCTAAAGTGAAAAGAAGTGAATAAAATATTCGAATTCCCTTAAACAGATTGGACAAAATCACCAACATATTCTATTGTATCAGTACAGGTTTCCGTACGTAGTACGACACGTGCCATGAACAGCACAGGTAATTTCATCCTTTGTACGTGACTCTCTACCTTTAAAAGGGATCGCTTATTTTGCTCTATCTCAATCCTAACACAATCTGGCATACAGTTAAAATTTATCTTGTCAAATAGTTTTTTTAGCCAATTAAGGCTTTCGCTTGCTGCTAGTAATAATGCTACTTTGTTTCATGAAATATAGTTAAATTCAAATTTTCAAATTCAAATAACCTTTATTCAAATAGTCCATTAAAAGGCACTTTTGACGCGTCAATAATTTGCATAGTAGTGATTTGATGGTGATAACGACATTCTTAAATTTAAAACTAAAGCTATGAGGGTTACAACGCGCCCAGGTCTTAGAAGAAGCCCACAACAAACTTAGCCGGGTTTTTTTTTGTTATCACCATCTCACATGATCAATAATAAATTATAGTACCTATGGAGATAGAGCAATTCACACCCAAGCTTTTTTATCGTTTATTTATCCTTAATATCGTAACTTGATTTTTCTGTAAGCTTTCGTTTTATAAAAAACTTTGAACTTATTGATAGATATCTCCAAGATATCAATAGGTAATTTATTTTAAAATAAAATACAATTTCCTTTGAATGAGTTACTAATTTTGTGCAGCCTATTAAACAGTACCTAATAAAAGGAGTCATTTCGCTGAGTTGGAATTCATTCGATCAAAAAACGTCGGAGTTTACATACCTAGTTTGCTACCACTCTTGCAATCAAGTTTATGTAAAATAAAGAAAAGTGGCAAGTACTACCTATTTGCTCTCGTACTGACATCTGATAAAAATAATTGCAATGCACTTCAATTGCCAGGGATAAAAGCTATTCTATGCGGTTGAGAAGAACCATCTCATAGGGTTATTTGATCCTAAGATAACATACTTTTACATCCATCCAAATTATCACGACTTAAGTGATCGATCCTAACTCTCTTTACTTTAATGGTAACAAAATTACCACAAATCGTGTCATACAAATTGACCTACTTGTATAAAGAATGTAACTACGTCACAAAAATATGATTGTGGGCATTTAAGATTTAAATGCCATAGAGAATGAGGGTCCCTCCGTAATCTCGACATAACTGGCTCAAATTAGACTTTCAATGTCACCATTATTTGGACAAGGACTCTCCAAAAAATATTTTTGGCTTTTTCCTTGTAATATGAATTTCCTTATAATTGAATGTTAATAAAATTTATTAGCACAATGAAAAAAAACAATATTTTTACTGGACGGTTTCATAAGTATTGATTGGAAGAAGCCATTACATCATTAAAGAAATAATATTTGTCTAGTTGCTGATAAAGTAAATGACAGGTTATTTTTCTTACTGAATTACAAAACTGGTGAATATTATGATAACTTGTAAAAGCAATAGAACCTCGGAGTAACTTGATAAATTCATGACTGTTCATTGTGAATAATTTTCCTGGATTTTACAATACTGGACTGTACCCACAAAATTTGCAAATAATTCTTGAGGATTTTCATTTGGTAGCTATACTCGTATTATTAAATTCCGATAAAAACCGTCACTCTCCTATAACTAATAGTAGAATGATGAACTCATCATTCTAATTATGAAGGTAGAATCATTATAGATTTATTATATTTTTTTAATAATAATAATTAATCACAATATTTTTTTTAATGAATTACATTTCTATTATAAACACTTAGAAACCAAAAACTGCTTTGCCGCTAAGTGAAAATATTAAAACATAATGGTGAATTATTTTTCAAAAACTCTTAACTGAACACTAATTTGACAGTTCTAATAAATAGCTCTATCTATTTCAAAAGTCAATTTTAAAACCGAACTTGCATTTATATATTCTTTTATATAATATTATACAGGCTTATAACCTTTGCCTAACAATAGAAAATAAAAGGGTGTAGTAAAATAACTGTTCTGCGATAATATCTATGTAAAACAAGAACTCATATAAAAGATCCCGTAGTTTGTAATTGAAATAACAACGTGCATTAGACACAAACTTATACATACTCCAAACAGATTGTTTGCAAGTTAAGTTTCTTAGTCGGCTATAATAATTACGGTTATAAAGTAAAAACTTTAAAAATACAATAATTAATCAAAACAGTTTAATTAAAGCTGCCAAACACTTTTGCCCATCTCTGTAAGGTCGCTTTTGTAAGTGTACAGATGAAAGCTATTTTTTTAAGCTTTCATAAAATCCACAGAGAAGGAGCGGATTAATATCTGACATTTTCCGTAGTACCATTCAACTGCTGGCTTGCTTACGCGAACAAGCTATTCTCGCTGATGAGAACTTGTGTTAAATATTTCAACTCGTACTGAAAAAAATGCCTATTTACATAAGTCAACTGTTATGTTTTCAATGCATGCTTTTAATACCGGAGTGTGTTTTTATTCTAACAAAAGATTTACTTTTGAATTTTATATAAGAATATTTATAAGCCGTATTATACAAACATTTACCTAAAATATAAAATTATTCACCTACGAGTCTACTTTATTTCGGTTAGAGTTCTCTTCCTAAGTTAATACTCCCTTGGGATTGCGTGTGGACTAGTTTCAGTATTACTAATGATTAAGAATAACACGCTGAATAATATGTTGTCACTTAATAAAGATAGTCAAAAACAAATGATACTCAAACCTTTATTAGTTAATAAGTTTCGTTTTAAAAGGTTAATTATGTTATAATATTATCTATAATTCAAAATGTATATATACGTAGATAAAGGTGCGTGCACAAAATCAAGCAGACTTTAGATTTAGATCATAGCGCGGGGTTCAAAATAGGGTAGTTCCCTGTGGAAATATAATATAATTGCCTAACAATTGTGTTTAGACTTTAAAATATACCGACAATAATTGTAACGCCTATGTGCGTCTTACAAAAGTTGTTAGCATAAGACATGTATAGTGCGTGTATAAGAGCAGTTTAAAGTATAGGTAATCAAAATTTTTGACACTGCACGATAAGAAAGGGAGGGTAGTCGGATAATAAACGTGGACATAGGTCGAATTATTAATCCAAACACAGCCAATAGTTGGCGTTACCAAGTATCATGTTGGAAAATACTCTCTTTATATATAATGCAACTCGCAATTTCACCCTCGGGGTATTTAAAACATGCAAAAATATTTATATTCATATATATTTCAAGAATATTTTTACCAGCAGGTATCTATAAATATTTACTGTGAATGAATGAATAAAATTTTACACCATTTTATACGAAAATAAAACAGAAAATAACACAAAAACAGTTTACAAATTGGCGGCCTTATCTCTACATAGCTATCTCTTCCGGGCAACCAAAGATGTAAAAGACAGATAGGAAAAGAGAAAGGTGGTGCTATAATATATACAGATAAATATTGTGTTAGTTCATCTTAATTTTATACAATGATCCTCCTTAATCACTTCACGATAGCAATGTGCCGCAAAGAATATGATTTCAACTTTCTCATTATACGAAAGTTTGCATTGTGGTTGTAACACGATAAGTTATTTGTTAGCTTCCAATTTAATTTGAATACCTTTACTTTTGTTACCTTTTGTCTGGGGCTCCGCACAAATGAAGAAATGGAAGTTGTTATAAGTAAATTGAGAGCTGGCTAAATTAATTCTCAGTCATATTACTCTACAGTCCAACCAGGTTACCTTGAACTGAATTTTCTAACTGAAACCTGTATATTGACTCGTATTACTCTAAAGTCCAAAACATTTCCTTGAAATGCATTCTCTAACATGGAACCTGGATATTGACGCTTAGCAAAATCGCTCAATTTTCCCAGCGTGCTTGTTAAGAGACAAAAACCCTCTTTTCTAATAATTAAAATGAAAATTGCTTGTTCAAAAGTGAGATTGTGTTTTGTATCAATATCGATGAATTTGTTATATAATTCTTGATATAATAAATAATAAGCGTGTTTTTTGTTTATGCTAAACTAGCCTCATTCGAAACATGTGGCGTTGTTAGTTTAGCAAAGCTATATAAGCTTCTATGAAGCTATATATATAGATAGGGGGACTTTATGAGTTCTTGTTTACAGTAGGATAGCGGGTTTCAAACATTTTAAACATGTGTTAATAGGCTTTAAACCTACTAAGCCATAATCACAGGCTGCGCAAATATTATATAAACCACTAGCTTTACCCTGAATGCGTTGCAATGGGTTGACTCAAAAAAAAAAAAACATTAATATATAGATCTTTCGCGCCAGACTCTCGGTTTTGACAGACCAGATTCTCGGACGCCCCAGAACTCCCAAAAATTAATCTCAATTTGATCAATAACTTGAAAGTTTACATACTTAAATAACGTAAAGAAGAAGCGTCACATATCCCCATTGAAGTTTATATTGAGACGCAGTTCAGTGTTTAATATTACAGAGAATCGTGTCCTTTGAAAGCAAGCCGGCTTAGTGCAAAGAGCACCCACCACAGTACCTATACAAGCGGTAGAATAAGCTTCGCCCGGGCCTATATTGAACGGTCGACCCGCGCATGTCGATTTGCCTTGCACCCGGCTTTAATTTATAATGGCTTATTTTATATTTTTACCTACTGTTTTACTATATTTATACGACATTCTTACCTTTTTGCTATACGGCTATATATATTTAAAGCTAAAGGCTGCAATATAACAGGTTGTGATTTAAGTGATTAAATGACTATACAGTAGATGATAGGCGGTTAACCTGCTATCATTAGGGGTATCACAGTTTCCATAGTCGACTCGATCGAACGCTAAATCGCTTGGCGGCACGTTTCTGTTGGCTTAGTGTTATCAAGCCATGGCCGAAGACTCCCACTATTAACAATAGCATTTCAAATGAATTAGTAAATCCAGTATTTCAGCATAGTTACTTTTGATGTGATATCGGTCAAACTTCAACCATTACAAATTACTATCTTTACCAAGGAACAAACTCATTTTTGCTTTTATAATACTGGTATAGGTTTTGCGAGATAAATGGGATTCCTTAATACCAGATATGGACGATCTCCGTGGCGCATCGCTTGCGTTATGACATTAAAAAGTGGGAGGTACTGCGATTGGTTCCCAGCTTGAGTCAGGTCTGAAGGCTTCGGCCTAATCTTATCACCACCCTACTGAAGCCGAAGAGAAATCGATAAGATGGATGCAGGGTTCAGCCGGCAACACATCGGTGGCTTCTCTTGTACTGTATGTTTTCATGGGTGACATTAATCACTTTTTTACATCAGACCCTTTACTTGCAATCATGATCAACCCATTACCGGCTCACTACAGAGCACGGGTCTCCTCCCAATATGAGAAGGGTTTGGCCATAGTCCACCACGCTGGCCATGTGCGGATTGGCAGACTTCACACGCCTTTGAGAACATGATGGAGAACTCTCAGGCGTGCAGGTTTCCTCACGATGTTTTCCTTCACCGTTGAAGCAAGTGATATTTTAATTGCTTAAAAACGCACATAACTCCGAAAAGTTAGAGGTGCGTGCCCGGATTCGAACCGCCGACCTCTGATTAGGAGGCTGACGCCCTAACCACTAGGCTATCATCGCTTCTTTTTTACTAGCAATATAAATTAAAAAAATAACTTAAACGGTAATTGGATCAATATTGGATACACAGAATAATCTTCATTTCAAAATGCTGCATATTCTAACTAGAAGTTTAAAATCATCAGGCATCTGCTAGTATCAATTAATAATACAACGATGCTTTATCGATGCTCTATCGAACAAACGACAAGGAGTCCTCTATATAATGGAGCACAGCAAAAGACAAGAAAAATGCGCCAAGTTTACTTTGTGTATTTTAACGTAACATCCAGATGTTATACGCCCGATGTTTATGATAATAATCCAAAACTTCCGGTAGAATTGATATAGCAACGCCATCCTCATCGGCACGGAAGGGTAAGAAAAGGACAGCTATCTGAACATTTTGGATCGCATTGATTATAACCTCGACCGATAATATAATCAAAACTCAACTGCTTGCTAGGTTTAGAAGTTGATATGTTTAACTGAGATCTGGATTTGTTTTTCAAAATTGGTATTGTCTGCTATAAGGGCGTGTGCTTATATATACGTTAAACTTACCAAACTGTCATTGAAGGTGACCTATACTTAGTTGAAGCTAATAGTGATAAACAATATATAACAAGATAATGTATAGTGGCATAGCATAGACGAACAGCCACAGACACCGATTTCCCACACTCCTATTTTGAATAAAACGTCACCACTTTTAGAACAAATTGCGTTACTTTGTCGAACGTAGAGAATGTATTGTGAAGGAAAAGTGGCGTAGAAAAAATTGTATATACGGTACAGGTTTGTCTGGTCATCGTCGAATATAGAAAATCAAGCTTTATGTCTATAGTGTTAGATGTCATTTTGATATGGTATGTGTACACAAAACCTGTACCACCAATACGTATGACTTTTTCAGCTGCAAACTTAAATGCCAGCGGGCGGCGGGCGGGGTATAGATTTTCCCTTTCGAATTCACAAAGTAGAGCTCTACTGGGATTTATTGATTTCTTACACAGTATACTTAAGCATTTCTTGCATTCTATTGAGTTATGACCGCGTACAGCTTACAAGCGAGGATAGCCTAGTGGTTATGGCGTCAGCCTCCTAATCTATAACTTTTCGTAGTTATGTGCGTTTTTAAACAATTAAAATATCACTTGCTTCAACGGTGAAGGATAACATCGTGAGGAAACCTGCACGTCTGAGAGTTCTGCATAATGTTCTCAAAGGCGTATGAAGTCTGCCAATCCGCACATGGACAGCGTGGTGGACTATGGCCAAACCCTTCTCGTATTGAGAGGAGACCCGTGCTCTGTAGTGAGTCGGTAATGGGTTGATCATGATGATGATGACAGCTTACAACTTGTGTACGTTTACTTATATACAATCGTCTCCATACCAGTTATTAAAATATTAGTTTAATAGCTGACAGTCTGCGACTTTGTCCGCTTTTGTTTTGGTTCGTATGCATGATCGTGAGAACCGTTAGTTTTCTAAAAAACTTTTCGGTTTAAACAACATAAATGCAGCCATATTATCAAGTTACCTTTTTTCTCGTCCTAATTATATATATGTGCAAGTGGCGTACGATAGTTTAACATGCACGGTGCCGATCTTACCGGAAAATAAGTGATATATTTTTTAGTCAGTAATATGACGTCTCTTAGTGACTGTAATTTGATATCAAAACCTCCTCGGTATAATGAATTTTCGGTTCCTTTCGAATATAAAAAGTGCCCAGTAATAAATATGTTTTTGATTATGACGTCAATAGAATCCTCGAGCAAAGATGAAAGAAGAAATGAAACCTTAGTATTAGCAGACCGACATTGGTTCAATTGATAAAATACCTAGAGTATTACAAATTCAAGACGCAATCTACGGTAACTAGCCCGGCTCTAGGGGGGCGGAAACAGGTGATCCGTTTAATTAATTACAGTTGAGTAACTTTATTCATAACTTTATTGAAAAAAACGGTTATCAAAGAAAGTTTAAATAAGGCTGCATCGAATTTATAGGTACGAGTATATGTCGAATATAAGTTTGCAATGTGTACATAGCAAAATTGATAAATTATTTTGATAAAATCCCTGGCACAGTAATGGGCAATGTGCTCTTCAAGAGCACATTGCCCATTACAGTAGGGAATCCCAGGAACCGGCAAAGACATTTTCGGATTTTTTAATTTCTTAATCTTCTGAGGATCTGGTCTACTGAGGATTCAACTCTATATATTACCCTAGCTTTAAAAATGGGGCGTGACGCCAAGCGTTTAAGCGTTTCGGTACGAAGCTCAATATGAGTGGAGTTTCATGTAACTGCTTAAAACTGGTTGAAAAGTGGTGTAAACTTACCTAGTTGCGACAGTGGTAACTCAATCGCATTGCTTAAGCAATGTAAAGTTAAGGATGTTAAGGATCGGTGTTTAAATTTAAAGATTCAATTTTGCAGTTTACCTTTACAAGAGCACATCTGGTCTCCGGATCTGACAATTATGCCTTACCTAAACCTGATAATTTTGCCAACCCCTCTCGATTAATATAACAGGATTATGATACTTAGTCATATGCATACATGGCGTGTTTCCTAGGAGATCATTGCATGTGATGTTTAACAGTTTAGAAGATGCAAATAAAAACAAGCATACAGTTCACATGCGATATAAGTGAAACCTTCAGAAAACAAACTTCAAGAGAATGAAGAATATCAGAAATCTATCGAAGCCTAAATTATATAAATGTTTGATGTTTTATTGTTGTCGCTGTGTCGTTGCATTAAGTCTCAATTCACAACGGCACAACAGAAGCTTTTACTTCAATAAGTGAAAAGCTTACTAGCACGCACTAGTACCTATCGAATTTTTTAATGTTAATCGATAATTATGACATAAAAAAGATATATTTTTATGCAAAGTTTGAGGGTCTGTTATTAAGTAAAGTGAAGTGAATAATTGAATGCAGTTAATATTCGACCAAGTAATGGCACGCCACGCCGTTTTAAATTAAATTCGAGATTGCTTTTTTAAGTCCTTCTGGCAAACGGCCAGAACGATATGAAAATTGAACTCCCGTATTAAATATATAGATGTTTAATATAAATTGTATAAGGAACACTCTAATTATATAAAATCGTTGTTATACTTTATTGATCTCTTACAGGCAACCTTTGTGGACCGAACCGTGTGGGCCGGTACAGGGTTGATAATGATGATGATGTCTTATACGTATTGTATATACACAAAACTAGCAAAAGTTGCCAGAATAGATGGAGCATACAAATTGGATACATAAACATCACGCTTTCCGATGACGTAAAACTAATTAGGATTTAGTCGGTCAAATAAATTCTAAAATTCTAAATTTACTTCATGATGATGATCAACCCATTACCGGTTCACTACAGAGCACGGGTCTCCTCTCAATATGAGAAGGGTTTGGCCATAGTCCACCACGCTGGCCATGTGCGGATTGGCAGACTTCACACGCCTTTGAGAACATTATGGAGAACTCTCAGGCGTGCAGGTTTCCTCGCGATGTTTTCCTTCGCCGTTGAAGCACGTGATATTTTAATTTTTAAAAACGCACATAACTCCGAAAAGTTAGAGGTGCGTGCCCGGATTCGAACCGCCGACCTCTGATTAGGAGGCTGACGCCCTAACCACAAGGCTATCACCGCTTCATTCTTCAAATTTATTTAAAATAACATTAATAAAATAAACCTGATATTACTCGTAGTGTGTCTATTTAAAAAAGGTGATTTCAGAGGTGAAGCTCGTAATAAAACAGCATTACTTAGCGTGACTTTGTTAATTCCGTTGTTAACGTAAGCACTACTTATTTATAGATCTCGTGCGGTATACCGATAAACAAATAACTGCTCTGATAAATTAGGCAATTAAATTTATAGTTGTTCCGTATAGATAAGGTCAATTAACGAATTCTAAATGCTTTTAAACCCTACCCAAGTGGAGTGTAGATGGATTTCTAACTTTGTGATAAAACAAGACATATCACCTAGACATTATTATAACAATATTCATTGGTATCCCTGAAAACCTGGAGGGATTTGAAACTATGGCCCAAATAAGGCTTCGAAATGCGGTCCCACTTAATGATTACATAATTCAGAACTTTTTTGTTGAACACATTAGGTAATATCGCTCAGCTGTTACATTATTCTAAGAGAGATGGTATCTGATAAATAATATCACTCACTAAGCTTTCAGTAATGTTTTGCGTACTTGAGACGAAGGCATCTGAAAACAAAGTGTGAGCTGACGAGTGAATTAGTGAGTCTTTGATCAGATGCCAATTTGATCCCCAAACACTGTACGAAATAATGATAAAAGCAAACTATGGGTTTATTGCTACCTGCTAAGCTATCGGCTACCACAACGATTTGGTAAGAAGACTAAGTACGAGAACATGTTAAATTATTATTCAACAGGAATCAGGTCTGAATCACAGTCAACATTTTACGAGACCGCATTAGGCAATAGAGCAGAAATTTTTCTCTCAATTTATCTGGTGGAAGGCTCTGTCCGTGGCTAGTTACCACCCTACCGACATAGAACTGTCGCCAAGCGATTTAGCGTTCCGGCATGATGTCGCGTAGAAATCAATTAGGAGTATGGGTTTACCATAACAGGTTAGCCTGCTACCATGTTAGACTGCGTCATCACTTACCATCAGGTGAGATTGCCGTCAAGAGCTAACTTGTAATGGATGATAAAAAATAATAATAATAAATATGTGAACAAACCTACATATAAATAAAATAACAGAAAATAGACATACTGTAGATATATTATACGGGCATAAAAGCTAACCAAAAAGTTCACACGCCTTTGAGAACATTATGGAGAACGAGAGTTCTCCATAATGTTCTGCCTTCTGTTCACGCCTGAAAAGGCTTGTAGGTTTCCTCACGATATTTTCCTTCACCGTTCAAGCAAGTGATATTTTTAATCTTTTTAAAAACGCACATAACTCCGTAAAGTTAGAGGTGCGTAATTTTCCCGAATTCAAACCGCCGACTCTGATTAGGAGGCTGACGCCCTAACCACTAGGCTAAAACATGTAATATCATTGTATAAATCAATTAACACTCAACTCTATAACAACACCTCAGGTGTAGGATAGGTATTATTTGACCCGAGCCCTTGCTATCAACCTCCGAGTAATCTATAGCCTAGCTTGATTTATACAAACAATCTTCGTGTTAAGTATTCTATTTTCGTTGGCGGGCTGTCCTCGGCTTTAACGAAGGTTTATTGTAAGAAAATGCTTACAGAATTTGTCGAATAAAGAGATCCTTACCTCAATGGACTTAATTTTAACATTGTTCAAATATAAAGACATTTTTTTACCCATTCCAATTCTCCATTGCTCCAACTAGAAAACGAAATATTATGTTGAATTTGAAAAGTTGAAAATTAGGAAAGGTTTGATACCTTTCCTAATTTTCAACTTTTTTTTGATAATTTTCTTTTGGAGTCTACTCCTTAAGAATCGATTTTCATATAAGGCCCCCGGTATGAACAAAATATAAGCAGTAAAATCTGAACTGAACAAATGACCTCGTTACGTTTTTGTGCGCCACCTATTCTGCTTCACCTTTCAGTCATGTATAATATATAAGTCAAATCAATTTTTTTAATGTTTGATATATAGTGCTTTACCGAATAGTCATATTGAATGTAAATATAATAAAAATATACCTACACATTATTTAGGTTTTTCATTATTATGAAAAATCAATCAAAATATAATTATGTACGTGTCTTTCTCGACTTTACATTTTGATAAGATAACAACGTAGGGTAAAAAAAAAACTGAACAAAAACGAATAAGAATCAGTTTTTGAGTGTTTATGTTGTTAGCATGCCAAAGAACGCTTTAACGCCATTAAAGTCGAACTCATTGAGCACGGAGAAATTAATATATTTTTTGCCCCGGATAGACAAACTTCCTATAAGATACCTTATTCAAACATTCATTATGCTGGGTGGATATTATTTTTGCGAACTATATGCGCCGTATCCAAAGCTCACAGACAGTATTAGAATAACAATAACAATAGGCAACTTTGGGCATTGTAATATAACTTTAATGTCCCGAATAACACAACCTGTTTCACAATTATTTACGCTGATATGATTATATCATGCAAACAAGCTACTAAGTAAGTACTATAAATACCAAATAGACAGTACGCTAAAGGCTTCATTTATGTGTAAATATTTAATAATGTTTTTCATAATAAACTACCCTGAATAAATCACGCGCCAACGAAAGCTATCCATCATATTTACTGTATTAAATTTACATTATTAGTTAATTAATGTCACTAAAAACAGTTTCTAAGACACCGATGGTTGATAATATAGAAGGTTACCTTAAATACCTTATTATGTCCAAATATAAATATATATATATATATTTATTAAAGAATAGATAATATAAGGAGATAAATTTATGTGCACCTGTTTATCTGTAACGTTATTAAGTGAAGCCAAATTTGTAAAAGTAGTGTAGGTAGGTACCTGTTATTGAGAATAAATGTTTAGAACCAGATATACAATTGTTTTAAAAAGCAATTTAATTGAACTATTGTTACGATTTTCTTCCATTTGTAATGGGGGAATGGAACACGTAGAAATTTTTAATGGAATTTATTTCAAATGTATCAAAGGAAACTTTTTATTTTGATGAACATTTTTTATTTATAGACTTTGAGACTTCAGAAAATTGAATCTATCCTTAGGTGACTAAAATGATTTTGTTGCTGTGTAAGTTTGACGCGTTGAAAATTCGCAAATCAATGCTGGAACGCAGACAAAAATATAGAATTAGTTCTATATTTTTGTACGAAGCGCGAACTAATATAGCGAAGCGCGTGTATATGAAACATGAAGAACCACAGTAGCGAGGAGATTATGCCAGCATCTATGTGATACTTTAGATTGGACGACACTGAGAAACAATTTTCACGCGTGTTAAAATAAGTGAAACTAATTTTAACATGCATGAATTCTTTCACACAGTACTCTTGTAACGTAAATGTATCTTGAGATATGGATTGGTCAGGTATCAGCTGATCAGTATATTTAACTTGTCACGTTTCTAAAAATAAATATCCTGCACCATACAATATAGGATAGTCATAAAATTAATATAAGTAAAAAAAACTAAAATACACGCTTTTGAAGATAACCGAACTATAAATAGAAAATAAACTTTTATTCTTATATGGTACCAGACAAATCCGTATCTCCGAATACAAAAAATTCCTAATTTTGAAGACCCTTATCAGGATAATCGAAAAAATTAAGATACTTCTTGAATTAATGCATTGTCATCGACGTTGGATCAAAGTTTCTAAACAATCCGAAGAGGGGTTGGAAATTACGTTTAAGGACTCTGTTACATATACAAACGTACATTATAAGCTAATAAAAGCGTCTTTAAAATTATTTTTATTTAGGTTGATAGTTTTTGCATTATCTGCCATTATAGTTTAATTATCACACGGTATTCAAATAAAGTGAAGTGGTGATAGCCCAGGTTAGGGCGTCACCTAATCAGACGTCGGCGGTTCGAATCCGGGCACGCACCTCTGACTTTTCGGAGTTATGTGCGTTTTTAAACATTTAAAATATCGCTTGCTTCAACGGTGAAGGAAAACATCGTGAGGAAACCTGCACGCCTGAGAGTTCTCCATAATGTTCTCACCTTTGTGAAGTCTGCCAATCATCCACACATGGCCAGCGTGGTGGGCAATGGCCAAACCCTTCTCATATTGAGAGGAGACCCGTGCTCTGTAGTGAGCCGGTAATGGGTTGATCATGATGATGATTCAAATAAAATGTTACCACATGCTTATCTAGTTGATCTGTCTATACTTACCTCGTGTTGTTGGTGTGGTGATACTATCACATTATCTCTACTTCCATGTTTTAATACTTTCGTGTAAGTACAAGCGATGTTTATGATGGTGTTCCTTTGACCTTTAAGAATTGGATCAATATGATATCAATAACCTGAATTATACCAGAACGTTGCGTGTTAAACCTTCACCTAGACTCAATCACTATTATTAATACACCAACCAATCTGTTATTTCGAATTCAATCAATCACTGTACCCCATCAATCTTTCCGAATAGGTACTATGTATTTTGCCAGTAGGTATGACAATAAATCTCGCATGACGTAGGATGTAAAGTTCACATCACAAATGCCTATCACAGTCTATATTTACCAATACTGTTCTTTTGGTATACATGTAGATTCTAGGTATAATTATACACTGATCAGGCTTCAATTTGGAATAACTGTATGTATAAAACTTTCAATGTACAGATCAAACAATAGATTTTGATTTTGATAACCTCAAATTTGGCACACTTTTTCTACGTTCATGAAAAAAGGATTTTTGAATATTCATCCCCTAAGGTTGTAAAATAGGGGTTTGAAATATGTATGTAATTCAAATTTAATGTAGGCCAAGCCTTTGACAGCTTTGAATATTATATTTCTACATCTCTAAAAAAAGGGGTTTTTGAACATTCATCCCCTAAGGTTACAGAAGAGGGGCTTAGAAATTCAAACTTATCGTGGGCAAAGCCTCTTACCACTATGAATACTATATTAATTCATAAGCATGTATTTTTTTGCCTTTATCCCACGCGTGTGGAGTCAATTAAACACAGAACGAGGAATTCTTCTTCTTCTACTCAACTCTATCAGCTATGAACATAATATTACCCACTACTGTCACATTAACAAGTATACACAACAATGCTTTTGTTTTTCTCCATTGCTCTGTCCTTTTAAAAATATGGTGTAGAAAGCGATAACATATATCATAAATTTTGTAATATTTCTCGCAGATTATTGCTTACATTCATGTAATCTATACATATAAGGGTTATGAATCGCTAAATGTTGTTTTTTTTTTTTATTCACCATAAGTTAGCCCTTGACTGCATTTCACCTGATGTTAAGTGATGATGCGGTCTAAGATGGTAGCGGGCTAACCTGTTAGGGGTATGGTAAACTCATACTCCTAATCAGTTTCTACACGACATCGTGCCGGAAAGCTAAATCGCTTGGCGACACGTCTTTGTCGGTAGGGTGGTAACCAGCAACGGCGGAATCCTCCCACCAGACCAGACTCGAGCCGAGAATCGAACCCAGGACCTTCAACTGTTATCCGGTTATAAAATTTATTGTAAAGATAAAATTATTATAATTTTAGTTCATCTGTTAATCTTTTCGTAACTTGAGCGCTCGTTACATAAAATGTTAACAAAGCATTCGCTTTAACTTAGTATGTTTAATATAAGCCCTAAGGCAAGAAAGAATATAATAAGAGTGAAAAATAATAGTAGTAATATGCTGGTGTACATCGATTGTTTACTATTATTACTAAAATTTCCGTTCTTATTACTTTCTACCATAAATAAACGTGCCTAATAATAATTAATCAAATGAATGCGCGTGCGCATTTGCATCTGTATGCCAACAAAGATTTTCCATCTTGCTATTAGTTATCAAAACTAATTCAACCGATCACAATTGCTCGCTTAAATATCTTTATGTACCAAAAACGCAATCATGACTTTTTTATCGTAATATAACGGCCATTAATAATCCTTTTTCTTTTGAAAATATGTGGGTTATGTGTGAATGCACACACCGAAAATTCTAACCAAAGTAATTCAGTAGTAAGATTACTTTACCGATTAGTTAGCTTGACTGTAAGCAAGAAGGTACCTAAGTAAGCCGCTGCCCATGGCTACAACCGCGTCGGTTTTTTTAAATACCACGCGATCAAATTTTCCGGAATAAAATATTTCCATGTCCAACTTTAGAATACAAACTAATAATAGTAAACTATAGTGAATTCAATATTAGGTAAAGATGTTAATGAGTGAAAACTTAACGAAGAAACACACATACACATTGACTATAGGAGTTAGGATTAACTTAAATTTAAAGTCTAAGAAAAATAGGGAAGTGAAGCAAAAACTAAGGCTTTGTAAAACTCTTAGTAAATTTGACACTAATTATCCGATGTTAAGATAATGACAGGGGCTGGAAGCTAAACGTGCTCTCCGTAGTACGGGAGAAAGCTTGGAAAATGCAAATTTTAACGCCCAAACTCGTACATACATACATAGTTACAAATTTAAATCAACAAAAGCTATCTATTGATTTGCGATGTCATTAGCGCCCCAGTGCACTAGCCTTATTCCTTCGCCATCCTCCTATTTATTTACCAGAAAGCTATTGAATTGAAAATAAATTAAAATTGCAGTTTTTGCCGCTTCGTGGCGCTAACAGCCACTTAGACCGATAAAAAATTTCATATCGCAATTTCAGCATCGGCATTTAACAAAGAATGCCTATAGGCAGAAATTCCGTAAATATTCCGCTCGTACTGCAATTTTGATACGTATTTAATTGATTAAAAATTAACCGCTACAGTGACTTGTCTCATAGTATCTGGTTCCTTATGTTCGTAGTACACGTTTTTCATAAGTATGTATGTGACGCAGTGTAGCAATGTCCCCGTCTATATCCGTAAGGGCATGGTGCCAAGGAGCCCGGGAAGCGTCACCTGAAACGCATACCGCTGACGCATCCACATTCTTCTTTATGAACAATCCACTTATTACGTATTTATTACTGCGCTACCAAAATCTAAGTCAACATTGAACTAGTGAGTAAATGTGTGAAAGACGTTAACAGTCGTTCTCATAAAAATCATTAATATATCGATTTATTTAATCTTACTCGTAGTTATTGAAATGGATTTTCTTTAAAGTAGCATACTAGAAGCTTTCTAATTGCGAGATTTGTCAAGATTACTAATTGAAAATCTGAGTGTCATTGGCCTCTATGCACATCATTCGTTTTTAAATTTTTATACAAATTTTTAATTTCTATATTACCCCCATGTAAATAAATCTATATATACGGTATAATACATAAGCCCAGAGCTATGAGCTGTGCGTTCATAGACCACTTTATTAATCTGTAAGTTGGTCAGTCAGCCTGGCAGTCACCTTTTCCTTTTATAACAAACAAGATAAAAATTAATACTCACTTATGCAGACCAACTTAGTTCTCCTTTTTAAGTCCTTTAGGGATAAAATTGAATTAAATCTCTCTTAGAATAACACAACAACGTGAAGAATCTTGGGCTGCAAGTTGTATGCCAGGAAAATCTATTTTTAAATAAATAAATTTTTAGATTACATTAAAACTAAGGCAATTATATAATATTTACTAGCTGCTTATGACTTTTCTAATTCAAAAAAATTCTTCTGGATCGAGTTGTCCTAAGTGTCTAATCACCGAAAGTAATCAACGTAAGAGTTAAATAAAAATATTAAAAAGTAAGGTAATAATCTTAATGATGCAAAAGATAAAGATTCAGTTCAGCATATTTTTATAGCACAGTACGTTTTATATATCTAACGTGCTGCAGAAGAAGGCTGTTCGTGGAATTTATAATATGGCTCCAAGAGAGTCATAAAGAAAAAAATTGAAGGAAGTCAAAATAATGACATTGCATGGCCAATACATATTTGAAAATTTTAAGTATGTCTATAGAAATATAAAAAAAAAATCAATAAAAAATGCGATTGCAACCATCTTAACATCAGAAGTAAAAATAAACTTGTGTTGCACGTTACAAGACTACAAATAATTTGAATTTAAAGGTAAAACAGTTTTATAACAAATTGCCAAATGTAATTTCTGGGATGTCTCTCTCAATAAGTTCAAAGTTTATATAAAACTTAAGCTTGTAGAAAAGTCCTACTATAGTGTAAAGGATTATGTAAATAATAAACAAGCATGGGTATAAAATATTGTTCTAATAAGATAGCACTTAACATAATTTTAAGTGGCATGTGAGGTGGTGATAACAAAAAGAAAAGTTACCTGGCTAAGTTTGTTGTGGGCTTCTTCGACAGGGGCGCGTTCGAAACCCATCGCTTAAATTCATCGAATGTAGTTATCACCATCAAATCACTAGTATGTAAATTATTGACGCGTCAAAAGTGCCTTTTAAAGGACTATTTGAATAAAGATTATTTGAATTTGAATTTGAACTGAATGTCGTAATTGACTCACTCCTTCATTTTGTCTCTAGCCAAAATTGGTCAAAGGTTCCAAATAAACATACCTCACTTGACAACCTTTTGTACTGTTGTTAAGAGTTCGTAAATATAAAACTATTCACAGAAGCCTGCCAATTTATAGCATTGGTAAATTACCATTAAACCAGACAAATAGGATTTCGGAATTGAAGAAAAAGTCTCTTAAATCAGAGCATGATCGATTTAATAGATTTATGCTCAGTGTGGAAAATTGTCCATTTTGAAGAACATTCCGAAACTGAACGAGCGAATGAGGATAAAATGGAGCGTGAAGGCATTTCAATCCAATTTTCACACATCTTTTATTTTACGAATTCGAACGTGTCTCTTTCAGGTGTACTTAATGTTGCATTAGAATTAGCTACTATTCTAAATGTCTTTAAATATTATGTTATGGTTCAATATACTTTTACCTTTATATATACTTTTTAGGGCTATCGCATTATAAAGTCGGAGGTTCCGGGTTCGATTCCCGAAACGAGTCTGGTCGGGTGGGAAATACTCGTAGTTACCGACAAAAAAGTGTCGCCAAGCGATTTTGCGTTTCGGCATTATGTAGCGTAGAAACCGTTTAGGGTATACAATACCCCTGACATCTTACCATCTTAGACTGTATCATCACTTACCATCAAGTGTGATTGCCAAGGTTTAACTAGTAGTGTATAAAAAAAATCTCCAAATGCTATTGTGCCCGAACAAATTATTATGAAGGTATCATAGTTCTTGGTACAATAAGCGTAATAATATTCACCCCCTAAAATCAATTACACATCCTAAAAGACATTTACGAGTAGATCAGTTTAGAAACTGTAGAAATTTGTATGCTAACATTTTTTTTATTGGACTGCCTATTAGCTGTACTAACCCTATTGATTGCAACAGCGTAACCGGGCTGTTTGGTGTGCTTCGGAAATAAGCTCTGCCAGAAGACATTTTAAGCCCTAGGGCTCGAAGAAACTAAGGAAATGTCTGCCTCCTTTGAGGCCGAACCTCGGCTGAGGCGACGTTTGGGATAACGGGAGGGTCGGACGGTGAGTGGTCCGTATGTCTCCGAGGCCATGGATGGAGCCCACGTCCGGAAGACGGTATGCTACAAAATTTGCACCATTAGTATATATAATTCAGTTCACAGTACATTTTAATGAGTCATAATAATTATTGTACTGATGTAATTGGCTAAGCGTGCGCCAAATTATGTTATTGTTAGCACTAATTACGAAAGTTATTTAGTCATACAATTATAACAACTGATAACGTTTAAAAGGTGTTACCACATTATCAGATGTATTTATTATTTTTAACTATATATATATATATATATATATATATATATATATATATATATATATAGTTACATACTTATATATATATATATATATATATATATATAAGTATCCATATATTGTTTTGTTTTTCTTACGGTTTATTTACTCAACATACGAAGATGTGAGGATACAAATAACTTTATAACAGTCTATAATTAAAAGGCAACAGAAATAAAGGGCTATTTTCTAATTTATAATCATCATCATCATCATGATCAACCAATTACCGGCTCACTACTGAGCAAGGGTTACCTCTCAATATGAGGAGGGTTTGGCCATAGTCCACCACGCTGGCCATGTGCTGATTGGCAGACTTCACACGCATTTTGAGAACATTATGGAGAGCTCTCAGGCGTGCAGGTTTCCTCACGATGTTTTCCTTAACCGTTGAAGCAAGTGATATGTTAATATTTTAAAAACGCACATAACTCCGAAAAGTGCGGGCCCGGATTCGAACCGCCGACCTCTAATTAGGAGGCTGACGCCCTAACCACCAGGCTATCTCCGCTTCAATTTTCAAATTTATAATATTAGTATGTATATTATAGTATATATTTAAGCGATTTTTTAGATATTTTAATTTGTCTTCAACTACGCATAATTATTATCGACTTTGCCTTTAACCTTTGCCTATGTTTATGCAATAAAGTATTAAAACAAATAAACAAACAAAGTTGAAGAGGTGTGATATAGTTTTTTTAACACAATTACATAATTATGAATACTTCGTCAACGCTTTTGTGAAGATGAAAGGCCTATGATGCCAATACATTAAATAGAAAATCTCGTGACTCATATAATCGAGGTATTTGGCGTACCCGAACTTCAGCTGAATGTGAGTATAGACATAAGGATAATTGTGCGAGTGACATGACAGTTTTGGAGAGCCTTTTAATAAATTCCAACTCCCTTGAGATGAAGGAAAACGTAGTAAATTGGTTGCGAATAAGTTTACTATAACTTTGTGGGTTTGTTTGATATCGTACTAAATTGCGTCTACTAGGGTATTGGTTAAATAAAACTCACCAAGATGTCAAAATTGTTTTTTTTTCTAATAAGAAGGTCTGTGTCTTTCGCTCATAAAGTAGGACGTTGACTATCAGCCAAGCAATCATTTACTTGTCATATTATTTAATCTTGTGTTGAGTCCATACATTTCTAGAAAGTAGGGAAGTTGCATGAACAGTTTATAAACCGGATCATAGTATAGTAAGCTTTTCTTTTCTCGCTTGTGAAGTCAACATCTCCAGAGGATGATCCGGTGCCGAGTCGAAACGTGCGTAGAGGTTCTAGTGGAAGATTTTGTGTGGTGTTACATTATGCAAATCTCCCGGTTGTCGGCGGAATATAGCAAATTATACTTGCTGTTTATTGTTTATCATGGACTTCCGCAAAGTAACGCCTGCTTCTATTCATTATATGAACAGTGTTTAGTTGTCTAGACGCATCTATAATCGACCTAGGCTAACAGCAGATTTTGATTGTAGCACATTAACGAACTATAACGAAGATAATATTATAATGAATTAGAAGTAAACATAATTAAGTTATTTTCATAGAAAATTAATTTTCTAAGAATGAAATTGTTCTTTACAAGGATATTAGAGGAACTAAATTATGTAAAAAATTAAGACAATAAGCGGCCTCGAAAGGGCGCCCTCAGGATACAATGTCGGCCTTAATTCCCGAGCGGTAAATAATTATTAAGATCGTTTAGTAATAATGTTTTATATAAAACATGCCTCATTTTCTGTTGAAAAGTTATGAACTATTTGGAATAAAAAACAGAAGTTTTATTTTTTAAAGCATTGGCTTATAAACGTTTTAACCCAATTATTGTCTGTATGCCCCCGATATTATGTAATATAAACACTAACACAAAAATATTATTAATAGTGTAGATGTTCGCACGCAATTTTAATCTTTTTATTATTAAAATTTTTAGACAAAATAACGATCAGTTGTTTCAACTTAGTACATTTAGGCTGAATTTGCTCAGCCAAAGTTAGTGTTAAATTTGTGCTGGGTCGCAAGGCGGGAGCGCACGGAGGAGTGCCATGAGTGTGGCTACGCTCAGGACTCGGCGCAGCACACGCTGGAATCGTGCGTCCAGTGGTCGGTCGAGCGAGCCTTACTCGTGGCACAGGTGGGGCCTGACCTTTCGCTGCCCACTGTGGTTCGCACCATGGTGGCCAGCGAGACGTCTTGGGCCGTTGTCGCCTCCTTCTGTGAGGAGTTGATGATGCAGAAGGAGGCGGCAGGACGGGAGAATGACGCAGACGCGCACCCTCTCCGTTGTCGTAGGGTGGGGCGCAGGCGACGGGCGCACGATCGCCGCCTGCTTCCTGACGAGGAGCTCCGGGTGATGGATGAGAGGCATCCTCACCCGTCGAGCCTAATCCTCAGGTCGGGAGGCGCGTCCAATGGTCCTAGCGCGCCTCGGACGGAGCTCGGGGGTCAATATAGGCCCCCCGTGGAGGGTCTGCCTCGGCGGACGCCGCTGGCTGGGCCGCGGTCGAGTGCATCAGTGTTCCCGTGACCCAGCCACCAGGCGACGCGAAGGAGCATCGCTGGGTTTTAGTGGGTATTCTGGTCGCCAAACTGGCCGCCGGGGAGTCCCACATACCCCGTCGGAAGCGGCGCAGTCTTGCCTGCGTCGCCTCCGGAGGGGATGCGTAAAAGCATTTCGCAGCGGAAAAAAGAAAAAAAAAAAAGTAGGGCACAGATTTGAATCGTTTGAACTGTTTCTTAACTTAAGAGGTGAGGATAATCGCGCTATATAAAATAGGGTCGAGTATCTAGGCGCGTATTTGAGCGAGAGTATTGCGATTAGTTAATAATTAATCTTCTTTTTTAGTTTTGGTATTCAGCTGCATCGAAAGCGCATACAAAAAATAATATTAAAACTTTTAAACACATTTTTATTCCTCTAATATCTCATTCAAAATTATTTTTATATCTCATTCAATACAATATAACAGATTACAGAGTCGCAAAAACTTATGTTAGTTAGTTATATATATCGTTTGATTAAGTCTTAGAGAACTTCTGAACACTTCGTGCGCGAGTCTAACTTGCAATTGGCTGGTCTTTTGAACAATAATTATATTAATAAGAAACATTTGTTATTTTGAAATAACAGCGAGATATATAATTATTAAAATAATTTACGTCTCACTTGGAATATTTAGTTCTTCGTTCTCGTTAAAATCGAAGTTTTGAATAAGTAATAAACTTTGCCCTGCTCTATCACGTCGACGTCCGTAGAAATCTTATTTCCGAGAACTAGAGCGCCAAATCAATTTAAATGACACAGAACATCTGCGAGCGTTGCTTTCTACGTACAAACTTATAGCGTTACAAAGTTTATGTTTAGCCTAACTTAGTGTTTTCCTTTGTTCGTTTCGTTGTATTGATCGTGAGATTCCGGTATCCATTTATGGGTCGGGTTAAAAAGCGAAAAATTTTCGAGATTTTTTCTTTGTCGAGAAGCATTCTTTCCTTTATATTTCTTAGTTCCACGGGTTCCAGTTCGAACGGGAAAACTATTGGACTGAACCACTGCGAAGCTAGGCTATGTTAAAAAAAACTTAAGCAGTTATCGCCGCTTTAAGTGAAATAGAATAGGTATCGCACAATCTAAATTTTACGCAATGTTAGTACAGGACAACTGGCAGCCCAGGACTATTGATAAACGAGAACCACCACATCCATTTAAACGTAAATAATAAATCTACAAATGCTCTGTCCCTCGCCAAATCGTTCTTTTACTCGGGCTTAATCCTGATTATTTATGCATGTGATTGTTTTTATACCTACGGACCGTGAACTATGTAGAGTTCAAAAACAACTAGTAAAACTTACGCTTTGCTCCTTATTTTCAACTAACCTTACCTACTCTGGTCAATTAATCATATAAAACAATAATAATAAAAATATACAAAATTAATAATGTAATGGATAATTATATAAAAAGTTACCTTTAAATTGATACCCAACTTATATATTATGAAATTTTAATTTATTATGACCTCCTAACGCATGTGTTTGTATGCAAAATTGAAGTCGCCGTGGACAAAGAGAATTAAATCTTCAACCTCTAAATACTGCGACCAGTATTTTGAGGGTGAAGATTATTTACCTTATTAATTATTTGGTTTTTTAAGCAAGTAAATTCCTACAAGAAAATAAAACTTGAGGCACAAAATTTAAAACGCAAGAAATTTGTTCGTAACTCGAAAACATGTTAACCGTATTAAGCAGGAACAGCGACATCTCTGAGCAAAACACTGAAGCAGTTCTTACCTCGTTTCAGAACCAACAACGGTCCAACCTCGCCTGCGTCGTACGGCCCGCACTTCAGCTGAAACCACGCGGTCTCGCGTTTTCCGGTGCCGATTCGCGCTGGCCATTAGCAGCGCAGTGGCGCCCTCCTCCAGTTCAGCAATAGGCAACATTCTACCAAATAAGTGTTCAGCAAACTGTCCAGATGTCACCACTGAGCACAATTCTTGGTCACATTCTCGTATTGTTTATTACAGTAATAAAATAGCTTACACTGTAATTCAAAGTAGCAATTAATACTGATTACCGAATTTTATTTCGGCCGTAGTATCTTGGTTTATAGCTTGTTCCAATTTGTTTAACAGACATTAGGATTGAATAATTTGTTTATTGTGGGTTTGACCCTAAAATTGTATTATATCCTTATTGAACATGTTAACGCGAAAGTTTGTATGTATGGACGTATGGATGTTTGTCACCATCTCACGCAAAAACTGCTCAACTAATTTCAGTGAAATATAGAATGGAAATAGGTAATACCTAACACATATGCCACTTCTTATCTGGGACAAATGTATAAATCAAAAAACGAAAACAAAAAAAAAGTGGAAGGGGCTAATAAAGCTCTGTAAAATAAACTCTCTGTACAATTCTATACATGCTCTGTACAATTCTTTAATCTACGTTATTATCAGGTATAAAAATACTATTTATTCGTACGTAGGGACAATGTTCCTTGTGTATAAGGATATAAATTGCGAAGTCTGTCTTGGTTGTTAAGTTTGGTAGTCCTGTTAGCTGGTCTAGCTTCGAAGTGTACTTTAGTAACATTTTACAAAATATTCAGCACACATTTATTTGTAAATTTATACCAAAAAGTCTGAATATGTTTCCATGTACATATTTGGGGTTATTTAAATTACTCAGGCATACCTACTAAAGGCCTGGAATACCATTAAATAAATCCTTGTGAATTTAAAAATTTACTTTTGGTTGTACAGACAGTAAATAAGGTTGAGATTACATTGCGGCTGTCCTTATTTCTCTGAATACAAACAAAATTAAAAATGATGCCCCAGTTTTAAGTCTATATAAAGTTTGGATCGTAAAAACATTATGCATATATGACACATAGTGGTTTCAGATAATAGAAGAAAATCAAAGGGAACTTTTGAATAAATGTGTTAATCAACTATAACATATGTAATAATAAAAATAATCTGCAAAGAAAATCACCGAGTATTTTTTTTATTTATATTAAATATTGTATGGAAAATACAATTCAGGTTGTCTGGAAAATACAAAGCTAGACTGTCCCAGACATTCGTCATCTGGTACGCCTGACACAAAAGCAGAATTTACAGCTTAGGTCTGGAAGGGTTCACTGCTATAAATTGGATTTATTATTGTCTTTACTGATTATTTTGGTATTAATAACCGGGGTAAGTGTTCTTTCCACGGCATGGGGTTGATTTAGCAATTTGTTATCTACACATCTGTGGCCGAAAATATCATGACAGAAAAGTCATTATCTAACTGTTCGAGTACCAGGACTTCAAGACTTGTCAATATGGTAATGTTGATCCAGTGTCTTAAAATAGGTCAAATTTTCCTACATTATTATTAAAACGACCCTTTAAATCAATCTGACACCCGCTTAACCGCTTTCATTTTTAACATTCAAAACAAATGAAATATCATGACCTAGTTTTCAAGCTATTTAAACTTTTCGAGTACACAAAGATTTTCTTTGTCCGCAGAGTTCCGGACAGTTAATGATGGACATAAATATATCAGAAATGCTTATCGCATGAAGACAATAAATTTGATTTTCATTCAATCGTACTTAGCGTTAAGAATTAATTACATTCCATTGTTCACGGGACGTATACTACTTTTGTAATAAACTGTCAGACGTCGATGTTTATCTCTTTTATTATATTATCATAATTATATCTGGAAATCTATAATAACCGTTCTGTTTCAAAATAGCAATGGTAATAAATTATCTAAAATTGGCACCAAATAACTTTGATCTTGGAACAATCCATGAATAAGTATTACGTGGTTAGCACGGAAAACTTAAATAAATTTCATTATTTTATTTCCAGATGTGATAGTGATTTTAATTTTATTCGTTAACTTAAAACTAAAGGTAGGATAGCGTCCAGATTTTCACAAAGAAGAGAATGGAACAGAAATTATACGAGAAAGTTAGCCGGGGTTTTTTGTCATCACAATCTCACATAGTCAATGGTTAATAATAATTAGTTATGAAATTAGAGCTATTCACACCTAAGCCTTTTTATCGTTTATGTTATCCTTTAGATCATAATAGGAGATTTCTTCTTCACATTTTTGTAACGATTGGAACGCATTAAGTTAAAAAGTTTTAATATTAGCTTTTATGCATATTATATAAATAATAATCTGTATAAAATTAATTAACGTAAACCAAAAACTGTTAAGTAGTTATTTTTTATTAATTCATTTATTGAAAACACAGACTCAAAACGAAGCCTACAAGAATATTTATTTATTAAGACCGTTTAAATAAACACATTTTATTATAGTATATATAGTAATATTATTGCTACACATGACTTTGTAGAGGTGACTGATTTAGAACTCAATTCGTTAGTCAAAATATGAATTAATAATGACTTATGAGCCCATATACTCTTGCAAAAGTAATTTCCTTCAAAAAGGTCACCACATTTATAACGCGTTTTATTTCATAAGAAAAAACATTTTCAATTTTAATATTCAGAGCGCGGTGGGTGGATATATGTAAAATATAACCGACACAATCCATATTCTTCTTATTCAACGAGAGTTTTCTATAACCTGAGGGCAAGATATTCCCAAATCACATCACGGACTTTTTTGTGACATTGGGCTTTTTTCTCATTTTGTATTAAAATATATATTTTAACGATAATACAACAATTGGTATTGTTTGGCTACGCATATTTTTTTATTTATTGACCACAAATTGAATAAAGAAAATAACATTTCAAGAATAAAAATCGCTGCAGACATGTTAAGTCTACTTATTATTATGTGCATAACTATTTTGATTACGTTTTATTAAGTAATCAACAATAAACGAGAATAACTCAAACATGAAAAATAATCACGATCATTTCGTATCTAATACATTTATTAAGTTTATATTTTGACTCACGTTCTCAGCTTTAATTGCTACTTTACGAAAACTGAAATCGAATTCACTGCATCGCAAGTTCACTGTCACAAAGAGCCCAGAAATCCAAATGCACTTCACACACTTATCTCAATTAGCCAGTAAATACGAGCAAACTTTCTCAGTATATTTCAGCTTTGAAGTTATATTGACCAACGCGTCGTATAGACTGCGCGCGCGTCTTGGCGCGTGTACTGCAAGCTCTAGCGCCGAGAAAGCGAAGGCGTCAACGCAAACAGTCTACAGAATTTCCGTCAAAATCGGAAAAAATTACGGTGATATATCAACGTCTGTCAATTACTCTCGCGAGCAAAAAAATCTGAAGCATGCAAAAAATAATGTTTGTATCACACTTCGGCAAAAAACCAACAACACCTACATTATACTCTTTTCAGCAAATGGATTCATTAGTGCTTATGATTAATATATATGTTGCGAATACATTAAAACTGCATTACATGAAGGTACATATTCATCACTGATGTTTTGTGTGTTTTGCATTACTGACTATGTATATAAGATCCTTAATTCCATTCCTGTATCGGAGTAAAATTTTACTTCTTTCGTTTGTTTTGTTTGGAGTTAAATATTGGCATGGCTCACCCTCGTCAGTCGGGAAGAAAGTCAAACCATTGTTAGTCCCAGTTATCCTCTCTAACGTGTGATTATAATTGTTAAAACTCTTCCATCTCTTATGATAGAGCAGGTCTGTGCGAAACAGTTGAATTTTAGGATGAGGATAATAACGATCTTGTATTAGGATCTAAATAGTTTTAAAATCCTAAGTTTTTTTTTTCAGATCTTTTCTCGTTTATTGATTAATTAAGTTCTAATGAGCTTTAATTGATTTTTATTTACGATTATATCTGTTTTATGCCTTAGATTTGACTCTGGTTATGTAGCATATGGTCAAATATACTTATGGCATAATCCTTTTGCAGAATAACACACTAGGAAGGAAATGTTTCTGGAAATCGAAGGATGAAGGGTTGACGGATGTGTAATAAAATCGAGTTCCATAGCGACAAATATTTATGGACCTCAATCGACGAAATGCCATTACCAGGAATCGAAAATTTATCTATTGGGTTTACAGAATAATTTAGTTTATCTTTTGTATAAATCAATTGCTAATTAATCATAATAATAGCCCCCATAAATCTTATAATCTAGAACTACTACTAGCAGTTCTTACGGCTTTCCCCGCGTATAAATTATGTATGAATTAACGCTGTACGTACGCCTATTATTAATTATTAAATATTTTTTTGTACATTTAATCAACGAAATAATGTGATGATAGCATAGAAATCAGAAAAGGAAAAATGAGTGATCATCTAATTTGAGACGATTAATTCATCACCAATATTATAGAGAGCGAAATAATATAAAAAAGAGAACGACCAAAATGGTTTTTCGGTACGAATAAAACAGACGGATGGGGTAGGGACTTAAACAAAAGTGAAAGAAATGGCCAAAGGCAGACAAAAATGGAGAAAACTTAACCGACTAGAGCACAGCTATAGAATCAAAGAAGATGTAGGTACCTTTTCGCGTAAACAATATCACAATATTATGATAAATTTATAACATTCACTGAAGCATATGAATTATCTTTGCCTTGCAGGCACTATTTAAACTCCGATCGAGAATAAATTGAGGATGAAAATGCTTGTGATGGAAAGCAATTTTTCGGTAAGTTGCTTCTCTCTAGAACACAATATGTAGCCATTGAACATTTCTGCTGTTCCTCTTTAAGGGCATGCAACTGAATAAGATCTATTTTAAACACGCCACGACGTAGTCTTACATAACAATATTATTCCAAAATTTTATATACCTATTGTAAGCCATAAAGAAAACATGTGGAATATTTTTTTGTCTGTACACGAATCTTCATTTCAGGCAGCCGTTTGGTCTGTCGTTTCTTTTTTTCTGCTTTTTACAGTCGGTTCGTCTTTCTTACATTGCTTTGTTTTTCTTATGAAAATGAGCTCTTTAGTATTAAACTTAGAAGCTTTTTTATAAACATGAAACTCCGAACTTTAAAAATTACCAGTATTAACACAAATCGGTATGGAAACTTCGGAGAATCTGGTGCACATAATAATCAATCGGAGTTAGAGTTCCCACCTTTTTCGAAATATTTTTAAGATAAACCATTAAAAAATTCAAATAGTAAACGAAAACAAGACGTTGGCCGTGACGTTATCAGCGAACATCAAAAATTTTTGTTGATACATCGGTAAGGGCTTTATTATGTGACATCTCCGTTAGTGCTTATATGTGCGCCAAAAGTTTATTATCCTGACCAGTTTCTCGTCTAATCACCTAGATAATAGACGAATAAATGGCATATACGATTAATCAACTTGGTCCTACGGATTGCGATCCCGATGTAAAATTACACCAAGATCCAATTTATTGTGAAGTTGTGCATAAATCGAAAGAAGCCTTGTTTGCAGCTTCTTTCGAGATTCGATATATTAGCGTTATATGTACGTGCCCTGCATACAATCTATATATGTGCCGAAAATGTTAAACCGATCCTAAATAACAGAACATAAACCAAACTTTCATATTTATAAGATTTGTGTGCATTAGGATGGCATTGAATCTCATAGAATAGTCTGTAAATATAATATTACATATCCATAAGACAAAAAAGCAGGCATTGTATATACTCGCGCTTCGGATATCTCTAAAGAGATTGATCCCACAAATGTTTGTATGCTTATATGAATATTGGAGAAGATAGTACTATTCATATGATTGTCTACGTGCGGTGTGTTTACGCGCAGCGAGACTCGAAAGACGAAAATAGACGATGGCAGAGTTTCAAATATGTCGCACTGTCCTAAACTTCAACTCATCAATTTCCCGTAATGTCATAATAGCAGTAAAACATTTCAGATTTGCAGGGTGCTCAGTAAAAAAAAAAATTGGTCGAAAGAATTGAAAATTCTTGGCGTACTTTTATTCGCTTACTTTGACTTTCGAGTCTTAATATACCTATCTACTACTATAGGTTCCGTGTATGTAGCCCATTTCGATTATGACTTTTTTGACGACCTCCGTGGCGCAGTGCATGCGCTGTCACATTATAAAATTTGAGTTCCTGGATTCGATTCTCGGCTCGAATGTGGTCTGGTGGGAGGTTTCGGTCGTAGCTAGTTACCACCCTACCGACAAAAACGTGTCGCAAAGCGATTTAGCGTTCCGGTATCGCGTAGAAACCAATTAGAAGTGTGGTTTTACCCTAACATGTTAGCCCGCTACTATCCTAGATTGGATCATCTCTTACCACCAGGTGAGTTAGCCGTCAAGGGCTAACTTGTAGTGTATTAAAAAAAATATTATTTTTCTTAGACCTGTGCGCGTTTGGAACCCTCATAGCTTTAGTTCTAAGTTTATTAATGTAGTTATCACCATCAACTCACTACTATATAATTTACGCATCAATTTCGACTTTTAAACGATTATTTGAATAAAGTTTATGATTGATGTGATCTAACTACGGGGCAACAGAACGTAGCCTTTTTGTAGCCTCAGGCAGATTCCGTTTAACTTACTTGTTTCAAACCCAAAGCATAAAGTCACGGTTTGTGCCCTTAAAACTTCTAGGATAATTCTGATTACGCTACTCTTCTTACTAGCTATAATTTATAGAAATACAAAAAATCGTATATTGCAACATAGTAAGTACACTTAAGACTACGTATAATGGGCGACTCCATAGTTTTAAAAGTATTTTAAAGTCAGCTTGCGATTACAAAACGTGGAAATTAACGATGGCTTTAATACTGTTTTTAACCTTGCATTTGTTGTAATTTGATAGTTTTGTACCAGATCTTTGATAACAAACATTTAAATATGAAGTATAACAAAGGAAATCTGTAAGAAATCTTTTCTAACTACCCTATCATGTGAGTAAGAAAATCTATCATCATCATCATCATCATCCTCTTTCAGTTAAAATATGATCATCATTAATACATAACTAAAACTAAATATGACCATAATGTTTACAATAAAATCCAGAGTGATAAACTGTTAACGAAGTTAAAATAATGTTAATGTATTATTATTTCATTTTTAAAAATGATTTGAATTTTTGTCTCTGAAAACAAAATAGTTAAGAGTTTTAACATAACATTATTTGCCAAGAATCCGCTACGCTTTTTGATGAGAAATCAGCGGCTTCAAAAAGCGACAAGAGCATTTGACAAATGAGTTCTAGAAGCAAAGCTTTTTATCTTGAATATTTTCTACAAAATAGCGTAGAGAACTTTTAAATTCATAATTTTGCTATCTAAACGGGACGGGAAAACGGGACCCAGCTTATCATTTGTGCAAGAATAAATAAATGAAAAATTTACCCCTCTCGTTGATTCTAGCAAATTAAGCTTCATCATCATCATGATCAACCCATTACCGACTCACTACAGAGCACGGGTCTCCTCTCAATATGTGAAGGATTTGGTCCACTATGGCCATGTGCGGATTGGCAGACTTCACACGCCTTGAGAACATTATGGAGAACTCTCAGGCATGCAGGTTTCCTCGCGATTTTTTCCTTTACCGTTGAAGCATGTGATATTTTAACTGCTAAAAACGCACATAACTCAGAAAAGTTAGAGTTGCGTATCTGGGTTCGAACCCCCGACCTCTGGTTAGGAGGCAGACGCCACAACCACTAGGCTATCACAGCTTTAGGTTTATTATATTTAACGAACTTCCGCAAAGTAACACCTGATTCTATTTAATGTTCACATTTTGCAAAAGCTATCAGCCAGTCTCAAACTAATTCAATAATTTGAATTTTCTTTATAAATCCATCGTGAAAGGGTTACTTTATTCTACCCATGATAAAGTATAACGAACTTAATGAATTTAAACTCGCTCTCGACGTAGATGGTAAGTAAATCGAATTATGCAGCAGCCATCGATGTTTAACCCATACGCCAATTTATACCGTATCGCTTTAAAGAGGTTTATATAAGCTTAGGTAACTTAATGAAGAAACACACATCCGATTAGCCTGCAAAACTTAAACGAACTGTAAAATGAATTTCCAAATAGTTTTTCAATATATTTGCATAATGGATTTAACTCATATAGTGATTATTATAACAAATAAAAGTAAAAATGTTACATTAAAGTTGGCCCATCAGATTGTACCAATATTCAGGCTTTCCCTGAAAACCATCGCTTGCAGCAGCTGACGCTGAGTAGGTAAGGCAACCTACTTGGTCATCATTTATGTATGTCTGTATCGTATATATAGTAAGTATGAAAAATTATGTACGTATGCATGCAAAACTGTATGGTTAAATAAAAAACTTTTTCTTTCTTTCTTACTCTTTAAAAAAGGAACTTTTTTTTTCTTTTTATGGCTTTACACAGATTAGCCAATGTCAAGTTTTTATTTTATTAGTTCTCATTTTATGGCTTTGCACAGATTAGCCAATGTCAAGTTTATAGCAACGTAGAAACTTCGCACTCTGCGGAAGCGGCTCCCTCAAACCTTTCCCATATTAATACCTGTTAACCATTCAGAAAACTAGCCACTACACAAACGATACCAAAACTGTCCACGACACAACCAACACCAGTCGTTTTTAAAATTAGCCAACAAACATTAATTCAAGAAAAGCGTGAAAAAACCGCACCCGCCATATACGAAGTCCCGCCTTTCTCCCAAAAGGAACTTAGTCTCGATACTTATATAATTTTTACTTCAATTTCATAGTAGAATTTGTATCATGATTTACTATATACTTAATGCGATAAGACTGTAGTATAATTTGCTTAAATAAAACCAGTAGATAGCTATGTACCTATAACATTTATACAAAATTATAATGACAAATTAATATTGAACATTTATTTAAATAAATTCATAGGACCAATGTAGCTAAATTTCGAATTGTGATTAACCATTTTTATCCGCGATATAACTACGCGTCCGAACATAGTATTACATAGTGCATAGATAGATAGAAAAAATATATTGTTAAATTAAAAAGTTTATCTTAACATGGCACCCAACAATTATAACCAAGGTCACTGAAATAATCACAAGACGTACGACGTTAACATGTATGCCCTATAGTCTTGAAAATTGAGGCAAATCAGTATTATTCGCGAGATAGAGCATTCCGCGATGGGACGCGAAAACAGTGATTGGAATCAAACTGTTATTTCCTTCTACGCAGATTGACTCATTTCCCACTTATCTTGTCAGCATGAATTGTCCCCATACAAACTTTGAAGCGAACAAATGCAAATTAAATTTGCGCTAGTGCGCATTTATCCCCACCTACATAGATAACATTATTTCGGCTTCAAATCTTTAAGTCCCTAATAGGGCTATTTTAAATAAACTCATGTTTCCCTGATACCAAACGCATTTCAGATTTTTTTATTTCCGAAAATAGATTTATAAAAATTTAATATTAAACTGGTGTGGTCGTAACCCACCTTTCAACAAAACCTAAAAATATTACCGATTATAGAGTAAGGGTAACGAAAGATTTTCTTATAACCTTTCATCCGTACTTAGCGGGTCAGAATTTTTTTTTTTATATTTTTTCCACCGCACACTCTATAGCATGTTTTTAACCGATCAAGTATAAGACATCGGTGAAATCATTTTCGTCTATACTAAATATAAGCTTTCATATGAACCATTATTGCTTTGTGACTCTTATGACGCACTGAGACTTTCCCTTTTTAAAAAAACAGCTTAATTCCAGTTGGACTCGCACGAGAACTATTCCGTATATACGGTGCAATATGAACTATATATGTGCACAGTGCACAATACAATATATAAGTATGATAAGCTTCAGTAATAAACAATAAAATTTTTTGAGACTATAAATTCACTTTGTGTAAAACTCTGCTAACTATTTCATCTGATACAGCCCGCTGACAGACAGCCGAATGAACGGGCGGAGTCTTAGTAATGGGTTCACATTTTACCCTAAAACTAAAATTTCCTTCATTAAATTATAGTATTTTTTGGACGCCATTTTGGAAAAATAGCAATCTTTAGAACACTGTAAAACTTTTCAAACTCCTGGTGTAATTTATGAAGATGAGAAAACGTTATTTTGGCAATATCAATCTGTCAAATTGGTATGGGGTTGTCAAATTGTTTATATTTTTTTGGTGACATGCAAACTTGCACTAAAGCTAAAGGTAAAACTACCAAATGACTGACCAAACTTAGGCATGTCTCAGTAAGACAAATGGATGACAAAGGCAGTTGAAGACATCGCTCTCAATACAATGGCCGAGGTTACGATGACGCTCACACAGCTCACCGTCTTTTGTTTTACTAATGTTCACGACAGGCGACTGGAGTATCTCATGAATATCTGATATTATTAATTGTTTTACAGACGGACAGTTGAAAACACCAGCACAATACCGGCACGACATATTCTTGAGTCATGTTGCAGCAATAATAACATACATATTCAAGCCATTACTAACTAATTATCATTTTGCCAATGCCGTGGGGAAATCACAAAACACTTCTATCTACTATTATCTCTTTCGTCCCATATAATTCGGAGTATATAAATCTTATACTAAGGTGTCAACAATACAATAAACTCTCATAGGAACTTAAGTAGTCGACGCAAGCTAATTTAAGTTGGACGCATAGGAAAAGGTTCAGTAGCACTGTGCTATATGAAAAATATAAAAAGAGAATTACGATCGAGCAAAAATACTAAGCTAAAAAATAGTTTCCATTTGGTACAGAATCTGAAAAGGGAGCCTTGTTTTATAAGTCGGTGCTTTGCATAGTTTGCTGTTTAATTATTTAATTTTACATATCTAAAAGAGAATTGCATTATTTATTTAAAATGTGAGCGGAAAGCATTACATTCTTGACCTGTGGGTGCAAAAGTTACAAAACAAAAGTTAATCATCATGTCAACTATAACTACTTTCTTTAAGAGACAATCTACGCCTATGAATAAAATTTAGGCATGACATCTATAAAAACATCTTGGTTTAATAAATGATATAAAACTATTGACTAAAATTTGCTCGTTTTATTATTAGTATTATTACTATTAGTAGTATAATAGGTTGTTTCTTTTTAATTTTAGCTTTTATTTCATATGCCATTAATAATAAATCAAAATAACACTTTGTGGGCTTTGCAATATTATTTTTGCAATGCACAGGAATCTAGACTACTACTAAAAAGAGAATATAAAAACTACGTTTCTCCCTTAAAGTTTTACAACTTGCAGACATAGTGGGCAAGTATTTCTTTGCTAATTAAAAAGAGTCGTTCATCAAGCAAATTAAACGCCTGATTCCATTCAAATACATTTACGAGAATTAATGAGAAATATTGAAACATTTGAAAGAAGATATCTAATTACGAAAAAATATTTTATGAAATGACGAGATTAAATTTTAGTTTTTTTTTTTCAACCATTATTGCACCTCATCCTTTTTCCGCATATTCAATATGAAAAGTACCTAGGATATCTTTGCCAAATTCCCACTCATACAATGTACGCACGCGCGTTTGGAACCCTCATAGGTTTAGTTTTAAGTTTACGAATATAGTTATCACCATGAAATATCTACTATGTAAATTATTGACGCGTCAAAAGTGCCTTTTTAAGGACTATTTGAATAAATTATTTAGAAATTTGAAATTTGAGAGTAGCGAGAGCGTAAATCTCGGGTCTTAAGAAGGTACTATCCAACTTGGCTATCAATATAGTACTTTATCATAATAACATACAAACGATGTTGTAAGTAATATGCGCCCTAAGAGTAGTTGATTTGAACTTCGCTAATTAGTGTACTTTTACAAACATACGACATGTATCTTAGTTACGTGACGCGTTCGCTGTGATAAATGTGACGTAGTACTAACTAAACAAAAAACTCTCGTAGTTCACCGCGTGAATGCGTGTGATTTTAGCGTGACATTACAATATAAAGTATAATTAAAATGACATTTCATGTCATTTGTCACCGCTAATTGGCTTTTTTCGTGAATGGAACTTATATATCTCTTTTCATTCACATCCGTTATTCAAGGTAAATGTCTGGTGGGTGTGGCTGGTTACCGAAAAAAAAACTCGCCAAGCGATTTAACGTTCCGGTACGATGCCACGCAAAAAAAAATATTAGAGGTAGGTACATATGGTTTTACTGTTTTGTTTTTTAGGCTGTCAACTTTGAATACATCACCACATACATACCACCGATGTTGCATTCATGAGGGTTAAACCTAAGGAATTTTCATATTCAATAAATCATGTGTAGAAAATTAAGAATGTTTAAAAAAAACTGTATGTATAACCTAATATAAAAGCGCTTTAAATGAAAAAAAAAACTGCATCCCCGTCGTAACAATTAAGTGCCCGCCCACTTACTATATAAACCTGCAAAAAAATATAAAAATCAGCCTAGAAATAAACACTGCTGTTTTCAGAAAACATTTCTCCAGTTGAAATAATATAACCTACTTAGTATGTCGTTGGCTGTTGCTACCATAAACCACGATAACCATATATAACCACGATAGTTTAGGGAAGCATGTAATACAAAATATGACGTGAATAACACTACAACTTTATGTTTATACGTATCATTACATATTTTTCGCATACGAACCGGATCATTGGACTCATCGCCGCCGGCATTTCTAACCAAATAGCCTGAAATAAGCCTCTTACGCACTGGAAGAATACAGATTTGTTTTAAGTCGACCTTCGGGCGTATTTGCCTCCTTTCTGTATGGATAATGAAATTGGTTGCTGGCATCCCAGAAACAACGCGAATACAGTAAAAAACGAGAAACAAGGCATTTACTTAGAATAAATACAAATAACGAAATGAGGTTGTACTCAGCAGTTCTTTGAGTTGAATAATAGGTACCTACGAAATAAAAAAGTTGTCTTGAAAGAAGGATTTAATAATAAATAACAATAATGTCTGTTTCATTATTCACCAATTTGTGGAGACATGTTTAAGAAAGTAATAAATTCAAATTCAAAATAATTTTTATTCAAATAGTCCTTAAAAAGGCACTTTTGACGCGTCAATAATTTACATAGTAGTAATTTCATGGTGATAACTGTATTCATAAACTTAAAACTAAAGCTATAAGGGTTCCATACGCGCCGGGGCGCTAATTTTGTTGTGGGCTTACACAGCCCGCAACAAAATTAGCCGGGGTTTTTCTATTTTTTTCGTTATCACCATCTAACCTTAATATAAGTAACCTTTCTGTTGTTAATTATATCCCAACTCAGACATAAATGTAAAAAGGGGGTCGAATGAGTTAAAGGGCATCATTAGCTGGTTAACCTGCTAAAAATATTGAAATCTAAATAACTGCTTAACCAAACGTTAAATTTGGATATTCAGTTCATGTAATCTTTACAAGTAGCTACAATTTCTTTTTAACTATAATATCGCATTGCATTAAAAAAAATTAAAGCAATCGAAGCACGTTCTTTTTTCCTGTAACTACGCGTCCGTTTAGATATAACTGCATTTAACAGCGTTGTCGCTATGTTATTTTATTGTGAAATATCATTAATGAAGTTTGTTAGAACTTTTTTTTTTTCCGCTGGGAAATGCGTTTACGCATCCCCTCCGGAAGCGACGCAGGCAAGACTGCGCCGCTTCCGACGGGGTATGTGGGACTCCCTGGCGGCCAGACTGGCGACCAGAATACCCACTAAAAAGTTTGTTAGAACTGGCGAAAAAACCAGATCACATCTCGAATAAACTAGCGTAGTTTTTATCGTTGGTACACGCCGGATAAAGGCGAACCTTTTGCTTTTATTATCAATTCTAACTCAGCTGTGATGTTCAATTAATATTGTTCAATCAAATGAATTGATATAAACAAATAATATTAGAAAAGGACACATATCAATAAAATATTAATGAAATAATAGTCACTTTATCACATTATATCCTTTCCGGATTGCCAGGTGTATATTTTAGGTTCATATGCTCCAGAGTATTGCATAAAGCAGTTTTTACTTCATTATAAAGAAACATTTTCATTCGTATCGAACAACCATGGTCCCGATGTCAAAAAACGTAAATTCTACAATTATTGTATACTAACGATACTTACTCCCAGGGTTACATGCCTTATTGCTTATAAGGCAATTAGCTAGGCTTATACGACTTAATAATATAAGGAAGATTTCGTTATCTGTTTGACCGTGGTGCTAAATTCAACGCCGCAAATACGTTGTAGCACTGACAATCTTCGGCGCAGCAAGCTGAAAATCCTTACTGAGTACTTACCCACATATCCACGAATGTCTGCGTCTCGGTATCGAAGCGAGGGTCAGCGCGAATGGTGGTAAGGCAGACGGCGGGTTGTCCGGTTCCTCCTGCGCAGGGGCACCGCTCACCCGCAACTCCGGCACCCGCAGTTGGTGGCGACCACTCATCACCGCGGTTCTTTACAACATTTTATCCACTTTGTACCCACTAGTCTTCTTCCGATCGAACACTTATTATCACTTTAGAAATACCACTATCACTATAAGAAAACGTAACAAAATATACTTTACCGCTGGTTGTACATGCCTACGAAATATACTTCGGTAAACAATATTTTGATCTGATTGGATTTTCGCATGCATTAATGGAATGTTTCGTTACTTTGTACTTAGACGAAATAATTTTGAACCGAATATTTTGCAGATGTATGAAAATAGTTGCAATAGATAGTCTAAAGATACCGATAGCTAATTCATTGATAAAAAAATGATCTGGATTATTTAGGACATTTCATCGTTTTGGTCACGATTATGAAAAGTAAGGAGTTTAATGTTAGCATAGTTAAAGTTTAAAGTAACCTATACTTGTTTTTTTTAAATTTCATTCTAAGATAATGACGCCATTAGAGCGAATTCATGTGAAGTGGAAATCAAAAATTATATTAATCAAATCGAACAAACTTAAAAACTGTGTGATAAATCAATAAATCCATACACTGACAAACGACACATAACAAAACTAGCTCTGAGACTCTAACTCTGAGAGTAGTAAAAATTTTGTTGCATTTTAGTGATTAAAACATTTACGAGTAAGAATTTTATTTATGAAATGCGGACTACATTACAGGTACGAGAACAGTAACGGTATATAACAACCGATTCGAGTCGTTCGCGATAGATTATTAAAATCAAAAAACCGAATAAGAAAGAAATTCCAATAACTGTACCAGCGCACAGTTCCACTCAATTGCATTTCAATGAAGCTTAGTTTGCTGTAATTCGCGTAGAATTGTGTAGATTAATTTTCTAAGCAATTGAACGTGGTGCAGTAAACAATCCTCCTGGGGTTGCTTCCACGTGAGAGATGACGCTTGCATGCATGCGTTCTGGAAGATATATATAGTGTGATGAATAAGGATTGAAGAAATTATAAATTGCGATGTGTAGATTTGCCAATATTACGCGATATAGTTGTAATAATTTTAAACATATACCATGAACTTCAGTATATAAACTCCTGTTTCATTTTTAAAATTCCATAGATGGATAGATAGATCGATACTCTTTATTGCACACAAATTAATAAGAAACAACAACATGGGACAGTTCGAACACATGAGTATGCAAAGGCGGCCTTATTGCTTAAGCAATCTCTTCTAGACAACTCTTTGGGAAAGAAGTCGTTGAATGATGAGGGTATCGGCGCAATATATAAACTTAATATACAGTCAATAATATAAATATTACATATATATATATGTGTGTAATATGTGTGTGTGTAATATTATAGTATATGTTTAACACACATAAATAGCTATTCATTCATTTGAATGGCATGTAGGCAAAGTTAAATCCATAGCACCACAGCATTAAAAGTAAACTACTGCCCATAAAATGTATAGTGACTGTGAGGATATAGCAGCTTGTTATCGGAACAATCGCGTAATGTTATTTCATGGTCCTAATCGCTTAGAAAAATTATACTTGAAATATGCGTCGCTTGGGGTTTAGCTGGTAATCAACATTTAAAACGAATCACATTATAACTGATAAGCTCTCTAAAGAGCTTATCCGTAGCACCAGAATAAAATAAAACCTACTTTAATGTTTCGCTACCTTTACGGCCTTTAATTAAAAAGCGGATTATCACTTGTAATGTACTTAAAAAATTCACTCAAAGAGATAATTTAGCTTTGCGAAATTTAAATTAGCTATTTTCCCGAAAAGTTTAATAAATCTCAACGCTTTCCGTTTAAAATAATTGAAATAGACCAAAAATCTGCGTCATTTTATAAATTTGCATGATTCATAAAACAAGTTTACTAAAGTAGTTTTAAGTTTATTTATGAAGAAAATTTTACCTGTAGTATCTACTTAATAGTAACATTTTCACGATTATCAGCCTAATTAAGATGCCTAGAGGCTATCTCGTACCCCATCGAAGAGAGGGATGTACAAGAGGATAGCGTCACGCTGCTCTAATGCGAGTTGACGGGTCTGTGTGATTATTTCCAGCCGTTAGTAATTAATTGCTACGCCTAACTTGGTTTCTGGGAAGCAGGGGAGAGGTAAGGGACGAATTGGATCTCAAAGTCGTACTGTATCCAGTTACCGTATTCAAATAATCATATATTTTCTGCACTAATCGACTTGTTTATTTGCTTCTGCGTGCGACTTGGTCTGCGTGGACTTCAGAATTGGGACTAATGCTTCGCTCGTTAACAATTTTTTTGAGAAACTATTTGAGAGATCGGTAAAGAAAATACATGTCGTTTTCCATGTCAAAGACTACATGCATGTCAAATTTCATCCAAATCCGTAGAGCCATTTCATTTCACATTTATTATATATATATAAATATATAAATTCAAAATTCAAATTCAAATTCAAAATAATCTTTATTCAAATAGTCCTTAAAAAGGCACTTTTGACGCGTCAATAATTTACATAGTAGTTTTTTCTATATATATATTTATATATTTATGTATGTATATATATATATATATATATATATATATATATACATAAATAGGATGTAGGATGAAAAAGCTTTGTTTTGTCAATATTAAGGACAGGAAAATATGACTAAGGTAAGTCTTTCTAAGCCGTGTCACAATAAAGAGAGAATTATAATTATACACTCCATGATATACCTAAACGTAAAGAGATTATAAGAGATTAAAGCCTATGTAAGCTCTACGATAAATCCTTCAATAAATATAAAATTTTCAAGTTATTTTCTCGTGCAGTAGCTTTTGTATATCGGCTTTCAAAACTTTACAGCATAATATCACGGCATGCTTTGAGGTAATATTTGCCCTCTCAGCCATCAATGCTTGAAAGTAATAGGTTGGTACGAAGTTTTAGATGACTTTTATTTTATGTGTATTCGAAAATTCGTGTAAAATTAACATAAATTACTCGTATGCAAAAAAGTAGTATATACACGTGCGCATTAATTAAACATTCGGCGCAATTAAAACCCGCCTAGCTGGCAATTTATGGCCAACTGCAAATTCAATGATAGGGTAGTTTCTAACAGTAATTATTGCTATTTAACTATTAGTAACTATCTTAAATTGAAAGGAATATATATTATTTTTTCCTATCGTTGTCTACTCATACTAACCTACATTGGTTATAATTGGGAAGTTTACTTAATCTTACTAAAAGGTATAATATAAGACTGTGAGATTATATATTAAGCTATCATTATACAACAGACATCAGAAAAGTTATATTTAGACCCCTAGTTTTTTTTTATACACTAACTTAGCCCTTGACGGCTATCTCACAAGTGGTAAGTGATGATAAAGTCTAGAATAGTAGCGGGCTAACCTGTTAGGGGTATGACAAACCCACACTCCTAATTGGTTTCTACACGACATCGCGCCGGAACGCTAAATACACGACGTGTAATAATAATAATTAATAAATAACCAACATAACTGTTGCTGACTGTACGAGTCAATAAATTATATTATTCCTACGAACATTGTCCCATCTGTTGGCTTCATGCCGACTCCGAAGCGCCGCGACCCTGCCTTCAGGGCTAGCGATATTTCACGTCAGATCGTAAAAGCAAATAGACATAATTAAAGATACAGGTGGGCGTCTACCTAACGATTTTGTAACAATTTAGAAAGGGGACCTTGACTTGCCACTAATTTCACTTAACTGCCTCGTTGGTCTACTGGTTAACTTATTTAACTACCAGGCAACCCAGTCGGAATTCAGATCGGGTCTAGAATTACAAGGTATTGGATTTTTCGTTTAAAAATTCTCAATCATCATGATCAACCTATTACCGGCTCTATACACGGATTTAGGAAATTATCGGCTCCCATCCCCGTACCTCCGGCAGCACGTTAAGGTTGGTCCTGGTTGTTTTAACTAACTGAGCTAATAATAATAGTTAAACTTTGGCCCACAAAGTCGCAGTGTGGTTGGTCTATGCGATACAACCGTCTCTCCTATGAGAGAGGACACCTTTGTGTAGCAGATGACATTATATCATTAGCCTTTCTGTCTCACAGCATTAGAGCAAAGGGGATTGAAATGATACTTTATATTTCGGATAAAGGTTACTTTATAATGCACGGTTAATGAGACACAGTTCGTAAGCACTATTATCTGTTATTGCCTCTTAACGATAAAATGCCTAAAAGTATAAACTCGTATCTTTGTGCTTTTTTCAAATCATGTAACAGGTAAATACGAAACTGTAACCAGCGTGGTGGACTATGACCAAACCCTTCACATATTGAGAGGAGACCCGTGCTCTGTAGTGAACTAGAATGGAATGATCATGGCTCAAATACGTAATTATGGGCATCAGCACCAAGTCTATATTATTCTTTTGACCTTAAGATTACGCAAATATTGCATTTGTAATATAGTCAATATTGCCATAAGTACGGTATGGGCGGTTGGGATATTAACGTGTTATGATTTTATACTAGATAACTAAAAATGAATGATTCCACAGGGAAAATATTAACGTGTGAAATTGGCTGGTAAATTTGGTATCCATTAAAAACCATCCCTTTTATCGTTATCTTTAATCAAAATCTATCGCACAGTGGTAAATGGGATAGAATAGGAAGGCCGCCGCTGATATCGATGTTTTATAAACAAGGGTAGGACGTATTTGCATTTTAATCTGAAAGGTTTTGTTGATGGGTGAACGCATTAACAGATTAAAAATAGGTAGGTAGCCTGTACGATATAGGCTTTGCGAATTAGAGTTGTACTATATAGTAGATTTAAACGTATTGCAATGCAATCTTTATGCCTCTCTAATTTCACTTAATCGATCGTCTAGGCTGCTGTAGGTAACAAACAATTAAACTTTCCCATTTATAATATTAGTATGCAAATATAGATTAGTGTCAATACGTTAGAATTATATGTAGTTCTAATGGTTTTGGTTATAACGCTAGTTATAATGTTACGAATATTTTAAAGTAATTATAAACAGTATTCCTTACGGAGCCTAATTAGGAACAAGCTCCGTAATTAAAATTCAAAAAAAAAATGTGTATGTCAGCTCCGATTTACGAATGGAGTTTATTCAGGTCAGAGTCTAAGAAATAAATGAATACCATATCAAATGGTAAAAACACGAAACAATCAATGAAAATACCTAAATGATGTATATATTTTTATTCTATTTAGATTTATTGTTATTATTCTGTAAAGTACATCAAACATTTTATGAAAATAGATTTGACATCAAACAAGTAAACAATAATCGCGCCTGCAAAGTGATTCTTAAGGACTTAACTCCAAATAAAGTATATCATCATCATCATCATGATGAACCCATTCTCGGCTCATTACAGAGCTCGGGTCTCCTCTCAATATGAGAAGGGTTTGGCGATAGTCCACCACGCTGGCCATGTGCGGATTGGCAGACTTCACACGCCTTTGAGAACATTATGGAGAACTCTCAGGCGTGCAGATTTCCTCACGATGTTTTCCTTCACCGTTGAAGCAAGTAATATTTAATTTTTTTTAAAACGCACATAACTTCGAAAAGTTAGAGGTGCGTGCCCGGATTCGAACCGCCGACTTCTGATTAGGAGGCTGACGCCCTAACCACTAGGCTATCACCGCTTATAATATATATTCGTATAATATATATTATAAAGTATATATTCGTATTAAAATAAAAATATAGTTACTGTACGCGTATATACTACTTACATACATGGCTGTAGGCATTCAAAGATCTACAAGATATAGATAATTAAATGAGATTAATGAATGTTTATTTTAGTTTGTCCTTTCGCGGTTATAACATTAATAGAGAAATAGGAATCTAGCGATCACGCGGCCTTTGAAAGAGTGCAAAGCTATAGACGAGACCCCTAGTTTATTTTATCTTAATGCTCGTCACTTAAAAATTTGCGTTATCCTAACTTGTGCGGAGTTCATTTTCTACATTAAATGACATATTTAAACTAATGTGCCGCCGCTTTACTTGAAAAACACAATAGGCAATGACACCATGATCGACCCATTGCCAGCTCACTACAGGGCACGGGTCTCCTCTCGATATGAGAAGGGTTTGGCCATAGTCATCCACGCTGGCCATGTGCGGATTGGCAGACTTCACACGACTTTAATAAACATTATGGAGAACTCTCAGGCATGCAGGTTTCCTAACGTTGTTTTCTTTCACCGTTGAAGCAAGTGATATTTTAATTGCTTAAAAACGCACATACGCCCGAATAGTTAGAGCTGCGTGCCCGGAATCGAACCGCCCAGCTCTGATTAAGAGGCGGACGTCCACCACTAAGCTATTACAGCTTTAGCAGAATGACATCGTCTATATTTTATTCTAGGGGTCAACGCGGGCGCTATCGCATTCAACTTCGTCATAAATATAATTGACGACGACCGATGACCTTAGCATTGTCTGACAGAGCGCCTGTCGTAAATATCGAAGCAATAAGTCGAGTAGGGCGCAGCGTTCTGTAATCGGGGAGCGACCTTTGCGTGCGCGCCTCGCGGACGGCTGCACGCACGCGTTAGCCGCTTGCGATTTTAAGTTGACAGGCGCTTCCTTTAACATGCCTTTCACACGTCACTGATATTTGATATGTTTATTATTATTAATTATTTATTTATTTATCATTAATATAAAAGGAATATGATTAATTACACAATAACGGCACAGAAAAAACCAAAGAGGTTTGTCGTCGGTGCTAATCTGTAACTTAACAGCTTAAAACTAGAGGAACTGAGTAAGCAAATATGGCATGAAAAGAACATTTCCTAATTAAGTTAGACGGTCGACACAAATGAGAATATATATATATCTTTACTTTATTAAAAACCATTCTTTAGCCATTCAAATATGTGTATAGTGTTTTTTCTAGTGGGAGGTTGTAGACGTGGCAAGTTACCTATCGCAAAACCCGCGCTATGACGTTTGGAGTCGATGATGCGTATATTTTTCTTTTTTTTTCGGACTATTAGCTGTATTAATTATTAACCCTATTGGTTGCCATAGCTTAACCGGGCTGTTTTCGGGCCGGGCGAGCTTCGGAAAGAAGCTCTGCCAGAAAAAATTTTGAGCCCTAGGGCTTGAAGAAACTAAGGGAACGTCTTCCTAAGGGCGCCTCCTGTAAGGCTGAACCTCGGCTTAGGCGACGTTTGGAATAACGGGGGGGTCGGAAAAATTATGCGTAGAAACCAATTAGAAGTATGAGTTTACCATAAGGATTACTTAAACAATAAAGAAGTTTGTGTGTGAATCGCTGTAATTTCATATCTAATTATAATTGACATGTGAGATTTGATAACAAAAAAATAAAACCCGGCTAAGTTTGTTGTGTGCTTAGACCTGGGCACGAGTGGAACCCTCTTAGCTTTAATTTTAATTTGGCAAGTGTATTTATCACCTCAAAATTATAATAATGGAAAATATTTAATGTATGAAGTCTTCATAGACGCATATTATATTCATAGAATAAAGTTATTTTGAATTGAATTGAATTGAAGGTCATGAATACTTGAACGGTGAATGAATAGTCTAGAACTAATATTTTGTCTACGTGAGTCCGTACGATTCGTTGAGCCAGGACAGACGGATATCAAAACGCAGTTATTATTCAAAACACTGTTCGCAAATCATTGACACGATTAATACCACCGCTATGAATGCCACGTCTAATTTGGATTTCGCAAGCTTAATGACACCCTTTGTAAACATAGGGTCAGTTCCGGACGTCGTTAGTAAATTAGAAAACGGCTCACAGCATTTTCAATGAGTGACATTGACAATACACAATTTGTTTTGATTGTATAGTATTTAAGCTATGATAGCCCAGCGGTAAGGACGTCCGTTAAGGGATGAATTTTTAATTGTTAGTCGTTCTATATTTCGAATAAATCTGATAAAGTTATAACAGAAAAACTGTCAACACGTTATTTATTCCTCAGTTATAAATTTGGAAATAATGTCATCATCATGATCAACCCATTACCGGCTCACTACAGAGCACGGGTCTCCTCTCAATATGAGAAGGGTTTGGCCATAGTCCAGCACGCTGGCCATATGCAGATTGGCAGACTTCACACGCCTTTGAGAACATTATGGACAACTCTCAGGCGTGCAGGTTTCCTCACGATATTTTCCTTCACCGTTGAAGCAAGTGATATTTTAATTGTTTAAAAACGCACATAACTCCGAAAAGGAGGTGCATGCCCGGATTCGAACCGCCGACCTCTGATTAGGAGGCTGACGCCCTAACCACTGGGCTATCACCGCTTACAAATTAATTAATGTAACTGTCCTCAAATCTCGATTATTTTGTCGAATAATTTTTAATTATGATAAACGCCTAAGCAGTGTTTTCCAAGGAAATGTATACTTATAAGTAAAGACATTGAAAAATATGAAAGATTATTCTATCTTGTATATAAATAAAGATAGTTTAGTTTTAGTAACATGATTTTCATGAGAAACTACATTGAATATTAATACCACGATTAGTTTCATAACGTAACATTTATGTAAGATCAATAAATTACGTTCTATTTACGAGATAAGTCGGCAATTACATTAGATAAGATTAATATCTAGTACCTACGTAGTACTAATTCGTCGAGAGCGATACAACTGGTACTTGTATTGGGGTTAATAATATAAGAATATACCAGATTTTATATGCGGCTTTGCTCACGCAGAGATCTACGTTCTTGTATTTGTTAACAAAACTGACAACCTCCGTAGTGCGGTGCGTGCGCTGGCACAATATAAAGCTGGAGGTCTTGGGTTCAATTCCCAGCTCGAGTCTAGTCTGGCCAATCTTTTTTTTGTATTCACTACAAGTTAGCCCTTACCGGCAATCTCACCTTATGGTAAGTGATGCCTGAGATGGTAGCGGGCTAACCTGTTAGAGGTATGGTGACATACACCTAATTGGTTTCAACGCGACATCGTGCCGGAACGCTAAATCGCTTGGCGACACGTCTTTTCGATATGGTGTTAACTAACCACCGCCGAAGCCTCACACCAGACCAAGGCCAGCGTGATGGACTATGGCCAAACGCTTCACAAACAGAGAGGAAACCTTTGCTCTGTAGTGAGCCGACAATGAGTTGATCATGATGAAGCGTGAATAATTTAAACTTGGCGTTTAATATAGTCAACATGATGATATTTTAAATTTTTTTTTTAATTACGATCGCGAGCATCTCGCAAAATTATGCTTTGAAACCGTGAGTATACGAAGAACATATGACAACATTGTTAGGTTTATCATTCGAGCTCATTTCTAACAGGCACAGAAAATCCGGAACCCAAGGATACTGGTGGAGCACCGTAATTTACTTCATTTAAACTGGTGTCTGCAAAATGTCAGGTAAGCCATTATTTTATTGCATAATTATCGAAGTTACGTACGTACCTACATCTTGATTTAAAAAGTAAAACTCACTGATACAAAAGCTACTAGCAATATTAAAAACAAAAATGATAAGTTCAGTATAATAATAAAGATATTTAAACAATAAATTTGTCATTAAATACAGACTTATTTCATTGAATTTAATTTTATATCTTAATTGTGAATGTTTAATGTAACACCAGCTTGCTATATTACCGTTACAAATTGAATCATAATTGTAACACAGGGCACAAAGTGATTATGCTGGTTGAATGAACATGTTGAATGTAATTGGTTATTTCCTATTAAAATTGCAATATATGAATACTTACTGTTGAATGAGAACTATATACCTAATTATTGTCTTACTGACTTATATAAGGTAAGCAATTACCTATTAATTTGTCTGACAAATATCATCATCAATGAGCAAAAAGTTCGGGAAACGGACAAATAATTATTCTAATTTTTACAGTAGAAAAATATTTATGTTTCGATTGTGCTATCATTCAGTATTACAGTAGAAAAAAATTAAAATATATTTACTTTAGAACTTGATATACTTTATCGACTTTTGTGTTTTCCAAACCAATATGGCGATTAGTGGCGTTACATTACCTTTTATTGCGACTAAAAAGTGCAACATGTTCCAAGCGCCTTCATCAACATAAAATATACTTAATAATTTTAATTAATGTTTAAATTGTTTTGGGTTTCGTTAAAACACTCCCCCAACTGCATCGCATACAATCTTAGCATGAAGAAACAAATTATCTGCATTCTGCTTACGCCCGAACAATCCATTTATTAGGTAACGTCTTCAAACTAAAACCCCTACTCTGTTTTACTACGTAAAAGCATGACCACTCTAATAATTTCTTATAGTTAGAAAATTAGAAACACTGATATAGGTACCATTATGATCTTTGAGTTACAATATAGTCTCTGTTTGATATATATTCGTAAAAAATATTACATAGAAGATGGATATGTTACTAGAATTCGAGGTCGTACCAGTACCGCAACGAGTGATATCGGAACAATATGCTAAAGTTCTTGAATAATTGTCTGATCGCTCAAAAACACGTTACCAACGTGTCGTATAGAGTACGAAAACAGAGAGCCTATGGTATATAATATCAATTCTATACACATAGTTTATAACATAGTTTGCCTCTAAAATAGATAACTTAAATGTCCTTGAAAAAGAACAGTTTAATTTCGTATAAGTACATAAAAACATTGTTTGTGACTGACTGACTGATCTATCAACACATTGCTTAAAAGTCATCTTGAAATTGGCATAAAGCTCGCTATTACAACGTTGGCGTCCACTAAGAACCAAGTTTTGAAAATTCCATATTTGTGGTGGCAAAATTTATTACAAATTTCCACTTAACATGAGCAAAGCAGCAGGCAAAAGTTAGGCGTAATATAAAATTTGTATGCAATAATATATTATAATTAGTAAAGTTTTGTTTCCTTCTTAATAATATATTCTGAGAATCTACAAAAATAAAAGATGTCTTTAAGTTAATTAAAAACTCGAGACATGTTTCTTTATTTGCTTATTTACTTCGAGTTTTTGTTCTTATTATGTGCGCCAAGTTGGATTTTTCTTAGTCTTTTAATACGTAAAATGCTGAGATAAAAACAACGTCTCATTTATTCGAATTAACTATGTTAGGGTAAAGTTATTTCTAGACAGCTCGGGGCTTAGTATTAAGAGTACGCCCCCAGTTCACCTAGTGAAATTGCCCCACAATCGGGAACAGGCCTACTTAGTCACAATAGAAGGACTTGGTGAGCTTTAATCCTCCTCAACAGATGAGAGGGATTTATGGCTTCGATAAATAAAGCAAAAAACCCCTCTCCTCTATATGAGAGATACCGTTTGCCTGTTGGACATTTATAGATTAAGAATAATAATGACGCTATGGAATAAAAATGATCTCGTTGTGTATTGACTACGCATACGGTTGCAGTGAATTCAAAATTAGTGAATGTTAAAAACAACTACCACTTTTCACTTATCTATAGAATTAGTTTAAAATAGGAATCTTCTATGGAGAGTCATAACCTTTGTACTTAATAGAAGCAGTAGAGATAACTTTTTCATTTTTTATCTATCCCCGGTGTTTATGGTATTAACGAACTTAACACCTTTCTATCATTTAAATCTGAATCTAATAATATTTAATCATGAAGTGTTGACGATTTCTGACCTATATTTCACGTAATAGTCGAGAAGCGTCTATTGCAAATATGAAATATTCATTTGACGATTATTCGATAATTGGAGGCTGGCGGCCACAGAATTGCAGCGGGGGACAAATCTATACTAATTTTATAAAATAAGTCCGCATAAGGGTCCGCAGTAAGGTAACGGGCAAGGTGGAAGGAAAAAAGCAAAGAGGACGTAGCCTCATGCGTTGGTTCGATCAGATCAACACTGCACTCGGTACATCATTCCACGCCGCACTACATAATTCCGGAAACAGAACCACCTGAAGAAACATCGTACGGGAGAAGGTGATCCATGCTAAGGATCGCGACCCTCAGTTATGAGGATGACGATGCAGAGATAGAGAGTAAGAAGCTGAGGACTTATAATTATATGTTACTATTGTTCCGTATAAGAAACGGTTCGGGATTAAAAACAAGAGAATTAATCTAGGCAACAGGGATATTCAATCATATACAAACATGTAGCTCATGAAAAAATATGGAGATTATCAGCTTTTTACAGCGAACAAAACATTTCTGGGATATAATATATTTGTTATGCATATATTTGTTTTTAGGTAACTAGGTATAGCAAATATAGGCAAAGCAAAATACTAAAATTATAAATTAAAAAGCCTTTTCATATCAATTTTTCTCTGAATATATATGTCAAAGTCAGTGTCAACAGTCATATTTAGAAATAAATTTATTTCGCACGAGCCGAAATAAAAGAAAAAAGCCTTTTGTTCCTCATATTCAAATAAATAGTCATACATTATAATACAGTACTATCAACATAAGTAATATTCAGAATAATTATAAGATTATTAAAATACACGTGGTTAATTTTAAAATGAAAGTTTGTTCAAAACGAAACTGAATCCAGAAATGATCGCCGGTCTATCTTAGACTAATTGAATTAATTTTTTGTCGGCAAATATTACAGCAACTAAATGACCCAGGTTTATTTGCCATTTCCTATAGATTAAACCAGATAGCACCGGTGTGATGAATGCAAAAGACTCCAGTATAAAAGTTTTTTAATCAGCGTATTTCACTGTGCCTCAGTCAAATGCTTTTAACTTTTCAATTTAATCTATTTAGTTTCTTAAAACAATTTAAAGGAAATGTTGTGGGAGAAATGGATAGCCAATATCTAGAAAACTAGTATCTAGATAGGTAGTAAATAAACATTGTGGACACATTAAAGATTGCGTCCATTATTTTCTTTTTATTATTTGATTACTTGTCTGTTAAATTGTATGCAAGTTCGCCTACTAATGGAATGGAACCTACGTTCAATCAGTTAACCATAATCTTTATTCAAATAATCCATTTAACTTTCATAGTAGTGAGTTGATGGTGGCAGCTACATTCATAAAATTAAAACTAAAGCTATGAGGGTTCCAAACGCGCCCTGGTCTAAAAAGAAGCCCGCAACAAACTAGGACAGGTAAATTTTCTTTTTGTTATCACCATCTCACATGCCACTTAAAATTATTCAAGAGCTATAGCTAGAGCTAGATATAATGATACTTTGTTGAAAATCCCAACTATTAGACCAAAGAGAAAGTCAACATGTTGCTCAAAAGTAATCCATTACTGCAATATCCATCGCTAGTATCGGATAGGTATGCCGTGAAATTGAAGTTTTCAGTATGCAATATCGGTGGCACAGTAATCAATAGGAAAGTGTATCTGACTGTATCTACACAAATAAAGCGAGGTCTAGGTATTACGTAGCTCCCTAATAGCATGTCGAGATGAGATCAAACACTGCAGTGTTACACGGAAATGCAATCACAGTCCCACTTCTCCTTTCCCAATCGAGTTGAACACGATAACACTGTTCCTGTTTCTGAATTTCACGACTAACTAACTTGCAATTTCCTTCAGTACATCGAGCGATTTAAATGACAATTGAATAAAATTGTTTCTATGAAAGCAATGAACTTGAAAAACAAATGAAAGTTATTAACTCCATTTATAAAGAACACGATAGTAAAAGTTTTGACTACCCCCGTGGCGCAGCGCGCGCGCTGTCGCATTATAAAGTTGGAGGTCCTGGGTTCGATTCCTGGCTCGAGTCTGTTGGGAGGCTTCGGCCGTGGCTAGTTATCACCCTACCGACAAAGATGTGTCGCCAAGCGATTTAGCGTTCGATGTCGTCTAGACACCAATTAGGAGTATGGGTTTACTACACCCCTAACAGGTTAGCCCGCTACCATCTTAGACCGCATCATCACTAGAATCAGATGAGATGCCGTCAAGGGCTAACTTGTGGTGTTTATAAAAAAAATATGGTGTATATAAAAATGCGAAAATCTTTTGCTATAGTATTAAAAGAATATTTACTAATATCCATTACATTTAAATAAATAGTTGTATTTGTTGTTGTACGTGCGATATCTTGAACACATTAATAGAACACAAACATTTGCCAACGTAACAATCTTCAGTCTCCAGAAAACTGTGTCTGATTGAAACATTGTAAATATTTGTTCAGTATAACAACAAATCAGTTTGGCTCACAAACAAGGGAAACTGTCTCGGGCTTATGCGATCGTTTATTCCCGACATAGCTATAATTAATGGGACACTTCAAAAGCTTTCCTGATTTTGATATTATTTTTTGATTTTGCAAATATTAATTGACATAAAAATTAGCAAATTATAACGGTTTCTGTGCACACCGACTAACGCCCGAGGTTAATTTTCAACCTAATCCAAAATTGTCATATAGCAGATTGAATTTAGTAGCCACACCCTTATCAATAGGGAAGTTGAAGTATACACAAAACACTAATGAAACAAACAAACAGTTCGTTGGAATTAATAGAACGATATTTAAGAGTTTTAGATTTAGCTTTGAACTCGAGTAAGACAGATTAAAAGATTTAGAAACATTTTAGAATGCACGTTTTTCATCAGTTGTCTTGTCCCCACGTTGTGTTTGTTCCAGCCTCTTGCAAACAAGTACTAGAAGGATACTTGATTGCATTTAACCGAGATCCCACTTTGCATGTTGACTCTCTTATTCAAACAAGTTACTATACTCGCAATAATTTGTCACGTACGTAATATAGTGTTAGTTTTTATAAAGCATTCGAATGCAGGTTTATGAAAATTTACAGTTGCAGACAATTTTAAATAATTTATTATAAATATTAATATTTATTCAATTTAACAAAAAAGTTAATAGGCAGCTTTTATAATATTAATTCGTTGGTTGGAGAAGTGGCATGTACGTGAGCTGTGCGTGGTACTAGACAGTACTGGGACATTGCAACATTACTTTATTTTTCTAAAATAATCTATTATTTTTTTAAATGTCCTACTCCTTATTACATCAGCTACCTGTCAATAAGAGCCCCGTCAAAATTGACCCAGCCATTTCAGCGATTAGCCGGAACAAACAGACAGACAGACAGATAAAAATTTAATTGTAAAAAATATTATTTTGGTGTATGTACCGTATATTTATAAATATGTATGTAGCAAAAAACGGTTATTTCAATATTACAAACAGACACTCCACTTTTATTTATATTTATAGATATAATTCAATGTATTCGGGAAATTCTGTCATATAACGAAGGCATTGTGGGGCTTCACGATGAACACGGGTGTAACTCAATTCAGCCACCCATGAACTTCGAGGTTCAATGTAATTAGAATCATACGTGGCGTCAAACGTTGTCTTACATTATTCACCTTATTCGTAAATCTTACACGATGCGTTTGGATGTTCTAAGAAACTCCATAACTTGTAGTACTAGTTCAACTGTTTGTGGAACACCACTGGAATACCTAAATAGTTTTGTTGGAATACAGACAGACTAGAAATAAACTTCTGTTTAATGCAACAATTCATAAGTCCGCAGTTGAATATTGGATTATCAAAACACATCAATACATAGTTAGAAGTCAGACAGACATTATTATTATTAGATAGGGAAAACTATAACCTAAAAATTTCTTTATTGGTAAAGTGACGGTAGGGCATAGCTGATCTTGTTTTTACATATCAATAAATATGAAAACAAAGAGGAACGCAACCAATAAAAAACATAACATTACAGAAAATACGTAAATGTAAAGACAAAAAAATTAAAATTCTACAAATGTAAAACGGTATTATTGCAAGCAATAAACCTCACTTACATGAAACCTTACACTGAGATAACCTGTGGCAAGGGTGCGAAGTAGTGCCATGAGCACACAAAATAAAACATTGCTAGAATAAATAACTTTGTAAAGGAGCATGTCGGAAATATAGCAATAACTACCTCTCAGTTAAGAGAGAGAACAAAAGCGGACAGAATTCAAGGAGAGTAAAAATAGTATTAAAATATATGAAGAAAACGCTCAGGTGATCCTAGGGGTGGATCTAAAACATATTCATATTGTTTTAATTGAATTTTACCGCTGACCATGCGTACGTGCTAATATGAAGATTACAAATTTACATACACAGATTATAAATATTTATTTCCCGCGCTCTATCCATTTAAATTCACAAGTATATATTTATATAGAGCTATATTAATATTCTAACGTCTTTCATCCATATATTAAATTCTAATCTATTTGTCTTTACTAACATCGATAAGATAAAGCAGTTTGACATAATATTTTCATTTAAAAAAAACTTTTTGCGGGGAAAAACACACCATTCACATCTTCTAATAGCAAAATCAACAGATTGCTCGTTCTTCGATCTAAATAACCTAATTATTAATATTACCAACTGGTATTTATAACATGGAAACGTAATCTGCAGTATTGCCAAGAACGTTAATAATATTTTATAGGCAATACACATAAAATATCCAAGGGCGGTGTTCTGGCCATCATTCATGCATTTTAATTCAAATAGTATGACGATATTGCTATTTAATTTTAATGAGAACTTGTTGAGACAAGTTTCCAACCTGGAAACTATGAAATCCTCTCTAATCCTCAAACAAACGGGACTTCGATCAGCTTTGAATGGGGACACAGACTTAAACTCTGTCAATCAAATTCAAAGGATAAAACAAATGATGGAAGGTTTCATTTATTTTATCCTCAAATCAAGTTGTGATTACTGTATATACGTCTACTTCGCATAAAGGACAAATCAATGAAGTTCCATAATATCTTTGTGATTTTTAAAATGAACATCACGTTTTGTACGTTGTATGTTGTTGCGTCATTAAGTTCATCATCATGATCAACCCATTACTGGCTCACTACAGAGAACGGGTCTCCTCCCAATGTGAGATGGGTTTTGGCCATAGTCCACCACGCTGGCCATGTGCGGATTGGCAGACTTCACGCGCCTTTGAGAATATTACGGAGAACTCTCAGGCGTGCAGGTTTCCTCACGATGTTTTCCTTCACCGTTGAAGCAAGTGATATTATATTTTTTTTAAACGCACATAACTCCGAAAAGTTAGAGATGCGTGCCCGGATTCGAACCGCCAACCTCTGATTAAGAGGCTGACGCCCTAACCACTAGGCTATCACAGCTTCACTAGGTCATTAAGTTATTGAACCAAATTTGGAATTGAATCAAAACGTTGATGTAATAAATATAATATATTGATCTAGTACATAACTAAAGCATTATGTAATAATAAAACGGTGCATAAATGTATCTCTATCTATATTATATAACATAAAAACACATATTAAAAATATTAAAAATATATTTTGAATACAAGGTAAAACATTCTAAAATTCACCCATATTTAAAGCATAATCGTTTAGAATTCATAACGTAATCATTATTTTTGTAAACGACGCTTTACCAAGTCTCAACAGTAATTGTAGGGACTACCGAATGTCACCTTTAGTTATGCCCCCCCCTATCTGTGCCTGCCCCCTTTACCAGTGACTGTATTGATGTCATCTATGTATTCAACACTAAATTTTGGAGCGCGAGTTCGCCTTGTTATCACCTCTGAATCGGTATTCACGATATATAGGATATAGTTGAAAGAACCGTAGAACGTCGGTACGTTCTACGGTGGCTTTCAACTATATGCATGGGCCAACGTACTCAAAAACTCCTGATTTTTATTTTTAAGATAACACTGGCATCTTTCTCACTGGATTTTGATCATAAAATATTATTTAAAAACAAGTCTGAGTGGTAACCATCCTTGTTTAATGTATGATATCTTATAAGATTTTTTTTTTTTTTATTCACCACAAGTTAGCCCTTGATTGCATCTCACCTGATGGCAAGCGATGATGCAGTCTAAGATGGTAGCGGGCTAACCTGTTAGGGGTATGGTAAACTAGATCGTGTGTTATATATATTTTTGCGTCTTAATTACGCATAGTTGTATATAGTGTAAACCGTCAAAGAAAGGGTATTCCTACAGTTTATTATTCCGTTCATTCCTTAGTTCCCACAAACAAATCAGAATTTTGTCCATGTCTATTGGGCATATAATATGCACTATACACATTCTCAAATCATACTCTCATAAAATCTAAGGCAAAAGAGAGTAATATTATACAATGAAGGGTAAAATAGGGCACTTTTTATGAAGCGACATAAGGGCGCTGCGCAAAGAAATTGCAGAGGTCCATGAGGGTTCTTACCCAGATTATGGCAAGTGGAATTCAAAAATTCAAAGAATGAATTAAGTAGGTACTGTGACGAATATCTCTGATTTCAGACAGGGGTAGTTAAATTTTAGAACAATAAATAGTTTTGGCTTTTAGATTAATAGAACGTTTAAGCGACAGTAACTACCGATGACTAATGAGTAATGGCGATTAATCAGACCTTTACTTGGCCTGACATATTTTAGCATTAATTTGACATTCAATATTGCTCAAATATGTATTATTAAATACAGTAATGATTTTTGAGTTGATTTCTTTGAAATTTAATTTAGGATGTAAGCTAGTTGACTGGTTAAAATTAGGTAAGATTATCTTTAAAACCCAAACATATCAGGGTAAATAAAAATAGCCGTGATATGTTTGGATTTCTGTAGAATGTAATAAAATTCTATTTTATAAAAAATATCATAAAATGAATGATATTTTTATTTTATAATATACGAAGGATGCAAGAAGTTTGTTAGGGGCACCTTTAGGTGTATACATGTATATACCTAAATCAGGGGCAAAAGATTATTTTGCACAAGTACATACATACATACATCCCACATACTCACCATACTAACCATACTCACCATCAAAGTGCATCTATAAGTTAGTTTGCAAGTTGTTTATGTACTTATTTATTATGATGCTTGTTTTTGTTTAATAAAGAATTTATTTATTTGATAATGCACAACTCACAAAGGCTTGTTAAAAAACGCGTTAAGTGGAAATATTAATGGTGATTAGCCTTTAATAGTCGATGATGTGACCTTGCGTCTTATAGTTCATTCATAAAAAGCGCTATTTTTGTTAATGTACCAACCCACGTGTCGATATAGTTACTTAATACTTTGAAGGTTGCATTGTTTGCGTCGGGATACAAAAACGAAGACATCTGTTACCTTTACGAAGGCAAAACATCTGACATCAACGATGTACGGGGAAATTATATATACTCGTAACATTTTTTTTTCATACACTACAAGCTAGGCCGTGACGGCGGTCTCGCCTAGGTAAGTGATAATGCAATCTAAGATGGTAGCAGGCTAACCTATTAGGGAAACTCCTTTTTGGTTTTTAAGCGACATCGTCCAGGACTATAAATCACTTGGCGATACCTCCCACCAGACCGAAATTGAGCCGGAAATCATACAGATCAAATTAATCAAATCAAATTTATAATGCAACTAAATGCGATCGATGCGTGACTAATTAAATGCGATCGCTGCGCCAGGGAACTCGTCATAAAAGAAGAAAAAGAAAAAAAGGATTTTATATTGTAAGATATCTCTTAAGCAATAGCCCTATTGCTTACGAGGTCAATCTATAGAGGTAAATCTAAAAAAAAAACAAATCTACATAATACCTACGTGTAAAATCTACGTGTGTTTTGGTATATGTGATCGTTTGTTAAAATGCAGTAAATGAATTCTGCTTTCGAATTTGTCATTTTGGTAGAAAGTGTCTGGGTTCCTCTTAGTTCCTCATGTTTCATTCAATTTACTTTATCAACGTACTAGTTATTTTTCTTTACATGAAACCAATACCCCAAATTTGAGTGTATTAGCTCTCGTAAAATACAGGAATTCTAAGACGAAAAATCTGCGATGGGAAATTGTATATTTCATTCGGCGGCAAAATAAAATTTGTTACAAATTGAATTTCCGATCGGCATTAGATGCTATTGCTGCTAATTTAATGGCATTGAGATTCGAAGGCCACCCAAAAGAGTTCTTGGCGCGTGTCAGATAAGACAAATGGCAAAATTATGTTATCATAGTAGCTACACACAGTCTAGAACCGGCAAGTAAAATGTGGACCCAGGTTTAAGGTTTTCATATTAGCGAATCACGTCCACCGGGAAACAATAAACATCGTTTCTAATTTAATCGTTCTTAATTTCAAAGCACACGTTGATATTTAATGCTGATCTGTATTTAACGATAATGGTAAAAGAAAAACAATCGAATAGACCGTACGAACAAAAGGGTTTTAGATCACAAAGTGATTTTGATGTCAGCGATTTGAACTATCTTTCGGAAATGAATGAATTTGTTGTAACAATATTTTAATTTTTTGTAATCATCGCATCGAATTATCTATTTCCGGAGTGATCTGTGTATAATGTCTTGATAGAATTATTTTATGAAATAGACTTCTTAGCAATCTGTGTAAAGTGTAATAATATTTATCTGTTTTTATATTATATAAAATGGGAATAAACACTCTCTTACCTTCTCTTCTCTTCGTGCTCTTTTACTTTTCACATGTTTTCTCAATGCGAAACTAGAAAAGTAGTTTTTTTTACGTTCCGTAAGGAGAGGTCAGTTTTAAAGCTATGAAACTTTTAAACTCTAATATCAATTGGAGCAAACCGTGGCCAGACTTTGTAAAAATTAAATCAGTTGTTTATGACCGAGTACGGCTACAAAATCTTGTGACATTCAAATCGAATATCCTACGGTGTAATGCTGTCTACATTTTGAACACAATTCGTTCTTTACAATAGAATCGAGGAGATTTTACGTTTATAAAAATACTAATAATAATAAAAAAACAGTAGTTTTATAAATTAAAAAAAAAGTACAAACAGTACAGTAAAAGAAGCGGTGATAGCCTAGTAGCTTCGGCCTCCTAAGCAGAGGTCGGCGGTTCGAATCTGGGCACGCACCTCTAACTTTTCAGAGCTATGTGCGTTTTTAAGTAATTAAAATATCACTTGCTCCAACGGTGAAGGAAAACATCGTGAGGAAACCTGCACGCCTGAGAGTTCTCCATAATGTTCTCAAAAGGCTTGTGAAGCCTGCCAATCCGCACATGGCAGCGTGGTGGACTATGGCCAAACCCTTCTCATATTGAGAGGATACCCGTGCTCTGTAGTGAGCCGGAATGGGTTGATCATGATGAAAAAAAGTACATATTTACTTTTATAAGGTAAAATGAGCAAGAAACTTTTATCAAAGGACCTTATTTAAAAAAATTACATAGTGTGCAAACGAGCATACGAGTAACCTGATGTTATGTGATAGCTGTCACCAATGTACATCTGCAGCACCAGAGGAAATACCGATACGTTGCTGGCTGAATCCCTCGTCCTAATCCATTTCTACTCCGCATCATACCGGAGCAGAATATATATTTGTCAAATTGGTGGTAACTATCCACAGCCAAAGCCCACCAGACATCTGGGGTCTAACATGAGAATGATTTCAATCTAGTTTGCTTTATTACAAAACAAAAATATTATAATATCTGGATATTCTAACGGGCAGTTGCTCCAAAATGCAAACAAGAATTCGGCGTGTTTACCAGAAAAAATATTTTGGGGTCAAAGAATTAAGCGAATGTCGCAAGCTTTACGAAAATCACCGAACAAAGAATTTAGTAGCTAACCTATAACCGCTATAACGTATGCGCGTTTCGTAAACTCTACAGTATGTGTGCTACTTTTCAAAAAATAAACAAAGATGTTTAATACCTAATATTTATAGTGAATATTATGATTTTTAAACTGTTGGTTTCATGTATATACCACACAGCATATAACTTTTATTTCGTAGGTTTCATTACAAATTTCAAATTAAATATAAAGATGTATCGATACATAAACAGAATTCACGAAACAGGGTTTCATCGTTTTTGTACTACCAAAAAAAAAGTAACTTCTAAATGGGATTCCATGATTTCATGTGACGCACTGAAAGGAAAATAGATGTAGATGTTGATAAAATAAACAAAAGAAAGACTGAAAACTCGATTCAGCTGTAAATATACTAACTTATAATATAACTACCATACTTTTGCATTCATGTCAGCCCTTCACGTTAAGTTATAAATACATTCAAGTTTGGATCTTTCGACCCTTACAAGACGTGATCTACGTACGTAATAATTGGTACATGAGGTGGTATTTCACTTTTATATTTTAATACATCGATATATACATATTATACAGATTAAATTCAAGAAAATTGTAAAAGTAAAATTCTTAAAGTTATCAATCATAAAAAATTATACTTCTATACTAATAATATAAAAAGATGAGATTTGTATATGACCGATACTGAACCGATTTATATATTATACTCGTACCTTTAGAAGCTATTTCATCCTGAAGTAAATTTGCACTTAAATAATTTTTACTATAGTAAGCAAGATTTCAGCCTGAAATAGTGTTTCGTTTGACAATCTAGTCTAAAAAGTGCTCCATATCGCTGTGTTATTTTAAAAATACAGATCATTAGTAGACCCAAAAGACCCTGCGTAGTATATATCACATAAGTCAGAATAAGTCATTTTATGCCAATTTAAAAGGAAAGCTGAATTATAAGGTATTCGTCCTCACAAAGAATGACGTTTTATTACCAAGCCAATGTAATGTATATAAACTTTTCTCTTTGTAGCATATTAATTGGACGGATAGTTTAGAAGATAATGACAATTTTTAATTTGCATACGGCAGGGGGGATTCAACGTTTATGTGTACGGTAAGCGATTCTTATTATTCATAAATAACAAATCTTAAAGGTTAATAGCTTGTGTAAACCAACAATAAACAATTAAACTTAACAAAGAAAAAACCTTTAATACTATTTATTTAAGATCGATTAAATAATACGTTTTTAAATTTGGCCATAGTAAATTATCAGCCTGTAAATTCGACTTCTTAATAATTTATTAATTGGATATATCTTATACATTTCGCTTCATTATTAATTCTATTCGTTATTCTATATTTTTATTTGTATGTAGGTACATCAAATTTAATTCGTCAGCCTTTTACGGCCTGGCCACAGGCTTTTTTTTTCATGGGGAGGGGGATCTGATCTTAAATTTTCTTCGTTTTTACAATGCGGGTTGGCTTATTAAAGGTTAGTGGCATGCAATGACCTCGGAACAGTTTTCAGTTCGTTGGTGTCGTGCTCTCCGACGAACGGGGTTAGACACCGCCAATTCTTAATTTTTAGCTTATACACCACAAGTTAACCTTTGACGGCATCTCACCTGATGGTAAGTGATGATGCGGTCTAAGATGGTAACGATAAATTGATTTGTCACGGATTTGTCGGTAGTGTGATAACTAGCCACGGCCGAAGCCTCCCACCAGACCAGACTCGAGTCGGGAATCGAACCAAGTACCTCCAACTTTATAATGAGTATATATTCACCTCACACAAAACAAATAAACAACAAATAATCTGCATGTAAAAAAATTTGTTCTTGATTTTAATAAAGTCATAAGCACGTATGATAAGAGCTTTTATAAGAAAAATACTTGTAGTTTCATTATTTTTTTGTTTTTATGAATGAATATGAATACACGAGTTCGTTGTACTGCCAGTGTAGTCCATTGGCATTTTACTTTGATAATTTTATTTACAAAACCCCAGTCCTCAAACTCAACCTAGTCTTTTATTTTATAAACAAGACTATTGTTTTCTTTACGCTACAAAAATAAAGAAACGAAGTGATTGATTGATGAGTAAATTGAAAAAGTCTACGTTCACAAATCACGCAAGTTCGGTAAAGTTAAACAAAAGATGAGAATTCCAAAATCATATTTCGTTGAAAAAAAAGGTTTTTTTTTGCGTAGAAAGTAGGAAATCCTTTTAGAAGTATAGTTACTTAGAAATTTTATGGATAAGGGGATATTTGCACACACTTCTATTTATAAGAAACATCCCACTTGATTCGCCCCATAGTCATCATCATCATGATCAACCCATTCTCGGCTCACTACAGAGCAAAGGTCTCCTCTCAATATGATAAAGGTTTGGCCATTGTCCACCACGCTGGCCATGCGCGGATTGGCATACTTTACAACTCTTTGAGAACATTATGGAGAACTCACAGACATGCAGGTTTCCTCACGATGTTTTTCTTCACCGTTGGAGCAAGTGATATTTGGATTGCTTTAAAAAAAAACGCACATAACTCCGAAAAGTTATAGGGGCGTGCCCGGGTTCAAACCCCCGACCTCTGATTAGGAGGCGAACGTTCTAACTATCACAGCTTATACTAGTCATAGGATAAGAGATTGCAGTGTTGCTTGCTACTAGTTTACATATATGATGTTTAGTAGCACGTTCAATGAGCCTTTGAAGAATAACATTGAATGGCCAAACCCTTCTCATATTGAGAGGAGACCCGTGCTCTGTAGTGAGCCGGTAATCGGTTGATCATGATGATTTAATCGTGTTACCATTTTTCTATGACCGTGATTCATAGTGATGAATGTGCGTTCGCTGAATGTAGAAATAATAATAAAAGAAACAGACCAACTACCTACTTGAAAAAAATATTTAAAAATGAAGAATTTAACTTTAAATAAGTATACAACTTTACCTTTAGAAAAACACAGGCAGGTTTAATAAAATATCGCAGGGCGGATTTTTATATTCAGGGGGCTTTAAAGTAAGGGTTAAATGACATCCGAAATACGGACGGACCTTTACTGCGGATCCCATCAAGTACGTGACTGGTACATTTTATGGCGATCTTAACTTTGAAACACACCTTTACCACGAAAACGGGCGTTCGTACCTGATTGTGGTTTCGGCAATTGGTTTTATATAGAAAAATGTTATAGGGAAAACTGTTGTCCGTTTAAAATGAAGAAATAAACCGAAAACAATAAAATATGCGAAACAAAATGTACTCCTATGAAATTAAACGCCCCGCCAGAGTCCTCTACAAAACTGAAGTGTTAAAGTGAGATGTAACGCTAATGCTGATATTGCTGAGTATTTATATCAAAATACTCAGCGATAATACGACCTATGTTATAAACATTCGCAGTGAGACAAACATGACTATATATGAAATAAAATTTATTAGCACACTTGCCAAAATTCCAATCAATTTAATAAAATTTCTAACATAATATTTATTAGTCTATAGTTATCAAAAGTTTATTTATTTATTATTTATTTGTACACTATGACATAAAGATAAATAATCAGAAACAAGAAGAAGCAGGATACAAAACTTATCGATTAGTATTAATTTTTAAACTACTTTAAAAAACATTACTGTAATATAATGACTGATAAAGAATATGCTGAAGAATCATCATATAAATTTTTTTGTTGTTTTTAATGTATATGTTATACCCAAAGTATAACATATACGTTAACGTTTACCTTCGGCATAGTTATAGGATAATCTCTTGATGGATTCGAGCTAAGATCAATTGATCAATCAATATTTTAATTATTAGCTGAGGTCGGATGTCATCATGTGGGTAGCCAATTAAAAGCCTAAATGACATTGTAATAATCATGGGTAGTATTAGTCAAGGATAAAACGTAGATCTACGTTTAACAGTATAATCAACTTAGCTGGTTAATCAATGCAGGATCATTCTTTTTACATTTTTTTTATACACTACAAGTTAGCCCTTCACGGCATCTCACCTGATGATAAGTGATGCGGTCTAGGATGGTCGCGGGCTTACCTGTTAGGGGTATGGTTTTCATACTCCTAATTAGTTTCTACACGACATCGTGCCGGAACGCTAAATCGCTTGGCGACACGTCTTTGTCGGTAGAAAGGTAACTTTCCACAGCCGAAGCCTCCCACCAGACCAGACTCGAGCCAGGAATCGAACCCAGGACCTCCCAACTTTATAATGCAACTGCGCGCGCGCTGCGCCACGGAGATCTTCAAGATAAATTGCAGCGTAGATCTATAATTGACCAATCAATATTTTCATAATTAGGTCAGGATGTCATGGCGTCGGTAGCCAGTTAGGTATGACGACTAATGTGTGTATAAGATAATCCTCTAATATACTCGTATACCTAAAACTTTAATACAGGAATTGTATGAACGAAAATATTTAAGTTATATTGTGAGAGTGTAGAGAAAAAGCCATATCTGGCTGCATATCAACGCAAGTATAAGCTCCGAATACCCACATTAAAGTTAATAGTTGAATCTGATTCTGAAATATCTTTCTATTCATCCATTGAAAATTTTAATATTTATCTTAGCAAGATTTTCCCCGTATGCTCTATATACCTATCACATTTTTTTCTCCACATACCCTTGAAGATTTAAGAAGAAACCGTCCAAATTCCAATTTTATCTTTAATATATCTCCGCTAAAGTCGAAAAATTGTGGATCGAAAAGAAAGTTGTACTGGAAACTTAGCGAACACTTCAATAGCGTTTAAGTGGAGATTACAGTCTTTATATACATCGTAGATAGGTAGGTGTATGATATAACCTCGCCCGAGGTGATTATTCAGTTCTGCCACTTGCCCGCCCTACCCCTTGTTTGAGTAGCCATTGAGCCCCAAGGGATATGTCAATCAATTTCGACGTTTACGACGCGTCGGCGAAAAGATTGGGCTTTTCATACAAGACGTTATTGTGAGCTTATAAGGTTATATTGAAACGTTATGGTATTTATATTGCTGTTATACCCACCTCGTTAGGCATTATTGTGGTAGGATGACGACCATATCCCTTTATAGTATTAAGCAATGGAAAAAGAGGGTGTGTTTTTAAGGCGGCCATTGTATTAAGGTCGTTAATTTATTGTACGTGATCATTAGCAAACATTGCGTTAAGCGGTGATATCCTAGTGGTTAGGGCGTCAGCCTCCTAATCAGAGGTCGGCGGTTCGAATCAGGGCACGCAGCTCTAACTTTTCGGAGTTATGTGCGTTTTTAAAAATTAAAATATCACTTGTTTCAACGGTGAAGGAAAACATCGTGAGGAAACCTGCACGCCTGAGAGTTCTCCATGATGTTCTCAAAGGCGTGTAAAGCCTGCCAATCCGCACATGGCTAGCGTGGTAGACTACTGCCAAACCCTTCTCATATTAAGAGGAGACACGTGCTCTGTAATGACCTGGTAATGGGTTGATCATGATCATGATGATCATTAGCAAACATTAAAGTTCAATAGAGAAAAATAATATTCGTTCTATCTTAAATTGATAGTGTCCAAAAAATTAATAAATAATTAATAAACTTAATCGCTATCTAGTTTAGGAAAACAAATAGATTTGCCAAATTTCCACTACCTTTTTTTTATGTAGTAGTAGTTTAGTTTAGCTAAACATATGTTTAAGCTCAATGTTTCTAAACTACAATAGCAATTTTAAAAGTGTTTAAAAACTTATTACGAGTAGGTACGAACAGACCAGTGCGCCGTCGTTTGTTCAGCACTTTTAGTTTCAAAATATTTTCCATTTTAAATACTCCAGGGGTTTTTATAGAAGCACTTGTTGTCTGACCTCAATTTATTATTTGCAGAGCGTTTAGTAGATGTTTTGTTTTGAAGCGGTCTGAAGAAAGACATACAATTGCCACAATCATAAGTCAACTTTGAGCATTCAATATTAAAAATGAAGTTAAGCACTGGTACTGGTATAGACAGTCAATTGTTAATAAGGCCTTACTTTTTTCAATATTTCCATTGATAGAATTACCAAGAATCTTAGATTACCATCGATTTGTTTTCCATCGTGGTAAGTATTAAGGTAGTCCCACAAATTATCTCCAAAATTATGAATAGGTCTATTTTCAAATATGTCTACCTGAAACTCCATTGAACATAAATATTTTTTGCATTATTTTGAGCTTATTGTGATAACTATATTTTTTTTCCCGCTAAATGTCTAGGAGGACTCTAAACAGCATTGTTTTAATATCAAGTAATAACAATCACAAAACTGTAATTTCAAGAAAATTTCTTGAAAATGAATAAAAATAGTATAAATTATATTAACTCTCATAACTCCGAAAAGTTAGAGGTGCGTGCCCGGATTCGAACCGCCGACCTCTTATTAGAGGCTGACGCCCTAACCACTGGGGTATCACCGCTTTAAAGCTTTTATATCGTTTTTATAATCCTTAATTTGGTAATAGAACTTTTCTTAAAATTTTCAATTTATAAAAACTTAAAAATATATATAAATAGGTTATTTATTATCAAATAAAATAACATCGACAAAAAAAACTCACGATATACATAAAAATCTTGTTGCAATACAACGAGCGGTGAATTTATTTTGCGCGTGAAATACACGATGCGGATAACGATTTCGCGAATGTCGGTTTCGCGAACAACGAATGCGCACTGATACACTTGTTTGAGTTGCAAGCAACGTGAGCACCGTTCGAGCCGTCGATATGATCAGCATATTTTATTTTCCATATGAAAACAACAAGGATTATCATGAATAGTATCGGGGACAAAGATTCAAAGGCAGATTTGTCTATTTCTATACGTTCTTCTTTCGGGACGCGATAAGAATCTGTTTGTTTGTGCCTACATAGGCAATGTTACGTAATTTTCTTGAATTCAAAGCTATTCCTAATTACTTTAATTAATTATAAATGTTTAAATTTGAAATACCATTTTTTGCTTAAATGAAATGAAATCAAATCAAAATAGCTTTATTCATGTAAACCTATTACAGGCATCTATGAATCGTTCATATCACATTTTCCATTATTTTAATTCGTGAAGTGATGGTGATAACTACAATCGCTAACTTTAAACTAAAGCAAAATAGGGTTCCAATCGAGCCCAGGTCTAAGAAATAGCTTTAAAATAAAAACTTTATTTAAATGCTACTTGCTTCTATAGTTACATAGCATTTAGTTTAATACAAGGTAATGTAATTTTGTAGTGATCTTGTAAAGCAAATTCCTTTTTATTGAAAAATAAACCGCTCAAGATTGTAAAACAAGACAGATCTTAGTTCCAATGTCGAGCAATAAATCTACTGTAATGTTTTCCATAAATTCGCAGGTGTTGTAAAAGACAAAACACGTGCAATAAGGACAGGTGTATTTATCTTATTCCAGAAAATAGAATTACTCAAATGTAAATGCCGCGTAAACAACGTTTTATACGAGAAGTGACGTAAACAATCTAACTGACAACAATAAGATAATATATAGCCCATACAATCCTTAAACTAACCCTTATAATTAACCCTTAATCATCCCTTAAAGGCTGTTTAGAATTGAGTCTCTCTGACCATTCAGTTAAATAACACCCGTAATATATTCCTTAAATAAATCCACGAATATTGAAAGTAACTATTTATATTACCAGATGTTCACTGCGCTATCAACCGCGCTAAGTAAAGGCCGTAACATAATGTTGTTTAACGTAACATGATCCGCGTACCTTACAGATACAGAAAAACTCCTCTCCTCGTCTATTTAAATTTTCCATCATCCAAATAACATGCTGCAAAGGACAAAGTTTATCTACGCAAACATAAATAAGAAACTTATCAAAAATAATGATTGACTATAAAATAATTTAAATTCTTAGGATTTCGACGACCTCCGTGGCGCAGCGCGCGCGCTGTTGGATTATAAACTTGGAGGTCCTGGGTTCGATTCCCGGCTCGAGTCTGGTCTGGTGGGAGGCTTCGGCCGTGGCTAGTTACCACCCTACCGACAAAGACGTGTCGCCAAGCGATTTAGCGTTCCGGCACGATGTCGCGTAGAAACCAATTAGGAGTGTGGGTTTACCATACCCCTCACAGGTTAGCCCGCTACCATCTTAGACTGCATCATCACTTACCATCAGGTGGGATTGCCGTCAAGGGCTAACTTGTAGTGGTTAAAAAAAAAAAAAATAATTCAAATTATTTTATAGTCAATTAAAAAAGCTACGGTAAAGAATTAAAAAGGTGGCTTAAACGTAAGAAATAAGTATATAATTTTTCATTGTTTTTTTTTTTTAATCCAGAGAGATCAATATTATTTTTTTGTACTTTGTTATTATGTTACGTACAACGTATCAGTAAGGAAGCGCATGAGGATAAAACAGATTGATAGCGCTCTTATAATACAATATTTTGCTTCCGATGAAAATAGTCTCATATGATGAAACTTCTTTCGTCATTTGAGACTAAATAAATATTAATTATGAGAAAGTATTGATTAATACTTTATGTATAAAAGTGCTTTGTGCGAACTGGCTAAATATATATATCTGAATTGCGCGCAGGTTCAGAATGTTTTTCGCAAGAACTTAATTTACATAATTTAAGATGCAACCTAATTAAATTTTAATATCCTGTGTACGTTTTGATGTTGTTCGAAAACAAACTTAAGATCTACCAAAATAAGTAAATTGAGATAAAAGCTGTTGGACTGTTCGACAGAGGCGATAATTAACTCTTTCCTTTATCACTATCATTAGCAACCCTCTTAAGTAAGTTTACACGCCGCGCTGTAGCAATAGCGTCCGACTTTTTGTGCTTCAAATTAATGGCTCGCTCCGAAATTACAGCATTAATTACAATTTACTTGAGATTTCATCTGCTACTGTTAAAAGTTTAGGTACCTTAAACTGTTTTTTTACTGTTTTTTTTCCTCTGCATAATATTCTTAAATATCCAGTGAAAAGAACTACGTAGAAATTAGGTTCTACAATTTTAGATCTGTTTTGTTTTTGAATTTTAAAGAATTATATTTTTTTATATATAGGCTGAACAGGGGCGTGTTCGTCGATAATTTGAGTCGACGTGGGTAGTTTCGGGCAAAGAGACTACTCTTGCCACTTTGTGTTGCGTAAAGAGAGGGGGCGATGCCACTCTCTTATTTGTCGTACATGATTCTAAAACTAGATGGCGCTACTCTCTGATTGCCGTCATATATCATCATCATCATCATCATAAAAATACAATATTTATTACGTAAAGGTGTTAATATATATACATATACATAAGGTGTTTTATCGTATAAACGTAATGTTAGCATTTGTGTCGGGTCGGATCATTTGTATTAAATACTGCTTGCCAGTGCTAATGACCGCAATAAGTTGAAAGGCCAGCAACGGCTGAGCACAATGTCATCAGAAAAACAATGTATGCGGACTAGTGATGTTACATATGTAATTTGTTTATAATTTCCATCAATATTCACGAATGCAAATTAATCTATATTTAATTGACGCCTCATTTGTAAACGCTTATATGTTGTTGTAAGTTACACGTAAATTTTTACGACGTTTAATACTCATTCGCTAAGTCGATGAGCAGATCCGAAACGAGCTTAGTTTTTTAACTTCTTTACCAACAATAACGCAAATAAATAAATTCTTTGGGTTGGACGTGTTGGTAAATTTTTAGTAACAAGACTTGGTATTTATATCATACATATTAAAACGAATTGATAAACCTACAAGTATGACGACCTCGCTAGAGATTGGTCTGGTGGGAGGCTTCGACCGTTGCTTGTTACCACCCTACCGACAAAGACGTGCCGCCAAGTGATTTAGCGTTGAGGCACGATGCTAGCGTAGAAATGTAGGTTTACCATACCCCTTACGGGTTAGTACGCTTGGATTCTAGACTGCATCATCACTTACTCGTACCATTAGTTAAGATTGCCGTCAAGGTTAAACTAGTAGTGCGTAAAAAATAATCATCATGATCAACCCATTGCCGGCTCACTACAGAACACGGGTCTCCTCTCAATATGAGAAGGGTTTGGTCATAGTCCACTGCGCTGGCCATGTGCGGATTGGCAGACTTCACACGCCTTTGAGAACATTATGGAGAACTCTCAGGCGTGCAGGTTTCCTCACGATGTTTTCCTTCACTGTTGAAGCAAGAGAGGTGCGTGCCCGGATTCGAACCACCGACCTCTGATTAGGAGGCTGACGCCCTAACCACTAGGCTATCACCGCTTCAAAAAATAATAATAAAATTTAATTGTTGTTGTATATGCAAATTTTAAAGGATTTGCATCTGATATGCTGTATTCGCAGAAGAAGTCGATAAATTCGAGAAATTTTCGATTTTGATATAAATGTAGGATTATGTATTCACCACATCACTAGTTCCCACATAAGGTTACGGAACATAAAGCCGTTACGGTCTACAGCTTATGTGTGTCGCGTTTGACACCATCAAAGTACCCGCCGGGTTTACGAGTGTGCCACACCGGTCGAATTCGCCAGTATATCGCATTTTGCCCGTGGAGGAAACGAATATTTCTGATATTTTACGATCACGCGGACAAACGGTTGGGACATATTTTTTCCAGACTCAGCGACAACCCTCGTCAGTGTTCGGGACGGATTTCCAACTGAATCACCGCACGCCATTCGTCACCGCTGGTCTTCCATACTGGGTAGCAAAGTTCGTGAAAAGTTTTTCCCTCGAATTCTGATACACTCATATTATAACAAACAGAAGGATCTCGGCCTTTATGTGTGGCATTACCAATTGCTGTGGCCTCCTATACATATGACATATGACTTCTATGTATTGTATATACATAGAAGTCATTGCATTTGACATATTATTTCAACGATACTTCTACTACGAACTTTGCGTTCATGTAAAGGTGTCGTAATCTGTATCATACAAATTTAAACAAATCTTAGTAAATATAAATCTAAATTGAATAGTATATACTACTAAATATTCAAAGTGATGACTTATCATACTTAAGTAGCTATTTTCATACTTTTTCTTATAGTTCTAATAAAATATACATATATATGTTATATGTATATGTTCATATAACATATACATAATTACTTTATTTTTTAGAACTATATTCCTCTTATTGATTTACTGTTAAAAATTTAATAAAGAGCAGAATAGTTATTTATAAAATACCTACGCATAGGTTATGTTTTAATGAGATAAAATATGTTAATGAATGAATGAATTAAGCGAAAAGTAAACATAGCGAAAAGTATGCGAAGCCACATTCAGAGATTGTTTATTGCTCCCAACCATACCGGTATTTATTTTTTGACTTTCATGTTTCACCAGGAATACAGTAAAAGAACTAGGTTAATGTGGAAACGTACCAAAGTAACTAGACGTGTTTATCTAATTAAATCTTTCGAGAGCTAGGCGCCCACTTCGAACGTGAAAGTGAGATAATTATACAGAAAATAAACACTTGTGTGTTAAACGAATATCTTACCCCGAGATGCGATATAAATCTCTGCGCATTTTTTTCTTCTCAATGTGTTCTTACGGTTAAAAAACTGTTACATTTCTCTGATTATAATCAGATATTCGTTAATGTTGATATTCGAATCGAAACTGGAGACTTTATGTTTTGTTACGGTTATGACGCGTGTAGTGGGTTTTAACTTTACAGGTTAAATTGCGTGTTATATAGACGACGCCTTCCTCGAAAGAATATTTTAATATTACTTTTAGAGAACTAAAGTATTAAAGGCGAAATTATCTTCGTCATCTGTTACGATGATACACTGACAAGCTATCAAACAGGGTTTAAGTGTTTAATAATTTTTATGTGCACTTTGCGTTTTGCTATGATACTACATTCGCGTTACTAAAATAATGGGTGATCGCAATAATTTTTTTACGTAAACGGTGTAAGCATTAAAAGATTTACCTACTAGATGAATAGTTTTAAACTGATTCCTGATTTATCTATATATCGATAATACAACGTTTATAAGTAAGAATAGCTTATTTTAAAGTGGATTACCTCCGTTGCGCAGCGCGTGCGCTGTCACATTGTACAATGGGAGGTCCTGGGTTAGATTCCCGGCTCGAGTCTAGTCTGGTGGAAGGCTTCGACTGTGGCTAGTTACCGACAAAGACACTTGGCGATACGTCAAGCGATTTTGCGTTCCAGCACGATGTCTGGTAGAAACCAATAAAGATTTGATTGACCAGGTGAGATAGCCATCAAGGGCTAACTTGTAGGGTGTAAATATATATTTATATTAATCTTGCGCAGGTACAAAAATAGATTACGTACTGTTTTTGTGACGCGAGTGAACATTACACGTTTTTGCTTTGTCATTCATTCGTTTGGCTTCACCTTAATGACTTATAACACTAAGAATTGATGGCGCTTCTCTACCTTCGAGCATCTAATATTCGAGACCTATTTAGTAGGCTTGTGTGATTATTTTTTTTGTCACGGTGCTATGAATACATTCTAGTATTAAGACATATCTACGCTACAATTCATTTACAAAGAGTTAGTTGGTTAGAATTTGTTCTGTTTCGCCAAATCTATTGCATAATGTGTGCTAGACACCTTAATAAAATGCAACAGGTTGTGTGTCTTTGTCAGTCTTAACTAAGCTCTGAAATAAGTTTGTATTGTCAAATGCTTATATTCTTTTTCGGTCAATACGTTATGTAACCGTTGAAAACCCTTCATGAATAGTACGTCATGTAATTACTATAATTTATACACTATTTTCCATTGTCTAACCTTATCATTGAATTGACCTTTTAGGATCATACAGGTAGCCGACTTTCAATATTTAAAAAAAGGAACGGAGTTTAATTCATTTGTGAACAATGTTCATTCACTAATAAAAAGAAAACATTGGGTACATACTTTCAAAGGTGCAAAGTTCATATTATTTCTTCGTAGTACTATAATTATTGCAATTCACTATAATTACACTGTTACAAATTAACTACTACAATTACGTGTACTGCATACCAAATAAAGGTGCATTTTTTTTTTTTCATAAACAAGATTCTATTTTTAAAAATACGCCTTTTTAAAACTGTGTGAAACATCATGAGAACTTTTATCTCGCGATGTTTCACCACCTTGTTTTTTGGTCTACTTCCCGTAACTTTTTAATGCATACAAAAAAGCTGGCGTTAATTTGACGACCGAGCCGGTGATACTTTTCTCAACTTTTCTTCCCTAGGGAACCTCCGGCTCCGTGAAAACTGACAGGCATGGCTAATAGCCTCTGTTATGACTAGATCTATTCTCACTAGTTATAATTTTTCATATTTTTAGAACAGGTTGCAGACTACTGCAGAAATTGTTTGATTCGATTGACCATTTTTCATCACGGTTGGGATATTTTGACTTCTAATCTAGTCTTGTCTTCACCAGTCTAAACGACTAGTTTCATCAACGTTAAAATAATAATATTTACAGTTGGGATTATCAGACAAAGACCCAAGCCTACTCATATGGTCTCCTAGATACTTTTGATTTTAAGGAAAACCACAGATATTTAAAATTCTATTGCTCTTTGCACATATACATAAAATTGTTTAATTATTCCTTTTCTGTCAAAGTATGAAACAGCAACATTAGGTTATAATTAATTATGTAAACAATAAAATTAAAGATAAACCTTCTATTAGGCAATCTATAGAAACTATCGAAAACTTAATATTAAAAAATCGTGTGCTTAATAATGGGAAAATAAACGTCGTTGATATTGGTTTTCTATTTATTCTTTGTCAGAAAATACTAAATAGATTTATATAAATGTTAAATATATAAAAAATAATATGTCTAACTTAAATGCCTTGCGATATTACGAGTAGGTTCTTAGATTGCTAAAGGTAACTTCAACATGCTTATCGCTGCTCAGTACGTGTATTGAAGATATAAAATACTTTTACCTAACCTTCCTTCTTTTATTGACGTTAAGTAAATGAGAGCTTGTTATTTCCAAGCTCACTTTCCCATAATATTATTTTACAATTGGAAACCAAAGATCATTCAACTGTGGTTGAAACTAATATCATATTGAACTAAAACTTATTGTGACCTCCAAAGTTGTTACAGATAATTCCAATGATATTTCATAAGACCAACCAAATAATTTAAGTTATTTGGATGACCTACTATTAGACGAACTTATACACACCTCTTCGTCCATATTGTTTGGTTATCCCAGCATAAAATGTAGCTCATGCAAAATCATAAAAACACTATGACAATGAAGCAATGCACTCTTTTTTTGGGTGCCGTACCTCAAAATAAAAAACGCAACCCTTTCAGAATGACTTTGTAGTCCGTCAATCTATACCTCTATCTCGGGTACGCGTGGATATATCAAGTTGGAAAAGTTCTGAACGGCGTGTGAAGTCTGCCATTCCACACATGGCCAGCGTGGTGGACTACGGCCAAATCATTCTCATACTGAGTGGAGACCCGCGCTCTGTAGTGAGCCGGCAATGGGTTGATCATGATGACTCAGGGCTACAGAACCTTGAAGCTGTGAAGAAATCAAAATCCTGAGTTAACGTTAAATAAAAATATACGACAGCTTATGCCGAAAAAAAAACGTTTATGTTACTCTCAAGGGAATCAAAATTTTAGAGGTAAAGTTTTCTAGAACAATGAATTAAGTCAAATGATATCGTCCTATACCTACTGCAAGTATGGGGGAGAATCTGAAAACCATAAATTGTTATTTATATACGATGTCTTTATTTAAACTACGATACTCGGTTCATGTACTATTTATATTTTATCATCATCATCATGATCAACCCATTACCGGCTCACTACAGAGCACGGGTCTCCCCTTAATATGAGAAGGGTACGGCCATAGTCCACCACGCTGGCCATGTGCGGATTGGCAGACTTCAAACACCTTTGAGAATATTATGGAGAACTCTCAGGCATGCAGGTTTCCTCACGATGTTTTCCTTCACCATTGAAGCAAGTGTTGCTTAAAAACGAACTTAACTCCGAAAAGTTACAGATGCACGCCCGGGTTGGAACCCCCGACCTCTGATTAGGAGGCTGACGTCAAACCACTAGGCTATCACAGCTTCACGATTAAGTTTTAAAAGACTTAAGCATTAGTCTTTTAAAACTTAGTCGTGAATGTTCACGATAATGTTCTCAAGGGCGTGTGAAGTCTTCACACGCCCTTGAGAACATTATGGAGAACTCTCAGGCGTGCAGGTTTCCTCGCGATGTTTTCCTTCACCGTTGAAGCAAATGATACTTACAAGTTTATAGGTAGGTATATGATATAAAATATGACACGCATTTATCCGTTTTTGTTTTATCATCATATAATCATTTGAGATGGCAACGTACCAACCTGTTACATGTAAAGGCAATTATATCAAAACCATACACCTAATCAATTTCAACGCGGCAGCGTACCGGAACGCTCAGTACTCATTAAATATCTCTTTGCTAACAACCACGTTGATTCATGCCTAATGAGAAGCCATGATGAGGTCTAGGTTGGAACGCGCTCGCCTGTAAAATGCCTAATCACTCTTACCTTGAAAAAAGTCAAGTTATACGTGGCAGGAAACACAGATGCCGGGATGGCGCTACACACCTCGGTGGTACGAATGATAAACATATATTTATGTTATTACTTACTTGTATGTAATTATTAGTATGTATTGTTTTTTTTTTTATTTAAATTTATAATTTATAAAAAAAACCCATAACAAACTTAAAACTTAACTTAATATATGTATAAATGTTGTGATTTCCCGCCTTTCATTTGTCAATTGACTAGGTAGTCTTGAAGAGATAGCCTTTAGAAATAAGGTCACCTTTTTTTTATATGTTTTGTATTATTTTTCACTTTTCTTCTATTTCTCCCTATATTATGTAATTAAGATATTTGAATAGATAAAATTAAATATATGGCTGTTTTGTTGATATATATTTTTAATTATATATACAACAAATAAAATGAATAAAATACATTTTTTTAAATACTGTTATAGTAAATACGCAAGTGTGTTTTTTTGGTTTGTCCATCAATAATAGCAGCAACAGGGCATTTATTATGCATCTCCTGCGCGGGCAAACGAGCAGATGGTTCACCAGATATTAAGTGATTAGCCACCCATGAACATCTACAGCGTCAAAGGAGCCACCGATGTGTTGCCGGCTTCACCCATCCTATTTGGTTTCTACGCGGCAACATACCGGAACGCTATGCGCTTGGGTGAATGTTTTTGCCAGTAACACGGGAACTAGCCGCGGCTGAATCCTACCAACAGACCAGATTCGAGGCGAGAATCGATCCCGGGACATTGCACTCTATACTACTACTTCCCACGCGTTGCGCCACGGAGGCAGTTTACATTAACGTGTTTTTTTGGATAGATTGCTACACCATACAAAAATAAAAAAGACACACACACACACACAGAAAAGAAAATAGGTGCAATAGGCGGCCTTATCGCTAATGAGCAATCGCTTCTAGGCAACCTAGCACAAATCAGGAATAAAATATAAAGTAAGGCGAGGTTGGAGTGTACAATTAAAAATAGAAAAATAAAGTGCACAGTTCTTATACGTAAAAATAAATTTGTGTGATAATACCACTAAACGTATTCCTTAAATTCCAAAACAAAAAATCTCTTTAAAATCGCTTCTATTTAGGTTTTTTTACAACAAGTAGGCAGATATGCCTACTAACTAAACCAGTCTTGGTTAGTTAAACATAAAAAGTAATGAGAAAGGTAAGTACAGCGTACGGATGAGTTAACCCTACAATAATTTGTAGGGACGCGTAGTAATTTTTTTGTGCCAAGCATCTCTTTCCAGTACTATTGTGTGCTTACATAAACAAGTATTACGGACGAGTTCTTTCTGAATATTTTGTTGACATCATGATAATTCCTACTTAGTACCACCATTGTACTTACGTAATAATAATGTGTGTGTCAGTCATGCCTTTATTAATTTAATGAAGATTAGCTATAGTGTTTATGTATTATGAGTTATGTGTGTTCCCTATCTAGTAATTTGCTCCTTTGTAAACTCACGTACGCGTACCAACTCGTAACAAAATAGGTAAACCTTGAAGAGATCACTATTTACATCACCATTGTTTATTTGTTCACGGGTATTGTGTAATAAAAAGTAATTGTTATCTACCGGTTAATCTAATTTCCATAGTATACGTATTATTAATTCCTTTTCCATTGAATAATAATGTCATTAATCCGTCACCAGTAATAATCTAAGATAAACGAGCACATTAGTTCTTTGCATTGCACTACTGTTGTTTACTAAGAGTTCACAAAAAAAGGCGAATATATAGTTATATAGACTATGTGTATTATTTTCTGTATGTACCGATTTATCGAACAAATAATTTATTTACTTATTTATACAGCTTTATTACATGCAATACATAGGACGTAACGTACACGAAGCGGAGTGAAGCGGTGATAGCCTAGTGGTTAGGGCGTCACGCTCCTAATCAGAGGTTGGCGGTTCGAATCCGGGCACGCACCTCTAACTTTTCGGAGTTTGTGCGTTTTTAAAAATTTAAAATATCACTTGCTTCAACGGTGAAGGAAAAACATCGTGAGGAAACCTGCACGCCTGAGAGTTCTCCATAATGTTCTCAAAGGCGTGTGAAGTCTGCCAATCCGCACATGCCCAGCGTGGTGGACAATGGCCAAACCCTTCTCATATTGAGAGGAGACCCGTGCTCTATAGTGTGCCGGGAATGGGTTGATCATGATGATGATGAACGTACACGAAAATAATCATGTTAATTTAAAGGATTCCTTATATTTTACAGCCAAGGACAGAGTGTTTTATGAACTCTTCCAAATCAAATGAAACCTATGAATGATAAAGGCTTCCGAGTGTAAAGCCCTTATTGTTATTTTGTTGTCTTAATGTTGTAAAACGAGACAAGTTTATGTCCGTCAGTTAACTTTGCCTCATTTCAACAGTTTTTATGCCAGTAGTATAATATATATATCTCAGTCTCAATATCACCGAAGCCCGCCGATATTTTTTAATGATTGCTTATAACCAAGTTAACCAACTCTTCCTGTTTGCATGAAACATTATAAATATTGTAACAAAGTCTTGTCTGTTCCAATATTAAGTTGCAAAGCCATTCGCCAAGTGCATCGCAAACTTTTAAAACTGCAGTAGGGATGTTACACAGCACGAGTAGACAAATTATCGAATATATATTTACTTGTTTAAGTAAAGTTAAAAGAACAAATACTGTTGTCCTCCTTAGCAACAGTTACATCTAGTAAATGTTCATTAGTACTAATGAATAATGGAGAAAAAGTAAGAAAGAAGCTCCATTTTAAGTTTTGATCGATTATTTGAATGAATTAAATGGTTAACACAACATGTCAAATAAGGTCGCGTCACAACTAATCTGATTAGTTCTTAGCATTATCGTACAGAAAGGTGAAACCTAAATAATCAATAATTGATATCTATTGCTTCAAATAAAGATTTTATTGTAGAAAAAAATTGACAATTAAAGGCCCCATTCACTAACACGTTTTGCTTCCTTCACGATCAATTACTGTCACAATTCAAAATTGAATGTATTTTTTATTTAATATAGAAATACTTTATTTAACCTCGGACGAACTAGGTGCCTTTAACGTCGGAAAAGAACGCTATAATAGGTACGTCTGTGAAGGGTTTTTATCAAACTTGATTTAGACAATAAAATTCTAATCTTATCAACAATATTTTTTATAAGTTTGTACATTAATGTTAATCGACGATTACTTACATCATATTTATTTTTTTATTTTTAATAATTAAAATAAAGTTCAGTTACAAGTTAATTATATTAAAGTTGTCGATAAAATACAGCTCGCAGATCAGGAAATTTGACGTTTTCGCTATGAGTTGTTTTAACCCACATCACTACGTCAACATGCTACGGTAAACTCCTACCGTCTATAATGTGAATTTAACTTGGAGTTCTAAACTCTTAACTTACGCTTGCCCCTTTCAAACATTGCCTAATTTATACATTTTGAGGGCCTTGACGGGTAATACGGTGGTAGCCTTGGTATTATAACAAGTTAGCCTTTGACATTCCCAATTTAAGCTTTTTGGAGCTGATATTATCGATATGGAATAACTATAACGCAAATTGGAACGTAATTAAGTTTTTCGTTCATAGAAAAGCTTGGCTTTAATCGAATTTTCGCGTGAACTTATCCAAGTTTTACATAAAATCTAAAATATTAAGTGACAAAATGGTTTGGCTACAGATGTTTTTGACTTAAAGAAATGAGATGTTAGCAAAATAAAAGGTACCCAACTTGCTGTGTTTTGCTCTGGCAAGATTTTTACCAGGAGTTCGTTAGAGTAATAATTAGCGAAATTTACTTTTAAAAGTATTTATAAATTCTAATAAATATTTATTTTTATTAATTTAAGTTATATATTATATTAAAATATTATATTCGAAAAATGAGACTTCAAAGAATTATATACCAGAAATAGTTCAGAAATCTATATATTGTATATAAAGCCGGTTTAGAGTTCTTCATTAGTTCTTTTTAAAATTCAGTATGTTCTAAGACTTAATTTGTCAGAATGCGCTAAACTCTAAAATTCTCCTTACAAATTTCTATCAATGAATAGCTCGGTTTGCTAAAAATGTATATATTTGAAGTCTAAAAAGTTTTGTATAAATTTTCGCTTTATGATTAAATCTGTCCATTAAAGCTGTCGAAAATTTAACTTCCTACAAGCTTTGCTGCCTTAGGCCGCATTAACGATTTGCTAAACTTTTGACAATTATTTTATTCACCTAAGCTCTAATCATCCATTAGAGAAGCCGAATGAAAATCCATAATATGTATAGTCGCTAGTAGTAGAATCATTATTTTATATTAGGAGTTTGTTGTTTATACATTGATAGATTAACTCAAGCTAAGCTTTAGATACTAGTTTAGGGTGCTCTTCAGTCTTTAAAACTTTATTTCGATATTTAGATTATTACTGAATAAAGGTATGATAAATTTTAAATATCATACTTTCGCATGTCTTGCCTTAAAACGTCTATGAGCTTAAAATTGTCTTAGTCACAATCGAATAGCTTTTGAGTCAGTTAGTCATTTATATGTACTTGCAGGCTCTGCAGGTGCATATAATGTTATTATTAAATTTGTTGCTATATAATACTTTAATTATAACAGTGAAATCATCTAAAACTTATCACAGTCATCTAACTGTCATAAATCCTTAAAATGTTTTACCAATTTTACGTAAGCGAAGCGAACCCGTTACCATACAATATAGGTACATAAATTTTACGCGTTCGAACCGTGACATTATAAATCATAGTCATGTGCAAGTATTATCACGAAATGTCACGGCAGCGATATTGTCTGAAACTCTGCGATTATCCGCAAAATTTGTAATGTCACATAAATGCCTCCACACCTGCGGCAATATTCGCAATAAATACCATGAAAATTCAAATTTTGTTAACTTTGATATTCTACATCGAAGTTATCTCAAAGAACACCATCTACAAGCTACGTTACATGTAAAAGATATATATTAAGGGTTGATAGTATTACCTTGAAATTAATTTTAACTACATGTCAGAATTCTTATATAGGTTGACGTTGTAAATATTTTATAATATGTCCAATTTATTCATAATACATTCCGCCTTTAAAACATTCTTAGCAACGTATTTTACAGATGAAATATAATAAAAGGAATAGATCGCAATCTGCTTAATATTAATGTCCTGTAATGGGACAGGTTCACGCCTATTAAGTAAATAAGTAAGATGAACAGAAAAAGACATCGTGGTTTACAAATGTCAAATTAACATCACGTGCCTTAACGGCGAAGAAACTTGCATGCCTGCGAGTTCTCCATAATGTTCTCAAAGGCGTGTGAAGACTACCAACCCATACTTGGCCAACAGAAGCGTGGTATACTACGCAACAAACTCTTCTCTGAGAGGAGACCCATGTCCTGTGTCTCTGTAATGATCATGATGATCTAAAAATAACGTATATAAAACAGCGTATGTAAAATATTTTACTTATTTAAACAACTTCACTATCTCTAAATAGTTAATGCTGGATGACATGTAAAATAATAATAAACATGGTACTGTTATTTGCCCCTTTGTTTCAATGTTTACAGTTCAGCATGTAAAAAGACAAAGTTATGGCAAATGCAATCAATTTCAATACAGGCGTAATTACTGTCGCATTCCATTTTATTAAAGCTATATGTAGTATGCTTCTGTAATTAATTTATTTCTTGTAACTGGAGTCTAAAAATAAACATCGCGTTTCTTCGTGAATGAATGACAACTTACAAAGTCACTTTTAATTAGAGTTCATTTAATAGGGATATTCAGCTAGAAAGTGTGTACTAATAAATTAATTGGATTCTACGTGGCATCGTACAGGGCGGTTTAATCTCTCCAAGAGATTAAGTAACCTTCAATAATTGACGAAAAAACACGTAAACTATTGTTCTGTCGCTTCGTTCAAGATAGGCAATCCTACCAACACAGGTTCCCATCCATAATATTTCTACGGATTTAGCATTTGCACACGAGATAGCAATCTATGTGCGATGTGAAAACATAAGCAAGTCTCTTTGGTAAAATCGTGAGGGGACTTCAAAGTTTTGAGACATTTCACAGCCAAGTTTGTTGTACGTAGCTACATTCGTGTTTTGAAATACTTTGAAAGTGTTATAGGCATCCATGGCAGTGAAATTTAAGTGCTTCAAAAAATATTTAACCTGAGAGATGTCTGCGAAGAAAGTTCTCATTTATTGTAGATTTAATGATTATGTAATCTGTGAAAGAGATTACATAATCTGTGAAAGAGATTACATAATCATTAAATCTACATATATATTTTCAGTTTAAAATTTGTATTAATTAGTATTAAGGAGGCTTTCTCATTAATTCAAAGTGGTACCTTTGTAATCTAGGCGTGGGTGACTGATGAATGAATGTATGCTATCAGGGAAAACAACATATTACTGACAATTAATTTAAGTAAAGAGATAACATCAATGATCAATACCGTACGCTTACAATTCTAACCAAGTTTTGCATCTTTCTAGAATTATATACCACTTTCTTGTAAAAGTAAGCCTCTACGATAATTATACAGCATAAAATGAAAGAAATTCAAAAAACACACCAGTTGTTGTTCTTAGATTATATTGTTGGCAACAAATAAAAAGTTTTGTTTATTTTATATTCTGTTTATATTTGCCTGAAACCTTTTTAAAAGAATCGGTACAAAATGTTTAAATATACCTTAACATCAAAATGTAATTTACCTTGTTACAAAATATTCATTATTAAATTATTAATAAGAACGATTAAATTGAACATGATTACTACCGTTACTGGGAAAGTTTCTCCCTCTTGGAAGAGAGGCAAGCAATATTTCTGCCAAATATTCATAAATTTTAGCGTAAAATAAGGTATGCACAAACATTCGCACTTATATAATATGAGTAAGAATAGATTTTGCTAGCTTAATTAATCATTTATCACTTCAACTTCACTTCAATAAAAAAAAACAATTAATTTGCAATTTAATTGTTAAAATTTATTATTTATTATAGTTATTATTCATTATTTGTACACCACAATATTAAGGAAAATAATAAGAAATACAGAAACCAGAAGAAGCAAGGATACAAAAGGCGGCCTTATCGCATTGTAGGTATCCCTACCAGGATTAGGAATTTAGTAAGATATATAAATAGTTGGCAAAAATATTGCTTGCCTCTAACCTACCTAATATCAAGGACGCGTTCCTTCGCATCCGATACTTTGTAGGTGGCACTCATGTACCCTTTTCTGTTCTAAGCCCTTAAATGTATAGGCAAAGTCTTTTATTAATGTCATCAACCGGCTAGCATTTTCATATTCACTATTGTTATTATTGCTTTATACAATAAATAATCCATTTAAGAACATAATCTATCTAACTAGCTGTCAACTTCTAATAATTCTAGAATACATCTCAGAAATCTCAACTTATTTATTTAAAAAATGTTTTAAATAAAACTGTTTATTTCCTATCCTACTACATGTTAGCCCTTGACGGCCGTGTCATTCGATGGTAAGTGATGATGCAGTTGAATATGGAAGTAGATTATAGGGGGTATTATGAACCCATACTCCTAATTGGTGTTTACGCGACATCGTGCCGGAACGCTTAATCGCTTGGCGGCAAGTCTATGTTGGTAGGGTCAATAAACAATCAACAAAATCAGTGCAATTTAATGTACATGATTTTTGCTAAGCACAGATTTTTGTATCAAACTTATTCATACTGCGAATAACTTAGTAAGTAGGTACCCTCATTGTCTGTGTGTTCAGGAAAACGATATAATTCCTAAAAGTTCAAAATTTCTATAACAGGGCACCCTTTTCAAGGGAGAGAGAGATGAAGCGACGTAGGGTGTGTGAGCTACTCCCCCACAAGTTTTAACAACAGCAGTTAAAACGTTTACGAGTTCCGCAGTTTTGCTCATACATCGGAGTTTAGAATTAATAAATACTATAATACTTATTTTCCATAGTAAGTAACTATGAAAAGTAAAACAGAAAAGTGTAATAATTTATATATTTTTGTTGATACTGTAAGGCATAAAATCTATGATTCAATTCATTCACAACACGGACTTTCAGAAGCATTAATAACACCAATTTGTGACTCAAAAGGCTGCGCAAACGCAGGCACTAGTATTTTGAATCTGATAACGCCACCGCTAACCGGTTAATAAATATCTTATTTTTATTTAATAACATTTAGAAAACCAATTCTTACACAGATGCAGTCAACTCGGTTTCCTTAAACGATTTACGATCCAAAAGTGTTCGGTGCTCGCAATAAGACACTAAACAATTTTAAGAGGGCAACACTTGCAATAATAATATTTGTGTATGTAAATGGTTATAGCCGAAGCGGTGATAGCCTTGTGGTTAGGGCGTCAACCTCTAATCAGAGGTCGGCGGTTCGAATCCGGGCACGCACCTCTAACATTTCTGAGTTAAGTGCGTTTTTAAACAATTAAAATATCACTTGCTTCAACGGTGATGGAAAATATCGTGAGGAAACCTGCACGCCTGAGATTTCTCCATAATGTTCTCAAAGGCGTGTGAGGTCTACCAATCCGCACATGGCCAGCGTGGTGGACTATGGCCAAACCCTTCTCATATTGAGAGGAGACCCGTGCTCTGTAGTGAGCCGATAATGGGTTGTTCATGATGATGTAAGTGGTTCGAGTGTGTTTAAGCGAACAGATTGGTTATATTTGTCTTATATTGTAACACCGACGGAACAATCGGAGGACAAGCACCGATCTAGTGTGCATAAGAAGTTATCAGACAACAACCACTGAAACACTGGTGGTGTCTAATCAAATCAAATCAAATCATTTATTTGCATAGATTGTGTAGTTGATTGGTGTTACATTTAATTAGAGTTTCTTACAATCTGCCGGGTAGGCGTGCAAAAATAATATTGTAATTACATGTAAATCATTAAAAAAAAATTCAAGAAATAAACTTAATAGCGATAATAATATTAATAATAAGTATGTAATTTTGTATCGAAAAATTCACTTAAACAATAAAAGCATTTATCTAATAAACATTGGTGCAATCTTCTTTTGTGTCGGTTACAAAAAGTGTCTAGGTTTGCGCAGCCGTCAGTGAAAACTCTTCGCACGCCATCCCTTGAATAGAACCGAGAGCATTCAAATCAAATCAAAAATAGCTTTATTCATATAAACCCATTACATACATCTACGAATCGTTCATATATATCATATTTTTCGTTATTTCTTTTCGTGAAGTTGATGGTGATAACTACACACCAGTTTTAAGTTGTAAAACTAAAGCAAAAAGGGTTCAAGTCGCGCCCAGGTCTAAGAAGAGTCCCACAACAAACTTAGCCGGGAACTTCAAAACCTTATATCAAAATTAGCCGCGCCTTAATTACAGTGTTTGAATTATTTTAATGTGTAATGAGGCGAAGATAAAACAATACATAAATGAATACAAGAATAACGATCGTGGAACAATGCATTGCACACTCTAATCTGAATAAAACAATGAAGGTAAATCGTTATATTGTGGGTCCACCGAGATTGCGGTGTTAGTAATAAAATAAACAACAGCCGAACGAGCAGTCGCCTGCGACTTTTAACGAGGAAACCATTTCTAACTTACATACATAGGTTCATATGACTTGTGTAAATTGTTAATTGGGTCTTATATTTTTTCTACGCGATTACGAGGTTTAGTTCATCTCGGTATTAGTCCAAAACATGATATGTCTTTACGGTAATTTCCATTAAAATCTAATTAATTCCCATGCGTGATTGTATAGAATAACAAACAACGGAATATTCTATTGCAACGTGATGGTACATCGAAATTAAGTATTTGTCTTTGTTGGTACGATCCGTCCCTTATAGCCCTTTGTACTAAAAGGGGACATTCGTTACACTTCGCTTCACCCTCCAACAGGTCTACATTTTTGAGCCCTCTCACATACATTACAGCTTTATTGAAACAAAATATATATTATGTATTATTATTAAATTTCGATATACCTAACAATGATTTCGAGTAACTGAAACTTGCCCTTACAAGACTTGAATGATATGAAACGGTCTGAAACCCGAGCAATGCTAACGTGTAATTACGTAAGTACTTGTTTTTTTAATTCGATTATTATTCCTTTATGTTGCTTTGTTTGTATTCTTACCGTCAAGGTCAGTATTGGCAGCGGATCGTAAAAACCGGATCGAAGAACTCACTATCAAATTAATCATATCCAACACCGTCACATGAGCTATTCTTTACGTACACGAGTTAATTTTAACTATAACATCAATTTCCTGCTTCAGTTACTCTGGTAACTGAGTGCGTCAAACGAAAACACAACATACACACGCGTCTATGTTAATTACCAGCGACGCGATCAACGAATGGAAGGCGCACAAAAAATAGCATAATATCATAGTCCCAAGGTTTCGAATTCAAACAACACATTCCATTAATGCAAGAGACACTAATTCAAATAAATTTAACTGGGGGCACATTTGAATACCGGAGAGACTCCAGACAAAAGCGGCACCCGGCGTGCTCTTAAGCGGTACTAATCGCTAATCGGACGTTATCGGGAAATGTGTGGAGGTAGGTGACATTTCGCAGGCATGTGCCTTTTGCGATGAGCGGAGGGCGCGCCGCGGGAGGCAGCGCGCTCACTCGCGGTTAAGAGAGGACTGTGGGTGCGTTCCGCTAAGTGGAGCGGGCCACGAGTGGAGCGCGCAGCGGGCGTTGGAGCGGACCGGACCACTGACCGCTGGAGCGGAGCGGGTGAACGCTAACCGCTAGAGCCGGAGCATGCACAATACTTTTAGCATTAGCAATCAGTGATTTTGCAGCTTCATTACGTAAAGAAAAAATATCATCACATATATATATTTTTTATAAACTACAAGTCAGCTCTTGACGGCTATCTCAATTGGTGGTAAGAAATGATGCTGTCTAGGATGGTAGCGGGCTACACGCTCCTAATTCGTTTCTACGCGACGTCGTTTCGGAACGCTTGGTCACGCCTTTGTCAGGAGGGTCGTAACTAGCCACGGCCGAAGCCTCGCACCAGACCAGACTCGAGCCGGGAATCGAATCCAGGACCTTCAAATTTATAATGCGACAGCTCACGCACTGCGCCACGGAGGTCGCCAAGATACAAAAAAATAAACAGATCTACATTAGAGACTAGAAATATGTGACAAAGGAGCTGGCTTAATACAGCTGAACACTTGATAGCGCAGCACTTGTTTTCAACCAGCCCATTTTCCATCGCAATTAGCGCCTAAGTAGTAACAAGAAGAAAAGACACTGTTGTTGAGTAGAAATCATGCGCCTTGAGGGTCATAGTTTTAGTTAAACTTTTAGCAACAACGACCGGAAATTTAGTCGTTTTACAGAACCTGGACAATATGTTCGGGCATGCTCCAAAGTGCATGACATACAAACTCAAGTCACTTTTTGGAAAGAAAGTATTCAAATTCAAATAATCTTTATTCAAATAGTCCTTTAAAAGGCGCTTTTGACGCGTCAATAATTTACATAGTAGTGATTTGATTGTGATAACTTCATTTGTAAACTTTAAACTAAAGCTATGATTCCATTATTAAAAATGGAATACTTGCAACGACTTTAATAATTAATAATGAATATATCATTACTTCGAAATTGCACGATCGGATTCAGCAATTTGCCCATACGCGAATGCTTGGGTAAATTATGTCAAAATTGCAGTTTATAGATGCGATTCTATAGATGCTTAGTCTGCAAGTCGAGTTATGCCACAAAATTGCTACCATTAGCATTCGAATGTATACGAAATTTAACAAACAGCCGCGGCATCGAGCTTGCAAAAAGCGACATCATGACTACATTGCTGTGACTAACAATTGCACCGATGCAACATTCTCGTTCAGCTGCTGCAAAGGCCACTCACGCGATTTCAATACAGTGATCGAACGTCATCAAAACGCGATGCTGAACTCGAATACAAAAGTATCACGTGTGAATAGAACGAAGCTACTCTGCCTCAGCGACTAGAAAACGCACCGACCTGAATCATCCCCCGATCGTAAATAACCTAAATCGGTCCCCCGAACGTCATCTCCACTCGTTTGCTTGCTCATTCGCCGTTCCAACGACACGACCTATGATATCGTAACCTTTACCTTTATAAGAAAAATATCAGGCAGCTCTTTAATAATACATAAATATCAGCCTAGTGGGTAATGTATTGTACGCTGAAATTTATCGTTGTTGCTAAGCAAAATATACTTACGAAGTATTCTATTATAACAACTTTATAATAGGTTATAACTTTGTTAAAAGTTTCGTTTCTATGAATGGACTTTTCTCGGGAAAATTGTTCGTTTTAGCTTGTTCTTACCAACCTTGCCAACAATAGTAATTGAAGTTACCTACATTTACTAGGAAAATCTTTACAAAGTCAGAGTATTTTTTTTAATGTACCGATAATTATCCTTATTGATACCGATCAAATTAATTATTTAATAAAAAAATATATAATTTATTAAAAAATATATATATATTACTTGCTTCAACGGTGAAGGAAAACATCGTGAGGAAACCTGCGCGCCTGAGAGTTCTCCATAATGTTCTCAAAGGCGTGTGAAGTATACCAATCCGCACATGGCTAGCGTGGTAGACTATGGCCGAACCCTTCTCATATTGAGAGGCGACCCGTGCTCTGTAGTGAGCCAGTAATGGGCTGATCATGATACCGATTATCATAATCCCTAATTATTCTTCCTTGGCAGCAGCATTTAACCGCTTACGAATGTTATATTGTCTTGCAACTATAAAATCCACTTGATACTCAGTAATAAACATAAAAAATATAGTAAGGCACTTTATCGTGTATCTACTGTTTAATTATTGCTCTTCTATTTATTATTTTCTTCTCATTTACCTTTCATGTGATAATATCTAACATAATAGATTGATCTCCTTGTTTATTACGTTCAGATAAGCAAATGTTTATAGGTATCAAAAGTTGCTTAACGTCATATGATATTTCATGACATTTGCATTAAATTCGACACCTATCCGAAAATGGCAACAGTACACTGACATCGTTTAAGTTTATACACATACTACTGCCTAGACAAGATAATTTATAATTTATCTATTTTTTCAAGTTTCGTCTGGCCTACCGGGTCTATGCCGTGGCCTAGCTACCACCTAGCTAGCTAGCTATAGCTATTGCACCCGGCAATATAGGGTCCTGGTACGATGCTGCGTGGAAACTGATTAGGGGTATGGGTTTCACGAATCTGCTTAGGAGGCGGACGTCTTAACCACTATAGCCTAGTGATTAAGACGTCCGCCTCCTAATCAGAGGTCAGGGGTTTCGAACCCAGGCACACACCTCCAACTTTTCAGAATTATGTGCGTTTTTAAACAATTAAAATATCACTTTCTTCAACGATGAAGGAAAACATTGTGAGGAAACCTGCGTGCCTGAGAGTTCTCCATAATGTTTTCAAAGGCGTTTGAAGTCTTCCGAACCGCTCATGGCAGCGTGGTGGACTATGGCCAAACCCTTCTCGTATTGAGAGGAAACCCGTGCTTTTTAGTGAGCCGGCAATGGCTTGATCATGTGTGTGATGAAACTAGGAGTAGAACCATAAAGGAGTAATCTATCTATTATAAATAGATAATCATTTAAAAATAAAATAGATATCTAGTATAAATAAAAGTTAGTTTAGATGGTAGAGGAGTAATCTATTTATAATAGATAGATTACTCCTCTACCATCGTAGACTGCGTCATCACGTATGACATGAGATTGCAGCAAGTGCTGGGAAATTAAAAAGAAAGAATATCAACGATAATCAACGATTTCTTTCTAATTTCAAACGTGTATAAAATTGCAAAACTTTGAAATACCCTTCCTGTTCCATCCCGTAGTAAGATTATGAAACCTTTCAGTGAAACCTAATAAGTGTGAATTACGTACGACGGAAGCCGTACCCCCACAAATCGATGTTTCGATAACGTGTTAGAATGCCGAGTGTTTACATTCAATAAGGCGTTGATAAGGATGGAGTGCCACAAAAAGTATTCTGTTCAAACAATATTATTGTATCGTTACTAGTGATGATTGTTTCAGAAAATAGGTAGTTATTTATATTTACCTTGTTTACAGGGGCTGTTAAATGTGATATAGGTACTTAATATTATAAATGTGAATGTAAGTTTGTTTGTGACGCTTTTTCGTGATCTACTTAACCGATCATCATGAATTTGTACACATTCTTGAAAGTATTTGAAGTAACCTAGGATAATATTTATTACAAAAAATATATATACATATTGTATGAAAGATAAAAAAATGGTTTGTTAAAATATAGTTATTATCATTTTGATACATTTCTATTATAATGATCTTTGATACTTATTTAATGGCTTCAATGCGAGCTAAACCGTATGTTTATGGGAATAGGATTATAATTATGACTTTTGTAGGGAATTTTAAACTCGTCAGAGTCAGCTTCCTGTGTAATAAAGTTGAAGAGTTTGCATATTCTTCTTTGTTTGATTTAATATTAAATGTATTCTGTCCGATAAAACTGTCCGATCGTTAAACGCCGGTTTTTTTATCCACTTTAAAGGTAGCGGGCTAACCTTTTAGGGGTATGGTAACCGTAATTGGTTTTGAAGAGTTCTATATTCTAACAGTAGGCAGCGCAAATATAAAGCAGCACACTTCAGAATACGACCTACTTTATGGTCACCAGGTGGCCGGGACTTCCGGGAAAGTCCCGGAATTTCACGTGTGGTCCCGTGTCCAGCAATTATAATTTACTGTCCCAAAATTCATGAAAACTAGTTTTTTTGCACAAAGTAACGAATGACACCCCGGAGCGTTTCGATTCTAGGTCTAACATAACTAGTGATGGCCTTTCTAACAGCAAGCATTTGTAGTTGGATTTGGACTTTAAAACTCCAACTCCGTTCGTAACCCCAGAAATGTCCAGATATGATAAGCGTGTAACTTGTGTTGTTTAAAAAAAATCCAGATATTTTTTATACAACACAAGTTAGCCCTTTACGACATCTCACCAGACTCGAGCCGGGAATCGAACGCAGGACCTCCGACTTTTATAATTCGACAGCGCTTCTTTATTGTGCTACTTTTGAAGCCGAAAATTTATCTTAATTTCACGCGAAATAATAAATTCCACGCCAACAATGTTTAAGTATCATCTAGTACCATAAATCCTATCATAGTTTATTTTAACTAAAACGTTGTTAGCAGTTATATCGCTTTGTAATAGCTTCTTGCCAGATGATACAATTAATGATAATCAAGTCAACTGCGTATCAGAGCGTCTCTTCGATTTTATATCTTAACACGTTTAACTTAAAGTTCAAGAACGAACGAGCGGTTCGGCCTTTTAAGACTGTTTATAAGTAATTGCGGTTAAGTACTTTGCTCACGTACCTACAACTATTTATAGTTATAAGAACAATGAGCAATTTATAAATTAGTTACCTACCTACCTTCCTACGAGTATAGTAACATTGTATTTTGTTATATGTTTATAATATTTTATGAATGACTAGACGTCGCCGTGACTTCGCTAGCGTTTGTTTCGGTTCATGAAATTCCCCGGGGATAGTTTATTTTCCCAGTATAATAGGTAGTACAATTTTACTTAAATTACCCTGGCCCCCAAACTAGGATAGCCCGTATCTTGGGGATATGATATGCCCGTCTCCAAAATGTGAGATATCTTTAAGCAAAATTTCTCCAAGATCGGTTTAGCTGTAAACTTGTTCATAGGCAGCAAACTTGATGTGTTTAATTCCACAGGATCACCTTTGGGTGCTTTATATTAATAAAAGTAGGTATACCTTGTACCTTTTTGAGCATGCAAACTATCTAGGGTTAATTTCATCCAGATCGATACAATGATTCATCTGAACATATGTAATAGACAAACAGGTATATAAAAACAGTCACCCAATCAAAATAAGAAACAAATACATGACGGCAGTCAGAGAACAGCGCCAACTAGTTTTAGAATCATGTAAGACAGACAAGAGAGTGGCATCGCCCCCTCTCTTTACGCAACACTAAGTGACGTATGCAGGTTCTTATAAGACTCACCGGCGTGGGACGGCACATTGCGTTCTTTGCATTCGGTCGGTTCCGATCGGTGCTCAAGTCGCGGTAGTGCATAGTCGTACTTGGTGGAGCGTATAGTCTGCTTCTTATAATTTACCATACTTATAATTGTAATTCTGTTCTACCAAGAGTATATCTGGTCTCTTTGCCCGAATCTACCCACGTCTACCCAAATTACCGACGAAGACACGCACCCGCCCTCAAGTCATCCTATATACATAAAAATAATCTTTTGCTTCTTTAATATTATTATGTATTTTGTACAGTATAAGTATGATGAATAAATTGGTACGACCTAGTTGCGCTGGTTAAGCAACGTTGATATAAATCGATCATTAGATGGATCAGCTACTTCCTTACAAATATTATAAACGCGAAAGTTTTATGTATGAATTTATGGATATTTGTTACTCTTGTCACGCAAAAACTATTCAACCAATTTGACTGAAATTTGGAATGGAGATAAATTATACCCTAAATTAATACGAAGCTCCTTTGCATCCCGTAAAATGTATTATCTTGAATTGCGAAACTAAAAAGAAAGCGCGCGAAGCCACGGGCCTTGTGCCCATACTTTATAGTTCTGTATTTCTGTGAACATTCTGGTCTACAACCTTCTTCTCCCATGACTAGGGAATCGAATCCAGGACCACGTTACCACTAGACTCACGTGGCAGTTAAATTAATTGTTTAAGAGTGACCAATATGTTAAACAGGTTACAATTAGAGAAAATATTGTAAAAAAGATACCTATTGCGATTCTAAGCGCGTTTTAATACCAGATGGTTTACATTATCTACGCTACGTTACTCTGGCGTGAAATCGCAAATCTCATATCAACTCATCCATAAGAGAAACATCGAGAGCGATAGCACTATTTATACAATACTATCCTTTACATTACATGCTTTCGCTAGCATATCGTGCTGCCAAAGAAACCAGAATATCAAATATTCTCCTTAATAATATATGCGTAAGGATGTTTGTTGGTTTGCCCTTCCTTCACGCTGCGAAAGTCACGTATTGACATGATGTTTTGTATAGAGATATACCCACTTTACGGGCTGACAAATGGCAGTGACTACTTTTATAGTTGAAAAAGTATAGTTCTTTTAACCTAAACTTTACAGTTTAGGTAGGTTCTTTTCACGCTTTTACGCTTTCACAACTATAATATTTATGAGGAGAATAGGGATATAGAAAAGGGAGTCAACCGCGGTATTTTTTTCTTCATCTCTTGTCTATTCTCCACTTCTATTATATCAAGACGAAGTTAAAAATATGAAAACCATACTTCCTTCTAACAGGTTAGCCCGCTACCATCCTAGACAGCATCATCACTTACCACCAGATGAGATAACCGTCAAGGGTTGACTTGCAGTGTATAAAAAAATATATATATACAATTCATGCGTTTTCACGTTTTTGACTATAAGAGGTACAGTATATTACATAGCAATTATTGATTTTTATCAAAATAATACACGTAAAAACCAAAATAAAGTATTCAATCAAACTAGTTATTTACCTAGTCAAATACATCAAAGTGAAAAATAATAACCTTCGAGAATGTTGTTGGTATTAGAAGGGCAAACAAAAGCAGTTATCCAGTCAAAAAATGTAAACAAGTTTTTGACAGACCGTTAGTGTTATCAAACAAGTTTGTGTTGAGCATCAAAAGCTTCAAACAACAAAGAATATTAAAGTAGGTACATGATAATCCACGAGAAAATCCTCAAATTGCATAACTTATTCCCATTCGGGTGAACGACATTTATTAGTATTTTGGCGATCTTAGTGACGCGCGCTGTCACATTGGAGATGTCACAAAATTGGAGTTCCTGGACTCGATTCCGGCTCGAGTCTGCTCTGGTGGGAGGCTTCGGCCGTGTCTAGTTACCACCCGTCAAAAACGTGTCGCCAATGCGATTTAGATTTCCGGCACGATGTCGCGTAGAAACCATTTAGAAATATGGGTGTACCATACCCCTATCAGGTTAGCCTGCCACCATCTCAGACTGCATCATCACTTACTATCACATGAGATTTCCGTGAGCGGCTAACTTGTTGAGTATAAAAAAACAGTCATCATCACATCATCACTTCAACCGATAGACGTCCACTGCTGGACATAGGTCTTTTGTAGGGAGTTCCAATGGCCACGGTCTTGGGCCGCTTGTATCCAGCGGCTCCCTGCGACTCGTTTGATGTCGTCTGTCCACCTTGTTGGGGGTCGACCAACGCTACGTTTACCGGTGCGGGGTCGCCATTCCAGCACCTTGGGACCCCAACGTCCATCGGTTCTCCGAGCTATGTGCCCCGCCCATTGCCACTTCAACTTCGCAATTCGCTGAGCTATGTCGGTAACTCTGGTTCTTCTACGGATCTCCTCATTTCTGATTTGATCACGTAGAGATACTCCCAGCATAGCTCTCTCCATCGCCCGTTGAGTGACTCTGAGCCTTCTGAGGCCCATAGTGAGCGACCATGTTTCAGAGCCGTAAGTCATCACTGGCAACACGCACTGTTCGAAAACTTTAGTCTTCAGGCACTGAGGGATTTTGGACGAAAAGATGTCACGGAGTTTCCCAAACGCTGCCCACCCGAGCTGAATTCGGCGGAATGAAAAAGCCTTTGATTCGGTGGAAACTTGGGCTGTGTTGAGGTCACTGCAGAGATGCCGAATCGACTACCGGTACATCAAAGTACTGAAATGTCTGTACGAAAACGCCACAATGTCAGTCCGTATACAGGACCAGATTACGAGGCCGATCCAACTGCAGCGAGGAGTACGGCAGGGAGATGTGATCTCTCCGAAGCTGTTTACCGCAGCGTTGGAAGATGTCTTCAAGCTTCTGGATTGGAACGGACTGGGCATCAACATCAAAAAAACAGTATCCAAACATTATTCCGCCTGTGACGGTGATAAATTGTTAGGTAAAATATATGAACCATACTCAGTGATTTATGCCCATCAATAACTAAAGTACCTACTAGCGTTTACTTAACGTTTTTTACGTGACTAGCGTAGCCACGTCTTTCTAAATTTTGATTGGTGAGATTTATACAATTTTCGAAACCTTAGGTCGTTTATCTTCTTAGGAGATTAAGTTACAAAAATCCTTTTTTGAAGACGCCTACGACGTAAGTATCTATCGATATGCCATATATGCCGATCGGTCAAAGAGTTTCAGCTAGGTGTTAACATATAATATACATATTGTATACACATAGGGACTGAATGTCCTGCTGAACAACTTTTTTGTAGGTCTTAAATTTGTTTCTCTTATAAAAAAAAGTTTTCGATAATATTTACGCGTTAAATGTGTTCGTATCGCGATTGAAAAAATGCCTTCGGTACTCTTTAAATAGTTTAATTTTCGTATAATTTTATAATGAATGGTTAGCGATGCGCGTTCGCGTTGCAAACTCTAACGGTTATATTTTTGACGTTTCAAAGAATAAATCTATGACGAGTACGTGGACCAATGGGCTTCCATCACTTGGTGCGTTTAGTTATTGCTTGAACTTATACTAAAAACATTTTATCCCAACGCGATTAACGCATTTAATCCCAACTAGAATGCTAATTAGCTAACTAAGCTCCAATTAGGCAGAGCTAATAAATAATTGTTCAACTACACAAATGCACTATATATAACAAAAACGAAAATTAACTATATTGAGAGAACAAACAAAGGCTGAGCAATAATGGATGTCGTAGACTTTTTTATTTTAGTTCCAAAGAAGAAGACCACCATGCATCTCGAATAACGTTTTCGTAGCTAGAAACTTTGCAATAAGAACATCATAATGAACATATTATTATTAAACCCACTAGGTTGCCGAGCAACGACACCTCACATATGCATCGAAAAAGATGATTCCATACTAAATCTAGCATCTTGAATCTACATAATCATGTAACGAACTATACCTATTAGGTATTTTTTTTCAATTGCCAATAAGTGCCGTATACACTGAAGCACGGAAGAATTTGGACCGATAGATGTTAATCACTCATCCAAATTCTGCCTTGTAAAGTAGCACCGCTTTCAAAAACACTCAGAATTAATAAAACGTCAGTAAAACTACGTGACCGGAATAGCGGTAAATATCTGCATAGATACTCGTTTCGTACAGTTTCCTTTCGTTTATCTTCTTTTTTATGTTTTTCCGGGCATAGCTTTTGACCAAAATAACTAAGCCACATCGTTGTTACTTGAGCTATTTTTAATTCTGTCTGTTACAAATTCGTTGCGTTTATATTAGTAAGAATCTATAACGTTATTTTTCATTAAACTATTACGGGGCGTATAATATAAATTGGAATTTTTTATCAGGCATAGGTTTATAATATTCAGGGGCGTGCATTTCATAAATGCATGAGAGCCGTGCATGGGTATGTACCCAGGAGAAATGGAACATTTTCTTTAGAAATCTGAGGTTGGGAAACGTATTAAGATTAGTGTGCAATATATACGTGCTTAAAAACACTGTGTGCCCGAAAAACTATCTTTTACTAAAAAATATTCAATATTGGGTAGTCTCTCTGCATACACTGGGCAAAAAACCCTTGTGATAATATTCATTGTATATCAACCATGTATTTAATTTGTTTTTAACAGTCTGTCTGTACTGAACGGATTTAAATGCAATTAAAAAGCATTTCAACTGACAAACTGGGTCAGACTTTATTCCATAGCTGGATTTAATGTCGATTTTATTCCAGCTTATTCCATAGCTCCATTAAATCTAAACCGAGTTTGAGTTTACTGTTTTAAAAAAAAATACTTTTAATATGCACACAAAAATGTTTGGTACCGGTGAGAATTAATTACACCTATCCGGCAGTCAATCAGTGAATCAATCAAAAATTTTATTCAAATAATCCTCAATAATAGTGAGTTGATGGAGATAACTACATTCGTACACCTAAAACTAAAGCTATGAGGGCTCCAAACGCACCGAGGTCTAAGGAGAAGCCCACAACAGACTTAGCCGGGTAACTACTGTTTTTGTTATCACCATCTCAAATGCCACTTAAAATACATACTAACGTAACTGTCGTTCACGGATTGGTCTCCATAGTCACCGGAGAATATGCCTCTGAGACAATGTTTAAACCGCCTAGAATAGACGTAAAGGCCTAAATAATGATGATGATGATGATTTCATACCCATGCTTGTTTATCAATTAAATAAACCTTTACACTGAATAACCTATTTAATCTACAAGCTTACGTTTTATATAAACTTTGAACTTATTGAGATACATCCCAGAAATGTTCTGGTAATTTTTGGTTGTCTCAATAGTTTGCCAATAAGCAACGGTTCACGTGCCAGTATTAATATACTTACCGATCTTATAGCGATTGCATAAATATAGGGTAATCCGACCAGTTCTCGAAATTTTTGTATGCATTTTAAATTTATTACTTTAATTTATTATTTTATTAAGTGTAGGTAAAAACAGTTTAATAAAAAATGGAATCTTTTTTCTATTACAATGTTTTTTTGTCTAAATATCGTAAAGATCTGGTAAATATTATTGGATATATAAGACAGAACACATTTGCGAAAAGTACTCAACGACAAGACTTAGTGATATCTAATAAATACACACATGTTACGTGAGAGAACGTGTGTTCTTTAGAATGAGCGTTTTTCACCCTTTTTTTTTATGACTATATTACCTCGTTATTATACCCAAAAATTCTCCTTCAAAGTTTGAAGGAGAATTTTGAAATTCAAACTTCAAAAGTTGGTCCCCCTTCTTTTTTCATCAATCGAGTGCAATCTTATTAATTATATAATGAAATCTCAACGCTTTGTGTGGGTATAACTAGCAATACGGATGCGTTTCCCATTAAACATCTCAAAGAACTTACCTGTATGATGAGGAGTAACACTTTTACAGCAACACTTACCTGAAAATAATAAAAAATTCAATTACAATAATGTTTATGTAACAAAACGGTGTATTTTGTGGTAGGTTTTTGTGGTTTGACGACCTCCGTGGCGCAGTGCGTGCGCTGTCGCATTATAAAGTTTGAGTTCCTGGGTTCGATTTCCGGCTCGAGTCTGGTCTGGTGGGAGACTTCAGCCGTGGCTAGTTGCCACCTTACCGACAAAGACGTGTCGCCAAGCGATTTTAGCGTTCCGGCATGATGTCGCGTAGAAACCAATTAGGAGCGTGGAATTACCATATGCATATGCATCATCACTTACCACCAGGTGAGATAGCCGTCAAGGGCTAACTTGTAGTGTATAAAAAAATGGTAACAATTATATTATAATACAAATTCGAGCCAATATTGGCATCAACACGTTTTCAATTTAAGCTGTCTGAAAATTTAAGAGGCTAATTTTGTAAAATATCAGTGCAGAGGTATGGAACTTAGTCACAGTTGAAGTCAAAAGTCAAAGAAGTTGGATGGTCCAAAGACACTTGCCAAGCTCTGCCAGAAGAAAGTTGAGCCCTAGAGCTCGAAGAAACTAAGGGAACGACTGCCTAAGGGCGCCTCCTTTGAGGTCGAACGTCGGCTTAGGCGACGTTTGGGATAACGGGGGGGTCGGACGGTGAGTGGTCCGTACGTCTCCGAGGCTGTGGATGGAGCCCACGTCCGGATTACGTAAGATAGCGGGGTTCGCCTACTAGTCACTGACTACAATAGTGGCCGATTCATTACCAACTAGTCGGCGCATCTAAATTTTAGCACACGCTAAAATATAACTGTCTGGGATAAAGTTTAAATGTGGTGAGACCTGCGTGGTATTTCAAAATCCTAAGCTTCCGACACTCAAATTCACTCTATTAAAATGGCCTGATTTTGACAAGACCGATGACATCGAAATTAATTTACACAACGCTCTCAAACGAATCCAATTCCCGATTTTACAGCCCGCATTGCCTTGTTCACTCGTCTGTGTTCTCAAAACGTTCAGAACAGTGGTTCATAACAATGAAAACCGTGCTACTAACTCACTGTTGACATTTGATACTCCCACTTCATGAATGTTTTTTTAACGCTGTTGTGCTATTTATATTTTATGACTTGTGAAATCAATTCCTAAAATGCTGAAATGCGTACAAGGCTTGCAATACTTTATCTGTTGAATTGCATAATACGTATAACATATATATTATTACATAACCGTGAACGGTAGACTTATTGTAATAACTTTATAATTCCACCTCGTTCGCTTAACTTGTCCATGCATATAAGAATACATCACATATATTTTTATTTTTTTTAACTTAAACACTGTTATGGCTCTCTAACTTAAGAACAATAGGATAACTTGACTCATTTCAGAAATGAAAAACGATAAAAATAAGTTGAATTAGCCATAGATCGTAATATGTTGTAACTCATATTCGATAATCTATATAAAAGTCATCATGATCAACCCATTACCGGCTCACTACAGAGCACGGGTCTTCTCTCAATATGAGAAGGGTTAGGCCATAGTCCACCACGCTGGCCATGTGCGTATTGGCAGACTTCACACGCCCTTGAGAACTTTATGGAGAACTCTCAGGCATGCAGGTTTCCTCACGATGTTTTCCTTCAACGTTGAAGCAAGTGATATTTTATTTCTTTAAAAACGCACATAACTCCGAAAAGTAAGAGGCGCATGCCCGGATTCGAACCGTACAAAAGTATATTTTTATAAAAATAAAAAAGATAAAACCTATGACCAAATAAACATTGTAATTGAAAAAAATCAATATGTAATTGTGACTAAACTATATCTCGATATTTAAGTTGGCTCCTAAAAATGTAGCTACCTACTTTCACATTTTAATACGAAGAACAACTACTCGATTGTTAGAAGTCCACCATAGACTTAAACAACTGGCCTTAAGCCCACATAAAGTAATAGAAACGTTAAGCCATAAGCTTCAGTTAAGGTAAGACGTCATTGTTAATCTTCCAGTGAGAAAGCCTAGTAGGTAAGTGAGTACTTAATGTACGTAAGTTTGTGAGATATTTCAACGCTTGAACCGGCTTTTCAGTGCTAGGAAACTTAACTTCGTTTGACCCACAAACGTAGAATGCAATACCTCCCGACTACCGCACGACTGAAAACGTGAGTGGAATTAAGTGTGGAAACTGTAAACAGTGCGTTTTCTAGTTTTGCCCAAGAATTTGTGCAATTGCATATGAAAAGTGAAAGTTGCTGTGATGTTTTTTTACACAGGAATGTTTTTTGTTGTTTTTGTCACACTTTAGAGCACAAAACAAAGTACAACCCCTGCTTATATTTTGGAGATTATGCTGGCTGATTCCATTGAACGCCATTTCATCTGGATACATCTTATCCAAAGTTTGCTTAGTGATTTATTTATTTATTTATTATTATAATTACACTTACAATATACAATAAAAAAATACATTTCAGCAAACCAAAGTATCACATTCACCAGTATGCATATCAGTTACAAGTGTACACAACATTGACAAATCGTCATCATCATCATGAACAACCCATTACCGGCTCACTATAGAGCACGGGTCTCCTCTCAATATGAGAAGAGTTTTAGCCATAGTCCACTACGCTGGCCATGTGCGGATTGGCAGACTTCACACGCCTTTGAGAACATTATGGAGAGCTTTCAGGCGTGCAGGTTAGCTCGCGATGTTTTCCTTCACCGTTGAAGCTAGTGATACTTTAATTGCTTAAAAACGAACATAACTCCGAAAAGTTAGAGGTGCGTGCCCGGGTTCGAACCTCCGAGCTCTGATTACGAGGCATACGTCGTAAATAGGCTATCACTGCTACATATTTTTATAGCTTCATTTTAACAATGTAGCGTCTTCAAAAACAATTATATCTTTGTTACATCAGGATTTTTAAATGACAGTAAGTGAAAGAATGAAAAACAAAGCATCAAAAAGTAAGTTTTGTTCGGTTTTAGAGCGCCGCGGGCTGCGCCGTCCTATCGACCGGCTGTGACGTAACGTGCGGCCAGCCAGCCTTTCGCACCAAAACTTCAGCTATTGCCTCCAAAGACTCAAATTTATTGACTCAACACTGTGACAGTGTTAAAGCCTACGGATAAATTTAAAATAAAATTCAAATCTTTATTCAAATAGGCCTTTAAAAATATAATAATTTACATAGTAGTGATTTAATGGTGATAACTACATTCGTGAACTTAAAACGCGCCCTGGTATAAGAAGAAGCCCACAACAAACTTAGTCGGGTTTTTTTTTTACCATCATCTCACATAATTAATAATAAATTATAGTACCTATGGAGATAATATTATAAGTATTATCGCTCATCACACTGCTACAAAACGGATCGGCGGGCGTTCAGCATTTATATCACATATTAGTGATAATTTTTCGGTATATATTTTGAATATATGGTTTGCAACACTATGTTCCTTTTTTCCCGCTTCCTTCCATAGATATACACTTTATATAGTTATTATAACGGAATGGCATTGCATTTTTATCTCCAGACTTGCGCCTCCAATAATAATTTACTACTTAACTTTCAATCCGTGACGCGATAGGAATAAAAATACGGGCAAATAATAAAATATAATTTGGATCCATTTTGCGGGTATAACCCTGAAGCTCGGAATCCGCTGTCAAACATGTTAATCACTAAAACAAAAAAACTGCGCCTATTGGGTCCAATTTAAGAGATAATTTTGCCTTCCATTATCTAATAGCGTTTCTCTTAGAAAAAATACGAGTACAAAATATCTCGTAGCGCACATAATTGCTGCTTAAGTGAAATTTTAATACACTGAGGACGATTCTGCTGTAATTATATTAAAAATTAATGAAAGAGTTTCACACTTATTTTGACATAAAACACATTAATGTAAACTTATATTGATTAATCAATATAAGACATCGTCATTTTACGGTGGACACAAATCCAGTTATGTCAAATTAAAACGGAGTAATAAATCAAACTATAACATTTTTGATTGCTCTTGATTTAAGAGCTTTATATTAGGAGAATATCCCTGGTGTTGAACTGAATTATAACATTGAAACAAAACACTAATTTCCGCTCTATTTTGTTGCAATTAATCCATTTCATGAAAATTATGGAACTCCTTTCTATTGTTTAATTTAACACGCCAAATAACTAAGCTAAATTTCAATTACTTGTGCTGAGAAAATAACATGTAATTACATTCCAGCTTCTGGGACTCATATTATAAGAAAACACAATATTATAAAGAAAATATAATAAAGGTGGAGATGGACTCAGCTCAATATTATTTGGATTGCTCTTTAGATTGCTCCATACAGATTTAATTAATAAAGTTAATACAACTTGATTTCTCATATATGGCAGAAGCCATTATAATATGAAACGTAACGTGTATATATGAGAGAAAAAAATGTAGCACTAGTTTGGACCTGAAAAAACAACCAAAAGTAGTATAAAGGTGAGAACTAAACTAAAAAGTCCCTATAAAACGTCTACAATTGACTATTTTTCTCTCTAGTGGAAGTTCCTATGAGCATTATCAACCTATATAAAAAATATACGCTTCGCAATATTCAACGATTGTTGTTGTTTTTTTTTAATCGCGACTTCGCCCGAGGCTCTTGCGTTTTTACATCCTACGAGAATAATCTTTTCCCGGGCTAAATGGTATCCTGTTTCCGGTGTAAAATAATACAGAAATCCTTACAAACTTCTTTCAAAAATTTTTTCAATCCGTAAATGTTAATGTAGATATGCCTCAAATAATATAACATCCAATGATTTCTTATCTGTACCCACTTTTGAAATGTTGCTTTTCTGATCCCTAAGCGTTAAAGTATTTTACCAACTTTGTGTATGCTTCCAAATTCGCAAACATCTGGATGTTTTAGTGCCAAACTTTATTTTATACGAAGGAACTTCGCATGATTCAGCTCATAATGGTTTTCGGCGCCCATAGATATGACTGTTTAGACAGTACTTACAAAAATATCAATTTCAGGACCTAACTCATACAAACAACAGCTGGCCAATTTGTAGTAGCGTGATATTGGTTTCCATCTCACTCAATAAATGGTGTGTCTATTACAATAATATTTATTATTTACTGGTACGAGTATCAGTTTAATTTCAAGATACAAACATTTGGTTCAGCTTTGTGATCATAATATATTTGCTACAATTCGTGGAAGGTCTGCCTCGGCGGACGCCGCTGGCTGGGCCGTGGTCGAGTGCACAAGTGTTCCCACGACCCAGCCACCAGGCGAAGCGAAGGAGCATCGCTGGGTTTTAGTGGGTATTCTGGTCGCCAGCCTGGCCGCCGGGGAGTCCCACATACCCCGTCGGAAGCGGCGCAGTCTTGCCTGCGTCGCCTGCGGAGGGGATGCGTAAAAGCATTTCCCAGCGTGAAAAATAAAATGCTAAACTTAAATTCTATGCCAAGCGGTATAGGATCGCTACTTAATTGCGTTCGTAGCACAGTCACACAACTAAATACACGATAACTTTTTGATAGTCTTATATACTCGGCTCCAAAAATGAATTACCGGAACTGTGATATATATCGCTGACTTACGTGCTAAAAGGTGTTACATGGAAATGAAATATAGTAACAGCTTTCTTGCCAATACATAAAATGTAACAAGGCATTGGGCAAAATATATCGTCACTGTAGGCGAAAAACACTCAGTAATGACGAATCGGTGAGCTGACTCATTTTGGCCATATCCACGTTTAATATCTACGACGTAAACAATACTTGAAGACAAGAATACACAGAAACTCAGTCGTCGGTGTGGTTTGCGGTCTCGAGGAATTGTAATTTAATATTTTCACGGTTTTACTCATACTCATATTATATCAAATCAAACATCTTTATGAGTTGCATTTCACAATGTCTCGTTTATTTATACATCATCATCATCATGATCAACCCATTGCCGGCTCACTACAGAGCACGGGTCTCCTCTCAATATGAGAAGAGTTTGGCCATAGTCCACCACGTTGGCCATGTGCGGATTGGCAGACTTCACATGCCTTTGAGAACATTATGTAGAACTCTCAGGTTGAAGCAAGTGATATTTTAATTCTTTATTGATACAATATTTTATATTTGCTCAAAAATTAGTTACGTGTTACGCATTAAATTTTATACCATTTATAATATAATAACATAAACGTAAGGTTTTAAATAACTTCACAAATTTTGTCCATTCGCGTTAAGAAAATAGTAAAATAACAAACACACCACATTACATAAGTGGACTAAATATAATATTAAAAAAATAAGTGTAGTGTAGTGGGTCAAAATCAACTTACTCAAATTTCAATAAAATAATTGAAAATATGCTTTGTTTTGTATATGTCCAAAGCGTTTCAGAAAAATTTTTTACCCGTTTCTTGATACCAATGTAAACGATAACAGTAGGTAAACGATACAATAAAATACAATTCGTTATTACATAAAAATATATAACAAGTTTACACACATAACATTGGAAGAATGAAAACGTAAATAGAATTTACTTAAATAATAAACGAGTTCTCGATAATGACAAAACCATAAAAGAAGTGACTAAATGAAAATTTTTGCAGACAGACAACCATTACATTATGTCACACGGTCGTAAAACTTTGCGCCGTTTGAGTATTGTCTAAAACTACTTGTTTAGAAATATTATTTAAATCTATGCAAATTATCATAATTAGTATGCTACGAGTACGTAGTTATTAGCACTCTACTTTTTAAGGTAGATACAATAAAATCTTTGGACGGAAAGTTTCAATAGAAGTAGCAAGTAAAGCATTTTGTATAAGATTAACCTTATGTAGTGAGTTGAGATTTAAACTTCCTTGTTGGACTAGGTAGCGGTTAGATTTTCGGTTCCCGATCACAAGGGTCGGTTCGGTTTACGGGTTTTAATGACCGTGTTGCGCAAACAATAATTGTTTGTCATATTGTAAGGAACTTGCCGGTACACAGTCGGTATTAAGATATTTTATTTATCGCTATAAGATTATGGTAAAGTCTTTAAATTCACTACAACCTGTAAAAGAGCAGCGTGGGGTCCAAAAGCTCTAAATCTCAGTATAATAAGGCTCAGTCTAATAATCAGTAGAACATGGCTGCGAATCAATGATAAGACATAGGTCATCTTATTATTTTAAATATTTTACATACTTATGCAAGCCACCATTATAATCCTCAACCGCATGTCACACAGCCAATCCCTTTTCAACCAAAATTGGTGAGAACACTGATTTAGTTATTTAAGTTTTTTATTTAATTTAAGCCATTTTAAATGTCATAAGTGTGGCCGACGAAGAAAAACTACGCAAGGAAACCAGCATGCCTGAGAGTTTTTTTGTTCCGAAAATAGCGTGGTGGAGTAATCCAACAAACTTTTCATGCTGAGAAGAGACCGGTGCCCTGTCTAGTATGGTGTAGATAACGATAATGATGATAGATGCAGAATTCTGTTACTGTAACTTCTAATAGTAGTAATAATCGACTATTAAATTAATAGCGATATAAAATTAAGCTCTCCATAGAGACGGGAAGGGTGGGGCAAGTTCAAACTACTCTAACTGTTTAACTATTATAGAGTTCCTACGGCTAACTTCCGGCTTCATCGTCGGACTATGTTAGTCCCTTGTATGATATCACAATATTGTATTAAAGTGTCACCCTACATTGTATATATGCACAAGTGTACCGCTTAATTTGCACACTGGCTGGAATTCATTAATTAGCAGGATTTCATTGCTACAGTCAGAGATAGATTGTATTAAAGATATACCAGATGATGACCCAAAAGTAATTTTTATCGCGTTGTAAGTAAATATTGAACGGGATATAATTTATTTATTACGGAAAACCAATAGCTAATACATTTTTCATGACCATTTTTTACCGTTGTGAGCTAATGTGAATGTTAAGCTTTTGACAGGTTTTCACAACGTTCACAAATACCGCACATAAAAAAAATCGAAATATAATTAACTACAAAAGCAAGAATCAATCACTAGATATAATAAAGTTAAAACAAAAGTTCAAGTCAAGATTTCATTTACAAATGTCAATTAGTACTATTAAGTATAAGAGATGTCAATAATTTTACTTCTGAAGTCAATATATTTGTCTGCGTTGAGTTAGTGTGTTTGTTTGTCTTTCAATCACGAAGCAATAGATTACTAACCCGAATTAGTTGAAAAAAAAAAAAGGATGAGCGAAATCGGATATTGATTCGTTGGTGGGAGAAGTTGTGGGAGGCGACCGATACGTGATGGCACAGGCGGTGGCATGCGCGTGAGCTGCGCGCGGTACTGGACAGTACTTGGACATTGCAACATTACTTTATTTTTCTAAAATAAAAGACTTTTTCTTTAATAAAAGTAGCTAAGTTACTCCTTATTACATCAACTACCGGCCAATAAAAGTCCCGTAAAAATCGGTCCAGCCATTTCAGAGATTAGCCGGAACAAACAGACAGACAAAAATGGTAAAAAATGTTATTTTAGTGAATATACCGTATACATATTCAAATGCATGTAGTAAAAAACGGTTATTTCAATATTACAAACAGACACTCCAATTTTATTTATTTGTATAGAAGAAATAAATCAATTTCCCTTTGTTTTATTACACTGTTGTTATATATGTCAGATATTATTGGTAAGGCAAAATATTTACCTAGTTTTGTTCTATAGGGCCTGTGATAGAACAAATTACACGGGAACCGAGGTGTGTTTGTGCGTGGTGTTCTAATCGCAAACCTATGAATCAGTTCAGGGCAATCAACGTAATCATAACATTCAATATCCTCACTAATATTATAAATGCCAATGTGAGTTTGTTTGTTTGTAACGCTTTCACACCTACACCACTAAATTGATGATTAATTCACCAAATAGGAAACTACACTATCAGCGAGTAACATAGACTAAATTTTATCTTCTTATCCCACGGGAACGGGAACTAAGCAGATGAAAACGCAGAACAAGGCTAGTGAGAAATGAATGTTCAACTTTTAAAATTTCCGATTGCCAATTCTCGTGTCTAACTTTTAAAACAGAATTTTCTTATCGCTTCTCCGCTTTGTGGCGTGTCTTTGTCAAAATTTCATTTCAAAGCTTATTCATACATTCAGAAAAGATCATTCAATCAAAGAACAATTGTAACTCAACAAAACAATTCTACCTTTGAATTTACGGAGGCGTTTACAAATGTGACTTAAGCAAAACTTCACATAAAGTTGAGGTTGAATTATTGAATAAATGAACTTTTGTTGGATTAAATTAATGTCTCGTGCTGGATTAATGGAATGATGAATTTTTTAAATAGTAATCCATGTCACTTTAAAAAAACGTGAGTAACCTTCTAGCCAGACTTCAGAACCAAATAATGATGAAAAATCATTTATAATTAGCTACAGTTATGTGTATTAATGTATTAACCTGTACTTTGGTGCTTTCGTTATGATATAATCTTAATAATTGTTAATATTATTGTTAGATATCCTATTTACCATTCAATTGATAACGCTAATATATTTGTATTAATATTAATGTTTACCAATGTAGAAAGTGTTAGTATACTCATTACCTAAAAAGTGTATGATACTGCTAATTTGTCTATGTTTCTGTAGGTATAGGAATGAAGTGGGAGTAGAACTTTGATCTTTCTTTACTAGAGAATCAACGAGGCACTTCATTCCTATTACTACCATCAAAGTGAATACAACTTAAGTAAAATTTCTATTCGTTTTTATATGTCTTAAAATAAAATAAAATACGTACCTACGTTATTCTAACATTATAGTTTGTGCAAAACGAAAACAAACGTAAAATCTTACTGATTATGTTCAAGTAAAACAAAACCAATGTTCTAACCAATTAAAACAAAATCTACACAGACGCTTACAACTGATTTCAGGTAACATTTTATATGCCATTGATAAAATGCTGCCATAATACTCGACGATGCTGAGATTTTCTAATTAGCAGTGTATTTCAGTCTCAATTCGCAGAAGTGCAAATTATCTCTTAAAGTCACATGTATCATGCTCCAATCGCATAATCTGTGTGATGTTTAAAAACGAAAAAAATGCAAAGTACGAGCACATGTAATCTAAGACGAGAAATGAGCAATTCGATGGGAACTCCTGGTGCGAGAGTGGTACTGGCGAGAAACCGTCGCGTGCGGCTTCACGATTTAATTGCTTTGGCGCTCTTCCATGCCCGCCGCAGAATTACGTCCCACTGGAAGAAATTATGATTCCAAGCCGAACTTAATACCGTAAATGTGAATGTGAGTTTATGTTTTTCACCTAATGACACTAAAATTATTTTTACAGCTTTTTCACCAATGATAAACATTCTCACGGAAATGGAAACTACGCAAATAAAACAAAGTAGGCAGATGCATAATTGTACGTACATCTTTTGATCTAAATCTTTATATCTAACACAATTCAACAAGAAACACGCCTATTTTGGTTTCCTCTTACTGCGAAACTAATTATATATACTAATTATATAATAATAAATGAAACTAATTCAATTTTTTTACAAAGTATCGTACTCTAATCTAATAGTACTCGTAGAATAGCTTTTTATAACACGCAACAACAACAACCTCCGTGGCGCAGTGCGCACGCTGTCTCATTATAAAGTTGGAGGTTCTGGGTTCGATTCCCGGCGCGAGTCTGGTCTGATGAGAGGCTTCGGCCGTGGCTAGTTACCACCCTACACACAAAGACGTGTCGCCAAGCTATTAAGCGTTTCGGCACGATGTCGCGTAGAAACCAATTAGGAGTGTGGATTTACCATAACCCTAACAGGTTAGCCCGCTACTATTTTAGACTGCATCATCACTTACCATCAGGTGAGATAGCCGTCAAGGGCTAACTTGTAGTGTGTAAAAAAAAGAATACTAAATGAATATAGATCATCATATCATCATTACCTAATAGAATGTTTCTCAACAATAATCACAAGTGATTCACGCCTGGTACCCACTGTGGACACGGGTTCGATGCTGTGGTATTAAGGCTTTACGCCCAAAGTTAATAATCAGTCTAATCCAAAAAACTTCAGATAGAATTCAGTAGCGCCATAATTATCAACAGGGAAGAGAATAATAAGGATAGCACAATTTCACATTTTTGTGATAAATGCGACTATTAGCTAAAAAGTTCGTGTTTCTTTCTGACCACATTTAAGATGAAGCAATCACCTCATTTGCTCTGTATCAACTACGCTTAAATATCTATTGTGTTTCTGACTCATGGGCCATATCCAGCAAAAGATCATCGTTGTTCATTCGAGCACCATATGGGCACTATCTACCTACAGATGGTATTCCCATAATCGCGTACAAGTTTGCACGTTTGCATTTTAGAACCGAGTGTCGTCCACTGGTGTCGTCGACTTTGGCTTATTTCAGATTTTTAACGGCGTACCGTCTTAATAAGTGCATAAAATGGAACATTCCTCGTAAATGAGTTGGTGCTACACTGAAAATAAATTGGAGTAAAATACGAGCAGAATGCTATCTCACTTACTTAGAAAGAAATAGGAATGGAACAGCAATAAGAAAACAAAATATGAATGATATAGGTTTTTAAAATTCAGTTTTCCCGCGATTTTGATTCGATCGCCATTTTGAATTTATTATACGATAAAAAAATAAATTTTCCGGCGTCAATTTATCTATGCAAAATAATGCAAGGGTAACAAAATTTCGTTTTAGATCCCTCGGGAACAGTCTCAAGGGTTTCTATTCCTAAAAAGTATCCTTTATCTGTCTGTAGCTGCAAGCCGTGCTAAATTACATAATCATCAGTGCAATAATTAAACCAAACATAAGAAAGAAAAAAAACAAACAAACACAACATTTTTGCATTAATAGTTACGGAAATTTGAATTGATAGTAAGATAAGTATAAATACGAGAAAAATATTTGTACGGCTAGAAGTCTTTGAAACTATAAATAAGGATCATCATTGCCAAAATAATTTTATTATTCTTATAAGGGTGTTATTCGAAAGAGTATAATTTTGCATATCTCTTGGGATTTGATTTGGTCACAGACGAGAAGTAAATAACATAAACTGAAGTAAAACTACATATTCTGGGTACATTAAATTACGAGTATTTGTAACGAAATTCTTTACCGGCATTAAATAATTAGGTCTGGTCTTCAACTACCCACTCTATCCACAAATCATTAGCATTAATAGAGTGCAAAACGCTACGCGCTATATATCTTATAGAAAATAGTTATGAAATAGTTAGTTAATAATCATTGTACCGGCAATTCACTGTTGTACAAATGCTTCATAAAATTAGACAATTATTTCATGTAGTAAAATAAGGGAAGTTAATGTCGACCTGTGAATTAAAATAATAAAAAATTATTACAATATTTCTTAATTATGCGAATGTTGGATTGTTAGTTTGTTTGTTACGTTTTAAAGCTTGAATATTTGAAACCGATTTAAAAAATTCTTTCACCGATGAAAAGCTCCACTATCAGCGAGTAACATTGGCTATATTTTATACCCGTATTCCCATAGGAATGTAATAAATTAGATAGAAAGTTGATACATAGTACACGGAAAATATTTTTAATGTCATCGCGATGTACGTACATACAGGCGTACTAAGCGTGCATTAAAGGCGTGCTACATTAAAGGTACAAGCTTATATAAAAGTCACTATGTATCAATAAAGTTTCTTATCGAAAAATGTTTAACATCACCCGTTTTTAGATACACGGCAACATTTTCACGCCCGGTTGAGACGAACGATATGTATCACATTCCATTCCCAGATGTCATGATATTACATCAGAAGCTTATCTCGCCAGGGAGCGAGATTTACCAACTTCTCCGATGCCTTTATCCTTTCGTGATTTGTCAAATAATATTGTTTTATACATCCGTACGGGTGTTCGTATAATTCCTTTTTAGTTTCATCCACCTTAAATTTGACGTTACTGTATCTTATTGACGTTTTAACTCCCGTCTCGAATTTATTTTAATTTTTCATTATATTCGAAATAAAATAAGCAATCTAATGATGGTTGATCTTGCACTTTACAGCATAAAATTTTGACTATTATGTATTTCAATTTTTCAAATAAGACTATAAATAATTACTATATAATATATATTTATAAAGAACACACAAATAAAGTAGCTTTACATATAACATCAACTCATTTCATTTATTACACAAATAGAACAAATCCTTTGACAATTCTACAAAAAAAAATAGTTTTCTAATTATGAAAAATGATAATTAAAATATTTAAAAAATCCAAAGCCAGTCCGAGACCCAGTTTTATGCCACCACGGTAAGATATATGAAAATAAAAGCCACCGTGTTAAAGGGACCTCCATTTAAAAAATCTAGTTTGCAGCACAAATGTTGTTTGGACTTCCAAAGGTCGGAAGGACAATGTTTAATTAACCTTATGGCCATTCAGATTACGATCTGCCCTTTTACTTTAAACGATAAGTAACGTTTAGAGTTGCTACCCACGAAGCGAAGTAGAAAATAATTGCTTTATTAAATATCGTGCGTTAAAAATTTCACGCATTTGTGATCGTGGCCGTGGCGATACCTGAATAGTTTTCTGATTATGGTTTCACAAAATATGGTTCCAAATAATTATAATAGTTATTATGTTTGACGTCATAATTTGTTTAACAACGTTGGATTCAAACGTTTTTTTTTTTTTTTCAAATCTTTATTTAAGGAGCTTGATCCCGATTAGTATTAAGCCGCTCTGTAAGTGATCAAACTATCCAAGACAATGAAGTCAAACATTCAAACCATTATAATAGGTGTTAAAGTATGAAATTGCTGATTTGTACTGAAAAACAAAAATTAGTTTTTTTTTTTTATTTAACATATTTATTTAATCAAAATAATTACCAATATTATCTATACATTGCTGCCATCTAATAGGAAGCTCATTTATGCCTTTGCGATAGAACTCTGGTGATATAGATTCGACAAACTGTGTGAATGCATTTTGCACTGCCTCCTGAGAAGAAAACTTTTTATCACGCAGAAAATTGTCCAAATCTCGAAAAAAATGGTAGTCTGGCGAATACGGAGGGTGACGAATGGTTTCTAATTGCAGTTCCTGTAGAGTTAAAACGGTTTCTCGTGCTGTATGAGGTCTCGCGTTATCATGGAGTAATAATGGTGAAGATCGATTCATAAGTCGGGGCTGTTTCACTGCTAGTTTCGCTATCATTGTTCGGAGTTCGGCGCAGTAGACATCTGCCATTATTGCTTGACCAGATTGGAGAAAGCTATAGTGAATAACACCACGCTGAGACCAGCAAACAGTTACCATTACCTTTTTATTGGTAAGCTTTGCTTTAGGACAATGTTGCGGCGTTTGACCGCTTTGATATTATGGCATTTATTTGGCAACCATATTTGGTATGTTACAAAAATAGTTTTGCCAGTACGGAGTTAAAAAATTTGTGTTAAAAAAACTTGAGAGGTGTCAAGGGACACCCGGATGGAACGAAGTTCCTTTCGATTAATTAGTGAAGGAATTGTAATAAAATTTTATTTTATTTAAGTTATAATAATATTTTTTTATTATTAACAAATATAATGTTATATAAACTTAATCAGTAGGCTCAATTTTGTACTCCATCAGCAATATCCGGAACTTGTGCAGAAACACTGTCAGGATTCGTTATTATTCATTATTTTTTATTATTTACAAAAAACCTGTATACACTCAACAAAAATAGTCGTCGCGACACCACACTGTTCAATGCGAAATAGAAATGAAAACATCTGGCTTGCTTTCTATAAGAGAGAGAGAGAGACAGACAGATAAACATACGACGCCGCATAGCTTACAATAACAAAAAGTGTCGTGACAACTTTTCGTAAGAATTTTTTCCGTCTAGCCCCCTTACACAACGCGTGATAAGGAACTTCGTTCCAATTAAACTTATTTACTCAGCATAGATCTAAACTCTAGATACCTACTCTACTAAGAGAGAAGAGTCATGTGCCGTGAAGTGAGGCAGTCATAGTGTACGGTTAAGAACACTCATAGTGGTGAGATAGGTATAGAAGCAATAAGGTTTCTGAAGACTCAAAAGTAAGTACAATAAAAGCACGTAAAGAACTCTTGAAAGATACCATTAACTACGCGATATAGCTTGAATCATACTGGATATTACAATCATCGTAAAATTGCAAGGCAAAAGTGGGAGGGAGGGTCTGGGTCCCACCCCGATTCGTGCAACAATTACGTAAACGCGGTCGATACTGTACTACGCGACTCAAGGCAATGAGGGACCTTTGCTGGTACGTGATATTGTAACTACTACCAGTTTTGTGTTACATAGGATAATTTTTTATTCGTAAACCTTTGACTATTGAATTTTTTCCAATACTTCTTACAAGCAATATTCAAATTTATCTCTACTTATTTTAAACAGACGAAAGATTTGTTTGTTAATTTGTAACCAATAAAGTCGAAAGTCATATAACGTAAAAACGATTTAGATTAATCTTTCACTATTTGAAATCTATTTTATTCCGAAACAACATAGGCTACGTTTCATTTTAGTAATAAAAGATTTTAATTAAAAAATTATCAATAGTATGATTAGCAATACCATAACTAAAACCATAACTAAACCATAGCTAAATATATATATATATATATATATATATTTCATTTTTATTATTAAACACATAAACAATACTTTATATAGATCATCTATAGTGGTATATCAGGTGCCCTCATACAACGTGGAAATCGATCATTGGTACTTCAACTTCTAAAGAGAATTTCCTAGTTTAGATCTCAAATAGGTACATCGACTACTTGTGACCCATTTTGGAAACTTTCCTACTTTATATCAGTTCTTCGAATTGAACCTTTTAACTTTACAGCTATTCGTGTGTCTTCAACTTCAATACTTAATTGGCAAATTGCCTCATTACAAATGTTACTTTGCCCTCGGCTTGGTTTGCTAGAAATTTGGGTCAAACTGTAAGTTTCAGGCCATCATTGTTGATTTTACTTTAAAGAGCATTTCCTAGTCTAGATCTCCAGTAAGCAGTTGCGATCCCTTTTGAAAACTTTTCTACTTTATATCAGTTCTTCGAATTCAACCTGTTAAACTTTAGAGCTACTCGTGTGTCTTCTATTTCAGCTTCGTTTGCATGAAATTTGGGTCAAACTGTAAGTGTTTCGTGGCTGGTGTATCTTTTTCGTTTGTTTGGGTTTGACTGCTTTGATATTTGTAAGGTATTTTAAGTTGGAAGCTCATTGATGGGTTAGCAGTCAATGCTTTGATATTTGTAAGACAGTTTAAGTTGCAAACTTCTTGACTTGTTTGTGCCTATATTTTGTAAATATGAATATAAATTTAAAAAAAAAAGTAGCTTTGTTCCTTTTTAAGAAATTTATTTTTCAGTTCATAAATGACCAAAGGTTCTATATTTGGTAAGTTCATAAAATACTGACTCATTATTATATATTTTGTTATTTCAACTTTTTTTTGAATGAACTTTCAAACGCTTGTTATGAAAAAATACCCATGATGTGATTTGATGATAATGTGGCAATTAAATCGGTTTATAAATGAGAGAGTTCTCATGTAACAAACACAGAAAAAAAATACAATTTTTAAATCGGTTACAATTTTAATATCAGTTTTGAATTGACATAACACGACTTTGATGTTTTTGTTATTATTACAAGGATTTTGGCAGCTGGACCGATAGAGGGATAGATGACAGACAGTAATTATGTCGCCTACGGTAAAGTGGTTTGTGTATTCAACTAAATTCATCATCATCATCATCATAATCAACCCATTACCGGCTCACTACAGAGCATTATGACACCCTTCTCAGTATGAGAAGGGTTCCGCCATAGTCCACCACGCTGGCCATGTGCAGATTGGCAGACTTCACACGCCTTTAAGAACATTATGGAGAACTCTCAGGTGTGCAGGTTTCCTCACTATGTTTTGCGTCACCGTCGAAACATATTTTAATTTTTTAAAAACGCACATAACTCCGAGAAGTTAGAGGTGCGTGTCCGGATTCGAACCGCCGACCTCTGATAAGAAGGCTGACGCCCTAACCACTAGGCTATCACAGCTTCCAAAGCTATTCACAGCTTCTTCAACTAAATTCATCATTCAGTTTTTGAGTTTGTTATGATTTTCTGGTTGGCGATGAAGCTTATATAATATAAGGTAAAGGTACGCTATTAAGCCTTTTTGTATACTAATTTCTACTTTCATTACCTGTAGTGTACACCAAGAATAAAATACAAGTAAGGATATTGGCGGTATCGGTATTGGTCTACTCAAGATGAGAGTAGGCAATGCCTTCGATGCCGGCTTTTATCTCTTAAATATGATAGCTAGAGTCTGCCAATCTGCATTGGAGCAGCGAGTTGGGTTACGCTCCAAATCCTTCTCTCCCATGAGAGGTGGCCCGTGTTCCAAAGTAGGATATTAATAGATAGTGATGATTTTACGAAAGGCAAACTTTATGTATATATTTACCAAGTATGAACCTACTAATTAACTCTCGTGGAAAATGGTCAGGGCAAAGTTTATATAGTCAGCCAAATAAATAAATGGAAAAGCATCAATGTTTGGTTACGCTTTAACGAGCTTCCATTAAAGCTAAATTTAAGCTGCATTCACATCGAGTTGTTTGCGTAAATTAATCATAAATTTGAATCATCATCATCATCATGACCAACCCATTATCGGCTCATTACTGAGCACGGATCTCCTCTCAATATGAGAAGGGTTTGGCCATATGCGGATTGGCAGACTTCGAGAACATTGCGGAGAACTCTCAGGCGTGCAGGTTTCCTCAAGATGTTTTGCTTCACGGTTGAAGCAAGTGATATTTTAATTGTTTAAAAACGCACATAACTCTGAAAAGTTAGAGGTGCGTGCCAGGATTCGAACCGCCGACCTCTGATTCCGAGGCTGACGCTCTTACCACTAGGCTATCACAGCTTAATTAATTTCATATTAAAAATTTTACATTTCCTCTGTAATATAACTTGGAGCAATAGATGGAATCAACATGTACCACTGTCCGAAAATTTTATATCGACGCGTCAGAATGTATATTCAAAAACTGCAGTTAAATATTATTAAGTACTTGTAAACTTAAAAACAACCTAGGCTTAACTTCAATCCTAAGCTAAATAAGTAAGCAAAGCAAGTGATGTTTCTGTACATCATAGACTTCAACAGAAATATATATATATATTATAAATTAAATAAAGAATGAAAGAAAAATCATATTTGTCAAATTGACTTATGTAGTTTTAATGGCCGGATAATTAGTAAGACATTAAATTGTTTCACAAAATACCACCTAATCATACCATAGTCATTAATCATATACCAACAACCGGTACTTATGGTTTTGTGTGTGTATTGGATGCACAAATGGCTCTTTAAAATATCATTGTGTGGATGGATGGATGGGACTGGATTAATGTGAGTCCACCTTTTCTTGACGTCACCACGAAATAAGCTGCTATTTTTCGAGCGCTCTAGCGGACTCACATAACTAAGCCACATAAGGGAAATTGTGCTTTCAGCCTTGCAAATTAACCCCAACGAAGTTATTATACTGAAAATTATGTAGGTACGTTTCTTCTTCAGCGAGTATTTTTCTTGTCACAAATAAGTTGAATTTAAAAGTCTTCCTATGATTTTATATTTTGAACTTGGAGCTTTTATAAATCTAGTTTAGTAACGAATACTATAATTGTTTATAAGCTAACCCAAACGTTTTAAAACTATAGTATTATTTCGAGCTTATATTCGGAACTGCTGCAAGCTGTGGTAGTGATTAGGACGTCTGCCTCCCAACCTCGGGATCGAACCTCCGACCTCTGGTCGGAGGTTCGATCCCGGGCACACATCTCTAACTTTTCGGAGTTTTTTTATACATCACAAGTTAACCCTTGACGGCAATTTCACCTGATGGTAAGTAATGATGTAGTTTGCATGGTAACGGGCTAACCTGTTAGGGGAACGGTAAACCCATACTTCTAATTGGTTTCTAAGCGACATCGTGCCGGAACGCTAAATCGTTTGGCGACGAACGTCTTTGTTGGTAGGGCGGTAGCTAGCCACTGCCGAAGACTCCCACCAGACCAGACCTGGGCGAATTTAGAAGTCCTAGATTCGAACCTAGGACTTCTAAATTTATAACTTTCGAAAGTTAAGCTAAGTTAGCAATAAAAATTTCACTTTGTTGTCGATTAATATCACCTGACCGGAAACCTAATATCACATTCACAATCAGTATGAAAAGTGATATGCGCAACTTGACACTTTAATATGAATGCAACTTGAGAGTTGAAACTTGAAAGCAACATAGCGTTGTTCAAAGATGCATATCTAATGGCGTTTATACACCAAAGACGCCGACATTTCCGCATAGCCCGGCGGGTTTTTTTCGGCGGATAAATCGGCAATCCCATCGTTCGTTACAAGTTCGAAAACTTTGTCGAAATCAGCAACATATGAAAACGTCGAGCACCTGAACTCTTGCCTACATGTGTTACTTGCAAGCAAGAGTCTCATTAGGAAAGTCAGCGACCCGCCAGTTCAGAAAGTTCGGCGGACGCGGCGAACTTTCATACTAGACTCGTTTAAAAGATAAACTTTGCATTTGCTATAAATGTACGAGACAAATGCTCATAAAAATCTAAAATTGATAGTCTACAGTCTACAAAAACAGAACATAAACAACTTTTATAACGTGGGAAGACGAAATGGTTATCTGAACACAGTTAAATAATCCATTAAACTTCTTTCAGTCGTTAACTCAGATACAACCGTCTAAGATGACATAATAATACGTAGGACGCATTTTACTAAATAATAATAAGGTATGGTAACACTATAACAAAAATGTTGAGAGTAAGGATTGTCCAAATTATCCAACGTTGTAACCACTTAGGAAGCGTTTTCGAAATACCTAGATCTAACGACAAATATTTCTAAAAAAAGCTTATTTTATTGTAAAAAAAAATCTTGTTGCTCTAGTTACTTGCTTATGTTATAGGGTTCTCTGAGGCGGATCAATCGAGACAATTCCGTCTCGCTTTTAGTGCAAAACATATATTTTTAAGGAGTTTAATAACAATTTAATATATAATAAGTTCCTATACGTGTAGGTGTCCTTCCAAAATTAAGTTCTTCATACTTTGTATTTTCTGGTATCATGTAATTTGTAGTATGTTTTAATGTAATTTGATGTGGTTACTTGATAATGCTTGCTGCTTTTTATTATACTATTTTGGCCAAGTTTTCATGGAATATTCAGAGTTCATTCGGAATCAATAAAATCACGATAAATTTTGAATGCATGTCTGATAAACCGATTAATGGAACAATTTCACTATACGTTGAGATTCGTTGAAATCGGTACACTAATAACTAGTTATTATTTTGTTATGCGAGTTGTTGAGCGTTAGTATGACACAAACATATTTTATATGTTTCCAGACCCGACATACTGGACATAGCTATTTTTAAGAATATCACACTTCATGTGTTTTCTTTAGAAGTACTACACGAGCTTAGCTCTGACCACCGTCCCGTCCTACTCCAGCTAGGACCCCCGGTAGACACCCCCCCTCCGACCAAAGTAATAGTAGATTGGAAAAACTTAACCGACCGACTTAAAACACTAGACTCTGAGCACCTTAATGAAATCCCCGACACCATAGACTCCGTAGAGGACGCTAAACGTGCAGCGTCTCACTTTACCAGGCACGTTCGTCAGTCAGTCAACGACTGTTCCCGCACAATTTCTAACGACTTCGGTCGTAGGGAATTGCCGGCCAACGTTCGACAAATAAAGAACAGCCAAGCTAGGGCACATGCCGACTGTCCGTCAGACGACAACCGGAGAAAACTCTGGCAAATCCAAAGAGAGCTCAGGGCTCGCCTTGACTCTCTGAGGGCCCACTACTGGGACAGAAAGCTAGGAGAGCTCACGCCATCCCATACAGCGTACCATGGCCTAGCGAGAGCTCTCAAAGCTGACCACGTTGCAGCCACACCCCCTCTCTTACGACCCAATCTTCCACCCGCTTTCGAAGATCTGGATAAGGCCGAATGCCTCGCTGACTCGTTTGAAGCACAGTGCACCCCGAGCGATAGTTCCATAAATCCCAACTTTGTAGGTATCGTCACCAATAAAATAGACTCACTAGGCCCACTGTCTCCAGACAGCGAGCCCATAGCTCCCACGACTTGCGAAGAGGTTCAGTCGATTATCAATAGGCTGCACTCTAAGAAAGCTCCCGGTCCCGATGTGATCACAAACAGGGCACTTAAATGCATCCCTCCCCAGCCACTGTACCTACTGGTAATGATATATAACGCCCTGCTGGCAGGATGCTCTTTCCCCACAGAGTGGAAAGAGGCTATAGTAATAGGTAAAAAACCTGGTAAGCCCGCTAACCTCCCCTCTAGTTACCGCCCTATAAGTCTTCTCAACTCCTTAGCAAAGGTGTACGAGAGGATAATACTCGCCCGACTTAAAGTCGTCATCGAAGCTAAAAAGCTTATCAATGACGAGCAATTTGGCTTTCGATCCAAACATTCTAGCGTCCACCAAGTGCACCGCCTAACGGAGCACGTGGCGCGAGGGCTTTACGATTGGAAACGTGGTCGCCTCACAGGAGCCGTATTCTTCGACGTAGCCAAGGCTTTCGACAAAGTCTGGCACGCCGGTCTCATTTATAAATTGCAAACCCAGGGTATCCCGGATAGGCTTTTATACCTATTAAAAGACTATTTAACCGATCGCACCTTTAGGTTTCGAATAGACGGCACTCTGTCGTCTAGGAGACCCCTAAAGGCCGACGTACCCCAGGGTTCAGTTCTAGCGCCCTACCTCTATACGCTGTACACGAGCGATATACCCAAGAGCCCTTATGTAGAGCTAGCCCAGTACGCGGACGACACTGCTCTTTACACGACCAGTCGTTCGCTACCGTACATAGTAGCCCGCCTTCAGAAAGCGATCAAGCGCTTAGGCGCTTGGTTCCGCCAATGGAGGATAGAAGCTAACCCGGAAAAGAGCAAAGCGCTTCTTTTTACCGGGTTAAACCGCCCTGACCCCAGATACAAAAAGGACCTTATATTATTTAATCGTGTGATTCCATGGGAACGCACTGTCAAATATCTAGGTGTAACCTTTGATAGTCGCCTGTCCTTTTCGCCGCACATACGTAGAGTCAGTCAGAAAGCCCGTTTTGTTCTTAACAGACTCTACTTCATGATTAATAAACGCAGTAGGCTACCTCTCCGTCACAAAGTGACATTATATAAAACTTGTATCCGCCCAATCATGTCTTACGCGAGCGCCGCTATAGCGCTTCGTCCCACGTATAAAACCTTCCAAACGATTCAGAATCGTTTCATGCGCACGGCAACCGGCTGTCCCTGGTATGTGCGTAACGTAGATCTGCACAGAGACCTAGAACTTGACACTATCGCTCAGCACTTTAAGAAACTCTCGAAAATCTATTTCGAGAAATCAATCCGACACCCCAACCCTCTCGTAGTTGCGGCTTCTTTTTACTCCCCCGACCTAAGCGCTCCTCTCCGTAAGAGGAGACCTAAACATATCCTTCATGACCCTGACGATCAGATGACTACTGACAACACACTCGTACCACCTACCACACAATCATACGCTACACACCGTCTTCGCCGGCGAAGACGAGGTCCCCGCTATCTTACGTCATCCGGACGTGGGCTCCATCCACGGCCTCGGAGACGTGCGGACCACTCACCGTCCGACCCCCCCGTTATCCCAAACGTCGCCTAAGCCGAGGTTCGGCCTCAAAGGAGGCGCCCTTAGGCAGTCGTTCCCATAGTTTCTTCGAGCCCTAGGGCTCAAAATTTCTTCTGGCAGAGCTTCTTTCCAAAGCTCGCCAAACAGCCCGGTTACGCTGTGGCAACCAATAGGGTTTGTACAGCTAATAGACAGTCCGAAAAAAAAAAAAAAAAAAATTATATGTTTCTCTGACTGTCTATCTTAAGTCTTTAATTTATGGAACTACTTAACAGATTTTGGTAGAATTTTCATCGGCAAGTAAATAAGTAGAGGAATATTACCAGGGTAAACCCTGCACAAATTTTTGCATTGTGATAATATGGCAAGTCAATGCTATAGATCCTGATATGAAAACTGGCCAGTGGATCATATTGATAATAATAACAGACAAATCTTTAAGAGACAGATAATAGTATTTTTGCTAAAAATTGAAGACTCAGTCATTGAAATATAATACATTTGTGACTTATTGTAGAGCCTTCCTATTCAATTACTTTAACTTCAAGGTATTTTCGTGCTGGTGCTATTGATTTTAGTTCCGTGGAAATGTAATATCTAAGCAATAGAATATGGAAGTAGGTACTTGGAAAGCTATTTACAAATTATTATAACTTAGGCGTACGAAAACTTTAATATTGAAATTTAGCTGGTCAGTTGAATAGTTACTACGAAGGATTCACTTATCATTACGCAAACGTTTGTTTATATGGCTGAACAGAGATTATGATGATGAATACGTATCTTTAACGTTCTACTAAACTAAAGAATATCCTTGTAAAGATGATTCTTGAATAGTGTATAAAGTGTTATTCTCCTACCAACATGCATTTAAATATGACATCTAATGTAACGGGGTTTTCAAATCACAAAGTAATGGTATGGAAAACACAACCAACTCTTTTCTTCGAATAGTTTCACTTATCATGTATTAAAAACCTTGTCGATTTCCCGAAAAATATGCTAACAAACTAACCCTCCCACCATCAAAGCTAAAACTCCACACCTGTAGTCCATACGTAATGTCTGTGAAAATATATAATGGTCTGCCAGACTGCATTCGAAACTTAGAAAAAGAAAATGAATTTTACACAGTATTAATGATTTTTTTTATTGGAGAAGTGTTATTACACAGTAAACGATTTTTTAAATGATAAGTTAAAATAGTTGAAATCGGTCTCTCTACAAATTACTAAATTATTAATTACAAATAAATAAAAATATGAAAAATAGTTGAAATCGGTCGGTCTACGGTCGATTCCAGACCAAGTTGCAACACCCAAACTGGGTATGTGTACACAATATGCAACGAAAAATAAATAAAAATATGAAAACTAATCTTGGGCGAAAAATTATTCCAATCTTATCCTTAATGAATGATTGGTATGTACCAATTTTAATTAAAAGTAAACTTAATTCATTACTACTAACGTCTGACATACCGATAAATATTAACAATGGATCCGATCTTGTAGCACAAACTTTTCGAAAAATGAAATGATTCAAATGCACTGTGAGACTTTGAAGTTATTATTGTGAAAACATACGTGAATATTGGATAAGAATCCCTGACCGTAAAGTAGTTTTCATATACAATTCCTTGACTCAGTGTTGCGCTTTTACGGTATTAAAACTGTTAAGATTATTCTTTATGACTCTTCTTGAGTGCTACTGTGATGGAAAACAATATACGTATAGAATAGTATATATAATATACGTATAAATATACTACTATTTTTACATAAAGCTCCTTCTGTTATATGTTTTTTTTTTCATTCCACTACAAGTTAGTTCTTGACGGCAATCCTGGTGTAAAGTGATGATGCTGTTTAAGATAGTTTCGGGCTATCCTCATTATAGTAAACCCCTATGGATTTTGACGTGACACCGTGTCGAAATACTAAATCGCTTGGCGTTACGTCTTTGTCGATTGGGTGGTAACGGGCAACGGGCTTAGCCCGAAGACTACATCGAACCCAGAACCTCCAACTTTATAATGTGACATTGCGCGCACTACGCCACAGAGGTCGTCCTTGCGACATATGTTTCGCTATAACTATCAAGGAAATACGAAAATCTGTTAAGATAATTTTATAGATTTCTTGTGCTATGATGGAGTACAATTCATTTAGAAGACATGCTAGGTTGCCTGGTAGAGATCGCGCTTTAGCAATAACGCCACCTATTGCACCTATTTTATTTTCTGTGTGTGTGTCCCTTCTTTTTTGTATGGTGCGCAATAAAGTATATTTTCATTTCATTTCGTTCAAGACAAAACAAATAATGTAGGTAATGAAATCCATGCAAATCTATTATATATTTACTTGCTATCATGAAATATGCGTCTATGAGAGAGATGTAATAAATGTAAATTTATAACAAGAGTTCATTGTCTGGTTTGTATCTTTAAAACTGCTGCTGCAACATTTTGTATGAGAGGAGTGTCAAGTTAGAGGCATCGACCGCGCACGTAATATTCGCTTCCGAAATTCTGTGGGTGGGCTAGTCACAGTCCCTTTATAATCAATAGCGGGGTGCAAACCTATCGCGCAGCCTCGCAAGGCATATTGCTCGCGCGGTAGCTCGCCTGGTGTGGATGCTCCTCCGCCGAGGCAATTTCACGTCCGGAAGCTTCTTTTGCCTGTCAGTCGAGCGTTGGAAATTACAGCGTACGTATAAAACATTGTATACGCTTTCAGTATTGCAGTCATTGCAATGCTGTCTCGAGAGGCAAGGAGGATTCTGTTTGCGAGTCTTCCCAGTTACCAGTAATAACCACAATCATACTTACATCTTTATGTATTGATTCAACACACTTCAATATTGTTCATACAATACTTAAAGAAAATCGTCAAACAAGTGAGAATTTCATTAAGTATTGCATGTTTGATTCAAATAAGAAAATCATCGTACTGTAAACTACACAATATGTTACTATAAAGTCATAACTTTTAATATGTGTTCAGTAAAAATAATTACTTCAAATGTAAATTTCTTTTTCTTTTAGTACCATCTGCTACCGGAGGTTGGCAATCATTAAGGCTAGTTGATTGTTTTTCACTACCGCCCTAAACAATGATCTTGAGCTCATATTAAACCACTGGCGAAGGTTCTTAAGCCAGGATGTTCGTCTTCGGCCAGGTCTTCGTTTGCCCTTTATTTTGCTTTGCATTATGAGTTTGAGTAAGTCATATTTGGAGTTTCGCATTATTTGGACCAGATATTCAAGTTTTCTGCTTTTTACACTTTGTAAATTTGGCAATATATTATTATGTTTACGTGTCATACCAGCGAAATCCAGAAACATATCTCATATGTATAATATACTGGCTGGTTCGGTAAACGTCGATATTGTACATATACTTAAAAAAATTGTCTAACAAATGAGAATTTAATTTGTTTTGTTATTTTATGTTTTATTCAAATAACGAAGTGATCATACCGATAAACCGAACATGTAACTAGCGAAAAAGCGTTTAAAGTGTGCTTAGTAAAAATAATAATTTTGGAATATCTCTTCCTTAACTTAAGGGCTTAATTTAGTGATAGTTTACCTATTTTTACCCCTTTAAATACTTTAGTTGGCACCATTTTTTTGTTTTTAACTAAGTACAAACCTTTTGTCACTTACAAAAGGTTTTTAGTTGCTTAATTACTTTACTTAATTAAATCTCGAGCAAAAATTGGAGTGTGGACTAAAAGCTGAAATATTCGTAGGTTTATTTTGATGCCAACAAGTGCATGCAATCGTACAATAAAGTTAAAGAAAAGGTACAGTTAACATGATTAAAAAAGCCGTGTCTACCTAAAGGAAACATTTCGTACAAGGGTGATAGATAAATATCGTAATAAGAGAATAATATGTACAGTAGGTACACCAAAATATTAATATTAATATAACAGACATATAACCACATCTAATATGTTAAATAAATATAAATTGAAGATGCTATTTCTTCGCAGTGAAAATTTATTCCCCTCGCACTGTTCACAGATAAGTAAATTACTTTTGTGACCTTATGAACTCTTTATATTTCTTTTTACAACCACACTCAAAGTGTATCTATTTTCTTTAAAATTAACAAGCAGTTCAACCACCTACTTTCAAGAAGATTTTTTAATTAATCTGTCACACTTTCAGGCTGTGTAAAACTCAAAACTCACTTGACAATCAGAGTGACTGATCCACAGTTTAGACCGAAAGACCCTTGAATGACGAGATTTTGCACAAAACATTCTTATAAAATGTGGAATACTAAAAATGAGTTTGACGACAATTTCCATATATGAGACTTCTCCACTTTAAACGCATTTTAAGTGAATTTTATGTGCTCTTTTGGAGTATTTAAAGACAATAATAAAGCCCAGTTTGATGCAAAATAGCTTTTCTTTCTTTATTTATAATATCTAATATCAGTTAATTTTTTAGTTAATTCATTAAAGCCGAAATTGCTTTATCGTTTTATCTTTGTCGAAATATACAATTTATAAGATCATCATCATGATCAACCCATTACCGGCTCACTACAGAGCAAGGGTCTCCTCTCTATATGAGTGGGGTTTGGCCATAGTCCACCACGCTGGCCATGTGCGGATTGGCAAACTTCACACGCCTTTGAGAACATTATGGAGAACTCTCAGGTTTCCTCACGATGTTTTCCTTCCTCGTTGAAGTGATATTTAACTTTTTTTAAACGCACATAGCTCCGAAAAGATAGAGGTGTGTGCCCGGATTCGAAGCGCCGACCTCTGATTAGGAGGCTGACGCCCTAACCACTAGGCTATCACCACTTATAAGATCAAGCCCACCAAAAAAACCTATTTATTATTCTCCCAACGTATCTATATTGTAAAGATGTAATTTTAAAAACATATGATAGGATAAAGATATCTATATGCTATACATACATTTCAAGGCATTGTGAAATAAATACTGAATGCCGACGTAAGCTAGACGACTGGAACCCCAGACACGGTTTGAGCAAATCCAAAATCGATAGATGCTCTACAAGTTATAAACGCACACAAAGAGTTTATGACGAGTGATCGCGGGACTCGTTTAAATCCATCTGCGAATGCGAGGAAGCTGGCTTGGTCCAAGCTTTCAAGACTTATTATACCAATGGTTATGAAATCTTGCTTATTTATTTATCCAAAGCGCCACCAACAGGTTTATATGAAAAAAAAAAAAAACATTTTAAAAACCTTAAGTGTAGGATAATAACATAAATACATATAAATCAATTTAGAGGTAACTACTTGCACTTATAAATAGATGTATGCTAGAGATTAACATTATATAACATAGGGATGCTGCGATAGCCTAGTGGTTAGGACGTCAGCCTCCTAATCAGAGGTCGAGGTTCGAACCCGGGCACGCACCTATAACTTTTCGGAGCTATGTGCGTTTTTAAGCAATTAAAATATCACTTGCTTCAACGGTGAAGGAAAACATCGTAAGGAAACCTGCACGCCTGAGAGATCTCCATTATGTTCTCGAAGGCGTGTGAAGTCAGCCAATCCGCACATGGCCAGCGTGGTGGACTATGGCCAAACCCTTCTCTTATTGAGAGGAGACCCGTACTTTGTAGTGAGCCGAGAATGGGTGCGGTGGATAGAGGTGCGTGCGCGGGTTCGAACCCCCGACCTCTGATTATGAGGTGGACGTCTTAACCACTAGGCTATCACAGCTTCTATAATAATAAAAACCTTTAAATGCTGTTGAGTGAAATTAAAACCACTTGATTGTTAACACCGATGCTCTAAATGACTAACAATATTTATTACCCCAATAACCAACAGATGCAGGGCAATCAACTAGTTTTGGACAGTGGCCAAGAAACTTTATTATATCTACTATTCAATTGTTTCTTCATATTAATTTGCATCTTTGTACGATCTCCGTGGCGAAGTGCGTGCGCTGTCGCATTATAAAGTTGGAGGTCCTGGGTTCGATTCTTGGCTCGAGTCTGGTCTGGTGGGAGGCTTCGGCCGTGGCTAGTAACCACCCTACTGACAAAGACGTGTCGCTAAGCGATTTAGCGTTCCGGCACGATGTCGCGTAGAAACCAATTGGAAGCGTGGGTTTACTATACTCCTAACAGGTTAGCCCGCTACCATCCTAGACAGCATCATCACTTACCATCAGGTGAGATTGCCTCAAGGGCTAACTTGCAGTGTATAAAAAAACAGATAATCATCTTTGATTTTATAAGATTCCTCTGCAAGAAACAGTTATTTTTATTACTATACCTACAATAAATATTACTATAATTATTATCTTTTCTTTAGTTTCCACGTTCAAACCAACTTTACATAAATGCAAGAATTAATCTTTAATTTTACGTGTTTATGGAGGGCCAAACCTTCATGATAACTTTTTACGAATATGTAAGATTGACCGCTCCTTCTTATTATTAAAGAGAAGTATAAATATTATTATTACTTATTTCGTATAAAGTATTAGTTTTAAAGATAAGACATTGTATAAACCAATTCCAAAGACCAAAACTGTATAATCTCGTTACTGACTTGGAGTTAACGAGTCTGCACCACGCTCGCATCTGTTGTTGGCTGCTTCTCAAATAATATTTACCAAACAATTATAACTGTGCTTTATTTGAATAAGGTCCATATTTATCCATGTCAAAAGTGCTGGAGCATGCGAGCGTATATATGGTACGGCGCGCTCTTCAAAATTCTCACGTGTCAATTTAGTATTTATGTTGAGAGTAAGTAAATAGATATACTGAACTCAAATTTCATCTGCTAGCTATAATATAATATGTCGGCATCATTTACATTATATGTAGATTGGAGTATAATATGCTATTATAATATGAGTGATGCAGTAAAATCTTACTTCTTTGATTTTTTATAAAATATTAAAGCAACCGCAGGGCGACATCTGTTGATACAGGGTGAAATTATTAAAACAACCAGCACCGTTTCAGCTGAAACCGCAATTTTCAATAGCTTTCACGACGTAGTACCACTATTTTCACATAGATGGCGCTGTAAGTAAACGTGTAAAATTTCTTTAATATCAGAACAAACTCGATAAAAGCTTTAAAGATATTGAATAATATATATATTTTTTTATGTAAATATTGTTTATATCACATAGATGCACAAAATAGCATACAATGCTTATGCATAGACTGTGACTATTTCAATGTTATCGATCGAACTTGGACAAGGTTAAATTGCTTGACGAGCAGTCTGTTCTTTCATCGACAGTGAACCTTTTCAAATTAAAGGAAACCTTTCAAAAGATTTCATCATCAACGAACTTATAAAAATAATAGCTTTATATAATTATGGTATAGTATACATACTAAACTCTGAGGGACACTCATAAAAAAACCTCAATAAACGGTAACAGCTAGCAGTCTAAATCGTAACCACGTTTCTACAAACTTACCTATTGCTCTTCAGTGTCAATTGTCTACCAAATCAATAATGCTAGTTTATTTATGCGTCTACTGACCGGCTAAACTTTTAAGCTACAAAGTTAATTTATATTGACCTACACAGCCATTAAAATAGCCACAAGCGATGCCTAAACTCCATTTTTGTGCCAGCATTAAAAACATTGTTAACCTGAATTGTCTGAAATTTTTACTAAGTATAATATTACTAGTCGATGCCCGTGACTTCGCCCGCGTAGATTAGAAGTTTTAAAAACCACTATGGAATAAGCTACCAATTCAACGAAAGTTTATGTGGCAAGCTAAACTATAGTTAAAGTTAATTGACGAGTTATTATTTTTTTCATAAATCCCGCGGGAAATGTAAAGGGATAAAATGTATCCCATGTCAATCTCCTGATTCTAAGCTACCTCCCCACTGATTTTCAGCTAAATCGGTTAAGCCGAGTTCTTTTCTTGAATTATAAATAGTATAACTAATACGACTTTCTTTTATATATGTATATAAATATATAGATAAACATTTGATCCCCAATTGTAGATTTGTATAGATAGTGTATGTATGGGCTGAAAAGTGAAATAGGCAATTTTGTACCTTGTAAAAATGCATAGATCAAAAACATAATTATATTATAAAATTCGTTCGGTTTGCGATGAAATTTTCAAGATTAATGGGGAAGAAAGTCGAGGGGCTCAAAAGGACACCTTTTATCCGGAGAGTACTTATATGTTGACCTTACAACGACAAATGCAAAGCTTTGTTAGATGTTTTGAATATAAAAATGTGAAGCTTGTCAGGAAGTTTATAATTACGTGATTATATAATATTAATTTAATATTATAATGGTGATAATTTTTAAAATTATATAATATATTATCTATCTGTCGGCTGCTTTCAAAAAGGTGGCCTGGAAGAGATCGCTTTTAGTGATAAGGTCGCTTTTATTGATAAGGTCTCCTTTGCTTTTATGTTATGTATTTCTTCTTTCCACTTTTCTTTTGTTTCAATGTGCAATAAAGTTATTTAAATAAATAAATAAATACATTAATATAGTAATCTATTAATGAATATATTAATTAAAAAATATATTCTTAGTGTTTTGCATACATACATTTGGCATAGGTACATGCATTATGTGAAGAAATGTCCTGAAAACTGAAGGAATTTTGATGTCAGATCTAAAAATCTTGTAGGGCAAATTTTTGTACAAATTTTTTTTGACGAGGTTTCGCGTATAATATACCTACTCGTACTAAACTGAGCTTAATGCACTTTGTACTCCTGCGTAAATAAAATTCAAAGTTATTAAATTTCGTATTTTTACGTTTAAAGTATTTATTCATGCCAGCCAATCACAGGCACATATGAAGCGTTTATACATGTAATTATTGCGTTTTTGTGTGGTTATGCTGATGAATTCGTTAAGTTAAAACACAACACAATTCCTTAACTTAAAAAGCAACGCTACGCACAAAAAGCGACCTAGTCTGAGAAGAATCCCACAAGTTAAGCTAGGTTCTAAAGCAGTTTTTACTCAAATTTACGATTTTGCGTTTTAAAGACGGTAATGTGACGTCTTGGTGGAGAAAAATAAAGCATAGGTAGGTACGTAAGCGGCATAACGCCACGCTAAATTGCCTCTTCCATCTTGCCGAGTTTTGCCCTCTACGGCGTCGAGAGGGTAAGCTTTCTTAATAACTTATTACCTACCCACCTACTAGTGTACTATTTGTACGCGGTATTGTAATAATTCAACAAATTCAAATTCAACAAATGTCTATATTTTAAGAACTCGCTCAGTGGCACTATTTTACACGACTACTACACACTAACAACTACTATTTGTCGGTAAAAACTTGAGTAAGTTTTTAACGAGGCGTAGATCTTCGTGATATGTACCTACACGCTCAGAGATTCCTTAGAAATAAAATAAAAAATAAACAAAGAGTCGCATAATTTCTAAAGATCTAAAGACAGCAAAGTAAATTCACAAAATTCTAAATGCAAAGGAATTTAAAAAATTTAATGTCAACCATTAAAATAATTTAATTGAGACTTCAATAATTTCTAAGCGATAAAACGTCGTCTTTACTCATAGTCACCAATTCTTGTTACTCATCTATATACGAATATTATAAGGTAGGTACCTAACGTTTGTGATGTTGGGTGTTCGGGGTAATCCGTAAACCCTGTACTGTACTGTACAGTAGGTACTGCTCCGATTGTTTTCACCAATAGGAGATAAGAAGCTACATTATCAGAAAGTAAAATAGGTAACTATATTTTATACCCGTATTTTCTTTTTGTTATCACCTCACATACCACTTAAAATTATATTAAGAACTATCTTATTAGAGCAATATTTCATACCCATGCTTGTTTATTATTTATATAATCCTTTGGATTCTTCTACAAGCTTACGCTTTTATAAACTTTGAACTTATTGAGAGACATCCCAAATTAATACATTTTTTAACGCTGGTAATGCGCGTATTTGCGCATCCCCTCCGGAAGCGGCGCAGGCAGGACTGTGCGACCCACATAACCCGCCATCCCCTTTTTTGGGTATGCCATCGCACAACAAACCACAGGTGGTACAAATTCTAAAACGAACTCAATAGGAACACGCATATCTGCGTCCAACTCGACGTCAAAGCGTAATATCCGATATAATTTATAAGAAACGTTTCGATGCCAAAAAAAATATATACTTTAGTAATCTTTATGACTTGCACGTGAGAGATTTAATTTAAGCAACGACATTCTTTATATTAATAACCTTAGTGACAGTAAAATATTGATTGTCGCGTGTTATATAAAAGAAGTCTCATATTACCCTCAATAATTTACCAGGAATGTGGGAAGAATCCCAAACACCATCAACGACCAGGTATATATCACTGGGAAACTCATTTAATGTAGATTAATTGTAACTACGTGGATAATCTTAAATCAATGTGTAGAAAGATTTTTTAAAGAAAAATTTAAACGAGAATATTTAGCTTGAAGAATCTTATAGCTAAAGCAGTTAAGGTTCTTTTTGCTTTGTAGTTAACTCAGAAATTATATCTCTACTATATGACCTTTTATAAATAAATAAAATACCTTATGTTTACGGCCGTAAGGTCCATTATAGAATAATCTACAAATATATTTTAACAACGATTAGGATACAATATTGACGCTATAACAATTAATTAACATAAGAATCTCATTATCTCTGTTTGACGACCTACGTGGCGCAGCGCGCACGCTGTCGCATTATAAAGTTGGAGGTCCTGAGTTCGATTCCCGGCACGAGTCTGGTCTGGTGGGAGGCTGCGGCCGTGGCTAGTTACCACCCTACCGTCAAAGGCGTGTCGCCAAGCGATTTAGCGTTCCGGCACGATGTCGTGTAGAAACCAATTATGAGTATGGGTTGACCATACCCCACAGGTTAGCCCGCTACCATCTTAGACTACACCATCACTTACCATCAGGTGAGATTGCCGTCAAGGGCTAACTTGTAGTGGATGAAAAAGAAAATTAATCTGCTTCAGGAATCATTTTATACGGATCCTCATTCATGTTTTTTCCCGAATGTCAAAATATGAATTTCTTTATATTCAAACTTTTTTATCGTGCTTTACTTACAATGTGTTTTTTTTTTTCGTACATTTTTTGGTATCCTAAGTGGGGTGAGATCAAACCAATTTAAGATGGTTAACAGAAGGATCAATGATGTACACACTCCCAAGAAGCGCCTAAGAGGAATCGTGATCATGGTATTTATTGTAAGCTTTCGCCTGTAGTGAGGAACCAAATTACAAAGACTTTGTGTTGTTTAAATACTTTTAATAACTTTTAATGTAATTTATCACAACAACAATATTTCCCGTTAAGTCCTTGATACCAAACCACCATCATGTCATCTGTCAAAACGGGTACGGATTCTTTTTGACCACAGATCATATACAAAAGTCAGGCAATACAGGTCATTGTTCCCTTTCAAGATATATCTCGTAACGTCTTGCTTGATTTCTCACGCCGTCATTTTTTCTTGACTGTGTATTTATATTTTGGTAAGTCAAAAATGACTTGTTGGGAGCAAGTTTTAACTGCTTATTTATTCTTCTTCTCTTCTTCTTCTTTAGGTGCCTCTCTAACTAGTGAAGATTGGCAGTCAGAGTGGCATATTTTACCTTGTCTCTCGCGAGGCTTAAAAGCTTATTTATTGGTAGTAGAAAAGTCACGACCCAACAAATAACAAAGTCATTTGTGTTATAAAGTACCATGTGTTATTAGTGCTGAAAAAAGTGCCGTTAGTAATAGTACCGTCCATGTTAACAAGCTGGCACACGCTCTGAGTGGAGAAGGCGCTATTCAGCATAGCAGGCTAAAGAGGAGTGACGTCCCAATCTTACAGAAAAGATTTGTCACGTCTTGACATCGGGAGAGCCGTGTGAGGGGCTTCACACAAATATGGCTCTCGACGAAAACATAACCTGAGCAATCAAACAAAGGCTTATTGTTTAAATAACAGATTGCAATGGAGCAGAAACATTAGCAAAAAAAAAAAAGTAATAGTACAGAAAATAGGGAAAGCAAAGCAAAAACAGCCTTTGACAAGTCCAGCTTGCCGCAAGTATTCAAAATTACCTTGCATACACTCGCTGAACTTAATGGTCTGCATTAAGTTCAGCGAGTGTATGCAAGGTAGACCAGAACCATCTTGTCGGCAAGATACAAGCAAGAGGTCAGAGGCGCTCGACGAGAGCGTAAAGCCAGTATAAAGTAACTCTTACATTTACCCCTAGAGCGTTACAGAGAAATTGACTAAGCATTTAAATATGGCGGACTAAAGTGTTGTTTCTATTTCGATACAAGATTTTCTACATGAAAAAGGGATGTAATGTTATGTTCGGAAATGTTTTGTACGTATGTGATGTCACAAACTTGAAACGAAAAAAGTACTGCAAAGACGTTAACCTACTTCTTTAGCTTTGTATTGTTTTGTCTGTCTCTCACATATCTCGTCATAATCTCATCTCATATTCTTATTTACCCATCATGTATGTACCCTAAGCTGTCCCAATCTTAGCATACCTAATCAGTCCTCCATAAAAAGTAGGATAAAAATTAGACTATTGATGATTATAAGAAATATCTAAAACACCTTTATCAAAACAGATGATGGTAAATGTTTTGTTTATTGTATAAAATAATACATTTCCCCTTCCCACAGATGCCAACGAGAAATAAAACAAAAATAGTAAAGAAAATCCATGAAACCTACGTTTATGCATTTGCTTTATTACAGGATACAAACTTCTCCAGAGTTCCACTAGATTTCTGCGTCACTGACTTTTCAAGAAAGCTTTCTTGTATCAAACAAATTGATGTTTCACGAACAAACAGTGGAAGGTTTCCACAAATAGTAAATCCACTTACGAAAAAGGGGCGTTTTGTTGCTTTCAAAGGCTCTCTGTCATCCATCCTTTCCTATTTGCTATTGTAGATAAATATTCTTTAGCTCTGAGCTTCTGAACTCTTAAACTATCCATTGGTGGTATAAAGTTTTCAAATTGATTTCATTGAGATACCTTAGGATTAATAATTTTTGTGTGGTTTTGCTAGAAATATTTAATTTGAAGCGGTGATAGCCTAGGTTAGGGCGTTAGCCTCCTAGTCAGAGGTCGGCGGTTCGAATCCGGGCACGCACCTCTAGCTTTTCAGAGTTATGTGCGTTTTTAAACAATTAAAATATCACTTGCTTCAACGGTGAAGGAAAACATCGTGAGAATACCTGCACGCCTGAGAGTTCTCCATAATGTTCTCAAAAAAGGCGTGTAAAGTCTGCCAATCCGCATGGCCAGCGTGGTGGAATATGGCCAAAACCTTCTCACATTGAGAGGAGACCCGTGCTCTGTAGTGAGCCGGTAATGGGTTGATCATGATGATTTAGTTAATTCACACACGCAAAACAACTAGGTATGGTCTTCTCGTCTCTGAACCTGTACGGAGTAGATTTGTTACATAACATGGCTACAGAACTAGACTTGTTCGCGAAGCAGAAAATCGTCGAAACTACGAGCGAAGGACTTCGTAATGACTTTCAAGAACTACTTGTAGACAGTTACTGAGTATACTCTCTTACATTCTTATTACATTATTTAAAGTAAACAGTACAGTATTTATCTAAGTTATAAGATCAGCTAAAATGATCTCGTGTGGCCTTTATCTACTGAGATAAAGCCCACACGAGATCATTTTAGCTGTTTTTAGATAACTAGGTGTTTTTTTATACACTACAAATAAGCCCTTGACGGCTATCTCACCTGGTGGTTAGTGATGATGCTGTCTAGGATGGTAGCGGGCTAACCTGTTAGGAGTATGGTAAACCCACGCCCCAAATGTGTTTCTACGCAACGGAACGCTAAATCGCTTGAGGACACGTCTTTGTCGGTAGGGTGGTAACTAGCCACGTCCGAAGCCTCCCACCAGACCAGACTCGAGCAGGGAATCGAACCCAGGACCTCCATTTTTATAATGCGACAGCAGGCGCACTGCACGTTCTCCGTTTGAAAATCTAATGGAGTCGGAGTTTTCGGAATGCAACGAAGGTATTGTTGATTCTATCTCTAGGATGCCCCCGATCAAGCTGCTCCGTGCCAGATTTCAACAGGATAATAGATAGCTAATTTATAAAGCCGTGCATAAATTAATGAATAATCATGCAAACAGTTTCCAAGTTAAGGAACGCGCCTTGCTATAGGAATAATGTGGTAGAAATCATCACCGTTATACCGTCCATACGAAGCGATTTGTCTCGTTTCGCCGACCATAACCGAAATAATTTTCAACATCACGTGTTTTGTTAATGTGATTTTTACGATGTTCGGAACAGAGTAAAACAGAGTCGATCATCACGGGATTCAATTTTTTTTCATTGATGACCTCCGTAGCGCAGCGCGTGCGCTGTTGCATTTTAAAATTGGAGGTCCTGGGTTCGATTCCCGGCTTGAGTCTGGACTGGTAGGAGGCTTTGAGCGTGGCTAGTTACCACCCTACCGACAAAGACGTGTCACCAAGCGATTTAGCGTTCCGGCACGATGTCGTGTAGAAACCAATTAGGAGTATGAGTTAGCTATACCCCTAACAGGTTAGCCCGCTACCATCTTAGACTGACTTAGTGAATAAAAAAAAATAATATAATAAGCCGAAGAGGACTTCAGGACTTAAGTCACATTTGTGACGTTAACGAATAAGATTACACAGACAAAGGTTTCCATATTCGTACAAGCAAACGTAAATTACTTCTGGTAGATTCCTTTGAGTCGAAATTAACATTAACAAAATTATTCTCTTTCATGGAAGTGAAATTAACTCTGCTTAATTACAAAATTTGACCTTTGCAGAGTCTATCGTTTCATTATTTAACCACGTCCATCAGCGATAGTGAAGAGTAAATTAATTTACTCAGTAATACAATCTTAGATTCGGACGAGTCTAAGATTCTACAAGCAGTGTACGGTGGCTGACTTTTAATCAATTCTCTTGCTGGGTGCATATTAATTTAATACAGATAGATCGGAAATTTTAAGGTTAAGAAATTTAAAACATAAAGTTTATTTACATGAACCGATCGGATTAAAAAGCGCTGCAAATTAAAAGAAAATGTTTAAAAAGTACGCCTACCATACATACATATATACGCCCGAATCCTACTTATATTATAGACGTGAAATTTTGTAATTATGATGGATGGATGTTTGATACTTTTTTACGTAAAAACGATATAATGGATTTTTATGAAACTTTACAATAATATAGCTTATACGTCACAATAGCACATAAGCTACAATTTTTGTGAACTGTCCAAATATACGATAAGTGTCAGGTAAGTAGGATAAAATCACCTATTATAATAATAATTTTAATGTCATGAAGTAAGTTCTTGTCTATGCCACGCTAATCTAGCTACTCGAAATACTAATCCTGCGTTGACGAAGTCGCGAGGACCAACTAGTCGAACTATCAATTCTACGTCAGTGTATTTAATCTAAAATCTTCAAGGGTAGATTAAATTTCCTACTCTTACGTGTAGATAGATGGTATACTCTTTCTGTTCCAGTATCATGAGTGGTTTTTCTCAACACGAAACATTCATTAAGTGGTATACATAGTATATACGATATATATGGTGATACGAGAGTGATAATCAGTTCAGTTGTATAAATATCCCTAATCGGTTACTACCGAGTTACTACGCGAAATGGGAACGCGAAACGCAGATACCAAAGAGAGTGTTTACCAGTCAAGTCCGAATCCTCCCAGACCAGACCAAAAACTGTCCTCGTTGGGAATTGAACTATAATTTACAAGATCGAATTGCTCAGCTCTGTGCCAAGTAAGTTGTCACAGTGAACAACCATGATATGAAATAATGTTGAAGGTGATTTCTCGAGCATAAATTAATTTGCATCAAAGACTTAATTCTTTTAATTCATCAGAAAACGAAAACTAAGAGACCACGAATTGGGCCACTTTACCGAAAAAGTGAAACGCAATTTTCAACTTTTCGTGTGATCATCTAAGCTCTCTATTATCGTTTCATTTTCCGACTTCATTAATAGCGGCTTGCTCTTTTCAATCCCATTCACAGTCCTGCCACTAAGGCCTCTGGGCTTTGAGAACGGAATTCAAATCGAATATTTCCAACGCCACCGACTCAATTATACTTGTAGAGGATTGAATAACTTTATTCAATTTTGAGAATTTATTTACAAATCTAAATTGGCATTGGATGGGAGAAATTTGATCAGTGAAAATATTTTTTATTCTAACATTATAACGTACTTCCGAACTTCTCTTAGAAACGGACTAGATTTCTATAGACAAAGTAATTACTATTACGAAAGTAATTAAAATTGTGATGAAATAATACATTGATCAAAAATCCTTCTACTGATTGAACATTAGCCGTGAAACTGTTATACCGATTCTGATGAAATTTTGTATAAAAATATTTTACATCCGGGTGAAGGATATGATATTTCTCATGCTGGGTGGCATTAAAAAACAAAGAACAAAATTATGTGCTAGAGAAGTTCGCCCGGGGCCTTTTGAAGTACAGTCTTCACAAAATAGCACGTTTGACATTTTTTCATTTGAAAAATTCGTTGGTGCTCATTGGCAGTATAATCGACAGTATGTTTTGAGAGCGACCGGCATAACGCTCACATGTGCCGTCATGTCCCCTTTGCGTTAATTCTATTATGTTTTATATTATAAAGTTGCAGGTCCTGAGTTAAATTCCCAGCTCGGATCTGGTCTGGTGGGAGGCTTCGGCCGTGGTTAGCTACCATTTTACCGAGAAAGACGTGTCGCCAAGTAAAAAAATAAAAATAAAAATCTTTATTAAAAGTGGTTTAGTTCCAGCACGATGTTGCGTGCCATTTAGGGGTATGGGTTAACTATACCCCTAACAGGTTAGCCCGCTACCATCTTAGACGGCTAGGCATTATAAAAGTTGACGAGTGTGTGTATGTGATAAGTTCCTAACGGGCTACCAACCAGTCTGTTTAAAACAAAATAATTTATATGATGGCAGTCAGAGAATGGCGCCATCTAGTTTTATAATCATGTACGTGCTCTTGACGCAATACTAAGTGGGTTATGTAGGTTCTTATAAGACGCACCGGCGCATTGCATTCATTACATTCGGTCGGTTCGGTTCGGTGGTGAAATCGCGGTAGTGCATAGTCCTACTTGGTGGAGCGTATAGTCTGCTCCTTATAAATTACCATACTTATAATTGTAATTCTGTTCTACCAAGAGTATCTGGTCTCTTTGCCCGAAACTATCCACGTCTACCCAAATTACCGACGAAGACACGCCCCCGCCCCGTAGTCATCCTATACATAAATAAAGTACAGCTAGTCTAAACGTAAATTTGCAACATAAACAAAATTTAACTTCCGACTAAACAGAATAGCAGTGAACGCAGCTTAATTACAGCGGTTGGCCTCTATAAAATCTAATATCCTTTTATTATTTAACGGCGTCCATCAGCCGTAATGAGGGGTAAATTCATTTAGTTAGTGACGACGTCGCAATTTAATAGAACCAGCCTATGCTGTCAAAAATTTAATCCACTCTCCTGTAAGCCTTACGGGTAGCTATTATGTTTTATTGATGGATCGTAACTTCACCGTTAAAATGTAGCTGGCTTCAGGTCTAAGCATGCCTCGCATAAAACGATCATGGGTTATAAATTATGACATTACGATGTGAGTAAGGAGTTATGAGGGAGAGAATTATTCATCATCATCATCATGATCAACCCATTACCGGCTCACTACAGAGCACGGGTCTCCTCTCAACATGAGAAGGGTTTGGCCATAGTCCACCACGCTGGCCATGTGCGGATTGGCAGACTTCACACGCCTTTGAGAACATTATGGAGAACTCTCAGGCGTGCAGGTTTCCTCACGATGTTTTCCTTCACCGTTGAAGCAAGTGATATTTTAATTGTTTAAAAAAAAACGCACATAGCTCCGAAAAGTTAGAGGTGCGTGCCCGGATTCGAACCGCCGACCTCTGATTAGGAGGCTGACGCCCTAACCACTAGGCTATCACCGCTTCCTTAAGAAAAGAGAAGAGAGAGAACGCACAAGAGAGAATTATTCAAAAAGCGACTATTATTGTACCAGAGGTGACATTCATTTCATTTTTCATTTACCTGGCTAAGTTTGTTGTGGGCTTCTTCTTAGACCGGGGCGCGTTTGGAACCCTCATAGCTTTAGTTTTAAGTTTACGAATCTAGTTATCACCATCAACTCACTATGTAAATTATTGACGCGTCAAAAGCGCCTTTTAAAGGACTATTTGAATAAAGATTATTTTGAATTTCAATTTCAATTTCAATTTATAACATACATTTTAGTATTTTTACCATTTACTACAATTAAATAAGAAGCCTTTTAAACAAAAAAAAAATCACATACTTATATGTTCTAGGACAGGACTCCATAGCAGATAGCTGCAAAATCCTCACTTAAGACTTAACAATACTTAATAATGTACACATGCCTCACGAGTTAGGCTATGAACACGTGATAAAATTCCTATAGGATATTTTAAAGGACGTGGATAAAGTCGCGGGCTAATGCTTTGTAAAAAGTTGTTGCCTTTCATATTAAAATTGAACAAAACTGTAATATGTTTTAGTGAAATTCCATCTCTTGCCCTTTAGCCTTCCAATTAATATTTAATAAGTGTAACTCTAGCAATTAATTTAATTAAACAGTATTTATTATAGCAGGTGGTTGCGAGAATATAGACCAGTCTGGCGCAACATTTCGAATACAATTTATGTTATTGAGAAGGAGCAGTGTTTTTAATTAGGCAGAGTATATTTTAAGACATGTTTTTCCTCGTGATATGACCCAAAATGCGTCAACACTCCGTCATTCACGTACATCACTTTACACTTCATGGTGTACATTCGTCACATCGATTGATCGCCAATTTAAAACAACCAAATAGAGAGATCAAAGGGCGTGGAATAAAATCAGTCGATATCATTAACTGTTTCTTCTTCGAAGTTGCTACCCAATTACCACGCTTTATTCCTATATCGGTATCGGTATATTAGAAGCGGTGATGGCCTAGTGGTTAGGGCGTCAGCCTCCTAATCAGAGGTCGGCGGTTCGAATCCGGGCACGCACCTCTAAATTTTCGGAGTTATATGCGTTTTTAAAAATTAAAATATCAATTGCTTCAACGGTGAAGGAAAACATCGTGAGGAAACCTGCACGCCTGAGAGTTCTCCATAATGTTCTCAAAGGCGTGTGAAGTCTGCCAATCCGCACATGGCCAGCGTGGTGGACTATGGCCAAACCCTTCTCATATTGAGAGGAGACCCGTACTCTGTAGTGAGCCGGTAATGGGTTGATCATGATGATGATGATGATGATTCCTATATCCAATTTGTTATCGTAAAAATAATGCCTCTATGTTCAAAGTTATTCTGTATAACTAATATATTTTATAGAATACAAAAAGTTTTTAATTTAACTTTTAAGTGCTTGTATCTCCATCTATTCGCTTATCGCTCTAATACGCGTAGGTACTACTGAACGGATTCAAATCTTCAGACTTATTTTTTATCACAGGTTATTTTTTTTATTCCGAAAAATAAAAGGGTTTATCCGGTTATAAATCTTTTATCCATTTTGATGCATAAAAAAGATTGAAACAATGAAGATTTCTTCAGTTCCTTTGTTCTATCAGTTTAATCTTGCCTAAACTTTCGAGAAAACCAGCAAAATATTATTAAAGATATAAAAAATTTCTGCTCAACGAATAGCAAGTAAGGGGTTACTTCAGGCTTAACGATAATAAATACATGGATACATAACGATACAAAAGAATGTTATATATGAACGTGGCAGGGCAAAAGAGTAAAGGAAGACCAAAGAAGATATGGATGGATTGTGTAAAAAAGGGAAATGCGGTTAAAAGGTGTGGGTAGTGAGCTGACGGCAGTGAGTGGAAGAAGAAGACGTGGTGTGCCGACCCCACATAATGTGGGATAAGGGCAAGAAGAAGAATACATGGATACATACCGCATGATTAAAGGGTGTCATTACTTGATAAAAACGATAAGGTATTTCTTCATTATTTTACATACAAATTCAGTAGGAGTGTGGATTGAGGTTAGTAATAAATTTTCGTTGTCAATTATGGAAACTGTGAAAGTCGCATGCCAGAATTGTCCTATAGAGCGCCAAACTGGTTCAACCGACAATTTAGTGAATTGAGCCATTTCCACAGGATTTTATAAACACCTTAACCTTCGTGGATAAAGTTGAAGCATCATTTAGACAAATATAAATGCAAAAATTATTTTATAAATAAGTTGCCGAGTCATTGTTTTACGCAGTGACAAAACAGCGGACGTAATTAGTGTAAGAAACACAGCGACGAAATCCATTTTTTATTTCGGAATAACAAATTGTCATGAGCGACATTGTAGACAAAAGATAGTTAACAATGAACTTTCAACAAAAATATTAATTTTAATATAGTTGTAGTACAAGCTGGGAGTTGAAGGTAAAAGAGCACATTGAATGAGATTGCCCTTTTTTTTTTTTTTGTTTACGGGGGGGGGGAAATCTCCTAGTGAGATACCCGACTATTGCTTTGGGGAAAAGCTCGGGTTATGTGGGATTTTTACCCACTAAAACCCCCTCGGTGGCCACCATCAGCATAAAACAGTGGGAGGCTCCGGGATCTCCTAGGAACGCACCGGTGCCTCCCTTATGCTCCTATTTGCCTCCTCGCGGATGTAGGTCCGCAAAACTAACACGGCTTACTGAGTAGCATATTGTCTTTCGTCACGAGGTCGCATAAGAGTTACCAGAATTCCCCATTCTGGCCGCTCACGACCCCAAGGTCCCAGAATTGCCCTACCAAGTAAAGGCTGCGGTAAGCTGTCCTCTTAGTTCACGTGAAAGGCAAGATTAGAGTGGCAACGTATAGTCAAGTGTACCACAACACTTAGATGGCCACCACCACCGCTCAAACCGAATCAAATTTTACGACAAAGAAAAAATTCTGTATTATATAATTCTACAGTACATTATTCTACAGTCTATTGTTAGAAGCTGTGATAGCCTAGTGGTTAGGGCGTCAGCCTCCTAATCAGAAGACGGCGGTAATGCGGGCACGCACCTCTAAGTTTTCGGAGTTATGTGCTTTTTTAAAAACAATTAAAATATCACTTGCTTCAACGGTGAAGGAAAACATCGTGAGGAAACCTGCACACCTGAGAGTTCTCCATAATGTTCTCAAAGGCGTGTGAAGTCTGCCAATCTGCACATGGCCAGCGTGGTTGACTATGGCCAAACCCTTCTCATATTGAGAAACCCGTGCTCTCTAGTGAGCCGGTAATGATCATGATGATGATGATGACAGTCTATTGCTATTTTAATCTCCTCTACTCCTCTCATAACTAAATCCACGATCTGTATTAAAACTTTTAAAAACAACTTGTTTCCACCTCGATTTTCCTTTTTTTATATTGACAATTAAGTATCCTGAACATGCAATGAATGAATCCAATTATCTAACAATGCCAAGTCTCACGAACATTCCTTATATATTAGCATTGAGTGCGATTGATATTAAGAACTTTGATAAAGAAAGCACAGACTACCACCACCCCTACAACTAGTTAATGTAAATTAGTCTGTGGATTTCATTAAACCGAGTCATGAACATAAAAGGCGAAATAGAAGTTCATTTTGACGAAAAAAACTTTCCAACATCACTCGTAGCTGTTCATTTGCATGATAAAAATTATATTCTCTTTTAATTATTGTGCGCACTGCGATATTAATGGGTCCCCTAATTTGTTTTGGAAAAGCCAAATTTACATGAATAATGTATTATGCTGGGTATGATTTTAACGTGAAGCATATTTATGTAATACTAGCTATTGCCTACGACTTCGTCTGCATGGATTAAATTATTGCAAATATTTTAGGAGTATGCTCGAGTGTAGTTATGTCATGGTTTATTACTTTATCGTTCATTATCTGTAATTCAAATCATTCATATCCTTTCAATCCTACTAATATTATAAACGTGAAAGTTTGTAAGTATGGATGGATGGATGTTTTCTCTTTCTCTCTTTCTTGTAAAAACTACTGAATAGATTTAAATCAAACTTTACAAGAATATAGCTTATACATCAGAATATCACATAGGATACAATTCATAAAGATATTGTGTTAATTGTCCAAAACATGACGATAAGAGTCCAGTAGGTAGAAAAAGGCGTTATAATTTTAATGTCATAATGTTAGGTTATTTTCTACGCCATGCTAATATAAGCTACTCGAATTATAAGCCTGCACAGACGAAGTCGCGGGCACCAGCTATTTATCTCATATTTGACTTGTGTATTTCACAAAGCTAGGGTTATTTTCATTCATAATAATATTAAGAATGTCAGTATTAATTTACGCCTTTAAATATCCCACTACTAGCCACAGGCCTGTTCTTTTTTCAGAGAGAGAGAAAGATAGAACAAGCGTAAGCCTTCCTCCATGCAAGATAGCTTGCAGGGTTTGAAGGCAATATTAGTAAGTTAATTAGTAATAAAGTAATGTACATTTTGTATACTATTTTATTTCCATTCATAACCTTATTATTAAACTCAAACGAAACAGGAAGACACATATTGTACGTATAAGTATAAATTAGGGCAAAAGTAAGATACAGTAATAACCCGATGTGGGCCCAATCCAAGCCTCGGAGGTATACGGACTACTTCCCGCTCCCCCATATCATCCCAATCTTCGCCTAAGCCAAAATTCAGCCTCACATGCTCGCTCGCTAGGCTGATACTTCGTTACATTAAGCCCTAGGGCTCAGAACTATTTCAGCGAAACTACTTTCTGGAGCACTTTTCACTTTACTAGCGGGGTTCACAGCTAACTTCAGTCACAGATAGAAGCAATATCAAAGCGTTGGTAGACCCATTGGTAGATAGGCGGATGACATTTAACAAAACGCAGGAATTCACTTTACACAAACGGTGACAGTGGTGTGCTACCGTTACAATTGGCCTATCTCCAATAGTTGAAGTCCATAGTTTGCGATGACCTTCGTCACTCATGAGCAAGAAGTGGATACGAACGTCTTATATATATCAGATAGATATATAATTTATTATTTATTTATATTATTTATAATAATATGTAATTATTATTATGTACATATATGTATAAGTGTTCCGATTTCCTGCCTTTATATATCTGTATAAGGTCGCCTTTTCCTTTTGTATTATTTCTTTTCCTTTCTTTTGTGCAATATACAATAAAGTTGCTTAAATAAATAAATATAATATATTAATAAATAAATAATATATTTATATATAAAAAAAAATATTGCTTCAACGGTGAAGGAAAACATCGTGAGGAAACCTGCACGCCTGAAAGTTCTCCATAATGTTCTCAAAGGCGTGTGAAGTCTGCCAAACCGCACATGGCCAGCGTGGTGGACTATGGCGAAACCCTTCTCATATTGAGAGGAGACCCGTGCTCTGCAGTGAGCCGGTAATGGGTTGATCATGATGATGATGATGCTATATATTAGATAAATATACAAATATACATTGAAAATGAGAGAAATTCACTAGGTGAAAGGAAGAAGGAATTGCTACGCACGTTCTATACTAATTAAGGAAAACAAAATTTGAAATTCTTCATGGACGAATTAGCGGTTAACTGCTTGTGTATAAATTCTTTTACAAACATGACGTCGTTTAAATGTTTAACGTGTTTTGTTTACATTTATTTAACAAAATACGTTAAACGTATACGTTTTCGTAAACCGAAGGTTGCCAGCGCGCAAGCATACTCGTAAATACTTATGGCAACAATGTTAATCTTATTTAGCTAGCAATTATCCACGTAAATTTAGCCACGTGTGCGTCACCTTGAGATTTACAGTTGTAAACAATCTCGAATCGATGGAGCGTAGTAATGAAGTTTATTCATGAACAGTGGAGACTGACTGATTATGTTTGAACATTTTGAGTTTGGAGTTTCAATGCTTGTTTTGTGACACCACGGTCAACCATTATATATATAACGAATACGCAACACTATAATATAAATAGTTTTTAGACCGCATCATTACTTTCCACGTGGTGGGATCAATAGCTAAATTGTATTGGAATAAAGAAAAAAAACTGTTAATTTTAAACTTTGACGCTATTCGACGCCCTCGTAAAATTCAAATGTCTTTTGATCAAACAGATTAAACACGGTAAGCCGTCAGCTGCATTTATTATAACACACACTTTATGATTTTCTTAATATTTTAAACATTATTTGACAGTAAAAGTTAACCTTAGCTACTATTACAAAGGCCATACATGAAAATCCAGACTCCTGATCAAGTACCCTGTTCAGTTCAAACAACGTTTTTTATTTCATCATCATCATCATCATCATCTTCATAACTATGCCCTTTATATATGTATGCCCTTATTTAAGAGTAGCTAATGCTCGTGACTTTGTCCGCCTAGATTTAGGGACAACAACGACTTATAAAATATGCAACGTTGACGCAAGCCAGTGACCATCTAGACAAGATAGGTGACCTTTGGAGGTTTATACAGAAAGTATTGGAATTATATTGACCTTGAATAGCAATAGCAGTAATCGCTAAGGGTCGAAATTGCATTCTTAGTTAAACTTTATGCCAAGGTTAGGTTAAACTGAAAAACCTTTTTGACGACCTCCGTGGCGCAGCGCGCGCGCTGTCGCATTATAAAGTTAGAGGTTCTGGGTTCGATTCCCGGCTCGAGTCTGGTCTGGTGGGAGGCTGCGGCCGTGGCTAGTTACCACCCTACCGACAAAGGCGTGTCGCCAAGCGATTTAGCGATCCGGCACGATGTCGTGTAGAAACCAATTAGGAGTATGGGTTTACTATACCCCTAACAGGTTAGCCCGCTACCATCTTAGACTGCATCATCACTTACCATCAGGTGAGATTGCCGTCAAGGGCTAACTTGTAGTGGATAAAAAAAAAACCTTCCTACCATTTATATATAGTTCTCGCCCTCGATCGCGTGACATGTGCACATTTTTATAAGTACGAGTATCTATGAGTCTTGAGGGGTTTATTGCTTTTCACTAAGGAATGCTGTCCTATATCTGCAATAACATTTTCCAGATCTGATGAAAGTACCTCTGATCTAATAAAAAATATTTGTTAGATTTACTTAAGTTCTTAATAGAGTTACAGAGTAAAACCAACATAAAGGTTGATTGCCTTTAAAAACCTATTATTCTTAGCCTATTATATTCTTTACCATTGCCTTAAAAGGCCTTTTATTTTTGGTAATAAAAAATAACCTCATACCTGATTATGAGCGTCAGCTATAAGTCTACTAATTAATATTCAAATAAGAAATAGTTTTTGCGTGATGAGTGAATAGACATAAATGAAACTAAAGTATTTTCGTTCAGTCACAGTTTTATTACAACTATAAATAGGTAAATTATAATATTTATGCTATAATTATAATAAGATATTCCGTCGTTTATTATACGATACGTCTTACATCCGGCGACCATCTTAGACTGCATCATAACTTTCCACCAGGTGCGATTACCATCAAGGACTAACTTAATGGTATAGTAAAAAAGTTTTCGCTTGTGTTATGCCAAGCGGAAATACTTTAGTTTTTTCACTAGCTAAATAGGAAAAAGGCTCCAAATTTGTGAGTAATATCTTTGTTTTCCTCAAACATTTAATGACGTCATTATAAAATGTATATTATTACTAAAACAACAACCCGAAATCAGGCCTTTAGCCTTTGAGATAGTATTTCAATTTCATTAAGCATAAGAAGCTAACATAGCCTAGTGGTTAGGACGTCCGCCTCCTGATCAGCGGTCGGGGGTTCGATCCCGGGCACGCACCTCTAACTGTACGGAGTTATGTGCATTTTTAAAATATCACGGTGAAGGAAACATCGCGAGAAAACCTGCATTCCTCCATAATGTTCACAAAGGCGTGTGTAGTCTGCTAATCCGTACATGGTCAGCGTGGTCGACTATGGCCAAACCCTTCTCATACTGAGACGAGACTTGTGCTCTTCAGTAAGCCGGCAATGGATTGATCATGGTGATGATGAAGCATTAATAGCATTTTAATATATGTTGTTTAATGTGTAATAAATAGCATCATATATTATTTTATGTATGTTACAAATTACGTTTCTATAAAATAATCTCCGTGTGTCGTATTATAAGGAGGATATAGGCGTAGCCAACGCTCTTCCCGCACGTGACACTGAAATGTCGTAGGCTATTATTAGTTCCTTGTGTTACAAGCAATATTGGCTTCCGATTCAATTGCAAAGAGTGATCTTGTGGATGCTAATTATATATTTAATCAAAAAGCTGTAAATCACTTACGAGTAGAAGCCAATGCAGAGTACTATACTCCGAGGACTAATGAATATCAGGGTCTCAAGGCTCTGGATAGACCCTACACCGAAAATCGCAGTGTAGGTAGACTCTTACTTGATAGAAAGACCGCATTGAAACCAGTGACAGAATTTGATTGGAAATAAAAGACACAAAAAAGGGTAGTGAGAAAATTCCTGAAAATGTACCTGGCTCTTTATGTACTGAAGTGACAACATATAAGATAATAACTTTTAGAGACGTGCTTATTCATAAAGCTGTATCTATTAGTAACGATACAATCCGTATGTTGTACCTTATTTTGGTATTTCAAAAATAACTATCGTCTAGCAGTCTCAAATGAAACCAAGAAGGCAGCTATATTGAAACTCGTTATGAAACTACTGACAAAAATGAACATTAAGTTAAATTTGTTATATTCCTACAATCACGAATGTCCTACAAATTTGCAATTTGTTAAATTTGTGTACCACTCAGAAATTTTGCAACGAGATTAAAGCATCCATATCTTTAAAAAATACATGTAATTTTAATAAAAAAATTATCATTAATTTCATATGATAAACTTCGTATCCATGGCTTCTATCCAATGTTTAAAAATATGCTGACATTATTAATATCCATATACCAAATTTTGTGAAATCACATATGGTAGGGATTCGATTCGATGCCATTAATTTCCTTTAACTCAACCCAATTTAAGGGTAATTGATACCGTGCGGATAGAACCCCGAAATTCTAGAATTACCTTTTGATGATCTCAGAGTGATATTTAGGTGTCTCAGACACTTAACATATTACCTATTGGAAAACAGTAGTAACACCAACTAAACTTTGGTAATAAAGTTATAACGCCAGATGGGAATTTTAAACCGACATTACCAGAGGCAAAGCAGACCACTTTGTTCGAAAATCCAACGGGATTTTGTCGGAAATTTCGAAATACTAAAGCAAAGTCATTTTATATATTTGGCCGAATATATTTCTCGATTTTAGTATTCAGCTAGTGCTGATTTTCAGTGGAGCCGTAAAGATTTAAATGCGAATCCGAATTTCAAAGTAATAAATAACTAATAAATTAGAACACACTATAGACCGCCATAAATATTCCAACAGGTTTAAATAAAACTTTATATATAAACATTAAGGAGCACTTATAAACGCAAAACTACGATCCAGAGTTAATTACTTAGCTTCTGGTGCTAGAGTTTCGAAGAATATAGAATAACAGGGTTATTTATGTAAGGTTTTGCGATCATTATCTAACGTTAGAATTAAGTTCTACAGTCATATCTTTAGTTGAAAATAATTTCTTTTTTTGTAGTGATTGTTCGTTCGACAAAACACAGGTTACATTGTATACAAGAACAAATCATAATTCTCATTGGATGGATCGGAAAACGCTATTCTATCATTCAAGTGAAACTATCACACTGTGTGATGGGCTCGCATGTGTTTTTTATACACTACAAATTAGCCCTTGACTGCTATCTCACCTGGTGGTAAGTGATGATGATGTCTAGAATGGTACCGGGCTGAACTGTTAGGAGTATGGTAGTATGGTGGTACACCTACGCTCCTAATTGGTTTCTACGCGACATCGTGCTGGAACGCTAAATCGCTTGGCGACAAGTCTTTGTCGGTAGGATGGTAACTAAATCCACGGCCGAACCTCCCACCAAACAAAATGTCGGCAACAAGCAGAAGTTTAGACGTGGCGAAAATTGTGCTCTTTCACATTATTTACTTGGTGGTCCTGGGTATCGATCCCCCGCTCGACTCTGGTCTGGCGGGAGGCTTCGGCCGTCGGTTGTTACCATGCTGTCGACAAAGACTTATCGCCAAACGATTTAGTGTGTGAATTGATGGCACGATGTGTCTTCGTTTGAATAAAAAAATCCGTTTAGGGCCAAATCAAAAATTAGTCTAATATTCTCAATTCTCTATAGTTCTTAATAATACCAAAATATAGCATAGATAATAAATTAATTAATAGATAAGTCACGTTAAAATACGAATTAGACATGACGTCGTAATATCGCGGTTGATTACACCACAACAAAGCAAAATAAGTTAGATTTAGGATTTCATTTCAGAGAATTAAGTTTGCTAACAAAGACTGCTAATAAATGGCTTATATTTAATTGATATTTCAATGAATTCGCTGTATTGTTTGAGAACTGATTTAACTGAATAAAACGGAACACAACCACTTTTAAGTGTTCTGTTAAACAGATTAATTAGAATGGCATAACGCCACTAAAAGCCTTAGCCGTAAAATTAAACATGGAAAGTTCACACAGAATAAAGTGTTATAGTGTAGTGTTATTATAACACTATTACCTTAAATAGACAGCGATTTATATAAAAGTATTTTTTTTATCATCACCTTAAAAACATCACCGATCTTTGTGAAATGATGACAGGTGCTTTTCATCCCAAAAAACAACCGATTAACGGGTATTTTTTTTAAAGCAAAAGTAGATACAGTTGTCGGCAACAGCTTATTTTATATTATAAGTGTTAATATGCTTCTGTCAGTTTGTTTACTCTTATTTCACGCAGCAACAGCGTTGTGTGATGAAATTCAATCCAGTAGTAATATATTGTAGGTATAGTACCGTAGGCAGAAGGTACTAGTAATCCTATGTCCTAGAAAATCGTCACAAAACAAGACCTACAGGGTTATACAATACTGTTGACCATGCAAGGCTTATCAGCAAATTGTATTGAAAAGTATCGCAAGGGATATTTTAAAATCGAAAAACCAACGGCTGCCGCAATTTCTTAGAAATACTACGTAATAATATAAGTCTCATAGAATTTCAAGTACCTATATGATATTTGTCGGTTGATTTCACGCAGTAACGGAGTACCGGAATAGCCTCATCTATTGAATATATATAGTAAAAGAGATGAGAGTAACTAAAGGTACTTTTATGCTGGGAAAGAAAAGCACGTAAACGGAGTCGGGAGCGTTAGCTCTTTCCATTATAAAGGTAAGCTTCCAGCTTCCTAGTATGGTAATGCATACAGGAAGTTTCAATTTCCCCAAGTATTCCAGAACAATATATGCTAATGTATAGATATAAATCTAATTTTGAGATATTACTACCACACTTTTTAATTATCAATTTCATTTATATATATTTAGTATGTATGTATGACATACATACATTTTTTTATACACTACAAGTTAGCCCTTGACGGCTATCTCACCTGGTGGTAAGTGATGATGCAGCCTAGGATGGTATCGGGCTAACCTGTTAGGGTATGATAAAACCACACTCCTAATGGGCTAAATTGCTTTACGACACGTCTTTGTAGGTACCACCCTGGTAACTAGCCACAGTCGAAGCCTCCCACCAGACATACATACATACATACAACTACCGGGAATTGCCTCGAGGGTGTTATTACCTGAACTACATATCAACATGAATCATGACGGTGTGAGTACCTGACCACTGAATACTGGGTAAAAAATTGTCTTATAGTTATTTTTTTGTTAATACGACCCCCGCTTTTGACACGCCTGCCATGGTATCTTTATCTAAGCTAATTTGCCACAATCCGTGTAAAACAGTGTAAATAATTTTTATTTAATGCTTAAAACCCACATACAGATCTATAGCAATGCGCTGTCAAAGCACGTTTCAAATGGACCCTAGGACATTTTCTTCTGATTTCACGGCGTACAAAAGCTTAGATACGTTTTCAACATATCTTGAGAAATTCGCTGCCAAATTGAAATAGTGCAAGCAACAACATATTGTTGTCGATTTATAATTATCGCCAGCTCACCTAGTGTTGGATCTACCAGCATTAGATTTCAATCGAATTCCAAGGTTGATATTTCAGCAAATTAGAACCCCAATGCTAAACCTTTCAACCTATGTTCCACTATGTATGCCAAAATTTTTAATTGAAGTTTGAATGCCTTCATAAGCTTGTTTTATGCGTAACCAAGTTTAAAGTCTATATTGTATCACACACACCAAGTTGGCAAACTTTCTTAATGTTATGTATACACAATATTACACTGTAAAGCTAACTTTGCCCCTGAGGGTAGACTACTAAGTTTGTATTGAAATTTGACCTCACTATAACCTATTGTAAAACGCTGTTAACTTAACAGCCTCATAAATAATAATGTTACACCTTATAACCTGTACGTCCGGAACCGTCTCGTAGGTTTAGTGGTTATCATACTATGCAATTACTGATAACGAGGTCGCTGGTTCAATTCCGGGCTTAAGCCAATTTTCATTATTATCATCACCTCATTAATGTTTCACTATTGGGCTCACTTATAGGATAGAGCTTAATAGCGTAGACCCACCACCCACCTCTTATGCGGGTTAGTGACCTTTAACGTTTATAAATATAATCTTTTGCTAGTGATAAAAACCTGGACTGACGTCTTAATCTGCTCTGAGATTCAAGGCACTGCTAATTTTGTCACTCCACGATAGAACTGAGAATTTTAACAGAAAAATCCTATACCTAACAATTTTTGACTTGATCCTTGCTTCGAACCACTAGATCAGTTAAAATAGGCAGTTAAAATCTTCTATGAACAGGTAAACCCAATAGGGTTCTCCTGTTCATAGAAGATTCTCCGCATTGTTTTTCTGGTACTGGCCATAACATCACGTTCTCAGGAGAAATTATCTGTACAATGCATAATGTTATTTTTTTGTTATCCACTACAAGTAAGCCCTTGACCGCAATCTCACTTGGTGCAAGTGATGATGCAGTCTAAATGGTAGCGAGCTAACCTGTTAGGAGTATGGTGAACCCGTACACCTAATGGGTTTCTACGCGACATCGTGCCGGAACACTAAACCGCTTTGCGACACGTCTTTGTCGGTAGGATGACAGACAAATATATTTATATGTACATATATATGTATAACGTACATAATGTTATATGTGTAATAAATGATTCAAATACATATTTCACTATACAGTACGAGTGTACTGTGCATATCATGTTATTCACACACACACATATACCTACAGTTTTGTCTGGTGTACAGAGGGTAGACGATTATTCTACGACTAAGCACCTACTAGATCATCCAGCGGCCCCTGTTTTATCTCCGTTAAATCTGCACGGCTGTTTACTTTCCCGCAATTTCTGATACATATTTTTTTTCGTTCTTTAACTTATTCTTTCTCCATTTCTTAAGTAATGACGTGTAATAATTACTAAGTAATATTTAATAATTATAGTCATTGGATAGTAAAAATATTATTTGATAAAAAAAAATAAACTGTTGCTTAAATTACCCTCGATCCACTAACTAGGATATCTCGTATATTGCTTTGTAAGGTCAAAATATACTTCTTAAAGGTGCTCTAATGTGGAAGAAAAGTATTTAAAAAGTCAATTTTAGGATATGAGAAGTTTTGAAAAGAAAAAATTAACCGACACGTATGTGTGACAGATGTCATCGAACATGGAAATAATGCTATTAAGAAAATATAAAAGGAAGGTTTATCGAAATAAATTGCATATAAATTTAATAAACATGCGAAAATTATGACACATTATAAAAAAATACATACTAAATGGGTTATTAAAATTAATTAATCATAATAAAGGAAAATATAATTTATTGTTATTGGGTATCAATGACCTTCTGTACACAAGGTTATTGTCACATGCTAAATTTCAAATCGACATTAAGTTTTTTAAAGGATATACAACATTTAATGAACTACAATAGCATGTATTTTAGCTAAATAATATTTATGATAGAAAATATGATCAAGCATACGTATGTATCACTATAGTTTACATATATATTGTTGTACACCGGAAATGGCTGGATGCGTGACTTTCGCAGCTAATAAATAAATAAATAACATACTACATACGTACCTACACAACTCCCTGACGTTGTATGAACGCCAGTTTGTAATTACTCAAATTACAAAATGGCGTCATTGATTTTCATGGTAGACAAAATGGTACATATATTGTGTTGTCACATTCTCATTACTGATTTAATTCACCTGTACTCCACACTTCAATCGAAATTATTTGATTGACACAAATGCATATTAACCAATCCCGCCACCGTACATTTATTTACATACGTAAATAATATATTATCTTGTTTTGGGCTGACGACATCCCAAATTATATTTGTATTAATATAAACAAGTAGTTATTATTTAAATCACATAAGATTTCCATAGGAACAATTCCTCTATATGATAATAATCATATATTAATAGCTGTGATAGATATAATGGTTAGGACGTCCGCCTCCTAAACAGAGGTCGGGGGGGTTTCAATCCCGGCCACGCACCTGTAACTTTTCGGAGTTATGTACGTTTTTAAGCAATTAAAATATCACTTGTTTCAAAGGATAACATCGCGAGAAAACCTGCATGACATGATGCAAACCCATCTCATATTGAGAGGACCGGTGCTCTATAGTGAGCTGGCAATAAGTTGAACTTGATGATTATGATGATGATGATATTGCTCATTCGTAAATCTTAACGGGCTTTAACGACCACATGTCAATTTTAATAACCCACCAGTTAACGTGGTAAGGGAGTTTCAAACTAACCTAACTCATAGCTAAAACTAATAAAAATACATAATAAACACTTTGAAGGTTTTGGGCCGACCCAGGATACGAACCCGCGATCCGCTATCGAGCTTTATATACTAAAAAAGCGAGGCAATCCCTACCTCGTTAAATCACTTTTAAGAGCCTATTATTTTGTAGAGCAATCATTACTGTGTAAGAACCATCCAGTGAAAATTTTACATTTCGTTTATGTATTCTCTTTATTTTGTTAAACATTATCGTAAGTATTTTTACCGGACAGTGTTTAAAATCTTATCACTCGTCATTACCTATCACTATACCTCCGTGGCGCTGTCCCATTATAAAGTTTGCAGTTCTGAATTCGATTCCCGGCTCGAGTCCGGTCTGGTGGGAGGCGTCGTTACTAGAGGCTCAGTGGCTAGTTACCACCCTATCGACAAGGACGTGTCGCCAAGCGATTTAGCGTTAGCGTAGAAACCAATTAGGAGTATGGGTTCACCTTACCCCTGACAGGTTAGCCCGCTACCATCTTGGACAGCATCATCACCAGGTGAGGTGCCATCAAGGGCTAACTTGTAGTGTATAAAAACAAAGATACCTATCATTCTTTGTATTCAAAAAACCGAATGTGGCAATAGTTAATAGTTTTTAATGAATGTTCTTTATATTTCAAATTTAATTTTTATTTCATTTTTTGTTTATAGCGTAGTTTTTATTTTAGCTCTTGTTTTTTTTTGTATTATTATTACTATTTTTAGTTTTATTTTTAAGTGCAGGACTTCTCTCAGCACGGTACTGACAGAATACCAGTGTTGTGGGTACTTCAATATCCACAACATTAAGCTGAGTCAGTACCTTTTTATTGGCGCGACACAATATTAAAATATTAATTTAATGTGTAAGCAATAATGCATTAGATTTTTTTTTTTTTTTTAAATTTATTAGTTTTGTTTTGTTATGTGTATTTTTGTAATCGTGTTAAGCTAATAAATAAACGTATTTCTATTCTATTTTATTCTATTCTATCATAATATTCGTATTTCCCTATATATTGAGGACTAGCAGACTAAAGTTGCGTTGAACTGTGAAACTAATATAACTTAACCTCTTTACACGTGAGTTACAAGTTATTACTTTATCGGAAATAGGCAACTCGGATAAACTGTGTGATATCTTTCGTATATTTATATACACGGATACTCATTCCTTCCTTCCTTCGCATTTTCCTTTTCCCTTCCCTCCCTTTTAATCTTATTGATCAATACTTAATCTGGATATTGCCAAGAGATACGTGTCTATCAATTTTAGTTGTGCTAACAAAACGAGTTAACAAATATACACGTAATGGTAGAACTGAACGAAATCGTCGTGAACAACCCATTACCGGCTCACTACAGAGCACGGGTCTCCTCTCAATATGAGAAGGGTTTTAGCCATAGTCCACCACGCTGGCCATGTGCGGATTGGCAGACTTCACACGCCTTTGAGAACCTTATGGAGAACTCTCAGGTGTGCAGGTTTCCTCACGATGTTTTCCTTCACCGTTGAAGCAAGTGATATTTTAATTTTTTTTTTTTTTTAAATGTTATATTTTTCTTTCCAGCTTATTTTAAGTTCTACTCTACTCATTTTGTAATGTAAATTGAACTTAACTGTGGTAGTTGAGTTAAATTTACATTACAAAATGAGTAGAGTAGAACTTTAATTGCTGTAAAGTGTTACATATATATAGAAAGTAATTTAAAGTCAGAATGGTTGTTCATTATTTCTATACCATTCTGACATATAAATATTTGATTCTCTATGCCTTTGGATTCTCTCTATTTGGTAGCGGGCTAACCTGTTAGGGTTATTAAACCCATACTCCTAATTCGTTTCTACACGACATCGCGTCGGAACGCTAAATCGCTTGGCGACACGTCTTTGTCGGTAGGGTGGTAACTAGCCACGGCCGAAGTTTCCCACCAGACCAGACTCGAGCCGGGAATCGAACCCAGGACCTCTAACTTTATAATGCGACAGCGCACTGCGCCACGGAGGTCGGCGAAATGATGCCGAGTAGAAACCGATTAGGAGGATAGGAACAGCTGGCAACGCAACTATGACTGGTCTGCAAATGTTCTTTGGACGGTAAATCAAATGAAATCAAATCATTTATTTTATATAGATTGAGTCGGTACATTGGTAATCACTTAAGATCCAATGTCGTGTGCTCGGTTGCTACGATTAAATTAAAATAAAAAAAATATATATACACGAACCGATAATCTAACCTTTGATGATCCGTAAATGATCATGAATGTAAACCCAAGTAGGATTACTCATCATGATCAACCTATTACCGGCTCACTACAGAGCACGGGTCTCCTCTCTCAATATGAGAAGGGTTTGGCCATAGTCCACCACGCTGGCCATGTGCGGATTGGCAGACTTCACACGCCTTTAAGAACATTATGGAGAACTCTCAGGCGTGCAGGTTTCCTCACGATGTTTTCCTTCACCGTTGAAGCAAGTGATATTTTTTTTTTTAAACGCACATAACTCCGAAAAATTCGAGGTGCGTGCCCGGATTCAAACCGCCGACCTCTGATTAGGAGGCTGACGCCCAAACCACTAGGCTAGAACCGCTTCTAGGGTTACTCACCGGTTAATGATATTATTGCTAAAAATAGGTATCCTATGTAATTCAATAACTACTTTAAAGTATTAAAAGTCACATAACAACCTATAAAAGAAATACGGGAGTATATACTTCAATACACGTACAAGCCACATCACCTAGATACTTGGCTTGCTTCCATTTCCCTGATTTTGTTATTCGCCACCGTGTACCGTGTAGGGGAGCGGAGGCTAATACCGTACAGGGGCCAATTCCGTACATCATTTTTTTTCGAAAAGAAGCCACGTAGATATGTCTGTCACTGTCGCACTTGTTCGTTTAGTGATGCCTCGCATTCTCGCAAGTTTTATCGTCTGTCCGTGCAGCGACAGTGGTGCTATCGGTCGCTGTGTTGTTTTGCGCTCGGTTTAACTAATTTCTACCACGTGTAAATAAGCCGTAAGTACATATTATACACATATTATTTAGTGGTGATAGTCCGTTTCATTTTGTAAGCATATTTAGCACAATATTCTGGCTAATTTACGGTTTCATTGCAGATGTTTTTGTGATCACAGCCAGTTAAAACCTGAAATTCGCTTTCGGGTTATTCCGTACACTGTACGGTATTACCCGCTATGAATTGTGATCAATGAACAAGAAACAATTTCATATATTGAGCCTACAGATGAAGAGATTGAATGTGTCAGCAGCCAAGTTTCCCAATGTTTTAAGTCTTCTGAAAGTCCCAGTACAATTGCGGATTTTTTTGCCACAGAAAAGACAGAATTAAACCCGATAAAAGAAGAGACTCAATCTCCCGAGTCTAATAAAGATATAGAATGTGTTAGGAGAAAAATCCTGATATCTCCGGGACCTACCACCGCAGTATCTTTCTGCGACATTTCTCCAATGCCAGAGGAAAAGAAAAGACAAGAAAAAGGCAAAGGGCGAGGCAAGAAAAGTAAACAGCATTCTGTAAATCTAACTTCTACTCCAATGAAGTCCCTATTAGAAAGCAAGGCTGAGAAAAAGACTATAAAGAAACAAAAAGAAGACAAAGTTCATAAAGAAAGAAAAAGACAAAGCAAAAGATTTAAAGAAACAAAATATATGCAAAAAAGAAATAGGAGTAGGATCTCAAAAACATATTGAAGGGAGAAATAAAAAACGAGCTAAGAAAACCAAAAGTTATTCAAGTTCTTCTTCGGAAGTTGATGAAAACGTCTTATGTGACGATGACGATGATTGTGATGGTCAATTTTATGAAGAAGTTCAGCCAGGAATAAATGAATTGTGCGTTCTATGTAGTGAATTTGACAAAAACGGTGAGCTATGGTACAGATGTGTGTCTTGTGGAATGTGGGCACATTCTTTGTGTAGCGGTAAAAACTCTGCGGAAAATTATTTGTGTATATTTTGTGAATAATTTTTAATTTAGGTATTTAAAAACTTAAATAAAGATTTAATTAATAAAAACACATTATTTTATTTTTGAATAGGTACCTATAATTATGTTTTTTTATACTTACAAGTATGTACGAAATTAGACGAACGGTGTACGAAATTACCCTCTAGTGTCGGGTAATTTCGTACTTTCTACTTTTTTTTAAAAAATATTTTTGAAGGTTCTATGATAATTGTATTTAAATTCGCTTTGGTTATATAAACCTATATTAAACTTAGAGTAACTGTGTAAACTATACTTGATCTTATGCCTAATAGATTTTGAGAAAAATACGTTCAAAGTTAGGTGTACGGTACTACCCTCCACTCCCCTACGTGCAAAATCTAGATTTAACTTCCGCCTGTGGCATAAAATCTTTCACTGGAAATATACGGAGCAAATAATAACAACTTTCTCATATTTTGAACATGGATTTTAATATTACCAAGCCTATAATCCTCATATAGAGCTGTGATAGTCAGTGGTCAGGACGTCAGCCTTATAATCAGAGGTCGGAGGTTCGTACCCGGGTACGGACCGCTAACTTCTCGAAGTTATGTGCGTTTTTAAGCAATTAAAATATCACTAGCTTCAACGGTGGAGGAAAACATCGTGAGGAAACCTGCATGCCTGAGAGTTCTCCATAACGTTTTCAAAGGCGTGTGAAGTCTGCCAATCCGCACATGGCCTGCGTGGTGGACTATACCCTTCTCATATTGAGGGGAGACCCGTGCTCTGTAGTGAGCCGTGAATGGGTTGATTGTGATGATGATGATGAATCCTCATAGCATTCCAATAATTAAAAAAAATATGTTTTAAAAAGGCTTTGACCTTGTCTAACTGGCTTCGTATAGTTAGTAAGTTTTATACAAAGAGTATGTTTGTGACAGTTTTATTAATTAGTGTCCACTGAACGCAGTTCAAACTGCAAGTGTTGCCAATTCTTTTGAACATTAATCACTAAACAAAATTGACAAGTCTTAAAGCTAAGCGATTTAAAAAAACAACTCTCCTTTTAGAATGTTCTAAATTAGTATAATATATTTGTGTGCAAAAGAAGTGGTATATTTAAAGAAAAATCTTAAATATGTTTACTCAGATTGGCCTATTAATGATCCCTTTGATGCGTACATTATTTTTTTACATAAGAAGAGACATTACACTAAACTAAAAAACTATTAATGATCAACCTTCCTTTATACTATAACTGGACTTTTTTATTAACTTTGAACTTATTGCGACTATTTCATAAAGCACAATTTATTGTATGATATTCAATATTGTCCATTTTTGTTTTGTAATAAGCCCAGAACATCAATATAAGCAACGTAAACGAAATCTAAATAATTTCATTATACTAAAAGTACGCAAGATAATGAATTCCTTAGTTCTTAGTCATTTTTATATGAATAACTATTTGTACTTTGTTATTAAACTTATTTGTTATGAAACTGACTTGCGGGTGTCATGTTTTAGCAATGTTGCATTACGATATTACTATGGTGATAATCACAATACATAAATTCCTTAGTACTTAGTCATATAAAACCAAGTATTTTTACTTTGTTATTAAACTTATTTTTTATAAAAACTGACTTGCTGGTGTTATGTTAATTTACCAATGTTACATCACGATATTACTATGGTGATAATCAAAATACATGAATTCCTTAGTTCTTAGTCATATAAAACCGAGTATTTGTACTTTGTTATTAAACTTATTTGTTATGAAACTGACTTGCTGGTGTTATGTTTTACCAATGGTACATCACGATATTACTGTATAGTAGAATAAATATATTGAATGTATTTATTTTATATGTACATTGTAATTTTATAAATTTTTACGTGTATCAAAAATTGTTAAATAACATGGTATCGATGATACAAGTAACCTAGTGTCCACACTATAAATAGTTTAAATAGGCCACTGGAAATAGTTTAAATTTAAACCGTTTGAAAATAAAGTTTATTTTATTTATTTTTTTATTATTTATTAGTCAATAATGTTCTAGTTAAAATAACCACGTAATGCTTGACGGCCTCCCATAGTACAAGGTGTCTCAAAAGAAAGTTCACATTTAAATCTGTTTTTAAAAGAAAAGTCTTAGCTTTATTGAAAAAATGTTTATTTTATATTGAAGTACACTGTTTGGGAATTTATTTTTTAAAAATAACATCGTCCAAATGTAAACCGTTGCGCTCTCGGCATTCATTTAGTCGGGCACTAAAATTGCCTATGACAGCTCGGCAGGTAGTCTCCGTGATGGCTGCCATTTCATGACGGATATTTTCTTTTAATTGTGCCAGGGAAGTCGGTTTATTAGCGTAAACCTTTGATTTGACATAACCCCACAGGAAAAAATCCATAGGCGTTAAATCGGGACTCCGTGGAGGCCAATTTATGTCACCTCGCCTGGAGATTAATTTGTTCGGAAAAATTTCTCGAACTCGAGGCAGAGATCTGTTGGACGTGTGTGAAGTTGCTCCATCCTGCTGGAACCATGTTCTTTGGTTGTAACCAGGAAAGTTTTGCAGGCGGGGTACGAAAAACTCGTCTAACATCTCCACATAACGCTCTGAATTCACTGTGAGTGTGCGTCCCCTTCCATCTTCAAAAAAGTAAGGGCCGATAATTCCTCGCGCCGACATCGCTGCCCATACGGTGACTTTGGGTGAATGTAGCGGTTTCTGATGTTTTTGTTTTGGGTTGGTTGCACGCCAGTAACGACAATTTTGCTTGTTTACATGCCCATTCAGATGAAAATGGGCTTCATCGGAAAACAAGATGTTGGTGAACGTTGGAAAGCGCTCAATCATCTGATTTACAAAGGCAAGCCTCTGACCAGTATCTTGAGGCTTCAGTTCTTGCACTAACTGAATTTTGTACGGGTGCAGCTTTAAATCTTTGTGTAAAATGCGGCATAATGAAGATCTGTGCACATTTAAAGCAACAGCACGCTTCCGAATCGAGAGGTTTGGATCATCTCGAATAGACTGAGTAACACTGTCCACGTTTTCGGCTGTTCTTGATGTTCTTGGTCGCCCAGATTTTGGTTTCTCCAGAGTTGACCCAGTCTCTTCAAACTTCTCAACCCATTTTGCAATGAGACGAGTGCTAGGCGCATCATTTAAGTGACGAATATGTCGAATACTGCAGAATTTTCTACTCGCTACAGTCGCCGAATTACCGTTTTTGTAAAACTCACGTACGCACAACGCACGGTCTGCACCAGAGAAACGCTCCATAGCGACTAAATTCCCAAGAGCCAGACTACCGACTGACATACCCCCCGCGCCCCTCAGAATAGTTGCTTTCGCGTAATAAGATAAGCAAATGTGAACTTACTTTTGAGACACCTTGTATAACAACGCCAACTTCAAACTCCATACACTTCAAACTGTACACACACTATTATGTGGGTTGTCTGGCTTTAACGGTCACATCTTTATAACAATAACTGGAACTCACGGCTATGGGTGCTCTTTATGACACGGGAATGGCCAATTTCTATTTTAAGGCTATTACTTCAGATTTTCAAACTCCAGACCTCCTGATCTTCAGCTGATCAACTTAACTACTATATCAACAAAGTAGCTGAAATTAGCCAATCTCATATAACATTTCTCATTTGAAGCGGTGATAGCCCAGTGGTTAGGGCGTCAGCCTCCTAATCAGAGGTCGGCGGTTTGAATCCAGGCACGCACCTCTAACTTTTGGAGTTATGTGCGTTTTTAAACAATTAAAATATCACTTGCTTCAACGGTGAAAGAACACATCGTGAGGAAACCTGCACGCCTGAGAGTTCTCCATAATGTTTTCAAAGGCGTGTGAAGTCTGCCAATCCGCACATGGCCAGCGTGGTGGACTATGGCCAAACCCTTCTCATATTGAGAGGAGACCCATGCTCTGTAGTGAGCTGGTAATGGGTTGATCATCATGATGATGATGATATAACATTTTCTTTATTACTTAAGATATAGGATACTCAAAAGTTTCGTAATGGAAAAGTTTGAATTCTGTCACACGATTTCTTTAAATATAATAAGATCGTTATAACATATTGAGATAGAGGCAACTACGCTCAAAATAGAAGTATAAATAACATTTTTATAGCGCATACCTGGATGTTTGCTTCTGACAACCACATGAAGGTTATTTTTAAGTCTGTTTAGTTGCCATCGTTGTTATTCTTGCACCTATTTTGTAATGAAAATTTATTTATAAGATACCTCGATCTGTAAATTAGAAAGTGTATCTACCTGGGAAAAGCTGTTATTCTGTTGTCGTTCAAATTGTTTCGAAAAGTTATGATATCCTAGTGGTTAGCACGTCCTTTTAATCAGAAGTCGGGGTTTCGATCCCGAGTACGCACTTATAACTTATGTGCGCTTTTAAGCAAGTAAAATATCACTTGTAAAGGAAAAAAACGTGAGGAAACCTGCATGCCAGAGAGTTCGCCATAATGTTCTCAAAGGCGTGTAAAGTTTGCCTATCCACTCATGGCCAGCGTGGTGGACTATGGACAAACTGTTCCCATATTGAGAGGAGACCCGTACCGTATTGAGCCGGCAATGGGTTGATCATGATGATTATAATGACATATTTTTTTTATATTGGAAAACCAACTAGTGCAACTGGGGTTAAAGGGACTCCTTTTAATAATATATTTTAGTTATGATGTTATTTATTTTTTAAGATTTTTAGTTTTAGGTTAATCTAAGTTTAAGTTTAAGTTTTATGTAAAATGTTTGATGTATAATAAAAGTTTATATGTTTACTGGGGTTTAAAAATATATGTTCTCTATCGTAAGTTAGCTTGCCAAAAGATAAAATATTGTAATCAATTGTAAAAGTCTTAAATAACTCATGTTCACTCATGTTGACTTAACTTTTCATTTGCCATACAATTGATTTCCCAACACAAGAATACAAATATTACCGTTTAAATAGATAAAGTGACGAATTTCAAAGGCGACACCGAGGTTATTTTAACGACTAGGCGTGTATATATAAAATTTTATACATCTTCAGTAATTTTTTATACAGTAACCGTTAAAATCAATACGAAAACTATTTCCCCACCAAATGTACTAGTGCCTCCGTCAAAATATGTTTGGAATGAAGACGAGGGGTTAGCAACCTGTGGGATAAAAGTAAATGGACAGGGTAGCAGTTGATGAATTCTGATTCCCAGGAGAGGCGTTATTGCAGACGTTCAATTTTACGGCGATTTGCAGTATTATTGCGGCAACGGTGTTTTTCTGTTTTCAAGCTTACAGGTCCAGGCTACATACAAGCGACATTAAAGTTGCGAACCATTCCAAATATATAAAAGTATATATAAAATAGAGGAGCTTCAACTGGTCTGCACCGTAAGAATGTATCAAAAAAAATCGCGATCGAAATCGCAAGGTTCGTACAATCAGTTACAAGCAGTCATGCTTACCGAGGTTTTCTCTGTATAGATCCTAATTTTACATTAACATTGTCAGTAACCAAACCTAAAGAATATAGTGGAGGCAAATTAAAAGAAATTATATATTATAATTAATGATCTATACTATCCAATGTACATCTGCTTACGATTGCCACACTGGACAGTGAACGCTATGGTACGTTTCTCTCCCAACACACAAAGTGACATTATATAAAACTTGTATCCGTCCAATCATGTCTTACGCGAGCGCCGCTATAGCGCTTCGTACCACGTATAAAACCTTTCAAACGATTCAGAATCGTTTCATGCGCACGGCAACCGGCTGTCCCTGGTACGAGCGTAACGTAGATCTACACAGAGACCTAGAACTTGACAATATCGCTCAGCACTTTAAGAAACTCTCGAAAAGCTATTTCGAGAAATCAATCCGACACCCAACCCTCTCGTAGTTGGGGCTTCTTTTTACTCCCCCGAGCTAAGCCCTCCTCTCCGAAAGAGGAGACCTAAACATATCCTTCATGACCCTGACGATCAGATGACTACTGACAACAAACTTGTACCACCTACCACACAATCATACGCTACACACCGTCTTCGCCGGCGAAGACGAGGTCCCCGCTATCTTACGTCATCCGGACGTGGGCTCCATCCACGGCCTCGGAGACGTACGGACCACTCACCGTCCGACCCCCCCGTTATCCCAAACGTCGCCTAAGCCGAGGTTCGGCCTCAAAGGAGGCGCCCTTAGGCAGTCGTTCCCTTAGTTTCTTCGAACCCTAGGGCTCAAAATTTCTTCTGGCAGAGCTTCTTTCCAAAGCTCGCCAAACAGCCCGGTTACGCTGTGGCAACCAATAGGATTTGTACAGCTAATAGACAGTCCAAAAAAAAAATACGGTACGTTTGGTCATAATAGACGGATCGCACGCTATAGCTATACTAGCCCTTTTTATTAAGACCGGTAGCTATAGCAAATCTATGGAAAGCGGCAAAATAATACCAGTACTTTATCAACACTGATTAGGGAACTTCGTAGACGCAATACGTTCTGAGTATTACAAAAATTGATTCGATTTGAGCGTGATGTAAATTTTTCGCGATCGGAGGCGCTACGGCGAAATTCAATCACAACTTCTTCGGCAAAGATTAACATCCTTATGCCTTTATAGGTTTATTTTGTTATCTTCTACCCTTCAAGGGAGAGCTACGTGCAGAGAATAGATAACCTAGTAATCTCTCTTTTTACTTCTAATTTTAATTCACGTAAAACTTGACCAATCATTATATATTTGAAATAACCAATATTACAGGTATGCCGGAAGCTGGAAAGTATTCCAAATCAAACATCTGGAATACCTTGCTGGCTTCTGTCGGAGCGGTGAGTATTTGAAATGGGAAAATAACTCGCTCCGCCACTGGAATATCAACTACCTACATCGACTACCACAATCGCGTTGCATTTAATGACAAAGAGTGCAGTTAAATCTAAGAGTGTTTGAGTAGTCTCTTATTCCGACAAATTCAAATAGTCCTTTAAAAGGCACTTTTGACGCGTCAATAATTTACATACTAGTGAATTGATGGTGATAACTACATTCGTAAACTTAAAACTAAAGCTATGAGGGTTCCAAACGCGCCCCGGATAAATTAGTGACGATGTTTCAACCACTGTTGTTTGTTGTTTCACGTAATGCAATGACTAATTATTGCCTCATCACTTATGAGACTCCAAGCAATTCGTTCCACTGCAGCAGAACCATCAAGCTGGTAATAAGCAGAACGATCTAATACGGTTTGTAGTTCACCTTAAGTACGACGTAGTATTACATGTAATAAAATCAGAGTATACAAAATTTTATGATAGTTTTAAACGTTAAGCCCAGTTCATATTCTAGAGAGATTATTACTTTATGTCGCTTATCCCGTTGAAGCAAACATAATAAAACCACTATGAAAGTCTTTAACGGTTATAGCTATGTGAAGATTTTACGATATGTCGGATCTATGAGTATGATTTTAGAATTTTTGGTGAGAATTTTCATTTCTCTATTGGACTCCCAAATCTACTCTCAAATTTGAGAGCATGGACTTACCATGCTACTCCAATTGGGATTGGTTGTATTGTAGATACTTTATTAATTCTGGACGACAATATAGATTTGTTTAATCATATTCTATAATAAAACCCAACATCTGACCAACGTGTCAAGGAGGGTGCCTATTCTATATACATAATACGAATGTTACCTAACACTTAGTTATACATAGAGTATATAGGCGAGTGTTAGCGGTTTATAGAAATAATATTGTAACATTTTTTAATGGAACAATCAGCGAGCTTCATTTGTTTATTTAACGCGGCAGAAAATTGATTGTTCAGTCCCTGTAGCCGCGAAAACTTTTACGTGTCAGGTATTTTATTTCGCTCTAAGTAAATATTCATGAAACCTTTTAAAATAGGACAATAAAATGAAATAAAAAACACTTCAAAGTACGAGCAGGTACAGAATAATTGACAGAAAGCGATAAAAAGTATGTAAATACAAAATGGCTGCACAGCGATCTGTTCTAGACAAGCAGTTAATTAAAAAGTAGAAGACAGCTATAAAATAGTGGATACAACGCGTTTTTTGCACTTTGTTGACGGGGCAATCGCTTTAAGCCGTTGCTAATTATACTGGATTCTATTTTGAGGGTGATCAGCGGGAATTATTTACAGCTAAAACATTCTTCTAAGGAATCGTGGCGTTAGTTTCAAAGAGTAAATATAAACGATTTTGAAGGTTACCTGAAAACAGACTGTTCCATAATCGAAAAAAAAAAACATAATTAAAACATTATAATTGTGTATTATAAAATAAATGTTCATACACAACTTAATTCGTGATCCAACGTGGTTAAGGGATGGATCCCTCTATATTTTACCACTGTTTAATACGAGCTATATAGCGATAGCCCGGTGGTTGGGATATCAACTTCCTAATCAGAGGTCGGGGGTTTGATACCGGGCACGCAACTCACAACATTTGGGAATTATTGAAATAACACTTCCTTCAACGGTGAAGGAAAACATCGTGAGGAAACCTTCATGCCTGAGAGTTCTCCATAATGATCTCAAAGGCGTGTGAAATCTACCAATCCGCACAAGGCCAGCGTGGTGGACTATGGTCAAACCTTTCTCATACTGAGAAGAGACCCGTGCTCTGTAGTGAGTCCGCTATGGGTTGATCATGATGATGAATTCAATGACTAAAATCAAAGTGCGCTCAGCCTCAACGTGAGAAGTTGAAATCCTAGACATAAAGAAAAGGTAAAAGCCGCATTCCAAACTAAAGTGGTGATCATTTACCTACGTACCTACTTCAATTAAAGTTGATAATCACCTTTTATTGCAGCGTTTTCGCTATTCTATCCAACTCTATCTGGAACAACTGGTTGTGTCTATGCTACGACACACTCTCTTATGAGATTGAGGGGAGCCGAGTTCCCTTACTGTTGTATATTTAATTACAAAAATCAATCTTATTTGATTTTATAAATAGTGATATACTAAAAAGTATTTTGATATTTAAAAAAATAATAATGTTTTAAAAGTAATAAAAACGCAATCTCTTACGTTAGTTTTGAAAAAAATGTGCTAGGATCGTTACGTATTCCCTGTCAAAATAATTTAAATTCGTTAAATATATTTTATGCTTTTCTGTTCATATTCAGTTCTTAAGCCAATAAGTTGTCTACTACCACCATTGATTTACCACTAGCCGTAGATAGAGCGCGTTATACAAAAACAAGGCGAGAATTTGTTACAAACATACATATCGGTATATCGATGTATTAATCCCGTCTGATACACTAGACATCTGGCCGTTATATTATCTATAGCGGCGCGTAGTGCTTTGTAATTCATTCAGATTATACGGCTCGAGTGTTAGAATAGGTGACTTTCGTCTAGCCTTGCCATACACTGGGGGAAAAGGAGTGCACGCATCGCTATTTGTGCACTACTTTTCCGTCCCTTATTTTGAGCGTTAATGATCGATCTACGGCTAGTAGTAAATGACTAACACACCTAATTTCTTATACTACAATTAGTGGAACGTAAATATGCCGAGGATGATAATGATGATTTATGCTATTTGGTATAGCTATACACATCGCCTTGTAAAGGCACACTTCAAGGATATTTTAAGATAACACGATAAAATCACAAAGCCTAGAGAAAAAGGAGAGCACATATGTCTAGAACGACCGACGAGTAGTTTACCCGACGTCCGAAAATAAATGGTACGAAGTTTTAGTGTTCCAAAACAATTATAATTTACGTTCTGTACCGCGCGATTAATCGCAGAATGCGTGTCATAAACAGTGTATATGTCTTCGTATTGTCCCTGAAAGGACCTTTTGCCCAAGGGTCTATTTCCCCAAAGGGTATGTCATGTTACAATAATACCTACGAGATGGGACACTTTATCCTGAACTAAACATACGTGGAGTGATGTTTACGTTTAAGTGCCATTTCATCATAAGGTGTACCCACTTTATATGATTACACTGACATGTACCTTATATACTATACGACTTACATTTACGTGACACTTCCAAACCGACAATTGGTTTATCACGATGATGATGATGATGATGATATGTTTTATCTCAATCACTTTAGGTTTCAATAAAACTATGCATTATGTAACCTATTCGTATTGCCTTCTTTTGTTTCACTTAAGTGAAGTTTTTAAAACAAGCACGTTCTCAATTTATGAAAGAAAACGGAACGTTCTTTAAAGAAATATTCTCACTCAAACTTTTCGTTAACAAGTATTTATTAGATTTCAGACTAGTACTTACTTATTAACGGTTCTTTCTTGATTGTTCATTTATTTGTAGGAAAGTAACTCTGATGGCTTTGCGAAAATTACACTCGCAAATACTTTTTTGCAATAAAACCAATCTCAATACTATAAGTTCCGGAACCGGAAGCAGACCTATTCACGACACTTCAAATTAACATATTGAATACCCTCTACAGTCGGTCTGGTCAAAGATTTACATAAATTCTTATTTTCCAATCCAGCGAACCCCACTTCAAGATTAAACCTTTGCTTTATCGCTTTAAACCTTTATTTCTTTATGTTTGTTGAAATATTTTAAAACAAAATGTTAATTAAATTTTTATATAATATGGTGTGATTTCCGAACAGACTTTGTAGGGTAGTTGTATTTTTATTTTATCGTTTATACAAATTGTAGATTGTATCAAGAGAATAATTTTCAAGCATGTTTTGTTAGTTTTAGCGTATCAGTGCTTATCTATTCTGTGTTTTTATTCAATCCTAGAGCAACCGACCGCCGTTTTAAGTTGCGTCGATATTCATAGCGTAATTGCTGCTGAACTATCTTACCGCAGTTCAGTTTAGTGCTACGTAAATTAATCTCTAGGGATACAGAAGACCGCCATTAGCTAGTAATAGTAACACGCCTAGTCTATATATTTTAACATAATACATATTGTTAAATAGCTTAATTAGTAACATATCCCTTGGTTTTTGTTTGTTACCTTTTGTAGCGATCTCTAGGGGATTGCCACATTTTAATACCCATTTAAACTCTGCTTTAAGCAGTAGATATTAGAGACTCTAAGGCTGAGATATATAGAGCTAGCTTTTTCTTTGACACTGTAGAAACGAGACAATTCAAGTCGACTCTGATCAACTTGAGTCTGGTCTGGTGGGAAGCTTCGGCCGTGGCTAGTTACCCTACCGACAAAGTCGTATCATCAAGCGATCGAGCGTTCCAGCACGATATCGCGTAGAAACCAATTAGAAGTATGGGTTTACCAAATCCTTATCAGGTTAGTCTACTCACATCTAAGACTGCGTCATCACTCACCATCAGGTGAGATTGCCGTCAAGGGCTTACTTGTAGTGTATTAAAAAAAAGTCTCAGGCATATGTTTGTCTCATTTCAGCGTTATATTTGGATGAACAAAGTAAAAGTACGCTTTATAGATCTCAGCCTATAAATACTGAAAAGCCATAATTTTACATGGATATTAATCACGCCGACAAAATTGTGGAATTGAATGTTACCGGTATATTGGGAAATTTAATATTGCAGGCTTTATAGTGCCAATTTTAGATGTATAAAATTAAAAAAGTTAAAGGAAAAGCCTACACACTGTGTGTGACCTTGAGTTACTTACGAATTTTTCACAAATATTATTACATATTTTATCTTCTAAAGTTATTTCCTTTTATAGATACTCAATCAAAAGTTAGGTACTGCTTATCTGCGCCAACTGATGGTACGTGATCATTGAATGTCTAAGATAAAAGCCCGCTTACGTGTTTTGTCACACTTCTACTGATAACATCTTTCAAATATTAGAGCGTGACAAAACACTACACCACTCCACGTTTCTTTGCAAGGTCCTTAAGGTTTAACCGTAGCGGACGGAACTGCGCGGCGATCTATAAATATTCTATTATTAGAATCATTGCCAACCGATGTAGTTCTGCAAAAGAAAAGGGAAGAATGATGTTATTTTTTTTTCTTTTTGACTCCAAACGCACATCAAATTACACTTGTCAATATGATGTCAAGGTCATAAGCGTCTACATTCATCTACTATTACAAAACTTCAAAAAGTCAACCAACGCACGATGATCCACTTTTTTTTTATACACTACAGGTTAGCCCTTGACGGCTATCTCACCTGACGGTAAGTGATGATACAGTCTATGATGGTAGCGGGCTAACCTGTTAAAACCAATTAGGGGTATGGTAAACCCAAACTCCTAAATGGTTTCTACGCGACATCGTGCCGGAACGCTAAATCGCTTAGCGACACGTCTTTGTCGGTAGGGTGGTAACTAGCTGCGGCCGAAGCCTCCCACCAGACAGACTTATTATCAAAGTCGTTAAAAATATACCTACCTCACCCTGTAAGTGAAGGTGAACGCTAGTGCAGAAAAGGTTGATGCTATAAAACCCGGTAATAGTTACTTAAACTTAGTGTCTCAATTAGCCTACATTTTGCGAGGAGACCGGTCGTTATGAGCACCCCGCACCGGTCATTACTGTTGTTCCAACCGCATTGAGTATAACGTCTTTTGTCACCCTCGGAAAAGAAATTCGAGGAACAAAGACTTTGAGAAGAAAGAAAACCGTTTACATTGAAGTGTGACAGTGGTTATATCAATTTCGTTTCGTTAATATTGATGAAACGTTATTTTTTTGCTGTTAGAAGAATTTGGAGAACTGTTGGAAAAGAGATACTGCTGATTTTCTTTGCGGATTTTTCTTAGTAGAATGGGCATTTCAAACCTATGCTAGAGTCTTTACTAATCATCATCATCATCATAATCAACCTATTACCGGCTCACTACAGAGCACGGGTCTCCTTTCAATATGAGAAGGGGTTGGCCATAGTCCACCACGCTGGCCATGTGCGGATTGGTAGACTTCACACGCCTTTGAGAACATTATGGAGATCTCCGGCGTGCAGGTTTCCTCGCGATGTTTTCCTTCACCGTTGAAGCAAGTGATATTGAATTTTTTTTAAAACGCACATAACTCCGGAAAGTTATAGGTGCGTGCCCGGATTCGAACCGCCGACCTCTGATTAGGGGGCTGTCGTCTTAACCACTAGGCTATTACCGCTCTTTACTATTGGTCTGAATTAATAATTCAATAGTTCTCATATGTATGAAATTATAACCTTTATTTAAATTCTTTAATAATCATCATAAGAATACTATGTAAAAAAAATATGTTTTTATCAATAAAAAGACAAATGGTTTTTGTAAATTGCATTTTTATTCACGCTTATAAATAATTTAATTAATAATATTTAAAAATGTTTTTTAATTTCGAAACATTGTCCGCTTATTAAGTTAAATTAATATGTCAAATGACGCCGAAAGGAATGAAGGAAAATTGTTTATACATAGAGAGCGCATAACACTTTTTCCTTACGTGACGATTTCTAGCAATTTACTCCCACCACAAGTAACTTAATTTTCTGAAACATAAGCTAAGCTACGCTATATATATAACTGGTTTATATAAACAAACTATGCTTTCAGCTTTCAGTAGTACGTAGTTATTCAAAGTAAACAATGCTTTTACTCAGCTCGCGCAAGTATCTTTCGTATCCAAATCGATGCCGAACGATTTGGCCGCTATCGTCGAATCATGTATGTCAGTGTACACATAACAGACTTCAATTTCCACGTTTTCAATTGACGGATAAATATGATGACTACGGTCCGTTCACGCTCGATCTGGTTCACTCCGATAAATGTATTCCGCTGAATATGTATACGTAACTATTATTTATTGGCCTTATACATTTTGTATTGGGTAACATTAATTCTCCGACGTTTATTGCACTCCAGCAGATTCGGAATGACACAACGGTGTAATAAATCGTTGTATTTACTACGCAGGACTCTGTGAAGGCGATGTTCCATTAATGCTCACGCTGTGCACGAACACGCGAATTCTAGCTTTGTCCATTCGTCAGTGTCTTTTTAAGGCAAAGATAAAAATAAGTATCAAATATGCTTCATTATCTGTCATACAAGTGAAAATCTACAACTACTTGCTTAAGCAAGCGAATTTTTTATACATTTCTAGCTGACCCGGCAAACGTTGTTTTGCCATATAAATTCATCATCATCATCGTCATGAATAACCCATTACCGGCTCACTACAGAGCACGGGTCTCCTCTCAATATGAGACGGGTTTGGCCATAGTCCACCATGCTGGCCATGCGCAGATTGGCAGACTTCACACGCCTTTGAGAACATTATGGAGAACTCTCAGGCGTGTAGGTTTCCTCACGATGTTTTCCTTCACCGTTGAAGCAAGTGATATTTAATTTTTTTTAAAACATACATAACTCCGAAAAGTTAGAGGTGCGTGCCCGGATTCGAACGGCCCACCTCACCGCTTCTAATTAAGATTATTAGATTGTAATAATTATAACCCGATTACAGCTCAATTCGCATACGAATATCTTAGATATGGCATGCTATTATAATCAAGCCGGAGATGAAGTAAACAATATAAATCTGAATTATGCTGCACTGTTGAACTTGTGTTTACTTTCCCAGCCAAGCTCGACGAGGGGAATAGACATAAACCGAAATTTATTCGAAACAATTTCTATTTCTAAAAATACCACACGTTTTGTTTTGAACGTCAATCGGTTCCTGTGCGAGTGCATAGTCACTGCCGCTTCTCACTCTTAATATAAATGCACTCCGTGTATATTAGGAGTGACAGTATAAGTAATGTGTGATTTATAGAGGGAGTTTTGAAACAAGGATACTAATCTCCACTAATCTCATTAATGCAAAATTTGTCACATTGTCTTGCTTAAACGTAGTAACATAGTGACGTGGTAAAGAGATCGATTGCATGGTAGTCTATGGACTGAATAGTGACGGAGGACACTAAATACAAATAGCAACAGAACAAACGTGACACGCTCGACATTGCAAATGCAATTAGATAATGGCCGACGAGCATTGACGATAGCTCCAATTTCAACTTAATTAGATAAATTGGTTACTTGAATAATCATAGACGATACTCAAGTCCCTGGTTCTATACGATATTCTCATGACAAGTGTAAATTAAATGCATTTTGTCATCCACCCTTGTGATACAGAGACATCAAATCGTTTCATTAAAAATTGTGGTTGAAATAAAAATAAAGTAGAGATCCAGGATGCGTACAGTATTCTTGTTGCATTATTTAGTAGTAAAGTAGTTTTTTATCCAAAATTCAAATTCAAAATAATCTTTATTCAAATAGTCCTTTAAAAGACACTTTTGACGCCTCCATAATTTACATAGTAGTTATTTCATAGTGATAACTATATTCGTAAACTTAAAACTAAAGCTATGAGGGTTCCAAACGCGCCCCGGTCTAAAAATAAGCCCACAACAAACTTAGCCGGGTTTTTTTTTCGTTATCACCATCTCACATAATGAATAATAAATTATAGTACCTATGTAGATAGAGCAATTCACACCCAAGCTTTTTTATCGTTTATATAATCCTTAATATCGTAATATGATTACTTTGATTCTTACTGATTGAATCCTATTCGACTTAAGACTTCAGTCCACTGTGTTAGAATAGTTTAACCAATTTTTAACTAAAGCAATTTTCTGGCATACTCGCCATTAGCTTTCATTGAAAATCTATAAGATTCTCTTACAACAAAAAGACAAAGCACCTGTAACTTTTTCAGAGAATAACTTTTTAGTTTTATTCTATACAAACCTACTTATTTGATCAATGCATTACGTTATAAATTCACTAGAAGGAACTCTTTTTGTCTGTTACATTTTCACGCCTAAACCAAAATAAGCCATCCTGATCTTAAGCGCTTCCGATGAAATTTGGCGAGAAGATAGATTGCAACTTCGTGAAAATATGACAAGGATACTTATTAGCTTAGAAAAATAGAATAATCCTCGTGAAATAGCGAAAATAAACGCGGATGAAGTAATATTTAATAATGCATCCTATTTGCCTGCGTGAGGAGGTAATTAGCTCGACTAGTACGCTCAATGCCATTGGCATTATCATAAGCCTTAAATTGACGGATATAACTACCACTCATGACCCTCTAGGGTGGTTTTGAAACAACCACACACTAAAACAATACCGGTGTCAGCACAAAATAATCGATTGCGTTGGTTGGTCTTTGGATCTAGACTAGTGGAATGCATTTTAACTGCACGTTAGTTAAAAATGCATGACTGCATTATTTTCTCACAGTCTTAATGCAGCTTAAACCACACAGATAGAGCTACAAAACTAATATTTATAGCTGGTGTGTTTTTTTTTACACTCTACAAGTTAGCCTTTGACGGCTATCTCACCTGGTGGAAAGTGATGATGCAGTCTAGTATGGAAACGGGCTAACCGGTTAGGGGTATGTTAAACCCACACTCCGAATAGGTTTCTACGCGACATCGTGCCGGAACGCTGAATCGCTTGGCACTTGACACGTCTTTGTCGGTAGGGCGATAACTAGCCACGGCTGAAGCCTTCCACCAGACCAGACTCGAGCCAGGAATCGAACCCAGGACCTCCAACTCTATAATGCGACAGCGCGCGCACTGCGCCACGGAGGTCGTCAAACTCGCTATAAAACGACAATTTATAGCTGTAGTACTCGTAATTTTGACCTTTTGTCTAGACCCTACTTTAATAAATATACGGAATGAATATGCGCTGCGAAATTGTAGTTTTGATGCGGTTGGCATGACTGTATGGTGCCGTGGGTAGCATTATATTTTCAATAACTTAATAAATTATTTATAATATATATGTCGACCTCCATGGCGGAGTGCGTGTGCTGTCGCAATATAAAGAGGTTTCGATTCCCGGCACGAGTCTGGTCTGGTGTGAAGCTTTGGCCGTGGCTAGTTACCACCCACTGACAAAGACGTGTCGCCAAGCGATTTAGCGTTCCGGCACGTAGAAACCAATTAAGAGTGTGGGCTTACCATACTCCTAACAGGTTAGTTGACACTTGACAGTGTCATCACTTACCACCAAGTGAGATACCGTCAAGGGCTAACTTGTAGAATATAACATCGTGAGGAAACCTGTACGCCTGAGACGCCTGAGAGTTCTCCGTAATGTTTTCAAAGGCATGTGAAGTCTGCCAATCTGCATATGGCCAACGTGGTGGACTATGGCCGAACCCTTCTCATGTTGATCGGAAAACAGCGCTCTGTAGTGAGCCGAAAATAGGTTGATGATGAATGAATGAATGATCTTCATTTTACTCAGAATTTGTGCGTAATTTTTCGCACCATTCGTAGTACCAAACTCAGAAGTGATTTCGTTGTGCCGTACCAAAACGAAAAAACATTATTCAAGTTCGGAAACGAAAACGAAAAGGCGGCACAAGACGATTGTTCTGTAATAGCTTTTAGGGAATTTGAGACATTAAATTGCTTTTAGTAAAAGTTTTCAGAGTTTTAGTGACAATTGTCATAAGTATTACATTTGAAATATTTGTTGATACATATTTCTTATCGGAATTATACACGGCTTTGTGTATTTCCGACAAAAATGTCATCACGTTCAACCCATTACCGGCTCACTACAGAGCACGGGTCTCCTCTCAATATGGGAAGGGTTTGGCCATAGTCCACCACGCTGACCATGTGCGGATTGGCAGACTTTACACGCCTTTGAGTGTTTGTTATGTTTTCCTTCACCGTTGAAGCAAGTGACATTTTAATTTTTAAAACGCACGTAACTCTGAAAAGTTAGAGGTGTGTGCCCGGATTCAAAACGCCGACTTCTGATTAGGAGGCTGACGCCCTAACCACTAGGCTAACACCGCTTCATGTATGTGATTCACATTATTTTTAATAAAACTATGCGCGACTAGTTTCGAACACATCCGAGGTTCTAATTCATGAGCTTGCTTTATAAATCCTATTTCTGTTGAGTGCATGTTAAGCCGTAAATCAAGGTCAACCTTATTAACATCTGACAATAACCGTTATCTAAGAGAGTAAGCCTAGCTACACACATTATTGCAGGTTAGTGAGCTTGGGTATATATTATCGTATATGCAACTATGAAAGAGAATGTGACTAGAAGTTTAATAGATAGATAGAATTATAAAGTCTTTATTGCACATTACAAAACTTAGATTCTCATGACAAAAGAAAATGTAATTGGTATACTACTGTTATTGTATTATTTTCTGTCTTTTTTGTGGTGTGCAATAAAAGTGTATTCATTCATTCATTCATTCATTCATTCATTCGTTTGTTCATTCATTCGTTCATTCATTCATTCATTCATTCAATCATTCAAAGTTAAATATTAGTTAGGCTGATCATAATGATGATAATGCTGACTAATATGTCCACTTCATCAGAAAGATAAAGTCTTTACTGCACATAACAAAACTTAGATTCTAAAACAAAACAAAATGTTATTTGTATACTACTGTTTCTGCGTTATTTTCTTTCTTTTTTGTTATTTTCCTATTTTGTGGTGGTGGAAAAGTATATTCATTCATTCATTCATTCATTCAAATATTAGTTAGGCTGATCATAATGATGATAATGCTGACTAATATGTCCACTTCATCAGATAGATAGTCTTTACAGCACATAACAAAACTTAGATTCTAAAATAAAACAAAGTTAAATATTAGTTAGGTTGATGATAATGATGATAATGCTGATCGACATATTAGTCAGCATATTCACTTCATAATATTATAAAGGTTCCGAAACCCAAATATATAATAATAGATTTATAGTTTCGAAACTCAAATCAATAAAAATAGATTTATACTTTCGAATTCAAATCAATAATAATAGATTTATAGTTTCAAAACTCAAATCAATAAAAATAGATTTATAGTTTCGAAACTCAAATCAATAATAATAGTTATATCGAATTTCATGCTGGACACGAGAATGATCCATTATTTTCCTTGACAGCTTGAAATTTCATTTGTCTCTTGTTTGACTAATAAAAGAAGGCTACCATAAAAGAACCTATTAATCATTTTAAATGTCCCGCTATTTTCCCGACAGTTTACATTTTAGGTAAACGCGATCGCGAAAGATTTGCTTTACATACTTTTTACGACATCGCCCACAGTAAAAAGATGAGCTAGGTTTATATAATCTATTCCACAGTCACTTTTTATTACAACCAATAATGGTCTAACTAGACTACAAACGATTAATCTATAAGTAATGTTTATAGGTGGTTATGTAATTGTATTTTGACGACCTCCGTGGCGCAGTGCGTTTGCTGTCGCATTATAAAGTTGGAGGTCCTAGGTTCGATTCCCGGCTCTAGTCTGGTCTGGTAGGAGGCTTTGGCCGTAGCCAGTTATCATCCTACCAAAAAAGACGTGTCGCCAAGCGATTTAGCGCTCCGGCATGATGTTGCGTGGAAACTAATTAGGAGTGTGGGTTTATTATACTCCTAACAGGTTAGCCCGCTACCATCCTAGCCGACAAGGGCTAACTTGTAGTGTATAAAAAAAAAATTATTAAACTAAAGTTGTTTAGAAGAGTAAAGACAGCATAAGATCTTTAAGAACATTTAATGATATACTATATTTATCAGATTCTGATCATTATTTAGATCTTAGATTTGCAAGAATGGTCATAAGTTGAACCACAGCAGGGTTAATAAAATTTCAGTTTCGGGTAGAAGATTAACTTCTAAATGCTAGCTAGTTAGCATGTTAGCTACGAGTTGATTATGTCTACAATTTTCGGTCCTGTCCCTATATAGAGATAAGACGACAAAATTAGTCATTACAATGCAGCTACTGGATACATAATATACAGAATTCCATCTTGTACTAGTTTCAGTAAGTCATTCGCTTGCATTTAGGACAGTGGGAGACACAAGTTTGCATTTTTAAGTTTTGGCATCCCAGACCCCCTGTACGAGTTTTTGGGAAATTTACTACATATGTAAGAAAACTCGACCTGGCGGTCTGGCGGTGCGATGGTAGAAATTTTAAGAGAAAACAAAGTCAAATAGATCCTGAGCAATTTCCGTGAAATATCGTGTAAAATGCCGACAAACTTAGTTCGGACGATGATTAAGACTACGGAGTTTAGCCAACACAACTTTACAATTTACAATTACGAATCGCCGATTTTTATCTCCCCGTGACCCTTCGCCGACAATGCTTACCACTGGACAACTATATCTCTATAAATAATTCGATCAGAGAAACGTCTATTACAAAAATAAAACTATGCTGGAACTACTCTACAAATGAATGGCGTTCAATATAAAATATGATCCGTACCTTACACCTATCAATACGTTGATACTCCGGAATCAATCACGATCGGTAAACATCGATTAATCATAGTACGTTGTGAATGGATAACAGACGCATTTGTGCTGACCCTCGCTTGGATAACGCCTGGCTCACATAATGAGATACAAAGTACTACAATAAAGCTGTGCCTGAAGATATGTGTGATGTGAAAAGGTTTACGAAGGTATCAGGACAAAAGTAACATCATATTTTTATGAAGACTATTTTATTTATACTTAGTAAATTCGATCGTTCGAACGTTTATTAGTTGAAACTTTGCTGATTTTTCATGATTAATCAGCATTTCAGTTTTTTAATTTGAAATTATTTAACGTCATCACTAACAGATGTAATGATCAAATCGGCCTCGATCGACAGAAGTTCGAGAGAAGAAGACAGGGACCCCTATAAAAGATGAGAGACAATGACAGTCTTGTACTTAGAAAGCCCAGGAACTCCCAGTCGCATGCAAGATGAAGGTTTACTACCTAGAGATGTAATTTTCGTTGCGCAGTAACCGATTCGATTTTTGGACTCCCACGCTAATGAACACTCTAATCTGTCATCAACCCATTCTTGGCTCACTACAGAGCACGGGTCATCCCTCAATATGAGAAGGGTTTGACCGTAGTCCACTTGGCCATCTGCGGATTGGCAGACTTCACACGCCTTTGAGAGTATCATAGAGAAATCTCAGGCATGCAGGTTTCCTCACGATGATTTTCTTCACCGTTGAAGCAAGTGATATTTTAAGTGCTTAAAAACGCACATAACTACAAAAAGTTATAGGTGCGTGCTCGGGTTCGAAACCCTGACCTCTGATTAGGAGGCTGACATCCTAAACTAGGCTATCACAGCTAATCTATGTGCTTCGCCCATTCTCAATTTAGCGTTTTTTTTTTTAATATTTTTGCCAGTTATTTATAGCTTTTCGTCATCACCATTTGATTGCATTGATTTGCAGATTTTGAGCATTACCAAGTCTTGACTGCCTTCACACACTACAAAGTTTTAATCATTGATTTTGGATTTGCATATGTTACTATGTTATTGTGCGGAGTTCTGGTTTAACAATACACTAATAGTGTTTACATTTTCCATTCCTAATGGGTTTTAATGTTCGAGCTAAGCTTTGTATGCTAATCATTAGTGTAACATTACCAATAGCCGTATGTTACATTAAACGAGCTCAAACAGTATGAGAAGTCATGTTAAAGTGAAAACAAACATCGAGAAAAATAGGCTTCAAGCATAAATTACCGTACATTAACGTAAAAGTTTGTATCCGTAGTTCGTTCAGTTTGAGAACCATTTAGTATGTGGAGCTAGTACCCCATGGAGTAAGTCGCTTCTGTATGAAACAATGTCTGAAGGTCACGTTAAAAGTAAGCAATACATATAAGATTGGAAATATAACAGGGACCCTAAGTTTTAATCAAGAAAATGAAGATGCCTGCTCTGGTATGGACGGTACTTGAGATACTCGACGGTTACTGTTTTCAATAACTCATTGTGTTCCAAAAAAAGTAAGAGGTGACTAACTGAATAATTGTACAATCTCCGTGGCGCATCGAAGTGGGAGGTCCTGGGTTCGATTTCATACAGGTCTGGTGAGAAGCTTCGGACGCGGTTAACTCTAATATCAATGAAAACCTCAAAGCACTGGACGAATATGGCTATCAATCAATCATAATAATCTTTATTCGAATAGTCCTTTAAAAGACGTGTCAATAATTTTCATAGTAGTAAGTTGATGGTGATAACTACATTCGTAAACTTAAAACTAAAGCTATGAGGGTTCTAAACGCGCCCTGGTCTAAGAAGAAGCCAACAACAAACTTAACTAGGTAACGTTTATTTTTGTTATCACCACCTCACATACCACTTAAAATTATTTAATCTTATTAGAGCAATAAGTTAAAATTTGAAATGAGTTAAAGAAAGGAAGCTAAAAAAGAAGATTGAAGATTAATAAGAAACAGCCAGAGTTTGAAATTGGTATAAAAATCTGTCAGTTTTAAGGTCAGAAATACACGAATGACGAACCATACTGAAGCCTATGAAAATATTAAATAATAATTTATAATGAAACTCTTACTTTTACATGGTATTTGACATAACAGATTTATCACTAAGAAAAAAGCTACACAAAAGATATTCCCATGTCTTGTTTTGTTTTTCAGCAAACAAAAATAGAAGCTTCTCAGATATAATTACGTTTCAACGCAAATTTAAATGGAGCATAGATACCTACTTTATGAATTGCTTTCATTTGATATAAACACAAAGGTGTGCCAAGTCGATACAAATTACTTGACATTATTTATTTGAGCATTGGGAAATCCAAGATAATAAGTTCGTTATGTTTTATTGTTATCTCGAAATGAAGGCACGCTAAAGACGTATAAAGTTACACAAAGCTTTATATAATTATGTGTAATTAGGCTCCTTAGTTTCGAAAAAAAATGCTTTTTAATTTAAGCTTTCAGAAACTTAAGTAAATACAGTTATTAATATTGGTAGTTGAGAAACAGTCTGTTATATTATTTTTTAACTACCAGTGTGTAGAATGATTGTTAAACCATTCTATACAATTGTTCTCTAATTACTAACTTTTTTAACTCCAAAAAGGTAGGTTAAAAACTAACCTAAAAAATATTTTGCACAAGGTTCCTGGAATGGTGACTTCGCACATAAAAATGCAGCGTTGGTTTACCACCAAGGGGGATGAAACAAAATGAGTCGCTAAGAGCCGAACAAGACTATATATGTAGTATGTACCGAACAAGAGTATATATATATGTAAATTTTAAATACATAATTTCTATATCCAGCAGTGGACGCTGTGCATTTGTTGAGATGACACTGAAGTAATGCTATGCTAATAAACAGTTCATTTTATGTTGTAATCACTATGACATGACCTACTTACTACAGTCATATTACTTAGAACAGAAGTCCCTTGGGTATAATACGATAGTAAATGTGAGCAATATGAAAACGTATTTCGAAAATCCACCCCTAAGGGGGTGCAACGGAGCATAAGAACTTGTATAATAAATATGAAAGTTTGTGTAGGTTTTGGAAGTTGTATGCTTATGAAATATGTACACATTCAATGTATTCGTGTTTCTTAATCTACCGCGCATTAATAGCCGAATGGATTTTAATGGAAAACTAGTACTCAGATCAACCATAACTTTATTTAAAAAACGAAAATCCCGGAAAATATTTACTATAAATTTTATATGCAAATGGATTTCAAGCTTTGATTTATTTATGTTTTAATACGTGGCCGCTTTTTGGAATAAAAGAAAACGTGGAACGCGTATACCAAAATAAATAAGCCAAAATATTTAAAGCACATTGGAACCGAAATGTTGAACAATGGAACACTCAAATAAAAGCTTGTAATAAATGTAGGAAGGGCTGTAACAATAACAATAAAATAAGTCATTTAATCATAGCGTTACCAATTTGCATCGTTAACATGGAGATATTCCAGAAATCGTCATTTTATGAACTCATTAACATAATGAGTCCTGAATCTATTGTAGCCATGAAATGCGTATAAAAGCCTATTTGCTGTTGGAGATTTATATCTATATAAACGAAAACTATAGTTTATTACGTTTAGATAGTACTTTTGCAATCTAATTGGTTTGTTCTTTAGGTGGAAGTTATGTTCAAAATGCTTTTTCTACATGTAACAAAATACCAAAAATCAATAATTGTCAAAAAGTCAGCTTATTTGTATTTCTAATATTTCTACAAGATTCCGGAAGGCTTTAAGTCAATTTACATTTAGAATAGAATGTCACAAATCAATACGTTAGTGGCGTTAGAATTATTAAAAAATATCAAGCTTAAAATCCACTTCATAATATTTTATATTTTATACAAATATTTTTTTTATGAAGCGGTGATAGCCTAGTGGTTAGGGCGTCAGCCTCCTAATCAGAGGTCGGCGGTTCGAATCCGGGCACGCACCTCTAACTTTACGGAGTTATGTGCGTTTAAAAAAAAAAATATATCACTTGCTTCAACGGTGAAGGAAAACATCGTGAGGAAACCTGCACGGCTGAGAGTTCTCCATAATGTTCTCGAAGGCGTGTGAAGTCAGCCAATCCGCACATGGCCAGCGTGGTGGACTATGGCCAAACCCTTCTCATATCGAGAGGAGACCCGTGCTCTGTAGTGAGCCGGTAATGGGTTGATCATGATGATGATGATGACAAATATTTTATACACCCTGGTAACTAGAAATATTCCTGAGCCAAGTAATATAAAAAAATTCAAGCTAATATTTCTAATAACTGGAAAAAAAACGCAGGTGTTGGCGCAGGCAATCGCTAAAGTGCGATATTTAACTGAGAAATATTGAGTAGCTGGTACAAAACTTATTTACCAAGTATGAGACTGAATCCGGGCACGCACCTCTAACTTTTCAGAATTAAGTGAGAGTTCTCCATAATGTTCTCAAAGGCGTGTGAAGTCTGCCAATCCGCACATGGCCAGCGTGGTGGACTATGGCCAAACCCTTCTCATATTGCGAGGAGACCCGTGCTCTGTAGTGAGCCGAGAATGGGTTGATCATGATGATGATGAGACTGTTTCGCTATATATGACAGGTTTGGAAGCTACGATAATCCTTTTTATAGAGAGTAACATAATAACGTATCTGAAATATTTTTCTGGTCAACAAAAGGTTCCAAAGTACTTAAATAGAATCTTATGCGATAATGTGTTTTGATAATAAATTATCGTGACTTTCTCCAAAACTTTGTAAAAGCCCAATAAATCACTTTACCAGACCGTCTGGGCGCTTAAGTGATTTCTGTACTTGTAGACATTAGCGTGGCCAAGTAAGGCAGGATCCAAACTCTACATTTGTATAGCATCTTAATCTCTTGTACGTGTTATTGTTTAGGACACAATATTGTGTTACGTGATACGCCATACGTGAGTATGTAACTGCAAAGTCATTGTCATAAACCTTTTCCTTTTATCCCCACTTTCACAGATCTAAGAATTAAATATGGGTAAGACGCCTAAGCACGTAAGCTTAATTACACTTATTAATATTGATTTTTAGATTTATTTTATCTTACAACAGGTTTATATGTTTGCTGCATGCCAACCTATAGATCAACGAGTCGTTAACTTTTAGTCTTACAAGTATTATACGACGTAAATCATATTTTTTCTTAGATTTGTACGCGACTGGAACCCCCTTAGCTTACTTTTATATCGGCAATTGCAGTTAGCACCATCACCTCACAAATTTAAATACTGAAAATATAATATATATAAACGATTCATAGATATCTGTAATAGGTTTACATTAATAAAGCTGATTTGATTTGATAAGTGGGGTATAAGTAAGAGTAAAAGCCTTATTAACAAAGGGCCGATAAAATTGAACTACATAACTATGAAACCACTGAATTTATCGATCAATTAAAGCATATTGGAAGAGTGTGAAACAGGCTCTTGATATAAAAAAAACTCTGATTCGGTCATCGATAATTTGCCATTAGAAAGAAGAATTTATTTGTAAAACGACATAACCTAACAACCGCAATGAAATGTTTATTGGTAAGGGTTACGAGATCGTTTTAAACAAATGTTACTTTTAACGAGTAACAATTCACAGGCTCTGCGTTAACTGAGGTATTTTTAAACGTTATACACCGATCGGACGGATTTTTGACTGCACACAAGCTTCTCAATTAAAACTAGCACCGAAAATTGTTGTGCTGAATTACATAGGCAAAGCTTTGACTGGATATTTATAAAAAGCTAAAGTTAATTTTAGAATTGACTTAATAATTGAAAATACCCTAAAAAGATTTGCTACTTACTCGTTGGTCTAATAACTCCGATTCCTCTACATATCTTCCAATTATTGTCCATGCTGATATACTCGGAGTATAGCTCTACCCAGCGCTCGCTCGTTCGAGTTTTCTTAGCGATCATGTTTCGGATCCCTAAATCAAAAAATGATATGAATCTAATGAATCCAAATTCAACGTTCAATAAGGCAGCTTCTGTGACAGCTACTCCACTAAAAATAACATTGTATAACGGACGAAAAAACAAAATCATTACACTGTCGTCATAAGAGTAATATAAAACTATTTAGAGTGCAAACTCTTAAAAAGGACAGACCTTTTCAGACAGAAACACGAGCACTATATCAGTCCCTTCGAGTTTTCGTTGAGTATTTAAATAAGGTTATCAACATTACTTAATTATAAGTCACTCAATTCAATGTTACAGCGCAAAAACTCGAAGCACGTCAAGACTTTTAAATGGGTCAAAACATTTTTCAAATTTCTCTTAATTATTTTAAAGGAGGACCTTTCCAGTTACTTGTTTTTGCTCTTTCACAGAGACAAAAATCTGAAACAGAAGTAGAATCTGACATAGCTTTGACGATTGAAAAGCGCTTGTTAAAAGCTTGGTTTTATGAAGCTTCTGTTTGATAGTAGAAAAGTAAATAAAATCATTTTTAAGTGACAATTGAAAATTCTCTAGGCTTTACAATGCAGCTGCCGGTCCAAAATAGAATATATCCAGTATCTATTGAAATGCTAACATACAAGGGCTATAAAAAATTAAGAACGGAAGCGATTTGCTAAAAGTAGTCAACTTCAACTACTTAAAGGGCGGTAAGCTGTAGTGACTGGGGTTTGACGTAGGTCTGGATGCTGTCGCAGAAGAAAAGACATGAATGTCAATGGAGACCACCTCTTCACTAAAATGCTTTTTTATTCGATGACGAGATAATAATGGCTCTCTCGAATATCTCATAGAGTAAATTATTTTAAGAAGTTACGCTTCTTTAGGGCGCATTCTAAAAATAAGATAGTAATTATTAAATTTTGTAGAATGTATACAAATAAAGTCTGATACTTGCGATTTAATTACTTAACTGGGCGACGTTAGAAATAAGTTCTAGGTCGTAAAAAGTAATTAATGAACTTATCATCGCTTGACTATTTTACTGAAAACCTATCTGTCTATATGCCTGTCAGACTGTAAGTTTGTTCGTCTATACCGAATGAATTCTAATGCAGCCAAAAATAAAACGATGAAATTAGTTCACAATTATACAATTTATTATACAACTTTATAACAAGCTTAAGCTTAAGTAATAGTATATAAATAAAACAACATTTACGCAAATCGTTCAAGTAACAGAAGAGAAATCGGTGTGCACACCGTAAATAGAGATTAAATTGAGAATTGGAAATCAGTTTTAAAATATCCGGTCGTAAAAACTTTTTAATCTAACGGTCCTTACAACTTAAACCATCTCCCACCGATTAATGATCGCAGAAACGTTGTGAATGCATTACGTGTACGTATTTGTACGATCCTTAGTGAATGGCGACCGATTTAGATAAGTGTGACATAAATCACTTTCAGTCCATTTGTACCGGCTAAAACATCAAAGCATATTCCAACAAGTCGTCACGATCTCGTTGTGACCAGGTAATAATAGTTACTTTGTTATTTAATCTAATCCTTACCAACGTCTCCTCTCGGTTTATTATTTATTATTATTTTAGGTACATGTTTCCCCGTTATAAAAAGTAACATATGTAAATCTCTAGCTCTTTGTATCAGTTTAAGTAAATCGTATCACGTAATCAGACTTCAAAGAAATCTCACTTACCCGTGTATGTGTGTGTGAGCGTGTGAACGTGTGCGTAAAATATGATTAAATGTTATCTGTTGCCATAGTAAGCGAGCAACGTTGACTATAAATGTCAGCTTATGTTACGATTGTCACGCGTTTATTTTCATGAAATTTTTGTATCGTTATTTGTCCTAAAACTAAAGTTGTTAAATAGGAGCCAAACGTCTATGGTAACGCGCTAACCTGTTAAAAGTATGGAAGTTATTTTAAGCCCATACTCCTAATCAGTTTCTATACGACCGCACCGCTAAATAACATAGCGGTATGACTTAGTCAATAGAGTGGTCAGTGACAAAATAGCACAAAAATTTCTGTGTATTGTTTTTCAATTCGTATTATTTATACAAGTTAGAAGTAATAGCAAAGGCAAAAATTGTGTACCAAACCGTGTGTTTGTTTGAGTTTGTTCGAGTCCAACTGGGCATAAATCCGAATTTATTTAAAACAATTCCTATTTTCAAACCCATCGCGCGTTTGCAAACATCGATCTGTTGCGGTTTCGATACACTCGTATTTTCGCTGAAACTCCAGTACCTACTGTTCAAACTAACATTTTAAACGCTTCAAAACTGCACGGATAATGCAGTAAAGGGCATACTATGCGTATATTCGTGTGTTCTTTTTATAATTTAAAATAAAGTAATCTGTTACATATCTCTTTATTTATACGGCCTATAGTTACCTATAAGAAAAACGGTCAAAAACACTGGCCTGTGAAACCTTTACTCTATTAAAAGACCCTAAAATATGTACTGCAATTCTGAATTCCATTGTGATGCCATAATGTGAGACCATATTTGTTTCTAGATAAATTTTGTCACCTAAAATTCAGCTTTTTTGATCAATATATTATATATTGATTATTCTTATGTAATAATACACAAAAATGTATATGAAATAATATGATAAATAAACTTTTTTAATTAAAAAAAACTTCAAATACACAAAAAATTATTTATTTAACAAAAAAAAAATTAATAATTGGATACTTTGTAATTGAATTAATATATTTCTTATACATCTCAGAAATTATAAATCTATTATAATTTAAGTGTTCTGGATACCAAAGATAAATGCGCTGACTCTATTTTCACGTCTATTAAAGAATTTAATTAAAATAACTACTTTATAACAAGGGAATCTCTTCAAAGAGGAGACCTGATAAAAAACCTTTTAGGTTTTTTATTACTGTATTAACTAATAACTAACACTGTTCAACAGAAACGAACGCCTCCGAGAAAATAATGTCTGAAATTCTTTTCTTAAACTTATTTTATAGCTTAGTCTAGACAGACTTACAGACGCGTCATCGTTCTATAGGCAACCACTGGTAGGAAACTCGCGCACTACGCGGTTACTACACATATTAATGATTCAGTGACCGCAGCTATCAAATCATGTTACTTGTAACCCAATACGCATCAGACTCAAGAACTTCACAACCTCGTGCCCCTTTCACCGTTTTACCACAGAACTTCGAGGAATCGTGAGCGCTGGCACCCCTACGTGGTTAAAATCCAACCTACTCGGACGAAACGATCTGGGACAACGTTTCTGAATCGAACCGCTAAGGTGTGGAACTCTCTTCCAGCATCTGTATTTCCAGCCACGTATAACCTTAGTTCCTTCAAGGGAAGGGTGAATAGGCATTTTCTAGGCAAGCGCGCTCCAACCTAGACCTCATCATTGCCTTCTGGTACTGAAAGAAAAAAGAACTCGTAGTTGCCACAATTAACTGGGGCCCTAGGCCATGTTGACTATTTATAATCGCTTCAGGAAACTAAGAAAATAAACTTCGAATCACGTGGTAGCCACGTGACAAAACGACTCGATGATGTTCATCCATTTTTTTTTATTCTGTGTGTTTTTATTTGACGACCGCCGTGGCGCAGCGCGTCGCATTATAAAGTTGGAGGTCCTGGGTTCGATCACGGCTCGAGTCTGGTCTGGTGGAAGGCATCGGCCGTGGCTAGTTACCACCCTACCGACAAAAACGTGTCGCCAAGCGATTTAGCGTTCCGGCAGGATGTCGCGTAGCAACCAATTAGGAGTATGGGCTTACCATACCCCTAACAGGTTAGCCCGCTAGCATCGTAGACTGCATGTGTTATTTGTCACGGGTCTTAGCAAAGTAACGGTCTATCAATAATCAAGGTTTTATTGCCCGCATGCGACTTCATGGGACCTTACCTCAACAATTTTACCACAACAGTGCGCGTTTAGCTTAATCGGACATCTGCATCTCTCGGGAGCTACCCATTCGTTTTAAAGACAGCTATTTATATCATCAGTGGCTAGAGTCAACTATGATTTTATTACGTGTATAAATATGAGGAATAATGACCTTATACACGTTGAAGTAATATTTACTTTATAAAAAGGTAAGTAATTCTGATCTTACAACCGCTTTATACAAAAAATATTCCAAGTTCCAAGTTTCACAAGGCGGTCAGAAAGTATCAGATTCTCAACTGGTTTATAGACGAACTCTGTTGTAACACACAAGCCGCAACATAGCATAAAGAAGTTAATAACTACAGTCAAGAGTAGAGAGAAGTAATAGTCGAACAGGAGATGTAGTGTACACATTGTACATATATATATATATATATATGTACAATGTGTGTGTTAAAAGAATATTTTTTGACTAAGTTGGACGGTTGACTCATTAGTGTCGACCGTCTAACTCAGTTAGGAAATGTTCTTTTCATGCCTAATATGCTTACTCAGTTCCTTTAGCTTTAAGCTGTTATGTTACTGATTAGCACCGAGGACAAACCTCTTTGGTTTTTTCGTTGCCTTTATTATATAACTTATTTTATTCCTTGTATATTAATAATAAATAAATAAATAATAAATAATATATATATACAATGTGTTTTGAAGCAATTAAAATATCACTTGCTTCAACGGTGAAGGAAAACATCGTGAGGAACTAACTGCACGCTTTAGAGTTCTCCGTAATGTTCACAAAGGCGTGTGAAATCTGCTAATCTGCACATGGCCAGCGTGGTGGACTATGGCCAAACCCTTCTCATATTGGGAGGAGACCCATGCTCTTTAGTGAGCCGAGAATGGGTTGATCATGATGATGATATATAGTGAGATCTCATGTAATTTCTGGCGTGTACGTAACGGCATATATAATATAGGTTTTCTGAACCCTTGTTTGTAGTATGCTACAGACTAGGGTTCATTAATTAAAATAAGGGGTATGTATGCATGATACATGTTTTCAAAATGATATTTTTAATTTGTTGAGCAGGATGCGGACTATTGGATTATGATCTGTTTAGCAGAACCGCCATATGACTTTGTAGTGGCACAGAAATAAAGATAATAATATTATGTTGACACCTCATAAAACACGACATGTGGGTTGAATAAAATATATTATTGCTCGTCTCTAGTGTAAACAAAACAATTATTTATTCGAAATTAGTTATCATAGTTTTTGTTTATTTAAAGAAATACCTCCAGCATCCTTGGCCTTATTATAATATGAAATGCTTCTTTTCTGCCAATTGTCTCTTTGAAAAAATTTAAAAAAAAATTGTAGACAATAATTCCGTTCTAAATTATGATGATCATCTTGTCAACCGTTAAATGTCTATCAAATAGCCTAAAGCTTTCGAAATCCGACATCTAAATATTAATCTATTTACCTTCTAAATTGAGGTACAATCGTTGATGATAAATATTTCAAAGACACTTTTGCAAGGCTCATATATAATTTTGAGTTTGAAAACTCAAAAATACGTTGATGAGATGGCGTTAAAAAGCAATATAAGGTAATATTTTTTTTTTGGATAGTAAATTAATTATGTCATACGAAATCTATTTACTAAAGTTAATACAACATTTATAGGACTATCGTTACATTTCACAATATCCACTGAAGAAAAGGATAGCACTATTACTTTTAACCTGTGAATTTAGTTTAGTTTAGAGATTTACTTACAAAATAATGTATTTCTATATCTGACGTATTTCTTAAACTACTATTTAAAATATTGCGATTGGAATAAAAATAAAAATATATTTAGCTAAATAAGGTTTTTCTCTGACATACATACATTGTACATGGTTGAACGAAACGAAGCCAAGAGAAGCTCGGTCGCCCAAATACTTTACTGCAATGATAAAATATATACTGCAATAAGGGCAGCTTCTTATCAAGCTGAGTGGAATGACAAATTCATTTTTAAAGCAAAAATTGAAAAGATATCTTAAGTAGTTGCATTATTTTTGTTGGGACGAAATTCTTTACGATAGGCTTAGAGGGGATAGGGATTTTGCTGTCGACCGAACTGAAAAAAATGTGATAGTAAAACCGTAAGAAAAAGTCCGTGAAATAAAACCGTTAACCTAACCTAAATTCTTTCCTGTACTTCAATAAAAACTAATCAGCAAAATTTAAGAGAAAAATCAAGAAAACCTACATAAAATTGAGCACGATTTTTTTTTTTGCAAATTGTCTTCCTGGTGTCCTAGGACACCACATCTTTTTTTACAACCATTTGAGGCTTCATTGAATGGATATTGGATGGTATACAAAATAAAGTCTTAAACGAGCCATGACCAATTGTATAGCACTAATGATCCATGAACAACCGCAGTTTAAGCCGGTCAGTCACCACTCTAATTTCTGGTTAGAGCGCAAGCCACTAATTTGAGTCATAGCTTCCTAACCACACCACGCTAAAGGTATAGGTATGTTATTTTTTTTAATAAAAATATATAGGTAGGAACTAATAAACAAGAAGATTAAATTCAAAGGAAAGGAATTTGTGTTTTATTTGATAATATATTACCTATTGATATCTTGGGGATGTCTATCAATAAGTTCAAAGTTTTTATAAAACGAAAGCTTATAGAGAAATCATATTACGATATTAAGGAATTACATAAACGATAACGATAAAAGCTTGGGTTTGAATTGCTCTATCTCCATAGGTACTATAATTTATTGTTGATTATGTGAGATGGTGATAACAATAAAATAAAACCCGCTTATGTTTGTTGTGGGTTTCTGCTTAGACCTGGGCGTGATTTGAACCCTCTTAGCTTTACTTTTAAGTTGTCGATTGTAGTTATCACCATCACTTCACGAATAGAAATACTGAAATGAACGATTCATAGATGCCTCTGAATAAAGCTATTTTTGATTTTGATTTAAACTATGTCATCAAAAATAATGTGCAGCCCTATATTGAAAAATCCTCAAGTAATTTATTTTTGATAAAACGTGACGTCCGTGCGTTTTATAAATAGAAAATATAAACACACTATATCTTTAATATCTTAAGAAACATTTTATTCAGGGCCAATATAAAAGTGTGTTAAAAACGAGTTGGTATAACTTTTTCATAAATAGCAGTCTTTAAATAGCGTTTCATAGCGTGGAATTGACCTATCACGTTCACTAAAATTCTGATGACAGCAACAGTAGAGTTGCAACTAGCTTTGTGGTATTTACTACACCCAAATCTTTTTTAATCGTGACGGTTTCCATTCTACTTGATGAAGATTATGATACAGTATAAAATCCACTCTACAGAAACACTGAAACATTAAAGGATATCAATATTTTAGTGTTCTATTTGCAACTAATTTTTAGGCATAACGGACTTTGAGAGCACACACATTTTCATCATTCAGGTTTAAAGTTGAAACCACCTTTTTTTTATACACCACAAGTTAGTCCTTGACGGCATCTCAAGTGATGGTAAGTGATAATGCGGTCTAAGATGGTAGCGGGCGTACCTGTTAGTGCCGGAACGCTAAATCGCTTTGCGACACGTCTTTGTCGGTAGGGTGGCTACTACTAGCCACGGCCGAAGTCACCCACTAGACGAGATTCGAGCCGGGAGTCGAACCCAGGACCTCCAAATTTAAATTGCAACAGCGCACGCGCTGATCACGGAGGTTGTCAGAATCTTGATACGCATTGTAAGGAGCCGCTTATCTACACCCAAGTTGCAATAATAATAATAAATCGTTCATTTGCGAGAATGTTTATAAAAACCTAATTTAATCATGAAACCGTTAATAATGAAACAGTTTTGTCACTGACCACTTTAGGTATCTGTGTAATCAAGTATGAAAATATAAAGTAATAATTGGAATTTAATTTTTTTTAAATATTATGTTCAAATAATATCTTGGAAGCTGTTGGGCACTGTCCCACTTGCCACACAATAAACCCGGCACCCATACGGTGAATCAATGAAATCCTAAGTAGTTCGTCTCCGGGGGAAAAACATCAAACCAGAACGATTAGCTTAACAACCTTTTTTTAACTAAAGTAAAGCATTATAATCATCTTTATATATTCCACGAGATAAACCCTTTTTACAGAACACGAAAGGAGCCAGAAAAAAATATGAAACCATTCCTCGGTTAAAGCGATAGCAATGTTAATTCCAAAACTATGTACTCGTATAATAAGCATAAAATAATATTTGTTTACTTATCCGAAGTTTCTACGAGCTGGACTCCTATTGAATAGAATTTACCTTATCTTTGCAATTCAGTTACTTTTTCTGAATTGCTTTTATCTCTATATATAGTGAATTCCAAAGAAGGTTCATATAAAATCAATACAAACGACTTCGCATTACTTATTCTTAGTCTAGGTAACCGTCGCTTAGAATAAACTTATTTACTTAGATACAACAGCACTAAAAGACTACATTACATAACGTCCTAGTGAAAAGTTATGAAAAGTGAGTAGGTATATGCATAGAGTATTTCTTAGAACACCACTGATCAGTATAAAAATATAATCTAATAAATTGTCCTTATGCTCAAATAACATTTAGAAAAGGATGGCACTATTTTAGGACGTAATACTATAAGGCATAGCGTAAAAGAACTATATTTGTGCACTACATGAACAAAGTAGATGAATTTAACTTTCTAAACTTATGTAGATTCTCGTGTGGAGCAAGTGGAACGTGTGTCCTATTACGATATTATCACAACAATGCTATCAAAAATTTCGAAGTTTTTAGTGAGAATATAAATGAGATATATTATTCAGTTTCGTTTTGTAAGTTGCGTCCAATTGAATCAAATAATTCACAACCATGCTTTGAACGAATACTTATACTATATATACGAACATTAAAAGGATTCTCACCGACAAATTACTCCGCCGCGTCGGACAAAACGTCAGCGGTTTTTCTTTATCATCTCCTGTAATTAAATCGCGCTAAGAACGCTCCTCTAATAATGAAACGATTAAAAATAACCTCGCCGACTCCAACGTGCTACAGTTATATGTAGTTTAAAAGAGATACTGTCTATTTTACTATTGCATTGATTGTCAAGTTTTGTCGTCGCATATTGAGTAATACAAATTAATGTAGATTCATTATTTTTAATCTATTTCGTTATATAATAGTCATTATTTTTTAATCTAATGAAGTTAAAATGTATATTAACATTGCCAAAATTCTTTAAGAATTCGTAAAGATTATATAGGGTCGTAATTTAAAATAACATTTCTTCATACTCTACTCACTATACAACGAATGTGCACAAACAAGAATGAATAAATAAATATTTAACTACAATGGTTACCCATCAATACCCGTCAATTTTTATTGAGGCTGATATTTCGTAAATCTACAGACAGGGCAAGGCAAGGAGATTATAATTTGTCACACCTCCAAAATTCTCCAAAGGTCCATTCATCACTTGAGTCAGCAGTGCTAAGTCCCACAGGATTTTTTAAAAACAGAGAAGTCGTAGCCATCAGCTTTATATAATTAAAAAAAAAAAGACATTAAGCCTAGGATAACGACTTAAGAAAATTTGCTCTGTGTTATTAAAGTATAAAAATCTGAGTTAGTTTTTAAAACTATTTGTATGGCTGCGCTACGAAAGTTTACCCTCATTTTGTATTGTCTAGTTTTGTATTTGTATTCTGCGTAGGTTCTTCCATCTTATACATTGATTTTTATCATAGACAACATTAATATGATTGAAGGTCAGATGCAATGCTATGTTAAATTTGAATGGGTGCATAGGCACCGTAGATTATGTTACATAATAGTATAAAGTTAACGTTTAGTTTAAAATTATATAGCAGTATTTATATCATTTTATATCATAGAAGCGGTGATAGCCTAGTGGTTAGGGCGTCTGCCTCCTAATGTGAGGTCGGCGGTTCAAATTCGTTTTTTAAAAATTAAAATATCATTTGCTTCAACGGTGAAGGAATACATCGTGAGGATACCTGCACGCCTGAGAGTTCTCCATAATGTTCTTAAAGGCGTGTGAAGTCTGCCAATCCGCACATGGTGCATAGCATAATCCAGCGTGGTGGACTATGGCAAAACCCTTGTCATATTGAGAGGAGACCTGTGCTCTTTAGTGAGCCGGTAATGGGTTGATCATGATGATGATGATGATGATGATGATGATTTATATCATCATTGACAGAATTGGACATTTAATTAAATAATGAAAATGCACATTATATCGTTACTTTATTATATTGAGCGTCGAAAATATGTTTTGTTTTCCTAACGTTTAGCAGTTGCCTGAAAGATATCGCATACACCACTAAACAAACCAGTAACAAGGCCTCCTTACTTACGACGTTTATAACTTGAACATATGTTGTTTTGGTCCGTATTAAATGAGTTTTACTATTATTATTAAATTTTGATGCTGTAGACAAATTGAGAACATGATAGTTAGCACACATACACGCAAAAACTATAAAAACGTAAACCAATGCAAACTTTCTTCCTCTTATAGTCATTAATTTTATGAACTTTTAGTATACCTGGAGCGATAAAATTCGTTTTAAACCACTATTCTCTTTTCTCTACGCTTCATGGCTACGTTTTATGTGTCTACAACATTACTGTGCTTGAGAACTGGTAGTGATTGTTTTATTTCTTTGTAAACTACACAGTGCAATCCTGAGCAAGTTACATTATACAAATGGACACTGCAATAGCTTTTTCTTTTTTATGATGGACTTTATATGTGCATTTGCGATATTTTGTACTTCATCTCTCAGAGAGCTAACTATCGTAAAAGTTATATTAAAATGAAAAGATTATTTCATTTTAATATAACTTTTACGATATCAGGCTCGAAGAAACTTAGGGAACGTCTGCCTAAGGGCGCCTCCTGTGAGGCCGAACCTCGGCTTAGGCAACGTTTGGGATAACGGGGGGGTCGGACGGTGAGTGGTCCGTTCGTCTCCGAGGCCGTGGATGGAGCCCACGTCCGGATGACGTACTCGTAAGATAGCGGGGACCTCCTCTTCCGTGTGATAGGTGGTACGAGTATGTTGTCAGTAGTTATCTGATCGTCAGGGTCGTGAAGGATATGTTTAGGTCTCCTCTTTCGGAGAAGAGCGCTTAGGTCGCGGGAGTAAAAAAAAGCCGCAACTACGAGAGGGTTGGGGTGTCGGATTGACTGAAATAATCACAATGTCTTTTGATTAGCTGAAACTCTACCACTTTGACAGTGACTGACACACTTTGATGACTCTTTCGCGGGGCTGGAATTCGATCTCCGCACACGCCTCTTAACTTTTCAGAGTTATGCGCACATCAAGCAATAACATATCAGAATAACAACTACAACAATTATAACAAACGCACGCATATTTGTGTAAATTCGGTTACAAAAACTAAATTGATAGATGCTAATATAAGTTCTACGGGACCGTTAGAAATATGACTTTGTTTACTAATGAACTGTCACCTTTGCGCCAGTTTCGAGCCGACGACGTATTTTAAGAAGACCGCCATTTCAAACGTAAAACCAATTACTTATCTGCAAACGATCGTAAATGTAACCATCAACGGTTATTTTTTAATTTATAATCAAAAAGGTCTTAAATGAACAACACTGTACAATTAAGACCGTTGGTGATTATTGTGTTATTTTTTCAAAGATGGCTGAATGATATTTTTGCAAGTTGGTAGTTCTATTTCCACAGAGGTGCGATGGGATACAAAGCTACATCGATGGCAATTCAAGATATTCGCTATCCGAGATTCATCTATATGCAAATGAACATTGAGTACAAACTCAGATACTTTGTATACGAAGCGTTTTCATTGTAACGTTGTTTCTATTTACTTATTTTAACATACGTTACGTGACAAGTGATTCCTGGGATATATTCGAAGATCCGTTTATAAATCTTAAAGTAATGACTCACCGGACATTAGCGAGCGTGTGACGACGGCTCTTGAGGTATCTCCCGTGATACTTCTGCAGTTCCCCGATGCTACCTTGTTCGGCCTGCATCCTGCCGTGTGTGGAAGCGGGCACCTCGTCTGGCCCAGAAGTCGATGAGCCAACGACACCGGTTCCACGCTTACGTGCTTGATTGGACTTTCTAGCCGCTGCTGATATACATATCTTCACTGATGAAGGGCTGCCGAAGCTGCGTTTTTTTCCTGAACTCCTGGACGAGGTGTACGCTGTGTCAGTGCTGCTTCTTGTGCTTTTGTATGAAGGGGTGAGGGTTGCATCTGTGTTATCCTCCAGGTGCCAGTCGGAATCGTCCTCCTCCTCGATCCCTGGCAGGGGCGACTGTTGGCCGATTGGACGCGGGGAGTTTACTACTAGTTGCTCAGGAGCGACTGAAATTAATCAATACAAAGTTTTTCAATATTTTTCATGGCTTTGGATTTGACCCCGTTTTACCCAACTAAAGATTAGATTTTTAATAAAACGCGTATAACATAAGTTAAACGGGTTTCATATAAAACCTAAAAAACGTATTTCATTGCACTGTAACCTTTGTACGAAATTTTCATCTTTAAAAAAAAGTTTCTCATTATTTACGCATGTTTAAGTTTTTGCATGCTTGACTAGTTACGGAGTAGTTTGTCATGAGACTCTAGTCAGGTATACATGAACCAAATCACGCGTGTATATCTATCATGAATACACCTCACAAGGGTTCAAATGCTAACATTATCATCTAAAGACATTGCTAAACGACTGTCCTAAATATAGACTTATGAAATAGAATCACGTTTTAGGAACATTTAATGATACATTTCTTAGATTTCCCCGTGGATTCCACAACATCTCGGCACACGATAAATCGCTTGGTATTAATTAATTGTGTTGAAATTATATATTCAGTCCCCGTTGTTTTTGGGTTCCGGTAGATTTCCACCTTCCTAAAATAATGTCTGCGCTCAGAATTCGAAACGAGGAGGGATCCAATTTTGCAATACCACTATGGTCATTAATTATTCATTTTGAATTCAAGATACTTATTAGGAGCGGTAAATATGTACTCATTATGCGCAAAATTTTAGTTAATATTGGTTTTGACGAACTCTGCGGCGCAGTGAGTGCGCTGTCACAGTATAAAGTTGGAGGACCTGGGTTCTAATTACCGTGCTCAGTAATGAGACGAGAATGAGTTGATCATGATGATGATGATAGTTTTGAATAAAAGTAGCCTTTCTCATGCCCGTAAACATTCATACGTTGTTCTGTTACTGCTTGAAACCCACATGCCTATATTTATAATATTGGCAAGGACTAACGAGCGGTGTTAAGTATTACGCACTGAACTAACAGAAGAACAATTTAGTCTTCCTTTTATGACTTTTAATGATCTCCTAAGTATCTCATCTCGTTAAACTTTCGCGTTAGAACAGTTATATAATCGTAACGAGCAGAAACATTTCGTGGTTATGTTAATTAATTTTAATGAAACATAGGCCGTCCTTTGGAATCTGCTTCGTTCTTCATATTTCTGTTTCTCTTTGTTCATTCCGGTGTACACATAAGGAGTAGCTGTTTTTTTTTCATATTTTTTTTTCGGACTGTCTATTGGCTTTGCTAACCCTATTGGTTGCCATAGCGTAACCGGGCTGTTTGGCGAATTTCGGAAAGAAGCTCTGCCAGAAGAAGTTTGGGGTAACGGGGGAGTCGGGCGGTGAGTGGTCCGTACGTCTCCGAGGCCGTGGATGGAGCTCCCGTCCAGATAACGTAAGATAGCCGGGACCTCGTGTTCGCCGGCGAAGACGGTGTGCAGCGTGTGGTTGTGTGGTAGGTGGTACGAATATTTTGTCAGTAGTCATCTGATCGTCAGGGTCATGAAGGATATCTTTAGGTCTCCTCTTTCGGAGAGGAGCGCTTAGGTCGGGGGAGTAAAAAGAAGCCGCAACTACGAGAGGGTTGGGGTGTCGGATTGAAAACCTATCTCACCTCGTGATGTTGCCGTCTTAGATGGCAGAGGATTAACCTACACTCTTAATTGGTTTCTACGCAGCAGCGGTAGGGCGATAACTAGCCATGACCGAGGCCTCCGAACCCAGGATCTCCAACTTTATAAAGCGACAGCGTAAGCACTCCGTCATCCGTGACATGAAATAATGTCACGGAAATAGGCTAAAACTCTTTGACAAAACGTCTTCTATACTGTGATTGAATAGCTACGTAACAATGTTATCCTGTACCAGTAATTTAATATTCGGAAGAAGGAGACAAAAGCTTTGTATAACTATACAATATACACCTACGTTATAACGTTTATTGTTAAAGGGATATGTTTATTTAATGTGACCAGTATAAATAATAATACCTCCAAATGGGAGCACACATTAGACAGTATATTGCAATAAGTTGACAAAGCATCTGCGACATCAGCAGTAGTAACCTATTCATTGAACCTAATTGCTCGAGAAATGAGAATGGACAACGGATTGCCCAGTAACAATGAACGTTCGAACAAAGATGACCGAAGCGTAGTGGAATATGTGTCAATAAAATAGCGAAAACGAATAGCTTATAACAGTGGGCCTACAGATTAAATCAAATTCCTTAAGCAATTGACTACCTCCTTGGTTGTGGTGGTTGGCATATTCGACTACAAATAGTTGAGTCGTACAAAAGAATCATGCTAACTTAAAGATCTCGTAGGCTATAACTTGGTAATAAAAAAAAAGACTTTGCTACGTGTTTTAATTTAAATTTCCATCTAATAGAGTATTTGGCATAGCTAACTGTTGTCGTAGATAAAATGGAAGGGCGTTTGATCATAATTAATTCGCAAAAGCCTATCATTTGCAGGTATGACTCTTTGTAAGAAAAGGTATGTAGTGAGGCGTTAAAAGGGGAACAGTTAAAAATATGTAAAGTTACAGATGATGAGTGAAATGAGAACGACAATTCCACGTTTTATGTCAGCAGCGTAGTCAGTCAGTCCTTAATATTAGTTTAGTTAGTTTAAGGACTAACTAAAAACATTAAAAAAATTCCAATTCATACAGTTTCTTTAATTTTTATAGCAATCTTTTGGTTCGGTGTTTTTGATTCGATTCATTGTATAATTATTTATTGAACCGAATTAAAATTTAGGCATTTTCTTAAATTTTTCTTTGTGCTGAAATCTGACTCGGACTTACTGGTTTTAATAACATCAATGTTATTTAAAGGTAAATATAATCTACAGTATCTTTCGTTGGATGTTTCTTTACATCTATTAAAATGCATACCTTATCTTCATAACAAGTTATGTATTGAGTGGGGAACATAATTTGGTTAATGCAAGCTAAAAGCTAAAAGCCTACCTAACAATTATGGGATTCAATCCTTCAAATGGATCTTTCTACCACCGTTCCCTCGCCGAGAGCTATTTTTCTTTCGGTCACGAGCTGGCTTATAATCACGCAATATCTAATAGGTAAGCTGTGATAGCCTAGTGGTTAGGACGGCCGCCTCTAAATCAAAGGTCCCGACCTTTGATTAGGCTCGAACCCGGGCACGCACCTCTAACTGTTCCGATTTATGTGCGTTTTTAAGCAAGTAAAATATCACTTGCTTCAGTGTTGAAGGAAAACATCGACACAGGAGGAAGTTGAAGGAAAGGTGAGAAAACCTGCACGCCTGAGAGTTCGCCATAATGTTCTCAAAGGCGTGTGAAGTCTGACAATCCGCACATGGCCAGCGTGGTGGACTGTGGCCAAGCCCTTCTCATATTGAGAGGAAACCAGTGCTCTGTAGTAAGCCGATGATCATGATGATGATGATGATCATGATCTAATAGGTATAATCTTATGTACAGATTACAGTTCAACGAAAAAAGTCTCTTATCAAATCAGTGTTTTTTCCATTTGAAAACGAATCTTCCCATTAGTCTGCTATCTGAATATTTTTTTAACATATTACGTAAATTTCAGTAACCTTAATTGAACTTACCTATTATATAAATTTATATAAAATATCGGTACTCGGCCACGCTTTGATGTGGCTTTGTCTTAGGTATAAAAAGGAGGGTATAAGGAGTAAGGAGTAATTGAAATTTGTAAAACTGTGAGTGGAATCAATTTAGAAATAACAAAGCTTAATCCTATGTAATACATATAATATTTTTTTCCAATTTCCGTTCTCATTCCGCACAAATAGAACTAATTGTATTTCCTCGAACAATACACATGCCTCAACAAGTCAAATAAATAGTGTAATTCGAACAGGTTTGTGTCCTAATTCTCTATATGACATCATAATTGCAACTACAAACGAATGTAAAGTAATCTTGATCGGTCAAGTTCAACCCGTCAGACCCGTGTGCCCTTAAAATTTACCGTATTTTAAGTCATAGTGTCAAAATTAATAATGAAGAAAAGGAAACAAAGCAATTACTATATCAAGGATTTGTATAGTAGATAAAAACGTACAGTAAAATTCTTGGGCGCTATATGTATTTATTTTTTTTATTCACCAAAAGTTAGCCCTTGACTGCGTCTCACCTGATGGCAAGTGATGATGCGGTCTAAGATGGTAGCGGGCTAACCTGTTAGAGGTATGGTAAACTCATACTCCTAATTGGTTTCTACACGACATCGTGCAGGAACGCTAAATCGCTTGGCGACACGTCTTTGTCGGTAGGGTGGTAACTAGCCACGGCCGAAGCCTCCCACCAGACCAGACTCGAGCCGGGAATCAAACCCAGGACCTTCAACTTTAAAATGCAACAGCGCACGCGCTGCGCCACGGAAGTCGTCAATATTAATTATTAAAAGGTACGTAAGGATATGTTTTGTTAAGACTTACGCCCGAGGTTATTAATCCAAATCAATCTTATCCAAAAACTTCAGAGGGCAAAGTTAATTTAGTAGCGCCATCCTTATTGACAGAGAAGAGAAGGAAAAGGATAGCACTCGCCAAATTAATTCTGTTCTCTGAAGATTATGGATTAGATTGATTATTAATTTCGGCCGTTAGTAATCTAAGGCTAAGATCTATTCTACTTTAACTTTGCTCAGCAGAAATTACTATTAGAACGATACAGGTTAACGTTGTAGCGGTGATAGCCTAGTGGTTAGGGCGCCAGCCACCTAATTAGTCGGCGGTTCGAATCCGGGCACGCACATCTAACTTTTCAGAGTTATGTGCGTTTTTAAGTAATTAAAATATCACTTGCTTCAACGTTGAAGGAAAACATCGTGAGGAAACCTGCACGCCTGAGAGTTCTCCATAATGTTCTCAAAGGCGTGTGAAGTCTGCCAATCCACACATGGCGTGGTGGACTATGGCAACAAATCCTTCTCATATTGAGAGGAGACCCGTGCTCTGTAGTGAGCCGGTAATGGGTTGATGATGATGATGATGAGGTTAACGTCAGTCACATAACTTTGTCCCGTTTTAACTTTGTCTTATATCAAGCGTCTAAGCGTGCTTAAAAGATCTCGCAGTTATTATTTGAATGCCGAAATTAATTTAAGTGGGACCACTTATAGTCGTATTCTGTATTTTTTCTCACACCTACCTACTCATCAGTGAGTATCTATCATTATCATACTAAAAAGCAATGATTGTTCAACCACACGCTATCAAATTATAGCATAGGGGAAGTCTAAAAGTAGCGCCAGTGACAGAAAAGATGACGAGTAACAGGCTAGCATGGTATGGTCATATAATGCGGAGGAAAGAAAGTGATGTCTCCAAAACAATGTTATATATAAACGTGGAAGGGCAAGAGAGTAGAGGAAGACCAAAGAAGAGATGAATGGATTGTGTAAAGGAGGATATGCGGGTAAAAGGTGTGGGTAGTGAAGTGACGGCTGATAGAAGTGAGTGGAAGAAGTCGTGTTGTGCCGACTCCACATAATGTGGGCTAAGGGCAAGAAATTGACGGAAAAAACCACCGGTTGGTAACTACCAAATAGGATTAGTGTCCTAGTTTCAACATATGAAATTATATTGGTATCATAAATCGCATGGAAAAAATTAAGTGCGTTTTATATAATGTTAAATGCCACATCGATGTCGAATAACAGTCGAAATGTATTGAATTTTATGTGCTTGACCTTATTTTACCCCGCGAAACGGGACGCTATGCGTTTAGGGTAGCATATTATTGTTTTAAACATTTAACTCAAAACTAATCCATTGATATTATAGTCAATATTGGATTTATATAGCTGACCGCTGACTAAGTATATATTTTGCGTTAATATTCGTACGTCTCTGTTACGTTCAATAACTTACAGCAATTAGGCTAAACAGTTGTTTAAGATACACGGCTCATATTATCCTAAATAACATAACGCTACGAAACAGTGCTGAGCACTGCGAAAGTAAGTGCTTCCCACATCGATCAATCCATCAATATTTTGATCAATTTGGGAATTCATAATTTTTGAACTTTGTCTGGGCTACTGTGTGGTCACAAGTACGAGTAATTCAGATTAAACAGCACCACCACCACCAGGTGATTTTGAGATCGCCAAGGGCTAACTGGGTTAAAAAGGTCTTGTTGTAGAACTAAGAAAGAGTAATATACATTAAGAAGACTTTTTCGTTAGTGACGTCAATCCGAAAATATGGTGATGACGAACCAAATCCTAATCATAACATCGCCACCGATATTCCACAAACACAATTCGCCCTAAATAGCAACACGCAATTACGGCAAGATTCATTACTTAATCCCTGCAGTAAAGCATCCTTAACACACCTACCAACTGTTTGCACAATGATACGTTTATGTACAATACGAGCATTATATGTAGATCCTAAAATAACATGTCCAAGAACCTTCATCATATTTTCATACAAATCAGACTCTGTCTACTAGGTTAAAATCTATATATATAAAAGCGAAAGGTCACTTACATACTTACTGATTAAACACGAGATCTCAAAAACTATTGTACGTATAAAGCTATAATTTAGCAAATAGGCAGTTGATAGTTAAGAGATATCAGTTAAGAAAGGATATTTGGAAATTCCACCCCTAAGGGAGTAAAATAGAGGTTGGAAGTTTGTATGAAATTTCTTTGTGTTTGGAGTTAGAGACACAAAAATTACAATTAAGATTAATAATAATAAATACAAAACATGTACATCATTTTTTTTAAATATTACCCGTTAAGGGTGTTAAAATAGGGAGTGTTTGCTTATTTTTTTATTATGAAGTCTACAATAGGTTTCTTTTAGCGCGTAAGTATAAGGTTAGAGTTTCGTTTTCATCCAAGTCTACCCGGAAGGGGGGAAAATAGGGGTTTGAAGTTTATATGAAAGTCCTATGTTTTTTTAATTTAGTAACACGAAAATCGGCAACATTTGCCTGTAGCTTACTTTTTGAAGCAGGACTTGGCCGTACGGGTAACCTCAATCTCAAGGGAAATCAGCAATTCTACGCAGACGAAGTCGCGGGCAACAGCTAGTGTGCATATATATTCGGAAGTCAACGAGGTCTGACCGTTAATGAGCATGGTTTAACATCCCGCTGCAACAATAATGAAAAACTAACAGTTTACTATATCGCAAACATAATCAACCGAAAAGTAAATATTTTCACACACAAAAGTTCTACAACTAATTACATATCGCAGTCCTAAGAAGATTGCAGACGTTGCACGACCCCACTAATGCAGCCAAACAGTAATTGAGGTCGCGATATATGTTTCGTAAAAAGTTAAATTAGCATATTTTGACAATTCTTTTCTTTCCGAATCGATGTCTGGATTCCTTCCCAATAGGAGGACCAAGGAGGACTCCTTTTGCGTTCCCTGTTACCTGTTCACTCTTGACTTGAAGCACTCATATTATACCTGCTATAATAGGTGGAGCGCAAATCAAAAGCAGAAAGGGCATTCCAGATCGGTGCCTAGTAGAAAGGATGAAGTTAATCTCTTAGTTATTATGTCCATGGGAAATCTTAACGTAGTTTCAAAGTAAATAAATCAGCAATAATAGTTAGTCAGAAGTTGTATTTAGAGGTTTGAATCGAATCTTGAAAATGAAACTAGTACATGAGAATTGCCTAAGGATTGGCAAACTTGTACTTTTCCATACGACGCTTATTTTAACTGGCCTGAATACTTTTCACCAAACGAAGCACTTCCGCAATCTCCGCAAAGTTTCCCTTTAATTTCTCTTTGCTACAGCTTTCTAACGTCGCAGTTTAATAAACATTTTATCCTCCACCCCTTAATGTACTTTACGACCGTCACTAACGCAGAGAAAATCGCTACCATCTGCCAGTTCATTGCAATATTTTTCAAAGGACCGCTTTGGTTGGCTGTAACTAATGCTGCGGGAGTGGTGTACTTCAGAAAATTTTGAATTTGGGCTTCATAAGTTGAATTTTAATGAATCGGGCCATGAAAGTAAACAATGAAAAGAAACAAATTGAATGAAGCGTATTTGGTTTCTCGATTCGTGAACGAACTACCTCCACCGTTCCTCACTCACTTTCCTAGACTTCACTTTTCTTTACTACACTTTTCTTGCCTTTTCTTTACTTTTCTCGCTTGTGAAGTCAACATCTCCTGAGGATGATCCGGTGTCGGGTCGAAACGTGCGTAGAGGTTCTAGTGGAAGATTTTGTGTTGTATTATATTATACAAATCTCCCGGTTGTCGGCGGAATATAGCAAATTTCACTTGCTGTTTATTGTTTATCATGGATTTCCGCAAAGTAACGCGGAACTGCGTCTATTCATTATTAGATATTAACTAGTTGACCCGGCGAACGTTGTTTTGCCATATAAATTATTTGTAGAAAATTTGTAATATAGAAAAAAAATAACCAATTTATTTTGTTACAGGTGGACAAATCGCATCACTTAGGGGTTTGAAAGATAGATAGTAGCTGATTCTCAGACTTATTGAAAAAGCATAAAAAATTTCATAAGAATCGGTTGAGCCGTTTCGGAGGAATATGAGAACGAACATTGTGACACGAGAATTTTATATACTAGAGATACATAACGTCAAACCGCAAATAAATACTCAGCTAAAAAATATTCTTTTATTTTTTAGCTGAGTTGGATGGACTCATTTGTGTTGACCGTCTAAATCAGTTAAAAAATGTTCTTATGCCTTAATACGCTTACTCGGTTCCTCTAGTTTTATAATGTAACCGTTAAGTTGCAGACTACCACCGAGAACAAAATTCTTCGGTTTCTTGGGTGCCGTTATTGTTTTATAAATGGTATTTTCTTTTTATATTAATAACTTATAGAATAATACCTTAAGGTTGTACATAAATTTATGTTGTCTGAGAATCATACAACTAAGACAACCTACATCAGTACATTAAGTTTATGTCTTATATATTTCATATACATAGTATTTAATACATTTCGATCGTCGAGTTCTGTAATAATGAATGACGACTCTTACAAACGATCAATTTATCTTTTTTACAGCATTTTTATTGGATTTGTTTTTTATGACTAGGTTGACCCGATTGGCTCAAAATACGTCTGTAACATAGCTCGTTTATGTAAAGCTTGTTCACATTGAATTACGGGCGCGGTGGTGGCAGTGGCTGCCATTCATTTATAAATCTCTACATACGAGTATAACAAAACTATTTAGTAAATTGTAGCTCGTCTATCTTGAAACATTTAGAAAATGACCCAATCGATTTTAATACAGATATATTTTAGAAAAAAAGGGAATAGGTAGAATTAAAATAATCTATTTTCTATATGTTTTTCCACTTCAGACGGCATCCTAGTTCAGCGATGCAAGAAAACCCTCTCGCATTTATAGTCATTGCAAGCACTTAGTTTTCGCAGATAACTAATGGTGGTACGTAATCTATTGTTTTAGGTTTATTCCAATAAGACTTACTTAATTACAGTTCCCTAGTATGGTATCAATAGAGAGACACACACAGAACATTATTATAATTAGTTTTTAATGGGTCTCTGGGTGGTTTAGGATCGGACCATTTGTTAAACCGAGGCATAGTGCTAGGAAGGCTTTTGAATTATCTCAAAGGATTAACAATGACACCGTTATTCACTTTAGTAATCGTATTTTCATTTCTTCACTTAAATACAGCGAATTAAAGCGAAATCTCAACGAGTTTTTGTAACTCGCAAACGCTTCCGCGCTCGCTCTCGACAGTTGCAATGAACACGTGTAGACGCGTGAAACGGGTTGAACTTATCAAGACCTTGTCCTTATCCTTGGCCGATTTTTCCAAGAACAATTTCGCGGAACGATGAAATGGGGCACGAAAAAAAAACAACTTCAGTTTGATATTTACCCACAAGAGAACTGATCTCGACAAATGGGTAGATAATATATATAAATTGGGTATTCTGTGCTACTATTTCCCCGCTTAAAGTTGTTTCTTAAAGACAAAAAAACAAAGTCACGTAGGGTTTACTGGTATTAAAATAATGAAACAACCGGGCTTCGTCTCTGTCCATTAGCTTTCTAATCTCTTTTTCCGAAGTGACGCCGGTTGCGGGTGCTACTTACACTTTGCCATTAATCAGCGAACCACTAGAAGAAAAACTAAAAATAGTTTATTTCTGTTGTCCAGAAAATGTTTCTTTACATTTGCAGAGTTAGAAAGTATTGTTATATTAATTAGATCTGCTAATTAATATATCTGAATATATACACACAAAGGTAAATAATATTTCGTGGTTAAAATATTATATGATACTTGTACGTCCTACTAATAAATGTGTTTCCTAAATTCTATTTAACCTAACCTTACCACTGAATATGTTGATGTTATGATAAAGTTACGTAAACAACTGCAATTAATGAAATTACGAGTTTTGAATTGAATGAGCCTTGTATTATAAGTATGATTAGATAATACACAAACTTCTGTATGGAACTCTAGACTCTAGTTAGCTAATATTAAACAGATTAGCTTTTCTACGGTTCTCAGAATCATGGCTGACAGATTGGAATACGCTTACATATATAAGACCTACCCACTGAATAATATTCCAAAATTATAAAACTATTAATAGATACATAAATTCCTTTTATAAGGCAATATAACTCAATATTGGTATCTAACACAATATTTCAAGGTCAGTGTCTACTATGACTAAAATTTTAACTTCACGCGTGAATTTCTCCAACTTACTTTCTTCCAATTTTACCCACACAACGCAATGCCACAAAATAAATAAATAGTATCGCGATTCGCAACAAAGTGTTTGCACTTTACAAATATACGACAGAGTCAATATTAAATAACCTGTTGTAGTTGTCAGTGGAATAGCAAACTTCCGTAGCGGACGGCACGGACCCAGAAAAGTCAAAACCCTGATATGTGTATACAGACGCTGAAAACGTTTATTTTGTGAGACCATAAATAATAAACTACCTTATAATATCGTGGAGATTTCTCTTTATAAATTCCAAGTTTCAATAGGACGTTGGGTAATTTTGACGACCTCCGTGGCACAGCGCGTGTGCTGTCGCATTATAAAGTTGGAGGTCCTGGGTTCAATCCCCGGCTCGAGTCTGGTCTGGTGGGAAGCTTCGGCCGTTACTAGTTACCACCCTAATGACAAACACGTATCGCCAAGCGATTTAGCGTTCCGGCACGATGTCGCGTGGAACCAATTAGGAGTGTGGGTTTATCATACCCCTAACAGGTTAGCCTACTACCACCCTGCATCATCACTTAGCACCAGGTGAGATAGCCATCAAGGGCTAACTTGTAGTATATACATATACAGTAATTACAATACTGAGGATTAGGTACTCAGTTATCATCAATCTTGGTTGTAACTAATTGCTTTGTGTGACCCTTTGGATTTGGCATTTTCTTAAACCAGGTCTCATATGAAACACTAAGGTTAGGTCTGGTATAGGTTTCACCACCATCTCAATTCATTGAATTGAGATGATCGAAAAACATTCAACGAACAGTCTGACATTGACCTTATTGTTTTTTTAAAAAGGCTTAAACTTAAATAGCCATCCCCGCGCTTCGACACTCGCCGTGGGGTGTTTCTTTACAGTGTCAGTACCGAATTTTTAGGTTAGTTATTGGATATATATTAATATCAAAATTACCTAAATAAAAAAGTCTTAACTTAATTTGATTAAATATCTGAATTGAGCAACTCATATCTGCCTATATTAATACCATATATGACGTTTCCAAAGGATGTCAAGAGAATAAACGTGCTAGATGCATTACGAAATTGCAGTTTTCATCTGAATGGTGCAGCAAGTATGATGAGCAATGCCAACGTTCGAGTATGAGGGAGGAAAACTCTGACAGCAAGTGCCCTCGATTTGCGCTCGATAGCATTTTCATGATCGAGTGCCAATGTGACTTAAAAATATATGTACTTAAATGTCACTACTCATCATATCTATGCTTATATGATAGCTATATATATATGCTCTGTCATTGGAAAGGTGCTATCAGTTGTGATACAATACTGCATTTAAACAATCCAACGTTAAGGCACATTAATTTGGCAGACTTTTACCGTCCTACGTTTTCTGAAACATAATATTTCTATAATAAGAAACAAATAATATCAATATTAAATATTAACTTACTTTTTAAGCAGAAAGCTTAATGTTTTATGAGTGTTTTTGAGTTATTGTCATGAGCCAGATGGCAATAATTCAGATGCATATCAAGGAAGACAAAACCAAAAATATTGTTTTACTGATATACTTTTTATTATTCAACATTATCAGAAATAATATAATATATCATTACATGAATTCCATCTGATTGATTGAAAAAAAAGACTAAGTTTATAAGGTATTGTAGAATTTATTAAAAATCGTAAAGGTGTGTTTATTAACAGTTGTTTGACCAAGTGATATAAATACTCAATCTGTGGCCTCTTAGTAAAATAACGAAGAAGCGTCGCATAATCAGCATAGCTCTAATGGGTTTGTATACAAATAACGCGGACATGCTAACCGATCTTATTGGTAAATTTATCCTTCAATACACTTTCACTCACATTTCAACTTACATTCGTGTATATAATGAAAGTATGTATGTATATATTATGTATGTAAAATGTTTAAAATATCAATATTTAGAAACGACTACAAATTTATCAGTAACATATTGTTAAAGCCCGTACATTATAAATATATAAAAGGAAATTAGCATACTAATTTATAACAAATAGAACACGCTGCACGCACATTGTTTCTCGTCTCGACAAGGAATAACATAGGATGAATATTTGATTGAACACGGCCAAAACCAAAATAATTTGAACATTTCTATGAGAAGGAATGTTATGTTGGCTTAACTTAAGAAAACTCTTCAAAATCATACGAATCAATCGTTTTTTATCTTCTTTCTATGCATAAAAAATATGAACTGCTGATATATCAGAAGAATTTTCATCTGTTTCCGATTGCAATCACTATCATTTGCATGAAACGGTAAAAGTAGAGACGTCAGCAAGTACAGCGCTGCAAAAATTACGCGGAAAAGCTGGAAATTGTCATTAAGATAACCATAATAATGTAGGCGTCCGCTAAGGAAGAATTTGTTAAAATCCATCCCTTAAGAGGGAAATAAGGGGCTTAAAGTTGTAGGAAAGTCAGTTTTTGAAATTATCAAAACTATTCTATAACGATGGTAATAATGCTACTGTGTTACCTATAAATTATAATATACTCATGTGGTAAATTCAGACTAGACTTTTAAGATGTTCCAAATGAGAAGAAGAAAGAAAATGAATTAATTTCTCCCTTAATCAAATTCTCATTTAATTTATAGTGGAGTAATTAAACCGGTTTTGGTAGACAAGAACGTCGCAAAACAAAAACATATTGCACCGTTTTCTGTAAAAAAGGAAAATACAAGAGAAATTTTTTAATCCGTTGATAAATTGTATTCGTTGCAGTACTATTTTTGTGCAAGGCCGCATACGTCACGTCTTTTCAGGGACAGCCTGTGTTCCTTCGGTTGGCTACGTTTTTTTAGTAACTATAAATATTTGAGGGAGCACAAGAACCGTTTGGTTGTTTAGTTACCTTGACCTCTTTGGAAGATAGATTAACGTTTCTTTTGAAGCGATCCAGGAATTTTAACCTACTTTCCGCATGCACAGCTATGTACGTCATCATTTTATCGATGTGCAGTATAAAAAAGTGGATGAGGGAACTGAGCCCTGGAATACGGTGTACGTTGGTACGGAAATTTATACGCGAACGCGAAACAAAAACTAACCTTGATGCGATGCTCGTTTAGAAAGCTTGCTATCCATTAGCACAGTTCATCACTAAACCAATAATTTTCGAAGACCATTCTATATCCATAACCTATGTTATATCCGAGTTTACTAACTTTAGATCTCCAACGAAAAGTCACGGCAGAAACTAAACGCGTAGACAATCACTAATGAGATGACGCTCCTCTTAATATCGAAGTAGATATGATGGTAGATGGTAGATAATTATTTGCCCCATTACCGTAGCTAGAAACAAATTAATTGCGATAAAGTGTAATTTATGTTTGAATTACTCATTATTTATTTTGAACAATGTTGACGCACATAATTAAGTTTTATATGACGGCAATCAGAGAGCAGCGTCATCTAATTTTAGAATCATGTACGACAGACAAGAGAGTGGCATCGCCCCCTCTCTTTAAGCAACATTAAGTGACGTATGCAAGTTCTTATAAGACTCACCGGACGACGGCGGGACGGTGCATTGCATTCATTGCTTTCGGTCCGTTCGGATTGGTGGTCGAGTCGCGGTAGTGCATAGTCGTACTTGGTGGAGCATATAGTCTGCTCCTTATGAGTAACCATACTTATAATTGTAATTCTGTTCTACCAAAAGTATCTGGTCTCTTTACCCGAAACTACCCACGTCTACCCAAATTACCGATGAAGACACACCCCCGCCCCGTAGTCATCCTATATATATTATGTATCTTTTGTTTAAAATAAACAAAATACGACCGCTGTATTTATCAACGAGGATCGATTTGAGTCAATATTTGACTGTGCTCGGCTGCGCCCTTGTGTACCAGCTGATAGTCGCTCTGGCAGATCATATTGCAAAAAATGTTTACAATTTATGTAGCCACGACTAATTGAGCAGGTTGGACCGTACATTGACATAACTTTTGGACATCCATTCTGGAATAGAATTCACTTTTTTTTTTATCCACTACTAGTTAACCCTTGAAGGCAATCTCACCTGATGGTAAGTGATGATGCAGTCTAAGATGGTAGCGGGCTAACCTGTTAGGGTTATGGTAAACCTATACTCTTAATTGGTTTCTACACGACATCGTGCTGGAACGCTAAATCGCTTGGCAACACGTCTTCGTCGGTAGGGTGGTAACTAGCCACGGCCGAAGCCCAGACCAGACCGGGAATCGAACCCAGGACCTCTAACTTTATGATGAGCGTGCGCGCCGTGCCATGGAGGTGGCCAAACATTTTCGTACGTTCTGCGGAATGGTAAAGAGAAAATGGAGCTGGAAAATTCAATTTTATATTTTTAATCGCAACAGAAGCATTTCGTGACCATAAATCTCTTCCCATTAATACCCAGCTGCTTACAGGCCTCACCGTCAAACACATGATGGAATTGACCACTATACTGCCTTTTCATGAACTATATATAGTACATCCCGCTAAAATAGATAGTACGTCATTGAGAATCTGCCATCAGACGATCTTGGCCATGATGACCAGAATCGTCGTCATCCATCGTAGTTTGAATATTTTACTGGAAATTAAAACGTTTAATGCAATATGATTATTCCCATTATATACCTACTTGGGTAACTCCAGGATAGTATTATTGGGTTACGTTTCCAGTTATAAAAAGAATTAGCGACACTTTACTATAACTTTGCTAAAGAAACGTTTATTATAATTACACAAGTAATATTCCAAAGTTATTTGATAAGCGCTGAGAACGTTTTAGTGAAGGATTAAAGCTACAGAATTGGGAACAAAGACTTTCAGTTTGAACTTAATTGGTGCAAACTTTGCCAATAAACATCAAACTCGCCAATAATACGATCGCGCCTGCTACAAAATGTGTTTGTCATATTTTGAATTTTACGTGATTCTGACTGACAGAGTGATGGTAATTAATGGTAACGTCATGAATATTTCTAAAAGTAGGGTAGTCTTTTATGAATCGCAAGAAGAAAGATAAAAGCTGTAAATAGCGAGAACAGCTGCACTAGCTGCAAGCAAATAAAACTTAGTGTTCATTGTAAAAACTTTTTACATTTTTATCATACGATGACATAAATGAAATAGCCTAGTGGTTAGGGCGTCAGCCTCCTAATCAAAGGTCGGCGGTTCAAATCCGGGCACGCACCTCTAACTTTTCGGAATTATGTGCGTTTTTAAACAATTAAAATATCGCTTGCTTTAACGGTGAAGGAAAGCATCGTGAGGAAACCTGCACGCCTGAGAGTTCTCCATAATGTTCTCAAAGGCGTGTGAAGTCTGCCAATCCGCACATGGCCAGCGTGGTAGACTGTGGCCAAACCCTTGTCGTATTGAAAGGAGACCCGTGCTCTGTAGTGAGCCGAGAATGAGTTGATCATGATGATGATGAAGAAGAAAGAAAAATAAAGATACAGTGAAGATTTTCCTTAAGTACAACTTACTCACCTGTGTTCAAGCAAAATCTTATTCGACAATCAAAAGAGACCAGCAAAAGTTAGATGTTTTTAGTACAAGGCGTGAGAAATGATATATGTTTACGATCGAAAACATGACCCATCATAAAATTACTTCTAAACGTTTAGCTCAGTGTTAACACATTTAACATCTACTATATAGTAATTTGCCATAATAATCGTCGTATTATTAGCATGCTAATGAACAGCCAGATATATTTGGTTACAAAAATAGCCGGCTATAAATATAACTGATTATATGTTGCAACTATTCAAATGAATATATGTTATGATTTAAGGTGCAATTGAATAGATAAAAACCAATAAATAATAATTCTCTAGTGGCAAATATCCAATTGCTGCTGTTTTTTTTATTACAACTTTACTTTTTTTTTTATTACCAATATCCTAAAAGTTAATCTAAGGCACGGGCAAGTCCATTAATCAATAATTAAATTGTTGATTTTTTTACAAACAATTGAAAACAATTTACAAAGGAGGGATGTATGGAATAGATATATTCCATATGAAAAATGACACTTCAATGACAATAGAGATAGTAATACCTACATCCTTACCGTATATGAAATCTACAATCGCTATACAAGTATGTAATACAGTATACATGATAATGATATGCCAGAATTATAGTAATAATGGGGATTAATCAAACTTACGATTATTATAAATTGAAGTATAAATTAAACTTAGAAATAGCTTTTTATTCACAGACGAGAAATATTTGTGTATAATTTCTAGCTCGGGAACGTGACGAAAATCACCAGGAGGTATCTTCGCGACTGAGTCGAGTGACGGGCTAAAACTAATACAGGCTATATAGAGCGGATTATATTATACCGCTATACCAGCCAAGAGCTGCAAAGTTATGCTTGCTCATAAATTGCATTCGGTGCCATTAACTTTATGATGGTACCCACAAAATCTATTTGCATAAAAGTATTTAGTCGCTGACTAATGAAAGTATGGCGTTCTGAATTGCTATTTCGGTGTTAAGGTTGGCAAAAACTTATTTTGTTTACTTTAGTATATATACACTACATTTCTTAATAGTTGATATTGCTCGTAGTTATAAGGAGCGCTTTGCTACCTTGTGCTACACTGCACAAATTTGGGAAACCCATCCGGCTGCCAGTCTTTCTACGACCTTCAATATGACCTTCAAATCAAAAGTAGGTGGGATAGGTTATATTACACATTGCGCTATATCTTACGCTGCTTTAACACTTACCAACAAGTGAGATTGCAGTTATGCGCTATTCTATAAATACATAGAATAGGCAATATATCCTTATATATATTGCCTAAATTAAGCCGTACCATGGCTATGTTGAGCCATGCAATATATCAAAACAAAGGCACGTAGTATTCCAAACAAAACAAGTATTTTTAGTCATTATTCTGCCTATACTTAGTTTACACATACCTAATTTTGTAACATGAAGTACGGCGTACGACTTCTGTGGTTCGAATTAGAATTCGGTAACGTTAAAAGTCGCCCTACGTCACCAAGTGATGACGTCAAAGCTAAACCATTATTTCTTGAGACCTTCGTCTAACAATCTAACTTCAATTAAGCTGATGACGATAATGGCGATTTGTATGTCATATCTCATTTTAAATGTATACCACGTCACAACCCTATTAAATAACTTTAAAGCTCTCGCCGGAATAGAGAGTATTTTGCGGCTTACAGTGCCTTTTAGTCGCGGAACTTTTAAAACTTACTGAAGCGTCGACTCACGGGTCATTGCTTACTTGGCAAATTACTGTTATTTTGCAAAAAGAAGAAAAGAACACATAGTTCATAAAATCTGTTCTTTATAAACACCATTTTTAACGTGCCAGCTTTATACAGGTCTAAACATAAAGGCTCTATCAACCTACCATTTGTTGGCCTTACTCTTTATCCCTTTCGACATATAATACAGAAAATAAAAAGGTCATCATCACTATAATATTTATTTGCAACTCTTTGAGCTATGTCGGTCACTCTTGTTCTTCCACGAATCTCCTCATTCCTGATTTGAACATCTACTATCCCATGCTATACACTTTCGATCACCCACTGACTTTTTTTTTATTCGGTCTGTGTCAAACCTTTCGGTTGCGTGCGTCAGTGTAAACGGGCTGTTTAGCGAGCATCGGAAAGGAAAATGGAACCCTAGAGCTCGAAGAAGCTAAGAGAACGTCTGCCTAAGGGCTGCCTTCTGAGAGGTCATCTTCGGCTTAGGATGACGGAGTGGAAAAGAATAGAGAAATACAAAATAAAAAATTGAGAATAAATGTAATAATGGAGATAATGGACTACTATAGAGTATGAGGTGACGATTGATAAAAGTGAGTGGAGAATGAAAACATTTGCCAATATGTATTGGTTGGCTAATAATAATGCTAATATATACTATATAATTATTACCTTTAAGTATTAATCGAACAACTAGACAAACGAACTACTTATGCATAAAATAATCAATAATTAATCAAACTTTCTCGAATTATTGTTTATGAAGTTAATGAAGAATTTTAGTTTTAATTTCTCGATTTTGCATGTTTGATTCACTGCAATTCGTTACCAAGCGTAGTCTGTTAAAAATTATCATTCTCATATAAGGAGTGAATAAAACGAAGGCTCGCAGTAACTTTAAGGTTATTTTTCATAATTATAGGCAGCCGCCGGTAGATAAGCGCAAGAGAAGAAAGCTCATGAATATTTAAGAAGTAGATATAACAAAGTGCTTACCACTAAGTAATGTTTTAATAGCGAAAATAGCAAAATGAGCTTTACCCCAAAATCCCTTTGAAGTATACGAGGTCGTAAGCCTCTAAATTACTTATTCAAATCCCAGACCAAAGCGTTCACGTGTATTTTTTTAATCTTAAGACTAGGCTGTTGGCCAGGACTTACTAAAAAGCAAGAGATGCCCAATAGTGGGGTACTAAGAATGCTGCTGCTTTATCGGGACATATTATCACGGAAACTCCTTTGCGAAACTGGTTAAACTTTTATGATGAAAAATTAAGTAGCTAACAACTAATTGAGTTGTTATTTAATTATAACGTGATAATTAATACTCTAAATAAGATAAACAGGGAAAATTAGTTATAATTTCCTTAGGTATTTTGAACGAAGAAATTAAATTATTAATGATAAGATTGCTGTGGTTATGAGAATATACTTATTAATGGTATTTGTATTTGGTATATTATGTACAACAGGATAGCAACCCTGCACCGAGCCTAGCACCTATAATGGGATAGCCTAGTAACTTAAGATTATAATGAGGTTAAAACAATACGCCCTCTCCATCAGAAGAACCTTTCGACCCCTGATACGTGTGACTTTTTGGAGTTATCTGCGTTTTAATTATACTATAAGTATGAAGTAGCTTCAAAGTTGAAGCAAAACATTAAATAGAAAGATTTCCATGCAGATGCATGTTTTAAAATTCGCCATAATGGTCCCAAAGTCGTTTGAAATCAGGGTCACGCTATAGCCAAACTCTTCTTTTCCCAAACCGAAATTACACATAGCATAGCTCTCTTCTTTACGCTATGCGATATAGTGGCCCAATAATGGGCTTAATGATGATTATGAACAAAATATTAATGCTGTTAATTGCACTATATATATTAGATTAGATAGGCGATATTCAAAGCATAATAAAGATTCTCTGGACCGAACTAAAGAACAAAACTCTAAGAGGGTGAAATTTATTACTAAAAGCGAATACCCAGTTGTGGACATGACGTATCGGTAACATTAGAATGATCACACACAGATTATATCTACACGTCACATTCATTTTCCCGTTCCCGTTTCCAGTGCCTTTCCCAACATTTAAATTTCATTTCGTTGTAAAAGTTAAGCTATATTTATAGCACATAAACATGAAATTCTGTTTTTCAGTAATCCCGCTGAAGCCTTGGATTTATTATTGGATAAAAAGTATGTTTGTTAAACCAAAGTATAATCTATCCCCATTCCGAATTGCAGCTGAATTGGTTCTCAAGTTTCAAAACATACACACATACTCACACACATTTAAGTACAAACTTTCACCTGTAAAATATAAGTGCGATATTCACTTGTTTTTATAGGATTATTAATACAAAATATATAAATTAATGTATCTTTCAGGTCATTTTAATTTTGTCAAAAGTCGTTTAGCAATTTCTTTACCTGATATCTTATACTATGTTATCATAAACAACAACACAATAAAACAGTTTATGTCCGGTTCCTCTATGATATCCATGAAATTAGCTCCGTGGACATTATCAATTTTCATTACAAAAAGTTTATACTTATTATGTTATTCAAACAAAACATCTTCGCTACAGAGACCGCGAACATAAAAGAACCGGGCATATTCGGAAAATAAAAAATATACTGTAAAGGATAAAGGATAGGTACTAGTACATATAGGCGTTATTACGCTATATTCACAATGTGCTGTTTACTGAACTACCTAATCAAAACAGTAACGAGAGAATCATGCTATAGTATATACCTACATTAATCAACTGTATTGCTCAGGAAAGACTATGTGTAATTAATAAATAAATACAGGTAATTCCTAGTTCTATCTTATATTCATTTTATTAAGGTTTTTTAATCAGACCGGTTCGTAATATGGATATGGATGGTTTTTCTTTTAATCGATGATACTAAACTAGTCCGTTTTTTTTACTTTAACCGCTTAAGCGAGTGTTTTATACGAAAATAAAATCTTTTTTAATTTTATCGGGTCACCGTTTCTCTTGATACCATACGACTTTTGGGGTGAAAACAAGTCTGAGTTTTCTTTTATGATTAAAATATAAATTATCTCCTTAATGATAACATGAACAATATTTTTTTGTTAAATAAAAACATAACACTTTTAGATTTGGTATAAATACAAAAATGTTTCGAAATTGGCTCTAGGCATATAGATTATTTACGCGCATTTGTAATACGCCCGAGCTTTGCTTTGCTTTAAATAATATAAAAATAAAATATTTTTTTTATTATTATTTGCCATTGCAGCTATACAAATTAACAAACACATTCACTGTACCTATTAGTGTTCATGAGATAAAGCCTGACAGATAACTAATATGCAATTGCTATAAAGCATACTTTTGTAAAACCTAACCCAAAAACTATAACTAACTACTTATTGAAATCCATAAAGTTATGATCGTTTTTATTCATAACAATTGGCTTTACCTATACTCTGTTTCATTAATTGTGTAAACAATTAACAAACACATTCACTGTACATATTAGTGTTCATGAGATAAAGCCTGTCAGATAACTAATACGCAAATACTATAAAGCATACTTTTGTAATACCAAACCCAAAAACTATAACTAACTAATTATTGAAATCCATAAATTTATGATCGTTTTTATTCATAACAATTATTGGCTTTACCTATATTCTGTTTCATTAATTGTGTAAACAATTAGTTAAAACAAATATGCACTCATATGTGCTAGTTTATCTTGCTGTAGAGGTAAATATTAATTAATTTTATCGCTTATCTTTACAAATAAATGCTTTTATATACATTCAACTCTAACACGCCGTCATATAATATTGTATAACAGTTGATGCCGTCAATATAGGTAATTGCGGGACGTTATGTATTAAATTAGTTGATGAAGCCCGCCTAGATTTGAGACTTAGATTTGATTTGTTCAAGAACAATTTGCTATGAATTTAAGAGGATACTTAATTTTAAAAGTGTTTTATTTGTTTGTTTTCTAGATGTTAACTGAAGCATATCAAGCTCACCCGATGGTAAGTGATAATGCATACTCCATACCCATACTCCTAATTGGTTCCTACGCGACATCATGCAGGAACGCTAAATCGCTTTGCGTAACGTCTTTATCGGTAGGGTGGTAACCAACCACGGCCGAAGCCTCCCAACAGACAAATCGATCTACAGTAATAAAATGTTCTATAGGTATGTAACGCTGTTTCGTTACGTGACGATTACTACCAGCTTGCTCTTACCACACCCCACGTTAAGTATTATCGGTCGATAAACAAACTCTTTAGCTTTATTATTAGTTGCCACATTTTTATGCAACTATATTCATCCCATTACATTATAATTCATCCCATCCCATTAGAACAGATTGATAGACTGGTGTGGTTTATTTGATATTTGATACTATCAAATGGACCACAAGAGTCTCAAATAACACAGAGTGTTCGGTATCGACAGTGAAACATATTCTATTAGCTTTTAGTGCGTCCCGCTTCAGTCTTGGAGCGTGTAATAGGAAGTGGTCGAGGCCATCTAAACAACAGACTTCGCGCCTTCGTCTTAAAGGCGGCCATCTATCAAACGGAGACAGCACCGATAGCTTTACGCTGCTAGACAAAGGCCCAAGATTTATCGTGCCATTATACCCACAACGATCACCCATCAATGTGTTGCAACACACATTAATTTACTCACTTATTATTTACATCCCCGTACGAATGGAAATTTTATTGATTTTTTTTCTTTTACAGACGCACTAGACTGCGCCCGCGTTAAATGATATACGTCCCATGGGAAGCCTTCCATTCCCGGGTATAAAAGTATCCTATTTGTTTATTCAGGACACTCACACTCACAGACAATTATGAATACGGCAAGAGACGCACACAAACCAAAAAAATAAACAAATACACCCGCTAACACTTGTGAAAGAGTTATTTTTGGGAACAGTCATCTAACTATCTTCATATTACGTAATTTATTATTAATTGCCGTCCATGTTTCAAAAAAAAATAAAAAAGCCACATACTTTTTTTTTTAGTTGGAAATCAAACTTGTAATTTTTTACGGGAATTAGTGCCTCAGACTACTCTCAAGAAATTGTGTAATTTAGTTTTTACAAAGATTAGAAACAGGTCATCTAGTTTCAAGTAATAGTTTTTAGTTCTAGTAGATGTTCGTAATGTAAACAAATTTGCAATTGGCATTTTTACAACATACATTTTTTTTTTGTTTGGTCTAAGGCTTTCTAATGATCCCTATATATATTAATCAACGAAAGCCATTTGATAGAACTAATAGACTCAAGTAATCCTGTGTTTAAGCTGAATCAAGTACCAATCCAACTAGATCTAATCAATTCGAACCAATAGTGGTTGAATAAGGATTTGCTAAAGCGTATTGTTTAATCTGTATATTCGGTTTAACTTGAATACACACCTCAAATCAACTACGTATTGTATTATCAATATATATACATTTAAATCTTTCTGTACATATAATAAAAAAGTTACTGGAAGAGTTTTGTTCATTCGAAGTATTTTAAAAATTTTGATCAAAGGAAGTTATTATATCTCTATAGAACTGAGATTGAAAATGTATAGTTCAGATTCTTCCTAAAATTGAGATGAGATTCTTAGAGCGAACTGGCCCTTATCTACTTGCTATGAATTTTGTAATTTGAACCCTTTGTCAAGCCAGCTGCCTGACAGATATTTCTCATCTAGCGATAAGACCGCCATATTTTATGCTTCGTCAAGTTAATTTAGAAATAGTTCATGTATTTTTTGGATGTAGGATAGGCAGAAAAACCGAATCGTATGCCATTATGGCAAATAGCTTATCGCTCTATTGAATTGTACTTTGGTATTTTTCATCTGCCCTCCGTTCCGTAACTGCTAACTTTAAAAAAAAAAGATTTTACGTCAGTATACGCCTTCACGATAAATGTAATGAAGCGTATTGGTTACACCCTCACTGGGTCAAAAAAAAAGTAAAAGTGAAAGTTTTATATAAATATAATTACGTAATTATGTTTTTTTTTCATAGTTTTTATACTCATTTGATTTCATACTATTAATCAGAGATGTAAATGTAAAATCTTATGATGGAAACGAAGACTAACTCAAGCAAATTTTAGCTTTTATTAACATGAATGTTTTGCCTCCTATTTCATGAATATGAAATAGACGCTGGTTCCCATGGGATATTGCTATAAATTTAACTAAGTAGGTATATATATCATTATTAACATTTGCTAACGCCTCAGAATTAATTGCCTACATTATAAGACTTAAATAAACTAAATGTTAGACAAATTAATCATCACCTTTTTATTGAAACATAGTAAGTACTCGGTTTTGTGTTATATCAGTTCTTAAACAGCACATTGTGAAAATCCCCTTAACTCCATTGATAGTCCAAATGCAGAGCTAACAATACATTGTCGAATATCTCGGTTTCAATATTCTAAGTATACTAATCAACCGAATATTGAATTAATGAACACTAACGTGTTACCACCTAGCTTTGATAGTCCAGTGGTTAGGACGTCAGCCTCCTAATCAGAGGTCGCGGGTTCGATCCCGGGCACGAAACTCTAATTTTTCGAAGTTAGGTGCGGTTTTTAGCAATTGAAATGTCACTTGCTCCAACGGTGAAGGAAACATCGTGAGGGAACCTGCATGCCTGTTCTCAAAGGCGTGTGAAGTATGTCCGCACATGGCCAGCTTAGTGGGCTATGGCCAAACCCTTCACACATTGAGAGGAGACTTGTGCTTTGTAGTGAGCCGGCAATTGGTTGATCATGATGATTACAAACGTTCATATTCTCCGTTTGTTAATAAACTCACTAAAACTGTATTGATTATAAGTGTTCTGGATCATTATCAAGTTCTTATTTAACAATGTTAGTTACGCGGTATAGAAGGGGATATCCGCGACGACACAAATGATGTACTTAAAACTTAAAGGTCGTATAAAGTTTAAGATGAAAAGTTGTCTTACCGTATTCTTCGTGAGAGAGTTGTGGGCTGCCTTCCCTCAGGGCATAGTCGGCGTCGTCGGGCGCCGCCGTGCGCGCCCCGCACCAGGGCACGCAGCAACGGAACAACCCCCCACCCACCACCTTGGTGCCGTGCGTGCCCTGCGACCCACCACACTGACACTACACGGGCAAACCACCACACAGACACTGCACTTATTAAACACCATTCGTGTTCTCCATCACTGGCTTACACAAAAATCGCTAGTTATTTTGGCACGTAGTAAAGCGTAGGAAGTTTTCAAAGAAGTCTAGCTCAGTCTTGGAAGTTAGCGAAGATAATTATACTGATATGTCAGATTGTTTATAATAATTAAATGAGATTGATTTTGTTGATATTTAAAAAGAGATACTCAAGGAGCGGAGATGCGGTTTTTCAGTCTGTTATTAGAAAACTAAGTTAACAAACGAATCAAAAGACACAAAAGTGTGTTCACTGTCTTATTATACTTATTGATTTAGCCTAAAGTTGTAAAGCTGTAATTTATTTGGCATTTCTATTGACGTATGATATAACATGCTCGTGCTGTCGATTCACTCACTGCTTAGTAATATATTTATTTTACATCATCGGATATAATTACGGCATACGATTTATTGAAAATAATAATATATAAAATGACAATGAAGGAACAGCTGAAAATTCAAAGTTCTTAAATACGCCCGAAGATAGAAAATAAATAAAGCTTCGTAACGCATTATTTTTTATTATTTTGTATATGGTATTAGCTATTGTAAGATATATCGACCCAACTTCAAGCGGTCGCCAACCCTTAAGCAATGGTATATGAGAATACCTGTTGCCAACACCTTTTTATAGTCAAAATAAAGCTCAAAAACTCTACTAAATAATCTTCATTTTAAAACACGTTTTTTTTCGTATTATAAAGAAGATTATTAAGTGACAAAACATATATCAGAGTATTAGTTTTTTCGTCCTTCCGTAGAGCAACAATATGGTGTGAGGGGATGTCCGGAAATTGACGTTATAGAAAACCTATTCGCAAATCTACACCATTGCTAAACTCTATACCATAATTTGCCTGTAAGTCTTACTGCGTATTATTATTCCATATCCACCATAGCTACTAAGTTTTTCATTCAATCTTCATCACGAGGCCTCGTCTATCAACGTTTGGCTGAAATAATAACACTTCCATAGTAAGGTAAAAATACACCTCTACCTTAATACATAGCTCTAAGTGCTTATACCAGTAGTTGTGACGAAAAGATGATCTACAAGTATTTGTTGGCAGGCTCCCAATTAAACGTATTGATATTCCCATCTGAATTTATTAATGTCAAAAATAAGCACTTGCTTCAGTGTCACCGGCTCATTATTATGAGGCTTTTAAAAAAGCACTATTTATTACTACGCAAATTTCGTGTGAAAATATTTAATAGAGAGCATTTTTACTTACTGTTTGTCCTAAAACATCAAAACGATCATACTGAATTATTTGGTAGATACTTTTCTTCTTCTTTTTCTTGCCCTTATCCCTCATTATATGTCACGTCTTCTTCCACTCACTTCTATCAGCCGTCACCTCACTTAACACACCTACCAGTATATCCACTTTTACACAATCCACCCATCTCTTCTTTGGTCTTCCTCTACTCTTTTACCCTTCCACGTTCATATCATATATAACATTCTTTTGGTGACATCACTTTCTTTCCTCCGCATTATATGACCATACCATGCTAGTCTGTTACTCCTCATCTTTTCTGTCACTGGCGCAACTTCTAGACTAGCTAGTCTATTAGTAATAGTAGCTACTATTGGAACTAATTCAGATATTCGGCTACAATTGCCTCTAAATAGTCCAAAGTACCAAGATGAGTTTTCATATAAAATGTTATATATTTATTTTATTCCTTTATTTATACACTACAAGTTAGCCCTTGACGGCTATCACACCTGGTGGTAAGTGACGATGCTGTCTAGGGTGGTAGCGAGCTAACCTGTTAGGAGTATGGTAAACCCACACTTCTAATTGGTTTCTACGCGACATCGTCCCGGAACGCTAAATCGCTTGGCGACACGTCTTTGTCGGTAGGGTGGTAACTAGCCACGACCGAAGCCTCCCACTAGACCAGACTCGAGCCGGGAATCGAACCCAGGACCTCCAACTTTATAATGCCACAGCGCACGCACTGCGCGACGGAGGTCGTCAAAAAGAAATGTTAAGAAATGTTAAGAAATGTTAAGAAATGTAATTATTGAATATCACGATAATATAAATGAAAAAACAACAACGTAGACAGAAAGGTAGCAGGTATGTGATAAAAATTCTCAATATCATTAAAAATATAAAAGCTATCTCAGTCCACGTTCCAGCGTCTCCAGAAATAAATGTCAGTCGGGCCTATGACGCAGATAGCTTTTTATTAAATGAACAACTTTTGGACGACTGAGGGTTAATTGAAAATAGTTTTGGGACAGTACTTCAACTTTATTTGTCGATTTAACAAAGTTGCATTAGTGGGCAAAGTTTTATTGTTACGTATTTAGAATTAGTTTTTCGCTTTTCAAAACATGGTCGTTATTTAAATTAAGAGTTCTTGTTAAAGTAGTAACGTGTAAAAAGAAGATACTGATGAGTTATTTTATATAAAAGTTTTTTTTTAATTGTTTTTGCAACTGACGTTCCGAAATATATTTCATCCAGGTTGGATTGTACTCATGCCGTAAAATTTTAATACTATAATTCAAATTGATTAAAATGTAAGTTTTGATTCAAATTTTTATTTAAATATAACAGCACCTGTTAACGCTTTAGCTGGGTTTTGGCACCATTCATACGTTTTATTGTAGTACTGTTTTTTTTTTTTGTTTTTTTTTTATATTTATTTATTTTCCTGGTCGTTAATAAAAAGTCGTATTCAACTACATTAGTAATTCTTCAGTCCATCCAGTCCAGTTTTGTATCCTCCTATTTTGAGACGAGTACCAAAAAGCAATTAAAAAAAGAAATTATTAACTTAAATCGGAAAAATATTATAGTTGTGTAACTTGAGTTATAATAGTTGTCGTATGGTATATTAATATCAACACACACACACACACACTCACACACACAGGTCTTATTTTATCATTAAGTCTAAAATGTAAATAAATTGTTTTAAACGCTGTTGATTACAAATAAATGAATTTAAAAAAAACAGCATTCGAGGTAAAATTACTATCGTTACGTAACAGTTGCACTAATAGCTAATTCGATATATACGCTCGTAAAATTACTATTCCGGCAGACTGCGGTACAATTCCCTTTCAGCTAGCACATATATGTAGAATGTATATAATACCAAACCTGTCTATTTATAATACAGTAAGTAGTCTAGTACTAGTGAGCAGAGACATGGATGAGGAGTGACATATGGCATAGTTTACGTTTATAGGGATAAAAACCGTACAAAACAATAATTTAAATCGGTCGAATTCGAACTCTTTCCATTGATTTTCCTTCTAGATGAGGAAACACAGCTAACTTATTAAAAACATATATTTTAAATGGAGATTTGAACTGTGTCACCATATTCTTACATTCAATTGACAAAGGATTCACCGAAAGTATACAACGAAAATATATATATATATATATATATATATATATATATATATATATATATATATATATATATATATATATATTTTAGTTATGATGTTATTTATTTTTTAAGATTTTTAGTTTTAGGTTAATCTAAGTTTAAGTTTAAGTTTTATGAAAAAGGTTGGATGTATAATATAAGAAGCTTACAACCAAAAGAACGACCGCAATCGAATATTCCTAGAAACAAAACTTTAGAGTTTTCAATAATTGCACCTATCCAGGAAGAGCTGTATTATATGATTTCTATCGACGATAAAAAAATATGACTTCCTTTTTTCAATTCTCAACTGTATCAACGTTAACACGATAAAATGAAAACAGAACGATCTATTAAATAGAGTCGAATGAAATTACTGGTTAATTATGTTGTAATTACACGCCAATCGATTGTTTGGTGCATGTAGGTATTTCTTGTTACACTCGTAGCCTAAGTGAACGTACATCGAGCGGTTCACATGAAAGAACGTGATGAATGAGAATAATCTTTGTTCTCTCAACGTCTACAATTTTACAGCACGAGAACACCCGCTTAACACTAAATTAAATAAATGATGTATGTCGTATTGTTTAGGTAAAATATTGCGGTAATTTTCTCACGATAAAATGGAGACGGCATGTTATGAGGCGTTAAAATGTCATATCCCAACGGCACATGATAAACAATACCCTGATAGACAGACGGACTCACAGACAGACACAGCGGTGGCTGTAATGATGGTTGTTTTGATTACTTTAGTATCACTATGTAATAAACCTATATCACATAAGACAACACTGCAATTGTATTTTGCTTTAATTAATTAATTTAACGCCATTTAATTTATTTTTTTGGATGTACTTATGTTGGTAGACGTTTTATGTGATATTTTAAGGTTATAGTTATTCGCTGGGAATACTTATTAGGGAAAGAGCGTTTTGTTAATATCCTTGACCTATTTAAACAACTAAGGGAAAAACCACAATCACGCAGCTGGTATTAATGTCAAAGGCAATTTGTGTCTTAATCTATCTGCCAGGGCAATTGCGCTAGCTGATAGTCAAGATAAAGTCCTACAACTGCGCAGACATGGCGTCGGGATTAGGGTAGTCTTCACTGATTTGAGATACCAAGAATACGTTGGTGACTAAATAATATCTTCCGTTGAGTGAACGTGACCCTACTCATGAGGCCTATAAGAATGCTCAGAGTAGCTCAAAGTGAGATGGAGAGAGCTGCCCTTGGAGTATTTTATCTGCTAGATTTTAGACTCTTACTTACGGATCTTATTAGTAAGATCGGTAGAAAATTCAAATTATTCCACATTGCTCGATAAATTAAGATGAAATAGCAATAGGCGAAACACGTTGAGGTATTAAGAATGGTAATTTCGAACCAGGAAGCCCGCCATAATTATCTTTTACGTCCAACTGCGGGCACAGACCTCTTCTTTCATAGGAGAGATGGATTTGGATCGTGGATGGCGTAGAAGCAGATGCCGCTTATTTTTATAACTGTGGGTTGGTACTGACGTACCCACTAATCGAAAATCATATGAATCTTAGTAAACCCCTTAAGTTATGTTGAGCAAATCGATATACATAAAAATCTGTGTTCTTTGTGTCTGTATTTTTGTACTCCATGGGTTCCGAAACTAGTGAAACGTTAAAACTTTGCTTAGGTATTCTGGAAAACCCCTCGCAAAGACTCCTGGCCCAAAAAAACGAAGAGGCAACAGAGACTGGGTGCAGCAAGTCTGATCGTGATATGATATCATGTGAATGAGCAAAATAACGTTAAGTTGAACTTCCTAAAAAAAAAAATTTTGTAGGCATGTGATCATTGCTGATAGCGTGTGAAGAGATTTCCCACTATATAAAAATAGGTACTAAGTGTTTAATATTTAATTTAATAAAAATAAGCCTGGGAAACCATTGTGTTATAAAACCGAGGTGCTGGAGAGGTAACTCTGCATCGAAAAAAAAGCAGATTTAGTAGACGCAATACTACTTGGTATGAGTACTTAAAAGCGGAAGCGGTGATAGCCTAGTGGTTAGGGCGTCAGCCTCCTAATCAGAGGTTGGCGGTTCGAATCCGGGCACGCACCTCTAACTTTTCAGAGTTATGTGCGTTTAAAAAAATTAAAATATCACTTGCTTCAACGGTGAAGGAAAACTGGGAGTTATCCGTAATTTTCAAACGCGTGTGAAGTCTGCCAATCCGCACATGGCCAGCATGGTGGACTATGGCCAAACCCTTCTCATATTGAGACGAGACCCGTGCTCTGTAGTTAGCCGAGAATGGGTTGATCATGATGATGATGAGTACTAAAATTACAACTGGGATTTCAATCAGGCAGTTGACTTCTAGCCAGTCGCTGGGAGACGCTTGACATAGGCTTAAGACCGCGAAGTACCGAAATCTGCAAACTCAGGTCCAATAGACGTCTATCCCGCTTAATATTAACATGATATTATATTACAGCTCATTCTCCAATGTGATAATTATAATTTATATCGTAAACTGGCAATGGTTGAAAGTCGTGGAAAGTTTCTAGGAATACGTGATTATTACGACCAAGAATAATAAAAACTATATCAGAGACAAACTGAATTAAAAAGTTCTTTGCACTATAATGTACGTCATGAAAACATTTGTTTACTGGTTCTATGTCGTAAAGTTCCTACATTAACATTATCATTTCTTTTATTGCATTCAATTTCGTTAACCAGTTTTTTAAAGAATTAAATACAAATAATAAAAGTGGAAAAATATAAGGACACACAAAACATGAAAATATTTAACGTCCTTCAGTATGAATCGATTAGATAATTAAAAATAATTACTTTTGGAAATTGTTTTCACGTAATTATAGGACATTAGTTTGCTTAATGTTATTGGTCACGCAATAGGCATAATATAAACGTATGTGTATAATCAATACTATGACAGCTGAGAAAAGGGCTAATAACTCTGACACAATGTATTGATAAAAATTTGCCAAACATTCCATTTGTGATCAAACGCAGATCCTAACAATGGCTTACAGTTGAATTGGAAGGAGCTGACAAAGACTTTTACCATCCTTTTGCTCTGCTCGACTGAAAACTTATTAATATCCATACAGTTTGGTACGTTAATTTCAAGTAAAAAATATATTTTTTTAATTATTTACGATTGTATTGCGCAGAAGCAAGCGATTACTTTACGGAAGTTCATGATTTACAAAGGACTTTCTCCAAGCTTATTTTTTAACATTCGTAAACGGTTCTCATGCTATGAGGATTTAAACAATGCTTAAGTAACTAGGTATACTCGGTGTAACTTGACTATTATAAACCTAGGTCTAGTTTTGAGATGGACTTGCGTATTCGCTGTTCATAAATAATTTATTCCAGTGAAATCGTCTGTAGCGCTTTTATTTTGTTTAACTTACTTATTATTCACCAAAAAGTATTAATTTATTATAATTAATTATAATTTATAAATAAGGTGGCTTTGTGGTATTTTTTTTTATGGCATCACGTTTCTGTATAAATAATTTGAATTTGCATTATTTATTAAATACAATGCAATATCTTCAATGATGCTAGACAACCTGTACATCATCCTATGTAGGGCACACATAATTATAACCTTTACATCTTCGCCGGCGTAGAAGTCCTCAGCTTTTAACGCAACCCGACCGTGCTCTTAATCGTTGAGTCTCGCAAACGTACCACGTCTAACAACCAAACTATTATTCTCTACCCCTCCGTTTCGGAGCGAGCGTGAGGTTGACAGGAGGTGGCTTAAAATAGTTCTTTGCTAAAGCTAAAGTTCTCTGGCAAATCTAACCCAGAAGTATCGGGACAACTATTCTAGGTCTAGCAGTTCCACAAATTAGAAAATGCCTGCAAATAATTATTATATCCAAACAAAGACAAAGGAAAATATTCAGCTGACACAACAAGAAACCAACGAATTTTTTTTTTCATTGACAAAAACCTATAATTTTAGATCACTTAATTTTGTTAAGTGATTTTAAATTAGTACCAATGTACACAATTTCATTTCTAGGTGGGTAAGTAAGCCAATAGACAAAGCTATTAATTAACGCGTTAATCGCGTTAAGAGATTTAATTAAATAAATAATAACGCAAACATGATTCTCTTACTTGTGTATTATTGCGGTAACGGTTTTTGTCATTGGATAATATCGGGCCGGCATCCCAGCGGTGGAAATTTTACCTCTGAGAGACATTGAATATTCCCATCATCATTATTAATATTTAAACCACTGCTACTATAAATTGTAGGTTCATTGAAGTTTTTGTCTCAGCACGATCTTTTGCCACTTGTGTCTAGCAATTTCCTTTGGCTGACTTGATGTTGCCTTTCTAATTAATTACACTGGGTCTGCCAATGTCTAAAACCCACCGCCCCACCGAGCTACGTGCCCCGCAGGATTGTTTTACAATCTAATAGTATATTACAGTAGATCTACGGAAGGTAAAATATCTACTTCTAGGGATCTAAATATCTCCTTATCTTTAAACAGTAATTGAGATTGCAAATACCAAACTCCAGATTACAAGTTACCTGTAGCGTCATTTACACTCATATACGTCATTTTCCTTATCCCAAATAGACATTCTGGGTTAGATTCTTCATTCGTGCTCTAAAGTAACTAATAATATATAGCCATACATTATTAGCCGAACCGCTGTGATCGAAAAAGCGTTGACATTATCTAACTCGACCTTCATATGTACACAATAGGTGATAGAAATATACAATAATGCCATTTTATTTGCGAGGGACATGTTTGGAGTGATGATCGAGGCATACAATCAATTACTCCTCATTGAGCGCTCGGTCGTTCAATTGGCAGTCATTTTTGTGGCCATCACCGCTAACTGCCTAATGGTATAGACGTGCTCTCAATAAGACTTATGAACTGCTGACGTCAGATGTTTCTACGATACTACAATGTGCAATCTGCACATATATGCAATTGCATAACGACGCAATATAAAGTCGTCATTTTTGTGTGTAAGAATAATCTTACACACAACACAATTTTTTGACGACCTCCGTGGCGCAGTGCGTGCGCTGTCGCATTATAGAGGTCCTGGGTTCGATTCCCGGCTCGAGTCTGGTCTGGTAGGAGGCTACGGTCGTGGATAGTTACCACTCTACCGACAAAGACGTGTCGCCCAGCGTTCCGGCACGATGTCGTGTAGAAACCAATTAGGAGCATGACTCTTACCATACAACAGGTTAGCCCACTACAATCTTAGACCGCATCATCACTTACCATTAGGTGAGATTGCCGTCAAGGGCTAACTTGAGTGGAAAAAGAAACACAAAAATGACGACTTTATTTTATACAGAGTCCTCAAGAATTTATAAGGAAATAAAAAGTTAAAACTATTTTTGTCAAGCATTCGTTTAACGCATTATGTCCTATTACGATTTAGCCAGTTTACGTGGCGTATGAGTTACCTGAGTTGACTCAAACTTACATTAGTTACAAATATAATAAAGTAATGTAACATAACTCTCGTGTAACACATTATCTTATTGCGGAAAACAATCTCTAGTTTCGTCAGTAAAGCTTTTCTTTATTTATTGTTTACTTGTTGCTTTTATTACTTGTTGTTGCTTTCTATAGGTTTAGGGGAAGTCAATAATATACATTGCCTTTATATTATTTTTATGTCTTTTATAATTAATTAATCAATTATAAAATATGAATGCCTTGTGCCAATGCAAAATTAGTATTATAAGAGGCTAAAACCCATTTATATCATAATATTGACTAAATTAAAAATTATATATCCAATATGGCTAATAAACAACTAAAGAATTAAGATTAGATTTAGATTATTAAATAAGAATAATATATATGTGATTATATTTGTAACTTTTCTGGGTAATATACCAGGCATGCATAACTTGGTCAGGATCGTCGTTGATCGTTTTAATTTTTATATACCATCAAACTAAACAAACGAGGAAAGAATTATTCTTTACTGTCTAGAGAGAGAATACACGAATACAAGTTGGCCTTACGCTCTGAATACGAAAACAATTCAATGGTTGGTTGAAGCCGTAATATAAAATTTCACATATACAAGTATTTCCAGGAGATATTGTATTTTCGTTTTGAAAATAAAACCAACTAAGTATCAGACATTTCTTTAATAACTTTTTGTCTTCGATGCAAGTTCATATTACAAAAGAAAATAAACACAGAACGCCAGTTTGTTATAAGGAATTTACCTTATTATATAACCATAGTTACTTCAGGGTACTTTACAGGAACTTCAGGTGCCAAATTGAGATAAGATTAGAATGCCAAGGTATTTTGCGATATGATATATATATATATATATATATATATATATATATATGAGTTAACTTAATATAAAGAAACGGTCTTTTAAAGATATGAGTCTGAAAACTATCAGACTCGTATGTAATGTAAATGTATACAAGTTTGAGGCACAAAGGACAGTTTATATTCGAAATAATAATCATTAAAGAATAACCTGATTGAAAATGAAGGAAAATCAATAAATTATATTCCCTTGTGGAATTACAAGCAATTAATTCCATTGCTTCTAATATTTTAAAGTACTACGAATCCTGTTTCTAACTTGGGGGATCCTGAATATATATATTATATTAATCAACTTGATTATCGATTCGAGTTTTAAAAAAAACCAAACAAAAATGCATTTTTTTAAAGTCCATTCTAAAAGCTGATTCTTGTGTAGCTGTTATCATTTTATCTGTAATTGGCTCCACGTGTATGCACCTAATCAAAAATAAAGCTCAAAATAGATGTGGTTTAACGCGATGCCAAAAACGACAGTTATATTTAGTTACAATTAAATGATTTACATATAAATGATAACTGTTTCTGTGTTATGTGTAATTATGTTATGCTAGTTAAATAACATGAACCTATTGTTTCCCTTTTTTGATAAAATACGCACAGGCAGCCGAGACATATTACCTCACATATACCTATGTATATCACAAGGTACCTACATAAGTCTATACATATGTAGGTACCTTGTGATATCACATATATATATACACTAGTGCACATACAAATGAGTCTGGAATATAGTTAATGCGTTACGAACATAACAAGAAAATCTCGCCCAAGATATATTTGCTTTCGCAGAAAATTTCGAAAATAAAGGTATATCGAGTCATTTAAAGAAATGTATATAACAAGGACTAAGTAATAATTTTCTATTGATTTATTATTTTTAATAATACCTCACTAGATTAATTATTTATAATTACTATTGACTATATAGCAACTTTAGCTAGGTTGAATATTTCGTTCGAAAATCCTTGATTCAATATTAATTATCATAGTTACATGTCAAAAAAGACAAATTGCTGTAAAAGCGATCATAAACCTATCAGTTCCGATTTTATAACATTAATGGATATACCCAGTAAGGTATTTTTATGAAGGGACATAAAGTTACAAAAGACTATAATTAGTGTTTGGTATTGCTTCTATATTTACTGTATTTACAGTAATGGCCATGATATTGATTGATTATGGGCTATACAGGAGTTATGACAAATGACATATTTTCTTTTAAAAGATCTTACTTATGCAAAAGGCAGGAATATTTTAGCACGAAGTAAACATGTAAATTGTAATGTTTACAAACAATCAACAAGTTGGCCATATAGTTTTATAGCTAAATAGAGGTACATTAAATAAAAAATTGCATTAAATAATATAGCGTTAGGTCTTGCAAAGTTTTCATTGTTAACATAATGGCACATATTATTCGTTATGCACCGTAGAGTTTTATGCAGTAAAAAGAGAAGCTAGAACGTGTTCAATAAAAAACCTTGACATATTTTAAAACCACATTATTATGTAGGTACTACATATTTTATGCACTCATCACACCTAAACCCCACTCTGAGTGTAGTACTAATGAATGTTTTTACCGCGTGATTATCAGATTAAGCCGTTATCTTGTATGCCGTAACTATGATCGCGTCGTGCGAAATAATTCATAATGCCTCCATAAACCTAAACAAACTTAGCCCATTAGTGAACCGATAGCACGTTCACGATACGATCACTCACAGATACAGCATGAACGTATCCGTCACAAGACGAGGTGTACTCTGAAAATATAAAAATCACAGAGTTCTTCAAACATGGAACAATGCTCCGATGGCACACTGCACTATATAGTTGGAGAGGGGCGCGACAGAGCGAAAAAAGGGAGCGTGACCGGGCACAGAGTCCTATGTGGTTCGGCTGAGGCCGAGCGCACGGTGACGCAGGGTACCGGCAGTTAGTGGTGCATTTCAGCGTTCACGCCACATGCTACGAGCGAGCGGTCCGGCATCGACAGCGGCGCGACGGAGCGGCCCCGAGCGTCGCGACGGCCGGCTAACCGCGACTGGAGCCGTGGAGCGACGTCGCAGCCTAGGGCCCGAGCGAGCGGGACAACACACCGCTCAACGTCGCTCGTTCCCCGCGATTCTAGCCCTTGAACCCTCCGTTTTGATTCCGAATTACCTTGCCCGCGCCGTGTCTCTTACGGTGTAATGCGCCGGCTAAAGGGTTTTCACCCCGCGACCGTTCCCGTGAGCGGAGTTACGTAGACGCAAGAGATAGAGATGCTGTGCCTGTGTGGCCTTTCCTATAGGCTGTTTCGGTGTTATATCACTATTGAGCGTGCCTTTGACTTGTTGTTTTGGCCGTGAACGAGTTTTAACTGTGCAATAATTTCGACATTAATGCAGCATTGCTCTTCACCTGCATGCAACTAGTTAGAACGACATACTTCGATATTTCCTTTTTCTGCTATTTGAAATAATTTGAGGTATACGACGGAAGAAGCAAACGTTTTTCTTCCTCAGTTTCTACCGCTAATATAAAGAGTGGATTTCTGGCATTAGCTTTCTGCACAACCTATTCAATTGCATAAGTACAATTAAGGTATAAGCCACGTTTAGTATTAGTTTACTTGTACATTTTATATTAATATTAAATTTAATCGAAGGTAGCTATAGTATCGATATAGAGCCTGTAAATCACTAAACGGATTTCAATGCAATTTAATTCATTTATAGCTGAAAAGTGGTTCGATATAAATATATTTTTTATCTCAATAACAATAGCAACATTAGGTCTTTTGATATTGAAGATAAATTTCTGGTCGAATTTACACTATAATATATCTAGTTGAGCAACATTATGGAGTAAATAGCTCTAGCTCAATCGATTATGAAATGTATTTCTGGAATGTTTCTATTTTTACTTCAAATTTGTGCAAATTTCGTGAACATCTGACGAAAAACGGTAGAGACAGACAGAAACGAAGCCCTTGACGACAATCTCACCTGATCGTAAGTGATGATACAATCAAGGATGCTATCGGACTAACCCGTGTATGGTAAACCCATAACGCCTTATTGGTTTCTACTCGACATCGTGTCGGAACGCTAGATCGCTTGGCGACACGTTTTTGTCGGTAGGGTGGTATCTAGCCACCGTCGAAACCTTCAACCAGACCACACTCAAGTCGGGAATCGAACCAAACACCTCCAACTTCGTAATGCGATTTAGTATTTAGTGCAATGCATATGTAGGAAAAATAAAAAATGACGGACAAAAATAATACATATGTAATTGAATCGTTCTTATTAATTATTCAAATTCAAAAAATCTTTATTCAAATAGTCCTTTAAAAGGCACTTTTGACGCGTCAATAATTTACATAGTAGTTATTTGATGGTGATAACTACATTCGTAAACTTAAATCTTTTTTTTTTCGGACTGTATAGTAGCTGTACTAACCCTATTGGTTGCCACAACGTAACCAGGCTGTTTGGCGAGCTTCAGAAAGAAGCTCTGCCAGAAGAAATTTTGAGCCTTAGGGCTTGAAGAAACTAAGGGAACGACTGCCTAAGGGCGCCTCCTTTGAGGCCGAACCTCGGCTTCGGCGACGTTTGGGACAACAGGGGGGGTCGGACGGTGATGAAACTAAAGCTATGAGGGTTCCAAACGCGCCCTGGTCCGAGAAGAAGCCCACAACAAACTTAGCCGGGTTACAAACGTAAAGAATTAATACGAGTAACCTTAAAAAAAATTGTTACGCTACGTAATCAGCTATAGAATTACAACAACATATAATAGAGATAAAATATTGTGTATCAAAGTAATATAACATTAATTATGTGCGTATTTTCAGTCAAGGCAATCTGATCTAAAAACATGTTTAGTTTACTTATCAAAGTGATGTAAAACATGACACCGCACCGCAAGTCGTTGATTAACATCTAAAAAGTGAATAACGCACAACACAGCTGCCAAAACTAGCGAAGGTTATTTACAATTTGCCTAACATGTTACCTGTATAGACGTAACTGAGTCAAGCCCAGTTGTCGAGAACGGCTGTGTCATAAAGCCTAATAAGCAGTAGCTATCTCCGGATAGAATGGCATTATTCTGATACTACATTTGCATAAAGGGTTTGGGAAAAGGATTATAATGGTTACTGTACTCTTTGTGTTTTAAGTATTGCAGAACATATTATGAAATTTTGGTTAAGATTCATTAAGTTGCTAATTAATTTAAAAATAAGTATAATTGTCGATCTCCTTGCATTATTTTAAATCGGGAGGTCCTGGGTTCAATTTCCAGTTATGTTGTATTCCAGGGTCCGGTGTGGTTTGGCTTCGGTCGCAATTAGTTACCACTCTACTAGCAAAAACATACCGCTAAGGGATTCAGCGTTGGATATCACGCCAAGTAGAAACCGATCAAAAGGATGGGTTCGGGCGAATGTTATCACTGGACATCAGGTAAACCATCTGCAATATTTTTTTTTATACGACAAGTTAGCCCTTGACGGCTGTCTCACCTGGTGGTAAGTGATGATTCAGTCTAGGATGGTAGTGGGCTAACCTGTTAGGGGTATGGTAAACCCACACTCCGAATTAGTTTTTACGCGAAATGGTGCCAAATAAATAAAAAGTGAAACAAGGTTTGGTCAGAATTTGAGCGTAAAATTGAAGATCCTTTGCATAGGCTATGGAATAAAGAACAATTTGCAAGCGTTTGAGAAAATGATAGCTGTAAAACACGGCACCTAAATGTCTATGGCATTAAAATCTTAACAGCGTAGAAAATTCATTTTATAAAATCCATTTAAACACCTCTTAATATTTGGAGCTGTCAAATTTTACATTACTATTTCCGCTAAAGGGATAACAGCTTATATATGTTGTAAGTTGTGATAGCCTATTGGTTAGGACGTCCGCCTCCTAATCATAGGTTAGGGGTTTGATCCCGGGCACGCACGTCTAACTTTTTGGAGTACGTTTTTAAGCAATTAAAGTAACACTTGCTTCAATGGTAAAGAAAAACATCGTGAGGAAACTCGCATGCCTGAGAGTTCTCACTAAAGTTCTCAAAGGCGTGTGAAGTCGCACATGGCCAGCGTGGTGGACTATGGCCAAACCCTTCTCATACTGAGAGGAGACCCGTGCTCTGTTGTGAGCCAACATTGGGTTGATCATGACGATGATACAATACACATTATGTTGATGTTTTGATTAATATGTAAGTATAACTTAATGATCATTAAACATAGCTAAAGACCCAGCCAACCAACACTCAACACTTGACCTTCCGCATTGCGAATCTATATTTATAAAAGTGAAAGGTCACTGACGTGCTTACTTACTTAATGATTAAACGGGAGATCTCAACAACTATTGTACGTATAAAACTATAATTTAGCAAGGAGATAGTTAATAGTTAAGAGATGTCAGCTAAGAAAGGATATTTGGAAATTCCACCTCTAAGGGGGTAAAATAGGGGTTGGAAGCTTGTATGAAAATCCTTTGTTTTTGGAGTTAAAGACACTAAAATTCGCATTAAGACTAATAATAATAAACAAAAAATATGTACGTAATTTTTTTTTAAATATTACCTTTTAAGGGTGGTAAAAATATGGGATGATACGTTTTGCTGAATTTTTAAATTATTAAGTCTACAAGCTTGAAAATTTTGGTTTCTTTTAGGGCGTTGTCATCAGGCTAGAAAGAATTTTATGCAAATTTACCTTTAAGGGGGTAAAATAAGTTTGTACGAAAGACCTACGTTTTTTATTAATTTTTAAATGTAAAATAAATAAATGAAGTAAACTAATGAACTGATCATAAGGAAATTTGACATTTGCCTGTAGATTACTTTCTGGGCATTGGCCGCACGGGAAACCTCAATCTCACAAGAAATCAAGAATTCTACGCAGACGAATTCGCGGGCAACAGCTAGGTTTGATATAAAATAGCAATCACTATAATTTAAGGCCGAGAACTATATAACGCACTTAGCCTTATCTTTATCCTAAAATACAGTTAGGAAGAGACAACGATATGTGTGTCACATAAATCTGTCTCGTTTTATCACTTATTTTGGCTGAGCAAAGTTAAAGATCTGATGGATTTCAGCCCAAAAATGAGATTTACAAAAGGCCTAGCCTTACTTCTTGTTTAGGAAACATTTAAAACGAGACAAGCTTATGTGTCCGAAATAATTCTGTCTCGTTTTATCACTTAATTTGGCTGAGCAAAGTTAAAGATCAGATGGAGTTCAGCCCAAAAATGAGATTTACAAAGTGAGCCTAACCTCACCTCTGATTTAGGAAACATTTTTAAAACAGACAACGTTATGTTATGGCACCGAAAATATATAAGTTACCAGGAGAACTCGCTGACAGATCTCTTAATATAAGTATGTTAAAGCACAAACTGAAAGATTTTCATTCCATAGCCGAATACTTTTAGGATAGTTAAATTATGTGTACCTATAATATTTTTCTTAATTTTTAGTTTAATGAGTTTTTTTTTGAAGTATTGCCGATGTTAAAGTTTATATTAAGCACGTAATTTTGCACGTCTGTAAAGGCAAAACATGTTTGGTTTCATGTATATAACTACATCTGTACCCATGTATTAAGCAAATAAATGAATTTATTATTATTTATTATTTATGTTTCCGAGAAAATTCTGTCTCGTTTTAACACTATCTAAAACGAATTACGCTTTATAATCCTCAACCTAGTATAAAGCATCAAATTAAGTATTTGTACACCCGGTTAAGAACCCAGCCTCCCTTTCGGGGCGGAGTTCGTTCCTCGACACGCACCTCTACATTTTCGAAGTTACGAGCGCTATACGCAATAAATACTACTTGCCTCGACGGTAAAGATATTTTAATGTGGAAATCTGAATTCCTTAAAGTTCACTTCCAATCAGCACTTGGGCGTTGTGAACTGTAGCCTAAAGTCTTCTCATTCTACTAGTAAAGGTTTGATAATTACTAATGATGTTTTTGAAATACTCATGTCTTAAGTTATACTTTCAAAGCGAACATTTGTATAATCTCTTCATAGACATCTGTGATAACAGTTTTCATGACCTCCGTGGCGCAGCTCGTGCGCTATTGTATTACAATTTGGAAGGTTCTGGGTTCGATTCCTAGGTCGAGTCTGGTCTCGTGGGAGGCTTTAGCTGCGGCTAGCTACTGGCAAGTGGTCCTTTATGACGCTGCATAGAAACTGATTAAAAGGATGGGTTCTCTGGGAACACATCGGTAGCTCCTCTGTAGCTGCAGAAGTTCATGAGCAGCGGTACATCAGCAGGCTTATAAGTATGTGTTCACATCCTTTTAAGTTTTATGATCAGAGACCAAGCGAAAGATCGTATAATAGAAAACAAAAAAGTGCGCCTAAATATTTTGATGACGTAATATTCATTTTATTTATTTTTCGTTGCATATTGTGTACACATGCCCATTTTGGGTGTTGCAACTTGGTCTGGAATCGACCGTAGTAGAGAGACCGATTTCATTTATTTTACTTGTATCGTTTAAAAAATCGTTTACTAGGTAATAATACTAGGTACTTCTCCAATAAAAATTCCTTTATACTTTGTAAAATTCATTTTCTTTTTCTTCGTTTCGAATGCAGTCTGACAGACCATTATTTCTTTTTAAAGACATTACGTAGGGACTAGAGGTGTGGAGTTTTAGTTTTGATGGTGGGAGGGTTAGTTTGTTAGCTGTTAGTTGGTTATTCGTGAACAATATGCTATTAAACTAATTATATCAGGAATAATATTAAAAAAGGGTTACACGTAGAAGCAATATTGATAATTTTTAGTTTATTTAAAAGTAATTTTCACTTCTAAATAATAACTGAACATTTATGTATTATGAATTGGTTATTAGGGCGGAATCCGGCCATGTCATTTATGTCGTATTTCTTGAACAACAAATCCAATTATTAATATCAAGTAACGAAACAATTGCTTCTCTACGTTTCACGAAACGCGTATTCATTTAAGTCAATGAGACTGTCTAGTATTATAATTGAAGCTAGGAGCTAACAATGGCACACTCGAGTTACCGGATCTGAATTATTACCAGACTGCCTTCATCCGTGGTTGTTATAATTTACAGATATAAATCCGCCATGCTGAAATATACAGTCATATAATATTAAACCGCAGAGATATTTGTTGTCTACCTATTATCCATGCGCCTTATATAATTTTAACAAGATTATAATTGTTAACCTAGATTTGTGCTTCTATTTTACTTAATTACTTCTATATGAATGCTTCGTTGCTGCTGCTGTGAAAGCTGTGATAACCTAGTGGTTAGGGCGTCAGCCTCCTAATCAGAGGTCGGCGGTTCGAATCCGGGCACGCACCTCTAACTTTTCGAAGTTATGTGCGTTTTTAAATAATTAAAATATCACTTGCTTCAACGGTGAAGAAAAACATCGTGAGGAAACCTGCACGCCTGAGAGTTCTCCATAATGTTCTCAAAGGCGTGTGAAGTCTGCCAATCCGCACATGGCCAGCGTGGTGGACTATGGCCAAACCCTTCTCATATTGAGAGGAGACCTGTGCTCTGTAGTGGCCCAGTAATCGGTTGATCATGATGAATGCTTCGTTCGTCTAGTTGTAAACTAGACGCATTTTCGACTTCAGATCAGTCATGGTATTAATCGGAACGGGAATAAAAATGTTAGGTATCTGTTAAGTCTTTAGTACTACTCTGGAGGAATTAGGTAATTGCTTTTAATAAACCCCGTGCCTAAGAAAGTGCGTAAAGTCGACGGTGACGGATACTTTCACCCCCATGTAAGCCTGCCAGTCATAGACATTGTAGGCACTCTGTCTGAGAAGTGAACAATCCCGATGGCATAATATGACAATCTATATATATAAAAGCGAAAGGTCACTTACTTACATACTTACTGATTAAAAACGATACAACGGTATAAAGCTATAATTTAGCAAGTAGGTAGTTGATAGTTAAGAGATGTTAGCTTAGAAAGGATATTTGGAATTTCCACCCCTAAGTTTTTTAATTTAGAAACACGAAAATCGGCAATTTGACATTTGCCTGTTGCTGACTTTCTGAAGCAGGGCTTTGGCCGCACGGGTAACCTCAATCTCAAGGGAAATCAGCAATTCTACGCAGACGAAGTCGCGGGCAACAGCTAGTACTATAATATACTAAGGGAACCACGCATATACCAAAAATATATTGTTTTAGTTTAAGTAAACAGGTCATGTATATACATTTTATTATCTCACCTATTTTTTGAATCATCATTAGAAAACAACTACCAAAGATTTTAATAGTATTAAATAATATTATGTTCGCTAAGAGCAATAGACGTTAAAGAATTTTTCAACGTCTATTGCTATATATACATTTATATAAAATAACTTTTCAAATAAGGAACCTATAAAGATCTTAAGAAGTCGAGCATCTGTTTCTTAACTGTCTGCAAACTAGTTAAAGTGTAATTCAATTTATTTTACACCTCCACTTCGCAAATCACGACAGATCTACGATAGTGTCACAAATAGAGTATCAAAAGCAGCCGATTCGCCAGCCAAGTCCATCTCTATTTATATCTCTGATCGTGCAAGGGAGCATCTGTTCTTACAGAACATTTAACAGTCACATAAGACACGGTTATAAAAAATAAACTATAATAGTCTAATACCCACAGTATAAAAAGTTTCATTAAAAAAATAATGTGTAGTGAGACAATAAGGTTTATATTTACAAACATACATTTTTAGTTTTGCAAATAGCAATAATAAAAAAACTGTATTAGGTTTTGTAAAAAACAGGAATAAGAGAGAATTCTTTTTATGACATTAGTGTACCTAATTAAGGCGGATTTATTTTTGCCTGTAAAAATATCATAATTGCAGGTATCACCTAACCTACCTACCTAATAACCTCAAAAGTAGAACCTGCACTGTAGATCGGAACGAAATAATCTAAACATCATCTCACAGTGAAGACTATTAAGGAATGAATTCGAAAGTTAAAAACCTTTGGAGCAGGCTTACGTAAGATGGTGTAATTAAAAGAAAATAAGTAAGCTATTTATTTTCTTGACGTATATTCGGGACGTTCGAAAAGTACGAGTTAGCAGAAGTGGCATCTTATTTTGCGACTTACTCATTACTGAGGTGTATTTAACCTCATTAACTTAGCAGCTTATTGCTATGGCAACGATGTTGATGGGGAATTCTAATAGGAAAAACAAAATTACGCCTCAGAGTTTGTATATCGAAGTTTTAATTAACTTTTTTTACGAAAAACTACGTAGTGTGTAAATAATCACACGACATACATTGTGAGACCGTACACAGATAAATTCCACACTACTTGTAATTATAAAAGCACTGGGTATCCTAAAAGATTTGTCATTTCTTGTATTGTTTTAAGTGGCAAGTGAGATTGTGATAACAAAAAGAAAATTTACCTGGCTAAGTTTGTTGTGGGTTTCTTCTTAGACCGGGGCGCGTTTGGAACCCTCATAGCTTTAGTTTTAAGTTTACGAATGTAGTTATCACCATCAAATCATTACTATGTAAATTATTGACGCGTCAAAAGCGCCTTTTAAAGGACTATTTGAATAAAGATATTTGAATTTTAATTTTAATTTTAATTTATGGATTTCACTCGTATTAATTTTCCATCTGTGCTTGTTTAACAACAATAATGATTTATGACGATATAAAATCGTTTGCCGTTTGTTGGTTACTATTTGCAAAAGTAAAAGTTGTCGATGGATTAATTTAAAATATTTACACATGTCGCATTTCCATAAAAGAGTATCAGTACATATATTCTATTTATCCTGAGTCTCGGGCGGAAACGGAAATTAATATCAGACTGCCATGGCGAAGCGAGAACAGCTGCACTAGCTGCAAGCAAATAAAACTTAGTGTTCATTGTGAAAACCTTTTACATTTTTATCATACGATGACAAAAATAGACTTTAGGTCGTCTGCCTCCTAATCAGAGGTCGGGGCTCGATCCCGGCCACGCACCTCTAACTTTTCGGAGCTATGAGCGTTTTATAAGCAATTAAAATTTCACTAGCTTCAACGGTGATGGAAAATATCGCGAGATAACCTGTATGCCTGAGAGTTCTCCATTATGTTCTTAAGGGCGTTCGAAGTCTGCCAATCCGCACACGACCAGCGTGGTGGACCATGGCCATACCCTTCTCATATTAACAGGAGACCCATGCTTTGTAGTGAACCGGGAATATGTTGATCATAATGACGATAAAAATGTAAAAATCACTGTTTTTGGTGACAGTTCTTGACCGTACATAAACTGAATGTTTCTTCGATACCATTTCGCAATGCGTAGTAACGCTGGTTCCTCTGATTTTGCTTACACAAAGCATCTTTCGTGATGGTTTTTACAGTCACAGTGGATAAACGTTTAATCTACAGCGAGGTTCAAAGGATTGGCTTTGCTCCCCACAAAAGGTATAAGGTAACAATAGCATAGATTTCAAGCATAGTCCGATTTCAAAGCTGCATTCACAGCATAGACTGAGGATGCCATTGTTGTGACCCTGTTTTATTATAGGTTTTAGTTACAGAAGGATATATGTTCCAGCGGTGGAAATTCCAAACAATAGCTGGTGTGCGAGAGACTTCGTCAGTATTTTTATTGGTTCCTTTAAAATTAAAGTACTAAAAAGTGTTTTTTTTTTTTCGCAAATTTTGGTTTAGCGCATAAATGCATTCTAAAATCCTAGTTCTTTGCTGGAATAAAAGTTTTTTGGGATACAAGCTATTTGTGAGCGCTAAATTTGTAACAGAATCAAACACAAATACACACTTTCATATTTATCACATTAGCATGGAAAAAAAACCATTTGGTTTCATGTTTACACCTATAGTAGTTTCTATCTTACCGCCAAAAGGGGCGAGCATGTCGTAAGGTATTTAACTACTGGTATATTACCGCGTAGAAACAGATGATGGGTATAAGGTTGAAAACTGCTTTAAACCCCTTTTACGGCAGGTGGGCTTAAATCTTGGACAGTTTTTAAATTACCATCATAACTTCAGCCTAGCGATTTCTTATCTATGGATAAAAATATAGTTAACTAGCTTCGTGTCCCAGTCTAATATTAGCAGCCGTTAATATATACTGTAACATACTTCCTATGCAAAGTTTCTAACTTAAAATTTTTTTCTAACCTAAAAATGCGAACGTGGCTTTGTTTATAACTCTCATGCCTAAACCAACAAACCGAGAAAACAACATTTTAGCAATGCAAAAGCTCGGTAATCAACAAGTAAGGTAGGCTATATTTTATTCCCACGGGAACGGGAACGGGAACTACGCGAATAAAAGCGCTCGATGCAGCTTATTTTCATATAATCTTGAATTTCTAATTGAATTGAAACATATACAGAAAGGCATGTTATAAGAAGATTTGCAAGAAGATATATAAGGGAAGTCCGGGAGATTTGAACCGCTTTTTACATATAACGTCATATTTTGTTGTGCATAGAGTTTAGAGAATCGATTATACATTTTTGCGATACTTTGTTATAGTAGCTACATTTGTGTATAATTGTAATTTTATACAACGCGCAGCTAACAATGTTATTTACATTTTTATAAAAAGTGAGATATGATTCAAGTCTCCCCACCAGCAGGGACACTTGAACCGGGGTATGGGGAGAGTTGACCACACTATTTTGGGGAAATGAAAAATTTTTCAGTTTGAATCAGAGCTTTATTAAGCTATCTTAAATAATAATTAACTTGCTTTTAGTACTCCCAGCACAAAAACATTAAAAAAAATACAAATTTTTATAACAATTGTAATAAAATATTTCAAAATTAACAAAACTACAAACATGTTATTGATTAGATTTGTTTTTTTTATTATTATTAACTTATTTCTAATAATTTGGTATGATAAATATATAAAAACTCTTTTTTTTACTCTATCTACCCTTTCTCGTCTTATATCATCAGACTGCGTAGCCTTACACTTGTCATTTGACTTCGTAACGTTACTAGATTTGTCATTATCAGGGTTAGATATCTCATGCGTTAGAGTAGAGTGAGAGAGTAGAGTGGCAGTAAGATTTTCATTGTTGCAATTTTCATTATCAAGTGTCATTGTTAAAATTTTGGTCTTGCCGGGTTGACGACCTCGCCGAGTTATTTTTCTGGGAGCTGCTTTCGGAAATGGTCTCACGTTTTCTGGAGTGATCAATACTTTACAAAACTCTGTACAAGGCTCTGAAGAAACAATGAATATTTCCTGTTTCTTTAAGTTTAGATTTGGCTCCGAACTAGCGCGACTAAACCTGGTACTTGTTACTACCGCTTCGTTTGATTTCGAACCATTTGAGCTTCTATAAACTGGAAAATTTTGGAGAGATTCGTTTTCGACTCCAAGAATAAGTGCTAACTGATTAACAGAACCGAGTTCAATATTATTCAGATTACTTTCAAGTGGTTGTGGAAAATCAATAGGCAATGTAGCGCTCTGTACAAGCCATTATCTATGCCATACTTGATTGAAGTTTTTCTAATAGGCTTCTATTAGAGCCTTATAAGGCCTTCCTTAATTTCGCCTATGGCATTTTCAAATTCCGTTTTTGTGTATTTTTTTCGTTTGCGTGCATTTGCAGGAGGCTTGTATTGAAAAGGCATCGTGTAAAGAGGTTCTGTAAATAAAAATAGAAAATTAAGACAGAAAAAAACATCATAAGGATGAGGGTAGGATAAAAAAACATTTAAATGAAACGTTTATAATTCCAAGACTTACAAAGGGAGATATGAGCCACTGAGCATGTCTCCCGCACCCTCCTTGGTTCAACTCTCCCGCTCATACTAGTTTCACATTTAGCTCATGTCATAGAAAAATCTCCAATCGTAGAGAAAAACTACTCAGCATGCCTCAAACTACATTAATCTGGTAATAAAATAATAGTAACACAAAAAACGTACCTCAATAAACACGACAGCTATCACAAAACTACTTAAATTAAAAAAATTTACTCCGCGGCAACAAAAACACGTTTTACGTTTTCACTGCCACATAAAACAGCCATGATGCAAAATGACGGCACACTTTTGATTGGCCTCTTGCATGTGACCAATGAACAAATTCACGTTCCGTTCGCGCTAAATTTAAATACAATTTTTAAAGATGGTTCAACTCTCCCATCTGGGCAACTCTCCCGGATTCCCCCTATACATATAGAAAATAATACAATAAAGTTATCCATAGAACAGGAGTTACTTTGCAAAGTCCATGGTATACAATTATTTAAAAACCATTTAGCTTAATTTGCTGTAATTCGCGAAAAAAAGAATTTTTACGAATACAAAAAAGAAATAACGCGGATTTTATGCGATGTGATCAATTAAAAACATAAAATATTGTTTCCCTATCAAAGTAGCAATATTCAACCCCCATAGCTAATTTAATCAAAGCCTCCCGTAAATCCATCTTCAGCTTGACAGGTTACAAACTTCAACACAAACAACTATTTACTTGGCAAATTAATTATTCAAAGTAATATCCGTTCAATCACTTCAAGTAGATTCAACAATTACTGTGTTGAGGCTCACAGTTATTAATCAAACAATCATTTGGATGACTGGATGAAGACGATTCTTTCTTCCCTAAGAAATCACCCTCAGAGGGCAAGATTAACCATCAAGGATAAGGCCTTACTTATCTATCAACTGAAATCCATCACACCTCAAACCATAATCTGTTTTAGGCTATTTTCTACTACAAGTAACATAGAATTCCATAGCAATTCAATAGCTTCATTTATTTTACCGGATTTAGCGGCTTTTTTTTCATGCGTTTCAACAAAACACGTTTTCTAGAATTTTCTGTCGCCATTTTGCTTGATTCAAAGGGGCAGAACAGAGAAGAAGCAAGTATTCAAATCTAATCTAAGATAACCTTTGAATGTGTATGGTCTAAAGAAGGCTTTTGCTACATTTTTTAACATCGATATCTTTCTAGTGTTTTTTTGTTTGTATTAGTTTGTGGCAATATTAGTTATCATGTAAGATTGCGAAACATGAAAATGGATTCAATTCCCTATTTAGGTTAAAAATTATAACATACTGAGTTTATCTAAGAGGAATTTCAGCCAGCCAAGGAATTGTTAATACCCGTGTCTCTGGAAGGACTATTACTTATGGGTTCTGGTTATTTATCAATAATGTAAGACGTTAGCACTTGAATACACTTCATCATATGTTTTGTTACGATACAGGCTTAAGCAATAGATGGTACTTAAACGATACATTTTTTTTTATACACCACAAGTTACCCCTTGACGGCATCTCAGATGATGGTAAGTGATGATGCGGTATAAGATAGTAGCGGGCTAACTTGTTAGGGGTATGGTAAACCCATTCTCCTAATTGATTTCTACACGACATCGTGCCGGAACGCTAAATCGCTTAGCGACACGTCTTTTTGTCGCCAAGCGATTTAGCCGCGGCCGAGGCCACCCATCAGACAAAAACATCGTGATATGTGTGTTGGTTAGTAAATTGCAACAGTAAATGCCGACTACTAGACTAGAATTGAAAAATAATAATCGAAAAGCGATCATATGGTAGAATAATTATTCTCATTATTGCGTTGGTTAAGCAACATTGAACCTAGAGAAGTTAACATAAAGGTAAAAATTTCTTCTTTGCCTTTGCTACCTATCTCGGAAATACATTGATCCACCGTTATTCCCTCATAGTAACAGTTGTCCAGTAACAGAATATGGTGCTTTCATCTGCGGTATTTCTTCTTAATTACCATTTGGCGTTTCTGGCGGATGGCGGATACATCAAACTCTCAAAACCTGAGTACGCATTTGCAACTACTCTAGTGTTTTGAATGTTCATGGGCGGATAATCAAGTGATTTACTAACTGTCTTATAAGACAGCCCCTTTTTTTTGTCGTAGTGGACATGTTTTATGGCTTCCTTTGCACCCATGGGCAGGAAGGAGGTTATGTTGGACTCCCACCTTGGGGTATACTCGATTTAAAAACCACCATGGCATGTCTCTCTCGCTGGTTTTACTGGACACCTGGCGGACGTTGTATACTACCGCCCTACCAGCCGCCCCAGCCTACCGCCGGGGCTTCCACGCTAAAAGGGGCAGGACCAGGACAGCTTGATCCCCCCAAGATAGTAAGGATACTTGTGCAATGGCGGGCAACTAGTTATAAGACAGCCCTAAGAGTTATAGGGAATTCAATAGAAAAGAAAATGAAAGATACTACGACGTCATTTAATTTGAATTATAGTGGATTTGATTGAACATGTGATGGCCTACTGGTTAAGACGTCCACCTCCTAATCAGAGGTCGGGGGTTCGAACCCGGGCACGCACCTCTAACTTTTTGAAGTTATGTGCGTTTTTAAGCAATTAAAATATCACTTGCTTCAACAGTGAAAGAAAACATCGTGAGGAAACCTGCATGCTTCAGAATTGCATAATGTTCTCAAAGGCGTGTGAACTCTGCCAATCTACACATGGCCAGCGTGGTAGACTATGGCCAAACCCTTCTCATATTGAGATGAGACCCGTGCTCTGTAGTGAGCCGGCAATGGGTTGATCAGTATGATAATGGATTGGGACCACAGTTTAGAAATACAAATCTCTGAACACTCGTAAATATTTCAACCTCTACCCAATATCCTTCGAAAACCGATCCATATGACAATAGTTCAACAGGTGCGGTACTTACCCATAGTTGACTTTCGGATTTCAACCCACCCTGCTATTTTAACCGAAAAAATACACGCATCTATTACTTAAAGTCTGAAACTAAAATATTTTTTTACGATCCAACATTTCAACATTTAGTGAGCTACTATTGCTTTTAAATATATTTGTAATGAAAACTATTCAGTTAATCAATAGCCAAAAACTAGCTGGAATGAAGTACCTGAACTCAAGTACCAAAAAAAAATGTCGTCATGTAAATAAAACGACAAATAGCAAATATATATGAACAAGATTAGTGAATTGATTTTAAAAAATCCTATGCTAAAGCTTACTAATAATAAGCAATTTGACATATTTCCTACAGAGTTAATCAGCAAACAGTTTAAATTTATAGGTATCCCGTCACCAATATATCACAGTAAATAGGATGATAATTATTATTTAAATAGAGCTGCCAGCGTGGTAAACGCGGAATTTCATGTTCGCTAAAAGTGATTTAAAGATTGTTTATTCTGGCGTTCACTGGAAGCTGAATAACTGTCGCACCTGTGCATCCTGACGGAGCAAATATAAATAATACTCACGTAAAAGTAAACGCGTAAAAGATATGTCGTTTCTACCTACCACTCAAAATAATTAATACTAATGCTACGGGAATATAAGCCCAGCAGTTCAACTATATTTATCTATACTGTTATTAAATCTGTAGACTTTGCTTTAGTATTGTTTTTGTTTGATATCTGAAACAACAAATTTATAGCATTTGTTACCCGAGCCTTGAGCAATCCTGATTAGCAACAAATCGCAAAAAAAAATGAAAAAAAGCCAGAGAACAACTAGTATAAACCTTAGATTAACTTAAAACTAAAAAAAAGAAGAAAATATATTATGTGAATTATATCGGTGATTGAAACGCTAAGCAATAACGACACAATATCGTGGGTGGGTGATGCGACGCGGTGGGTCAGGGTAAATTGTGTCAAAATATTGTACGGAAATTGACATAGCCGAAGTTGAACCATTGTTTTACGCGGAATTCTCTAATCCATATCACACATGTGAAGTTCGTTGAAAATTGTGTTTGTTGGATTCTCCCTTCTTTCACATGTAATTAAGGTTAAAGGATAACATAAGCTATGGAATAGATCAAAAATGCAGCTCATCAAAATCCTCATGACTAAAATAATGGCTGAACGGATTTATGTCAAATTTGGTATAAACTACCTAGGTCTTGAAATACATTTCATACTGAAATGCGCAAATTTACTAATTTATCCTTCTTTTAAATTTATAGAACAAGCAAATAGTATTTACACCAGAAAAAAAGTGACCAGAGCTTATTATTGGAATATCTTTTTTATAACAATAACATATTCAAATTATGTAAAACCTTTAGTTTTTAAAACGAGCAACAATTTAATCAGTCAAAAGGGTCTAAGAGCAGTGCTGTGCTTTTCATAATGATCCTCGTATAAAAAGATAGAACTATGTTTGGAAATGACAATTTAGTTTAGTTCAGAGGTTTGTGTATTAGAATACAGAAGTTAAGGTTCAAAGACCTAAATTAAGACTAAAATTAAGACTACAAAATAATATTCCCGTTCCGTTACGAACCCTATTTAATATTCTTTATTAGGGAAAGGTGAGGTTTAATCTTATTTCGTTGCTGGTTAGGAAAAATAATTATATTTCAACTCCGACGAAAATAAACTTTACGAGAATTGTTGTCTAATTAAATGCCTGTCATAGACTATCTAAATATTAACATTTTTGGAGCTCTACATCATGATATATAAAGCGCATACCATGTCGATATGACATGGCGCAGAAATCTTGTAGTCTTCAATCAAATTTCATTCACCAAAAACGTTGATAGTGTAGGTAGAAACTACCGGCCGAAAATAATAATCAATCTAATCTAAAATCTTCATATAGCAGATTGAATTTAGGTGTGCTATCCTGCCCACTCTTCCCTGTCGTTGAGGGCAGCGTTACTAAACTCGATCTGGTATCTGAAGTTTTTAGATTGATTATAAACTTCGAGTGTATGTAGTCAGTACATCAAAGTATGTCAGCAAGCTACGCGTTTAATAATGGGTCTTTATTCACGCCCTTGCCTTGGAGAGCACGTTAAGCTGTCAGTTTCGGTTATTGCCAGCGATGGAATAAAAAGTTTAATTTCTCATCAATCATTTTGATTATTGTTTTGATAAGCAATAAAAATAGAACTTTAACTTATTTTACTCTCTTTTATAAGACAAAGTCTATGTAAAAAACATTACAATTATATTACTTTCATGCATTCTCGTCAAAATAAAGGGTAAGACTGTTAAATTCATTGTATAAACGTTAACCGCTTAATAGAGGAAAAAAATCTGCTTCAAAAAATAAATAATATCTTGTATTTTATACTATAAGCCAATTTAAACGTAATTAATAGCACGAACCAATTACCATAATTATGTAAAATAAATTAAAACCATCTTTACAAAATTAAAGCACATTTTCTACCTTACGCGAGGTTTTAAGCGCGCATAAAATGATTTTACGCTTAATTGAAACAGTTTTCGACGCTATTTGAGCTGGTGTCGATTAACTGACACATTTTCCATTAAATTACCATATCGACGATGCTTTGAAATGGCATAAACGCGAAATGTGAGATTGATCATTATTTCGTAACTTTATTTTTAATTCTATAGAAGTTAGGAAGGTAAGGAACCTGAACCCATGAATATTAACTAAAATATAAAGCTTTTTTGATTATTCAATGAAAATAGATTCAAATTACGATTTATTGATTTACTCGAGTACTCAAATAAAAACTGTTCTAGAACCGCGACACATTCAACTTTGATGCAGCACCTAAAAATATCTCCTTATTAAATGTAACCAAAGCTCGAATACTGAAAAAAAACCCTAATTCTATAAAATCTTGTCTGCCTAACAGATTCTTTAAAGGACTTTATTTAGCCAAGTGGTCCAAACTTCCCTCTTCATTTTCTGGAGACCGAGGTTGAATCCCGACCCGAACCTATAGCTTTTCTATTTTTAAATAAAATATCACTTACTTTAACGGAAGAGAAAAACATTGATAGGAAACTATAATACCTAAATGGCATGAAAACTGGGTGCTACTTAAATTCTAATTAAGATTTATTCACGTGAATCAATTTCCATTGAACAGTGTATCGTGTTAGCGAATATATTTCATTTTAACTTTCCGCAAAAATAGCCTTGGCAATGCGATCGAAAAAATCATTATGTTTATAAAAGCGTATTAACATTTTCCGCAAAAGTCAAACCAGTCTCTCTCTTTTCCGTTTTAACAGCCGGCATAAAAAGCGTAGCTAAGTAGGTAAATCTCGTTGAAATGAAATGTGAACGTTAAATGAATTTTTCACCTTGACCTACACTCCGCCTGCCTAATTATTTATAACCATAAATAATGCTATCTTTTTATACTCCGCATGCATTTCTATGTTCTTCTACTTAAATTAAAACTCTCATGTCTTCGAGTCCTTTAATGGAGTAAATAAATGCTTCACGTATATAGCAGGTTCGCAGTTGGTAAATTAATTAATAAACTAAATGCATCAATCTTATTTAACATATGGCTGCTAACCTTCAGATTTTCCCTTCCCATAACTCACACTACTAGTATTAAAAAGCATTTTTGGAAGTAAAAAACATAAAATCAAGTTTTACAAGCTGTAGTGCACTTGGATGGAATTGCGTTGCTCTTGCGTCATCAAATCCTTCACAATCACATCTCATAGCCTGCTTATGTAATTCAGAATGAAACGACAAGATTGACGGCGTACACGTATTGATTTACAGAAAGCTTTTGGATAATGTTTCTATTCCAATCTTGCCGTGGTGTTTGGAGAATATGGATAAGAGAATTGGCACTCAATTATTTTTCCGACTACCAAACCAATAGACCAGAACAAGTGAGAATTGAAGATTCCATAAGCGACAAAGTGACCCATATTGTTGCTCTTAGGGAGTCCCACAGGGTAACACTTTAAGACCCACACTATTTCTAGGTTACATTTAAAACCTGGGTAGTTAACAAATTAATAATTGTGATATTCTAATATTCACAGTTGACTGTAATAATCTATTGTTTCAACTTCCTCGTTGAACCCGAACCACAACGATTAACACTATGCCAGGAAGGTTGACAAAATATTAAAAAGATAAAGGAAATCAGCCGCAATAGTTTATTAAAAATTAAAATATTAAAAATTTTAACTATAATTAATAGGTACAGTTTTTACATTAAAACAGTTAAGGTTTCTGTTTTAAAGTTATGCCAAAATCAATAGACACCTCGCATAACTAGCATCATTAGGAAAACTTTATTATTTAGAGCTATGAGAATATGGCCGCTCCATTTAAATTATTCACGTCAGCGATATCGATTCCACGTGATAGGTTAATAATCTACGAGTTAGAGTCGGTCGTCCTCATACAACTTTAAACTGATATATTTGTTTAATGTGGCGCAACACTATGGTACCTTCTCGCTTCTTCTCCTCTCTTTTTAATTAGCTCTTTTTATCTGCTGATTAAAGTTGGGTAGCGAGGTTGAACAAAAAAAATAATAAATAAAGGGGTTTTCTTTCAAGAAATTCTTATTATCCCAGTAGTCTTAACCCCAGTGCCTTTAAGTGAAATTAAAACTATTATTATAATTAACATGTGGAAATTAAGATCAATTTGCTGCAATTCACTTAAAACAGGCAAATCTGCACGCTAAAATTTATAATTGTTTCAATCTTTATTAACCTCACGCAGATCTTCCGCTCTCAACGGATCTCTCGCTCCAACATCTAAGTATCCCAAGAAGACGTTCACTTCACAACGTACAATTAATTTGCGGAATAATGCAGCTATGTATACATTGGTATGTATATCTTTATAGTAATAAGTATTTAATTTAAACTTTTCCACTTGGTTTTCATAATATTTGACACCATTATGTGCAGTAAGCGCTGCCTTGCTAAGCACATCGCTAGAGAATCAATATTGTCTAGCAAAGTCTTGGCATCTCAAACATTTCTCTAAGGAAACATAATGTAGAAGAAAATCATTATAAAGAGACTCAACCCGCATTCCTAGTCAGACGAGGGTACGGAGATAGGACACAAAGCAGAAAAGGAACAAATTAACGACCCATATGTAGTGTTAGATCTTTACATGTAGCTACTGTGTTCTGTTTTCACAGACATGCAATTTATTCGTGCAGCTGTCATTGTTGCAACGGCAGATAATATAAGAGAGCGATTAGATTTATTCTTTTTTTACTAGAGATATACCGTAAATACCCTTGTGTATTCATTAAACTTACTACTAAGCACAGCTCTCATCTCTCATCGGAGAGAAGGAATTATACCATTGACCCACCATGCTGCTCCATGTTATGTTATGTTATATTTGACGGTAACTCTTGGTGCAATATTGTTTTTAGAAATAATGACGTCAGCATTGCTAACGATATTCACTTGACCAGTCACTGTACTCCATAGTGATAGTGATTTAAACATGCCTCTTTGAATAATTAGTTTATTCAATTAAGACACGTATTTTAACAATACAGAGCAATGCTCTGTTCGGCCAGTTAAATCGGATCGTTCGTATTGTTTGTAATGGACGATATCAGATAACCTTATTAATTATTACTGCGTTACCGGGGGACATGCAGAAGCTCACCCTGAGAGAAGAGCACTTGAGCTCGACGACATTTGGAGAACGTTCCCCTAATGGCATCTCCTGTGTGACTCAGACGTCGGCTAGACTTCGCCGGCGAAGACGCTTTGGGGTTTATGATGGTGTGTGACCTACTTGGGAAGCGCTGTCGATTGTCATCCGCGTTAAGGACGATTTTTGGCCGTGTCTTGAGAAGAAAGGCATTAGGGTCGGGAGTTTAATTAGACACCTCCACCACTAGAGGTGTGGGTGTCGGGCGGAGAGCTGTAAGTCGAGGTCACGATGTAGGTTATGTTGTGCACGAGCCACGTGGAACCCGTGAGTAAATTATTAACTATATCATTAGTTTCGCTGCCACGGACTTGCAAGAATATCGGCTTCAATATCAGATTTAATAAAAAAATATATAATTTCTTCAATCCTTATACACACAACAACAACACAACATATAGATCTTTCAAAATGCGCTCTACACACATGTTTCGATCCGACACCGCAGCATCTTCAGGAGATGTTTGATGTTTTATCCAAGCAATAATATATAGAAAATTAATAAGTTATTACTGGCCACAATCGATGTCATTTGATGCAGCAAAGATGCAAATGTAATGCTTTAAAATATTCTGATCGAATTCTGAGTCCTTCATGCATCTTATAACAGGATTCCTGCTCAAACGAGCGTGCCTTTTGTGATTGGTCACGTAGGACGTAAACTAGAATGCACCGCGGATGAATGCCGAGGTACGACTGTACTGTACTATTTAAATAGATTGAAAATAGATCTGTAGACGCAATGAACTAGAAAATACTATCGATTTTTAGACGATATTTAACGGGCGTAGCCTTAGCTAAGTTATTAGGAATTTATAAATAAGTTACGAGGAAATTATTTTAAGTCCCATGAACAATGTTGATAACATTAAATATCGGATGTATACACTCAACCAGGCACAAAATAAGAATTATTCGAATTCTTCTATCGCACTTTGTCACCTGTCAATGTTTTGCACCTGCTCAAGTTGCTACTGAACGAGGTAAAATTCATAATGACTACACTAAAAAGCTTTAAGCAAAATTTGTGCAACTAATATAACATTACAGTATCCTCTAAATTTATGGATGATAAAATTTGAGCTTGCGAGAAAAACAACAACATAGTAAATAGAAGTAGGAGTTCTCTATATTATAATATAATTTAATACGTTATAATGAAATAGCTACCTATGTTATGTATCAAATTAACGCAGTTATAAGACGAGGTAAAGGTAATTATAATTCCTTCTTCATGTTTAAAATTCTTTGTTACAATCTTTACTCATCACTTACGGGAATAAATTAACAGAGTTTGTTAAGAAGACGTGATAAATTGAAATTAATGCTACTCACAACAACGTGATTTATAACGCCTGTATATCATCCAATATCTTTCATTTAGTACACTGAAATAAATTAGCTGTGTTCTGAGATATAAATGATAATTATTTTTAAAGTACAGAGTATATATAAATATGTTCTAATACTATAAACTAACAAGATATATCTTATTGAAAAAAGAAAAGTTTTAAAATACTTAAAAAAACTTCATCAAGGTTTCTGTTATAATATTCCTTAGAACAAGGGATGGCATCTAAATACATAGGTAGATTGCATGAAATTATGTATATATATGTTCTAATACTATAAAATAACAAAATATATCTTATTGGAAAAATAAAACTTTGATATACTTAAAAAAAGTTAAGGTTTCTGTTATAATATTCCTTAGAACTAGGGATGGTATTTAAATACATAGGTAGTTTGCATGACATAATCTGTAAATATGAAATAACCAAAAATTCGTTTAATATTCCTTTTCATTATGTAACGAAGTATTTAGGTAAGCACGTTAAACATTTAAAATGCTATAACTTTAATTTCTACATTATTTTCGATAAAAATTACCCTTGAATCAAGTTGTCTGGAACGTGATGCAAGGAACTTTGTAATATCACCTTATATTTTAGACGACCTCTGATGACTTGCACTTGTCTGAAAATGTTGATAAACCTTTCCTTTAAATTATATGTGTAGGTGCCTCTGGAATGGGCCGTTATATATTCTTACTGTCAACCGTTAAAATGCAATCTCGCGTTCACTCGCGAACCGCGTCGTGTAGTATCGTATATGTATATGCTATACCCATCCTGGATATATCTTGCAAAATTAAGCTACATAGATATTATATTATTATAGACTTCATTCTTATTATTAAGACCCTTCAAATGAAAAAATCTTGAGGCTTTTCATTCAGATATGCTTGTAATACGTTTAATTTAAATAAAGGAAAAATTTACTTAAGAATTACTATTTTTAGATTATAATCTAATCAACACAACAAAATAGCTCTCTTTATTCTCAAATACCAAATAATTGTTGAAATCTACTATACAATAGTAACTTGCCTCATTTATTTTCACATTACCTTATATGCGCGTTTAGAGTCGCACCATTTCACAGGATCATAGTATTTCTGTTTCTCTGAAAATTGCTTTAGAGTTAAATATAAATTAAGGCACACAAAATGTTACAATCAATATTAGAATTAATAAAGCAAAATAATTATTTATAGTACTAATACAGGTAGTACTTACTTCTCATATATTCTCTTGAACCACATTCACGTTCAATTATGTTACACAATACCAGGTAAGCAATCGCATTATCGACATAATTATATCCCAAGATAATACGCGAAGCTGCTCAATCATCAATGATATAATCTTTGTACGATAGATATATTACTAAAGCCTAGAAGATGATTTTCCTTTGTATAAATCCATATTACCATCGTACTACCAACTATGAAGTAAAGAATATCATTGTAATACTTACCGTTGCTAATATAAAATGCATCAACAGCCTAACTAACATAAATGCTTGTCTCCTTAATAACACATTTGTGTTAAGTAGGTTAGACTTCAAGCGCTGTTTATTTCTAAATCTTTGAAACAGAAACGGTTATACATTTATCGTCTTGTGACTTTAAATAAATACGTCAGTAATAAAAATGAATTAAAAGTTAAATAAATAAATATAACTTCTTGTGATTTAAATTAATCGTTTTCGATAGCTATGATTTTTTTTATGTATATAATCTATGCTAATTTATATGTAGATATGTGTTTCTCGAGACTAAATATGTATACTGTGCTTAAAAAATCTTACGCTTATTTCTCAAACTAATGAACTATGTTCGACCTCTAGAGATCGAACTTAGTATCTATATACTATTTAATGTGTTCATAATTATAAACAGACGGTAAAATTGGTTGCCTTTCAAACTGTTTCTACGTAACATAAAATAAAATTACCGAAGAGTGGTTTTCCATACACCTCCTGTAAATACGTTATCTTATTATCTGTACATCGAAAATTATTTAGTTGTTAATCTCACAGTAAAATTTGAATATGATTTTTAAAATATTTATTAATAATATATTATAACATGGTATAACTCAAACTAGTCTTTGTCGGAGGAAATATATCGTCTAAGAAAAGGTCAAGGTATCAAGAAAGTGTGCATTCTAGATTGGATTTTTATAGTTGTGAATTTTTGATTATATAATATTATATAGGCTGAAAATAGTATAAGGTTGCGTTAACAATTGGATTATATATAAAAATGGCTTACGTAATACATATGATTTTGGTAACTCCTGGATAAGTTAGAGTAATACGTTACCAGTAACGTCTGGATTATTTATTGTTGTGGTAGATGTAGTGTGTCACATTCGTTCATTAGGGTTGATATCTAGGGAGGTGGTTATTCCTGGGATGCATTAGAATAGTTCGTCGGCTTCACAGTATGCAGATACTTCTGTGATAGTGAAGGTAATTTCTACGATACAATCCCATCAAACAATACATGGTAAGCCATCCGTTACATAATATTTCCCAAATTAATACATGAAGCTCAATCATCAATACTGATGTATGTATGATAAATAAGGCCCATAAAACTAGAAGATTATTAACTAACTAAATATTCTTGAAATGCTCACATCTTCTTTTCTTATCGTGCCTAAGACTGCCTTAAAGCTGGAACTGGAACCTAGACTAAATCTTAAAACCTGGTTAGATTAATAGCGAAATAGTGTTCTTTCACGATGCGGTATTAGGCTAGAAGTTAAGTATTCGGCCTCCCTTTTCGATCCAAGTCCGATTACGTATGAAGAGACACCTCCGACTTTTACGAGTAAGATGTAACTTACAGTCAAAACTATGGGAGATACATGATTATAAGGGACGGTTCCAGTGTCCCACATGATGTTCTCGTGGTGGACTACGGCCACAGATCTTCTCATACCAAGAAGATACCGCGTGATTGTTAAGTGTCTTTCGTTACGGGGCTTTGTGATAAGTGGCATAAGATTTTTTTTCGTTGTTGATTTTGTATAGATAGACTCGTTTTCATCTTACTCATGGCAGGATCGTGCTCTTCTTTCTTCTTCTTCTTGCACCTGACTTACCTGAAACACAGAAAGACATTAACTTATTAAAAAAAAAAACTATTGTTCATATCTACAAGTCTCATGGAGTATGTATTAATCACAATTAATCATGTAGAAACAATTAACAGTGAAGAAGTTTTTATTAACACAATGTTATGTAGAAACTATACTATTGGCTTTACCATACCCCGACAGATTAGCCCGCTACCATCTTAGACTGCATCATCACTTACCGTCAGGTGAGATTGCTTTCAAGGGCTAACTAGTAATGTATAAAATATTTATATATGAAAGTTACAATATCAACAGCCTAATTCTTATACCCGATGATCTACTTAGGCGTACTCCAGTGCATGTTGGCAGGCTATACAAGATGTATATAAACATTCGTAGGACATCGTAAAACTTCTTACATTAAAGGATTTATATATAAGAACATGGCGGCTGAATCAAAGGCCTTTACGAGCGTTAATTTGAACCGAGCGAGATTCGAAAATTATATCATAACCTAGTTCTCTTATGCAGATTTTTCTTTCGAAAAACACGGCATTTTAAAATGTGATAATTCTTGCACCTAGTTAAAAAAGTCAAAATGTGACGTGAATGCAAATAATGTACAACGCTTATAGCGTTTTAATGTTAACTTATTAACAGGATATAGCAGAGGTAGTATAAAAAGTGGATGATCGAGCTTAATAATTATTCATGACGCAGTTATTGATCCCGCGGCGAGCTAAGCCAATCCGGCATACACGAGTCGCACGGACTTTTACTAACGTCTTCTTGACCGGCGTTTCTTTGTACTCGATTTTCCATTTATGAAGTTTGAAACATGTAGTCATGCATTCACAACATTTTTTGAACAACTGTTTACGTCAGATGTGTAGATTTTACGTAGCAACGCACCTTGGGCGTAAAATCGAATTTACTTTCATAGTATATTTAAGTTAAATGATAAACAAGCATGGATGTGAAATATTGCTCTAATAAGATAGCTATATTAATATAATTTTAAGTGGGGTGTGAGATGGTGATAACAAAAAGAAAATTTGCCTGGCTAAGTGGGCTTCTTCTTAGACCGGGGCGCGTTTGAAACCCTCATAGCTTTAGTTTTAAGTTTACGAATGTAGTTATCACCATCAAATCACTACTATGTAAATTATTGACGCATCATAAGCCCCTTTTAAAGGACTATTTGAATAAAGATTATTTGAATTTGAATTTGTTAAAAACAAATAATTTCTGTACAAGCTGAGTAATCAAACCGAAACAGATTTGATTATGCACCTTTGTTTGTTTTAAGAAACCACCATTTTCACATCTACGCAATATATACATAGTATCGTATTCTAAATCCCTGAGAAATTATTTTTTTTGTAAATATAAAAGTCGCTGTTCAGCTTAACTTGCTTATTACTATTAAACATTCTTGCCACGTGATGGGACAAAATTTCCATCCAACTAACAAACTAAGTTTTCACTGCAAGTTTCTAAAACTTCAGACGACTATTTTTAAAGTAACCAGCAAGTCGCTAATGATTATAAAGTGCTCTATTAAAAAAGTTTTTCTTATTTTCATTTAATGGTGAAGATTCATGTCTCCCTCAAGTCTGAAATTCTAAATTTGTTTATATTTCAAAAAGTTTGTTTTTTAAATCATCATCATGATCAACCCATTACCTGCTCACTACAGAGCACGGGTCTCCTCTCAATATGAGAAGGGTTTGGCCGTAGTCCACCACGCTGGCCATGTGCGGATTGGCAGACTTTATGGAGAACTCTCAATAATTATAATTTGCTTTCAATAAGTAACTAGTTCCGCGCAACCTACTATTGTATCGTACAGTCAAATTCAAATTCAAAATAATCTTTATTCAAATAGTCCTTAAAAAGGCACATTTGACGCGTCAATAATTTACATAGTAGTTATTTCATGGTGATAACTAAATTCCTAAACTTAAAACTAAAGCTATGAGGGTTCCAAACGCGCCCCAGTCTAAGAAGAAGCCCACAACAAACTTAACTTAGCAGTTTCCGTTTAAACAGTAATACATATTGTATTTACAACCATGGACAGAAAAGTCACATTATTCACAAATTTAAGTATAAAGATGAAAACTGCGTCTCAAAGAGCATAGAATATTAGTGTCGTGAAAATCCTCTTGGATACCGACACACTTCGGACTCCTACCAACTTAAAACCGCACGGAGTTCCAACACGCCTAATTAAAACGTCTCATTAACGCTTTTGCGTTCAACGCAAGTAAGGTAACAAAATATTATATTAGGTTTGATCCTTCTTGATAATTTTTCTTCAGTTCTAGCATGGAACAATTGTACATTCACTGTTTTTTTTTAATTCACCACAGGTTAGCCCTTGACTGCGTCTCACCTGATGGTAAGTGGTGATGCGGTCTGAGGTGGTAGCGGGCTAACCTGTTATAGGTTTTTCTGGTGGGAGGCTTAGGCCGTGGCTAGTTACCACCCTACCGACAAAGACGTGTCGCCAAGCGATTTAGCGTTCCGGCACGATGTCGCGTAGAAACCGAAAGGAGTATGGGTTTACCATACCCCTAACAGGTTAGCCCGCTACCATCTTAGACTGTATCATCACTTATCATCAGGTGAGATTGCCGTCAAGGGCTAACTTGTAGTGGATAAAAAAAAAAAAAAAAAATAGGTATGGTAAACTCATACTCCTAATTGGTTTCTACACGACATCATGCCGAAACGCTAAATCGCTTGGCGACACGTTTTTGTCGGTAGGGTGGTAACTAGCCACGGCCGAAGCCTCCCACCAGACAAAGGTACAGGTGTAGAAGGTACCCACGCATTTGAGTTAGAAAAAAAAACTACGATTGGTATTCAACTATGTAGCTCAGAAACAATAGACCGCTCCGTCTAGTAATGAACGCAGGAATACCTACTAAAATAGCGCTATTAGGTTTGGTTAACAAATAACACTTATTGCTCCATTAGTGACTAAATTTCATGAACAGCAAACAACGTCTACTGAAATAGCTCGAAAATTACTTTGGGTACAAATATTATCAAACAATGACAAATTATTGCCCAATAACAAAGGTAGGTTTTATGTACCAATTTCAAATACAAAGGCTACCTACTCAGTGTCAGAGATATATTAACCATGGAATGTTACCTTATGTTTTTTCTACAGATTAGGATGGTAGGTAGCAATGACGCATTGACGAAATTGACGAGATGGTATGTTCAATGTGAACGTTTAGATTTAGCTTAGTAGATAACATTTAACTTCACATAAGTTTACGAGTACAATAGTTGGAAAACCGTGTTTTATATTCAAATGGATGTAGGGTTAAATGGTTTATATTACCACATACATTCTTCTAATTACAAAGGGTTCCTGAACATTTATTCTGCTGATCTCTTACAGGGTTATTCACATCAATATTAAGTAAACAGGACGAATAATGCCGAAACCCTGTACCGATGGCCGGGAGCTCTATGCCGAGATTACATTGCCTACAAATCCCAAGGTTTTGGTATAAATTAATTAATTAGTGCTAGAATCAAGATAAAAGGTCCGTTGATAATATTCACTTCTAATAATATGATATTTACTATCGTGATTAACCCATTACCAGCTACCAACAAGGAACAAGTCTCCTCTTAGTATTAGATGGGTTCTGGCCGTAGCCCACAACGCTGGTTAAATGCAAATTGTTAGATAGCGCACGCTTTAGAGAACATTATGGATTACTCTCAGGAAAGCTGGTCTCCTCTCGATGTTTCCACATTAAAGCAAATGGTGCTTAATTTCAAAATGCTTAAATTAAAGCGTACACAACTCTGAAAATTTGGAGGTGCGTGCCAGGTATCGATCTCGGTCCACTCCCAAAGGAAGGCCGAAGTCTTAAACACTTGGCCTATCACTGTTTATTCATCGAACTCGTCCATATAAATTGTTTTCCATACTTACTAATAGCGATATATGTATTATAAATTTTCCAAGGTCATTTTCCAGTATAATGTCTGTAGTATAATCGCTTTAGTACGGTTAATATAAATTTTTTATTCATTCCGAGAATAGCTACTAAAATAAAAAAAAATATATCCCATGTATAATATATTTAATTGTATTTGTAAACATATTTTATAGTAGTTCGACAATTCACTGAATAAACAGTTGTTTGACTCCTATAACATTAGCATTTAGAAACGAAAATATTTTGTTTCACTACATTACGGCAATACAAATTTATATGAATGCACCATTTTGAACGAGTTAAAAGCAATGGGATTAGTGGATTAATACGGGTACAACAACTCTCTAAATATAATTTGTAAGTTTCTAACTCCTCAAAGCTTTTCAGAATGTCGTGTTTCGCTAAATTTGTTATGGGATTTATATCGTTATCCCTAAACTATCTAGTGAACTTAAATGTTGTTTAGTTTGAGCCAAATTTATGCCATCCAAATTGACTCCAATGTTGCTACTCATAAGTTGTACGTGGCACGTTCTGAGTATTATTCCCTTTGGCGAGAACTACTGAAATCATTTGGAAGCTGAATAAAACTCACTCAGCTGGCGCAAACTGTACAAGTATTACGCTTACTTTATAGAAATAAAGTCACAAAACCAATTCGAAAGTGAACGAGTTTGATTAACTCATTTGTTAAATTTTTCACGAACTGGTATAATTTGAAATGATAAAAAATAGCACCATACTAATACAACATATACAGAAAAATTTCAAATGAACACACCTAACTTAAATTCAAGTATCCGAATTAAGGTTACTGTGATAGCCTAGTGGTTAGGACGTCAGCCTCCTAATAAGAGGTCGGGGGTTCGAACCCGGGCACGCACCTATTACTTTTCGGAGTTACTCGTACGGTACTCGTTGCGGTACGACTATATTATGATGAACATATAAAAATGAAGAATGAAATGAATAGCGGTGATAGCCTAGAGGTCAGGGCGTCAGCCTCCTAATCAGAGGTCGGCGGTTCGAACCCGGGCACGCACCTATTACTTTTCGGAGTTACTCGTATATGCGTTCTTAAGCAATTAAAATATCATTTGCTTCAACGGTGAATGAAAACATCCTGAGGAAACCTGCATGCCTGAGAGTTCTCCATAATGTTCTCGAAAGTCTGCCAATCCGCACATGGCCAACGTGGTGGACTAAGGCCAAAACCTTCTCATATTAAGAGGAGACCCGTCCTCTGTAGTGAGCCGAGAATGTTGATTCTTTCCCATATCACTCCAGAATGCAAGCTATCTCTGTCTCAAGTTTCATTTCAATCATGGGGATTGAGAAAACCATTTTGTGTAACAAACAAATAAACAAATGAACAGACACACGTTTGCATTTATAATATAAATATGGAATAAGCTTTAATTTTTAACGACCCACAACACCTTTCAAAAATGAATATTCAAGAAAAAGAATACTGAACTTAATTAACTTGAACTTTTGTGAAATACATTTAGGTAAACATAAAATTCAAAAACCATCAATAACTCAACTAATGTCGTTGCAATGGCAGGTGTAAAAAACAGCCATACTAAACAAAGGAAGATCGACAGCTATGACAAATTGAGATTTATCCAATTCAATAGGTAATCGGCGATGTTGTATTACTACGAAACTATCTTTATCATTTATTCTTAACAGCTAAGCGTAAGTGTGTCTAAGTGTAGTGTGTGTTTAACATTAACATTAAAGCTTTTGTTAAAATTCAGCTATTCCGTTTTATTATAGTTCAACATTTTATTAGACTCCATAGTTCGTATCCTGACCGTTGTTAACTGTAAAACTTTTACAGTTTCGCATGGAACATTACACTTTCCTGTATTATTATTTGAATGCTAATTTTATTTCTTTCTGCATTTTTCGCAGGGTTTGCTACTGCCACGATTATGGTTGTAACGTTACAAAAATTAGACTACTGTTTATAATTTAGTATTATACTATTTTCGATGAGTATACATTTTATATCATCATCATCATCATCATGATCAACCCATTACAGCTCACTACAGAGCCACCCGCACATGGCCAGCGTGGTGGCCATAGTCCACCACGCTGGCCATGTGCGGATTGGCAGACTTCACACGCCTTTGAGAACATTATAGAAAACTCTCAGGCATGCAGGTTTCCTCTCGATGTTTTCCTTCACCGTTAAAGCAAGTGATATATATTTTTTTTAAAACGCACATAACTGAACAGTTAGAGGTGCGTGCCCGAATTCGAACCGCCAACCTCTGATTCGGAGGCTGACGCCCTGACCTCTAGGCTATCACCGCTATTCATTTCATTCTTCATTTTTATATGTTCATCATAATATAGTCGTACCATCAAAGTCATTGCTATCTCCATCTCCATTTTTCTGGCATCAGAGCTATTTTAATGTACCCCTTTCGTGATTTTTTTATACAACGAACAGACGGGTCACCTGTTGTTAAGTGATTAACACCACCGACCACAAAATATATCCGCAGTACCAAAGGAGCTACCGATTGCCGGTTTAACCCATCCTACGCGGTATCATACCCACAGATGATAATATAATTTGTACATGTTATGAACAATAATCGATTATATTATATATTATATTAAATAGATAGAGCTCCACTAGATACGTTTACAAATGAATATATTTTTGTATTCTTGGATTTGTTAAGTACCGCGAGAGGGTTGCAAATTTCAATTCGATCCAGGGTCGAGTTTTCCCAGACGGAAAACGGATTAACTCTCCAAAGGGAATAAGTTATTATTCATAAAAATATTATGTTTGTAGGAGGTCCTTTCATTTGGAAAGGTCGAGATACCTACTACCCACTTCTACCTATGATTTGAACAAACGCAAAATAATAAAGAAGCGCGGACAAACATAAACTTAAGAGTTAGGAAAAACAAACATACTTTTGACTTTTAGTTGCGTGAAACTTAGATTGAATTAATCACAATGTGATTTCAAGTTGACGGCACTTGAGGAAGATACGATTGTAATGAGATAACTTTAAGATGTTCCGCATCAAAATTATAATACAGTTTAAATGATTACATTTAAATTACAAACATATCATTTTTTATTACAATAATTACAATGTTTTAAATAATTATGTTTTAGAAATATCCGAACTTCAGAAAAAAAATTATACCGATTATCTCCATTTTATTTTATTCTTCGTACTTTAAACAAAAAAGTAGTCATAAGGTTGCTTATATTGAATGACTGGTTAGAAAACAATGGAATATGTTATGTTAGGATAATTTATACCTAAAAATAAAAAATGTTTTATTCATATAAACAGTACAGGTATCTATGAAACGTGAGGCGATGATGATGAAGAAGAAGCCTGTTACGAAGTAACCCGGGATTTTTTAAGTATTACAATCTCCCATAGCTATTCATTAATTATTAATTATTAGCTATGTAGGTAAAGCAATTTATATCCAAACTTTTCATCGTTTGTGAAGAATTCTTTATATAAGCTAATAATTAACTTATATTAAACGTTATCCGAACATAGAAATGGGGGGATCTATAGAAAAACCAGCTCCAGTGCTATTGCTCCAGGAGTTGTGATGCTGTTGTGGCATTGGGTGGGACAAATTTGGAGGACCGAGACCGATAGACTTTGCGGTTCTAAGATGCTGAAATGGCAACCACTGTAGATCTCTTCATTATTAATGTCACCCAAAAACGCGTTTTGTTTTAAAACCCTTTAGTATTACATTGTATTTTAATTAATTATAAAGGTAATACAAATACATACTCTGTAAAAATTTCAACTTTTTGACCGACAGATAGACGAACCGATAGACAAACTGACAGCGGGGAGGATTATCAGGGTTACCGTTGCTACCCTTCGGATACAGAACTCTAAAAAGTGCAAAAACAAAAACGACAAATCTTTTATCTATTACCGAAAAAGATGGATGTCCTTCCCTTGATAAAAGCAAAACTTTGTTAATTTAAAATTCCTTCCCTTTTAGATTTCGTAAGCTAAAACGAAATCGCCAGCCAAAGAAAGTATACTGTAACATGCTATGCCTAGAGTTTTATAATAAAACTTTTCAAATTAATTATTTTGTAGGCCCATTATTTCATTAAAATAGGTTATTTTGTAATTTACTAATCCCTTATTATTGGGAGCTACTCGTAAATTCATATAGAAACACTAAACACGAAATGTTTCAGTAATGCCAATCCTTTTGCAAGTTAAGTAAAGCAGAACGAACAATAGAAATATTATTATATAACGCGGCCAAAATGAAGAACTTTAGTAGACCATTTTTTGTTTTCTTAAAAGTGTCACAGTGAATCTATAATTCATGAAATGTAATAATTGTACCTAAGTGTATCTATTCAATAAGTTAATGTCTAATTAATGCATTATTTCACATCTACCACCATAAAACAGTCATCATCATCAACCCATTGTGAGAAGGGTTTGGCCATAGTCCACCAGTCCAGATGCAAGTGACATTTTAAATGCTTAAAAACGCACATAACTCCGAAATGTTATAGGTGCGTATAAAACTAAAGCTAAGAGATTTCCAATCGCGCCCATGTCTAAGAAGAAGCGCACAACAAACTTAGCCGTTTTTTTTTCTATGTATATCGGCTTTGAGTTAATGTGGGTGAAACTAAGTAGTGGGTAATAACGGACATAGACAGAGCGTATGGCTTAACACACGATATTTAAAACCATGATTCAACATAATAAGCATAAACAGAGTTTAAATCTATCTGTGGCATTTTCGTGTTGTTTGGATTCCATCTTACTATATATACGCTTAAGCAATTAATATATAATACGACCGTGATAGCGACGGCGACAATATCAGATGTACGAAACCAAATGTTCACATACAAATATATTGTTAAGTTAGAAACATATCAGTGTCTCAGAAGTATCGTATAGCGCCAGAAGTTTATCGGTTTCATACATTTAGTATTGTAAGCAACACAATAAAACCCATACACGCTATGTTTCTATCTTTAGCTGTTTGGGAGCGGTTCGCTCCATTTTAATCTCACTCTGTTATTGGTCTGTAGACTAGGCCCTTTTTTACTAAAACCAATACTCTATTTTGAGTTTGCTAACACTAATACTGAAAATATCCTACTATATATAATAAATCAATCAATCAAACATAAACTTCTTAATCGTTTAAAACCCACTTTAGATGCGTCAAGAACTTACATAGTAGTGAGTTGATGGTGATAACAATATTCGTAATCTTAAAACTAAATCTATTCATTCATTCTATTATAGTTTCAAACGCGCCCTGGTCTAAGAAGAAACACACAGTAATCTTATCCGGGTAAATATTATTTTTGGTATCAACATCCCACATGCCACATATTAGATCATTATTTCATACTCAAGTTCGCTTATATTTTATATAATCATCATCATCATGATCAACCCATTACCGGCTCACTACAGAGCACGGGTCTCCTCTCACCATGAGAAGGGTTTGGCCATAGTCCACCACGCGGGTCATGTGCGGATTGACAGACATCACACCCCTTTGAGAACATTATTGCGAACTCTCAGGCGTGCAGGTTTCCTTCACCGTTGAAGCAAGTGATATTATAATTTTTTAAACAATCCAATTAAGTCTTTTTGCCGAGCTTACGTTTTATATACATTTTAAACTTATTGAGAGACATCGCGGTTATGCCATGCGGTAATTTGTAATAAAATTGTATACCTTTTAACTTTTAGAGGACGTACCAGCGACTTGCAAGTATGAAACACCCTATCTTGTTAATACGTAATATAAGGGACACGAAACAGGGTTTGTTGAGCTATTTGCCGTTATTCGGTTATTGTTAGGTATTTATGTAGGCAGGTACTCCCTCGAGACTTGCATGTTCATCGCATTATCGAATTTTCGCCGACATCGCTAATCCCGCTGTTACATAAAAGCAAACAGCGCGTACCTATCTGAATGGAAACGCCATTTAATTGCTCTAGCGAAATTTACTTTGACCAGTGTCGACCTTAATTTGCTTGTATAAATAAATTATTCGTTAGACGATCGCAATACGCCCTATACATACACGAGTGTATATGCCCTTGGTTACATAATATTATTAATACAAATAAATAAAAATATTTAACAATATATTTTAGGTTTATTTTAATTTTCAGATGTTATAAATAAAATTGTAATTAAATCAGTATCAATATAATTGTGTTATAATAATGAAAGCATTGGCGACCTCCAGGGCGCAGCGCGTGCTCTGTTGTATTATAAATCCGGAGGTCCTGGGTTCGATTCTAGCTCGAGAAAGCCTACGGCAAATTGATTAAGCGGTTTGATATTATGCCAAATAGCAATATATAAGGAGGAAGGGTGATGTTTCACCATTTTTTAAATGCAAACATTCTCGAATTTTAAATCAGAAAGAGGATTTTGCAAAAAATACTCATTTTCAATTCACGAGCTTTTACGGGGCACCTACATTACTCAGAAGTCATAGCCAAGTAGAGCAATATATCAACAAGAAAGGTTGATAAACTTTTCAGCCGTTTAGTGACTTTTTATTCATACAGCAATTATATATTTATTTGTTTTTTTTCCCCAGTACAACTTAGTAAATAATAATTTACAAGTAGAATGACAACACAGATACTACAATTTTGGTTTTTAATTAATACAACCCCCTCGGCGGTTTAGCACTTGGTTAAGGTTCCTGGGTACGATTTTCGGCTCGGGCCGTTAGTTTTTTATAAATACACAGTACAATCTAGAATGTTCACGAGGTCTGCCTCGTACGGTGTACCGGCAATGATAGACATTTTCATGATTTGATAATAGTTGCTTAGCCCATCAACCTGTGTTAGAACAGCGTGGTAGGTATCAAAAATCCTCACTCTGTGTCAAGTGGAGGACTGTATTCATAATATTACGAACAGTTGAAAACTTAAGGGATTCAAAGTATTGTGATTTAAGGTGGTACTATATATATAATAAGCGGTGATAGCCTAGTGGTTAGTGCGTCAGCCTCCTAATCAGAGGTCGGCGTTTGGAATCCGGGCACGCACCTCTAACTTTCGGAGTTATGTGCGTTTTTAAACAATTAAAATATCACTTGCTTCAACGGTGAAGGAAAACATCGTGAGTTAACCTGCACGCCTGAGTAGCGTGGTGGACTATAGCTAAACCCTTCTCATATTGAGAGGAGACCCGTGCTCTGTAGTGGGTAGATCATGATGATGATGATGATTTAAGGTATATACACCCCTATATCTTAGTTAAAATATAATTTGTTATCGTATAATTTGGGGATTTTGTCACAATCTATTATTATAAAGCTACCTACAAGGTTACCCGTATCTGAATCCTTGTTTTACAAATTCATCAAATGTTTTGTGATCTCCGAACCATTATAATTCATTAGGTACGCATTTCTATCTAAAAAAGGAGGAGAAACAATATTCCGTGCTTTGAGATTAAAAGGATTACGATTCGGAGGGAAAACTTATAACACCAATCCATTAATCGCGACAGTTATTAATGGATGGAATCTATTACGGAAAAAATCTTGCAAATGGCTAAAATAAGAATTATTTTGCTGTCAAAGTGTTTTCAAAACCATCGCTCTTCTCACTAAGACGGCAAAAGTGATATCGATCCCGTAGTCTATATTTGACAGCTGAAGGTAAGGTCGCTTGCAGAACAATCGAAAGATGGGACACGATTACTTTAACAAATACCTGCTGCTCGCCGCGGTATCCCCCGCGTTAACAGTATAAACTTAATGTTATTTAGCTAAATATGAGTCTCGTATCTTATGTATACACAAAAACTGCCCTCTCGTTTGTATGTTAATTTTAATTTTGAAAAAAAATCTCCCTACTTAGGTAGGGAGATTTTTCCAAATAAAATGCTGTGAACGTCGAAGTAGTAAAATAACCATTTTCGCAAGCATATTTTTATGTAACTAGGTCATCTCTCAACTAAGTCGGTGTCTATTTAATTTTTCTTCAAATCTCGCAGAATGCCTAATTCAGAAAGCAAAGTCCATACTCATCGCAATAATATTACAAAGGCGACGATTTCACTTGTGTGTGTATGTGTATTTATGTGTCTTCTTCACGCCGGAACTGCATAACCAATTTGGCTGTTATGTTAAGTTAAGGTAGATTATATACCCTGAAAATATACTTATATTACTATGTATTTCGGAAAATACAATTTTCCCAAGAGATTTGTGAAACAGAATGCCTCGTCAATGAGCATATAGCATAGTTTGACATAGCAAATTTTCTTAAAATTAGATGTATATTTTGGGAAAGACAGTAGAAAAGGAAACGGGAACATTGCAAGGGATAATCTTATATTACAAACGTTGCTTATGCCGCAGAAATATTTAAAAACCCTTACTGTATGTGCCGACGAAGTTTCTGGTATTCCTTAGTTATTATAGATGCAGAAGTTTGTCTATTTGTTTATATTTTTGCTATGTTCAGCTCAATAATAGCGAAATTTGGTGTCCAAATCGCCTGCTCCCTGGAGACGGACGTTTGATACTTTTTATCCTGGGAAAGTAAAGTGGGGAGCGTCCCGCGTGGGATAAAAAACCTTGCAATAAGTTTTTGGCTTTACAGTAAAATTATTAATAAAATAATTATTATTTTGCATAGTATCTTTATCCAGAAAAATGAACGGTTCCCCGGGCTTTTTATAAAACCAGAAAAAAGCGCGCTTATCCAACTGGTCAGATATATACAGCTACAAAATATATTAAAATTAGCATTAGAACGATCTTTTGAAATAGTCCCGATTGAGATTTCAGCCACAATTCAGTTAAGTTTTTTTTTTTTGAGATTTTAACAAATCTATTATTTGTAACATTATACACGTAACTTTAAAAAGATTTTCTTGTTAATAAATTTAAAAAAAATCTGGGTGATCTACTATCGATGACAGCTCATGCATCTTACTTATTCATGAAAACGATATTGATTATACGCCGTCTCTACGAGAATACTGGACTTTGCGAGTCTACGTGATATTGTTTACAAACTTTTATAGCACTTTATGAATAAAGAAATCTTTTCTCCGGCGAAGAAACTTACATTTTAAGCGAATAAAACTCCAGACTTACTTTGATAATTTTAATGCGATAGTTTGTTTTTTTTTTTTATTTGCTTGTGTTAAGCCTTTTTTATATTTCCACTTTTACATCGTTCATTTTTCAGAGATAACTGAAAGTTATGAACAATCGTTATTTATAAGCTTATCATTAGTTTTAAAAAGATTTACATTATTGACACAACCGGACAACAGCCCAGCTGGGCTGTTCCAGAATTATCTGGAATCTCTAAATATTGCAATAAAATTGCGTATTTTCCTTTTTTAAATTATTATAAAAAAAAATACAATTCATACAACTATAAAAACAACGAAAACACCGAATAGGTTTGTCTTCAGTGCTAGTCTGCAACTTACTGGTAGGCTGTGAGTGATGTAAAATAGTTACATTATAAAACTAGATAAACCGAGTAAGTATATGACATGAAAGAATATTTGTTAACTGAGCTCTAGCTCCGTCTACGGTTGATACAAATTAGTCAAAAATATTCTTTTAATTTGTGCTTAACGTTTTTTAAAGAACTCTTCATTAAACAGTTTCTCAACAGCTAATGTTTGGCAATGTTTAAATAGCCCTAGTTCGTAACGTAATACCAGTTTAACATTATCTGCGAAACAATGACTGAGATCACGACGCGTGACTGGTGAGATCTTTTCACGATATTTTCCCGCGTCATACGTCAGTTGTTTCATAATACCGTAGCATGTCTACAGAACTGGTTTTATCCCGGCCCGCATCTCCAACTTTTCGCAGTAACGAGTATGTGAGTTTCAGCATATACCAAATATTCAATCAATTGAGTATTATTTGCGTTAGGATCGTGAGGACACTTACATATCTACACTTACTATTATCTCTATAATGTTCGCAAAGGCGTGTTAAGTCTACCAATCCACACTTGACCAGCGTGCTGGACTATGGCTTAAACCCTTATTATTTTGAGAGGAGACAAGTACTGTAGTGGGTTTTAATGTTATAACATTCAAAAACATCGGAGGGACGATATGACGACTTCACTGGAAACCTTTCCATAAAAACATCTAAATCATTCTGAGCCGATTTACTTGCTACAGATGGCTGGTCTCTCATGGGAGGAAGATATTAAAAACTCAAACCCACCATGCTGCTTCATAGTTGTTGGGCGGGCAACATAGAAATTTACCGAATCACTCTAAGTAAATACCCCTCAAAAAGGGTTACGTGATAGACCCGCGAATCAGGAAGTTCATTTCTCCAAACGAATTTTTATTTGACTACGACGCCACTAGGGAAGGTTCCGGAAACGCGATGGAAACAAAATTTTCGTACTACTCGGTTCTTCAGTCTACCATAAACTAACCGTGCAAAATATTTTTAATCCACGGCATGAAATTTAAGAAGAAAAATTCAACACCACACAACAGGGTAATAGATATAAGCCAATGGTATTACGAAGTCTAAAATTGTTAACTATGTATAACTAACTATAATATGTACTTGACATTAAGAAACATAATTATCGGAATTGAAAAAAAAGGAATCCATTCTTAAATAATCATGTTTTGAACAACTGATACCATTATAATTATTTTGCATGTCAATTGACGAAACATATTGGACACTGAATATTATTCAAATCTATTTATGTACAATGTTTCTTGCAAATAAAATATCTAATATACTTATAATAAATTTTAAATTTCAAATAAACAAAAAGGTTACATTTTGGGTCAATATTTTAAAAGTAAGTAAAAATGAAAATTACTTATTAAGAGTAGCGGTTTAGTTATTCGGTTGTTTAAATGTATTGGTGTTTACATAATAGTCAATCTGAAAGAAAAAATAAGTTTGGAATAAAAATAAGTATTGTGTTAAATTTCATACAAGGAAATGTATGACGACGACGACGAAGTCTCGAGCTTATTATTTGTGTAAATAAGTTTTAACAATTGATCGTTAAACTTTATTTCAAAAAAGGTTACAAGCTTAACCGCATTGTCTGTCTTTATATGTTTCATCACAGCTCTCGAACAGATTTGAATTCGGCCATTTGCTTATTATTAAATTTGTTACGTTTTAGGTTTTGTGTCACGAAATACTCATTACCAACTAGTAGGTGGGAAATTGGCGATAATTTTTTTATGGTTCGGAGAATAGGTATAGACATGGAATATTTTCACTAACATCATTAAAATTATATGGTGGGTTAAGAATTAAATCCCTGTAGCGTTTGAGATAGAGGCTTAAACTCGGCAGTAGGATCCTAATGGGCCTATATCCTAATAATAAAAATATAATCAAAAGTAGTAAGAGATAAACAAACATTGCATTGGTTTCTAATTAGTTACACATCTATGGTTTCCAGCGGTTAGCTCAGCCTCCAATGTTATCGTGAGAGGAAATCCTGATATAGGTACCTACTCTACAAACTATGTGTTATATCATCAGTTGGTTAACTCGGTTACATACTTGAGTAAATTAACGCATTAAATGTACGTTTATTTCGTACATACATGTATACTAATAATATTTAAATACAGTTTATTTGTTAATTTTAATTTATTAATTCTGAAACTACCAAATCGATTTTAGTAATTCTTCCACTGTATGTAACAGACATTTTATTACGAAATCTATATTTTAATGCAGTAATAATGCTATATTAGATTTCAATAATGATATTTGCAAAGCAATCCAGTAAAAAGTGTGAGATGAAAGATGCTCCAACGGCTTGCGCTGACTAAATGACACCTTATTCACAAAATAATATGTTCTATTAAACTACTGTTCTAGTAGATCACGAAAAAAACAAAAGCATCTCTCACCTTTGTAAATCTGCGATTTTATGTATAAAATAATGTAAAAATAAAGGTGATTTTTCAATCGTCATTATAAGGGATAAAGTATTAGTTCATTGTGTGATCAAGACCGTCATACAAATAAACTTTGGCATAAAAACAGAGTAAAGTTTTTTAATTATATACCTACTCAGACTTGTGGTGGATGGTGATTTAGAGCATAGAACTATTTTGACCGATAACTCCTATGTGAATTGGGGTTCCGAATACGCTTTTAATCCACATTTAAAGAGAAAACTTTGAAAGGTGTTTTCTTTCTTACGAAGACGTTTGACCTTATTTTGTAAGCACTACTTACACGTTATTCTTAGATTTTGCTCGAGAAAGTAATTTTATCTTTGAAACAAAACGAAGGCAAAAGGTTCAGTAGTGCAGCTCGGAAAGCGGGCTGGTAAGTGCCGATCTTTTATATAATAAAACAACTAGATAAGGTTTCGAGAGATTTTGCAGCTTGACGCCTTTGACTAAAAGTCATTTCAGTGCCAAGTCTGGTTCTACAGTAATAAAGAAAAGAAACAAAGTATATTGAAACATTTATATTTTTACATTTATTATAATATTATAAAGAAAAGTAAACGATTGCCCTAACCTTAGAAGTATTAACTAGCTGAATCACCACGGTTCACCATATCGTATCAGTATAATAATAGGAACTTGCTATTCGACCTTTCCCGAAAACTGCAATAAAATTCCGTGCCAAATTTTAACTTTTTAAGTTCAAGGATTAGGATTGTGCAATTATGAGTCAGACAGCGAATTAATCAAGACTTTCGCTTTTATATACGAGCTTAAAGGTTATTAGAGGTATCAATTAATTTCATCATGATCAACCCATTACCGGCTCACTACAGAGCACGGGTCTCCTCTCAATATGAGAAGGGTTTGGCCATAGTCCACCACGCTGGCCGTGTGCGGACTGGCAGACTTCACACGTCTTTGAAAACATTATGGAGAACTCACAGGCGTGCAGGTTTCCTCACGATGTTTTCCTTCACCGTTGAAGCTAGTGATATTTTAATTTTTAAAAATGCACATATCTCTGAAAAGTTAGAGGTGCGTGCCCGGATTCGAACTGCCGACCTCTGATTAGGAGGCTGACGCCCTAACCGCTAGGCCATCACCGCCTCACCGCCAATTAATTTCACTACTCACGAAATATTTAATAAAATACTAGAATCATTTTTCCTATTTACGTTTCCCTACACGAAGGTCGAGATGAGGCACGTATGTCTGTTATTTTGCTCCGTTGGCTCTTACGTGACGTTATTACTCGTGCTAGAATTACAGTTGATAGTTTTCTCTCTACCAACTAAATAGTGATCTAATCTCTTTTCAAACTGATATGTAGATCAGTTTCCCGATAGATTAGCTACTCTCCAGCTAACCACTCGTGCGCTAATCTTGCGTTAAGTACATGTAAACATAGCATGGTTACATATACTTAACGTATACTGGTAGTGGGTTTCTCTTTGATTAGACAGTTCCCACTGCCCTTAACGATCTCATTTAACTTTTCTATCTTAGATTAATCTATATATATAAAAGAAAGTCGTGTTAGTTATACTATTTATAACTCAAGAACGGCCAAATCGGTTTGACTGAAAATCGGTGGGGAGGTAGTTTAGAACCAGGAGACGGACATAGGATACCTTTTATCCCGTTACATTTCTCGCGAGATTTATGAAAAACTGAATTTCGCGTGATTGAACTATAACTATAGTCTCTTCTTCAATTTGTGGCTTATTCCATAGAAGTTTTTAAAAACCCCCAATCTACGCGGACGAAGTCACGGGCATCGACTAGTTATAAATAAATAAAACCACCTCCTAGCCGCACATGAAATTACAATATACAACTATTTTTTTTGTTATTATACAAAATTTTCCTCAAATGTGACCAGATAAATAAGGGATACTAAACCGCTACAACGATCACAGATAGAAATCGAGTTCTTAGTAACAGAGGTAACAATGCCATTACTTAATACAGCGTACAGCTTTTTTTCTTTTTCTCTTTTTATGGCTTTACACAGATTAGCGAATGTCAAGTTTATAGCATAATGTAAAATTAAAGTTAGGGAAAAATGGCGCGAAACTTCACACTCAGTGGGCGCGGCTCCCTCAAACCATTCCCAAATTAATACATGTTAACCATTCCAAAAAACTAGCCACTACACAAACGACACCAAAACTATAATGTCCACGACACAACCAACACCAGTCCTTTTCAAAATTAGCCAACAAACATTAATTCAAGAAAAGCGTGAAAAAACCGCGCCCGTCATATACGAAGTCCTAACCACTAGGCTATCACCGTTCATATAATAAAAAACATACTAATAATTTATTATATATAGCGAGTTTAATATGTGAGTTACCCATACGTCTGTGGTTTACTTATTGGTTCGTTTTCGTTTTTTGTCTAAGTTCTTGTGGAAAACAGTATCCACAAGAACCAAAGAAACAGAACTAGTGGAAATGCAGGCAATAAAAGTACACTATAAGTGCTACTTAATTGTTAAAATAAATAAAGGTCAACCAATTTTAAACGTCTTGTTTCAAGCGTGCGAGTATTGTAATTGCTTGCATGCAGGACGCGAATTAGCACGCCACCGCGGTCGCTGAATAATTAATATTTCACTTCCGAATTGGGTTAGTTTGCCTGGAAAAAAGCCAACGGGTTAATGCTAAGCGTTCGAAAAGCAATGAAAATAAAAAAAAACTTATTTTAAACATGGACGTTTATATTGAGCTCTGTAGTGAGCCGGCATTGGGTTGATCATGATGATTATGATTCTTTTTTATCCACTACAAGTTAGGCTTTGACGGCAATCTCACCTAATGGTAAGTGATGATGCAGTCTAAGATGATAGCGGGCTAACCTGTGAGGGGTATGGTAAACCCATACTCCTAATTGGTTTCTAAATCGCTTGGCGACACGTCTATATCGGTAGGGTGGTAACTAGCCACGGCCGAAGCCTCCCACCAGACCAGACTCGAGCCAGGAATCGAACCCAGGACCTCCAACTTTATAATGCGACAGCGCGCGCTCTGCGCCAGGGAGGTCGTCAAACTTTAGTATGATACTTTTAGCGAGTTTAAAATTTAAAGTAGCCAACATCACTCTGCCAACCATGAGCATCACCAGTACACCCGATGCAAGATGCAAATCAATTCCAACACTTCACGTTTTTAACAATGTTATTAGGTACTCCTTTGATACAAATAATCGGGTGTCGTTTTAAAATTTAGTCGATTAGATATATTCCTCAAAATTCACACCCTTTCGAATCGTCTGGTATCGATTTGACCTAATAAATTTTTACAACCGCGATCCAACTTTCCACTTCGCTAGATTTATTTTACTCCGTCGCAGCTTTAAATATTTGAACCGGATTTAGTCCCCATATACTTAGACAGGTGTATTTAGAATAGAATAATTCCACTTAACCTTTTCACAAACTCACACTTTCAGAAGATTAAGGTATTTGTAATTTTTTTGTTATTTTAGTGAAGATACATTTTTAGTAATGAGTTAATCAATTATTCTGTGTTATATAGAAATACTTGCTTTCATTGCCCATTGCATACTCATCTATAGAACCTATTGAGTTTATCTATTTGTTAATTAACTGAGTAGTCACAGTCAGCCATAATTTTTAAGCATGAAATTTTATGCCTAGACCAATAGGCCTAGCCCACAGCATCCCACCAATAACCTAGTTAAAAACGTTAGTGTTCATTCCTTTCAGTTCAGTGCAACTAATAGATGTACTGGACATCCGGATGTTGCATCCATCCTTCAGTTTAAAGTTTAGAGATTGTGAGATGACCATTAGTTGTAAAAAAATAAATTTTGTGATTCCTATATTATTTCATTGGAAGCTGATAGCCTAGTGGTTAGGACGTCAGCCTCCTAACCAGAGGTCGGGGGTTCGAACCCGGGCACGCACCTATAACTTTTCGGAGTAATGTGCGTTTTTAAGCAATTAAATTATCATTTGCTTCAACGGTGATGGCAAACATCGTGAGGAATTCTGCATGCCTGAGAGTTCTCCATAATGTTCTCAAAGTCGTGTGAAGTCTGCCAATCCGCACATGGTGGACTATGGCCAAACCCTTCTCATATTGAGAGGAGACCTGTGCTCTGTAGTGAGCCGAGAATGGGTTGATCGCCATCATCATTATATCATACATAATTATCATATTTGTAGTAAAAGTAATTTTTTTAACAAACAAAAGATCGTATGTACGTTCTATGTAGAAGTGTCTCCAACTTGAGTGATTCAAATTGGTTTAAGGCTTCGTTTAGCTGCCAAACAATCAGAGGCTGACAAACGGTCGTAAAACTTCACAGCCGTTTCTGACTCGAAATTCTACAGGCATGAAATCACCAATCAGCAAGTACCTACTCTTCAGTCAATTAAAGTACGTACCCTTTTTCAAAAATCTTCTAATTTGAAAAACTAATAATCCCAAAGTAACTTATCTTGCGAAGCGGTGATAGCCTAGTGGTTAGGGCGTCAGCCTCCTAATCAGAGGTCGGCGGTTCGAATCCGGGCATACACCTCTAACTTTTCGGAGTTATTTGCGTTTTTAAAAATTGAAATATCACTTGCTTCAACGGTGAAGGAAAACATCGTGAGGAAACCTGCACGCCTGAGAGTTCTCCATAATGTTCTCAAAGACGTGTGAAGTCTGCCAATCCGCACATGGCCAGCGTGGTGGACTATAGCCAAACCCTTCTCATATTGAGAGGAGACCCGTGCTCTGTAGTGAACCGGTAATGGGTTGATCATGATGATGATGATTATGAACTTATTTTTACTTTAAATATCAGTTCAAGTTTACCCTTGACTGCAATCTCAAGTTCAAAATGAATATGATCAGATAGATGGTAATGTACCCTGTTAGGAGAAAAACCCATGCACCTTATCGGTTTCTATGCGATACCGTACGCTAAATCTGGTGGTAGCTAGACACAATGGCTATAGCTTCGGGGTAAAGGCCAATATTCAGAAATTGAATCCAAAGTGCCCCAACCGGGTTCGAACCCTTATAAGCCTCAGCGTTTAACACTGCGTCAGGTCGACAAAAACATTGCTATTTTGTTACGCGATAAGAAATGAAAGCGGAGCCAAATTTTCATATAAAGAAAACATTAAGATTTTTAATCTATTTAGATTCCTAATATTCCTTTCAAGGAATTCAACGCTTCTCACCCATAAGGCCACATAATACACCGCTACACCACAGAGCTATGGAATTTATGTATTTGAAAAAAATTACCAGCAATGTTTGTGCTTCAGTTCAGCTGATTATGATGATGATGATGATGATGATGATAATGAGTACTTATTATAGTGAGCTAATGTTACAAATATCGACATTACATATTACATGCTCCTATTTTGAGCACGTGAAAAGTAAAGGGGGCGGGCGAAGGTCTTGGGGTGACATTAGGGTTGCCAGATACCGTCTTATCATTTTATGGACATTTCTGGAGTATGGTGAGTAATACTAGTGACATAATTTTCTTTTTTTAAAGTAAAGTGTATTCAAACGAAAAAAATGGATGAGCACAATTTTGGGCGCAATAAACCGGTTAATTTCTTATAATTCAGCGGAATCGAACCAGAATCGTTATTTTTTAATGAAACTGAAACCTTAAGATTCCAAGACTGAAACCCAGTTTAAAAAAAATAACAGAATGTCAGCATATTCGCTTTGCGTATATGGTTCCACTCATAATACGTAAATATTTTTAATTTCGATACAATGGTAAATAGTATTTTGTATAATCTAACATCATATTAATATAAAAAATAAACATCAATGTTTGTTCTCTATGCGTTGCGAAATTATTGATCAGATTATGATGAAAATTTGGTAGGCTATTTTATAGAGATTTCTAGGCTCAATAAATCCACCTAGAAATTTTCTTTGTTACGCACTGTTGAACGCGGCATTCTTGATATATATTATTATATATAGCATACCAGAATGGTATTATGATTTTGATGACTGGTACCTACCCTTTACCAAACTCTTAATTAAATTAATTAATTAAAGGTAACGAATGAATTAATAAGATCCGCAAGAATAACATCATAATCATGATCAACCCATTACCAGCTCACTACACACGACGTCGTAGCACGGGTCTCAATATGAGAAGGGTTTGGTCATAGTCCACAACGCTGGACATGTACGCATTGGCAGACTTCACACACTCTTGAGAAACATTATGGAGAACTCTCAGACGTGCAGGTTTCCTCACGATGTTTTCCTACACCGTTGAAGCAAGTGATATTTTAATTTTTTTAAAACACACATAACTCCGAAAAGTTGCGTGCCCGGATTCGATCCGCCGACCTCTGATTAGCAGGCTGACGCCCTAACCACTAGGCTATCACTGTTTCAAGAATAACGTATAGTTATAATTACTATAGATATCCAGATATAAATATCCGGGACTTTCCCGAATACCCCAATGAACTGGCGAGCCTAGGTGGCATGGAGTGGGGTGCTGTCGGCATTCAACAGGCGGCGGTCGATACGGGCGGCGCCGCGGCGCAGCGCCTCGCTAACCCGCCATACTACCTACAAGTAACAACGCCGTTCTATTATTGCCGTAACGCTTTCCTATTGCCTAGGGTTAGTGGTTAGGGCGTCAGCCTCCTAATCGGAGTCGGCGGTTCGAATCTGGGCACGCACATGTAACTTTTCGGAGTTATGTGCGTTTTTATAAAAAAAAAAATTAAAATAACACTTGCTTCAACAGTGAAGGAAAACATCTTGAGAAACCTGCACGCCTGAGAGTTCTCCATAATGTTCTCAAAGGCGTGTGAAGGCTGCCAATCCGCACATGGCCAGCGTGGTGGACTATGGCCAAACCTTTCTCATATTGAGAGGAGACCCGTGTTCTGTAGTGAGCCAGTAATAGGTTGATCATGATAATTAATCAGTATTTATGTTTTTAACGACCTCCGTGGTGCAGTGCGTGCGCTGTCGCATTATAAAGTTGGAGGTCCTGGGTTCGATTCCCGGCTCGAGTCTTGTCTTTTTTTATACTCTTCAAGTTAGTCCTTGACGGCTATCTCAACTGGTGGTAAGCGATGAGGAGGAGGACGGAACGCGGACACGTCTTTATCGGTAGGGTGGTAACTAGCCACTGCCAAAGCCTCCCACCAGACCAGACTTGACACGGGAATCGAAAGCACCTCCAACTTTATAATGTTACAGCGCAAGCGCTGCGCCACTGAGGTCATGAAATCAATAATAAATAAATCTTTCACACTACTTGAAGGCTATACATTATTAAAGTTCACAGGTTTCAGTGATAATATAAGGGATCGATAGCTTAACGGGTCAACTCCAATCTAGTACTGAAAAATTTAGGCACAAAACCCCAATATATAACAAATTTTTGCCCAACCCGTAAAAAGTATGAATTCGGGTGTTCGAAAAGGCAATCCTTGTGAAATTGTGCTGAGATTTTATCGCGCATCATAACGTTCAGTAATCCGATGCTACGCGCGACTAAGAAGTTAATATTCATGAACAGTGTTACGGATAACCAATTTCTTCCCTTTTGTACAAGAATGGAGTTACGTTTGACGCGATTTTGTTAATATCACAGCCTACACACACGTTGCTATTCAAAGAGTTACAGCACAATTTACTTGCACATAAATTAAGCATTCCTCATCAAGTGTGTTTTCTTTCGGACTGTCTATTAGCTGTACAAAGCCTATTGGTTGCCACAGCGTAACCGGGCTGTTTCCGAAGCTCTGCCAGAAGAAATTTTTAGCCCTAGGGCTCGAAGAAACTAAGGGAACGACTGCCTAAGGGCGCCTCCTTTGAGGCCGAAACTCGGCTTAGGCGACGTTTGGGATAACGGGGGGGTCGGACGGTGAGTGGTCCGTACGTCCAGTGGTCCGAGGCCGTGGATGTAGCCCACATCCGGACGACGTAAGATAGCGAGGACCTCGAATTCGCCGGCTAAAACGGTGTGTAGCGTATGATTGTGCGGTAGGAGGTACGAGTATGTTGTCAGTAGTCATCTGATCGTCAGGGTCATGAAGGATATGTTTAGGTCTCCGAAAGTGGAGAGGAGCGCTTAGGTCGGGGGAGTAAAAAGAAGCCGAAACTATGAGAGGGTTGGGGTGTCGGATTGATTATTAAGTGTGCTGCATGTTCTTCGTATGAATGTATTTTTTTCATACATGACCGTTCATACATGATAATAAAATCCAGACATTTTTACAGAGCCTTCGGAATAATTAATTAGGGTTATAATAAAAAAGCCAACTGACTTTGTTGTGGGATTCTTGTTAGACGTGGGTGCATTTGGAAATCTCCAAAGCTTTTGTTTTAAATTTACGAGTGTAGTTATTATAATTACACCTCACGAATTAAACAATAAAAAATATATCATATGGATGCTTCAAAGATGCATGTACTAGGTTAACATAAATAAAACATTTTTAATTTCGAATTTAATCCAGGCACAGGCGCGTCTGTAACGGACAGTTGAAGATTAATTTAATTTTTATAATATTCATTATTTTTGTAAATGAATTAATAATTATATTAATAAATTAATAAACAAAAACAAAGCTTAATTGCAATTATCTGCGTCAACTAGACAAATCCACAATCCGCAATGCTTCACCATACAGAGGTGAGTAGGAACACGCGGGGGTTTTAGTCAATAGGATTCTGACATAACCTCTGTGCCTCCCCGTGGCGCAGAGGTATCCATGAGGATTTACCCACGATAAAAAAAATCGCAATGCTAAGTACTTCTTTATACGCCATATCACGGACCTTCTATATCAGGACGGTTTGCTCCGAAATCCTCAAGAGTTATTGCCATTATAATGCACAATTGCTACGTATTTGGAACATCTGACAGATGATCTGACGTTTTAATTGTCATTTTCTATCACGGACTTCCGTAAGAAAACGTCTGCTTCTATTCAATATTAACAATTTGACGACCTCCGTGGCGCAGCGCGCCGCTGTCGCTTTATAAAGTTGGAGGTCCTGGGTTCGATTCCCGGCTCGAGTCTGGTCTGGTGGGAGGCTGCGGCCGTGGCTAGTTACCACCTTACCGATAAAGACGTGTCGCCAAGCGATTTAGCGTTCCGGCACGATGTCGTGTAGAAACCAATTAGGAGTGTGGGCTTACCATACCCCTAACAGGTTAGCCCGCTACCATCTTAGACTGCATCATCACTTACCATAAGGTGAGATTGCCGTCAAGGGCTAACTTTAGTGGATAAAAAAAAATAAAAAAAATTAAATTATTTGTCAGCCCTGGGGTCCTGACCCTGATATGTTTTAACATTGCGTCGTCAGCCTAATCGTTTTCTTTTTAAGAAAGCGTTTATTCAGCCTAATTTATGTATAAGCTGGCGTTACTCACGGCCTCGCTAAGTGTGAGTTAATCCGGCGTAAAACAAAAGACAGGAGGCTGTTCGCCTGAAACTGTTTTCGAGCCTCTCAAGCAATAAGAGAGATGTTATAAGATTATCTATGCGTGTGTATCACCGAAGCGCTCTAAAGGTGAGCCGATTTAAATGCATTTTTGTGTACGTTTTAGGCAGGTCTGGTGGAGGCTTCGGCCGTAGCTAGTTACCACCCTACCGACAAAGACGTGTCGCCAAGCGATTTTTTTTTATGCTACAAGTGAAGTAAAATTTAAGTGTCTCTTTCTTTTTATTCGCTATTGAGTATAGGTTACTTTTAGCAGGGAAAAAGTCTGTACCTATTATGATTTAAGGTAACATTATAGGGCATTAATCTGAAATCAGAAAATTCTGCCAGTTTTTTTTTTATTATTTTTTATCCACTACAAGTAAGCGCTTGACGGCAATCTCACCTCAGTGATGAAGTGATAGTGCAGTCTAGGATGGTAGCGGGCTAAACCTGGAAATTGGTTTCTACGCGACATCGTGCCGGAACACTAAATCGCTTGGCGACACGTCTTTGTCGGTAGGGTGGTAACAAGCCACGGCCGAAGCCTTTTATTTAGCGTTCCGGTACGATGTCGCGTAGAAACCAATTGGGAGCGTGGGTTAACCATACTCCTAACAGGTTCGTCCGTTACTGTCCTAGACTACAACATCACTTTTGCGTCAAGATCTAGCGTTGTAGCATATAAAAAAAAGTTTTAATAGTGTACTAATCTGTTATGTATGTAGCAGTTATACTAATCTGAAATAAAATAAAAACTTAAAAAATCTTTTCGGCCAACCTGAGCCACATGTTTCAAATATCCTGACGGTTGCCCACCCCGTCCGTTTCCACTTTAATACTTTATTTAATAACCAATCTTCACCCCCTTAGAAAAACATTTTCAAAAGTTACAATCTTAGTTCACTCACTTACGTTTTATAAGTAACTTCTCTGCAAAATTTCTTGAGCATCGTCTGTCAGACTAGGCTGTTAGACTACCTTGAAGTAGATAACTTTCTCAATTAAAAAGTTATGTATTATTATTCCATAGAGATTTATTGTATTACTATACATATCCGAACTAGGTGACCCATTAGAAAACATAATTATTATCTATCGTTTTTTAGAGGCAACAATATTCTTCAAAATGCCGGATCACTAATTACTTTTGATAAATTAAGACAGAAATTAAAATAATATTTATAAATTTAAATACTGTTTTATTTTTACAGAAGTTCTAAAGGGGCGAAACTATTTATAAACTTAAAGAATCAAACAAAATATATATAATTCTATGTGATAAAATTATTGATAAGAATTATCATTTATTATCATTATATTATACGACTTTAATATATGTCAACAGAAAGGTCAGTCTGTACGGTGAGATGCAATCCTAGAGCACTTATCTTGTTAAGCTACAGAAATTGGAATTTGAAATTTAAATTGAAATAGTAAGTTACTGGCGCCAATTTTGTTGTATCCCTTTTAGACATAAATAAAACATTTTTGAAACATGTTAGACTTGTCAAATTAACTCAATCAAAATACAATTTTTGGTCTAGTGAATTTAGTGGTTTACCTATCGAACAGATATATAATTAACAAGTATATTATAAAGTCTAACTAATATATAAAATTCAGTAAGTCCTAGAATCGGCTACTATCTATCTTTAAACCCCTAAGCGATAAAATTTTTTTTGATATTTTTTTTTAGTTTTATTTTTGTATTATGTGGCATTGAAAAATACATACAACCCTAAATTTTCACCGTTCTATCGCCAACCCCTATTTATTTTATAGTCATTTTAGTAATTTAATCATTTGTCATCCCGATCGATAACAGTTATCGTCTTTATTGTGAATGTTTTCATTCTAATCCGACTAAAATTTCCCTGAGCTTATTGCAAAGCTAATTTTTTTTAACATAAACAACATTTATGTTGTATACCCTCCTAGCGCCATGCCTCTTTCACTTATATACCACATCCTTACACACAATAAGTTAGTTATTTTTTTCTACAATAGAAACTCCCTTGAAATAATTTATATGGCAAAACAACGTTTACCGGGTCAGCTTATGTAAATATATTGTCTTATAAGGAAACTGAAATTAAATTAGACTCTCATAATACATAATATAACCCACTTGTCATTGTTATAAGAAGGCGCTTGATTTACATTATCACTTACCACCAGTAAAATTGCAGTTAAAGTCATATCCACCGATCGATCGATGAATCTATTGCGTTCATCAATGTTTAGGTGATTATAGGTTTAATGCATTTGCATTCGTGTACTTCTCAGTTGATTGAATATATTTATTCGAAAAGAAGAATTAATATCCTTTAAACTACACTTTTTTTTAATTAAATTGGAAGAGGAAAATTATCAAGGATTGTTAAGTGACCTACGAACTATATGCCTTACTATACAATGGGGATTTTTCAGAAAGGTAACTGTTCTACCTTTGTGGTCTTCCACCAATCTCATTCATCTTCCCGAGTCTTTTAAATATGTGTAACTAATTTGGCAGCCTTTCCCCATTCTTATATCTCAAAAACAGAAAAGCAACCAAACACGTACTCACGCACACGCGCACACACCCTCACACACTAAAGGAGCGCTTTCCCAGTCACTCCGTGATATCAGCATGGGTTATGCCTGAAAATCAGCGCTGTAGTCAATTTCGACGCAGCATCAAGCTGAGGCAGCGCCCTGTTCAGCCAATTTCTAGACACATACGTTTTTAGATGTGATGTAATTTTTTCTTTTAATGGCTGAATAAAAGCAATTTTGATTTTTGATTTTTTGATTTTGATATCTCTTTCATTCTTCTTTGGATATGAGGTTTTAGGGATTAAATAATTCTCATTCTAAAAGATCGTGGTCCTTGTGTCCTTGCAACCTCATGCGGATTAATTGTTTCCACCGGCTTCTATCGGAGACCAGACTCGAAACTTGCACTTAGAGTCCTTCAGCTGGTCTGTCCATCTGGTTGGTGAGCGGCCTCGCGACCTTTTACCGTCTGTATTGCCTGTCACAAAAAGTTTTTCTAGACTTTCACTCTCCCGTCGCATGATGTGTCCGAAATAGTGTAGCAGGCGTTGGTAACATATGGAGGAAAGTCGTGTTTTTAACCGTAGCTGAAATAGGATGGCCGCGTTTGTGCGCTTGGCCCATACTTATTTATTTCTACGCGAATTCGTGCCAGAACGCTGTATCGCTTGGCGACACGTCCTTGTCGTTAGGGTAGTAACTTGTCACGGCCCTAGCCTCCCACCAGACCAGACTCGGGCCGGGAATCGAACCTGGACCTCCAACAAAACACCAAAACAAATACAATTAAAGTCACGCGCACTAGTTAGGATATCCTTACACTTGAATATTTTCTGAGACTTTATTCCCATCTCATACTAAGCAGAAAAAGGACACAGTAATCTATGTTACTTTCAATTTATTTAGTGAATTTCATTTAATTTACTCCCTAAGCTCCATGAAACACAATTACAATACCAACGACTAATAATTCACGGGTCACGAGTTCATCTTCATCCAGACAGTCGTTTGTAAATGAAATAATTATTCTGCATAATAGATTATAATCGTTTGAATATCTCACCAAAGCGTTTTCAGACGACTTCCTTCAGAAAATAAAAACACATTTCTATTGAATACAAAACCGGACTATTTTTAAGTCATTCTTATTAAGCTATTGCCGGCCCTAAAAGGGCCAGGTTCTTCTTTTTTTTTTATACACCACTGACTGCAATCTCACCTAGGTGATGGTATGTAATGTTGCAGTCTAAGATGGTAGCGGGCTAACCTGTTAGGGGTATGGTACACCCATGCTCCTAATTGGTTTCTACGCTACATCGTGCCGGAACACTTAATTGTTTGGCACATCTTTGTCGGTGGGGTGGTAACTAGCCACGGCCGAAGCCTCCCACCAGACCAGACTCCAGCCGGGAATCGTCTTTTTCTGTATATAAATAAAACTTCTCATTCATTGGTTATTACTTGTAAGTTACCTTTCCTATGCAAATTTAATGCCGAACTTTATAAATCACTCTAATCAATCAAAGTAAATTCTTATTAATAAGCGTGTTTAGGAATCAAATAGTATAGTATTTAGTATAGTATAGTATAGTATAGTATAGTATAGTATAGAATAGTATAGGAGAGAGTGAGAGACTGAGAGTCTATTCCAGTTGAAATATGTTAATAGTATATTAGCAACGTGAAGGCTGTGCAAAATTAATGGTAAAGCGTAACGGGTAAAGCGTAGAAATGAAGTCACATTATCCCATACAAACGAGAGTAATCCCGACTTAAAGAAGTTGACTCTGCCGCCTATCGAGTGTATCTTGCAGATAACGAGTTTAAAAACTGAAAATACTGAACAGCTTTAGAAGCTGTAATAAGTTCATTAATGTTCCAGGTGATTACGCATTAAAGCTTCTTATAAACGCTTATTATTACTACTGAATGCTTTAGCTTCCTTCAACTTTATTGTATAACAATTCCAATATATAATAAGTATTACTGTAATACACCACAATGTAGCCCATGACGGCGTCTGACCTGATGGTAAGTGATGATGCGGCCTAAGATGGTAACGGGCTAAACTTTTAGGGGTATGGTATACCCATACTCCTAATTGGTTTCTACACACTAAGTTTCTATACAAAAAGTTCAATAAAAAATTTTGTTTGAAGAAATGGTTTCGACTATAACTACATACAAATAAACAAGCTTCTATTTACTGATGAACAATATTTTCCCGTAGTTAGTGGATTAAAGATTATAAAGCTAGCCATAAAACCTTTTATAGAACCACTAAACAAAATTCACAGAAACTTTTAAAATAGCGCCATCTAGTATCACACTAGAAAATTAATACTTAAACTGAAAATCTGGTTCAGCTAAACATGTTATCCTTTGACGGTACTGCCATCTAGTATCGTTTTTCCGTAACAGGTTAATCTAAAGAAAGGCGCCGGCTGAAATTTGTCATGTTAAACAAGCAATAACTTGCATAGGTTTTAGCTTAAGCGGTAGATGGCGATAGTAATAATTTCATCCACCATTTTTTTTAATAATTACTAACGAAAATATTAGTGTTTAGAATTCCTTACCTGATACATGTTTATCCGAGTGCCTCTCAGGGGTCGGTATCTCATTAAGTGTAAAGTTGAATTATCAGAGAGTGTGTGAAATTTCTAATATACAAATATAAGAAAATAAATAGCGAAATCCACCTTTAATTTTCAACATTATATTTTTCCTATTAGTATAAAGTGAATCATGTTACCTTTTACAATAGATGTAAAACTCTTAATTATTGCGAAAATTAAGCTATTTATTATTTTCATATTCATTTTCAATATGACGGTCTTAGGCCTTCCTCTAACGAAGTGAAGATGTATACAGAAATACATATCTTCTATCAAATAGGCTGCACCAGTTTTTATGAAAATACTACATACTTAGTAGCCCGAATGAAATAAAAATCTTTAATAATATTATAAACTAGCTGACATCTGCGATTTCGTCCGCTTAGAAGATTTTTTTTTACAATTTTGGGCATAAGCAGTTTTGGATTCTACATCATATTATAGCTTCCTCCGATCACAATTTTAAAAGTACATTTTTTCAATGTCAAAGATATTGTTAGTAACAGTCTAATAATAAGTACAGACTTATTAAATTATTTTATCTATACCTACTTACTAAGTAAGAATAGATAAATTAATGCAAACGTAAATTAGTTGATCGTAAATTTAACACATATAATCGTAGCTTGCATCCCGGAGTTGTATATAAAATGCTTAATCTATCGAGATAACTGTTCGAGCGTGGTTTATACTAACTAATAACTCGTAGGAAGACGCAGGCAATACCTTTTTTTTATATTGACTTAGCGAGCAGCCGGATCACCTGATGTTAATTTTTTTTTTTTTCGGACTGTCTATTAGCTGTACGAACCCTATTGGTTGCCACAGCGTAACCGGGCTGTTTGGCGAGCTTTGGAAAAAAGCTCTGCCAGAAGATGAGCCCTAGGGTGACCTGATGTTAAGTGATTACAGTCAGCTATGTATATCTGCAGGACCAGAGGAGTCACACATCTTTCAAATCGGTTTAAAAATCGGTACCATACCGGAACACCACTCGCTTAGCGTTATGCCTCTGCTAATAGAGTGATAACTAAGACCCAGACAAAGCATCCACCAAACCAGGGTCGAGCGGAGAATCGAACCCAGGACTTCCCGCTTCATAATACAACAGCGGAAGTTATCGAAAGTGCCCATTTATTATAAACGCAAAAGTTTGTTTATTTCTTACGTTCGCATTTAAAATCTTAAAAGGAAAGTAGGTATACACTAACTACTCGCTATTCCGCAAGTATTAACTTTGTAATTAAAATGTGAAAATATAAACAAAATTTTAATCCAGTCTCTCAGCAGCCATAGAAACTTCCATTCGCTTACAGTAATTAAGGTAGTATAATTTCACCTTGAGTAAAACTTCGAAATAGGTAGTTTATGAAAGTAAAGTATGAACATTAATTGCTACAGATGTGTAATATAAGTTTTTTACGACACACATAATAACCATGTGATAACGGAGCATCTTCAAGAGGAGTTAACTTATACACTTACTACGGATTTTTCTTCATGAACAACGCCTATCCGGTATTTTTATGTGACTGTCGTGGTCTAAGCAATTTATCTTCAGGCGTTACAGCAAGAATTTATAACACACTAACTTTTACCCCCAGCTTCGCTCGCATTGAAGCCATTTAATAAGTATCGCTGATAATTTTTTTACCTAGCATAAAACATATTTTTTTTTTAATAAAAAATATCCTATGTTACTTCTAATACCTTCAAGAATATGTGTACAAAGTTTTGTATTGATCGGTTAAGTAGTTTTTTTTAATACTCTACAAATTAGTCCTTGACGGCTATCTCACCTGGTGATGATGCAGTCTGAGATGGTAAGGGGTATGGTAGGGGTATGGTAGGGGTATGGTAAACCCAAACTCTTAATTGGTTGCTACGCGACATCGTGCCGGAACGCTTAATCACTTGGCTTGACACGTCTTTGTCAGTAGGGTGTAATATAACTATAACTAACTATCAGACCAGACCAGACTCGAGCCGGGAATCGAACCCCAGGATCTCCAGCTTTATAATGCCACAGCGCACGCACTGCGCCACGGATAACGTCAAGTTTTTGCGTGAAAGCGTAACAAACAAACTTACATTCACATTTATAATATCAAGTAGGATTGAATAGTATTTGATTGTTTGATTCAGTGCTAATACCTCTAATCAAGGCTTCGTCAAATCCGCAACTACGGGAGAAACTAATCGCAAACTTTACCACAAACCTTCAGGCCCAGCCTGCCGCTCGAAACCATTCATATAAATACAATTCCAGCATTAATCAATGCAAGCGCCGATCAATATGCTAGACGTGCTACGTCAAAATTGTCCGCGAAAATAAAAAAACACGTGCTTACCATCCGAGCACTATATTTTTGTGAATACCTTTCTTAAAGTTAGAGAAAAGAGACTTATTTTGAGATATTTCTTGATTTTATATGTGACTGGATATCTTTTTTTTTTTTTCACGCTGGGAAATACTTTTACGCATCCCCTCCGGAGGCGACGCAGGCAAGACTGCGCCGCTTCCGACGGGGTATGTGGGACTCCCCGGCGGCCAGGCTGGCGACCAGAATACCCACTAAAACCCAGCGATGCTCCTTCGCGTCGCCTGGTGGCTGGGTCACGGGATCACTGATGCACTCGACCGCGGCCCAGCCAGCGGCGTCCGCCGAGGCAGACCCTCCACGGGGGGCCTATATTGACCCCCGAGCTCCGTCCGAGGCGCGCCAGGACCATTGGACGCGCGACTGGATATCTAGCACGTTATTGATCGTAGATACAACTTTTAAGCCTCTTGATAAGCTACGTGGTGCAGTGTGTGCGTATACCTGCCCCAAAAAATATCAAGAGTGCATTCTTTTCTAACAAAAGATAAAAAAGTCTTCCTACAAATAATTGCCCATAGGTGATAAGATGTAGCAGTACTTTACATATGCTTGACGGAACTCTTTTTTTTTTTTTTTATTATTTATTTTTTATTCAGGTATCCCCTGACAATTTATGACCTGTTTTATATTCACTGGTTCAGGGTACACCAGACCCCTAACGTAAGATAACTCAGGAATTATTTTTAAATTGTTTTATATCTATTAAGTTAATTTTTTTTTTTTCATTTTTATTCTCTACTTTTAATATTTTTTCTAAATTTAAATTATAAGGTTTTATATGGGTCCCTGACCTACAATAAAAATATTTTATTTATCTATTTATTTTATTTTATTTTACGGATAAAAGTCCTCTATGGCCGATGGAGCTTGAACAGGATCGTGACTCAAGGTATATATGACAGATCATAATTTATTTTGAAAGCTGAAACAGGGAGACGGGTTGCCACAACAATAGGCTAAAGTAGCCCTCTTGGTGGATTGTTCGGAACAGTGAAAAGTGCGGTATCATTCGTTTTCCGTCCGCGTTTCCCTTTAAGTTTTGCTAACATACGATTTGTTTACAAACCCTTTTCATATTGTATGTGAAAACATGAGCTTTTGAATGTGATATTTCAGTATGGTAGGTATCTGATATCTGTTCTCGAGAGCCTATTCTCACGTATAATAAATCATCGATTTGGCTTGCCTGTAGATTAAAGGTATATGAACTAAAAATATCGCGGTAGTGAAACAATATCTTACCTATAAAATGTGTTGGAAATATTGTTAAATTTTTCGTCTGTTTGTGTATTTGTCGGCCTGTATGTCCACGCATCAAGCTAGTTCTCTTTTACCTATATTTACATTTTTGTGTGTGTTTTTGTCTGTGTATATAGCTGTGACCTTTGCATATGCTTATTAATTGAAAATAATCATGAGACTATTAAAATTTGACGGTGCAATTGAGTAGCATCCGCATAAAAAATTATAGGCACGGCAATAGAGAATACAAAATATAGACATCTATAAAAATTAATTTAGTTTTTTTTTTATACACTACAAGTCAGCCTTTGACGGCTATCTCACCTGGTGGTAAGTTATGATCCTGTCTAGGATGGTAGCGGGCTAACCTGTTATAAGTATGGTAAACCCACGCTCCTAGTTGGTTTCTACGCGACATCGTGCCGGAACGATAAATCGCTTGGCGATACTTCTTAGTCGGTAGGGTGGTAACTAGCCACGGCCAAAGCCTCCCACAAGACCAGACTCGAGCCGGGAATCGAACCCAGGACCTCCAACTTTTAAAATGCGACAGCGCACGCACTGCGCTACGGAGGTCGTCAAAATGTAACATTTCTTATTACAGTTTGATGAAGTCTGCCACGGTCAGGAGTCGATCACGATGATGGAACTACCAAAAAAATATTAAAACGTAAAAACCTTTAACTATTTTACAAATAATAAAACAATTGGAATTATTCGCATTTAGGTAGCTTTGTTATAAGATTGCTAGAACAGAAATAGGCATCTCTTTTCAAGGTTACTCGCATGATTTGTAAGATTATTTATATCTATAATAAGTAAATATAACATGGGATAATTATTAAGATATATTAAGTCTTTAACTAGCAGCAACAAGAGCGATTTTATGTTTACTCTCTATTACCTCTTCCACCTCTTGGTAATACCTTAGAATATACCATAGCATATTTAAGAAAACAGATTGCACTTCTGATTTCAATCAACTTCTTCTGCTGCACAAAATTTCTAGTACTACGATAGTTTAGTACTACTATGACATTGTACGACAATTGAGACATAATTGCTGGGCTTTGGCTTGGCCTGAATAACGAAAATGTAAAATATAAACAATGAAATACGTGCATGTCCCAAATATTGAAGCATCAATTTAATAATAAAGCTGTTTTAAACGCCCTCATCATTTTATAAAGTTTCCATTTTCATTAAATTTCGCAAACAATCCAGGACCATCGATCACAGAGTGACTGTGAAAATAAACGAACCGACCGCAAATGATGTCTGTATTTTTAGTTGGGAGTAAAATATTGTCTTGCACAGGTGCTATGCGTCCGGAACGCTTACACAATCTTCACGCGTTGGTTACATTTTACGATGTTTTTTTTTTCGTATTTACGTTGCGTTCGGAATGAGAACAGTAGGTACGGATGGTGTTTTTTTGTTCATTTACCGTTAAGAATACATATATTAAGTACAAAAACCAAAATACAAATAACATTTACGTGAATTGCCCGGTACTAGAACTTGCTTTATATGTAGTCTATGTTTAAATGAAAGAAACAACATATCTGGGTTTCTTTCGTCAAAGCAAAAAAGTAGCAACCTAGCCCAGCAACCTAGCCCAGCTACCTAACCCGGCAACCTAGCCCAGCAACCTAGCCCAGCAACCTAGCCCAGCAACGTAACTCAGCTACCTAGCCCTGCAACCTAGCCTAGCTACCCATAATACATTATAGGTAAGTTGCTGGGCAAAATACAAATAACATTTACGTGAATTGCCCGGTACTGGAACTTGCTTTATATGTAGTCTATGTTTAAATGAAAGAAACAAAATATCTGGGTTCCTTTCGTCAAAAAAGTAAATTTTAGCCCAGCAACCTAGCCCAGCAACCTAGCCCAGCCACCTAGCCCAGCCACCTAGCCCAGCCACCTAGCCCAGCCACCTAGCGAAGCAACCTAGCCCAGCAACCTAGCCGAGCAACCTAACTCAGCTACCTAGCCCTGCAACCTAGCCCAGCAACTTACCTATAATACAAATAAGTATTAATTCATCTGTTCTACAGTAGGCTCTTAAAACTTCTATCATGAAACTGCCATATAATTGTTTTCTTGGATTAGTGGAATAGTTGATAGAGCTAATGGTTTGTAATGAAGTAATCAAGATTTCATATGGATTTTCTTTTTAGGTGATGAAGTTAATTTCGAATATGTGATGCGATGAACGGTAATTTTTTTCAAAATTAATCTAACCTAACAAGAACTATTTACAATATTGGTCTATACACACATATTTACCTTTTATTATCTGTAATTTCAAATCAATTCATAGTGCAGACACTTTGTTTAAATAAATTAATATAAACGAAATAATCTCCAGTGACCAATTTCGATTATATTAATCACAAATAATTGTACTTAATTTTCCCAAAATAAATTAAGGCATATCTGAGAAAAATTTAAATTGAAGTACTTGCATAGCTAAGACTGCATTTTTTTTTATCTAGTAAAGTTTGTTGAATCGTGTTTTGAAAGCGTCCATCAAGTCAAAAACATGATCAAGTGTAACCACATTTTTTTTATAATGTGTTTATTTTATATAATATATAGATTTTGCAGAAAACGATTTTCATTCAGCTCAATTTCTCTATACTCATCGCCTTAACAATACTTAGACTTAAAATTAAAAAATACTGAAACATTTACGTAGTTATATAATTAAGTTTTAATTATAAATTAAGCATCAAAATGTAGGCCACGAAACACCTTCCAAATTAAGTGGTTCACGTATTTCTCATGGGATTGTTTTATGAATTTCCCATGAGGTTTAACATAAATTGACACAAAGTGGGAATCCCCTGTTATATTTTGAATGTTTTGAAGTTATATCTACATTAATATTTGAAATTATACTATTATTTTTTTAATCACCATTATCATCACGATCAACCCATTGCCGGCTCCCTACAGAACACGGGTCTCCTCTCAATATAAGAAGGGTTTGGCCATTGTCCACCACGCTGGCCATGTGCGGCTTTCCTCACGATGTTTTCCTTATCCGTTGAAGCGAGTGATATTTGAATGGCTTAAAAATGCACATTACTCCGAAAAGTTAGAGATGCGTGCCCCTGGATCGAACCACCGAACAACCTCTGATTATGCATTTTATTCCCAATAAATAAATAAAAATAAATGGGAGAGAATTAGCTACCAAGTTTATAGGGTAAAGTCATACCGTCCAACTTGAAAAGATATTCTAGATATTCTTAATTATCAAAACTTTAAACATAACGAATACGAAAAATTGTGTGCTCTGATAATATTGTATCACCATTTTTTTCCTTCATTACTTAGCAAGTTTTCCACATATATTAACGTACGTAAATATACATGGATATTTTCTAGTTAGACTATGATACAAATTCCAAGGTGACATAGAAAAAGCGCCGGAAAAATGGGCGCACATTTTTCACTCCCCGTTATCATATTGGTACGACATATTTTTTCATTATTGATGAAAAGAGCTATTTATGTTCCTACGCTATGTAAATATTAATCAACAAACACCGATGTTTCCTTATAATATATTTTTCCCTCTACGCATAAATAAAAATCTATATAGTATGTATACATACTCACTTATAGGAAAACTTTAAGTGAAAGATTTGTCTTTGATCTCTCTGCCTATTAACGCATCGCAAAATTTACTGAGCTAATTTGAATGCATTTTTATTTAAAACTACTATTATGGGTATTTAATCTATATATATAAAAGCGAAAGGTCACTTACATACTGATTAAACGCGAGATCTTAAAACTATTGTACGTATAAAGCTAAAATTTAGCAAGTAGGTAGTTAATAGTTAAGAGATATCAGCTAAGAAAGGAAATTTGGAAGTTCCCACCCCTAAGAGGGTACAAGGGGGGTTTGAAGTTTGTATGAATTTTCTTTGTTTTTAGAGTTAGAGACGCAAAAATTTGCATTTAATCACTGGCCGCACGGGAAACCTCAATGTCACACAGACGAAGTCGCGGGCAAGCAAGAAGAAGAAGAAGAAGAACAACAACAACAACAAGAAGAAGAACCTATACCAAAACAAAGTTGTACTATCCGATTTATTTATACTGAATTTCTGATGAATAAAGTGATCCGATTAAGATCTGAAAAATATTATTGGAGATACAGGACCACTTACGATTTATCGATACTTAACACGTCCCAAATTTTAAAGGCTGTGGATCACTGGCCATTATTTAACTGTAAGTATATCTTTGTTAACCTTCTGCATACGATTCAGCTTAGCGTGCGATTTCGCCTCTTAAGTTACCGATTATATTGCGTTGAGAAAGAAGCTAAAATAGACGGACGACAGAGGGCAAATTCTCCTTCTTACTGCCCTTCAATCGGTTACTGATCCATTAAACAACTTGGATTAAGTCACCCGTCAACATAGACGACGCCGGTCACAAGCAGTTTATTCAAATAAAGATTTAAAAAACCCTCGTTGAATACTATTTCGTTGGCACATGGTCGTATGCGTTTTGTTTCAATTTGCATCATAAAGGAATGTATTCAACGAATTCACCGATTCCGATCGTTAATAACAAACATATGTAGATTTGGGCAAAAAAGGTCGATGTATAATTGAAATTATCATTTTAGAGTTATTGCTGGCCCAACTGTCCCACAGCTGGTCACGAGTCTCGCTGCTTAATAAAACAACCTCATGCACAGGGTCACTGTTAGTTATAGTTGCTGCTCCGTTCTAACTCAGATTTTTAGACAATGACCATTACGTGCTAGTGATAATTCTCGTAACTCAGTCACCAGATGGCGCGAAGGAGCATCGCTGGGTTTTAGAGAGTATTCCACTCTGGCTGCCGGCGAGTCCTACATACCCCGCCGGAAGCGGCGCTTCTGCCTTGGTGATAGTGATAATGACTGGAACTCAAGACTCGGCTTACACACAACAGAGCCACAATGGCAGTGAAAGCTGAACCAGTAAACCCAGAGGTATATATCAAGTCCATCCATACCATACATTTGACTGTTAATTTTTACCTCAGGAACAATTGCATTGTCTTGCTGAATTATTAAAAACCGAAATCATCGCGGTTTTAGTCGCCGATTTCTATATGCCTACTCGTATATATCTTGAGAAATGAAAATCTACGTTTATCATGTTACATGCGTTACTCAATTGTTCAGATTATCATGAAACTTTGCTAGGAAGTTCTGTTAACGTATGTTGTTGTTGGCCCAAAAATATTGTAAATAAACGAACCGATGGACTATGAAACAAAGGTACAGTGTATATTATGTTGAATGGGGATACCTTATATACGAGTACACTATAAAACTTGTCATTCTCCAATGGATCGTATATTTAATATTTTTATTTGAATATGTTATTTATGAAGCGGTGATAGCCTAGTGGTTAGGGCGTCAGCCTCCTAATCAGAGGTCGGCGGTTCGAATCCTAGCACGCACCTCTAAGTTTTCAAAGTTATGTGCGTTTTTTAAAAATTAAAATATCATTTGCTTCAACGGTGAAGGAAAACATCGTGAGGAAACCTGCATGCCTGCGAGTTCTCCATAATATTTTCAAAGGGGTGTGAAGTCTGCCAATCCGCACATGGCCAGCGTGGTGGACTATGGCCAAACCCTTCTCATATTGAGAGGAGACCCGTGCTCTGTAGTGAGCCGTTAATGGGTTGATCATGATGATGATGATGATGTTGTTGTTGGCCCAAAAATATTGTAAATAAACGAACCGATGGGCTATGGTACAATGGTACAGTGTAGATTATATTGGATGGGTGTAGATTATATTGGAAGGATACACTAAAACTTGACATTCTCCAATGGATCGTATCTATATATATAAAAGCGAAATACCACTGACTGACTGACTGACTGACTGACTGACTGACTGACTGATGATCACGATATCTCAGGAACTATAAAACATACGATCCTTAAATTTGAAAGGTAGATTCCTTATATGAAGTAGAGGTCAGCTAAGAAACAGTTTTGAGAAAATCTACCCCTAAGGGGTAGAAATGGGGGTTGGAAGTTTGTATGAAAGTCCTATATTTTTGAAGTTAGAGACATGAAAATTGGCAACTAAGTTTTTTATTATAAATGATAAAGATCTGTATCATCAATATTGCGAAAATCTAACCCAAGGGGGGTGAAATGCGGGTGGGGCGTTTTCATGAGGATTCTATGTTTTCGAAGTTAGGGACATGAAAATGGGCATTTAGGTAATTTGTTTTAAATAATAAAAACCTGTATACGCAATATTACAAAAATCCACCCCTAAGGGGTTGAAATGGGGGTTGGTAGTTTATATGAAAATCCTCAATTTTTGAAGTTAGAGACATAAAAGTTGGCAACTAAGTTGTTAATTATAAATAATAAAGATTTGTATGATCAATAGTGCGAAAATCTACTCCGAGGGGGGAGAAATGGGGGTAGGAAGTTTTCATGAGGATTCTAAGTTTTCGAAGTTAGGGACATGAAAATTGGCATTTAGGTAATTTGTTTTAAATAATAAAAACCTATATACGCAATATTACAAAAATCCATCTCTAAGGAGTTGAAATGGGGGTTGGTAGTTTATATGAAAATCCTATATTTTTGAAGTTAGAGACATGAAAGTTGACAACTAAGTTTTTAATGATAAATGATAAAGATCTGTATAATCAATGTTATGAAAATCTATCCCAAGGGGGTCGACATGGGGGTTGGAAGTTTTCACGAGGATTTTATGTTTTCGAAGTTAGGGACATGAAAATTGGCATTTAGGTTATTTGATTTTAATAATAAAAACCTGTATATACGCAATATTACAAAAATCCATCCCGAAAGGGGTGATAGGGGTGAGGGGTTGGAAGATTACATGTAAGTTCTGAGTTTTTGGAATTAGAGAAATGAAAATCGGCAATTAGAGCATTACTTTACAGTAACTATGACATTAAGCAATTAAAATATCACTTGCTTCAACGGTGAAGGATAACATCGCGAGGAAACCTGCACGCCTGAGAGTTCTCCGTAATGTTCTCAAAGGCGTGTGAAGTCTGGCAATCCGCACATGGCCAGCGTGGTGGACTATGGCCAAACCTTTCTCATATTGAGAGGAGACCCGTGCTCTGTAGTGAACCGGTAATGGGTTGATCGTGATGATGATGATTATAAATGCGAATGTGAGTTTGTATGTTTGTTTGTCCTTCAATCACGTCGCAACAGAGCAATGGATCGACGTGATTATTGAAATTATAGTTGAGGACCTGGAGAGTGACATAAGAGAGTTCCCGTTGGAATTTGTACAACTTATTCTGACTGAATTTTAAAAACTTATCCACGCGGGCGAAGTCGCGGGCGCCAGCTAGTATTTAATATTTTTACTTAAATATGTTATTTAAAAAAATAAACTGGGATATGATATTTTACTGATTGTATGATTACAAAATGTGACTAATATAATCATTTGTAAGAGTTCGTTTTATCCATTACCTAGCCTTACGACATATCATTACGCTAGGTAATATTATTAGGCACCCTATTAATGCGAGAAGCATATACAAATTGTACGAGATTACTCAAATCCCGTGGAACATTTATGGAATACGTAACGAACAAATCAGGAAACAACTGGCAGTCATTTTTACGACAATGGGTACGCAATCCACGCTGTGCTAGTTTGACTCACAATTACTTTATATTGTACATAAATGACAGCAGTGATTTATTTTTCTCGGAGAATATTAAAAAAAAATAGAATTCTGTATTGACAAGCCTATATAATGCATTGGACTGTAAAACTTGACCTTCTTTTTTATAAAACCATTCGAGTTTATTAAAGGATCGTATTGCCTAGCTATCTTAAACTTTCACTTTCAGCAAATTAAGCTTTATAAATATGAAGCTTAATTTGCTGAAACCCTGAACAGGCAAATCTACCCGTTGCCGTTTACAATTTCTTATTTTGATGCGTGTTCCGAAGATATGAAAAAAGAAATTCAATCGAATCATCATCACGATCAACCCATTGCCGGCTCACTATAGAGCACGGGTCTCCTCTCAATATGAGAAGGGGTTTGGCCATAGTACACCACGCTGGCCACGTGTAGATTGGCAGACTTCACACGCCTTTAAAAACGTTATGGAGAACTCTCAGACGTGCAGGTTTTCTCACGATGTTTACCTTCACCGTTGAAGCAAGTGATATTTTAATTGCTTAAATACGCACATAACTCTGAAAAGTTATAGGTGCGTGCCCGGGTTCGAACCCCCGACCACTGATTAGGATGCTGACGTCCTAACCACTAGGCTATCAATGTTTATATTTATATAAGCATTGATAGCCGTGAATGGATTGATCATGATGTAACACCAATAAACCTGAATTAAGACCGATCGTTTACATATAGGTAAATTTTCTAATTATGCCACTGAAAACTCGTTACAATTAACCCTTAAATACGCAGATGGATTACGAAATATAATTAATTTTCTGATTATCTTCATTTCCTATTAAAACGACCCTTTTGAAATGAGCAGTGAAATAGTATCCCAGTATTACACTCAATATTACAGCTCAGTATTATATTGAAGCTGTGATTAGGACGTCCGCCTCCTAATCACAGGTTGGGAGTTCGATTTCGGGCACACACCTCTAACTTTACGACCTATGTGCTTCATTGTGTAACGAACCCTACAGAAAAACAAAAACAATGGAAATATTACTTAAAATAACGCTGTTTGAAAGTTAATGCGATGATTGAAAGGTGTGGGGACCTTAAGGTAGATTATACCTAATACCATTTTTCAAATCTCCAGAGAAATTAACCAGCCAAATTGGTAGAGGCTCGAGGTCCCAGCTATTTTATGTGTTGAAAGCCTGATTCACTTGGGCATTTATTAAATGGCAATAAAACTTAGAAAAGTTCTTTTATGAGTGGTAATATAAAACATTATGATGTATAAAAATGTAATATATTTTTGTACAAGCTTACTTTATTTTTCGCTTTAGTGCTAACAGAATAATTTTCGTGCGTGTATTATAAATTCTACAGTTTTATTACTGCTCATTTTTTAGCTAACGTAATGTAAAATAAAGTAATGTATCATAAAAATCCAATTTCACGTCACATTAGTGTTATACAACTTATGGCCGAATACTTTGTTTTATTCCAGTAGGTACGTCTCAAAAGAAGCTTGAGTTTAATTTGGTTTGCGATGATGCGGTAAGTAAAATTTAATAAAAAAAATTACAACATTCATTTATAAATGTTCAATCATATTTATAAGCACTTTTGTTACAGCAAGTTTGTCGTATTGTAGTTAATCTACCAGTTCGACAGATCCAAACAGAATGCCGGCAAGGAGCTGAGTTTACAACAACAAAGTTGTGAGTGAGATATGTGAGAGATTAAAGAAAAGCGGCTGTTTTAAAATCACTCCAAAACATCTACTTTGCTTCAATAGGGCAATGCGACAAACAGCTTCAAAGCTGGCTTAGTAATTGTTGAGTTAGACTAAGTAATATTTTTAAAACAACTTAAGGACATAAAATGGAAATAATAAATTTAATAAAATAAAACAAGTAACAACGGCTTTGTCTATAATAAGAGAAAAAAAGGCAAACAAAATACTCAATATTAGAATTTTTATTTTATGTTTTAAAACCCGTAGGTAATTTTTAAATTGCTTTTTACTCTCATAATCATATTTAAACACAGTAATTACGTTTAAGTATGTTTTAGTAAAAATCCTTAAGACCCATTTTCTATCGACTGCCAAAGTTACCGAACTTGACGGTAACTTAATATGTTTAGCGGGCCTTAGCAAATAATTGACGTTTCAGTTCGCGGCCATTAGTCGAAGTTTAGTGAGTTATATTTACTACGAGAGAGTGACATGACATGGACGCAAAATTGAATAAAAATATTGGATCAAATAGCTGAATTCAAAGAGTCAGAGCGTGAAATACAATGATTATAAACCGCGAAAAGTCATAATAATAGTTATGAAAAAATAGTTTTGTATTCGTGAAATAACAAAACACTATTTAGGGTTCCTAACGTTACGTCATATAAATTAATGTTTTTGGAACGAAGTTCCTTATCGCGCGTTGTGAAAGGGGGCTAGACGGAAAAAATTCTTACGAAAAGTTGTCACGACACTTTTTGTTATCTTGTCTGTCTCTCTCTCTCTCTTATAGAAAGCAAGCCAGATATTTTCATTTCTATTTCGCATTGAACAGTGTGGTGTCGCGACGACTATTTTTGTTGAGTGTATACACGTTTTTTGTAAATAATAAATAATAAAAAATAATAATAATACTGAATCCTGACAGTGTTTCTGCACAAGTTCCGGATATTGCTGATGGAGTACAAAATTGAGCCTACTGATTAAGTTTATATAACATTACATTTGTTAATAATAAAAAAAATATTATTATAACTTAAATAAAATAAAATTTTATTACAATTCCTTCACTAATTAATCGAAAGGAACTTCGTTCCATCCGGGTGTCCCTTGACACCTCTCAAGTTTTTTTTTATTAGCGAATGAAAACATTAATTTCATTGGATCACTTCTCTCTGTTCTGTCTGGCATCATACTGAAAAGCTAACTCGCCTGGAGCTATGTCTTTTGCCAACAATTTGTAGCCGAAGCCAACAGACCACCAGACTTGACTTGATAAAATTAATAGTCTTATTTCTTTAAAACCTTATTAATTATTAGCTGTTGCCTGCAACTTCGTCTGCGTAAAATTGCTGATTTCCCGTGATTGCCCTGCTTCGGAAAATAAGCTACAGGCAAATGTCAAATTGCCGAATGTCGTGTTTCTAAATTAAAAAACATAGGATTTTCATACTAACTTTTTTTCATACTAGATTTGGATGAAACCAAATTCTAACCTAATACTTACGCCCTAAAAGAAACCTATTTTCAAAATTTCATGCTTGTAGGCTTCATAATAAAAAAATAAGCAAAAACTATCATCCCCTTTTTTACCACCCTTAACAGGTAATATTTAAAAAAATAATGATGTAAGTACATGTTTTTTATTTATTATTATGAATCTTAATGCAAATTTTTGTGTCTCTAACTCTTAAAACAAAGAATTTTCATACAAACTTCCAACCCCTATTTTACCCCCTTAGGGGTGGAATTTACAAATATCCTTTCTTAGCTGACATCTCTTAACTATCAACTACCTACTTGCTAAATTATAGCTTTATACGTACAATAGGTTTTGAGATCTCGTGTTTAATCAGTATGTCAGTAAGTCAGTATGTAAGTATTTAAGTGACCTTTCGCTTTTATATATATAGATTTTAAAAACAAGGTCTTCCATTACCATGATGAATTGAATGAAACACATTGAATGTAAATCAGAAATATATATACAAGTTCATGTAAAAATTACAGAAAAATATAAACCATGTAACTTACTAACTTCAGTTCTTGATTAGCAATAATAGTTTAAACATAGTAATTTGCAAAAGGAAAACAATAAAGGATAATTACTTATGCTTCAGACGGCTTAGTAATTCAACCTAAAATCACATGTCACAGTGTGGAAAGTTTCGTAAGAGAATACGACTCGCACTTGGCAATTTTTTCTTCATTTATCTATCCCTTGTTCATGAAAAGATAAATAAGAAGTAAAGCCTGAAACATGTCATAGGATGAAAGAACTCATGATGAATCTGTCAACGCAAGCTGTATAGTAAATTGAAATAAGTCGTTCTTGGAAACAATTTTTACAAAAATTATTCGATGAATGCTTCAATTTAAGTCAACGTCTGTAAAATTAAAATTCTCAACATACACAATTTAGTTGACGTCAAATTAATTCTGCAATAAAGAATTTTAGCCTCAGGCTCCTTACCGTCAAACAAAAGAAGATCATAGAAATAAAAACATCTTATTTCGATACTGAAAACAGAAACACAAGTAGTTTTCCATTCACCTAACCAAGCTAGCTGTAACTTCTGATTCCCTACCTCTAGTTTAATAAATGGTCGTTTTTGGACTGTCTTAACTTTGGGTCTTGGTAAAGGTGGTCTGACAGATATCGCTCTTTAGCAATAAGGCCGCCTATTATCTTTTCTTTTCTGCGTGTTTCTTTGCTGGATTGTATTTCTGCTTTATATGGTGTACAATAAATTGTATTTTCATTTCATTTCCTTTCATTTCACGTATTTATCAAATCACAACGTTGAAATAATATACCTGTAAAAATAGGCATAATTTTGAATAGTTAGAAACTTTCTCAAAGCACTAAAATGTGCAGGAGAGTAAGAAATCTTTATTGATAGTCTCTTACCGTGCAAGTAACTTTAAGTATTGCGTAAATATGGAGTATATTAACCAAACAAAGAAGGGAGACGACTAATATTATATATATACCAAAAGCAAAATAAATTCGGCGAGTTTCATGATTTATAACCAAAACACTGCGTCACGTCTCGAAAGCAAATATGTCCACCCTTCGTTACGTCTCTATATAGACTGATCAAAGCTGTCGCTTGTCGCTCTAGGTTACAAATACACACAACAATTACTTGATATTTTGACAATGCATTGATTTGCGTTACATTACCGCGTTTGTCGTTCACCTAGACGGACGACGCGAAACAATAAACAACAAAATCATTATATTTTTGACGACCTCCGTAGCGCAGCGCGCGCTGTGGCATTATAAAATTGGAGGTCCTGGGTTCGATTCCCAGCTCGAGTCTGGTCTGGTCTGATAGTTATCACCCTACCGACAAAGACGTGTCGCCAAGCGGCTTAGCGTTCCGGCACGATGGCGCGTAGAAACCAATTAGTAGTATGGGTTTACCATACCTCTAACAGGTTAGCCTGCTACCATCTTAGACTGTATCATCACTTACCATCAGGTGAGATAGCCGTCAAGGGCTAACTTGTAGTGGATAAAAAAAACAATATAATATAATTACTTACAACCATCTGATTAATAAAATTGAATTGATGAAAAACAATATAAAAATAATAAAACGTACGTGCCTACTCGTAAAAATAGTAATGAGGCGGACTATCGAAGCAGTTTAACTAATTAAAATGCAACTTTATTTTATATACTTTAATGTATCATGATCAACCCATTATCGGCTCACTACAGAGCGCGGGTCTCCACTCAATATGAGAAAGGTTTGGCCATAATCCACCACGCTGGCCATGTACGGATTGGCAGACTTCACGCTCCTTTAAATCAAAATCAAATCAAAATTGCGTTTATTCAGCCTTTAAAAGAAATTATAGATAACTCTCAGGCGTGCAGGTTTCCTCGCGATGTTTGCCTTCGCCGTTGAAACAAGTGATATTCTAATTGCTTAAAAACGCACATAACTCTGAAAAGTTCTAGGTACGTGCCCGGGTTCGAACCCCCGACCTCTGATCAGGAGGCTGACGTCCTAACCACTAGGCTATCACAGCTGTCTTTAATATATGTCGCAGCCGGAAATGAGTACGTACACTAAATGAAACGCAAGCGGCTAGCAAGCGTAAACAGTTTTGGCGTGCTACGACAGAGTCGTCAACGAAAAAAAGAAAAAGAGACGTTGTCACGGAACTGTCCTACGTTTCTCTTAGTGCTAATTATCTTAAAAGTTCTGCTATTACGATATTAGTTAAATTCAGTTTAAGAAGCAAAATTCAGTGTTCGAATTAATCGAGTCGAATCTAAAGGTGTCCTTATTGCACGATACCTGAAAATTGCCCACACTATGTCGGACGGATCAAGTCAAAATCCGCCCGATTCTATATATGTAAAACATATTATACGAACAGTATCGAGAAGAGGTGCAGTTAGGTTTTTGACGACCTCCGTGGCGCAGCGCGTGTGCTGTTGCATTTTAAAGTCAGAGGTCCTGGGTTCGATTCCCGGCTCGAGTCTGGTCTGGTGGGAGGCTTCGGCCGTGGCTGGTTACCACCCTACCGACAAAGACGTGTCGCCAAGCGACTTAGCGTTCCGGCACGATGTCGTGTAGAAACCAATTAGGAGTATGAGTTTACCATACCCCTAACAGGTTAGCCCGCTACCATCTTAGACCGCATTGAGATGCAGTCAAGGGCTAACTTGTGGTGAATAAAAAAAAAAAAAAAAAAAATAGGTCACGAGAGCGGTGAGACGTTCAGTCTTCTTTATTACGAACTAATCCTGTTTTGTTCACGCTATAAAATAAATTAAACAAGTTTATGGCCATAAAGCTCTAGAATATACTAACAAGAAAACTAGATACTATATTTTCTTTCTGTAATGAAACATTTTTATTACTGTAAATGTTTTTTTTTCTATTAACATAATTTTTGCACGTCGCATTCATCGTTCTTATGAGAGTTTAAGAAGATTTCTGGCGAAAATCTCAATATAATAATTAATAAGTGAAGAAACCTGCATGCCATAATGTTCTCAAAGGCATGTGAAGTCTGGCAATCCGCACATGGCCAGCGTGGTAGACTATAGCCAAAACCTTCTCATATTGAGAGGAGACCCGTGCTCTGTAGTGAGTCGATAATGGGTTGATTATGATGAGCAGGAGACCAAAAAATACATACACCGATTATAACAGTTGGACTAGTACATGTTATCCATTGTCACTGGGTATTATAATCGAGTATGAAATTTTTGACTCCTGATCATGCTAGCCGAGTTAAGAGGCCTTTTGTTTTTTTATTTCACGCCGGGCCGTCAGTGACGAACGGACAACAACCGCGCGATTTTTTCACTTAAAATTACTTCAAGTATATTTTTAATATGAGGAGTAAGATATATTGTGCACTTTTTGGTTGCATTAACAATAGTTGTTTATTGTACTGTTTGTATTAATAATACCAGAAAAAATAAAATTTGACGGTCTGTTGTCACTAGATAGTTGAAATTTGAACACAAAGTAGGCAAATGTAATTAAAATGCTGGAGGCGGGTAGCCCTATCGCATGTTTAGATGCCGCGCGGCTGTAGGTAATTATTTCAAAGATAAGCCCGAGTTACAATATTGTATACATAATATTACCGTGCTGATGGGCTGGCTGTGACTACTATTATGTATAATTATATTACTACTCATTATTTATTAATTGTGATAACCTGGACCGACGGCATACCGTGTTTCTGACACAGTAAAATGATGCTAGTTTCCTACAACTACTAACGGGGTAATACTGACAATTTCTAGATAGAAAAAGCTATAAGCAGAAACGGATCTGTAGTCAAATAGAGACTAGACCAACAAATCAGTCATGACGTATATAATTTGACCCAATTATTTCCAAAATACAATATCACTGTCAGTAGTCCAATTATAACGATTGTTCACTGTATATTGTCACATGCAAGTTGCAAGCTAATCAAATTCGCTCGTCTGATAAACATAATACCACGTACGGTACAACAATATTGGTATGCCTAGTCCAATTTATCAAAGACATTTCTACTATGACGATATCTAATATAATTCTATTTTTGACGACCTCCGTGGCGCAGCGCTTGCGCAGTTGCATTTTAAAGTTGGAGGTCCTGGGTACGATTCCCGGCTCGAGTCTGGTCTGGTGGGAGGCTGCGGCCGTGGCTAGTTACCACCCTATCGACAAAGACGTGTCGCCAAGCGATTTAGCATTCCGACACGATTTCGTGCAGACACCAATTAGGAGTATGGGTTTACCATACCCCTAACCGGTAAGCCCGCTACCATCTCATACTGCATCATCACTTACCATCAGGTGAGATTGCCGTCAAGGGCTTACTTGTAGTGGATAAAAAATGAAAATAAAAAAACTGGCAGAATTTTCTGATTTCAGATTAATACCCTATAATGTTACCTTAAATCATAATCGGTACAGACTTTTTCCCTGCTAAAAGTAACCTTTACTCAATAGCGAATAAAAAGAAAGAGACACTTAAATTTTAAAGAATTATTATTTGTTTTGGAGTTCTTGAAACCATAGACAAGTCGAACTCATTCCAATTTGAGATATCGAAAAACTATTAAATTGTCGAAATATCGACCATATTCGATGTGTAAATAATATTAAACCGTAAATATTTATTTGGACATATATTTGTTCGTATATTTATTTCACGCATTAGATGTGTATTATTTGTATTGATATTATTTTATATATTTAGTAGCATATAGTTTTTAGTGTGACAGCAAATTTAACTTTTGCCACTTCTCGTATACAATTAACTCATTGGCTCCAAAGAAACGGTTGCAACAACGAGCAATGAAGACAACTATTAGTGATATGGTCGCCAATTGCTGTTTGTTTTGTTATTTTCGTGTATACTTTTGTTTTCGGGAGCGTTAAAAATAAAAATAAAAATACTTTTTAACATCACCAAATGTACTCAGACACGAGCACATCCGCTCACCGCAGATTTAGTGCTGCTTCCTAGAACTAGACTTAATCTAATCAAGACTATGTGTAATCATAACTATATGGTCTTTATAAGCATTGCAATAAAGTTGTATAAATAAATAAACCTCTCCGTTAACTTCAAAAAACTCATGAAAAGTTTGTTAATTATTAGAATATTTCAGTTGTAATATATTATAACGTAAGATAAGAAAATGTTTAATTACTATTCTTGTAGAATGAACATTAAGCTTAATATGCTAGTCGCTTAGAATTGGCAAATCAGCACAGTGCAATTAACGGATTACAATAAATTAAGCTTAGAGTTTACTTTGTTCATTGTTTACCATGGACGTCCCCAGGGTAATTGCTGTTTCTATCAATACTTACAATTCGCATTACTAACCATATAACACCGCGTCGATATTTTTTCGTTTCTCGATTTTTTCTACGATTTGTGGTTTATTCGTTTTAATGCATATTTTATATAATGTATCAAAATTATTTAAGTCAAAGAACATTGGCTTGACTAAAAACTTTGGGCATGAGCTATTAAACATGAAAAAAAACAGGCAAATTGTCGGGATTAAAAGATGAAATAAAAATAACAGCCTTGCTTTTAAAAGTTGTCATATCTATACCGATATTATCACTACATTACTATATAATACAATACCGATTTTAACAGTACAATTATTATCAAATCAATATTAAATAGTATCTAATCATTCAATCAATCAATAACAGTCAATTTAAATCATTTTACAGAGCGGTCGTTTTTGGTAAGAAGCCCATTCGAAGTTGGTATAGATCATCGAAGATTGAGGATGCAAACCGATGCTACTGTTTGCTGACCCTATAACCACCAACTGTGCTACCAATACCAGTAAATTGCGGGCAATTATGATTTCTCGTGTGACAAGCCACTACTAGCAATATGGGAAATTAACACTTCAAACTAATGTATATAATAGCTTAGTAAACAGTATACCTTTAACAGATAAACATAACAGTTCGACTCTTTTTATGACCTAAGCTTAAAATGTATCGGCTTCATAATTTAGTAGCATGGCGTAGTTTTAAAAGAAAATTAGCTAAAATCTTATAAACATTAAACAATAAACAGCAAGTAAAATTTGCTATATTCCGCCGACAACCGGGAGATTTGTATAATATAACACCACACAAAATCTCCCACTAGAACCTCTACGCACGTTTCGACCCAAAAAGTAAAGTCTTTACTTTTCGCGCTTGTGAAGTCAACATCTCCTGAGGATGATCCGGTGTCGGGTCGAAACGTGCGTAGAGGTTCTAGTGGAAGATTTTGTGTGGTGTTATATTATACAAATCTCCCGGTTGTCGGTGGAATATAGCAAATTATACTTGCTGTTTATTGTTTATCATGGGCTTCCGCAAAGTAACGCCTGCTTCTATTCATTACTTATAAACATTGTTCAAGACGTCATCACAAATATTAAAACTAGTATATTATTTTTATTCATTATATAACTTTCTCATCAATCTTATCTTCATTATTAGTCCCGGTATCGATGTATTAATTAATTAGAATTTCCTTTGTGTTTATAGGCCAGCATAAAATGTTCGCTTTCAGTAATTTAAATGTTAATTCCGTTGATTGATTGCTATTTTTCCTCAAACGAGCCTTAGTACACATTTCACAGTTCAAGATTAATTATTGTAGAGTAATTATCGAGTATCAGAACTGCAAAGTCACAGTTCAAAGATAAATCTATACAATTCACATTCGTCAAAACTTCAAATTCAAACCAATAGATATATCATATATATATGAGATATCTATTGGTTTGAAATTGCGCTGTTTTGATGCTGAAAACGTCTCCGTGATTACTATATTATATTGATTGCTAGCTGAGCCACTTTTATATTTTAGATCAAATCATCCTTATTCAAGCTGTGATAGCGTAGTGGTTAGGACGTCCGCTTCCTAATCAGAGGTCGGGGGTAAGAACCAGGGCACACCTATAACTTTTCGGAGTTATGTGCGTTTTTAAGCAATCAGAATATCACTTGCTTCAACGGTGAAGTAAAACATCGTGAGGAAACCTGTATGCCTGAGAATTCTCCATAACGTTTTTAAAGGCGTGTTAAGTATAGTGTAGTGCTAATCTGCACATGGCCAGCGTGGTGGACTGTGGCCAAACCCCTTCTCATATTGAGAGGAGATCCGTGCTCTGTAGTGAGCTGAGAATGGGTTGATCATTATGATCCTTATACAGTTCACTAAAATGTTTGATTTTTTTATTACAGAAATACATATTTGAACTTATTAGATTAAGACAGTTATACTTTGAGTTTAGTAGTAGCTTTACAACGTTGTTTCAATCTCTGAAAATGACCTAGAAGTGGATGCTCACAATTGCACGCAATATTGTTAGAAACTAGAGCTTCCTAATGGAACGCCAGGAACAACGTACTGTGATGTGAGTCACAAACCCCTCCGTTTGCTAAATGAGAGACACTGACATTTCAGATAGTAGCCATTGTGAAATTGGAAATCATGAGAGATTTCTGTGAAATGCTCATACATCTACTCGTAAGGTTAGGATCACACACGATTGTATTACGTATCAACGATTGGCGATTTTCGTTAGCTCAATTACGCGTTGTAATGCTCCAACCCGCGCATGTATGATCACAATTCGCAACTCTATACAATAACGCAGCTGTGATAGCCTAGTGGTTAGGACGTTTGCCTCCTAATCAGAGGTCGAGGGTATTCGGACCCGGGCACGCACCTCTAACTTTTCGGAGTTATGTGCGTTTTTAAGTAATTAAAATATCACTTGCTTCAACGGTGAAGGAAAATATCGTAACAAAACCTGCACGCCTGAGGATTCTCCATAATGTTCTCAAAGGCGTGTGAAGTCTGCCAGTCCGCACATGGCCAGCGTGGTGGACTATGGCCAAATCCTTCTTATATTAGGAAGAGACCCGTGCTCTGTAGTGAGCCGGCAGTGGGTTGATCATGCTGATGATGATTCAATTACGTTGTATACAAATAACGCTGCTATCTCGCATCATTCGGATGCCAGTTGCAGCACTTGGTAAGTCCCAGATGATTCTAAAAGAACACAATGGAGTTCTTCAGACAACCCTGAGTCTTGGGTATTGCCAGGAAGTAGATGTCATTAAGGAAGGATTAAACAATGACCTTAACAAAGACAATAATAAAGACAAATAGTGGCATACAACGATCGGCCATAATAATCTTTCGGCCTTAATAATCTTTCTACAGGTAAGGAACAAAATAGTAGGTAAGTTCGATCTTTCTGACAACTCGTATTTCTGCGAAGCTGGGTCTTAGGGGTTAAATTGGGATTTCTATCTGCAGCTGACCTCTTTACCAGCTGACGTAACATAGATAGAAATCTATTTGGGAACCACGGTTAAAAACACTGGAATCAAGAATCGAACTCCTCAGTGATATAATAAAGGTAACGGGTTAAACAACATATCACGAGGTCCTGCGTTCGAATCCCGGGTCAGCTTAAGAATTTTTAGAAATCGGATTTTTCCGTTCAAAATTATATGTAATTTGTCGGGGATATTTCCTGACTAGCCTCGTTAAGCCTTCAATCGCGATTATTTTAATTAACATGTGATAGTAGTCGTCCAAGCCAACCATTATGACAGAGTGGTGTTTATACGCTCTTTACCCATGAGAGAGGATTCCGGTGCCCAGCAGTGGGATAAGTCAGAGGGCGGGGGTTAGAATCAGGGCACACCTATAACTTTTCGGAGTTATGTGCGTTTTTAAGCAATCAAAATATCACTTGCTTCAACGGTGAAGGAAAACATCGTGAGGAAACCTGCATGCCTGAGAATGGCCAGCGTGGTAGACTATGGCCAAACCCCTTCTCATATTGAGAGGAGACTCGACTCGTTCTACTTTATTCAGGGAACACCCGGCACCCACCTGCAGCGAATCCAAACAGGGAATAACGCCCATTCCCTCGTAAACTCCGTACCAAAAAGTACAATAACATACAATTGTCCGAATTCGTCACACAAAAATTCTTCCCGAAAAAGAGTCATGTCGATGACTCGAATGCAATAACATTGATAAAAAGTCGTGCACTATTAACAGAGCCGCTATTTCGCTTGTCGCTAATGCTGGTAGTATATTACGTGCTATGTCCCTTAGGTTGCTTACAGACACAAATGAAATCACCATCGGCAGGGTTAGCGATAGCTGGCATTGACGCCAGACGACAGTCCGCCATCGGATATTAATTTTGAATAGGCAATCAATTTCGTAGTAAGGTACAAGTACATCTGTTATTCCGTCAGCACAATCGGAAACTTTATTTACGGGTTATTGAAGTATGACTATTTCGTTTTACTGACAGGTTTATTTTACTACAAACAAGAATTTTATAATAATAATAAAACTATTCACACTAACAAGGAAATACTTTATTAATATATTAATATGTAATATAAATTAAATGCATTAATTCCACCTTTGTCATTCCATAACATATCATCCCGAAATAACATTTCATTATATGCTACAATAACGCATCAATATTTATATATTGAATAATACAAACTATAAAAGTTGATTTTGATTGTGATGGGTTAAGGTATTATGTAGACAAACTTTTCATTTAGCAGAATGACATATATCATATAGAATAAATAACATATGTCTTAGGAGATACTTCAAAATTAAAATTGAAACTAAAATATGCACTTGACGTACCGTATATTTGTATGGTACGAGGTTCATAGTTTGTTAATTAACATAACGTAACTACTAATTCCTACGTTTATCCAATACTGAGTATAATTACTTTACAAACAAATCAATAATAGGTAATACAAAATAAAAGGTTTTTTTGTCGACGAAAACAAAATTGAAGATCAAAGAATCAAATATGTAATTTTAATATTATATTACGAGTACCTACTCGTATATCGACATCAAGATTCTCAATTTCAGCAATATGAAAATTACTAAAATGGATGAATAAAAATGTCCTCATATTCCACCCAGCATTCGACAAGTTTGATTTTATATAATGTATTATGATTTTATATAATGGTTGAACTACTATAAAAACTGAAAAACTGTCAAATATAATGTATTTGGTTGAACTATGAACTATAAAAACTGGAAAACTGTCAAATAGTCTTTAATAAGTAACATGACGTACATATCCAAAGATACGCTCCAAAAATTACTTGCATAGTTGTTTTTTTTTAACCCTAGAACTACACGAATGCAAGCAGGCAAGGTTCTATATGACAGAGTACTCTTATAAATAAGAGCAAAGTGACAGCTTCAAAGGGTAATTAAATTTAAATAATTCACCAGGTAGTAACGAACGAGCATTCTGTAGTCACACACACGCAGTATCCAGTTAGGTTAACTGCGCTAACTGGATACTACTTCAGATATTTATATTGTGAATCTTGTGCAGTGTTAATTTAGTAGTTGGCTTAAAGTGTTTATTATTTTTTAATATAAATAAACTCCCAGCTGTGTAACGATAAGTGATGTTTAGTGCCGTAGCGCAGTGCGTGCGCTGTCGCATTATAAAGTTAAAGATCCTGGGTTCGATTCCTGACTCGAGTCTGGTCTGGTGGGAGACTTTGTCCGTGGCTTGTTACCATCCTACCGACATAGACGTGTCGCCAAGCGATTTAGCATTCCGGCACGATGTCGCATAGAAACCAATTAGGAGTGTGGGTTTACCATACCCTAACAGGTTAGCCCGCTACCATCCTAGACTGCATCATCACTTATCACCACGTGAGATAGACGTCAAAGGTTAACTTGTAGTGTACAAAAAAAAAGTAGGAATGATGATGATGATAATGATTGATACATTGATATTTGTTAATGATGTAAGACAGTTATAATAAGGCAAGGGACACAGATTATTTTATTAAAATCGAGCTTTCTTCGGAGAACGTTTTATATTAAGTATTTTAATTTTATTCATGCCACTTTTTGAGTTTAGCAAACCATCCATGGATACATATTTTGTATATAAAATATTCATAACCAATAAGTAGAAAATTTGATAGTATATACCTGCGATACGACTGCGGTGCAACGGGCCAGCTACGCCGTGAGCGAAGCACGAGGGCTATGCGGGGCATGGAGCCCTGTGTGTTGCCCATCTGTGGCGCCGAGGTACGCTTGCGGCTCCATCCGCGCCGCCCGCCGTTGGCACCCCAGAGATGAGACGTGCCAGGTTCTACACACAAAAAAAAATCTATAATTTTATTATCATCATATGCATGCATGCTACATGATAGGTAAAGCCAAGGACAGTTGTGATAGACTGACGTCTCCTAATCAGAGATCGGAGGTTCCATCCCTCGCGCCTCAACCTTTTGGGAGTTATGTGCGTTTTTAAGCAATTACAATATCAGTTGCTTCAATGGTGAAAGAAAACGTCGTGAGGAAACCTGCATGCCTGAAATGACTCGAGAAGTCTGCCAAACCGCACATGGCTAGCGTGGTGGACTATGGCCAAACCCTTCTCATATTGAGGAGACCCGTGTTTTGTAGTAAGCCGGGTTGATCATGATGATGATGATGATGACACGATTAGTTACATAGCTGTTATTTATTTTTATTACACAAGCAACAACAACCGGTTATTTTTTTTCGGACTGTTTATTAGCTGTGCTAACCCTATTGGTTGCCACAGCGTAACCGGGCTGTTTGGCGAGCTTCGGAAAGAAGCTCTGCCTGAAGGACCGGTTAATGACAAGACATACTGTGTATTAACCATTTACTGGTTTACAAAGACTACATACGTATAAAATCGATAGACAAATCGTCACAATAAATGAGATAAAAAAATAAATATGACGGCAGTCAGAGAGCAGCGCCATCTAGTTTTGGAGTCATGTGCAACGGACAAGAGAGTGCCCCCTCTCTTTACGCAACACCAAGTGACTTATGCAGGTTCTTATAATACTTACCGGCGCGGGGCGGCGCATTGCATTCATTGCATTCGGTCGGTTTGGATCGGCGTTCGAGTCGCGATAGTGCATAGTCGTACTTGGTGGAGCGTCTGCTCCTTATAAATTACCATACTTATAGTTGTTATTCTGTTCTACCAAGAGTATCTGGTCTCTTTACCCGAACCTACCCGCGTCTACCCCCGCCCCGTAGTCATCCTATAAATATATTATGATTAATCATTTACAATATTATTCAATAAGCAATAAGACGATCTTAGCATTCCGTGGATTCACCGGGTTGGCTACGTACTTATTGCCTCTCGACAGATATATAAAAAAAATCGGCTTTCTGTCGCTCTCCCCGATTTTATTACATAAGTCTGGTCTGCCAAGATCATTTGAAAGACGATAAGGTTAAATTTTTATGAGGCAAGGGACAAGTACATAAAATGTTTACATGAAAAAAATATCACGTTTTGTGTCGAATGTTTTGTTTAAAGTGTTGTGTTTATTTAAAAAAAACGCAGATTGATGATGTATTATTGGAACAAAACAAAAACAAGTTGATCTTGGTTAAGTCACACAAATGTGAACACAAATTAATTGTGTCTCAGTTGGATATGAATGTATATTTAATTTCATCATCGTCAGTATCATCTTTCAACGGTCACAGTGTCATTCAGATTGACTGAAATTATATTACAGTTGTTCGTAGACTGTCCGATCATTCAATTGAAATTCTCATTTAACTAACTAGTCAAACACAAATAAAAAAAGCAATGTTTAAACATAGCAAAATAAATTATACTTTACAAGGGGGTTATATCGTGTTTTACTTCCTTTAATTAAAAAATAATCAAAAATTTATCCCTTAAGGTGACTTCTTAGAAACGGGGTAAATAAACTGTAAAAAAAATCGGTTAGGAGTCAATCATAATATTATATTAACTGTAAAGAGTTAGTATTTATATTTCTATTGTAGCTATAACAATAAAAAGAACAAAGTTAATAAGGAGGCTCCGATAATAGATATAAGTTTTTTTTTAATCCACTACAAGTTATCCCTTGACGGCAATCTCACCTGATGGTAAGTGATGATGTAGTCTAAGATGATAATGGGCTAACCTGTTAGGGTAAACCAATACTCCTAATCGGTTTGTACGCGACATCGTGCCGGAACGCTAAAACGCTTGGCGACACGTCTTTGTCGGTAGGGTGGTAACTAGCCATGGCCGAAGGCTCCCACCAGACCAGACTCGAACCAGGAATCGAACCCAGGATCTCCAACTTTATAATGTTACGGCGCGCGCGCTGCTCCACTGAGGTCGCCAAAGTTTTTTTGTTTTAGTGTTTTATATTGCACCTTGGTACGGGAAGCTTTCAGTGCACGTTTAACTCGTACTTGTACCGATTTTTTTATTATAAAAAAAATATTTATATTTTATTATAATATGTAAAGAAAAGCGGTGTAAATACACAATCGCACATATCGTAGAGACTTGGTTCCCATAAAAATCAAAATTGAGTCAGAAACAAATGCTCAATGTATTGTTCCGGTGTAATGTTGCATAAATTTTGTACGAGAGAAAATCGCCAGCTTTTAGTGAACGAATGAGTTGAACAATGTTAAAAGGGATGCCGGACCAAGGACTCTATATTTCTGTGATTTAACTATTACCGCAAAGTTTCTTCGCATGATACCTACTAACTTAAATATGAGTAAGTTTTGTAACTAGTTTATATTCAATTTTTTTTTTAAAACACTGACAATAAATTATTCGTTAATAGAAAATGTGTTGATTAGTTCATCGGAAGAAAACATCAGAGTCTTTATTTCTTCATAAAAGATTTTCTTCCAATCTTTGTCGATCGGTGTAAGATTTTCCATATACATATGGATAAACAAATAAACAGCAATGCAATTTAATCTCTCTTTTACCTCTAGAATAGAAATCCACGTAAATGCACTCTTATGTCCAGCTGCTGAATCTATTTTGACCGACTATGGGTCACAATACCTTGAATTGTACTTTCGAGTCGTATCGTTATGAGATATATATATGTACGTCATTATTGAGCTATAGTAGCGGCCCGAAGCTATAATATTATGTTTGTTCAACCTTTGTTCATCGGAGAGCTATGTTGTGGCTTACATTTTGATACTAACTATAGAGTGTTCTACTCTAGAGCACTAGAGAACTAGAGTAGAAAAGTTTATTTTTTCCTTTGAACGCACTAATATCTGTACTATTGTAACAGATTGTGTAGCATAACAGATGAATAGATGTATGAAAATCATAAGGAAGTGTGTGCCAATACAATTTAATTCATACTATCGACAAAGTTATATATACAAGTTTTTCAAACAATTTTCACTTCTTGGCTAGTTACCACCCTACCAACGAAGACGTGTCTCCAAGCGATTTAGCGTTCCGGCACGATGTCGCGTAGAAACCAATTAGGGAGTGTGGGTTTACCATACCGCTACCATCTTAGACTAGATCATCACTTACCACAAGGTGAGATAGCCCTCAAGGGCTAACATGTAGGGTTTAAAAAGAAACACGTAACTCGGTAGTGAAATAACTTACATCCTGAAGTAAGACATTTGTCTCACTTCAGGATAGGTACATTTTAACCCGAAAAAGTATTCGGGGATCGTTCCGGTAGGATTCATAAAAAACTATGATACCGATGTATAATCTAACAGTAAAACTAGTATTGTAAAAGTTATTTATCCTGGGAAAAAACGGGTAAGCTTCAGAACAATCATTCATCAAAAGAAAATATAATTTAAAATAATTACGTATATACCTATAAATACGTTTGCCATCTACGAGTAGGCCATAAATATTAGTTACGCTTCCTTGACCACATATGAATCATAATGCATATTACTTTCGTTGGCTCCAACAAATCCGGTCTCTTATATAGCCACCATATGTATTTTACGTCCCTCGTCAAATTCAATGTGCAAAGCTACCGAATCCGATATTTTTTTCTAGACAGTAACAATTTTATAGCGTCACGAAATATTTTTATGCGAGTTTTGTCTTGTAATTTATCGAAATCATCGATAACTACTGGTTTGCCCCTTACTAAAACTTGGTGTTACTTGATAAAGAAAGGAATAATAATTTAACAGACTTTAAAAGTTTTAATGACTTAGATAAAGCATTGTATTCACTTGCGGAAAATTTAAATATGTCGTAAGACTACTGTCTAGGCATATTTTAAGATATTCCGGGTATAGCGTCGAAAGAAATTTCGCTCGTCCATACACAGTTGGTATCCAGATGTCACTATACAAATTATTTGGAAAACGTTGATCATAACTAAACTGTGTTCTTTGTACTTACTCCACAATTAAAGTCAGGCTTAGAGTGACCATATTAACGGCCACAGAATGTCGTGAAGCGACGTGTCCACGACTCATTATTCCAGCCTGCAATGTTGAGGGAAGTTATTTGCGAGGTCATCCGTAATAGACGTGCCAGGTGAATAGGGCTTTTGGTGTAGTCATTTGTTATTTTTTAGAAATTGGATACGGGTAACCTGATTGTGTGGTTCATTTTCCGATACAATCACTTAGATACAAATTCATGTCGCCGACTTACAACAAAATGCTTTTAAACGTATTGTGGCAGCCTTTCATCGCCATTCTACATGCAAATTGCTGTAATTCATAAAGACGTTGTTAAAGACGGTGTCGCAATTTCCTCTACAGTTTCAGGTAGGTAACAATATGCGAAGTCTACGTTATGGGAGACGCGAAAATATTTTAACCCATAAATTAATTGTGCGTGTAAAATAAGAGGGTTGCTATCGATTACATGTGCCCTCATTATTTTGAAAAGTTAAGTTCCTTTATATCTATCAAAGAAATAAATATAATTTTTGAGGGTTTTACCATTTGGGGGACATAATAGAAATTATGTTCATTTATTTCAAACATATACATATATGTCATACATTTACATGTTTTCCGCGTTTAAAACCTATTAAGATTAAAGTATGATTTTAATCTTAATAGGTTTTCTGACTTTCAGTCATCTTTACTAGTTAGTTAGCTATTAGAACGCAAATTAAATGGTTGCGTAGGATCAGTAACAATGACCTGACAGAAGTTTGAATTTACCCTGTCCTCATTGGCTAAGAAAAACGCTAAACTATCAGTTTCATTATCATTCATAACGTAGTCCCAACCGTTGGACATAAACTGGCTTTACTGACTAATTGGGCATACCTAAGTCTTATGGATATTTTTAAGATAATTCCATACTACGGTCTAGTACGGTTCGTGCCCAGTGGCTACTCTTGATGTCTTTATCCAACTAGCGTGATTATACCAAGCCACGTGCCCTGATCCTTGCCACTGGTTAAGCAATTTCTTGGCACCTAAATAATAACAATCATAATCTTTAATTCAGCCTCAATAAAGAATAAAGATATTGCAATTGCATTATTAGCGGAGGATATGCGTTTCAGTTATTATGTGTGATGATGATAAAGTAAAATATTAATCACTCTGCAGTTATTATTGAATAAATCTTCAAAGACTGGAAAAATAAGATGCCTTTCTTCATCGAACGCGTCCCATTTGAGGCCAAATATAAACTCTTGAATTAAATCACTTACAAATATCACATTAAAAAAAAATGTTTTCTGACAGTTGCGATCCTTTTAGATATAGTAACTTAACAATTACAGTTGAATTATTTTTAATTCGTGTTCTAAAGTGGCGCATAAGCACCTGTCTATCAAATTGTCCCTTCTTGACGAGTTTAGGGAAGCGGCTCAGAATTTTGTGATTCCAAACTTTGAACATAAGTACTCAGAAGAGAAAATCCGCGCACTCAACTGTTAGACACTGTGTTAATATTAGTAAATTATTGTAGGAATTTGAATCGGAAAACAGATTAAAAATTAAATATCTTTGTTGACAACTTTGACAAATTGGTGTACCAAATGCCTTATTATAGATGGAGAACCAATGTTCGATGACCGAGTGCGGCACTTTTATAATTTCCAAATTGAATGGGCCAAACCGTACTGCTACATGTCAAAGTTTTGAATTAAAGTTCGATGACACAGATTTGAACAAGAGTTAAAAGAATAGCCATAACCCTAACGGTCAAATTAAGAATTCATACACAGCAAAAATTAATGAATTACTAAACAGTATTAGATATTTTTTGTAAACTACAAGTTAGCCACTAACGGCAGTCTCACCTGATGGGTTGTGATGATGCAGTTTAAGATGGTAGCGGGCTAACCTGTTAGGTGTATGGTAAACTCATACTCATAATTGCTTTATTCATTGTGCCGGAACGCTAAGCCGCTTTTGGCTTGAAACGTCTTTGTCAGTAGAGTGGTAGCGAGCCACGGTCAAAGCCTCCTCCAGACCAAACTCGAGCCGGGAATCGATCCCGGACCTTATAACGCGACGACGCACGTGCCGCGCTACGGAGGTCGGCAATATTAATGAAGACTTAAATATTATCTTCATTAATATCTTAATTATAAGTTTGCTTAAAAGCGCTAGAGTTTGCTAAAACATCTCAACTATGCTTATAAATGAGAGCTTGAATTGAAATTCTTATAATATAAAAGCATTTGAGTTTAATTTTAATGTTCTGAATATGAACATTTTAATGTTCTATATATAGTAATGAAGAAGAATAATGAAGCTGTGATAGCCTAGTGGTTACGGCGTCAGCCTCCTAATCAGAGGTCGGCGGTTCGAATCCGGGCACGCACCTCCAACTTTTCGGAGTTATGTGCGTTTTTAAAAAATTTAAATATCACTTGCTTCAACGGTGAAGGAAAACATCGTAAGGAAACCTGCACGCCTGAGAGTTCTCCATAATGTTCTCAAAGGCGTGTGAAGTCTGCCAAACCGCACATGGCCACCGTGGTGGACTATGGCCAAAACCTTCTCATATTGAGAGGAGACCGGTGCTCTGTAGTGAGCCGGTAATGGGTTGATCATGATGATGATGATATGATGATATAGTAATAAATATAGATATACAATGATTATTTATGAATTTTCTTTTACTAACAAAATCTGGCATAAAATTATAATAGAATTCATTAACTTGATAGTTAAAGGAAAAAAGCACTATCACAAAAAGGTTATGCTATTTAATGAATTCGCATTGTTTTAGCTGTCTGACTCTTCAGCACCATTGTTATTCGGGTTTGTTTGCAGGAATAGAGCCTCTGCCACACAGCTGCCCTCTTGGAATGTTATTTAAAATGATGTGTACCTACTCAACACTCCAAAAACTTTTCGTAAATCACCTTTCATATAAATGTAGTAAATGTCGTAAGATAGCGTTTCGCTCGTTGATTCTTTTTAACATTAATGGAATTTGTTGGTAAAGATACTTATTTTAATAAAATTGAAAGCAAAAAGAATCAAAACACCATCATCATCATATCAACCGATTGACGTCCACTGCTGAAGCTAAATCTTTTGTAGGGAGTTCTTATGTTCACGGTCTTGAGCCATGGAACAGAAATAAATAAATGAATATAATTTTTCAGCCCATTTGTAAGGGACAGTTCAAGACTGTCAACCTCAGGCCAGACTAGACCAGAATATTTTTTTTTTTAATTTCCACAATGACCCTGAACCTCCCATTAATAGGCAACAGCACCAGGTAAGTCGAAAAATTTAAAGAAACACCCAGCTTCTCAGCCCAAACACATAAAGATGCATTGGATAGGTTAATACAGCACACTTACGGAAATAATGTGACTGGTGAGGTCCCTGTTCTGAACAAGCCCGACGGCCGCGAGCACTCAACAGTACCTCCCTGCGAGGTCGCTCCACCACTTCGTCCTCGCTGGAGTCAACCCCGCAACCGCCGCCCTCGTCTCGACCCTCCTCAAGCACACACGTCGACATCACTGTACCACTTCTTATTACACTGTCACTTCTATTTATCTATTATATTAATATCACGTTCTATTGTACCTTTGATATGCAAGAACACCTTATCACTGATAAAACACCAAAGTCAAATATGCAGTACTAAGTCCTAACATAAACTATCCTTTTTAAATATAACTACTTCACGTTTTAATCGTAAAGAAGCATTATTAATTACCTAACACGAACAGATACGGTATTAAACTGCATATAAACGTCACTTTAGCAAACCGAGCTCTTATCTGTTACTGATCCTCTTTCTCGTACACTCGCGAACCTGCAAATAAAAAGATAGTAAAAACGTTGTATAAATTATACAATTTACTAAAGGTTATTTGCGCGATATTGTTATTCGGTTCTATTCTATGTTACTTGCGCGTGATTCCAATGTTGGCTGATATATTTTACGATGTGTATGATTGAATTTCTAAACTTCACAAGCATTACCTTGCTTCAGGGATTTTCTAAAAAAAACTAATCTGATATCCAAAAAAAAACGGTGGATAGTCGAAATAACCTCGCGCAGTATTACTAATGTTATCTAATAAGTTGGCCACAACTTTTTTTTTTACACACTACAAATTAGCCCTTGACTGCTATCTCACCTGAGGGTAAGTGATGATGCTGTCTAGGATGGTAGCGGGCTGACCTGTTAGGACTATGGTAAACCCACGCCCCTAATTGGTTTCTACGCGACATCGTGCCGGAACGCTAAATCGCTTGGCGACACGTCTGGTAAACCCACGCCCCTAATTGGTTTCTATGCGACATCTTTGTCGGTAACTAGCCATGGCCGTAGCCTCCTACCAGACCAGACTCGAGCCGGGAATCGAACCCAGGACCTCCAACTTTAAAATGCGACAGCGCGCGCACTGCGGCACTGAGGTCGTCACTGTAATGTAATCTGATACTACTACCTGAGGCAGCATGGTCTCCGCGTACATCTCTTACTCTTTTAAGAATAGAGTTTTCTGAAATTGATTTTTTTTATATTATAACAGCGAGGAAACGGTTAAGTGATACCATCTGCAGGATCAAAGCAGTCACAAATGCTTAGCCGGATTTTGAGGAGATTATTTACTGTTTGTATTCTTATATAAGCCCAAATCGTAATTTCAGTAAAAGGATTGCTCCACAATGTACAAGTGCGCGGCAGAACTGATCTGTTTAATAAAGAACATTAAAGTATGACTTAATGATGATAGCATAAACATTTGCCCCAAGAGAGCTGCCTGTTGACTTGACCCGTACTAGTAAATATTTTTACACCTTCCCAGGACGATATTGATCGGTATAACAATGTTAGCCAAAACTCCATTACTTTGATAAAATTATCCCGTGAGGCGAAGAGGGGCCCGCATTAAATATGACACAAGACATAAATTCTGAACGTTATTGTGGAGCGTTTGTTGTTTTTCTGTTTACCTTATTTAATAAATTGTACAAAACAGGACTTGTGAATTCGCCAATGTGATTTTATTACATGATAAGATCGAGCCATGATCTGGCAGCAAATAGTGTACACAACTAATGATACCTCGTTTTCAAGTAAACTTAGTCTGACATATTTAAAAATTATGAGGCAGAATTACCTAAACCCAAATAATAAGGGTTGATGCCTCTCAACCACCAGGATTCCAAAGAAATTCTAGCCATGTTTTACAAAAATGTATCCAGCGGTTTAGGTAAGAAAACGTTACAAACAAGACATTAATATTCGATACCAAACTGATTATTTGTCAAGAACCTCTAAAATTCAGGGTAGCATAATAATTGATAGAGGAACATTTTCCTATCAAAAATTGAAAGCTAAGTACGTAGAATTCTTAAGCCTTTGCTAAGTATCTTTTGCTCGCTACCGTTATACCGTTCGCTACGATAGTTAGTAGCGAGGAAGGGCTCATTCAAGCCTTGATGTTCAAGAAGGAAATATTCAGTTATTTGCTTTATATTAACAGGCTGGGTTCCCCTAATTTTATGTTAGAAGTCGGTTTTTGCAAAGTTTTTATACATTTGTCTATTTAGTTTAGCGTATACCGTACAAAGTGAGAATTATTATGCGAATTTAGAAATGGCACCCTCATAGTAATGACCCTAATAATAACCATGGCATGTCTGCCAAGATTAATTAATATAGCGACCAAAAATAGATCTTAAATTATTTTCGTTTACATTGCTGCAGCCAGCGCTAAAGCAAAAAGGCCGAGAAGTTCGTAGAATAAAATTAGTAGTACAGAACTTACACCTTTAGTACGAGCAAGATAAGGTCGATTTCTCTGTGACGTCAGGGTTTTTTTAATACTCCTTAACGACTGCACAATTGAGAGCGTGCAAATCTTTTACTATAAAGGTGCTATGGCTATAAAAAACGATTTCTCTAAAGTAGGTGCTGTGCTCTTCTTGTACTATCATTGTCATTATCAGCCTATTACTGTCCCACTGATGAGTGTCTCCACATGTGAGTCACATGAGTGACTACAGACTTCCTAAGGCCGTTTTCTACTCGGAGTTAAAGAAAGATAAACGTAAGTCTGGTGGTCAATTCTTACAGTACAAAGACGTATTTGAAGCGCAATCTCATTTCGTGTCGTCTACCTAGTGAAAGATGGGAGAAACTTGCGCTGCAGAGGCAAGAGTGGTGCAAATCAATAGCAATAAATAATATTGACGCTAAGTGCCTTACCAAAAAGACTCAGCCAAGGACCTCCTACCTCTACACTATTGTAAGCTTATTCCATTTTTGAGTTTGAAGATCTATGTCAGAGGGTTGCCTAGCGACGGAAAAGATGGACGGATTTGATAATTGTGATTAAGGAAAATTGGAAAATATAATGTGTAAACCTGGTGTGTTCGAATATTATTTAAAGATCCTATGATCCTTTAACTGGGCCTTCAACTTCAGAAGTGGGATCGAAGGAAAATAATACCATTTTCTTTCCACACCAATGTGAAAACGTAAGTCTCGCCATAGATGCATTTTACATAAGTGAATTATTAATAATTTTTTCTCTTTTCTTGGCACTTGGTATCGAGTTTATCCTGTTATTAAAGTTTCATCAAGCAAAAATATGTACAATGATAAAGTTAAAATGTTGCCAAGATACTATCTTGAGCAGATATCATCAAAAAGGAAGAAAATATGATTTAAAGGTTTGCAAGTTAGATACAGCGATATTTTAACCGCCAACACATTGAGAAAGGTGTTCAAAGTTTTAAAGTGTTATGCATATTCAATTGTCTGTCTGGTGCATCATAGCGCCTAGACGAATGTACTGATTTTGATGTAGTTTTTTTCCCCTGTAAGAAGATGTATTGATGATGAAGAAGATGAAGATGTATGATTGAGATAGTTGTACATACAATTTATGAGGAGTGGTTCAGATATTCAGCTCGACCTTATCTTACCTAGGCCTTACGATAAAGGGGTCTTGTTAACATTTATAGTACTGATTTATTCTAAATTTGGTGTATGTACTATTACTTCTTTTGGTAATACTTAGATGGTAGTCTAAGTAGCCTGGGGCTGCATTATCAAGTACTCTGCTTGGTCTGGCTAGTCAACTTAAACGTATTTGGGTTCAGTATATAAGTAAAAAGAAAGAAAAGGCTTAAGCTCTCGTCGAGAAGGTTGTTAAGGGAGTTAATTCAATTTATACAATTCCTGTGAAATTTAAATTTATTATTGAGTATAAGGAACCACATGTTTAGTACTTTATTAATATTGTTAAAAATGAGGTGTCTGAACAGATATTGCTCAGTTTCAGCAGTGGCTATGGATCATAGTGATGATCTGAGCTGAATCAGCAGCGCAGCCTATGAGTTTAGAGTTTTTTTTAATTGTTACAAATAAGGTGTCTAAACAGATATTTGTCAGTTTCAGTTTTTGGCTATGGATCATAGTGATGATCATCGTCGACTCAGCAGCGCACCCTATGATGGGTCTAGTGCAGACCCAGGTGTACCCAGGTTCGAGGGTCAGGGTCAGGAAGCGCTAGACCTAAGGCAATGTGCTCCTAGAGTAACGAGCTGGCCAGGTGAACCCAGGTTTAAGGGTCAGGCCAGGAGTATGAGAAATTACTATTCAGAGCAACCAAGGGTATGGCGGGAGCGCCATACTGAGGTTGAAAGAGATTTACAGCTGGACGATGAGGTTCAGCGGGTAAGGTCAGGAGTATGAGAAACTTCTGTTCAGAGCAACCAAGGGTATGGCGGGAGCGCCATACCGAGGTTGAGAGAGACGAACAGCTGGACGAGGAGGTTCAATGGGTAAAAGTATATCGGGGGGAACTAGTGAAACTAGGCCCAGAGGTGCTCGGGATAATGAAGCAAATTCTAGAGTTGGAGCCAGATGCAAAAGGAAAAGATCATCAAGTTATTCAGGCGATCCATAACTAGATGTTCCAGGCGACGTAAAGGCATCAATCCTTGTACGGATGTCATTTTAGATAAATTTATTTATTATTTTAAATTTCTATCGATATTACAGGCAGTCAAGAGTTCAGATAAGTCTTAAGTTGACCTTTAATACAAACTATAAAATACACATTGAATGGAAAAATAAGTTGATTGAATCATTTCCCGTTCGCGAAGACTATGCTGAACTTTTGACTGAAATGTTCATGCTAATGGCTAAGCGAGTTAAACATGGAAAATCTCTTGAATGGTATTATTACGCTTAGATGAATTTGTAAAAATTTAGGACGTCAGGCTGTAGATTGTCTACGTCTTATGTGGCTTCGAAGATAGGGCTGTAAAGGTCAGCGCACAAGTTGCACAATTCTCAGAACCAGACAAGGTTCTCAAATATTTTAGAACTGCTAAAATCCGTGAAAACCACGAATTTTATTCTAAATTTCGAAACGAGCGTAGCGTAGTATGCCATTTGGGGTACGAGACTCGGAATTGTGACGAGGCAGGCCACCCAAGCGTCAATTGCAGCAAAACTCCTGCAAAATGTTCTGCGAAAAGGTCAGCAGGCCAGGCAGGTCCTTTATCTATTTATTGCTTTAAGAACAAAAGTAACAAGGATCATGAGAAGAATACAAGTCCTTCGAAAGATAAAACTTAAAACATTATTACTATTAAAGCCAATAACAATCCTGTAGATTGTCATTTAGATTTAAGTAGTCAATGTTGTCTTATCAGGTTTACAAAAGCTAGAGAACTCTATTTAGAAATAGTTGTACCCGATTAGTTAACTGGCATTAGGGGCATTGGTGCCAATATAGTTGCTTCTGTAGGTGGCGATAGTTTCAGTTGAAGTACAGGGTATAAAGAAAACCATAAATATGTATGACTATGTTATTACTCAGTCAATTTTATTATGTCATTATTCCACGGACAACCCGGATATTATTATCACAAAGACTCCCACGACAGTGATATTCCAAATGATCCTGAGTGTAAAACGCGTTAAAGTAGCAACCACAGATACAAAATACCTCCCAATATATTACTTGCTGTTCGGATCACTGCCGAGCCGACTATATGTGGTCAAATTTTTGTGAACGGTTCTATCAGGGGCCTGAAAGGAAAGGTATACTACCTCCTTCCGGGAGAGTACGAGATCAGGGACGGTCAAGGTGCCCCATTAATTTATAACTTTTCCAACAACATGATTGTGATCAAAAAGGGGAAGCGTCTTAAGCGCGTAGTTCCTAAATATTTAGCATGTTTTAGATTCATGCAATGTTTTGTGAAACCCAGAAAATTGCACAGAAAAGGTTGGAGAGATTGATGGGAAAATACCAGGATGGTTATCAATTGGATTCATGATCTATCTATCTATTCACGAACTTGGCGGTGATCGAGCTTGAAAATATCGTATCGTACACTGATCGTGCGTTGGTCAGAAAAGGTCATGAGATGGTCGACCACAGCATTAGTAGGGAATCTACCTTGCCGTACGCTAGCCCAATTGTACTTGTGGGGAAAAAACCGACGATAAACGCTTGTGTATAAATTACCGTGTATTGAATCCCAAAACTAGAAAGGAGCACTATCCTCTCTCTCGCATAGAAGACTAACCCGACCAACTAAGTGGAAACAAAGTATTCACATCGGTAGATATGGCATCGGGTCACTACCAAATACCCATAGTTAGTATGAATATAACCGGATGCCATTTGGCTTAGAAAACGCACCTTCAGTTTTTGAGCGCACAGTAAATAAAATACTATTGCAAGAAAAAAAAAATACGCTGTCGTGTACTTGATGATATACTAATACCTTTTAAAGGTAAAGATATCACTGAGGGTCTAAAGCGACTAGCAGAAATTTTTATAGCGTTTAAAATGGTGATCTTACACTAAAATCAAGCATTTGCAATTTCTTTCTTGAAACCTCGGGTATGAAGTTATTCAGATGGAATTCAGGCCAATAATCACAAAAACAAACAGCATGAGGTGAGGCCATTTCTGGGCTATCGGGATTTTTATTTTAGGTGATTCATTAAAAAAAAAATATGCTCTTTTAGCTGCCCCTCTAACAGATTTATTTAGAAGAGGTGCTAAATGGTACTGGCACAATAAACAAGATTCTGCCTTTAATAAAATAAATGTTAGTAAATAGACCTATACTGGCGTTATATAACCCGAATGCCGAGACTCAAGTTCATACAGATGCTAGTAGTGGAGGTTTAGCTGGTATTCTATTACAGATAAATTCTATGGTGTTTTCCAGCCTGTGTCTTACTTCATTAGAAAAACTAACCCAGATGAGCGGAAAATGCATTCCTATGACCTGGAAACGTTGGCAGTGGTTGAACCTTAAATTATATTGGTATTGCATTGAAAATTTTTTACAAGCTGCAACGTGCTGCGATCGACATTGGTCAGATGTGATTTAATACCACAAATTGTCTGATGGTGGATTCAACTTCAGGAGTTTGATTGCACCATCGTGTATCACGTGTCTCATGTCGACGTACTAAGCCGAAATCCAGTTGGGAATGGTGAGACAGAAATTCTAATCTATCTTGATGTCATAACTATCGAGAACTCAGAAGAAGACACTAACAATTGGACAAACTATACAATCTGCTGATGAGGAAGTAAAGAAGATAAAAGGAGTTATATTTTCTCCTGATACAAAATAATAGACATTCACAAAAATTAGGATTAAAAGAATAACCTTGTGTATAGAATCGTCGAGGTGGACATAAAATTGCTCGTGCCTATAGGGGTGCGGTGGCAAATTCTTAAAATGAACTACGATGACGTCGGGCATTGTGGTTACGAGAAATCATTGCAATGTATTCGGGAAAAATACTGGTTTGGAAAAATTCCAAAGTTTATGAAGAAATATGACTCTTGAATGGTTGCATCATTAGGTACTGAGAGGAAAGCGTGAAGGAGAGCTTCATGCTATAGATAAACCTTGTGTAAATGTACACCCATACGATCCATGCAGATCACATTGATCCATTTGTAAAAAGCAAGAAAGGCAACTGTTATCTTTTTGTTACAGTCAATGGATTTACGAAGTTTGTAATTATAAAAAAAACCTGTTAAAGACACGAGATCTATTACTGCGATTAAGATTCTTAAAGATCTTGTTAGTAATTGTGGTTTTCCACGTCTCATTACAGATAAGGATACGAGCTTCACAATGTTCTTAAAGACTACAAAATTATGGAATTAAGCATATTGTAAATGTAGCAACACATAGAGCGAATGGTCAAGTGGAGAGATTTAACAGGTCAATTTTAAACGCTCTTTCCACTTTAGGTTTTGGGACAAATACATCCTAGATATTCAGTTAGGACTAAATACGACACCATCCATGTGACTTCCGAGGAGGAGTTGTTAAGTAGTAGGGATGAGGCGAGAGAAAAAACAAACCAAAGACAAAGGAAAATATGATAGCCGTAAGAAACCCTTAAAAAAAAAATATTGCGAAGGGGACTTAGTAAGAGTAGAGTGACATGTACTACATGAATATGTATTAAAATACCAGGGCCCATATCATATCTAAAAATTCTTCCTAAAGATAGGTATGTCGTTGAAGATTATCGATTATTGCTTAAAAATTAGAAAAGAAAGATTAGATTTTTTTTAAAGTTGAGAAGAAAATGATTCTGACGATGAAATAAATAATATTATTTATTAACATGATAATATTTAGTAATAATAAAAATATGAACAATGTTCCGTGTTATACACACTGAATCGAAAATTTTAAGGTATATTGTAATTTTGATATAAATTAGATATAATAGATAATATTTATACTTTCTGAAATGATGTGACGCACTTTAATGAAGTGATCATGTAAACATTGCGTGTAACATCAAGTGGCATACAAGTAAAATAATTTCAAAAAATTTAATCAATGAAAGCAATTAATTTGCACCTAAAATTGTAGAAAGAATTATCGAATGTTAAGGTTAGTTATATGCTACGCCATCGGAAAGTTACTCCAGTGGACTTTTGTTTGTTTGGCGGAAATTAAAATCGTAGCACCGTGGAGTGAGGGGACTCACTCAGAACAGGAAGGCCGAGCTGTAAGCTTATTCCATTTTTGAGTTTGAAGATCTATGTCAGAGGGTTGCCTAGCGACGGAAAAGATGGACGGATTTGATAATTGTGATTAAGGAAAATTGGAAAATATAATGTGTAAACCTGGTGTGTTCGAATATTATTTAAAGATCCTATGATCCTTTAACTGGGCCTTCACTATTAAGGCATTTTCAAAACCAAATTTGGTTTTGCAAGCCATATTCGCTTACATAGTCGGCTCTAGCCGGGACCGCCGTTGACAGACACGTCAAAGAGGATATATATAACATCATCATCATCATCACTGTCCCACTACGGATTTGTTATATTCAAATAATATGTAAGTGATAATAACCAAGACCGATTGCTTGTTCTCATAATTTTTACAAAACATTAAAACGCACTTGTAATAGAAAAATTCAATAGGTGCCTAGCATATCTTGGCCTAAGGAATCGAACCCAAAACTGAGTGAGCAGCTAAAGACCGCAATAACTAAAGCAAAGAGGCAGTTATTTTTTACTGTAATAGGTATCTTTCAGTTATTTCAAAGCTAATGAGTTTATCGCCTTCACGCCTTCTTCCCGGACGTTTTTCCTAACGACCCTTCCAATTTGGATGGACACAGATCTGAATTCCCAAAAGATTGGGGTGACTTTATCTAAAAAGATTTATAACAGTTAGTAGGTTTAAATTCAAAGATTTATTTCTATTTAAATCATGACACGTGCCACGTATAAAGTATTCATCATCATCATCATGATTAACCCATTAATGGCTCATTACAGAGCACGGGTCTCCTCTCAATATGAGAAGGGTTTGGCCATAGTCCACCACGCTGGCCATGTGCGGATTGGCAGACTTCACACGCCTTTGAGAACATTATGGAGAACTCACAGGCGTGTAGGTTTCCTCACGATGTTTTCCTTCACCGTTGAAGCAAGTGATATTTTAATTTTTTTTTAAACGCACATAAGTCCGAAAAGTTAGAGGTGCGTGCCCGGATTCGAACCGCCGACCTCTGATTAGGAGGCTGACGCCCTAACCACTAGGCTATCACAGCTTTATAAGGTATTATGATTATTTTAATACTAAGCCGTCTTTTATAAAATCGAAGTGTAAATAGTACATCTATTTACATACGTACAATTTTAATCTGTAATACCACGGAATGGGCAAAACTACCTACTTAGACTCTTGATGGCTAGTTGGACGGAGAGGTAAGAGAGCATACAATGTAATTATGAAAAGGTTTCAAGGACACCGATAATTCTAGTTTTAGATAAATGTGTGTGTAATTAAATAACATTTCCTATTTCAGATTTTTTATGCAAACGTCACCTTACAAACAAACTAAGTTTGTTGTGGGCTTCTTCTTAGACCGGGGCGCGTTTGGAACCCTCATAGCTTTAGTTTTAAGTTTACGAATGTAGTTACCATCAAATCACTACTATGTAAATTATTTACGCGTCAAAAGTGACTATTTGTATAAAGATTATTTTGAATTTGAATTTGACCATCAACCGTGATGTACTAATGTTATATATATATATATGTATATTTATATTTATTACTCAACAGCACATTAATACGTACTCGCATTAATGTGATGTGTGTGTGAGCGAGTGGGTGACTGATATATATTTTATTACAATATTATCTCGAGCTGTAGTCTTTTATCTATTGCCACAGTAATTCGTGACGACATTTCGCCCTAAATATAAACATAACCATGTTATGGTTGTAACCGCGTATTTTTATGAAAACTTTGCGAGTATAACTGGTCAGTTATTTATATCTCTAAAGGTTTCCAGGAGAACGCTGTGGAATGTCTGTTATTATCAAGAATACTTCATCATCAGGATCAACCCATTCTCGACTCACTACAGAGCACGGGTCTCCTCTGAATGAGAAGGGTTTGGCCATAGTCCACCACGCCGGCCATGTGCGGATTGGCAGACTTCCAACCTACCTAATACATATACAATTCAAAACATTCAGTCATTGAGGAGATGTTTACTGCCGTATGCCTGGAATGAATATTTAATCTTATTTAAATCTTCGATCGCAGATTCAATTTGTTAGTGCTATTACTACTGGTCCCTGTCTATGAGAATGTCTGTATTAACTTCATTATTAGATCTAAAGATTTTTTATTAGTTTTATTATTATTCGTATGTCGGTATATTAACTAAACACATGGGTAGTAAGGAGTATACCAACGAACATGCTTTACATTTTAGATTTATGATACGAGGTATATTATCATAGTGTACCTATTAGCGGCCTAAGGGTTTAAAGTTCACTGATCACGCAACCCCATAATTAGCCTCAAATTATACTGACTGAATGGTTAGACTTGACCGCTCTTCGCAGAATGGATTCGGCAGCTTTGAGTTAAGGTACCCATCAACTTAATGCGAGATGTATACATCGCCCTTAGCTTTACCTCTCGCTCTTGGCCTTTCCACTTAAGAAACATTTAAAACGAGACAAAATTATGTTTCTGACATAAATGGTCTCGTTTTAATCGTACTATTGCTTGCCTTAATAAATGCAAGTTTTAAAGTATGGTAGTGGTTTTATCTGTGAATTTTGTTGTAAATTTATGTTATGAACGAAATTTATTAAACTCGTAGCTGTATATGCTGCAATGGATGCTTGGCCAGTTCAGTATAGATAGTGGACAAAACTTTTTATAATTTCATACAATTTCAATTTAACATCCGTTAAAATATGTCATGCATATTGTGGGGCGTCATGATTGTAGGTATCAGTAACAGGTGTTAGTCGACGCAGACCTTAAAGGTAACTAAGAAATCCGGAATATAGGATAACGCCAATATTTGCTTGGATAGAGGCGGAGCCCATTATTGGCAAACTAATCAGGTTTGGCAATTCATTAAGGATCATGATCAACCCATTACCGGCTCACTACGGAGCACAGGTCTCCTCTCAATATGAGAAGGATTTAGCCATAGTCCACCACGCTGGCCATGTGCGGATTGGCAGACTTCACACGCCTTTGAGAACATTATGGAGAACTCTTCATAATGTTCTCAAAGGCGTTTCCTCACGATGTTTTCCTTCACGGTTGAAGCAAGTGATATTTTTTTTTTTAAACACAATGACTCGGAAAAGTTAGAGGTGCGTGCCCGGATTCGAACCGCCGACCTCGGATTAGGAGGCTGACGCCCTAACCAGTCGGCTATCACCGCTTCCGCATACTAAATCGCTATTAGGTATCTATTCTGTGGTGCAACACAGAGCTCTGGAGCTTACCCTTTTGACTACAATAACGTCTATAGATATTCAGCGCATTTGCATATAACGACATCCTGTGAACGTTCGACTTACCACAACCGAGCGTGTGTAGACACTGTACGAATATGTCATCAACATTCTGGGACCACTTGGGAGCACTGGATCGTGATGTGCAATATGAACATATTTTTTATAATTTTACTGGTGTGTACATTTCAATAAAGTTTTTTTTTATTAATTTAATCTGTTATTGAAAAGCTCCTTGTATTGTTTGAATCCTCTTTGACACCAAAGAATTACAATATCAAATCCAATAATCAAGGCTTAAAACTTTATGAACATATTTAACATTATGAACATATTTTTTAATTTTACTGTTTTGTACATTAATAAAGTTTTTTTTTATTAATTTAATCTGTTATTGAATAGCTCCTTGTATTGTTTGAATCCTCTTTGACACCTAGGATAACAATATCAAATCCAATAATCAAGGCTTACAACTTTGTATCCTCAATGGATTAACATATATTTGATATGATAATCCTTATAACCTCTACTGACAAATTATCAACGTCTGCGTAAATTCATTCCTATAATTTTTATGGCAAAATCATATCATGCGTTCTGAGATTGGTCCCACATTTGCGTACCACCGCGTATGCGGATTTCCGCTTGCGAGTAAGGTGATTATAGGTGTAGGGTAACTTACTTATAATATTATAATGGACGATAACATTTGACGCCTACTATATTGGAGGATTCCTGTACATTAAATAACTGATCACAGAGAATTATAATATCTTATATAGAACCTAAGACTGTTTCCATTTTTGTCCGTCTGTTTGACAAACTACTAAACATTTTCAAAAATACCAGTGAAATATCTTATGCGTCATTTCATGATTATCTCATGTGTCATTCCTGTTCCCGTGCCCGTTTTCTGTCCTTTCCACTATAGCTGTAGTTATAGCTTATCCACCTTAAACTCATGTCTTGATAAATACCGTGGGAACCATTTTTTTTTTTCAAGCTAAAAAGTAGTCTATGTATTAACCCGGGTTTATTCTATCTCCGTTAGAAAATTCAGCCAAATTGGTTCTGTGAGTAGTAATCATCATACACAACAAACAAACTTTCGCCTGTATAATATAAGTGACGTCTAAGCTAGAATGGTTGCAGACAAGATTCGCCTCGTTACGTCAAAATAGGTAAAAATTGTTTAACTTACTCGTATATCTCTACAAGCCTAACATGACCAGGTAACTTGATTTTTCCGTATATCAGACTCACAGAAACTGATCACGGGTGGTCCCGTTAGCTAGTATTTCAATAATTGGTCTCTCAAACGCTAATAGCTTACAACTGCAGCATGTTACGAATCAAAGCGACTAAAAGAGTGTACTGAAAAAATTCGATGAAAATTCATTAGGGTAGGGTATCAAAAGATACCAATATAGTTGTATGTATACCAAATGTCTCTGTATACCAAAACTTATTACTACTTCATCATAATCAACCCATTACCGGCTCACTACTGAGCACGGGTCTCCTCTCAATACGAGAAAGGTTTGGCCATAGTCCACCACGCTGGCCATGTGCGGATTGGCAGACTTCACACGCCTTTGAGAACATTATGGAGAACTCTCAGGCGTGCAGGTTTCCTCACGATATTTTCCTTCACCGTTGAAGCAAGTGATATTTTAATTTTTATTTTTAATAATAGATATTTTAAAACAATGTCGATAATTATCATGTCAAGTGCCCAAAAAAGTATTTAAAATAGGCAAATTATTCGTCTCAGTGTACTTGGAGAAGTGGAGCAATAATTTATACATTTTCTTCGTAGGTGCGGAACCCTTAGTGCAGATCGCAATTGACCAGTTTATTTTGTGTACTAGATATACACTGGTATCTCTAAGTTCTCCTGTCCAACTTTCTTTACTCTTGTACTATTCATTAGACGAAAAGTTTATATTGCAATTAACGTTAACTACCTTCAATTAAAAATTGGATCGAGTACAGATTTCTCTGTTAAAAAAATTATGATTATTGCTATTGTAGTGGGTATCTATCGACGTATGAAATGTGTGCGATTTGAGTATCAATAATTCTAAAACCTTTCAAAGCTACAACAAAGTCGTACATAGTTTGTTACACCACATACTAGACGTTTGCTAAATATTTTTTTGGACTATTTTCCATAACATCTGTTACATATTGAACTTTTAAAATGGATTAAATATCAAAGTTCTTATCATTAGTTTGAGATCTAATCTGATACTTAGTACATACGCTTCCAAGTTCGAGAATTTTTTGTTAGATAATAACTACGTTTTTCTTTCAATGAGTTACAATACAAGTCCGGTACACACAAGTAGGAAATTGGCGTTGCCCACCGTACTTCGAAAAACACCTCAAGTCGCAGATTAGATCTGGTCCTTATCACTAACATGTTTAACAGAGTAATCGTTAACACCCATCATCCGAATTGAATCAGCGTGTAGAGTAATCCCTTTTATCTATGATTGGAGGTACATTCCCTGCAATACGGTAATCAATTAACGATATGTCGTTAATTGATTACTGCTGATGATTTGATTCTTATAAGTCTAACTAGCTGACCCGGCAAACGTTGTTTTGCCATAAATTATTTCTAATTTTAGTCGAATTAGAGTGAAAAACATTCACAATAAAGACGAAAATTGTTCAGTTTTCGACCGGAGAGGAAAAATGATTAAATTACTAAAATGGCTATTAAAAAATAAGAGTTGATCGTAGAAAGGTGAAAATTGAGGATTGTATGTATTTTTGTATGTTGTATCATAAAAAAATATAAATTAAAAATTTTGTCTAAAAAATAAAAAATAAAAATTTAGGGGTGAACTACCCCTAACATTTAGGGGGATGAAAAATAGATGTTGGCCGATTCTCATAGATACCGGATAAGCACAAAAAATTTCATCAAAATCGGTCAAGCCGTTTCGGAGGAGTATGGCAACGAAAACTGTGACACGAGAATTTTATATATTAGAGATAACAAATAATAAAAGAAAACATAACTGTCGATCATTCTAATCTAATGGTCAATTGAATAGAATCTTGACTGTAACAAAAAACAGTCTTTTGTCACGGCGTCTCATTTAAAAAGCATAAAAGAAATTTCTACAGGATATTTAAAAACAACCTTAAGAAATTAGGCAAATAGCTACAGAAAGGTGGATGATCTGTTTAGCCTTAAATATTATCATTCTAAAGTGTAATATTATTAGATACACTTTTCTCATGTATTTTTATATTCTTTCTTCTCATGTCTGTATTTATGTATTTATTATAGAAATTATTTATTTATAATATTTTTAATAGTATGTAATTATTAGTATGTATATATGTATAAGTGTTGCGATTTCCCGTCTTTTATTTCTGTCAGCTTCTTACAAAAAGGTGGCCTGGAAGAGATCGCTTTAAGTGATAAGGTCGCCTTTTGCTTTTATTTGATGTATTTCTTGTTGTTCTCTTTTTCCTTTCAATATGTATGCAATAAAATTGTATAAATAAATAAATGTCTTTATAGTAACCAAATTTATAAATGTTGTGTTTACTTTTAAATCGCCACTACATTTAGTAAAATGTTAGGATTAAGTTCTATTTTTAATGTAATTATTTAATTGTAGCCGTAAGTAAACCAAATGAATAAAATAAAGTAACCTTAAAAACGGTACGTACAAAGAACACGACATTTCCGTTTTGAGTTAAAAATTCATCTGAGTTCAAAAGCGAGCTTAAAACTTGGCCACTTTTTATTCTTATTTCTACTCAAAATTACTTTTCAATTAATTATCCACTTTTCAAATAATTTTACATTTATTATATTATGAATACCAAAGTGTGTTCGTTAATATTGTTTTTTATTGGACATATAAGTGCCGGACGAATATAGTAGGTACAACTTGGTGACGATGCAGTCTAAGATTGTCGTGGGCTAACCTGTTTGGGGTATCGTAAACCCATACTCCTAATTGATTTTTGAAACTCAAAATCACTTGGTTACACGTCTCTGTTGGTAGGGTGGTAACTAGCCACGACCGAAGCCTCACCAGACCAGACTCGAGCCGGGAATCGGACCCAGGAACTCCAACTTTGCAATGCGACGATGCAAGCTCTGCGCTACGGAGAACGTCACAATATCTTGCATTATTGACGAACATAGAAAGCATTTTAACCCTAAGGAATCCCGAGGGGCTCCTGCCAATAAAACCCTATAAGAAGAACCTGTTGACGATATTTTGCATAGAAAGCTTGCGTTCGGGATACTAGCATAGAATACCTACTTTTACGTCCAAGAAAAGTCTCATTTCCGTACGATTTTAGAAACAGAACAACTACGGATAAAGTTGGGCGTCACATATATGTAGAATTAGGATGAGGGTGTCGTTGTCGCAACTAAGCCACACCCCCGAGAAAGCAACGTGATGACACAGTATTAATATATAACCCACATTAAGGTGGGTTTAATTATGATGATTATAGTCTCTCTGACTAACTACGGCTCTTTTTGTTTTATTCTTAATGGCGTTACGCAAAATACAGCACTCTCTGAAGTAACAAAAGATGATACAAAAATTTAAAAATTAACCAAAAAAAAAATTATTGTCTGCAAAATATTTCCACACAAACACAAAAAACAGACGAACTAAAAACTGGGAAAATATCATTCACAGATTTCTGAAATTAAATGTTTAACTTAAAATTGCAAACGTTTGTTAATCTAAATAGTGCTGATTTAAATATTACCGATTCACTGAACAATTTGATTTGCTGTAATAATAAACACTGAAAAGATAATCGGATCGTTATATTTATTGACTATTGAATTAATATTCAATTATGTGTAAATTTTGAATGGTTAAAATATATCACTGGTATAATGTATAGACGTATTTGCATCGAATATATAATTTGTGTAAGCTGTGATAGCCTAGTCGTTAGAACGTCAGCCTCCTAAACAGAGGTCGGGGTTCGAACACCTTTAACTTTTCGTAGTTATGTGCGTTTTAAAGCAATCAAACATCACTTGCTTCAACGGTGAAGGAAAACATCGTGAGGAAACCTGCATGCCTGAGAGTTCTCCATAATGTTCTCAAAGGCATGTGAAGTCTGCCAATACGCACAAGGCCAGCGTGGTGGACCACACAACACAAACCTTTCTCATATTGAGAGGAAACCCGTGCTCTGTAGTGAGCCGAGAACGGGTTGTACTGATCTGATGATATAATTTGTGCACATTAAGTTTTATGTAAATTTATTTGCAAAGAGTTATTCACTCATGAGAGAGGGTTATACAGATCTGAAATTTATCCTGCTACTCCAAAATATTGACTAGGTTGACGGTAGTAGATAATTACCGATCAATAATTTAATTGATAATTTACTGTCAGCCTCAAAAAAGTTTCCGTAATATACAAGAACTTGCTTAAGAGTTGGCAGCCTATTGTCATCAGTCTGCTACTAAGAAAACCTATGAGCCAGTAGGTACTTCTCAACCAAAAGAGCTATATAGGTTCCGCATGATCTTATTTTAATTGAGAACTACAATTACAAAGTTAAATCCAACATTTTCATAACAATAAGTGATTTATTTTCTGTTAGTGTTTGTATGAGATGTCAAATTAGCAATGAAAACAAGCACAACATTCTTTATTCGGCTTCTGATTAAGCTCATAGTAAAAACTTAAACTGTTAGGCAAAAAGTTTTACCTTTTGAGCGTAATATCGTCTATTACTCACGTGGAGAGTTCATGAGAGTAAAAATTTTACAATGAATGAATGTGCTATTTTTTTTTTCGCAGCTTTAAATTAAATTTATGTTAAGAAGTATTTGAAGTATAAACACAGAACATCGTTAAAGTTGTACTAAATATACAGCACCTAGTTAATTTTTAAGTTTTCCTTTAATATATTTATACCTACCTACCGACTAAAACACTTCCTATTCAATCTTGGTTTTAAAAACACCATATATGTCTTTATACTACATACCTTTCTTATTTTTCTTTTAATCATAGTTAGTTATAGATAAAGCCGCCTTTGAGATTTTGAGACAAAAGATGTCCATCTAATTAGTAATTTTAATATTCTCCGAAAGGTGGTTTCAAAACGAAGCCCCTCAATTCTTTTATCGTAATAATTTGGCTATCGGCTTTGTACCACAGACTTACGTAGGTAATATTTGTGTTGAAGTTAACTAATAAGTCTCTTATTTAAAAGTCTCATTTAATTACGTGGCATAGTATAGTATTATAAAGTTGGAGATTCCGGGCTCGGATCTAGTTAAGTGAGAGGCTTCGGCCGCGGTTAGTTTCCAATCCTACTGGCAAATAAATGCCGCCGAGCGTTCAGCTGGCAACGCATCGAGGGCTCCTCTGGTGCTGCAGATGATGATAAAAAAGATCGAGGTCTTGATAGACGGACAAAGCACAATTTAATCTAAGTAAACTCTAAGACCTCTATTGGATAGGTTAAATATTAGATAGATAGATATCTATCTCATGAATGGATTTATAGATGGATAAATCTATCTATCTAATATTCATTTATAAAGTCTTTTCTGCACACAAATTATTAAGAAATAACAACATAGAATATTTCGTACACATAAGCATGCTAAGGCGGCCTTATTGCTATCTTTTGGGGAAAGAAGTCACTGAAGGAAAAGGGTAGCGACGCAATATGTACTAAATATAATTAGTTAAAAATAAAGTATACAAATACATATTTTTATGAATACATATTATCGGTAATTATTATCCATATATTAGTGAAGCCTTACCTAAAAGCGCCATCACCCCTGGTCCTTAGCTCACTTACATAATACACGATACATCTATTTACCTCAAGCGAGTGTTAAGTCCTAAAATATTCTTACATCCTACTATCAATATTCGCATTTTGTTCCCAAGCTAATGGATTACCATTTTCGGAGTCTTGCATTTACCTAATGACAAAGTGTCTGAGAGAGTCTTATAAGCAAGCCTGTTTTGCCGAGAACGTACCTAACTAGTATCGAATATATAATAGGTATATTTTCTACTAAGGATTACTGATCTAAACGACCTCCGTGGCGCAGGACGGGTAACGCTGTCGCATTATAAAGTTGGAGGTCCTAAGTTCGATCTCTGGCTCGAGTCTGGACCACCCGACTCGTTGTTACGACAAAAGACGGTTCAACCTTTCCAGAGGTTTCAACAGACAATAACAGAGAAAAATGTTATAAAACTTCTCTTTATTTTCAAGGCTTTCTATGAAGCAGTTATCGCGAAATTTAAAACGTAGGTACCTAAATTTTTATTATTGTGTATGTTTAGATTAAAAAGAACTATTAATTTAGCAGATTTTAATGCTTTTACTACAAAGACAGAAGAATTAATCTTCCGACCTCCGTTTCACACAACGATGGCAAAGCGTGCATGAAACCAATTTGGTATTCTCAACCATGCTTGCTCGATTCGAGCAATAGAGATAGATCATAGGAACATTCTAAATTTCCAAAATTATTGACTTTTAACTTTTGCATATCTTCAATCATCATAGTTTACAAACTTTAAAAAAATTATCCAAAGATTCAGCTCATTCTGATTCATTTTGTTTTAATAAATGTTTGTCGGGAATATACCTACATTACTATTAATTTATAAAGCGATTGAACTAAACCAAACACTAACTCCAAGACCAACTTACCACTATAATAAGTGAAAATGGTATATATTATATTAAAACTTTATATGAGATTGAGGTGCTCAAATGCAGAGACAAACCGATAATTCGACAGAAATTGTAAAAATAATTATTTTGGATTTTACAAAGACCTCCCATAATATTTTCTATCAAATAATAATTTTACGTAAAATAGAAAATAATTTACAGTGACATTATGGATGAAGGAATTTACCCACCTATCTTTATTATAAAACATCGCAACAATATAATTTATATTTCAGCTGTCTACTCTAAGATGTCTTACATAAATAGAAAAATAATTTTACGTAAAATGGAAATTAATTTATAGTGACATTATGGCTGAAGAAATTTACCCACCTATTTTTATTTTAAAACCTCGCAACAGCATAATTTATATTTCAGCTGTCTATAACTATTCGTCAGTATATACTACTTAAGACGGAAACAGTAACAGTTTCCCCTTCCCCTTAGATTTCTTGGAATGTGGTTTTCCAGGAATCTACAGGGAAATGGAATTGCCAACCGCAACAAGTGAACCGCATGCAAGATTGTAAACGCTCCTAATTATAATACAGGTATAGACTACGTGGAACGAAATGTTTGTAGAATTCAATATCTTTTCATCGCTGTTATTTAACTTAGGTCGAGTGATAAGATCAAATAGATCACGAAGTCCTGGTTCGATATCCGGGTCGTGGCACATTTTTTTAGGTACCTTTTGGGTTTTTTGCACAAGATATTTTCGGTACCCATTTAAGAATTTGCATTGTACACTCCCAAGTCTTGGAGATTCCAGATCCGAAAGCCACTGGATCGAAGCTTTATGACTCTCTCTTCTAAACTAAAGATGAATACCCAGAGTTTAATTAGTTTCATAAGTGATTCAAAGGTAACCCACGTAAAATAGCAAACATTTAAACATGCAATTCTATATTTGTGTTATTAAAAATTAAAAATTTAAGCCATAAATGAGTTTTTATGTATCCCTAATCATAAAATGTCTAGAACATTCCGTACCAAGTAAACGCAATCAAAAATATCTTCGAACTTGAAAAGAAAAAAAAAATTAATCAGATCTTTGCATCACATAATTAGCTTTTTCAGATTATGTTGCTTGGGCTAATTGCGAAACGCTTGCGATAGTGCACACTACAATTACCAGCCAGGCTGAACGATCTCAGTAAGATTCTATACTTATTTTATTAAAAGATTTTCTGCATTCCTTTGATAGTTTACTGTATTTATTTGAAGTCCTTTTGATCTCAGGTTGCCTCAAACAAACGCGAGGTCGAGCCTAGATAAGAATAAACGATAAGCCTGCGGCTGCTCAATCCCCAACATCTTTACCATCTCTCTACTCCAAATGTCATGAAAACGTTGCCTTTACAAAGTTAATGTAATACCTTAAAGAAAACCGTGTTTAATTCAACTCCCTTGTGAGGCTGATCAGCGGACCCTATATACTCGCACAATTTACAACGCCACAATATCTTAACGTTACCACCGTATCTATTTACATTAAACAAGAATTTGCATTCTGACTTATAGAAACAAAAAATAAATATATAAACTGTTTTTGACGAAATGTTGCATAAAGACAGTCTGGATCTAAGAGACGGACGGGCATTCCATATCTTAAGAAAACGAACCACACGGTTGATTAAAAAAAAAAAGAAACCTAATATTTTATGTCACAACTTTAGCTAATAATATGCTGCTCTGGTATATCAATAGTTATTAAACCAATTTAGTTTTCACAACTAAAAAACTATTTTTATACTATCACTAAATATCTTTATACTTCCATAGCATTTCTTACGTAACTTTTTTTAATTTATTTTAAACTTCGTGATTTCGATATACAATAGTTTTTCAATGGCCGATTTTAATGGGATCGTGTCTCAATTATTGCCGTGCAAAGCTCATTATATTTGATTCATGATTTTACACAGTAAACTTCTGAATAAATAATTTTACATATTGTACTGTATGATAGGTTTCTTAAATACTAAATATACTTCAACCTATTAAAACACTCTCTCTTCTATACTTTAGTATGCAACATCAACTCGCAATAATGTCTTTTTCGAAATTAGGTTGCCTAAAGTCGCTATGTACATAAGGCCAAATTATAAACTTTTTGTTGTGTTTGATTTTCTTGTTTTTCGTATGCGTGTGTGCCGTACAATAACTGTGATATTTATTCAATCAATCCATAATGGGAACAATATTCATGATGATCAATCTTACAGGCGTTTTCAAACGAATTTGATAAGACATAATAAAAAAAAAATTAAAGAACATTTTTTCCAATGTTTTTTCATAGTAAAAACAGAAATGTGTTTCATATGATCAAACGATTTACATTCTATTGTGTTCCAAACAACGGTAAATAGAAACTTGTAATTGTAGAACTTTTCTATTATTACCTGATGGGAATGTGAAAAGTTCAGCAAAGTTTCTCGCAATCAGATCCACTCTTGATTTTATTCGACCCCTATGGTGAATAATAAACTTTTAGTTTCAACCTTTACGTTTTCGTTGCTTTTTTTTTATCCATTACAAGTTAGCCATTGACGGCAATCTCACCTGGTGTAAGTGATAATGCAGTCTAAGAGAGAGAGAGAGAGAGAGAGAGAGATAACGGGCTTACCTGTTAGAAGTATGGTATGGTAACACCTAATGGATTTCTATGAGACATCGTGCCGGAACGGCCGAAGCCACACTCGAGCCTGGAATCGAACCCAGAACCTCCAAATTTAAAATGTGACAGCGCATGCGTTGCGCCACGGAGGTCAGATTACTAGGAAAGTAATACATTGATATAGAAATTCTAATTAAAAAATATATATATTTGAAATTATATTTTTGTTTTAAAACTTTCTACACGATCAAATTGAAAGGATTTCATACAAATCATAAATGTTTTATACTATCATATTGTGGTTTATCTACAAACACTTATACAAGACAGCATAAAAGCGTTTTTAGTGTCGTTTGGTTGCATAAACAAGAACTTTAAGAGCAAGTGAAAAGTTTATTGCAGTGAAACCTATTGGCGCGCCTTGACAGTAAAATCGACCCAGATGCAGTCGGGGCAAACAATATAACTCTCTTGCGCCATAATGTCCAACTACGTAAATACAACTTTTATGGTATCTTAGAACTATATTTTTTTTAGATTATTTATAAAATAATTAGTAACTCATTCAAAGGAAATTGTATTTTATTTCCTAATAAATTACCTATAAATTAAAATAAATATAAATTCTATCAATAAGTTCAAACTTTTTAGAAACGAAAGCTTATAGAAAAAGGATGTTACGATATTAAGGATTATATAAACGATAAAAAAGCTTGGATGTGAATTACTCTATCTCTATAAGTACTATAATTTATTATTGATTATGTGAGGTGATTACAAAAAAAAAAACCCCGGCTAACTTTGTTGTGGGTTTCTTCTTCTTAGACCAGTGCGCGTTTGGAACCCTCATAGCTTTAGTTTTAAGTTTACGAATGTAGTTATCACCATCAAATCTCTACTATGTAAAGTAATGACGCGTCAAAAGTGCCTTTTAAAGAACTATTTGAATAAAGATTATTAGAATTTGTATTTGAAAATAAAAAAATATCCTATTGAAATCCCAAGAATAGTACATATCCAAAAGATTGTTAGATAATGATAATGTTGAAAATGTATTTGGTCTTTATGTACATGAAGCGTTGGTCGACCCCCAACTAGGTGGACAGACGACATCAGACGAGTCGCAGGGAGCCGCTGGGAGCAAGCGGCCCAAGACCGTGAGCATTGGAACTCCCTACAAAAGACCTATGTCCAGCCGTGGACGTCAATCGGTTGTTAATGATGATGATGATGATATGGTACATGAATACAAGTAAAATAAATAATTATTATTTTACATCTGCCAATATCGTGATGGCCAATTTTAACTTCTAAAAAGTTTTTGTTCAGAAAAAAATCAGGTCTGAGCAAAGTATTGATATATTTTAGAGACATTTATTTCAGAAAAAAGATTAATGGCTGAAATAAAAAATGCTTTTTATTTAGGTTATGCTAGTTGTTAGTCGTGGCTGGTCTGAGAGAGCTCATTTTGTTGAGTAGGAACAATAATTTGGGAGAGTCCGAGAAAGTGGTTTTTCCATTTTCTACTCGTATTCTTCAATAGACTATTACAATAAATATACATAAAATTATCGAAAAATGTTGTCATCCCAAACCTACTCATATCATGGTTAAACTAGAACTTTATTAACCGGCGCGACGTCTCAAAATGTGGAATTTATCAATTTGGACGTTTTTTTATTTTTACATACGAGTATTTTGAATTGACTTTGACGACCTCATTTATAATTTTTGATCTGGTCTGGTACTGACCGAGCGTTAACACGTTCGGGTACGATGACTTGTTGAAACTGAGTAGAAGTATGGGTTAAATATTAACTGGCATACCCATAATTGGTTAACCCGTTACCATCTTAGAATATAATCAATGAAATTGCATTCAAGTGTTAACGTGTAGGAGAATAAAAATTATAATACAAAAACAACATAAAATGTTTTTTTTTTATGAGTCATTACTAAATGTATTTACTTAGCTACATTAGTGTAGGCTTAGTTCACCAAATCGTTCCTCTGTCGTCGATCTACTATATATGTTAAGATCCTTAATTCCCTACCTTTTCATAAAGCGAACATTGAATTCAATGGATTTATTAAAAAGAAAATAGTTTAAAGAGTATAAAAAACATGACAAAATAGAAATCCGAACTAGAATGCTTTTTAAGTTTTTTGCATTTTCATCGGTCCTAGATAGTAAAGTATGAAATTAAACCGACGTTTTGAAGCGGGTGAAAATCACGTACAAAGATTCCGTTACAAACATACTAAGCTAATAAAATCGTGTTACAAAAGAGTTGGTAACACCTAAACAACAAAATTAAATAGATATCTCCTTCTTATAAACTGATCTAAAACCAGGATAATTAATTATCGGTACGTCTGTAAAACAATTGTATTTGATATCTGTTCGCGAATAACTCCTTTGATCGCAAACCGATTCGAATTATTAATTGAAATCTACGTAATTCTACGATCCTTGCTCTCGTAACGTATCGTGGTCTATAATAAAATCAATCTAACTTACATTAGTTATAAGTACTAAGACGGGTAATTATTTCTAAGAAACAAAGGCTGAACAAAGTTTTTGCCGATCCCACAAGCAAAGTTACAAAACAAAAATTACGGAAACAACAATCCTCTAATACCCTGTTGCGTGCCGGTATTTACGACTATGGCAATATTGTACAGGCGTCGGGTAGAAATCACAGTTAAAGCTCGCTCAGGTTTAGAAATACGCTTTCTCTCAATGTTTATTTCAAGCAAATAAAAGTCTGGATAAAAAAGCTTGTAAGATATCGGTAATGCTCCAAAGTGCTCGTTAAGCGTCTAATCTTTCATTTCTATTATGAAGTATTCTTACTTAATGCACAACTATTAAGTGCGAGATCGCAGATATTTATTTTAAGTAGATAGTACTCACTCGTGTCGCACAAAATTGATTCATTTGAAATATACCTAATTTATTCTTAGACAAATTTTACTGACATGTTTGTCGGGGAGAACAACATCGGTTTCTCTTTAACACCATTTTACAATTTCACAAACAGTTTTTCAACCTTAAGAAGTAATTAAGGTACGGTCCGTAAATAAGAGCCTTTAATGCGGGAAAAAAATCATTTTTCTTGCGGCAGATAAAGTCTATTCTGTGTATAGACGGAGGTGGAGATGGGAAATGATAAAGCTCGAGGAACATGTTGTGGCCGATGCTGAAAGTACGGTTGATAGGATAGAAAGGAATAAGGTAATTGTGAGGGCAGTAAACAGGCTCCGTCGCCTACACCTGTTTAAAGCGAACGAGTAATATAATTGACTACAAACAAAACTGATCCCCGGCATGCAATTTAGCATTTTCGGCGTACTGTACGTTTTCAGTTCCATTTAAAGAATTTTTAATTAGATAGATTTAACAGTCATGAAAAAATCGTAAGGAAACCTACATGCCTAAAAGCTCTCCATAATGTTCTCAAAAGCGTGTGAGTCTAGCAACAAGCATTTCCACAGCATATTGGATTATGGCCACAACCGTCACATGTTGAAAGAAGACCCGTGCCAATGAGCAAGTAATGATCATTATGATAAAAAAATATAAATCCATTCTATCTCTCATATCTAAGTAGTATTGGTAGATTTTTAGTTAAAGAGGATATTTATTTGTTATTAGGTTTCAAAAATTATGTATCGGTATTCAGTACTACACAAGTCTTCGTAACTGAGGGCTTAATTTAACTCAGCCGATGCAGCAGAGGTAGTGGTTAAATGAAGGAAAGTTATAATGAGGAAGTCGAAATAGTAATGTAAAAGTAAAGTGCAGGTTTCCGGGGGCACCGACCGTCGCGACACGCGCCTCGCTCGATATCCCGACCCACTTTCCCGAATTACAGTCGTGCCTGCGTTTATTGTTTTCTAACGCGCCCAGCAACATCAACCCAGTGTACAAAACCCTCCTCAAGATAAAGGGGAGCGATAAATAGTTTCAACAGTCTCAATTTCATTTATTCATCAACCAATGTCAATATACCAGTTTTTGACGGACTATAAGTCTTAAAAGAACAAAGAATGATTGAAAGCTTAAGGCTAAAATGTCGTGGGTATGAGCGAGTAAGCATATATATATATATATATATATATATATATATATATATATATATATATAGGTGGCACAAATATCCAACCGCGGAAACAGTAACTTTTCGTTTAACTTTTTTTCCCTTATTGGCATGGCAACGGAACCCTTCCGACACACATATCTAGAATTTTTATAAAGATATATATATATATATATATATATATATATATATAAAATTTTACTGAAAGAATACTTCATGTTACTAAAATAAAGCATAAACTGCATTAATATATATCTGTTAAAAACCATCTAAAATTAACTTTATTAATGAAATCGGTTATAGAATGAATAGATTTTAATTGCGTAATATTTTGCGTTGCAACGATTATATCAGTATCTAGCTAAAATGACAACCAAATTAAAACTTTGGAGGCATGTGCTAGCCAATATGATTCCTGTTCTTTACTTACGCCGGCAAAATTCGGCTTTCTCATTGGTTGACAACATGGAGTCATCAATGGCGCAAATGCAAATGGCAAAATTATTATCTTTTATCCGCCAAACAGCATAAACTATTGCTATATTCTATTGCTAAATCCATAATGACTTCATTATTATTATTATTTTCACAACGTTAACGAATTATACGAATAATGAAAATCATTATTATCAGCGTATAAATGTCGAACTACTCGGCATAGAGCAGAGGCTTACTCACGCGTAACTAAAGGAGGTAAACACCTACTTTATTCAACGATATTGGAAAACTTGGGGCTTTTACAAGGTTTATCAATCAATATAACAATTTTAATTAGACTCACAAATGTCTGCTTGAAATAGACTTTCGAATGTTTCAATAATTGTCAGAATATTTGATTAATCGTCGAAGTAAGATTCATAATAAATAAGTTTCAAGTTAAGAATTCATATATTGTTGTTATTATATTGGTAAGCAGTTCTGTTGCCGATTTGTTCTGGATAGCGGTCTGGACTCGAAAAAAGAAACATAAAAGGTGTTATAATCCTCATCATCATCATCAACATTATCAACACATTCTCGGCTCACTACAGAGCACGGGTCTACTTTCAATATGAGAAGGGTTTGACCATAGTCTACAACGCTGGACATGTGCGAATTAGCAGACTTCACACGCCTTTGAGAACATTATGGCGCGCAGGTTTCCTCACCATGTTTTCCTTCACCGTTGAAGCAAGTGATAATTTAATTGCTTAAAAACACACGTTACTCCGAAAAGCTATGGGTACACGGGTTCGAACCCCCGACCTCTGATTAGGAGGCTGACGTCCTAACCACTAAGCTATCAACAACTTCACTAGGCTATCATAGCTTCGTGTTATATTTCCAATCATTTTCCTTACCCCACATTGCAAACTGGAATTAGTCTAGCTAACATATGTGACTTAAATAAGCATTATAACTTGTTCACAAATGATAACCTTAGATTTCACACTGCTTCGTCAGATCACAAATTGCACTGACACTAATTCCTGACCGCGCCTGGCCGGAATGAACGCCATAATGCGAGTCACGCCAGCAATGCCATGATAAGATGGCTCGCTCGTTAAGTTGGGGATAATTTCCTCGTTAACTGGAAATGCATGGCCAATAGGAAAACTACCGCTTCAACGAGAGCTATGCGCCATGGGGAGTCTATAATTAGGTATCTAGAAGAAGCAAACTTTTTCTTGAGCATACTAGAAAATGTAAGCGCTGTACAGTGATGGTAAAATAGGCTACATTGTTAAAAATCTCATACTTAGCTGAGCAAATTAAGTATGAACTTCTTCAATATTTAAATAAATGTTTTATAATATCGTGAAATAATATTAGTTATATAGATAACAAGTAGTCACTGAATAAGTGACCCTCTTAGGGAGTGCTTAAATTCCTTGTCAGTTCTTTTTGACACAATGATAATATGCTCAACGTGGCAAAAAATAAAAATTACTAGACAATTTATGCCTGGCATTATTTTTTTAATTGTACACATATCCTTACTAATAATGTAAATGCAAATGTGAGTTTGTTTGCTTATAATGCTTTTACACCTAAACTACTGAACCGATTTTTTAAAATCCTTTCATTAAGGGAATATGTTATCCCCGTTATCCCGCGGGAACGCAAATAACGCGGGTGAAACCATGAAGCGCAGTTCTTATATTATATTTATCACTGTAAAGGCTAAATGCGCACTTAATTAAAATGTTTTAAATAAGTACAAGACCGCAGGCTATTAAAATTCTTCAAATGAAAATTAGTTTTCTTGAGTTTATTGTGTCCTCCTATATTAGAAGTACATGGTATATAAGTGACGGTCGAAATAGCAATTAACAGCCTCATTAAGTTAAAAAGGCTCGGCTGACGCCTTGTCTTTTTCTGTGCCTAAACAGTTTGTCTGTTTCAGGCATAGGAGATCACGTAAAATTATCCCGGTTACACTTACTCCTGAGGATAACATTTGTTAATACCAAGAGTTGATTGGCCTCAAAGACCAAGCTCTATATCTGTTTTTTTTAAGGATGCAGTATCCACTGTTACTCTTTTTCCCCCTACAAACTTGCCAGCCCCATCTTATCCAACAACCAATTAAACCATTTCGATCGAAGATGAACTCTAAATTTAGAATATTAATAATATCGAAACTGGAATAAAAAAACAAAGTCTTGTGCTTTTTTTGTATTTTTTTAAGATAGTCATGTCTAAATTCCTCAATAAATCGAATCGAACTCCATAACTATATAAAAAAAAACTTAAAATTAACAATTATTAACAGTGTATTCAATTTACTTAAAATGTTATTATTAATAATAATAAAAACTAATCTCAGAATAGATTTCGTAAAGGTCATATCTTCATTTAGTCTGAGGGTCAACCTAAATATCTAAATTTAACGATCGCCACCTCTTTGTCCATTTATAAAATAGTAAGAAAAGGTTCGAAAATACTTTGACACTTATTTATTACACGTGTAAACAGACTAAAAGGTTAGAAACAAATGGTTTTAAGGACTTTCCTCAATCAACAATCCTATTTGAACTTTCATGTCCTGATAACAGGTTTCCTTCTGGGCTTTTAAGACAATTGCAAAATGGCTTGACAATAACATATGGTCTATGCTGTTCTAGCAGAATTATACACCATATGTTAGGGGCAAGTGTAAATGTTGCGATAGACAATAAAATAACAATGGCAATCCTACAAAATGTTGTTCTTAGGTATTTGGCTTTTTATAACTTGTTACAAAATAACGGAACGTAAATATTCAACTTTAGACCGACATTTTCATAACTTTCATCTTAGTTAAAAAGTTATTTTACTTATAAAAGTACAACTCATGACAATTCAGTTGCAAAAAAAACCAATACTTTTGCTCTATTTTTAGGATTTTTTGAGATATATGGATAAATTCCTAAAGAAATCGAATTGAGCTACATAACTATAAAAAATCGAGGAGCATCATACATGCTCATGAATTAATGAAAAGAAAATATGTTTTTACCATCATTACTTTACCAACATTACCATCCTGATTTGATTCCTGCATTGGCTTATATACAAATTGGCTTACTTAAAATTTAAAAAAAAAACCATGTCGTGTCAAACAAGGGCGTAAGAATTTTGTTTGAATCGAATAGTTCGATATTCAAGTCTGATCTCGAGTAGTTCGAAAAGTATTTCGTAGCTCAAGAGATCCAATACCAAGTATTCGAATCCTTTTAATAGCACCTACAAAGCTCTTGAAATCCTAGGTATATCAGTTTGTTTACAAAATCAAGAGATATTTTAGTAGCCCACAACGAACTTTCGAATACGTTGTAATAGACCTTATTTCATTTTTGCTAACTAGTAGGTACTAATTACCCAACAACCGGTCCAAGATGAAAATTGTTTACTTTTAGGAACCACTTACCATGATTAAGTTAAGTTTATCACGAGTCACTGATAGACACAACATATAAAGATTTATTGAGTAAATGAAAACCAAAATATTTTAATAATCTAAGAGCTTCGATAACGATATTGCTTACCATTGTACGCACAAACTTTTGCCACTGATCGTCTTTAGATTGATGATGATCGATTTTTATTTACCTTCCAACTGCGTAGGCGAAGTTAGACAGAAGTGCCTATAGCTTATCTGTGATCAATAGACATTGGCTTGCGTTAGCAAACTAGATTCACAATCCTTCTCAATAAGTGTCTCCAACAAAATGTCCATTGAGCAGCATTGAGCTGAGTTTTGCACATTATTTTACTTAATAGTTTTTTTTAAATATACATTATATGTTACGACGAAAAACACACATGATGGTAAGTGATGATGCAGTCTAAGATGTCAACAGGCAAACCTGTTGGTAAACCAATATTCCTAATTGGTTTCTACGCAACGTCGTACCGGAACGCAAAATCGCTTGTTTATGGCTTTGTCGGTAGGGTGGTAACTAGCCACGGCCGAAACTTCCCAACAGATCAGAATTGATCCGGGAATTGAACCCATAACCTCCACCTTTATAATGCGAGATCGGTGGTTTATCGGTAAACCAGCGTCTTCTGTACAATACACAATCCACAATCTGGGATAAAAGCCTATAAACTATTATTTTTTGATAAAATTTTGTAAGCTTTTTTAAGAGATTTAAAAATACATAATATGTGTAAAAAACAGTGCTTCGATTTCCTTATAAATAAGTGCCTTGAACTACTGTTGATTATCCTAGTGAATCATAATATAACTTTTACGTTAATACTCGGGTCATAAAACTTTGAAGGCCGCATTGCAACAGTGGGGCGAAAGGGGAGAAGTACGTATCAGGTCTTTGACCTATGATGCTATTAAATCCTGTGCCTAGTATATTTTTGTATCAATCTCTATGAAAAAGCGATTTGCGATCCCCACTTCAACGAGTTTTCAAGTTTTCCGATGTTTTGCTTATTTAATAAATGCCTATAACAGTTTGAATTGCTTAGGTACTACTATTACTACGAAACGGTTATGAAACAGTAACAGTTACGGTTTATGAAATAGTAATGGGTTAGGACTTCGGTCTGCCTTTCAAAGCTCAAGTTCCATCCTCGGCATACACCTCTGACTTTTTGGAGTTACAAATTAACTATCAGCTTTAAAGGTGAAGAAAAACATCTTGTGGTAACCAGCACGCCTGATAAGGTGAAGAAAAACATCTTGTTGGAAACCAGCACGCGTAAGTTGAAATCACTTTGTAATTTAGGGTGGATTGGAATTGAGATCCTCAACGCTGTGCCAACGCGTAATGGTACAGCCTTCATCGATCTTTGTCACTTGTTAACTACGATCAATAATATACTCGATGTACTGTCTATCGGCAAAAAGCTATGTGATAAATAAAATTTGAATCACGAATTTGATGTCTATATATTTATAAGTTTACTAGTAAAAAGCGACGAAATATATTATTTTAAGTACGGACATGTATATTATAACTTAAATTCCTGCAAGCATATTATATGATTATAGCTTCAAGCTTTTGTTTGAACACGCTAATCTCAAAAAGTAAGAGACCTATTTGAAAAAAAAAATTTATAATTATTAATTGAGGAAGGTTTCAGGATAAATAGCATTATTCTTTTTTACTGCGTCCGGAAAATTCAAAAACGCAAATCCGCGTTTTGAAGAAGGTTATGATAATATGTAATACTTTTACTCGGTTAATAATGAAAATACTGCGTAACACAGTTGGTAGTTTTCTATGAGTTCAGTATCTTTTAAATTAGTTCTTAAATTTTAATACTAACTCTTTCGACACAAAGACATTAAAGATATTTTTAAAATAATGAATGTTTAAAATAATCAATAAATCATAAACGTCATTCAAATAATCCTTCATAAAGGCTTATGTTGCGTCAATAACTTATGTTTCATCATCATCATCATGATCAACCCATTACCGGCTCACTACAGAGCGCGGGTCTCCTCTCAACATGAGAAGGGTTTTGGCTATAATCCACCACGCTGGCCATGTGCGGATTGGCAGACTTCACATGCCTTTGAGAACATTATGAAGAACTCTCAGGCGTTTTCTCCTCACGATGTTTTCCTTCACCGTTTGAAGCAAGTGATATTTTAATTGTTTACAAACGCACATAACTCCGAAAAGTTAGAGGTGCGTGCCCGGATTCGAACCGCCGACCACTGATTAGAAGGCTGACGCCCTAACCACTAGGCTATCACCGCATCAACTTATGTTTAATAACCATGAAAATGTATGTTTCAAAACACGTTACGGAGTATCATGTACGTGCTTAAGAGACAATGTAACCTTATTGCTTATCAAGTGCGAGTTAAGCTTGCGGTGTAGACAACAAAGGTTCTTCACCTCTGTGTCACTGGGTCGTGTATCGTTGTAAGACCAGTTTTTACCTGCAACTTTGCTCATGTTAAGTTTGACAATCTCGTGTTTCTGATATCAACTGAAAGACTTCCTTAGTAACTTCTTATTTTCCCTTTTTTTTGGCTTTACACAGATTAGCCAATGTCAAGTTTATAGCAATGGAGAATTGAAGTTAAGGAAAAAAAGCGGGAAACTTCGCACGGCGGACGCGGATCCCTCAAACCTTTCCCAAATTAATACATGTTAACCGTTCAAAAAACTAGCCACTACACAAACGACACCAAAACTATAATGCCCACAACACAACCACCACAAATCCTTTTCAAAATTACTCCCTTAATTTTCTTTACTTTAATGCCTTAGCTGAATATAGTCATTATAACGCTAGGGCCAACTAGGTAGATGTCTGTGGCCGTGACGTCACCGGAAGATATAGCGGCTCAGCCTCGGTGCGGTGATCGTCCCACACGTCACATTTCGGCTGGGCTTCGAGGGACACGGAACTTCGAGCTTGTTGATTTAATTAAGTGATCAATATACCTCATCGACGTGATATTCAGATTTTCACAAATTATGCTAGAATCATGGTTTTTTTCGGGGTGAAAGGTATATATTCTGTATGTTATTCCAGTGTATGATCTATTTTCATTCCAAATTTCAACCAAAATGGAATTGTTAAACAATCGCATCGATTTACGTCAAAATATAAAAAATAATAGATATTTTTTTAAGCGATGATAGTTACCTACCGGAAGCCACTTGTACTTACGTAACGTACGTAGGTGTACGTTACGTTACGTAAGCTTAAATATTTATCAAATAGAAAAGGACTACAACTATAATCAATCATTATTGAGGTAAGGAACAGTAGAAAATTAACACTTCCAATAGTTTTTGACAAAGTAAATATTGAATCAAAATATAAAAAACAAAAATAAGGCAATTAAATATACTGTGTGAAAAATTAAGCAAACAAACTAAACTTAAATTAAAAATGTTAATTCATTGTTCAGAACAGACACACTCTTCCACCTATTTTACTATGTATGAATTATCGACAACCTCCGTGTCACAGTGCGTGCGCTGTCATTATAAAGTTGGAAGGTCCTGGGTTCGATTCCCGACTCGAGTCTAGTGGTGGTTCAGCCGTGTCTAGTGACCACCCTACCGACAAAGAGGTGTGTGCTTAGCGATTTAGCGTTCCGATACGATGTCACGTAGAAAAAAATTAGGAGCGTAGGTTTACCATACTCCTAACAGGTTAACCATCCTAGACAGCATCATCACTTAACATCAGGTGAGGTAGCCGTCAAGGGCTAACTTGTAGTGTTTAAAAAAATATATATATTTCCGTTAAAAGTAATACCAGAAGAATGCTACTTATATCAAAAAATTTAACGCTTTTTTTGCTAGAGTATGTTGTTGCTTGAAATTAAATTCCCGCGTTAAGTTCTAATATGAACGTCCATGAGTCTACAAAAATATTTAATAAATTAAATTGTACTGGTGCTTGTAGTGGAACTACTTAAGGCATCGGGATAAAAGGTAGAGTATAATCTTTTCCATGTTATAGGCTACATGCATGCCAAATTTAATCCAAATCCGTTCACTTTTTGCGTGATTGAGCAACAAACATCCAAACATGACATAACATTTATAATATTAGATAGGATAGATATAGGATATCTTTTATCTTGCTTTTATCTTGAGCACCATATAAGTTATATTGATCTTGAATGCCAGTCCATAAGTCTGCGAGCCCTAATAAGTTTCTGGGGAAATTAATTACATTGATCGATCGATCGTTGCGGTTGTGACCGGATTAAATATCAAGCTAGGAATGGTAAAAGCCTTAACACAATATGACTATTATCACCCATCGTTTTTATTAGTTATTAGCTTATTCAAACGTAATCAGATATTTTATTTCAAAGTAGACACGGGCTGTACTGTTTCTGAACGTCATACAAAAGTGCACGAAATCTTTTTGAATAAAATCGAAGCTTACATCGAACTACTTTAGAGCGTGTCGCGGAAAATATTTCTCACCTCATACTAAACTTCAAAATGTCTATTAACTTTGAAATGCCTTCAAGCAGGTGTTTTAATGTAATATTTGCCAAAATAGAATTATATCGATATGTGTTTATATCGATTGTGTATACTACCCTACTCGAATATTCTTAACATAACTATATTACATTTATTTTACATATTATCGTCTCGTACATTTATTGTTGAAATTAAATGTAACCCACGACTACACTAGAGAATTTCTTGAAAAATGCTATCAAAATCTTTTTCCACCTATCCGAAAAAAGTCTAAATCGAAAACGATTAATAATCTAGAAACCAGAGATTTCTAGATTATTACTTGCCAAGTTGCACTGCCTATGAGAAATCTAGTCATGAAATTTCACACTCCGTGAGCAAAATCTACTGCGTTGTGGCTAAGTTACATGGAATATGCATGACTCTGTCGACATCTTGTAAACTGAGGGTGACAACGTACACGTCCGTTTTATGAGAATAATAAGGAATAGGGGCATTAATAATTAAATATAAAAGTGACGATTACACAATATTTAGTAGAATAAATTTATATTTGATATCATTATTATATTTTTGTTTTGTAACTTGAGAATTTTGTAATTTATAGGTTATTATAGAATGTACCAAATTTGACAGTATTGTGCCGCTTTGGGCCAGCGACTCGATTAAGGTCATCTGGCCACCTAGTTGATGATCTACCGACGCAGCTGCCGGTGGAAGGTAGCGATTCCAGCAACCTACCTCCATCAGTTCTACTACTTACATGATCACACATCGATGCATTGCCATTTTAGCTTAGCACCTCTATGAGCTATTCTGGTAACTCGGGTTCTTCTATGGACAGCTCAATTTTTATTTGATCGCGTAGAGATATTCCGACGATAGATCTCTTCATCGCCACTGAATGTCTCTGAACCTTATGAAGAATGCATAAAACCCTGACCAAGGGGTCAAGTAAAAAGGGATAGAAAAGGTTCTATCCCTTTTTAGGGAGTGGATTTCATGGAGCTACTACTGACTTCGTTGTATATCCGTTTATGTACGGCATATGCTGTGAGATAAACCCATAACACGAACATCACGTGTTAGTATACGATTTAACACCATTCAAAATTGAGACAATGTTTCTACACTAGGATAAAAAAATACTGTTATCTCATTGTATTTTTGTTAATAGAAGTCGTAGAATTGTATCGTATTATTAAGGGCGTGTGATAAACACGTACCTAATAATTAGCTTTTGGTTTTTAATTTATTTTCCAATATTTGTCACATCATATTAGTGATTGAAAAAATTAAAATATCACTTGCGCGTCTGAGAGTTCTCCATAATGTTCTCAAAGGCGTGTGATGTCTGCCAATCCGCACATGGCCAGCGCGGTGGACTATGGCCAAACCCTTCTCATATTGAGAGGAGACCCGTGCTCTGTAGTGAGCCGGTAATGGGTTGATCATGATGATGATGATTAGTGATTGTAAGCTTATCTTATCAATTTAAAGTTAAAAAATGTATTTCGTTGATTGGTGATTGACGACTGTGTTATTTTAATCGCAATGTAGTTAGTTAATACCTTTTTACTTGTTTTTTTTTATTTGTCTATATTCAACCGGGTTTGATGAAACTATTACAAGAATATAGGTACTCGTGGAAGAAAGAATGCAAGAAATCACCAAGTCCACTAATGGGAAAATATGTATCGATTTTGAAGGATCATTTTCAGTTAACTTGGTAAAGTTGCAGGGAATGTTTGAGGCTACTTTATCAATCAATCAATCAATCAGCTTATAGACGCCCACCGGGACATAGGCCTTTCCGAGAGCGCGCCACCACACACGGTCCTCCGCCTTCCTCATCCACCCGCCACCAGCGATCCTTTTCAGGTCGTCGGTCCAGCGAGTAGGTGGTCGTCCTACGCTGCGCTTACCGGTACGCGGTCTCCACTCCAGAACACGTCTGCCCCAACGGCCGTCGGTTCTGCGACAGATATGACCCGCCCACTGCCACTTCAACTTGCTAATCCGTTGGGCTATGTCGGTTACTTTTGTTCTCCTACGTATGTCCTCGTTACGGATTCTATCCCTCAGCGAAACACCCAACATAGCCCTTTCCATAGCACGCTGAGCGATTTTGGACAAGGCCTACCGTAACCTGAATAAAATAACCGGTAACTGTTAAGTTAATATTACAATATTATGAAAGGGACGTTGTATAGGGAGTGTTACAACAATACGTGTATAAGTATCAGTAATACTTGATTTAGAGAAATGTTTGTAATTTCAAGTAAGTATATTTCCATTTTCATATAGAAGCAACCTAATAAAAACGTTTAACCCTAAACAATAATAATGACTTGACATTGACAAGTGTGTGTGTATGAATTGTTATTCTGTGGCGTTAATATTTTTTCTGTGTCATCGTTTGACCGTTTATCCTCAAATGTAAGCGTTATTTATTTCCCTAAAAGTCTTGATTATACAAGAAATTTACAACCTACCTGGCGCCGTGTTGAGCTTTGTGGTTTTATTAATGGGATGTCCCAGATTCGAGTCCCGGAATGGACAATTAGGGAAAATAATAATTTCCATTTTTTTCTGCTCTAGTCATAGGCCATATCCAGCCACAACCCTACCAACAAGACGTGCCGCTAGGCAATTTATCGTAACAATACGATGTCGCGTAGAAACCGATGTGTTTAACATAACCGCAATACCCTTAAAAGGTTAGCCCGCATTTTAAAATGCATCAACACTTTTGACGAGCTCCGTGGCGCAGCGTACGCGCTGTCATATTATAAAATTGGAGGTCCTGGGTTCGATTCCTGGCTCGAGTCTGGCCAGGGTCTGGTGGGAGGCTTCGGCCGTGGCTAGTTACCACCCTACCGACAAAGACGTGTCGCCAAGCGATTTAGCGGTACGATGTCGCGTAGAAACCGATATGGGTTTAACAAACCCCTAACTGGTTAGCAAGCTACCATCTTAGACTGCATCATCGCTTACCATCAGGTGAGATTGCCGTCAAGGGCTAACTTGTAGTGGATAAAAAAAAACTTACCAGCAGATGAAATTGCAGTCGAGGGCTCACTGTCATTGAATAAATATACCAGTTTTTTCATTGTATAACAGTATCATGATGACTTATAACACCCCATCATTGATTTACTACTAGCCGTACATAGCCGTATAATATAACGGCCAGATGTCTAGTGTATTAGACGGGTTGTAATAATGTATAGTTAGTTGGTGACAAATTCTCGCCTTGTTTTTGTATAACGCGCACTATCTACATTCCGACACCCCAACCCGCTCGTAGTTGCGGCTTCTTTGTACTCCCCGAACTTAAGCGCTCCTCTCCGAAAGAGGAGACCTAAGTTTTTTCGAGCCCTAGGGCTAAAAATTTCTTCTGACAGAGCTTCTTTCCAAAGCTCGCCAAACAGCCCAGTTACACTGTGGCAACCAAGAGGGTCTGTAGAGCTAATAGAGAGTCCGAAAAAAAAAAGCTCTATCTACGGCTAGCGGTAAATCAATGCACCCCATCCCCTTCCAACTAAGCCTTGCATAATTTTACTAAGGCTCGGCGCAAACGGGCCACCGACCACAGCCACCGGTGGCTGTCGCGCGCTACCATACCGCCACATTTGCAGTGTCAGAAGCGAGCGACAGCCACCGGTGTTCAGAAGCCGCCACACGTTTAACCCACTCTCTGCTGCGCAGTCTTACGATGGACTCCGACACGGAATGTTTGCTCGCGCTATTGTTAATACGCAGACGACGTAGACAACGCCATCGCCGCCTATATTGGATACATCCAATTTTAACTGGTCCTACAGTAAAACATAACTTGCATTTCGATAATCTACAAAAATATCCAAAAAAGTTTTTTAGACATTTTCGAATGAGTTTGACTACATTTCAAGAACTGCTGTTGGTGTTACAAGATGGATTAATACGGCAAAATACCAGTATGCGGCAAAGCATCAGCCCTGCAGAGAGACTCGCAATCACGTTAAGGTAAGTAAAACACATTTAATATTTAAATAGGTTTAAATAAGTAAAACACATTTAATATTTTAACATTTATTATGATGAGTAAGATCCGTAATTTTAAACTTTAACTGTGACAAGTCGCCCTTGTAATCAATTTTTAAATCATCGTGAATTTATAATTCTCTATGATTCGGTACCAAACATTTCTTCTATTATAGAACTATTATCAATAGAATGGTTTGAATAATTTGACAATGCCGATGGAGAAGACATCGAAGTCGATGTAGTAGCTTGGTTTATTGTATAAGCATTTGTGTTTTGTGAAGAATATACATAAGATGGTGATGAGTAAGATCTGTAATTATGAATAGGTTCATACATTTTGTACTTCTTAATCAGCTGTAACATTTCACCCTTGAAATCAATTTTAAAATCATCATGAATTTTTCTAATATCCGGCAAGACTGACATCAAGAAATCTTTGTCAGGATCCACATGTTCAGGTCTTACACATTTATTTTTTATATTGTCCGATAGTTGTTTCAATATTTCGTTTTCTGATTTATCAATCCTCCTTTTCGTTGCCCTTCTCTTGGAACTGCTCATAGAACAAGTTTCTTCTTCATTTTGTTCCGTTTGTTGTTCTAGTCCTGAATCATTTTCGTTAATCTCTTCATCCTTTGTAGGTCTCACGTTTTTAAGACGTTTCAAAAAAGACAATTGATTAAAATATATATATTCTTTCCTGCCTGATGCTCCAGATCCGCTCTTCTTTTGCTTCCCAATTTCTCTGTTGAAACTATCGCGGAGACTCTTCCACTTTCGTTGCAATGTGGCAGCTGTAACAAATTATATTATTATTCAACAATACTGTATTTAACATAGAAGTTGCTATTTGTTTCAGGTACCTTGGTACCGGATGTTCATTTGGAGATTTTGAAACGACTTACAATCGTGGTGCATCTACAGCGAGAATGATAGTCAAAGAAACGTGCCAACTAATTTGGAATAGGTTAAAAGCAATATGTATACCAGAACCAACGAAGGATATGTGGAACGAAATAGCTAGCGGGTTTCTAGAAAACACTAATTTCCCTAACTGCTTAGGTGCTATCGATGGGAAACATATAAGAATTGTTCACCCATTTGACAGCGGATCCTTATACTACAACTATAAGAATTACTTTTCGATGGTACTTTTGGCGGTTTGTGACTCTAATTACCTTTTCACATTCGTGGATGTTGGTTGTTATGGCAAAGCATCGGATTCAACAATATTTAAAGAGAGTGAATTATTTAAAAGGATTGAAGACAAATCTATTAATATACCTCCAGAAAGACCAGTTGGTAACCGTCAAGCATTAAATTATTCATTTGTTGGTGATGAAGCATTTGGTTTATCCGAACACATGTTGAGACCTTATGCTGGAAGACATTTGTCTTCAGATAAAAAAATATTTAATTATAGACTAAGTCGTGCTAGGCGCTGCATAGAATGTGCATTTGGTATACTTTCCAACAAATGGAGAATACTTCATCGCCCATTAAATACATCTATTGAATTCTCAGAAGACATCGTAAAAACGTGTTGCATTTTGCACAACTTTGTTCGTAAAAGAGATGGTTACAATTTCAAACACACGCTGAATGTAGTCGGATTCGAAAATGTAGAAGATACAGGTACACCAACTTTACGATCATGTACTACACGAGACATATTAAAAGATTACTTTATGAATGAAGGATCAATACCATGGCAAGAAAACAGAATATGAATAAACACGACACAAATTATTGAAAATGTCAACTTACCAGCGGCGCTTTTTTCTTTATTACTTTTGTCCTTGAAATTCTTAATAAATAATTCACAAATCTCTTCCCAGGCTTTTACTTTCTCATTTCTATTGCTATATATATCAGAATGTAAATCCCAAATAGCGGGACGTGAATGAATTTCCGATATGAATCTATCAATATCCATTGAGGCGTCGTGCTCCATGGTGACGCGTGCAATACGTAGAACGTCTAACGGTTAACTGCGCGGGGGGTGGAGCAGTGCGACGGTGGCGGGTGTCGGCGGCTTGTGTGGCCCGTAGCGACCACAAGTGGCGAGTCGCGGACACTGCTGTAGCGAGTGGCCGCCACCGGCTACACGTGTGCGGCGCGTCTATACAAAATATATGAAAAAATGTGTTAAGTCGCTGTCGCTGGCCACCAGTGGCTGTGGTCGGTGGCCCGTTTGCGCCGAGCCTAAAAATAAGTTGAGTCACATATCAGATCGAGTATGTTATGTATGTTTCATGAAACAGGTAATACAATGCAGTACAGTTGCGTGTTTCCCAACAATTATTAACGAGGTGGGTAGTGCATGTTTTACGTTTACATATGTGTTAAATTGGCTTTTAAATTCACATATATGATTGAAGTAATCGCCTGGCGACCCCAATATGCGCTATTGCATATAACTCAGATAACATCGAAGATAGCATGAATCAAAACAGTGAGGTATTACGAATCATTCATCACGAACATCATGGTAAGCCAATAGCGGCTGTGCGGTTGGAATTCTGGTCGTTTTCGTTTATTGCGTTTTGTTATATATATTAATCGTGAGCAACTAGACAGTTGGGTCATCTGAAGTTATAAGTGATTAGCGTCGTCCAATACGCGTCGTCTTGTAACAATCAATCGGTTTCTACTCAGCATCGTACCAGACCGCTAAATCACTTGGCGGAATGTAATTGCCATTAGAGTGGTAAATACCCACGGCTTAAGCCTCTCAATAGGCCATACACGAGCACGGACCTTCTACTTTGTAATACATTACTACCTAACAGAAAAATCACAAGATCATACAATGTTGATAACATATATAACACGAATAGTTCTCTAGCTTATTATATACTAGCTTTTACCCGCGGCTTCGCTCGCATTGAAGCCATTTATTATGTTTCAGAGATCATTACAATAAAAATGGATATACTAACTGATGATACTGAAGATGGAACTATATTTTAACCAACCATTTATTTATCTTTCTTTTTTTATATCCTATGTTATTTCTAATGCCTCCAAGAATATGTGTAAAAAGTTTAGTGACGATTGGTTGAGTAGTTTTTGCGTGAAAGCGTAACAAACATCCAAACATTCACATTTATAATATTAGAAGGATGATGACATATTTTCCACAGCGCTTACTAATAGTTAGGTGTGTTTATTGTTTTGTCCTTCAATCCTGCAGCAATACAAAAAAGGATTGTTGGAAAAAAACTGATTTTTTATATAGATGGAGAGTTTACGGGCTTTCGTAATAGGAGTTTGGTATAGGCTACTTTGGGAGCGAGGTACTGCAGCGAGGAGTACGGCAGGGAGATGTGATCTCTTCGAAGCTGTTTATCGCAACGTTGGAAGATGTCTTCAAGCTTCTGGATTGGAACGGACTAGGCATCAACATCAATGGCGAGTACATCAATCACCTTCGGTTTGCTGATGATGTAGTCGTAATGGCAGAGACTCTGGAAGACCTCGACGCAATGGTCAATGACCTTAGCAGAGTTTCTCAACAGGTAGGCCTACGTATGAACATGAGCAAGACGAAGATTATGTCGAACGCTAATGTTCTGCCTTACCCAGTAATCGTTGAGAACTCTGCACTGGAAATTGTAGACGAGTATGTATACCTGGGACATACGATCCAGTTAGGTAAGTCCAATTTCGAGAAGGAGGTCCGCCGCCGAATTCAGCTCGGGTGGGCAGCGTTTGGGAAACTCCGTGACATCTTTTCGTCCAAAATCCCTCAGTGCCTGAAGACTAAAGTTTTCGAACAGTGCGTGTTGCCAGTGATGACTTACGGCTCTGAAACATGGTCGCTCACTATGGGCCTCATAAGAAGGCTCAGAGTCACTCAACGGGCGATGGAGAGAGCTATGCTGGGAGTATCTCTACGTGATCAAATCAGAAATGAGGAGATCCGTAGAAGAACCAGAGTTACCGACATAGCTCAGCGAATTGCGAAGTTGAAGTGGCAATGGGCGGGGCACATAGCTCGGAGAACCGATGGACGTTGGGGTCCCAAGGTGCTGGAATGGCGACCTCGCACCGGTAAACGTAGCGTTGGTCGACCCCCAACAAGGTGGACAGACGACATCAAACGAGTCGCAGGGAGCCGCTGGATACAAGCGGCCCAAGACCGTGGCCATTGGAACTCCCTACAAAAGACCTATGTCCAGCAGTGGACGTCTATCGGTTGAAGTGATGATGATGATGATGATAGGCTACTTTTACTTCGAAAAACGGAGAACCCCTATGGTTAAATGTGTATGACATTGAAATGATATTATACCCTGCGTGCCTAAAAATGCTTTTGAAACTGGAGCACACTTGTACCATCATCATCATTATCAGCAGTCGATGTAACCACGCCCTCTCAATAGAATAATATTAGACAATTAAGCGTTTCGAGTATTAATTAATTTCATGACATGCAAGAAGTGAATTACTGTACGCTAATTAGCACTGTAATGCATAGAGCTAATGATATTTTAGATTTTAATTAAAGGGAGCTTAATTAATAGGCAAAATTCAATGATAAGTGCAGGATAATGTAAAATGATTTTCATCATACCACTGGAAAGCCTCTTTATATACGGAATCATATAGGAATGCTAAATTTTGACTGCACGTAATTTTCGGTGGGGTGGTAACTGGTAACTCGCGGGAAAGGAATCGCATCGGTGCATCGATCGGAAGAGGCAGTCTTGGTTGCGAAACATCAGGGCTGGGAGAGCGCGTGCCGCTCAGCTTTTCAGCCTCGCGAGAGACGAAGCAAAATATGCCATCCTGACTGCCAACCTTCACTCGTTGGTGAGGCACCTAAAGAAGAAGAAGGTAAGTAGTCCCACCCACCAAAATAGACCAGAAATCATAAATTCCCAATCTCCTTCTGTCGTAGATCGAACCTGGGACCTCCCACCTAAAAGACTACAGTGCTCAACAATGGAAACACTGGAAGTCATCAAAGACAACATATTGGGCTGACTGATTCAGATCTACCTATTGACAGCTAATAAATGAAATGGCTGGTTAACTCAGGTTCGTAATACGATTTCATTTCATAAAAATGCCGCATAGTGTACGGTTACCTTTACATTAAAAATAAAAAACAGTAAATGTTACAAATATTTATTTTAATGTATCCTACTTTTTATCGTATGTCCTAGTATCACGATTTCAAATGACCTTTACAATAAAAATAAAAAAAACAGTAAATATTACAAATATTTTTTTTAATTCATCCTAATTTTTATCGTGTTCTAGTATCACGATTTCAAATGACCTTTACAATGAAAATAAAAAACAATAAATATTACAAATATTTCCTTTAATTCATCCTACTTTTTATCGGTGCTTCAAGTATCACGATTTCAAATTACTCTGTATACAAGTTATGATAGTAATTGGTATTCATGATCATGTGGTGACTCAATAGCACTGCAGAAATGTCTCGAACCTTTTAAAATTTCATCAAATGGGCTAGGTAAAATTAGACTGTAACCCAACATCGCGTGATCACTGAATGAAATTTATTGCCAATCGCAATGTAATCAGCGGGGGGTTTTACGTCAAACAGTTCCTTTACTCAAACATCTGGTATTTTGTGATTATGCGATTGAGAGAGTGATAACTAGCCACAAACAAAGCCTCCCAGACAGACACAACTAGAGAAAATTCTAGAAATAATAAATTCCCTGATTGGCAATACCGTTAATCAAACCCAAGACCAATCCCTTAAAATACTAAACTTTTCCACTGCGACGGAGAGGTCGTGTAGACGTTTCTCGCTAGTTATTTTTCTGCCGAGCTTTTACGAAGCACTACCGCAAAGCGCTCAGGTTCACAAATGCCTTGTGGAAATCCCTGAGAATGTTAAAACCGGTTAAAGGTATGTCTTAACTGCCATATTTATAGTGGTTTTAACGCGTTTCACCTAGAATACGGCATTAACTAACCATTAGCTGAGATCGTAGCGAAGCGCAAACTATTATTCACTAAAGAAACTGGTTTATTCACAGTATAATATTTTAATTTTACCATTATCAACGTATTTATGTGCCTCTGATGGGCACAGGTTTCTTCTTACATACACCAGGCAGTTTCCGCAGGCAGACTTTTTTTTACACACTACAAGTTAGCCCTTGACGGCTATCTCCTGGTGGTAAGTGATGATGTGGGCTTCTTCTTAGACCGGGGCGCGTTTGGAACCCTCGTAGCTTTAGTTTTAAGTTTACGAATGTAGTTATCACCATCAAATCACTACTTTGTAAATTATTGACGCGTCAAAAGCGCCTTTTAAAGGACTATTTGAATAAAGATTATTTGAATTTGTAACCGGGCTAACCGGTATGGTAAGCCCACACTCCGAATTGGTTTCTACGCGAAATCGTGCCGAAACGATTAACCGCTTGGCGACAAGCCTCCCACCAGACGAGACTCGAGCCGGGAATCGAACCCAGGACTTCCATCTTTATAATGCGACAGCGCGCGCACTACGCCATGGAAGTCATCAAGAACTTGACTTGGTTCATGTACCCAACCTTCGATCTTTTTGGTCAGGATAATTCAATATTAGTGACAAAGGTGACAAAGCTCGATCCCGACATGTGCCTCTTACTATTCAGTCCATGGGCATTCGAATAATAAGAATGATTTTAGGTATAATAAATGAAAATATATCAATTTCTTTATGGTTTAAGAAAAAAATCGTGCGGTAACCTTCATGCCAGATAGTTCTCTGTGTTGTGCTCAATGGATATGTCTACCAATACGCACTATGCGAGTATAGTGCACTAAGGCAAAAGCTCTTCTCTGGGAGGAGTCCTGCCCCTTGCAGTGGGCCGGTGAGGGGTTATAATGATCATGAGAATGATGATGATCATTGAACGGTATCGAAAACTGTGGGAGCCCCGTCATCAGTTAAAGATAAGTTCTCCAGTCGGAAAAACACCACGTCATCTCAATGTCTAGTACTTTTAGTCAGTACGAGATACCTACCGCACCTCCCCATGTTGCGTTGGTATCCATGAAGAATTTCCCACGTACAAATATTTTAACAAGGTTCGCTTAAAAATAATTGTTATATTTGCGAACTAAACCCATAACAAAATGTTGAACTTCCCAAATCGAGATTGCCACGATAGGCTCGTTCGGCTGATTGCACGATCCTATTTCTTTGTTCGATGTCATCCTATATCAAGCGTCAATGGCCTTCGACATTCAGTACTATTCATTTTAGGAAACAGATTTTTTTACATAATTTGAATATTTCAATACAATACTTTCGTTTTGATAGGCAGTAGTATCTAAATGATCCATAAAAAGTATATGTATAGTTGTTATAAGAATATGCCATCTACACCGGATCGGACTGGCATCTAGTTGGACGGTGATGGGTTTTGGTGATTATAAATGGAAAAATCATCTCGTCGCTTTATTCGGCTGCTTATAAATCAATAGTTAGAATAAAACAGATTTTAGGAAAATTATTAAACATAAAGGTTGCGTTTTCCTAACATCTATTTCTTTATTTTATTGTTATAGATCGGTTTTTAAATGAAACGGGAATAAATTTGGTAGGTCCAAAATACCTATTTCTTACTGTGATGACTAGCTGTGCAACGCGGTGTCTAACGCCACAAACACTACAACCTTTATCAAAAGATACACTATAGAAATTAAAGGAACTCTCATAATATGCTTCTTCTTTTAATGAGCTTTATCAGTACTGCCTACGCCTTTAAGCTATTTATAATATCTCCTTGCTGTTGGAATGAAGATGACTCAATTAGATACTAATTCCTTCAAACTTTCGCAAAAAATTTTATTCAGTAAATAAAATAAACAAAAAGAAGGTATTTTCGCTGTAGCAGTAGGTACTAAGATAATGAAACAATTAGTTTGTTTTCCCGGCACCGCTCGTGTTGTTTTTCGTTTTTATTTATCACCTCCTCCTCATGAAAAAGCAATTAATTTGGGGTGTTCTGTTTGTGTATTACGTTATGTTGTATTTTACTACTAGATACTAATTCCTTCAAACTTTCGCAAAAAATTTTATTCAGTAAATAAAATAAACAAAAAGAAGGTATTTTCGCTGTAGCAGTAGGTACTAAGATAATGAAACAATTAGTTTGTTTTCCCGGCACCGCTCGTGTTGTTTTTCGTTTTTATTTATCACCTCCTCCTCATGAAAAAGCAATTAATTTGGAATGTTGTGTTTGTGTATTACGTTATGTTGTATTTTACTACTAGATACTAATTCCTTCAAACTTTCGCAAAAAAATTTATTCAGTAAATAAAATAAACATAAAGAAGGTATTTTCGCTGTAGCAGTAGGTACTAAGATAATGAAACAATTAGTTTGTTTTCCCGGCACCGCTCGTGTTGTTTTTCGTTTTTATTTATCACCTCCTCCTCATGAAAAAGCAATTAATTTGGGATGTTGTGTTTGGGTATTACGTTATGTTGTGTTTTGTTTTTACAATATTCAATTAACATTTTTGCGATGAGGTCTGCATTTTGCGCTTCATGAAAATAAAATTGATAGTGAAGTTATTTAAGTCAAAATCTATGCAATCCGCTATTGAATGGATAAAAATCGAATAAGTACTTAGTTTTTCTTTATTACATTTAATACCATTATAAATAATACATGTGTTATGAAAGTTCATCTGCTAGGCCTATAAGCCTCTCTTAATGGAGAGTTATCCAGGGTTATTTTAAAATTAAAATAACATCTTGGATGTCTGAAAGTATTTTTTCTATTTCTATTCGATACCCCATGTTGAATAAGGTACTATGCGAAACCTGGGATTATATTATTGATTGCGAATCCTCATTACTGTGTGACATTCGTATGTTAGACTTTAGGCTTGACGCAATTCCCCGAGTAATATGCGTTTGGTGAATAGTGCAAACTGAATTTAGCGACGGGGCGCCGTTGCCTCAGGTTGGTGGTTGGCAGCAACACTGCCTATTAGCATTTATATTAACCCTTAAGAAAACAGGAATAAAGGTAAATTAGATTAAAGCGCCTTTGTGCTCATAAATATTCCTCACTCTAATAAACTCGCAAGGAGAATAAATCTTTCGTTTATATGCTGGACTTTAAAGAAATTTCCGCTTTCAATTATTACCATAAAATTTTTTTATGCTGAAGCTGTGATAGCCTAGTGGGTAGGATATCTGCTCCTAATCAGAGATCGGGGTTTCGTTCCCGGGCACGCACCTCTAACTTTTCGGAACTATATGCGTGTATAAGCAATTAAAATTTCACTTACTTCAACTGTGAAAACATCGTTAAGAAACATGCATGCCTGAGAGTTTTCCATATTTTCTCAAAAGCGTGTGAAGTCGGCCAATCCGCGCATGGCAAACCCTTCTCATATTGAGAGAAAACCCGTGCTCTATAGTGAGCCAAATATGTTGTGTTAGTAGTTGAATATGACAGTTAAATCTGCGTTAATTCTAAATCATTCTATTGCGTTGATTAAGTGACTTTATCGTTTATGTGCCTCGAAAAGGACTTTAAGCCGCCTTTCCCGATCATTATTATTAACACCTTATAATCACTAAAAAACAAGTATTACTAAGCCCACTTATCTACAATAGATCAATATGATAAGACAATAATATAATTCTCTTTCTCCGGTGAGAGTTATGGTACGTGCCCAGCTGTGAGACATAAAAAGACTGAAGATAAAAAGTAAGACACGGCGTAACCCGCAGTGGAGCGGGAGGCGAAGCTATTTATCTCTCTTATAAGAAGAATCCTGTATAGGCATCAATAAAAAATGTACTAGATATGCAGTCCATACAAAATCTAGCGGTAAATTGCCTTGGTTTTGTTAATTGCAATGGATAACCTTTTAATCGTTAATAATAAAAAATGTTACTTAAACATATATATAAATATAAATAGTTACTTTAACTAAAATAAGATATTTCGTCAATTTAATTGCTAAATTAATGGCTTTGTGCACCTCAGGCATGAACCAATTGGTTTCGTCACTTAAACATATGTGAGCCAGTTCATTACGAAGAGGTATACGTAGAAGTATGGTCCCGCGTTGGATTACCGACTCGAGACTTGTCTGATCTGGTGGTTAAAGCTTTGGCCGCGGCTAGTTACCACCATACTGGCAAAGACATTTATCGTTTCAGTATAATGCCAATCTGTAACCAATTTGAAGGCTCATGCATCAGACTCTTCTGGTTCCGCAGATATGCATGTTCATGATAATAACATAGAATCAGGTGACCCGTTTGAGGAAAAAAAAAACTAACATAAATAGACACTAAATTACCGAGTGATTTCTTATTTTAGACTACCGCTTTATGACGACTGATAGCAGAGCTGGTATTTTATTCATCCTGTGTATAGAGCTGATTAATCATAACTAAGTTGTATGCCAATCAGTAGTAACGTAATAACTAATAATTTCATTATTTTCACATAGAATCACAAAGTGGAATCTGCGCAACAAACGTCGCCGCTCTCTTGACACTCCACTTGAGAAGGCAATTAAGGAAGTGTTACAGTCTCAACGCTCATTTGCCCATTTCATATTCTTTTTGTATTTAGACTTCAAGAAGTTACGCAAACGGTGAACGTATGAGAATGATAACATCGCAATAGTGCCGGACTACGTCTTACTGTACAAGTGAATGTTAAAAACGATCGATAAAACGTTGAACCGTCTATTTATAGTTTTCCAGTGAAAACAACATGGAATTTTACGTTAAGCAACACGGAATACCTACTGAGTGCCATGCAACTCAACGTGTATAGCACACGGTTTTCATTACAGCAACCCTACATGAGTTATAAATATACATTTATTTCTATGAAAGCAACACGTAAGTTTGGTTTATTCATTTCAAAATAGATCGAATGCATGTTACTTTACCCAGTAATCAAATAAAACATAAAACAACTTCCTATTCTTTTCCTATAACTTTAAACTGATTCTGACGACCTCCGTGATGCAGTGCGCCCGCTGTCGCATTATAAAGTTGGAGGTCTTGGGCCCGATTCCCGGCTTGAGTCTGGTCTGGTGAGAAAGACGTGTCGCAAAGCGATTTAAAGTTCCGGCACGATGTCGCGTAGAAACCAATTAGGAGTGTGGATTTTCCATACCCCTAGCGGGTTAGCCCGCTATCATCCTAGACTGCATCATTACTTACCACCAGGTGGGATAGCCGTCAAGGGCTAAGTTGTAGTGTATAAAAAAAACAATCAATTCTAGGATATTGTTACTGTTGTGCCAAAATTCTCATAAAAATAGTCTTAATGAGACGAAAAGACCAAGTAGGACTTGATGAGACAATTGATGATTACGCAATAAACACATGTCACATTATACAAGCAAACCAGTGAGTTTATGCAAAATAAATATAACAAGATATCAAATCACTTTCTATTTGATTGAATAACTTTTGTATGATGGGCAGGTTGATAATAATTTCATTAAATTCATACTACGCCGGAATCAAATCAGGGTAAAAATTTGTTCGGTGATTTTCTGTGAAAATATAATCCATATATAATCTCATCGAGAATGCTTGAGTACCCAACTCAACTTTCTATTGTAACGTAGCTTATAAAATACGGTTAATCTAGAGGGAATTTTACTAGCTCTTTTACTATGATTTCCATTTGGCATTTTAATATTGGTAAACGGTACAACCAATTTACTGTGATCAATTATTTGCGGCATTAAATATCAAATTCAATGCCGCACATAATTGAAGATATATTTACCAATTTAAGTACTACTTATATACTATAGGCTATTTATAACCAGCAACAAAATAGCTGAAAGTATTATTATAAGGAAGCTGTGATAGTGGTTAGGGCGTCAGCCTCCTAATCAGAGGTCAGCGGTTCGAATCCGGACACGCACCTCGTAACTTTTCGGAGTTACGTGCGTTTTAAAAATTAAAATATCACTTGCTTCAACGGTGAAGGAAAACATCGCGAGGAAACCTGCACGCCTGAGAGTTCTCCATAATGTTCTCAAAGGCGTGTGAACTCTGTCAATCCGTGGCCAGCGTGGTGGACTATGGCCAAACCCTTCTCATATTGAGAGGAGACCCGTGCTCTGTAGTGAGCCGGTAATGGGTAAATCATGAAGTAGGATTTGATGAAACAATTAATGATTACGTAATAAACGCATGCCACATTATATAAGCAAACCACTGAGTTTATGCGAAATAAATATAACAAGATATCAAATCACTTTCTGTTTGATTGGATAACTTTTGTATGATGGGCAGGTTGATAATAATTTCATTAAATTCATACTACGCCGGAATCAAATCAGGGTAAAAATTTGTTCGGCGATTTTCTGTGAAAATATAATCCATATATAATCTCATCAAGAATGCTTGAGTACCCAACTCAACTTTCTATTGTAACGTAGCTTATAAAATACGGTTAATCTAGAGGGAATTTTACTAGCTCTTTTACTATGATTTCCATTTGGCATTTTAATATTGGTAAACGGTACAACCAATTTACTGTGATCAATTATTTGCGGCTTTAAATATCATATTCAATGCCGCGCATAATTGAAGATATATTTACCAATTTAAGTACTACTTATATACTATAACTAGCTGGCGCCCGCGACTTCGCCCGCGTGGCATAAGTTTTTAAAATTCTGTCATAATAAGTTGTAAAAATGCCAACGGGAACTCTCCTATGTCACTCTCCAGGTCCTCACCTATAATTTCAAAAATCACGTCGATCCATTGCTCTGTTGCGACGTGATTGAAGGGCAAACCAACATAACAACTCACATTCGCATTTATAATATTACTATGATTTTGTCTGGATAGTAAGGAGTACAAAGTATTCCAATGGATTCAAAGAAGTAAAACTTTATAAGATTTTCAACCAACATGAACCCCGGTATTAACCTCTTTGCGGCGGATTTTCACAAATTATTAGCGGATGTCTACGCCTAAGCAGGGCCTAACTTCCAAATTCCTACTCATTCTTTATGTTTCTACTTTCAATGTGTGATTTTGCAAAAGAGCTTATACCTACATGTCATAGTTACTGAAAAGTAATGCTCTAATTGCCGATTTTCATTTCTCTTATTCCAAAAACTCAGAACGTAAGTTACATGAGGGGTTGGAAGGTTACATGTAAATGTAACCTTCCAACCCCTCACCCCTCTCACCCCTTTTGGGATGGATTTTTGTAATATGGCGTACATACAGGTTTTTATTATTTAAATCAAATAACCACAATGCCAATTTTCATGTCTTTAACCTCGAAAACTTAGAATTCTGATGAAAACTTCCAACCCCCATTTTACCCCCTTTCGTGTGGATTTTCGCAAAATTGATCGTACAGATCTTTATTATTTATAATTAACAACTTAGTTGCCAATTTTCATGTCATACAAACTTCCAACCCCCATTTCAACCCTTGAGGGGTGGATTTTTGTCATATATCATATACAGGTTTTTATTATTTAAAACAAATAAACTAAATGGCAATTTGCATGTCCCAAACTTAGAATCCTGATGAAAACTTCCAATCCCCATTTTACCCCCTTTGGGGTGGTTTTTCGCAACATTGATCATACAGATCTTTATTATTTATAATTAACAACTTAGTTGCCAACTTTCATGTCTCTAACTTTAAAAATATAGGACTTTCATATCAACGTCCAACCCCCATTTCTACCCCTTAAGGGTGGAATTTTGTAATATTGCGTATACAGGTTTTTATTATTTAAAACAAATTACCTTAATGCCAATTTTCATGATCCTAACTTCGAAAAGTTAGAATCCTCATGAAAACTTCCTACCCCCATTTCACCCCCTCGGAGTAGATTTTCGCGTTATTGATCATACAGATCTTTATTATTTATAATTAACAACTTAGTTGCCAACTTACATGTCTCTTACTTCAAAAATATAGGACTTTCATACAAACTTCCAACCCCCATTTCTACCCCTTAGGGGTGGATTTTTGTAATATTGCGTATACAGGTTTTTATAATTTAAAACAAATTACCTAAAAACCAAACTTCATGTCTCTAACTTCGAAAACATAGAATCCTCATGAAAACGCCCCACCCCCATTTCACCCCCCCTGGGGTAGATTTTCGTAACATTGATTATACAGATCTTTATCATTTATAATAAAAAACTTAGTTACCAATTTTCATGCCTCTAACTTCAAAAATAAAGGACTTTCATACAAACTTCCAACCCCCATTTCAACCCTTTAGGGGTGGATTTTCTCAAAACCGGTTCTTAGCTGACCTCTACTTCCTAAAAGAAATCTACCTTCCAAATTTCAAGTTCGTTCGTTCTATAGTTCCTGAGATATCGTGATCATCAGTCAGTCAGTCAGTCAGTGGTATTTCGCTTTTATATATATAGATAAGTAGTACTTAAATTGGTAAATATAGGCTACTTATATTATAGCCAGTAACTTTTCTATGATTTATAAGTATACCTATATAAAAAATAGCTAAAAGTATTATTATAAGGAAGCTGTGATAGTGGTTGGGGCGTCAGCCTCCTAATCAGAGGTCGGCGGTTCGAATCCGGGCCTCTAACTTTTCGGAGTTATGTGCGTTTTTAAAAACATTAAAATATCACTTGCTTCAACGGTGAAGGAAAATATCGTGAGGAAACCTGCACGCCTGAGAGTTCTGCATAATGTTCTCAAAGGCGTGTGAAGTCTGCCAATCCGCACATGGCCAGCGTGGTGGACTATGGCCAAACCCTTCTCATATTGAGAGGAGACCCGTGCTCTGTAGTGAGCCGGTAATGGGTTGATCATGATGATGATGATAATAAGTATATATAAAGAAAATAGCTTAAAGTATTATTATAAGAAAAGTGAAAAAGTTTTTATGTTTAACCTATCACTTGTTCGTTATATAAGAAAGCGCTGATTTATACTTTTCAATCGGTAATTTTGTGTTGGAGATCCTGGGTTCGTTTCCCGGCTAGAGTCGGGTCTGGTGGGAGGCATTGGCCATGGTTAGTTACCACCCTACGGACAAAGACGTGTCGCCAAGCGTATAGCGTTCCGGCACGATGTCGCGCAGAAACCAATTAGGATTATAGGTTTACCTTACCCCTAAAAAGTAAGCCCACTACCGTCTTAGACTGCATCATCACTAACCATCAGGTGAGATTGCCGTCAAGAGTTAACTTGTAGTGTATAAAAAGAAAAAGTTATTAAAAGTTTTTCATTATTTTCAAGTTAACTGAGTGAATCATTTACAGTAAATAAGAGAACAAAACTTTTGTAAACGATTCTGTTTTCGAGACACAAATTTTCTGTGACAATCTACTCTGAAAAGTTTTTTGTTAATAAAATCACCTTTTATAAGAAAAGATATACTTAAATGATACAACCTCTGTTTTAGACAGAAAGATGGGACACGTTGCCTGCACAAATGGAAAGTTGTGTTACGTGAAAAAGGAATATTGAAAAGCTTTTTTATTTTACGGACAGCATCACTAAATGCTTTTCCATTTTCAGCCTAGCATATAGTCTACTGCAATTTTGTGCATTGAATAATGAATTTCTGCCGATATTCAGTATCCGATATAGGCCACCTGCTGATTGCTTCATGCTAGCTATAATAATTATGGAACATAGCTAAAAGTCACTATTTTAAAGCGTCAAATTTCTTCGAAAAATACTAGCTTTAGTTTTAAGTTTACAAATGTAGTTATCACCATCAAATCACCACTATGTAAATTATTGACGCGTCAAAAGCGCCCTTTAAAGGACTAAATGAATAAAGATTATTTGAATTTGAATTTGAATTATTATAATATTTTAATTCTGAGATTCACACGTGAACCTTTTATAGAATACACTAAATTTATAATTTGTGAATACTAAACCGCAGTTACTGAAACTTAAAAAACGTGTTTAAAACTAACATTAAGTTTTATATGCAGAATTCTTCGTAAAACAAGCAAATCCATACTTAATAGAAATTTATAATTTCTTCAATCTTGCATCACACTATACAGATCTTTCAGATTACGCTCTTTTAACGTACGTTTTAACGAAAACATACACCAAGACCACAGATTAAATACATAAGCTTACGCCTTTGAACTCATTGGGGTTACCATATTAATTTACGTAAGCCAATACACATAACATGATGGAGGCAAGTAATTAACTAATAACACTTCATTGTTCAAAGGGATTCATTAGTAGGCAGTCGAAGCTGACAAATTACCAACTTGCTGAATTTAAGGTAGATGTCTGTGTATGTATAACTAGTGTACGAATAATATCAATGCTAGTAAGGCGACCTTCGTGACACAGTGCGTGCGCTGTCACATTATAAAGTTGGAGGTCCTGGGTTCGATTCCCAGGTTGATTCTGGTTTGGTGGGCTTCGACCGTGGCTAGTTACCACCCTACCGACAAATCCGTGTCGCCAAGCGATTTAGCGTTCCGGCACGATGTCGCGTAGAAACCAATTAGGAGTGTGAGTTTACCATACCCCTAAGAGGTTAGCCCGCTACCATCCTAGACTGCATAATCACTTACCACCAGGTGAGATAGCCGTCAAGGGCTAACTTTGTAGTGTATAAAAAAAGAGGATCGATTCGCCATAAATATCGTCGTTATATCTTCGGTCCAAAGAGATAAAGAGATAATTCTCTGAAATCGGAAACGATTCCGATATTTTTAAGCGAAGGGTTTGCAGGTGGTTACATTGACATCTCCCCTTCATTAGTACAAAGGCCTTCATTATCAAGCAAAGAAGGTGCTAGGGTATAAAACCTACACGAGTTTGAAATGCAGGTTGATAGGTATAATCACTAATTACTACTACTACTGACTATATTAGTAAAAATAAGTGAGACACTTCGAGATCGAACACCATAATTTCCAACCTCCAGGCTGTTAACAATAATTTCTAACAAAGATCCGATACCTTGCATTTCTTAACCCAACCTAGCAATGTAACAGACAAATAAGGCTGTTTAATTTTAATGTATACAGGCAATTCGCGGGCTTCTTTCTGCGTTCCCATAATACTCTTTTAGATTTGAAAGTAATGAAATTTCCGATAACACGTTATCGAGTCTCCAAAATTTGACACCTGTTTATAATACTATAGCTACATATCGACATTGGGCACATCATAGGTAATTTTATGAGTCATCGTACATCAGCTATTTTTACATAAAATATATATCTAGAAGTCAATAATTAACGGAGAAAAATATCATGAATCGTACTCGTATATTTACAGGAAAACTCAAGCATACCAGATTTTCAGAAGATCTGCCTACGGAGGTAGAGAATAATTCTATGATTACCTTGTGTGAAAACCTTTACCGATACCATGAAAAAAATCCTATTTTCACTGCATTAAATTTAAACGTTACCAAATTGTAAGGAAGTGTGGGTACTTTAGGGAGAGCGCTTCCGTCCAAGTTAGGTCTGTCAATAATTTATTTCTGACGATATTGATTGGTGGCCATGACAGCATATCTAATATTAAGGAGGCCGGACTACAATTATATCAGATACTTCCAAATTCACACACTACGTAACAACGATGGTTTCAGTAGACTGACACATATTTAAATCTTTTTGGGTTGTTTCACTGAAGAGCGTTATAATGAGGCTCTCCAATTTGAAGGCCAAATTATCCAAATACAAATCAAAGTGCTTACAATTAGAAGGCTTTAGTGATTTCATATTTATATTTATGTTTATTATAACTTCACCATGTAAGCAAGCAAGAATCAAGTACCATACTCGATTCTTGATATTTTTTAAAAAAGCCAATATTTTGAAATTCAGGCTTAGGTATGCGAATCTACGTGTATTAAGAAAGTTTATTAAAAGTTAATTTCCACTTAGTTTAATGCTAGATCTTTATATATACCATAAACATTTTACGAAGAAAGTCTCACCTACATTACAAGAACCTCTAAGTGCCGTTTAATACTTCTGAAATTACTTTCCAAGTTCGTTCCCTATCAATAAAACTTATTTCTAAACGACCTTATTTTCATACGCCTTCTTTAAGAAAATATACTCGTTGAATACACATATTATATTATGAGAAGCATTGTTTAACAAAAAGGTCAAACTATATTACATTCTTATATGAAATATCGAGCACGACTGAGAAAATATACATTCATGTTTAAGCTACACAATTCTATCGAAGATGGTAGCTGCTGTAATTGTTGCACATGAATTCTAAAATAAACGTAGGCTTGGAAAAAAGAGGGTCGTCGCACCTCGTGCTTCTCCAAGCACGTTATCCATTGTTTTCGGACACACACACAGACACGTGTGTACGTCTATCAACAACACCAAGCCAACAGCGACTTCTCAGTAATTTATTTTAGTGAAATGACGTTATCTTTTTTAAAGCAGAGATTTACGAGACTTATTTGAGTAAAAGGTCAATTTGATGCATCTACAAATTTAGCCACTCAAATAAACAAAAAAGTTTAACGTGTTTGTTGAACAGCGTAAAACTGAATCTATCTGAATTGAATCAAAGCGTGATAAATAATTATTTGCAAACGTTACAATGCGGCTCATACAGTTATGGTTGACACCGCTAAATTTTCGCTGCCAACGTTGGACACACGAAAATTGTATCATTTTAGATCTCAAATTTGTCAATGTTGTTGTTGTTGGCAATACATACTAAATTTAATAAGCAGTCGGCCGACTCTTACGAGTTAAATAATTTCAGCTGAAAAGCGTGCAACGTGCTTTAAAGTTTAAAGAACTATGCTAACGAGGGGTTAAATACTGCTTGCGAGTATAACGGTTACGGGATGTTTATGATGTTATGGTATTTTCTAAAAGGTAATATATACAAACTCCTTGTAGTGGGCATGTTGCTATGCAATCTGTAGTGGACGACATGATTCTTAAGAGTGTACGAAACACTTTTCCGTACACTCATAATGATGTCTATGTTTACCACCAAAATACTTGTAAAATTACTGTCTTATAAAGTGCATGTTGCTTTACTGGCTAGCAGGTTCAATCGCCGATCACGAGGTCCTGGGTTCGATCCCTCTTCCAGGCCAAGAATTATTACGTATTGGTTTTTATCCTCAGTACCAACCTGAAGTGAAGGTAAATAGGTAAGTACCTATCTTCTACACGAGCGGATGTCTGTTACCGACAATGGGACAATAATAGGCTGACGATGATATTGATTATGATGTATAAATTGTTCTGTGAGTATTAAATTAGCAACCAAAAGGCTTTCATAAAGCAATTTAGAAAATCTCTATGAAAGAACAGCGCCTGTGGACTATAATCTGAAAACCAATCAAATCGATGAGTCAAAACAAGACCCTCGATGCGTTCACGAAAAACAAATTTTCCGGGTTAAATACAAGTCGCGAGGACGAGTTAAAAAGTTACGATATGACGGTGGACGAAAGACTTTTTAAAAATAATTAATTTTATTTTAAATTCAAAACTAATTTACAGAATTAATTTAAATAATATAATATATATAGCTTCCCTGAACATGTTGTTATAGGATATGACTATTCTATTTAGATTATACCTAGCTTCTATAATAATAGATTTACAAAGGTTACTTTTAGTTCCTTTTGCCCTAAACGTTTGCTTGTTCTTTATAAACACCTGAGACTGTGATTATCTGTTTTCCAGACAGTCGTAGTAAAATATTTTAGTAAATTTCATTAAATTCGTTGTGTATAATTATTTCATCGAATTCAAATTTGCGCAATGAAATATAAAGAATAAGATAAAATTGTCTCATTAGCGTAATTGAAGTTTTCTTTTATTACTAACTAATGCCCGCGACTTTGTCCACGTAGATTAAACGTTTACAAAATTCCTGTGGAATGATTTCCTTTTTATATGATTATCCCATGCCTCATTTCTGTTCCCGCTTAATCTCTCAACAGATAAATCAATTTTCATATAAACAAATATACTTTATATAATATTCATATACAGTTGAGAAATACAGTTTTTCGCAAATCCCGCGGGAACCATGGATTTAATTGCATAAAACGTAGTCTATGTGTTCATCCAGGGCACAATATATCCCCATTCAGAATTTCGGGCTTTGTTTAGAAGTTCTGACGTGAAGTATTTAACAAACACACTATGGTACCTTAATATGGTAATTTAATATGGTAAATATTATCATTTAAATATTGCTGTCAACCTTATTTTTTTGTTTTTTTTTATAGCTTTACACAGATTAGCCAATGTTAAGTTTTTAGCAATGAAGAATTGAGGTTAGGGAAAATGGCGGGAAACTTCGCACTCGACGGACGCGGCTCCCTCAAACCATAGCCAAATTAATTAATTAATACTTGTTAGCCATTAAAAAAACTAGCCATTACACTACTAACCACACCAAAACTATAATGTCCTTGTGGACACAACCAACACCAATCATTTTCAAAATTAGCCAACGAACATTAATTCAAGAAAAGCGTGAAAAACTGCGCCCGCCGAATACGACGTCTCCCGCCTTTTGTCCTGTCAACTTTTATAAGGGGCAAAAGGAACCACAACATTGCAAACTATAGATGAAAAACAAACACCGACCAAATACTAAAAATCGATTTGCCCTCCAGTGCGGAAGCAAAACAACTTTTTCATATCCCATGTGCGGAAATCTTCATTCTCTATATAAACTGTCGTTAAAAAAAACAGCATTCCCAGCCCATAGCAAAGTTATTTAAAAAAAAGAATGGTAGGATCATAATCTCTATTTCTTTAATAGACAATCTACTTTTAATCTATTTTTAAGTCCATTTAACAAACATTTAAGAGGCAGAACACGAACTTCTAAATAAGCTTTAATACAATACCAAATCAAACTGATTATCTGAATACCACTTTACTGTATTTATTTTCTATTAATGCTAGTGAGTCTAAACTGCTACCAACTACTTTTATTTAAAGTTAGTAGAAAAAGTGTGTAATAACAATGGCGGCAAGAAATTAATAACAATTAAGCGTTGCCGCCATTCTTTGACAGCCTTCAAGTTCCTTTTTTTTGCTAAAACGCGCGCCACTGCTGCTAAAATACTATATTAAATAAAAAATAATTATATTATGCTATAATATAATTTACACAGTTCATCAAGTTCGTCGCAGTTTACATTATCTATTATAAAAAATAATACGTAGGTTTTTTTTTTTTTAATAAGTAGGTAGGTATAAAATTTTTCTAATTGAAAGAAAGTATAAAAATAAAAAATACTATGTACGTATAATATAGAAAAGATTTATATTTTTCTATATTATGCTACACTAACTATACGTTTCCCGGCTATAAATTTTGTTGTTCCCGCGCAGTAACTGCTTCAATTTTTGAAACATTTTGTACAAAATTGATAAGTAAACTAATGCCAAAGTAGGTCTTCATCAAACGAATTGAAAAAATGCCTACATTTTTAGGAATTTTTTAGGAATAATAATAAATGCTTGACACCAAGTGACGCGAAGGAGCTTAGTGGGTTTTAGTGGGTATTCTGGTCGCCACTCTAGGCCGCCAGGGTAATTCAAGTAATTTAACGAAGAATTATTATCTCATTTTTGTACTCAGTTCGTACCAGTGTTTGGTGTTTAAATGCAGGTTATATAACTAAGTTATATCATACAAACTACCTACCACATACCTTTGCAATAAAGCCGTTTCCGAGATAATTCCCGGAACTAAATACCTACCTTTAAAACTACCACTTTGGTAGCCTCCGAAAACATCAATTATAAAGGTATTATCCACTATTTGTTTGTATAAGAGGCTTTATTATAGGAAACTAGCTGATGCTCGCTACACCGTCCACGAGGATTAAATTAAATTTTACTTTCCTGGATTTTAAAATATACCAAGGCCTTTAAGAGGATATATTCTGTCTCTTGTATATTTTTATTTGTTATATTGACACAGTTTATTTATATAGATGTTCAAGCCGTGGTTTAATTAATTTAATTAAATAATTACAAATATAAGTGAGCTTGTTATTTGTCGAACTCACTAGCTATTCGATTTTATGCGTTAACCGACTTAGGTATTCAAAAATTTTACTGAATGGAACATGGAATGTTTGCCAAGCTATCGGGAAGCTTTATGGCATGCATTTTTCATATTTCCCGCATTCCAAATACGTTATTTCAGTTTCGTTCAGTATTCAAAATATTGAATTGGCCAACTACGGAATTTAACTTTTTACAAAAATAATTGAATTAATCATTCAGTTGCCTAGTTTTAAAAATTGTCAAGGGTTATAAATAGCAAACATAATTAGACCTGCTGTTTTTTTCGTCTTAAATTTTCCTTTGCTCGTTGGCTATTTCTCGGCGACCGGATTAAAAAAATATATATATTGAAGCTCATTTTTACATTAAACGAACCTGAGCTCTCCTCTTTTTTTAATTTTAATATTTAAAATGCGACAGACTACAGAGCACGCGCTTCGCCACGGATGTCGCAAGAATTACTGTATATCCCCATATATATAAGTAGATATATTATATAAACATACATGTGGCTTACATTATGATAAGCACTGAGTCGCAGTAAACGGGAAAACTTTTCTGTTCTAAATATCCTGTAAGATACTTACTTGAAAAACACTTTTATTTTGGTTTGTTAAGTCACTTAAATTAACATGAGCTTTCAGAGCTAATAAGTACCAAGTTTGACGACCTCCGTGGCGCAGTGCGTGCGCTGTCGCACTATAAAGTTGTAGGTCCTGGGTTCGATTCCCGGCTCGAGTCTAGTCTGATGGAAGGCTTCGGCCGTGGCTTGTACTACCACCCTTCCGACAAAGAAGTGTCGCAAAGCGATTTAGCGTTCCGGCACTATGTCGCGTAGAAACCGATTACGAGTGTGGGTTTACCATACCCCTAACAGCCCGCTACCATCCTAGACTGCATCATCTATTACCATCAGGTGAGATAGCCGTCAAGAGCTAACTTGTAGTGTATAAAAAATAAACCTAAAAATCACAGCTTTTACCCTGCATAATCGTGCTTGAGAGGCCTGAGTCACAACAAAAGCTGCAGCTAAGCGAATAGGCTCTCACTCCAAGTGGAATTGGCAACTACTTTACAGTAACCTACCACCGTAATAGTCGATTTTTTATATTATAAATTAAGCTTCCGTCTTACTATAAAATCCGCAAGGAGAGCATCCTAGAGAAGGAGATAAGATAATTTTTTTAACCTACAAATAATTAGATGGCCATAACTAACAAACTAACTGAAATCAAGGAAGATATAAATACAAAATCTAGTTATTATTTATAATTTATATTAATATAATTTATGTAGACTGTAACCCAGTTATTTAAGTAACGTGCAATAATAATATTTAAAGCAACAATCCAATATCTATTATAACAGCCTGATGCTCACGTTGATCATAATATCATAGATCACTAAGGTTGTAACAGATTATAGCAATAAATATGCATAATATAAGGTATCCTCTCTCTCCTATGTGCAAGAAAGATATGTAACCCAGCTTATAAATACGCTGAGGCTGATGAAGTTTTAAATAATGACGATAAATGAAAGTTTGTACAGTAGTAGTCGTTAATTAAAACCAAAAATCTCTCTATAACTAAGTAGGTACATGTGGCAAAATATCAATAAGTACCACAACTATAGCGACCATAAACAATACATAATATGAGACAAATGCAAGGCTCGCTGTGTCGCATCGGCGCAATTTGCCCCGGAACTGCACGTTTGGTCCAACTTTACGCTTATTGGAGGCAATAAATGTCTAGCAAACCTTTAAACCTTTGTCTATGTGCGGATGTTTATACCTGGCTGGGATTTCATGAACCGTAGAATAGCCTCTGTGGTTTCAAGTTGATGGAATGGTGATGGGTGACCTATTACGGGTAAATGCATCGTAGTACCTAGTTAGACATGTGACATCAAATGTGTGGCGGAGACAGACCGAGGTACTGAAAGTTCACAAAATACCTATGATGACATAAACAATTAGATACATAAACCATGTGATTTATATACATATAAAAATGTAAATATATTTATTCATAAGTGTCTTTAAGTAGATTGTAATACAAATTATAGATACAAGTTTTTTTTTTTTTATTCACCACAAGTTAGCCCTTGAATGCATCTCACCTGATGGCAAGTGATGATGCAGTCTAAGATGGTAGCGGGCTAACCTGTTAGGGGTATGGTAAACTCATACTCCTAATTGGTTTCTACACGACATCGTGCCGGAACGCTAAATCGCTTGGTGACAAGTCTTTGTCGGTAGGGTGGTAACTAACCACGGCCGAAGCCTCCCACTAGACCAGACTCGAGCCGGGAATCGAACCCAGGACCTCCAACTTTTAAAATGCAACAGCGCATGCGCTGCGCCACGGAGGTCGTCAACAAATATAATAGGTATATATATTAAACGTTACAAACTTATGCATTGATAAATTAATTTGACATTTAAATTTGTAACAAAAGTTAAACAGCCGACTGTTGGCTCGAGTCAACAATAATTACGTTACTTAATAAAAATATAAAGCAAACAAAAAGTAACTTAGACTAAAAAATTATAGCTTCCCCTTTATCAGGCGAGATTTTTTTTTTTAATTTATTGTTTATTAATTTTTGTTATTGTATCACTTCCTGAAACTTAAAAAGTTAGGTACAACAACGCAAAAATAACTAAATTTATTTACTGTCTTTTAACCACACGAAATCTTATACTCAGACTGAGTATTAGACTAGTCTACCTATAGACTACCAATATATTGTTATTATATTTCTTTAATCATCATGATCAACCCATTACCGGCTATCTACAGAGCACGGGTCTCCTCTCAATATTAGAAGGGTTTGGCCATAGTCCACCACGTTGGCCATGTGCGGATTGGCTGACTTCACTACTTACTACTATTATTACTATTATTTCTTTAATACCCGTGTGCAAACCCGCATAGTTGGTAATGCCACAAAATTGTGGAGTTTAGGTAATGCAGTTCATATAACACAATTTGGTGGCGTGTCTGCGAGCAATTTGCATGAACGTAATGCAGGAGTCACGTCTAGACACCGCGCACTGGGAAAGTTTAAAGATTTCCTGTAAAAATACACTGGAAAAGGTATATTTTGTTGAGAGCGTTCTTGATGAGTGTTTAGAAATATACGAATGAGTAGATTTACTACTTAACATACTTAAGCAAATTATCATTTGTTTGAATGTAATGCCCCACTCGTTTGATGTCGTCTGTCCACCTTGTTGGGGGTCGACCAACGCTACGTTTACCGGTGCGGGGTCGCCATTCCAACACCTTGGGACCCCAACGTCCATCGGTTCTCCGAGCTATGTGCCCCGCCCATTGCCACTTCAACTTCGCAACTCGCTGAGCTATGTCGGTAACTCTGGTCCTTCTACGGATCTCTTCATTTCTGATTTGATCACGTAGAGATACTCCTAGCATAGCTCTCTCCATTGCTCGCTGAGTGACTCTGAGCCTTCTTATGAGGCCCATAGTGAGCGACCACGTTTCGGATCCGTAAGTCATCACTGGCAACACGCACTGTTCGAAAACTTTAGTCTTCAGGCACTGAGGGATTTTGAGGGATTGGAGCCGCTGGACACAAGCGGCCCAGGACCGTGGCCATTGGGACTCCCTACAAAAGACCTATGTCCTGCAGTGGACGTCTATAGGTTGAAATGATGATTATGATGAATACCCGATCAGACTCACCATGACACTTTATTTTTACAAGGTGATACTTTAAGTTGACTTATTTTACATAATCATTTTGCAACCGCTACCAACAAGTTTCTTTTATTATTTATTTATAATAATCAAATATAAAATACCTAAAAATTTGATCCTGTCTTGTTTCAGTGTCCTGTCCTAACCACTACACTATCATATATAATATAAAGGTAGATGAATATCCACTTATCCTTGAAAAACACTACGATTATAGTTAAAACGCAAACAATGATTGAAAATGCCCATTTCCTTGTCACTGGTTGACAGATCATCTACTGAAATTTCTTATGGATCGTGTTAGTTTGAGAGATACACAATTTAGGCGTAGGATTCTGTGAAGTTACAAGCTGATATTTCTTTAAAAAAGTTTTTATTGGTCTTCTTTTTTTCCGCCAATTAATATTTACAAACATTTTAGACGGCCGCAACAAACACAATTTCCAAACCTAACAAAAACAAGTTCCATACATTCGAATCGCGACTACATAGCCAAGAAAATATATATACTAAGCAGAGCTTTTTAGAAAGCAGGCTTTTTATGTCCATACAAAATATTAATCAATTATAAAATCCACTTTTAAAATTAATTACTTCCCCTTTTTCTGCTCCTTACACTCACGGAGAACTGAGAGTGTAAAAAGCAGAAAAAGGGATTAATCCCATAAGCGCTAGCGAGAGAGCGAGAGCGCTACGTTCCGAATAAAACACTATTCTTTATTCTAGCGTTTCGTGTAGGTATACGATTCACTATTCGACACTCGCGTTACCACAGAGCACTTATTGTAATTTCATTTTTGCTGTAAGCTGTGACCACACAGCGTATCGTATTATTTGATATTTGTATCCTCATTGCCTATGGCATAGTAATGAGATACTATATGGTGTAGTACTAAGGTTAATTATTATATTTTTTTCAATTTCATGAACGAAATTTAAAAATGTTATAAAAGGTTTGATATAATTTATGATTAATATTATGTTATTGATATACATTGTAAGGCAAACCGAGCCTTTCGGTTTCAATAGTTGTACCGCCACTGGCAATCGAGTAATTCAGACTGTTGGAAAAAAAAGGTCGGTGTGAAATCAACATTCAAAATACACATTAAGAACTTTTAAGTAGCTCTTAGTTAACGATAGTAGAAGATAAATACTTCGTAGATATAATAAATACGTCGTTTCGCAAAGTTACAAATTCATTGATAGTTTACTTAAATGTAACTTCTTATTAAGATGTCATCATCATCATCATCATGATCAACCCATTACCAGCTCACTACAGAGCACGGGTCTCCTCTCAATATGAGAAGGGTTTGGCCATAGTCCACCACGCTGGCCATGTGCGGATTGGCAGACTTCACACGCCTTTGAGAACATTATGGAGATCTCTCAGATATGCAGGTTTCCTCACGATGTTTTCCTTCACCGTTGAAGAAAGTGATATTTTAATTGCTTAAAAACGCACATAACTCCGAAAAGTTAGAGGTGCGTGCCCGGATTCGAACCGCCGACCTGTGATGAGGAGGCTGACGCCCTAACCACTAGGCTATCACCGCTTCAATTAAGATGTACAAGATGATATTTAAGAAATTTCAAATACAATGAGGACATGTTAGAGAATTTCTTGTAGCGTAAAATATAATGGTCCGAAAGCCTCTATTAACCTAGAAGCCTCTGCAAGGCAGGGTTGCTCTCTACAGTAGTAGCCATAAATGGATTTGATAGTAACGAGATCCAGATACATTAGCGTGACATTAAGGCTTATGTATACCTATATAATCGTATGCTGCACTTTGCATGCATACTAGATTCCGCAGGCACCTATTCAAGCCGTTATTGATCATCGTGTTTGCTTCACGCTTCGTTACTTGAACAAGCTTATGAATAAGGATCATGAATGTTAGAAACAGCTCATGATTACTGAGTTATAACTTAAAATAAAGTAAAATTTTGCAAAACAACTCATAATATAAATAACTGATTAATGAATGCTAGTCCGCTACCATCTTACACTGCATCATCAGTTACCACCAGGTGAGATAGCCGTCAAGTTTTTAAAAAAATATATTGAGTGAGATGGCTAAAAAATAGTAAAAAAAACCCTCAAGGTGAGTTTGCCGTCAAAGGTTTGGTTGTTTGTTTTCAAATTTTACAAATTATAAAAATATTATGATTTTACATAGGTAGTGAAGCATATTTTTGCATTAAGCTAAAATACCTGTCTAAATTATCTTTAGTAATACAAAAAAATATATTATATTAAAATTGTACTAAAAAGTGTTAAAAACGATCGATCCGTTTGAGCGCTACAATGATTTACATAGACGACAAGCAAGACAATAAATATGACCTGCTCAAACTCACTATTCAAGGTATCGTGATCAACCCATTACCGGCTCACTACAGAGCACGGGTCTCCTCTCAATATGAGAAGGGTTTGGCCATAGTCCACCACGCTAGCCATGTGCGGATTGGCAGACTTCACACGCCTTTGAGAACAGTATGGAGAACTCTCAGGCGTGCAGGTTTCCTCACGATGTTTTCCTTCACCATTGAAGCAAGCAATATTTTAATTGTTTAAAAACGCACATAACTTCGAAAAGTTAGAGATTCGAACCCCCGACCTCTTAATAGAAGGCGGATGCTCTTACCACTGAGCTATCACTGCTATATCCTCCTTTATCATATATAAGTTAATCCAGTAAAATAGTATTTAAAAATAACACGATTTTACATAGATTGTTAAGCATATTTGCATCGACCTAAAAATACCTATCTAAACTTCAGTAATAAAAAGAAATTAAATATAATATTTAAATTATATACTAAAAAGTGTTCAAATCGATCTATCTATTTGAGTGCTACAAAGATTTACATAGACGACAAGCAAGCCAACAAATATGACCTGCCCAAACTTACTATTCAAGGTATGCTAAAGGGCAAACCAAGGCCAGGCTAAAAGCGAATTTGCTGGCTGAAAATCTGCGCCAGTGGTTCAATATGAGTTTGAAGTCAATGTTTAGGACAGCAGCTAATGCCCTAATTAGGAGCTAATATGGTAGATAGGAGGTGGCACAAAAAGAAGAAGAAGCAAGACAAGGAAACAACCCGATATTTTCATCGTAATCGTGGTTTAATATTTTATTTATGACCTACTATGAGTACAAGCCCTTGTCCTTCGCTCCATAATTTTTTGGACGGACTCCATTATTTGCTAACAAGTCCTATGTACCATTCATTGCATCGTATAGAAATCCCAGAATCGGGATTGTCACAATGGACTCGTTTCGTTGATTGCGCCTGGCCCGACCCGATTTCATTGTACTTACATAGCCGGCTACAATTCAGACTATCAATTTCTACAGAACTCATGTCATGATGGATGACAAGTGGATTTCGTAAAATGTCGTTTAACCATTCTTCGTCCATTTTTTCTATTCATTGTAAGTATTTGAATAGTTTTCTGACGCCCTTTGGATACCTGGCCGTCTTTCAAATCGTTTCTCTTTATAAAATATGTAATAGGATGATAAATTGGTTTTCGTAAAATTCAAGCAGATTGCCAATTTAATTAAAGTTATTCGTAATTATACGTCTAGCACGTAGCAGATTATTTTCAAAACTTTCGCGTACAATTTCTGATACGTAAGATTTAACAAACTTTCGTCTATTATTAACTTTATGGATTGTTTAAAGAAAAGCTTGATGGGATCATTATAATTATAAAAAAGAAGTTCATTAATAGATTACTTACATATAAATCTTATAGCATATAATTAAGGAATATTATATTATTATATTGTGTACATAGTTATATAATAAAATAAGCTCTTTAATAGTTTAGTTACATATAAATTTCTATGTAGATATAAGACTGCAATAATTGTAAACAATGCGTTGTTCTTGTTTTTGTGTTCTTTTGTATAGTGTACAATAAAAGACATTTATTCCATTCAATCTACATTTAAAAATATATACACAACACGTTGTCTACCTTTTTAATTGCTAGAGGAATTAAATGTTGGTTCCAATACAATGACAGTGCCTTTTTAAATAAGAATCAGGAAATCATGAACGAAGTCTTGTAATAAAAGGGAACTGTTATTTTTATCTAACAATGTTTCAGTTCGCATAGTTCAATTGTGTAGGAACACTTATTTCACTGTGACATACTCCTGTCCTGAACGCATTGCTGATATTTTTTCTCGTTATTTCGATCCTAATCATTCATTGTTATCCGTAATCATTAGCAAGCTTTTTCCATTGGAAGTTCAAGTATCACGAGGATACCAAAGGGCCCTTCTCCTTTAGTTATTCCAACGGACGGATATGGAAAAATCCAGTAAGATTTTTTTATATTTGAATTTGGTAAGCTATACTGAGAGTAAATAACGAAAACGTTTTGAGTAACAAGAGAGCTTTGATATAGATCAAATGTAAACTTAATAATTATTCGATTGAAGGAGTATTTAACTCACACTGCATATGGACTTTGTATCTACATAGTGGTGACTGGATCAGAAGCAGAGAATGTTCCTACTTAGTAATCTTTTTCTTGAAAATTTGCTTCCGTTTCTGCAAGATGCGAAATTACATAAAAATCAGTGCAGTCGTGCTAAGTGTGGGTAACAAATATATATGTATTACTATATTGCTTTATGTATGTGATATTTCTTTTTCTATTTCCTAATCCTAAGGTTGCCTGGCAGAGATCGCTAAAAAGCGATAAGGCTGCCTTTTGTATCCTGCTTCCTCTTGTTTCTGTTTTTATTATTATTTTCCTAAATGGTGTGGTGTAAAATAAAGAATGATAATAATATAAGCCAAATAAACAAAGACTCTTTCGCATTTATAATATTAGTAGGTCGCAACCCGACGTGTATGCTCAAATTAATATATTGGCAATCACGGCCAGATTTATTGACAAAGCTACTTTGCGTCAATTTTCGAAATTACTCGGCTAATATGTAAGCTAATATGACAATACAAATGCCGCATACGTGTACATGCAATAAAATATACGTAAATTATTGCAACATTTTTGCCTTAGTACACTACAGACCCTTGGGGAGGCCGGCGATTTATTACCAAAAATTTACTTCAAGTTATGAGCATATTATATGAACAAGCTGTTTCATGCGGCTTCGAACACATTTATTTCTGGTTTGTTCCCCGCGAGAATCCTCTGTTTTTTCTGGGCTAAGAAAGATTTCTATTTCCTTCCCGGGGATGGAATCTATGTCCTGATTGTATTAAAATCTGATCAGTGGTTCGAGCGTTAAAAGAGTGAGTTTCGAGTCTCAATATTTGCTATGATAAATGCGTTAGTTTGGATCCATGAATATTTGTTAATCAATCATCATGCAATCATGCCATGATGTGTTTTGGATCAAAGCTGTCATATCTTAATATTCCAAAAAATACATAAACTTACAGAACAAAACTTTTATGAAGATTTAAAAGAAAAAGGTTGTTAAGAGAAAATATAAATTATTTGCGGGTTGAAGGTTCAACACTCCACTCTCCATATACTCCAGTATACTCTTCTTTAACATAATTTAGAAGGTAATCCTGATATTATTAATAACTTAATAAAAAGAGGTGATAGCCCTGTGGTTAGGGCGTCAGCCTCCTAATCAGAGGTCGGCGGTTCGAATCCGGGCACGCACCTCCAACTTTTCGGAGTTATGTGCGTTTTTAAACAATTAAAATATCACTTGCTTCAACGGTGAAGGAAAACATCGTGAGGAAACCTGCACGCCTGAGAGTTCTCCATAATGTTCTCAAAGGCGTGTGAAGTCTGCCAATCCGCACATGGCCAGCGTGGTAGACTATGGCCAAAACCTTCTCATATTGAGAGGAGACCCGTGCTCTGTAGTGGGCCGGTAATGGGTTGATCATGATGATGATGATGAAAATAAAATGTGTTAAATTATTTCCCTTAGGACTTTTCTAATTAACGATACCTGTAGGCACATTACTATCTATTTATATTGCATTATCTCTTCGCAAACCACAGATAAAGCAAACAATATCATTTATCTAATCTGCGTAGGTACGACGAGAAATTAGGCAACATTACAGAGTATTGCAGGTAAGTTACTAAGTAGCTAGCGGATTTAAATTACTCGCTGGAAATAACTCCATTCTCGCAATTTAATATGATATACGAATTTCACCGGCGAGAGCCGCGTCGGCTGAATAGAGGATTAATTGAGCAACATGCTTGCATTGCTCAATTACCTTCCCCTGATTTAGAGAATTTTAGTTCTCTAAACAACGACGATCAAGCTAAACGGTTGGCTAGCTAGCAATTTAATTTAAATGTACGGAAGTATTTTGAACAACTAAACTTTGAAATATACTATAAAACAGTCCAACAACATATGGCGTGGCGTAATCATGACGTGTTTCTATATCACAGCACTTACACCTCTTCTGTACTGTCACTATTCACTAACTCAAAAGGCCGTCCAAGGCTAGTCCTTATTTCTTCTTACTAACTTCATTACTAAGAGCACTAGAGGTCGAGAAAGATCACCCATGCGATGGACCGATCAGATTAAGTCTGCTGTGGGCAATCCTTTGCACGAATGCACCAGGCTTTCGGCCAGCCGAGAGAAATGGCGAATGCTCGTGAGGCGTATAACATTTCGTATCAAAGACAGATGACCAAGACCGCTCTATCAAAAGTGTGATTGATTGCTATACTCCAAAGTTGCATTACTGGTTGTATGCATTGAAGAATATTAGTAATTGTAGACAATGGGAAACAATTACGACCAATGGTAGACAATTTTCGAATACAAAGTTGTGAAATTCTATGTAAGTTCTATGTCGATGTTGCTCTAAATCTGCTACCTTATTGTTTGAGATCGCTTTTCGACGATAAGGCTGCCTATTGTGCCTGTGTGTTATATTGTATGCATCCTATTGTTTATGTGTCATTCATTACGGTTCTTATTGTTTGGTGTACAATAAAGTGTATTTTCAATTTTCATTCTGAATCATCGCCATATGAGAATGATTGTTTGTTTTCATTCAAACTATTTAATAAATATTTAACATTTTGTTGGAATATATGTTTTGTTACTACGCCGTGCGTACTTAATAAAGATTTTTTGAACGCTTTTGTAACTATTCCTGGGTGCTTCACCAGCTGCATGAAGAAGGTTTTAGACCAGGATATCCACGCAGATGATGCAATATGAAAAAATCTTTTCTAATATGGGTTAGGGCTTTTTTTTATACACCACAAGTTAGCCCTTGACCTCATTTCACCTGATGGTAAGTGATGATGCGGTCTAAGATGGTGGCGGGCTAACCTGTTAGGGCTGTGGTAAACCCATACTCCTAATTAGTTTCAACACGAGATCGTGCCGGAACGCTAAATCGCTTACACATCTTTGTCGGTATTGTGGTAACTAAACATGGCCAAAGCCTCCCACGAGACGAGACTCGAGCCGGAGATCGAACCCATGACCTCCAAATTTATAATGCAACAGCGCACGCGCTGCGCCACAGAGGTCGTCACGGAGGTAGAGAATGTGCTACAAAGGAAAGAGAAAAGGAGAAGGAAAGGTAGTAAAATACTCAGTATCTTTTCTAATATCACAAAGCCAACACAGATTTGTCACGAATAAATTTTCTACTGCATAGATTTCCTGTGGTAGGGTATGTACTGAATTTATGTATGTATGAAGTGCATGCCATTGTAATTTTCCGGGATAAGAAACTATGAAATTTAACGAAATCGCTACTGTGGTAAAGGTAACAAACTAAAAAATAAACTGTAAAATATTATTTTAACTTCATGTATTATAAACCAAATAATAAGTAATAATTCTTTATTTTCCTTTGAAATTTTATCTTGTACTGCTTGGTCTCTTTTAAGTTCAGTGAATCTAAAGAAGATTTTCTGAGAAGGATCTAATCAAAGCAAATCACTCGCAATCAACGCAATAGTATACTTTACCATAAATTACTAGAAAATAATTCACGATACTTTGTTGATAATGGAAATTGGTTGTTGAAGACTGTCAACAGTGAGCTAAATTGCGATTATAACATTCCTTTATATTAATTTTAGAAGACCGTACTGCTGGTGTTATTTACAGAAGATAGGTAAAGTATGGAATGTGTTTTGCTGTAAAAATTTCCCTTCTTTGAGAGAGAAGGCCTGTGTCTGCAGCTGTTTCCGTAAGATAGAGAAGGCCTTGTGACCCTAGTCACACTGTAGGGCCGCATTATAAAGTAGGAGGTTCTGGGTTCGATTTCCGGCTCGACTCTTGTCTCGTTGGAGGCTTTGGCCATGGCTAGTTACCACCATATCGACAAAGATGTGGCAAGCGATTTAGCTTTCCGGCACGATGTCGTGTTAAAACTAATTAGGAGTATGGGTTTACCTTACCCCTAACAGGTTAGCCCGCTACCATCTTAGACCGCATCATCACTTACCCTCAGGTGGCTGTCAAGGGTTAATTAGTAGCGTAAAAAAAAGGAAAGGGCAAAGATATAATTTCTGTTTTTTGAAGTTTTTGTTAGATTAGCGTTTATACGCTTTGGCTCCAGTTTTAAAATCACGACAGGTATTTCTTCATGACGAGTTTAATTAATTTAACTCTACTTCCTGTTTGTCCATTTTAAATGAAAAGATGAATAAAGTTTTCGACTAGCTTTGCCCTGTGCAGTTATTATATAAATAGCGAAATTAAAAATTACCTTTGATGAAAATACCCTATGATTTATCCAACCTGGAATGTTTTAATTTAGATGTTATTTATGCTTTTATAGACAAACAAGCTGTGATAGCCTAGTGGTTAGGACGTCAGCTTCCTAATCAGAGGTCAGGGGTACGAAACCGGGTACGCACCTATAACTTTTCGGAGTTATACGCGTTTTTAAGCAATAAAAATATCACTTGCTTCAACGCTGAAGGAAAACATCGTGAGGAAACCTGCATGCCTGAGAGTTCTCCAAAAAGTTCTTAAAAGACTTCTGCCAATCCGCACATGGCCAGCGTGGTGGACTGTGGCCAGACCCTTTTCACATTGAGAGGAGACCCGTGCTCTGTAGTGAGCTGAGAATGGGTTGATCATGATGACACAAACATTCTGCAGTTAAATAATTCATCCCAAAAATTTACTTTATTTCCACCTTAAAAAACTAACTTTCCTGGTAATAAGACCCAAATAGTTGTAATGGGAATAAAATTGGGACTGTCTCCTGAGTATTTTATTCCATGCCTCGGGAAGCACAATAAACCACGATTATTAAAAATAATCGTAGAGATCGCCAAACCCGCATTGGAGCAAAGTTGAGTGTCTAAGCACTCAAATCGCTCTGTTATGAGAGGAGCTTTTGCCCAGCGGTGGGGTATTCTGAGGTTAATCACATATACTACTGATAATCTTCAGTACACAATCACTCAGTCACAATAGATCCCATAACCATTGTTGAATGAGAATAGATGATATCTAATTTCTAAGTACAATTATATTATGTTACCAACAAAAGCGTACCGTACATAACTGTATTAGTTACTTGTCACAGTGTCTCGGACAGAAGCGTATAGACTTCTAAGGTATATATAAGTACTCGGTTGTTGGAGTGGTTTATAAGAAGTTGGTAATTTCTATTAAGGACTTAGTACAAGCAAAGTACGTAGTTTAAGAATGTGCTATTTATTATGGCTGTTAGCAAAACGTAAGATACGTTTACTTTACAATTTACTTATATTCAATTTACCTTTATTACTCCTCCTAGACTAGAGAAGCAAATTATCCATCCGGTATTTACAAGCAAAATCTGATACAAATCAATTCGCGTTCCAAGTTACCCTGCGCAATGGTGGGCTATGATTTTATATCTCTCTTACCCGATGAGAGAGAAGGTATATGCCCAGCAGTGAGAGAGTAATTACGCTGAAAATAATGATGAACAAGCAAATACAACAAAAGAATAATAAAATATTACATCGGACTAATTAAAGTGAGACTCTAGATTTTTTTATCAACAAGTCGACTCATATACCTCAATTCATGTTTACATTTTATTTCAGTTAAGTAGTATCATTAGCTGACAATATGGCTATAAAATTATTGTCTTTGATTTCCATGCGATCAGATCATATAACATGGTGACAATGTGACACTTAGAGAGTATACTCTCTAAAGCAAGAGAATTTTCAAAATCGGTCATCGGAGAAATCGATGGACACACCGAAATAAAAAATATATTCGAACTTACAACAGAACTTTCTTCGGTAAAATTCGGTTTTAAAAAGCAGTTTATTTATTTCACCGATAAATAGAACAAGGTGAAATTGTTTCGGTGTTAGTTAGAGTGTTGAAGTTCAATTTTACATTACGACGCGGTGACGGGGAACTGGGAAATTCTGAGAACATTCCGGAAAACCGCGACCCCATTCATTTTGTAATGGCCGCCGAGGGAGTCGCCAAGAGTTCCAGTATTTTTAATGCCTTATTTGACGTGAAAGATAATGGTGCCACGAAAAATAAGGTTCACCCGAACGTACAGGTACAAATGTTATTAGTGGAATTTCTATTTTATGACACAAGAACGGTTCATTTTTCAGTGTATTATTAACTAACCCATATCATTATGCGACTATTTTACGACATCCATTAATCACCTCGATACGTTTTTGGTTGCGTAAAAAGGTGCAAAACTGTAAAAGTACTTTTTTGATAGACATTAAAGCTTATAACCTTTAATTGTCTAATTTTTAAACCCTAAAGCATTATGAAAGAAAATTTAATGACAGTAATTTATTCCATCGTACGTACATATAATATGTCTACAATATGCCTGATTTTTTTTTAGTAAATATTAGTAGCTTCATCAATTAATTATAAGTAAAAAAATTGTACAACTATGTGACATCCTGAGCAGGGAGAACAAAAATGTTAGTTCTATTTTATGTACAGATGGGTCAGCGCTAGAAAACGTGTTGCATGAGTGGTTCTTCCTCGCCGGAGCTACAAGTAGAGCACGTTTTCCCATCCCACTTTTGCAGATGGTACTTACGACTTGCGTCCAAGCCCCGTTCTCAGTCTATGCAATTATGTTACGAAGCGTCAAATCTTTGGTTCTTATTGTGTGATCGAAAAAATACACATTTAATTTTTTTTTTTTTTATTCACCACAAGTTAGCCCTTGACTGCATCTCACCTGATGGTAAGTGATGATGCAGTCTCAGATGGTAGCGGGCTAACCTGTTAGGGATATGGTAAACTCATACTCCTAATTGGTTTCTACACGACATCGTGCCGGAACGCTAAATCGCTTGGCGACACGTCTTTGTCGGTAGGGTGGTAACTAGCCACGGCAGAAGCCTCCCACCAGACCAGACTCGAGCCGGGAATCGAACCCAGGACCTCGAACTTTTTAAAATGCAACAGCGCACGCGCTGCGCCACGGAGGTCGTCAAAAAATTCAATTAAAATCAGTATTACAGGTTATAACCATATACAATTTAATCATGTTGCGATGTTAAGAGCAAAATTTCTTTTAATTTCTGAAAACCAACAAGTGTCAATGGATTGCCAGCTCATTGTTCTCTTAGAAAATTGAATTTCGCGAACAAAGACGTCAACGGAAATCGTTTCTCTAGAGATAATAGCAGATACATTATAGTACTCGGCGGGAACTGTGGATATCGAATATCGCTGAGTGGTGAAACCTATAAAAGGTCAAGTACAAATTGAATTCAGTTCAGTAGCTTTAACTTAGTGTGAAACTTATAATGAAGAAGAACTCCCTGGTTTTTTTTTTTGGATTTGGTTACCATTATCCGTAATGATCTCAACAATGTAACGGAATACGGTGGCGAACTTAGGAAGCTTCACCACAAACGGGGGGGTCAAAGAAACAATGATTCGTCAGACTATGAGCCAAAACTATCGCTTTCTATGAGACCAAACTTGGCGCAGGCAGGTGCCTGATTAGTTCATTCGCCTTCAACGCCGTGAAGTGATTCAAAGTATGGATCTCATAAAAAAAACTGATTGGTGTAGGTTTGTTAATTGCTACTTTTTATGATAGAGACCATTGCTATTAGTAATCACCTAGATTGCAAAGGACTTACTTTGGGTGTCAGTTAATAAGAGGACAACTTATAATGCCAGACGTGTGACTTTCGTGGTATAACGGTGCACTGTGCCCTTTTAACTTAATTAATTTCGTTAAGTATTTTACGCTTTGGCCGGATAAAAGGTTATGGTTGTGATTAATTACCACACTCGCCACTCTCAGATCTCATTGACAATAAAATAAGGCAAAATGTATATTACGAGATTTTTGAGTTAAACTCATTTCATATTCGAACTAAAAATAACGAAAATATTTACATATTCGAACACATGTCGTCTAGAAAAAGGATTTGGCACATACATGTGTTCCATATTAGTAAAGTATTCCAGTATAATACTGTTGTATTTCAATCAATTACTGTCATCATGATCAACCCATTACCGGCTAAGTACAGAGCACGGGTCTCCTCTCAATATGAGAAGGGTTTGGCATAGTCCACCACGCTGGCCATGTACGGATTGGCAGACTTCACAAGCCTTTGAGAACATTATGGAGAACTCTCAGACATGCAGGTTTCCTCACGATGTTTTCCTTCACCGTTAAAGCAAGTGATATTTTAATTTTTTTTTAAACGCACATAACTCCGAAATATTAGAGGTGCGTGCCCGGATTCGAACCGCCGACCTCTGTTTAGGAGGCTGACGCCCTAACCACTAGGCTATCACCGCTAGTACTAGTACAATTACTGTAATCAATTGAAATTGTTGAATATGCATAATTCAATAATCTTCTTTTCGAATGGCTCCGAAATTGGGATTTTTTTTAATAAAACTGCAGATTTCTTATGAATAAACTTCAATGGTGTTAATTAATCTCAGTTACAGTATAGTTTCGTACAACCTCTGAACCCTAGAGCTCGATAGTCTCGTCGAACTTGTTGCCGCTATCTGTCAGGAACTTTTACAAAACTTTCCAACTATAAACGTGACAAATAATATTTTCTAGAGATTATAATCAACAAAATTTTATACAACAACAGTTGCCGTTAAAAGATTTCATATTATCTTGTTATAATAAAAATGATTAGCTAACGAGAATCTCGCAGAATACCCGTGGCAAGTAAACTAAGTCTTTATAATTAGTAGTAACTATCAAGTTGGTCTAATCGTTAGGATGATTAGCTAGCGATGGCCAGATCGGTTCGGTTCCCGGGCCAGGTCCAAAGTTTCATGGGGGTTCATCTTTAATGAGAATCTTAAAATCTTAGTACTATCCCGTAGTTAGAGAGTTATTTGGAGAGCATACCAGGCCCGACTTCGGCCCAAGTTATTATCACTATAACATGATAGTATTCGATAAAACCCGCCAACCAATGGAGCAGCTTGATGTGTCGATGCTTAAAAAATCTCATATTAGGAGGAAGGCATCTTTGGAAAAGATCGCTATGTAGCGATAAGGCCACCAAATTGTATACTAACTACTTTTTTGTGTTATTTACGGTTTTTTATTTTTTCCTATCTTGTGTACAATAAAAGTGTATTAATTAATTCATTCATCTTTCCGACAATAGGACATATGGAGGCTCATAATGATAATGATGATGATGAAGATGATGGCTTCTTATATTCCACTACGGATCACGAGGGTATGGGCTGATAAACGGATCGGGTTAAAAATTACGTTTTTACGTCTTTAAGTACCCGATCAAGCGCAACGTGGAAGGGTTTAGCTGTAAACAGTAAGAAGAAGAAGCATGTTCCCCTGCAGCAGAACACATATGGACACATATGATGATGAGAACGGCTATAACACGGCCAGATTTATCTATCTTTGATATCTAAGCAGGAGAATTTGTTTTGTTTAGTTTGTCGCTTTTAATTTAAAAAATCGGTTTAAGTTTGTATAAGAAATAATTATTTAGTATCAGAAATTGTAAGCGGAATAGGTCGCGAACGCTGCAAACACTTTAAGTGCAGCTTACAGAAAAGATTAAGAAAGCGTCATATTCACTTTCACGTTGGTGTTGCTGCGAATAGCGAACTACGAACATTTTGTGTGCAAACGTTGTACGGAATTAATGAGCGTCCTCAAAATTATGTGTACGAATATGCTCTACTGGATGCAACGTAAGTGGATTAAGTTCACTATAAGGGCGACAACTAATTAGTGCTTAGACTTCGGAATTATTGCGGACGAATGTGCGAGTATTCCTGTGACCTAGCCACCAGGCGACGCGAAGGAGCTTCGCTGGGTTTAAGTGGATATTCTGATCGCTAATCTGACCGCCGGGGAGTCCCACATACCCCGCCAGAAGCGGCACAGCCTGCGTGGTTTTCGGAGGGGATGCATAAACGCTTTGCTACGCGTTTAAAAAAAAGACTTTGGAACTGTTGTGGGCTAGCTCACTGTATTCAATATCTTTTTCGACAAGGGGGCTATCTCTCGAAAGAAGTTACCTTTTGTCTTCATACAATATAAATTATTTATATATTTTGTATTGCCTTATTATATTTGTATACTCATTGAAAATTTAATAAAAAAAATCATATCCACTCTTGTCAATGGTTCATGAATATGATATCATGAAAAAGTTACTCGATACAAGGCTTGGATGCGTTTGGTATCTCCGAAGGTCAAATTTAAATAAACGTATCCAGTCAGGGGACCAACGTTAGAAACGAAGTTCCGAATTTTCCAAAGTCACATTATAACTTTCAAGCCAGAAATCAATAGCTCTACTAAGGCTCCCCTGTCCGTCCATTTATCAATCATCGGGCTGTATCTCATAAATCGTAATAGATAGTTGAAATTTTCACTAAACAACAATAATAAAATCAAAATAAAACAAATTTGACAAAAGTTGAAACAAAGTTAAATTCTGAGTAAGATCCTGGGCAGTTCTTCATTTAATCTCAGCAATCAAAAATTAAATACCAACAACATTATCGGTGAAGGAGAACATCGAAACACATCCTTAAAGCCTGAGACTTCTCTATAATTCTCTCGTGTAAATTCTACCAATGCGCGCTTGGCCAGCATAATCGACTACAGCCGAAACCTTTATCATACAAAGTCTAAAGCCTTGAGACTCTTGCCCTGTATTGGGTCAGTAATTGATCGATAATGTTGACATTGATTATTATTAGAAATGCGAAAACTAGTTTGACTGTTAATATAAGTATAAGATGAAACGTAAATGATGCTATTATTAATAATAAACGTAATAATAAAGTAATGAATATAAATAAGTTAGTAAAGGCTACTTTAAACTTTTTCAGTTTTCAGAATATCAGCATTGTGCGACTTTGTAATTAACGAAATACTTAATTTCTTACGAAATTATATAGTAAAGCCTGACTCGGCAATTCTAAGAAAACGCTCATGATCCCCTAAAATATTGTTTAATTTACCATGAAGTAAAGCTTTCGTACCACTGATCTTAAATTGTTCTTCGAAAGTTTTTACAAGTCATTTTAACAGGTCAAAAGAAGAAAGTTTTATCAAATTTTAAGCTTGGCTTACTGAAAAGAAAACAGTTTAATTGCGCGAAGATTAACAAGACGACATTCTCAATTCAGATTTTTACTTTTTGTGTTATCAGTAGATATTTTAATGATGTTTGTATTTCTGTATCGTAAAACAAAACATCTGCTTCCGTAAAATATCACTGTTTGCAAAAGTCGTAATATAAGTGACGAGAAATGGTAGATCTTTACACAATGTTACATTTCTGTATAAGGCTAGATAACGAGGAGGTACTGTACCGATAGGATACTATAGTATTAACGTCTGACTGTGCCTGCAGGGGATCGTAACGCAATGTTACTTCATAACAATGCCGCGCGGTGCCCGATTACCTACGCTACACATTAGCCTCCGGTACGGATTTGAATAAAACGTACAATTTAGTCAACGCATGCGAATAAAGAGTAGCGTTTTCTACCAGCTTGTTTTACAAAGATCTTTATTTCAGGTGGAAATCTTAATTTTACTGAAATAAAATACAGTCCGTTATTTCGGGTTACAATGAAAAAAACTGTACTGTTTTATGTATATATTAAATTAAAATTCCTTCGGTTTAATTCAAGTTTAGTAGAAGCTAACTTTGGTTTCACAACTTTTTCCTAATATCAATCCTTTTAGGGCAATTACTGTAAAAGTTTATTTAAAAAAAATATTTAGTAACAACGGCAACAATATCTGCTGTATTCATAGTTAAGTTGCAATGGGGGCACCCATTGTGAACTAAAGCAACGGTAAAAAAATTTATGCACTTACTCGATATAAATATAATTCACATGGACATTCAAACGCACACGAATACACGACATCTTAAGCCCAGGTCCGGACCTGATTCTGATCATCTACATAAAAATAAAACTCACAAAAACTTTGATTTTGAAATAATCGTAGACGTCCAAATAAGATTTAAAATGTGAGAAAATATAAATAAATTGAAAAAATTTACTAATAATAGATTGATAATGTAGCGCCACACCAAAACATAAGAACAGATTCTTTTTTTTTCTCGTCCCTATCCCACGTTATGTGGGATCGGTACAACACGTCTACGTCGTTCACTACCCACACCTTTTACACGCAACTCCTCTTTTACACAATCCATCCATCTCTTCTTTGGTCTTCATAATAACAGCATTAATAGCATTTTAATACCCTTAACTTTGCTATGGTTTGGAACTACTTAAACACGGTTAACCGTTATATAGATTAGTAACACACTTTTAGGTGAAATTTTCCAACACCCTCTGTCAGACCTGTATCAAATGAATGACCAAGCAACATTATATATTTATAAGCTAACTATTCGTGGAAATTTATAAAGGATCTTTTGTTCCGTGTAAACTGACTGCGGTCGCGTTATTTTCACAAATTGTTAAAGATTTGTCGGTCTCCCTGGAACTGTGGTTAGCGATATGGCATTTTGGGTATTTATAATTACCGAATTCCTTCTGGTCTCTTCTCCTGCGGAACGAGGGTCGCAAAAGATGTTCTGTAGGATTACTGTAAGATATAACGTAGAAATCTATTAGGGGTATGGGTTTAATAATCTTCGTATAATTACATCAGGCATAAAAAATGTATAGTGAGATTAATTTTCAATTTATGCAGTATCCTTCTGGAATCGATCTCGCAAGCATAGGGACACATTACGAGTATTTCGTTAGAATGATCGTCAAAATGAACTATGCAATATAAATCTAAGAATAACTAAGAGAATCATCGAGTAACAACAGAATCCCAGTTAATCGATACCAATTGTAAAGATAAGTACGTAGAATATTACGCACAGATGTAAGGTATACCTAGCAATCGGTTCGAAGACCCAATAACCCCTTACCCGTATCTTTCGAGAAAATTCTTTGAATTGTTTCTGAGAACATAAATAAAACGTTCGGAATCAACAGCATACACGTGGTTTAAATTCGAGTAGTTTATAAACATAATGCTATACTTTTTATTTATTATAGCTATTTTGAATTCATTAAAGATCTCGATATCAAGACTTACTCCAGCAATACATTAATTTTAGTCAAAATCTTCGGCTCAAAAATTAAATAAGTAGCTGGCAGGATAGGTAGTTAGAGGGATGGCTAAACTTATCGATAGCGAAGAGTAGTCGATAGAAAAGGATAAAATTACCAAATATAATCTGCGATCTGAAGATATTGGATTGGATTATTTAACTCATTATTATTTTAGGGCGTAATAGGAAATATAGGTAAGATTTCACGTTGAAACCTTAATGATTTGTGAGTAGCTAGAAAAAACAGGCTGGTTTTTTGATTCGGAAGTTATACTGACTCTTAACGTAAACAAAAAAATATAAATGTTGTGTGGCAACATAACTAAGTACTAATTCACAAATAACAAGTACGGATGGTCTCTGCTGCCTAATTTAGGTGACCCTGTGGTATAAGTCAGCAAAATAATAATAAAGTTTTAAATCTCACAAATCCATCTAGAGCTTTACTTTTTAATATACCCTTATTTATATGGCAATACCAGATCTCGTTGTGTTTTGTAGTGTAGAATTCTCTTTAGCATATTTCAATGTCGAAGTAAAACACGCTTTCACTACCGCCATTTTGAAACACCTGAGTGGTGTAACAGCGGTTTTCCTTTACTGGCCCTGCATGTATTGTTAAGTTGGCAATGATCCATCTCACATGTAACTCATATCTCTCGGTTTTTTTTTTGGATTAAAGTAAATTGGGCTTTGTGTGCATTATATTTCGCGGCCTTTCGTAATTTTTTTTTATTCCAAATTCTAAATAGAGTCAGCGTCAGAAAATAGGGATATAATATAAGAATTGTACATCATGATCAACCCATTACCGACTCACTACAGAGCACGGGTCTCCTCTCAATATGAGAAGTGTTTGGCCATAGTCCACCACGCTGGCCATGTGTGGATTGGCAGACTTCACACGCCTTTGAGAACATTATGGAGAACTCTCAGGCTGTTTTCCTTTACCGTTGAAGCAAGTGATATTTTATTTTTTTTAAAACGCACATAACTCTGAAAGTTATAGGTGTTTGCATGATTCGAACCGCCGACCTCTGATTAGGAGGCTAACGCCCTAACCACTAGACTATCACCGCTTCGAATGGTACATATAAGTTATTTATTGGACTTTGTATTATGGACTTCGTATTATCAATTTTTTTTATACATTGATGAAATTGGGAGCATCTCCCCTTTTTTATTAAATGTTCATAATACACGCCGAGCGCTGTATTTAGTAAACAAACCATGTATCTTTGTCAAACCTTTGAAGTTTTACTAACATGGTCGGTTATATCTCCGATCGTAATTTCAGTATGTTTACATCAAATATTCATGAGTCATCGTGCGAACTTAAGCCGTCAATTGGATCCTGCAGGTACCATTACTCAACCAAAATATGTATGCCCTACATCATAACACGTTTCCTTTTTATAGATAAATGGAAATGGATGTTCTGGTTAAATAATGTTTTTATCACGCAGTGTTAACAAAATATATGAAGGTATTTCCAAATAAAACAACAGTGAAAGCAGATTTTAAATATCAAGTTTGTTTAAACGACTCTAAGACCAGTTTTGGCGGCAGATTGGACCAAGAAGAGTCCAACGAAAAACTTTTAAACGACCAACCTCTCCGATTCCATATTATACCAATAAAAATGTATAAAATCAAATAAAACTTTATTAACAAGTAAACCTTTAAAAGACCCTTTGATGCTTTCATAACTTACTTTATATTGAGTTGATGGTGACAACTGCATTGCTAAACTTAAAACTTAAACTACGGGGGTTCCAAATGCCCTTATCTACAAACCACAACAAACTTAACCGGAGAAGTATTATTTTTGTTATTAAATGTCATATCGTCACTGAAAACTATTTAAGAGAAATCTTGTTAGAGCAATATTTCATACCCAAAATGATAAACAACATTTACGAGTACATAATCCTTTACTCTATAATATAGGACTTTTCTACAAGCTTATTTAATTAAAAATAAATAATTTTTAACTTATTGAGAGTATCCCGGAAATGTAATTAGGTAATTTATTATATTATTGTACAAATTATTTTTTAATTTTAGAAGTATTTTTAAATGAATTTTTAATTTTATGTAGTCTGGTGGGGCGAGCAGAATATGTTTATTTTTACTTCTAGGTAATAGACGTAATCACATTTTAATGTATTTTGGTATATTCTTTTGGACATTAAATTTCAAAATATATCATACAATGTCATTATTTTGTAGGTGGTTTTGAAGCTAGGTCGTAACATGGCACAAGGGTGGACACTTCCTAACTTTGGGTTGGACTAAGAATTCCACGCCGTGAAAACCAAACAATACCTAACTATTATATAAACCATGGCAATTTGCGAACGTGTTATTTAAAATCGAGTTTTCAAATAGGTTTGTCATGAAATAACGGCACGCTAAATTGGCTTACGGGAAAATAATAGCTCTGTACAAAGATTCAAGGATAAAGCGCTACTAAAGATTGCGTATTTATCTAATAATGGTTTTGTAAACAAGCTTTCTTAATAGCCGGTATGGAATTTGTTTTGTCTGTTTTATAACAGCCCGTAAATTGTGCAAAATTATTTATTGGTGTAAAATTTTAGCGCACAGCTGTATCAGACCATGTTCATGGGGTTATAGAGCTTCTCACATATACAATTGTTGTTCAGAGTTAAAAAACGCGCATTAGGTATATATAGCAGAAACAAAACATGATAACCCTCCAATAGACAGTCAGCAAGTTGCAAACATAGAGATGTTAATAATCATAGCACCTTGAGAAACTGATATATCGAGACGTTAATAACAATTATTAAACATTCTCATTCAAAGGAAATTGTATTTTATTTTATAATAAATTACCTATTGATATCTTGGAGATGTCTATCAATAAGTTAATTTTTTTTTATAAAACGAAAGCTTATAGAAAAGTCATATTACAATTTTAAGGATTATATAAACGATAAAAAAGCTTGGGTGTGAATTGCTCTATCTCCATAGGTACTATAATTTATTATTGATTATGTGAGATGGGGATAACAAAAAAAACCCGTCTAAGTTTGTTGTGGGCTTCTTCTTAGACCAGGGCGCGTTTGGAACCCTCATTTCTTTAGTTTTCAGTTTAGAAATGTAGTTATCACCATCACTACTATGTACAATAAATACTATTTTATTTATTGTACAATCAAAAGTGCCTTTTAAAGGACTATTTGAATAAAGATTATTTGAATTTTGAATTTTGTTTTTGTAAAACCTTTTTAAGAATTATCCTCATCAGCAACCTACAAGTATTCACTAAAGAACATAGACCATTCCTAATGCGCAATACCACACATGCTCCCAGCTTTTTAAATCCTACCGTTTCTATCAATCTTCTTAAGGTCGTTTGTCCATTGCACTTACCAGTTCCAGATCTCGACTTTAAGACACATGCGCTGCCACTGCAATTGACTTATTATGTGGACTATGCCGTTGACTTAGGTTCCCTGATTTCTTCGTTACGAATTTTATCCCGCAAGAAGGTGAACGCCACATAGCTTAGAGCGAATTTGTGTACTAGAAACTCTTAAAGAAAAAGTATTACCTGGCATACTCAAAATAGTGCGAACTCTAGAGGTAATAAGAATAACAAATGTTCGATCGCAGCCGCACATTTCCCTTAATATAAAACCCTTTTTCATTTTTGAATTTCGCATCAAGTCTAATGGATACGTTTTCTATTGTTCGTTGATGAAAAACACGCGTCTTGGCATATTGAGCCAAAAATATTGTAGAACTCAAGTTGCTTGGTAATTATATTTAACCTCAAGCCGATTTCGTTTTAATCTTTCTGCTAGCTTGTATTCAGAAAGATTAGTGACTCCGTATTTTAAACTTGATAAATGGACATGTCGATAGATAGATAGACAAAAAACAATTTATAAGAAGACCATTTTTCATGCCTAAAAATACAACAATGAAATTTAGAATTGCAGCACACTGTTACGATGATAATAATTGAAGCCAACCCTAAAACGACCTTGCTTCTGTTGCGAACACAAACTAATCATAAACAGAAATATGCTTACCTAACTTCGCAAACCAATGCTAATTAAGCTAGCATAAATATTATTGGCTAAATAATATAGGTAAATATATAAACGTTACGGTATCATGATCATATAACATCTTAAGACTGCTCAGTTTCTCTCGAAATTTAAAAATGTTTCCTTGAACTTGTTTGTCAATAATTATGCAGAACATTCCCTTCATACCTAACTAAAGTATTGGAATTCTGAATGCTAGAATTTTGAGGAAAAAAGAAGCGATGATAGCCTAGTTGTTAGGGCGTCAGCCTCCTAATCAGAGGTCAGCGGTTCGAACCCGGGCACCTCTAACTTTTCGGTGTTTTGTGCGTTTAAAAAAAAATAATATATCACTTGCTTCAACGGTGAAGGAAAACATCGTGAGGAAACCTGCACGCCTGAGCGTTCTTTAATTCCATAATGTTCTCAAAGGCGTGTGAAGTCTGCCAATCCGTACATGGCCAGCGTGGTGGACTATGGCCAAACCCTTCTCATATTGAGAGGAGACCCGTGCTCTGTAGTGAGCCGGTAATGGGTTAATCATGATTCACCAGGTCATTTTGTAAAGATAAACAAAGCTCAGCCTCGGTGCAGGTATTCTGTTCTATAAACTAAAATTTCGGCATCTTATTGAGCACTGCTTCCGTTTGATCGGATTCCAAAACCGAGTAGTTCGGCTAGTTTACAATTCCTAAGTAACAGCAATTTAGAAACTTCGAAGCATCGGAAAGACGTCAGCTCTTTGCAAAGGAGTGCTAGAGTGCTAGGAGTGTTCTAAAGCAAAACCACGTTGCTTTAGAATACTCCCAATTACACTAATACCATTTAAGCTCTTCTTTGATCTTACCGCGTGTCACTGCTACCTCCTCCGTATTTCTCGACCATCCGTTAAACTGGATCATTTTATTCACGCACATACAATTTATGGATAAAGATTTCTCATTCCAGGTGTTCAAATTTGGCTGAAATTTTGAAAGAAGACAATTTACTATATAGTTAGTTAGAGAGGGACTGATAAATTGTATTTCTAAATATTTTATAGTTTGCGATAGCAAATTCCTCGAAATTTGATTGATAATGAACGCTAGTTTGATATTTAAGAGAATTAAAAAGTACATCAGAGATTAGTCAGACGTGAGAAGATAGTCTAAGGAGAAATAAAATACATGATTGCTAAATATGCTAAAAGCCAGGTTTTGCTTTTAGCATATATATAATACAATCCAGTATCGACGGTATCAGGTAGCTTATCCATAATAATAGTATAAATGTTAATGTAAATGTGTATGTATGTTTGTCACTTATGTCAGACTTCTTCGCTAAAGTTTGCTTCTTAGAGTTTCAGCTTGCGTCCACAAGACTGCAGATTAGTTTTAATCCTGAAAAAATACGCGCGGAGACCAAGCCTGCAGGATATAAAATGTTTTTTTGCATGTATACCTATTTTACCTATTTTATACACCTATTTTATAACTTTCTCTAAACGAGGGGCAAACCTTTAAAATAACCGACTTTTGGTAGCAGATATCGGGTTATGTACGAGTAGGTTCAACCCACTAGAACCCCCAGTCTGCCACAGTATAAAACTACGAAGCTCCGGAAACTGTTAAGAACGCACCGGAACTCCCATACACAGACATACTACTTACTGTCATTCATGAATTAGAAACTTTATTGAAGTGGACGGAGACAGATACAGATAGTAGTAAAATTGCTATTAATAAATAGAAAACAATGCTTTAAAGAAAAAAAAAATTGATGCCGGAAGGGAATTCTAGGTCTATTCTTAGGCACGCTGAATAGAAATGAGAAAGCAAAGCGCTCAAAAGATATCCGTGGAATACCAACTACGTCCATCTTTATATATACATACATGCGCTGTACCCCTGAGGTACGTGTCGACAGAGCGGATCTGAGCGAAAACGTGCAGAAATAGGTTATTGAAATATGATATGACGAATTGGTCTGAGCGTATACATCTTGTTTTCAGTTTTAGGAAACAAACCTTTAGAACGCCTAAAAAGTGGATAAGTAACTAGAAAAGTTTATAAGATTATTATCTGTTAAAGGTATAAAAAATAATCTTCATATTGCATGCTTTATGATGATAAGAAATGAACTAACGAGGGAGTGAGCAAGTGCAGCTCTTGTGAAATATGCAAAACTGTTTCCTTCGGCTTTTGTCCGCGTTTCCGGTCCGGTTTGTTTCGCATTTTTTTGATTTTTCATAAATCCCGCAGCAACCATACATTTTTCTGGGATAAAAAGTTTCCAAATTTCAGTCAAATTGGTTCATTAAATAAGTATCAAAGATTTTTGAGACAATAGAAAAATGAATTAATATGATAGATATGTTTTAACAAACTATTTTTTATCATTCCTAAAAAATTATTTTATTTTTAATAAAAAGTATCTATGTTACTCCTAATACCTCCAAAAATATGTATACAGAGTTACATGATCATCGGTTAATTCGTTTTAGAGTGAAAGCGTAACAAACAAACTTAATTACAAATATTAAAAATACACAGATGTTAATAATGTATCACATTTATAATATTAGTAGATTAAGTAGGGATGGGTAGTACAGGTTGAACTGTATGTAATAAGAACATGTAGTTATTTACCATCACCATCTGACTCCACCACAAGACTTTTGGTGACCCTTGAGACTCAGTAAACCAAATTATATGAGTATTCGTCTATATATTTATATATGTGTATTTACATGTATCAAAGGGTTTCAATAGTAGCCACTGAAGAGTTCCTCTATACACCTTCTAGCTCCATCATTAAACTACATGTTATGATGGTTATCTAATTTATTGAATACCCCAAAAAAGAACCGAACCGAACCGAAGTTATATTTGAATTACTGCGAATGATCATGACATATTGTGTGGGTGGATAGTTTGATATGAATACGGATTCATTAGCGTTTTAGTCTCGTGTGACTCAGACGGCGCGAAGATGAGTTATCTGGTGTCTTAGAAATAAACTTTACTGACATAAATCAACACACATAATTTAATTTCGATACTATAGTTAGGAATTAGGTTAAAATTGACTTGTAAGCAAATTAATGGATGGTTATAATGAGACTAATAGGATACTAATTTAGTACTAAGTAGTAAGTTTAGTCAGAGTAAGCGTACGTAACCTTGATTTTAAATAAATATAAAATATGTTATTTTAAGATAATATACAGTAATCCTACAATTATACCCAATGGTTTAATTAGAAAAAACGAGTAGGTTATAAATGATAATTTAAATGAACATTCGAGATTAAGAGCTTATAAGGTATCGTTTGAAATAGCTCCAGTGCTACGCATTGGCAATCTGAGCAATGCTATGATCAAGTTTTGTTATATTTGCAAATGCAGCCTGATCCCTACAGCTGTAAACCTCAGTATTTCAGCTTTAGATAAAGCTTGAAACTACCGCATTCTTCGATTCAAAAGAAGACAAAATACATGAACTAAGATCTAGCAGTTTTTTGCACGTTCCAGAAAGGCTGTTAAATGCAATTTCCGATCCCAACAAAATATTCAGCCAGTTAGTTTATGTTCAGTGTTTGTAAACATAGATGAATATATTTCTTTTGTCCAATTAGATAAATATGTAATGTAAAACATTATCTGAATCCAAAATTTCACCCAAATCGTTTCAGTAGTAATTGAGAAATGCGTACACAAGCAATATCAAACACCCCCTTCGACTTACCTACTTCCTCCTTCATAATTTTAACCACTAGTCAGTCACTACGCCGTAATCGCTTCATACAATAACAGACACATATTTTCTTATAGACAGTAAAGCTAAACTTTACCCACGCTATAAAAACTTACCGGGCGAAAGAAATAACAGCTAACTGTTTATTGATAAACACGTCCAAAACACACTATGAGGCGTTCAAAATGTTTGTCACACAAACTTTGCATTTCAGTTTATTCAACTTTCAATACCAACGCTTCGTGATATATAAAGTATTGGAAGCAAACAATAAAAAACAGTATCTAATTGAAAAATACTGGATACATCGAGTATTTTTTCGTGCACTTTTATTCGAGTTTTATTAAACTATGGCAATATTTACTACAGACTTATGATAACTTTGTGGACTGAATAGGCTCCAGCGTCGTAGCTCGTAGCGAGGGGTGACGGGCGGGGCGTATTAGCAGTCGAGCACGCGGCGAGCGACTGGCATGGAAAATCGCCTGAAAACACCTAGATACCGTAGACGTTTATACATCTACGGTGTATTATGGTTTTCCCGGATCTACCTAGAGCCCGTGCCTTTGTAAACATGACCGCCGCGCGACGTAGCGTGGTCCCTTATCACACGATCTTCGATTGTTTTGATCGTTGATCTTTAAACATATTATTATACACTCGAGTTTCATAATGATGACACTTAATAAGCGTAATAATAAGTAATATAACAAATGTAATCAGGTAATATTCAGAACTATAAATAGATACAGAAATAGATATTCATATCAAAATCTTCTCATTGTTAATGAAGCGCTGAACTAGGATTATCTTTTAAGGTTTTTTACATTTCTAAAAATCAACGAATAAAGAAATTAGGTTTTAGATCGATATATATGAAATACCTACATAAATACTTGTAAATTGTATTAATTTTAGATTTTGTGCTTTACAACCGTGATATTTTTTAAATAATTTCTTGAAACTACGTATCTAGCTTTAAGTTTTAAAACATAAAACATCTATATTGTTATGTTATCAATTCTATAATTGACAACAAAATTTCCTATAATATTTTAAATTTATTTCACTACACACGAGAAAAAATTTAGGGGCATTCATTTCTGTTGCCATAGTAATCAATGACCCCAAACGTGACCTTACATATAAACACAGCTGATGGCTGACACCGCGTATTATTTCCCTTATAAAAACATCGTACATGTAATTACTTATCGAGAAATAATCGTCCTAGTGAAATGTGTTGTGTTCAAATTTTTATTGTGATGAATTAGTACAAAAGTAGGTAACAAGTACCTACCTTTATTATTAGAAATACTGAAAGTATCTGGTAAGTAGTCAGTGGGCTTATCTTTAATCATAAAGGTCTTTAATAAAGTAGGTAGGTAATATTATAAATGTTCTGCACGTTAGGCAGCTTAACTTTCGTCTAGGTTGTGCTGGTACCTTTTATTGGATCGTTTTTGGCATTGGCTTGTTTTACTTTTATGACTGGAAAAAATTTGATAAAGAAGTAAAACAACTATCTACTCGGCTTATTAATGCTCTCATTTATTGTATATAAAAAAGATAATTATAAGGATTTAAAATGTTCTTTAATTACTAAAATTTATATTCAAGAGACAAGATTAGAAAAATTTAAGGTAGGTAAGAATGTAGCACTATGAATCCGAACTTACCTAAGGTTCCCCATTTAATTTTTTTTGAAACAGAAGCCAAGCCTAAAAATCTGTAATAATCAATCGTCATTGCATAAACTTAAAACTAAAATAAACGTATGACGGATGTTATCGCCGCGATTCTAATAAGCTATATAGGTATATACATTATGATGTTTTTAGTAATTAAGACATATATTTTACAATTTGTTTGTAAGGGTTAAAATGTTATTAATCTGTACTGACTATGTTGACTGCATCTCACCTGATGGTAAGTGATGATACGGGCTAACCTGTTAGGCGTATGGTAAACACATACTCCTAATTGGTTTCTACACGACATCGTGCCGGAACGCTAAATCGCTTGGCGACACGTCTTTCTCGGTAGGGTGGTAACCAGCCACGGCCGAAGCCTCCCACCAGACCAGACTCGAGCCGGGAATCGAACCCAGGACCTCCGACTTTTTTTTTAATGTAACAGCGCACGCGCTGCGCCACGGAGGTCATCAAAATACGTACGTACGTATTAAATAAAAGTATACGTACAAAAGAGTATAAAAGTTGACTAGAAAACTATTATGCATGTATTAAGTTGCTTGCCATCATGTCGTGCCGCCACGCTATTGGTTCCCGCTAAAACGGTGGCAAGTGATTCCACGCAAATTAGCAATAAATAACAATGGACGCCACGAGGACAATGCTATAAGTTTAGTGATATTTTTTGGAAGGTTTCAATTTAACTATCGTTTTTATCTAAGTTTTTATACGAATCTGTATATTACGACTTAAGACACCGTCGCGCTTTCCGAATCTTACAAGAAGACTGAAGTGGATCCCTGTAATGTAGGTATATTAAAATACGCACCTAAAAAATGTCATGAACATGTTCTACAAGTCTTATCATCATCATCATCATGAGCAACCCATTCTCAGCTCACTACAGAGCACGGGTCTCCTTTCAATATGAAAAGGGATTGGCCACAGTCCACCACGCTGGCCATGTGCGGATTGGCAGACTTCACACGCCTTTGATAACATTATGGAAACTCTCAGGCGTACAGGTTTCCCCCACGATGTTTTCCTTCACCGTTAAAGCTAATGATATTTTAATTGCTTAAAAACGCACATATATTCGAAAAGTTACCGACGACGTCTGCGTGGACTTCAGAATTTGATCTAAAAGTTCGCTCGATAACAATTTTTAATGTTCCCACGAGAACTATTTGAGAGATCGGTATAGAAAATACATGCCCTTTTCCATAGCATATGTGACGTGCATACCAAATTTCAAAGCTGTCTGCCCGCGGCTTAGCTCGTAAACAATTTACAATTATCCCTGGGGAACTACTTAAGGAATCGGGATAAAAGGTAGAGCCCGGATTCGAACCCTCGACCTCTGATTAGGAGGCTGACATCCTGACCACTAGGCTATCACAGCTTAAGTCTTATAGTATGTCCAAATATTCAAAAAATTACGTAATTAAAAAATTACACTTAACAAAATCGGACTCATCAAGTATCTAATACTTATTAACATATATACACAATTAGACTTTGATCTTTTTATCTTCACAAAAGATCAAGAGTCTAATGGAATCTCACGATTTTACACGTTAAAGATTTTGTATTTAAATATTGGATACTTAGATTATATAGAGATATATAAACCCACGGTGTGGCCGCACATAAAGGATCTTATTAGACCAGGGCGCGTTTGGAAACCTCATAGCTTTAGTTTTAAGTTTACGAATGAAGTTATCACCATCAAATCACTATTATGTAAATTATTGCCTTTTAAAGGACTATTTGAATAAAGATTACGATTGATTGATTTCATTTTTGCTATTATGCAAAATTTTCCCCAAGTATGACTAGAAACAAAGAAATACTGAATACTGAAAATGAATGATGAATGAATGAAAAAAAAACAAAAAAAAAAGAATACACGCTGTACGTGAAAGAAGATTTCTTGCTGTCTCAATTTTCTTACGTAATCCGCATATACGCTTCTCCCTTCCACATTCCTCACTGGCTTCACTCACTATATCTCATATTGGATGGCTTTTATTGTAAATCTAGAATTAAATGAACGAATTCAGTAATTTAAGAGTCCACTGGTAGGTTGTCTTAATTATAATTATTCACTAGCAGAGCTTAGCTTAATAGGTAATGTTTCAAATTCGGTTTGAATTATTTCGTTAAGAACATTCGCCCCCGAATTTTAATAGTATGAATATTTTAGTATCTTCACCTCATAGATAGTTAATTTAACGTGGGTTGTGTAATATACAAGAAGTAATTTAGGCTTCTTGTTATGCCAATTATCATTTTTCATGGGGTAAAATAGTGGTTGGAGGATTATTTATTATAATAGTTTTGGTTTTTATTTTATAGTAAAATAACTATCTGTAATTAAAATAATATATTTTCTATATCGTTAATTTATTGTGGTGAAATCCTCTGGAATCTTTTAGAATACCCCCGATGGAACAGCTTTCGCACACAACCACAATTCTACCAGAGAATGACCGTCAAAGCAGACCCACCTCGAACACTAGCCCGCCAGCCTAATTGAAAATTTGGATTGGGGTGACCAAAAAAATCACCCACGATGTAAGCTTCTTTCATGAGCCATATAATAAGACACCAAAATATAAATTAATTTTCGACCTCTCATTTTGTACGGTATCTTGTATATTATTGGGTAATAATAAGATATTTGTCTCAAAAAGGCATTTGGACTGCAGATTGTAGACTTCATTCATATCTTGACAAAATATAAGATTTGAATTGTAAATATTCTTTTATACCATTTATATTTTGCAATCGATATTATTCGAATGAAATAAGAAATTAAGAAATAAGTTGGCCGTCAAAGGCAAATGTGAAACAAATTGCTGTGATTTGTTGATTTATGAAATAACTTGAGATACCATGTACAAATTTTGACACTCCGTTCAAGTCCAAGGAGCATATTTACCTACTGAAAGTCCTTGTCCTAGGCTGACTAGGCTGTACGGTTACTGATCTTTGCTTTTCTTGAAAGGGATAAATTAAAAAACAACATAAAAAAATATGTTATAGTTCATATAGTCTGTGGTGTAGACAATCGCATGCAAGTAGCAAGCAATTTTATTTTTGTAAAATTTATAAAACGCTATGGCTGATATTTTGAAGAATGAGGAGGTAATAAAAGATAAAGAAAACGAAGAGGAGGAGGAGGAGGTTGACGGGCCAGAGGAGTTAGAGACCAAAGACCCTGCTAAAAAGAAGAAGAAAAAAAAGAAAAAGAAGAAGACAGGTTAGGTTACTATTTAATTAGATTTTTAATTATCGAAAACTTACTTATTTCTGGTGACCTCTTATTTTTATACATGTCTATATGTTATAAAATTTAGTCTTAGTGATAACTGCATAAAACACTACATTCCTACTACCAATATAAAACTTCAGTTTTAGCGGGAACTGAAATTGAGAATGGAAGTGAGGTGACGGAAAAAACTGAAACCCTTCCACTAGAAGAGAATAATGAAGAGGGTGAGAAAAAAAAGAAAAAAAAGAATAAAAGTAAGAGCAATAAAACCGCGGGCAAGGTCCAAACTGATCCTCCTACAATTCCAATTGGAGAACTATTCCCTGATGGTAAGATTAAGTCTTAGTACTAAGATTTATTTGATATCTTTAATATCTTAAAAATCTGTGTTTTACATGTGATATATGTGATTTATTTTACTTACTACCTGCCCTCCCATACAAGCAAAGAATGTTTATGGCAGCTGTCAGTGAAAGCCAAAATACACTGCTTTGTTATGAACAAAAATTGTCTAATCAACTACTATTCAGATCGCGCATTATTTGTGAACATTCTCAGCAAAAAGGATTTTTGAAACTGCAACACAAGTACTGGTTTCTCAACAATACAATGAAAAATACTAAAGCAATAAATATCATTAATAAAAATTAGATGAATATTAATATAAGATCCTGTTTTTCACTTAAATAACAAAAAAATCATTCAAATAAGTCCTATTATTTTAACTTTTATATTTAACCTAGAATAAGAGTTTGTATATGTTTCATCAATAACTTGATATGACAACATAGAATCATGCTATTAGTAAAGAAGGCTGTAACAGATAAGCAAATAGAGAAAATATGCACATGCCACAAGTTTAACTAGTAGTTTTTTTGAGTGTCTTGAGTATTTACTCAGTTTAGAAGTTCTTTTTACTTTTGTATAACAGTGGCGAGCTCGGTTTGCTTGTTGTGTCTGTAGTTGTATGGGCAAGTAGTGTATATTATGCTACACAGTTTTTAATTATCTTATTTAACCAAGTTTAACAAAAGCATTAAATTTCAGGATGATATTTATCTCATATATAAAAAATAATTCAATCAACTATTTTGCCAGCATAGAATTTAAAAATTTGGTGTAACAGCAAACATTCTATCACAGTTCTTTGTTAAAATTTTTATTATGGTTACTATTATAGTAAATTGTATTTGTATATTACGCAATCAATTTATAGCATATTAGCAATTATTATATATTAGCAATTTATTGATAAGCCTCTTAAACAAATTCATTTTTAATTTGTAATTTTCAAGCTATATACTATGTTACTGATGTCTCTTAGATTTCACTTTTAATTTTTGGAAAAGGCATAATTTTGATTAAATTGATAATTTCCTCTATTTTAGGCAATTTTCCCGAAGGTCAGATTATGGACCATGGCCCAGCAGAGGGCATTGATGAGAGAACTGCTAAAGAGCGCTTTAGTAGTGAAGAGAAGAGAGCATTAGACAGAATGCATAATTATGTATATCAGGAGATAAGGCAAGCTGCTGAGGCACACAGGCAGGTAAGTTTCATTTGTCTGTTTGGCACTGATTATGATGTCAAGCTTGTTATGATGTCTTTTGTTGTACAATAAATGTGTTTTAGACACGCAAATATATTCGTGATTGGATAAAGCCTGGTATGACCATGATACAAATCTGTGAAGAGCTGGAATCCACAGCCAGACGTCTCATTGGAGAGGATGGCTTGAAAGCTGGACTGGCTTTCCCTACTGGTTGCAGCCGTAATCACTGTGCTGCCCATTATACACCCAATACAGGTAATAAGCCCAATTTTTTCCCCCAATTTTCATAAGCTAACTACTACCTTTGGTATTAGCTTATGAGAATTGGGAAACATTTAAAGATCAGTTTACAACAGAATTGGCATCAAATGGAACCTGGGAAAATGATTAAATAAACAAACAAATGTGTGTGGGTGGCTGTTGAGATATGATTTTTAACCTTATCATATAACTTGACTATTTGTATTAAAAACATGTGATGTCATGTGGTAACATAGTACCTCGTATGTTTATCTTAATTTCATGCAATTTAGTTTTTGTCCATACAAGTGACTAAGTATTTTTTATATATTTATTTGTCTACACAAATATTATGAAATCAAGGAAATGTTTATTATAAATTTTCCTTTATGCTTACAAAATATAATTAATTGTGTTTGTTACTTCACCAGTCTGCCACACAGTAACTTTATAACATTTTAATACCCATTTCATATATAATAAAAAAATATATGTAATTCCTGTGTGTTTTTCCAAAGAATTGTTAGTACACAGATTCAAAACTGCACAAGTTGGTATGTCCTTCTGTCTTGCAGACTTGGCATTTATTACATTATAAAGCCACTGTTAGGGCTTATTATCAACCTACTCTCTATAAAAATATCTGTTTAATTTCTAGGTGACAACACAGTCCTTGAATATGATGATGTGGTAAAAATAGATTTTGGTACACATATCAATGGGCGTATCATTGATTGTGCATTCACTTTGCACTTCAACCCACGGTATGATCCATTGGTAAAAGGTGTTCAAGAAGCCACCGAGGCAGGTATCAAGGCCTCTGGTGTTGATGTCAGGCTTTGCGATGTTGGAGCAGCTGTTCAAGAGGTTATATTATTTAGTTATCTTTGAATTTTGTTACACATATTAACAGATACAAAAATAATGTCTACTGCTTGAGAAGTCCACTCGTCACATGGACCCAGTCACAACCTTTCTTATGTTGATACCATAACCATTTGTGGGAATGGGTTATTTTCTACTTAATATTTATAGTGAATGGGCTACTAAAAAAATTAAGTGCATAATCAATGTTATAATCCTATTTCCAGGTAATGGAGTCACACGAAGTTGAACTAGATGGTAAAGTGTATCAAGTGAAACCAATTCGCAATCTAAATGGCCACTCTATTGGTCCTTATAGTAAGTGAAACACTATCGCAATAATTTATAACTAACAATATAGAATATTTCTTTGTAATTGTATATGTCACAAAATTTGAAAACCAGTCACGCGCGGTAATTGTTGGCGAGCGCACGTATTTGATAAGGCCGTATTCGCCGCGCTTAACTTTTTCCCGATGTACCGTCATCGACGCGACTAAAATGCAATGTTCCGCTCTGGCAACAGAGCCTAGTAATGGAAGTGCAATGAGTGTAGAAGAGTTTGAGGGTAATAGTATAAACTGCGGGCAGGAGGTTTATGAGTGTGAAGAGTCGAGACAAAAGTCGTATAAAATGGCTTTAGTCTCTAGTGCCGATATGAGACCTACAAAGAGGAATTGGACTGAAGATGAACCCCAGAATCTTAAGCAGAGCGAGGATGAATTCACTGTTGTACAAAGGAAGACGAAACGTTTTTCGCGAAGACACGATAACAAAAAAGAGGGACAAAATATAGGCAAAGAGCCGGTGGAAAATACATTTGAAGTGTGTTTAACTTCTACTGAAGTACTCCCTAAACAAATTGGATTAGTTAAATTGTTGAAGGCGGAAAATTTGGTGGCTATAATAAGTATTAAATACAAAAGTCCCTACAAGATATTTATAAGATTTGAAACAAAAGAAGAAGCAGATAAGCTACTCAACAGCGCAAAGTTTATAGAATTAGGGTACAGATGTCATTTAACAAATGAAGTTAGTTACTCTTATGGCACTGTTAGATACCTTGAAATGGAAGTAGAAGAAAAAGAGTTGCTGGAATCCATAACGTGTCAGTCGGAGATTATTTCTGTAAGAAGGTTAAAAAAATTTACAGATGATGGAAAGTGGATACCAAGTGAGACTGTGCGATTCTGCTTTAAGGGTGACAGTTTGCCTGCTTATGTTTATGGATATGGAGGAAGATTCAGAGTAGAACCATATGTTTTTCCGGTGACGCAATGCGGAATTTGCTGGCATTTTGGCCACCTATCCCGAAGTTGCTCCAAGAAGAAAGTGTGTCCGAAATGCGCTCAAAACCATGAGAATTGTGATACCGATAAATACAAATGTGAAAATTGCAAGGGTACACATATGGCGTTTAATAAAAGATGTCCGGTTTTCTTAAAGGAAAAACGTATTCGTGAGATTATGAGCAGAGATAACTGTACATACAAGATAGCGTTGTCTTTATATCTTAAAGATAACAGAGGTTACAAATACAATAGCACTGCCGTCACTGAAGAGGAAAATACTAGTCAAGAGAAAAAGAACAAAGATGAACCGATTACTGTTAGTCAAGAAGAAGAAAAGACAGATGATAGCGAAGATGATAAATCTAGTCTAGAAGAACCTAATTTGTGCCTGAATTTAGATACAGGATATCTAAATAAATCCAAAATTAAAAAGATGAAAAAGAAGTCACGGAAAACAGAAAGCATACAAAACAGTTTTTTAGGAACTGAAAAAAGACCTGAAAGGACATCTGAGAAAGATAGTAAGGCTAACAAGGCCAAAAAAGAAAAACCCAGTTTTATAGCTATTCTATGCAAAACAAAGGATATTTTACTCAGTGAGAAGTCGGCAGATGAAAAGATAATTTCAGTTGTAAAACTATTATTTGAATGGATAACATCACAATTCTTAAAGACTGTAGGTAATGGAGAGACATTAAGTAAATTCATAAATGGTATATTTAATGGCTAGTGCAATCCAAAACAATTTTGTGGTTAATATAGCTCAGTGGAATGCACAAAGTGTTTTACCAAAAAAGCAAGATTTGGAGTTGTTATTAAATCGCGAAGCTATCCACATTTGCATTTTGAGTGAAACATGGCTAGAACCTGATAAAACGTTAAAATTTAAAGACTATAATGTTTATAGAAGAGATAGATCTGATAGTTATGGCGGTGTTGCTATTATAGTACACAAATCTTTGAAAAGTCAAAATATTCCAAATGACGTGAAAAACCCAGGTATTGAAATTGTATCGGTAAGAATTTTAAATTGTGAATACTTAAAATTTATTTCATCATTGTACTGTCCATCATCTATACAAACCTCTCAAAGTGATTGGGATGATATATTTTCAAAGTTCTCGAATAAATCGGTATTGGCGGGAGACTTCAACGGACACCATACAAATTGGTCATGTAAAAGTGACACTAGGGGATCTCAGATATATGATACATCATTTGATAATAATTATATATCATTAAACAATGGCTCTAGTACTCGGATTAGATTGGTTAACAATATTTTACAAGCCACTTCTCCTGATATCACTTTTGTTACTTCTGACATTGCTGTCTATTTTAAATGGCAAATTTCAAATGAAAGTTTAGGTAGTGATCATATTTTTATTAAGTACAATTTAGAATATCAAAGTAGAGCTACCTTTTTGAAGCAAAGGAATTTTAAGCTGGCTAATTGGCAAGAATATCGACGTATTTTACAAAATAGGTTTGATGAACCCCTTTTAAATACTGAGTGTGTTCAAAATAAGTATGATTTCTTGGTCAGTGAAATAAATGCTGCTGCTAATAAAAGCATTCCTATGAAAAAATTATGTACGGATCCTTTACAAAAATTTCAGCCAAAGCCCTATTGGGAACCATCCTTATCACGAGCCATAGCTGAACGAAGATTAGCCTTAAAAAACTTTAGACGCAACCCAATACCAAGTAATTATGACAAATTAACTGCAAAAATAGCAGATGTACAACGGCTTACAAGACGTGCGGTAGCTAAAGATTGGCAGAAATATTGCGGAGAAATTGATGAAGTTACTGATAGTCCGACCATGTGGCGCAGAATGTGTTGGGTTAAAGGAATAAAAAGTCATCGTTATCAGGTTCCAGCTAATAAGAAGAAAGAACTCTTATGTTCCTTAGCTCCAGATTCGGTGGAATCTATCCCGCCAATACTGATTTCTAGTAATCCATCATTGGAACAAGATTTTTCTATAAATGAATTACTTCATTGTTTAAAAAAAAAGGATACCGCTCCCGGTGATGATGATATTACTTACTCTATGATATACAATCTTCCTCTAAATGCTAAGCTATACTTACTTAAAATTTATAACCAAACTCTTTGTCAAGCTTCCATTCCAGAACAGTGGCGTAGTGTTAAAATTGTGGCTATACCTAAACATAATCCAAATCCAAATTTAAGCCCGAAGCTGAGACCTATTTCACTGATTTCGTGCATATGTAAAATTTATCATCTGATGTTAACAAAACGATTGGAGTGGTTTGTCGAAAAGGAGAAGGTAATACCATCATCAACTACTGGTTTTAGAAGAGGTCAGTCATGTTTGGACTGTCTTGTCCGTCTTGTGTCACATATCCAGATAGGGATGTCCAAAGGTGTTCCCACATTGGCCTGCTTTTTAGACATTGAAAATGCCTACAATAATGTTCTTATTGACAAACTAGTCATCATTCTAGATAGATTAAATGTTGGTGCAAAGATATGTAGATATTTATGGGAATTTTTAAGCAGAAGATATTTAAAAATTGAAGATGATAATAATACGGAGAAACCTTTTACAAGATGGTCTCATAGAGGATTAGCCCAGGGAGATCCGCTTTCTCCTCTTCTGTTTAATATAGTCACTGCCCACATATGTACAGCCATAAATAACGTAAATGTTTTGCAATACGCTGATGATTACGTTATTTATGCGCAAAATGATAAATTAAGGCTTAGCCAAACCAATGTGCAAAATGCTCTTACGATAGTAGTGAATACATTAGAAGAGATTGGATTAGATTTATCACCTAGTAAGACTAAATACTGTGTTTTTACTCGAAAAAGAAGAGTAGACTCGATTTCCTTGACAATTAGGAATCTTAAGATTGAACCTGTTGATTGTCACAAATATTTGGGGATATGGTTAGATAAGTCATTACTTTGGACAAAACATATTAATGAAACAAGAGAGAAAACTATGAAGACATTAAATTTATTAAAAATACTAGCAGGTACCTCGTGGGGATTACATCCTACACATTTGAGACGTTTATACATTGCATTAGTTCGCAGTCGAATAGATTATGGCAGTTTTCTTTATGCTAACGCAGCCAAAACACATTTATTGAAGTTAGACAGAGTACAAAATTCCGCTCTACGGGTTATAGGTGGTTTCATTAAAACTACGCCTATTCACGTAATGGAATGTGAGCTATCTATTATCCCACTTCATTTGCGTCGTCAATATCTAGGTACTAAATACTGCTTGAAAGCCATGTCTCAATTTAGTAATATTACCTTAGGGCTATTAAAAAAACTTGCTAATTTTTGTCAAACTCGGTATTGGGAGAAGAAGAAAAAACCATTATTGATTGAAATTTATACTGATGTTAGAAAGCTCAAAATATATTCCTGTAATCCTCTTCCTATGTTCTCATTGAATATATGGATATCAAAAGTTAATACAAATTTCATATGTACTGAAATCAAAGATGTAATAGATTCCAAAAAGAATACTTGTAGTAATAGTTTAAAATATAAAACTCTTAATATGTTGCATACTAAATACAATGGATGGCACAAAATATACACAGACGGCTCTAAAGCCAGTAACGGACTTGGAGCAGCTTTCTATGATCCTGGTCACAACGTGAAGGAAATGTTCAAAATTACATCCGATGTCACAATTATGTCAACGGAGCTCATTGCAATCTCTGAGGCAATATCGTATGCTGGAAAGATAGGACTCGAAAAGTTCGTTATCCTAACGGACAGCAAGAGTGCATTGCAGCATATAGCTCGATGCGCCTCTGGTAGAAGAGGTGTTTCGGTAGCATATGATATTATTAGGAAATTCCTACAACTTTCTAGCGATGGGGTGTCTGTGGGATTGCAATGGGTTCCGGCGCATACCGGTTTAATTGGTAATGAGGAAGCCGATAGATCAGCCAAGGTTGCTACTACATCTGGAACTGAAATATTTTTTTTTCCAGACTATACAGAAGTCTTAATAAAATGTAAACTAGAGATCTATAATAATTGGAAACATCACTTTAATGAAATATCAAATTCAAAAGGAATTTGGTACAAAACTATGCAAAACGCACCTCATTCTATACCATGGTTCACCAATTTTAAGTTGCGTAGAGAATTAATAGTAGTGGCTCTCAGACTACGTTCCGGGCACACACCGCTAAATAGTTTTAAATATTTAATGAAACAGGCTGATTCAAAAAATTGTTCTCTTTGTAACACTATAGAGGATACACAACATCTCTTAATGGAGTGTGCACGGAGTGAAGACATGCGAGCCTCAATGATAATTAATTATAACATAAATCTAGCCGATGTGGGTATTTTTCAAAGTGTTCTTGCGGCACCATGTTGCCCAGCCGCGAGATCCCTCTATGAACTATTATTAAGAATTTTTAAACAAAATTGAGAGTAGTTTAAGTTTTTGTTTGTTTAAGTTTTTTAAATGTATATAATTTAATTAGGCTATTATGGGTCTGGCATAATCTCATGTGAGATTCAAAGATCCTAAAAAAAATTAAGAATAAAAAAAAAAAAAAAAAAAAAAAAAAAAAAATTTGAAAAATTGGTTGTTAACAAGTGTTACCAATCTTACTAAAATTTACATTTATAAATGAAACTATTTTGTACAGTTAACAAATAAGGTCCTATATATATGACCTGTCATTGACATAAGAATGTAATGAAGTGTTAGGAGATAATATTTATTCAGGTTTTTTTTTTTATGTTTAAACAGTAACTGGGCGTCTACAATTGGGTTTCCTAATTAAGATTTATTTCTAGGAATATCAAAACAAATTCATTCAGACAAGCTTATTAGTGCCACAGATGTAATAAAAAAAGTTAAGCCACGCAACCTTGATAGTAAATAAAAACAAATTAAATTACAGGAATTCACGCTGGCAAAACTGTACCAATTGTGAAAGGTGGTGAGACAACACGCATGGAGGAAAATGAATTCTATGCAATTGAGACATTCGGCTCCACTGGCCGCGGCCAAGTTCACGATGATATGGATTGCTCTCACTACATGAAGAACTTTGACCAACAATATGTGCCTTTAAGGTTAATTTATGTTGTTAAAATTATAGCCTAGTTCTTTTGACTTTGAATTCTCTTTCATGGGGACTGTGTTCTCACCTCTTAACTCTTTAACTCTTCAAAGTAATGTCCGTTTTTAATTTTAAATTCAATATCACATGCTTTAACTGTGTCTTCACAGTGACTTTTGGTAGATCTCTGTGTACTGTAAAATGGGAGGTCTCTTGTCCACTAATTTGCCTGTCATGTAAATATAAGAAAAAAAACATGAATAAGAACCGGATGACCAAATGACCGGCCGGATACTTATATACTTTTATAAACATCCTATACATAGTCCACATAAAAAATGGGAAAATAACGTAATAATTTTCATTGTTAATGTTTTTGCAGATTGATGTCATCAAAACAACTGCTGGGCGTTATTAATAAGAACTTCGGTACGCTCGCGTTCTGCAAGCGCTGGCTGGAACGAGCCGGCGCGTCCCGCTACGCTATGGCCTTGAAGGACCTCTGCGACAAGGGGGTTGTGGACGCGTACCCTCCCCTGTGCGACTCCAAGGGCAGCTACACTGCCCAGTTCGAGCATACCATACTCCTGAGACCCACCTGCAAGGAAGTCGTCTCCCGCGGCGATGATTACTAAGGGCTACTACGATGCGGTTGACTATGCTGAATTTCAAAATCCGCATCGGAAAAAGAACCGAAATAAGAATATTTTTTTTATAGTGCGCGGTTTTTGAGAAAGAAATACATATGGCAATATACCGCTATCGCTAGCTCCTAACAGATGATTTCAAAAAATAAAATTTCATATTTACTGACCACAAACTAAAGTAAAGGATATAGATGGACGCATTATGTAGAATTCAGTTAAATGATCGCTTACTACGATACTAGCCTCAAGCATATGTTTAGTAGAGTTTCCCTTAAGTTTCTAGTAACTTGTCTCGAAACAGCTTGGGTAAAGCTTAGTTCCCATACATTTTTTGTTTTTGACAAGAGTAGACAAAGAGCTATAATGCATGAAATGACAGTTGCGTATACTTAACCCACGCAATAAAGCAAGAGATTTTTAAAACCTTTATTAGACTTTGTTGTAGGACTTTTTTTTTACAAATAGCTTGGGCTAGGTCACTCCAAATGTAGTGCATGTCACTGTGTTATATTTTGTTTACACTATGGGTTCTGGAGATGTGTACCTACTATTGAAGTCTTCCGCATAATGTTTGATTCTGCTCGATTATAAGATGCAATATAATCTCATGAAGAACATACTGACATCTAAATGATCACACTTTGATTATTGAGTCGATAAACTCGATCGTCTTATAGTTTTAACCCTGGTTAAACCTTCGGTTAACTAGTTATGCATGATAATCCTCCCAGTCAACTTTTTATTTGCCATTAACTCCAGCGCTTTTACGCCGATAATTTTCACCCGGTCTAGGTTATTAAATGTATTAAGCTCGCACGATCATGCACAGATCTGCAATTCAATATTATCTGTACATAACAAACATTTTTGCTTCTTAACATCTTCTTACTATAAAGTGTTTGGATGACGTCATCACATCAAAATAAAATGGACTTAGTTTAACTTGGTTAAAATATTAAATTCATCCAGTGCTTCTGAAGTGAACATTGTTAAGATGATCAAGCTTAGGTCCACTTTGATGATTGTGATTATGATAATGATAAAAATTTATATGGAAGGTACAGACGTCGTCAGGGCGTATAATGTAATTATTGGTCTAGTTTTATTCCAAGTCTACAGTGAGTGACAGTCTTTGGAGAATATAATAATTTAAAAAAATACCCGACTGAATTTCACAATTATAATGAAGATGCAATACCAGTACAATTACCAAGGTGCCTAGATCAAAGTGTTTCTATTCATTGGTTGAATAAGTAGGTAGGAATTTATGTCAACACATATTCTTTTTTATAGCCTAACGTTTGTTATTGTTTTATGATAATATGTTGTAATAATATAGTGGAAATATTTCCCCTCTGCTTCTAACAATGACTTAGTCAGCTTTGTTTTGTTGAGTTTATAATATGGTAATATACATAATTAATAACATAATAACAAACATTACTCGGGTACTGTTGTTAAGAAATATGCTTTGTTTTGTTTATATTGTTTTCCCTTATAATATATTCACACTTCAAGAGGCCAAAAGACCAAAATTGATAAACGAGACATGACAGCTTTTGGAACTTTGTCACACCATGAAGCACACATGCATTTTACATTGGCCAATTACTGAATGGGTTTATTTTTATTTTTCATTATTTATAAAATACTCTGTTAATGGATAATCAATTAACATAATCGGCATTTTCCCGTAATATAAGAACTTTTCTTCAATATATAGTGAAACTTTTTAAAGGAACATTTCAGTCATATTATTGCTATACTAGTGGTTGAAAATGAAATGTAAGTATATACTTACATTGCATTTAAAACTATCACTTTAACTTACATCATCAATGGATATATTTTTTTCATATTGGTAGTTAATAGATAGTAATACCCCGAAACCCTGCAAAATGATAATTCTATTGTGATAACTTTTATCATAAGGGATTCAACAAAAATCGTTAAAACATTGGTATACAACTTTACTTATACCCTGCTTAGCTAATATCGATTTTTTTTCATATTTTTATAAGAAAAAAAAATATGGTTTTATCATATCCATGTTAAACTTCCTCGACAACTAAGTACTTCTAAAGTCTGCTTCCTTGGTTTTTACATCCAATGGTTTCTTAAGAACAGTATAAGGTATGTTGCTGGATAAGATTTTTAAGTTTAACGAGTTACAATTGTACTCAAAACATCGATATAAGTAATCAGGAACTATTTGAATAAACTTCTTTTACATTATTGGAGGCATTTTTATTTCTAGTTTTAAAACAAGTTTTTTACTGTACTGAGTACTGAGAATTTACAATTGCATGAAGAGTATAACATGTCTGCGGTCAAGATTTCGATGTTATAAAAAAAAACTATGTTTAAATTCTGACCTATTGACAGCACCGCTGGTAATGCATGCGAAATGTCAGCGACTAGCAAGCAGATTTTAATCTATATGGTGTCAATTAGTATAAACAATAATTAATTTTGTGAACACCATTCATCTTTTCTGACAGTTGCTAACCATTTTACAACGAAATTTGCGATGAGTTTACAACAGTCGCTGTCATATTCGTTTTATCAGAAGAAGCAGTTGACAACTTGTTTGTACGTATTAGATACGACTGATTTGTTAAATAAGACTAGGGCAAGTGCAAGTATACATTTTGGGTAAAAATTAACACTGTTTTTTCTTTTATTAATTTATTTGTTTCGCTCGTTTAGGAAAGCGCTATTTTCCTAAATGCAGTAAATATAAACGATTACATTAATATTATTCAAGTAAATTATCTATGTAGTACAATAATATCGGTAAAAAGTTTAATCGCCAATAACATTATTCCATAGAAACGTATAAAACCGTTGACATAACTAGACACACGCTAAATCTATATAACTTTGTATTTAATAGGCGAGTCGACATTATCAATCAAACGTTGGGGCCTCTTTTGAATAAAACTTTGTAAATAAAACATAATTTTATACTTTCTTTTCTATAACAAATAATACAAAACTTTTATTAAAGTAACTTATTTTGATAATTTATTTTAAATGAAATTCCAAACATCGACGTTAAACTACCTTAGATGGTCTACAATTGAGCCAAATATAACGGACTATAAATTACATATCTTTTTTCGCAACCTATTTGCAGTAGGGATTTTTTTTGGGCTTAGATGCTTCACGCCGCGCTAGTCCAATGCTATTAACTATTATCACATGCGAGATAACTTATTAACAGGAAATTCCAGTATCTAATAATTTACAGCCAACCACGGGACTTGAACCTAAGACTCCGTGATCCGTAATCGTATGCCACTGGATCAACGAGGCAGTTAGGTACTAGTAAATTGTAACACTTATTTAGTTTATGCATATAACTCTACGAAGCTTTTCGGACAATGATGAAAAAATATTCATAAGTGATAAATATGTGACCTTGGAACATCGATGGTAGTTTAACGTAAATTGAGACCGAAGATATGGCAGGTGATGATGAACGTGATGTCCGATGAGGTATCCTGATTAAGTATTATTTTAATTGTGTGGCTTTTGATGAGTATTTCTATCGATTTGAAAACAGCCCGTTCTCAAAGTCTAAATCTACGGACCAACGTAAAATGTAAATTCCTCTCCTTCGTAATAATATAATTAAAACTCAAGGAACCACTTTATAGATACAATGATACTAGCTCGGTTGAACATAATCCTTAATAGATTGACAGTTCTAAATATTAATCCATCCAAAAGTAGAACAGCTAAAGTTGATTATCGTAAAGTTAGAGCGGTAACGTGTAAATCGCTGTATTTTCCAATTGGATTAAACTCGCTTGACCATTAGCTAAAACACGCAATATAGAAGAGAGTGGTCTCATACACTAGGAGTACAGGCGTGGTAAACATGAAATTAGGATTTATTGACAACCGAAGTAGCACCAATAATTAGTGTTTTGTATGAAATACCAATGAACTTAAATCAAAAATTAATTAAAATATTAAATACAAACTTGAGAATGATTACCATCAAGGTTATATTTTACACAAATTCAACAGGAAGGTAATGCTTTAGTTGTATATTATGACTAGACATGATTCATTTGATGAGAGCGAATAACAAAAAAAAACATGATAAAACTGATTAAACGGTAATCCTTTTCATAACCTTGATTGATTAAAAAAAAACAATAAATACGCTTCGCAAAAGGCAGTAAAGAGGTAATCAATCCAACTAAAGTAACATACAAATACCTTATACCCAACTGGTAAAGTATCACAGAAATTAAACATCCCTAGCTAAACTATCGTGGCGTCTAATAATTCCCAATACGAGCTAGCACACTGCGCGTCTCACCGCAACGAAAATATCGCGCATGAAATTTTTTTAGTGTTTCTAAGTAAGAAATCATTGGATTTTTTTTTTTATTTTAAATAAAGGAATGTACTTCTGTAGATTTTTACCAATTCAACATTATAAACCCGTCCTGTAATATTGATTCATCTCAGAAGTATACTCAACAAAATTACAATATATTTTTTTGTATTGATTATTTTCAATAATTTCAAATCGTTAACACATAATTATCTATTTGTCGCTTGAATATAAAATAATCAATATCACCATAATCTTTTTTTCTAGTAGAAGGGGGTAGAGCTTGAACCTACCACGTTTCTTCGTACAGATAGAGACTAATAATCAAGTACCTAGAAATAATGATGTAAGTCGATGGCTAAAAGTGCTTTCCATCATTCCCGAAAAACTGCAGCCTCTATTCAATGATGCTTATCTTATAGGATTGTTTGACACTCAATATGCATTGGAAACAATGAATTACAATGATATAAAGTATTTGAAAAAGGTGCAGAGCACTACAATAATAGATACATCACCTCTAAATCGTTGCGGTGCGACCCGCCACATTCTGTGCTTAGCTTTAAACTACACAATTACAAGGACTTGGTCAATATACACCTTAAACGAGAAATTAAAACCAATCTCAATACTTAGGCAATACTTAAAGTCTACCTAAGTTAAATCTGAAATTAAGATTTTATAAATTAGGCCATAAATAATACAAATTAATGTACCCACACAGATCGTCTAAGACGAGGCACAGATAAAAATTACCAATAAAAATTTATTCTAATTAATTTTAATTTAATTAAAAATCAATACAATAATAGTAATACAATGAAACTAATTGAACATACTCATAGTGCTCGCGTTGTGTCATCACTGTAGGTTCTGTAGGTCACCATTGGAAGAGATGTCGGTGGAACACTTGTAGATGGTCTGCAGAGGGACGTGAAGTAACTCCACGAGGTGTCGGTAATTCGGCTCTGCACATTTCCAACAGAATCAATATTTACTAACATCCACAAAACATCCTCTATTAACAAACTATCCTTTAAAATTATTAATAAAAATGGCTCAAAATTCATCTAAAATACTAAACTAAGCAGCTTTCTTTTATAAGCAAAAAAAGTAATATAGAAAAAATCTGAACTGATTCAACAACAACCAATTACTAAGGTTTGGTAAACTTTTGATTGGTTTGTTTTTAGTTTAGTTCCATGTTTATCAGTACATCATGCTTTGAACTTAATATTTATGAAGTTTGTATCATACAGTGAACCTCCTTAATTTTCAAATCAGTTCCTGCTTGATATGCATTTTATATTGTTAGTAGGATATTTAAATTATTAGTTACAAAATCACAAAAAATAACATAGAAACACTGTAAACTTTACCATTCTCAGGGTTAATGTATCCTCTTCTAATCAGAAAATCCAACAATACTGGAGCACTTGTAGTCTTAAACTGAGGAGACAAAGCTCTTTGCACACACTCTTCAGCTGTCAACAGCTCAAAAGTTTCAACTTCCCCATCTGCATTTTTTGGCATAAAATCTAATGGAAGTTCAAGGTCATATACATACTCTGTATTTGGAAACAGACCTCTTTCACTTTCAAAGTAGAAGCTGAAATGAAAAACATGAAATAAAGATTTCATCTGCATAAATGAATTATCAGGTACAATAATTTAACATCTATCTAATACAGAAATAAAATATAACTTCACAAACCTGACGCAACCAGCAGGTACAAGTTTCTTCACCAGCTCCCCCATGACAGATGCTTCTTCAGCTACCTCTTTTATAGTTGTTTCAAGTATTCCATAGCCAACTGCCAGACCTCCACTAACAAAGCAATCCCATTTACCTACAGAAATAGTGAAATACATAAATACTTGCGAAGGCTAAAAGTAATATTTGTTTCCAAATGCTATGAAGATGAAACAAGGCAAATGGCTGAGCAGATTCACCAAGACACAGGGGTTAAACAATGTCAATATTTAGAGCCTTAGTATATAAATTCATCATGAATTTGTGTTACTCATTTATATATATTTATTGCATATAAAGGAAAATGTAGTAATACATAAAAGCTAAAAGCAATCTCTTCTAGGATACTTTTCAATAGGAGCCAGCAGATATAATATGAAAGGTGGGAAATCACAACAGTTACACACTAATAATACCATACTTATAAGCAATAATATATACATATTAATATAAAAAATTTGAAAGGAATAAATATTAATTTATACAAAGATTATACATTAAGTTTGGCTTTATTATATATACAGTTTGGCCTAGTTGTGACACTGCAATTATAATTTTGAACAAGTTTCACAAGTGTTCCGGGTCAGTTTTTTACAATTATTCATATAATCTCACCAGGCCATGTCTGTTTAGTAAAGCTCCTCTGTTGTAACCAGATACAAAGACCTTTAGATGGGTGGAACAGGTAGCCATTCACACTGATGCCATAATTTCTTATTCCAAAGAGACATACAGCGCTCCTGTCCATCTCAAGAAGACTCTCGTGGTGGAATGGAGTACTAACTTCAAAGCACTAAAAAACAAGAAATAACATATATTGCACACCATTTAGGGTTTTTATGAAAGACCTTGTACTCTATACACACTATTAGATAGCAATATTAAGGTTGGAAGGTTCCTTACCAACACTGTTAGAGCCCTAAATTATTTTGTTATTAGTTAAATCAAATCTAACATTGTTTTATATATGAATAAAATCCAATACAGGCATCTATGAAGCTATCATAGTAAATTTTTCATTATTGTATTTCAAGAAGTGATGATGATAACTAAATTTTTTTTCATGAACTAAAGCTGTGAGCGTTCCAAACGCACCCAGATCAGGTAAGCCAGGTTGTTTTTGTTCTCATAGTGAGTAATTAATTTATTGTAAGCTGTGATAGCCTAGTGGTTAAGACATCAGCCTCCTTATCAGAGGTACTCTAACTTTTCAGAGTTCTGCATATTTTTAAACAATTAAAGTATCACTTTCTTCCACATTTAATGAAAACATTGTTAGGAAACATGCATGGCGGAGAGTTCTCCATAATGTTCTCAAACGTGTGTGAAGTCTGAATCTGCACATGGCCAGCTTAGTGGACTATGGCCAAACCCTTCTCAAATTGAGATGAGACCCGTGCTCTGTAGTGAGCCGCGAATGTGTTGATTTTTGCACGTCATTTGTTTTTTGATGAATGTGCTTTTGTAACCCTTAGTTTAGAAAAAAAAAACATAACTTTCAACACACCCTGATGTAAAAATATACTTTACCTCATCTCGCCAACCCTTAAGAGCACATATTTCATTTTCCTTCCGTAGGCTACCTAAAACTTCAGCAACTTTTGATGTTCTTTCCTGATAGTCTCTAAATGCAGGGTTAAGCTCAACATACTTTCCTGTGACTCTGAATACCTATGAGAATAAAGTAAAAGTTATGAAAAAATATATCTACACGTAGTAATGGTATTTATAAGAATTATATGTATAAACAACTGTTCACGAAGAACACATTCCCAAACGGAATTCAAACCGATATGTTGTAGTACTGTAGTTAAATGTTACAATAAACAAGTACCTCGGGATATCTCTGCAAGTATTTGAGTACATCAGGTCGAATCAGTCCCACCTGGTGTCCAGCAACCATAAACGGCTTACATATCCCTTGATGCAAACCTTAAACAAAAAAAACATTAGCGATTAAAAATGTTTCTACGAAAAATGCTTTAAAAGATTTAGGACATAATGCAAGTTTAGAATTTGTAGCAAATACCTGATAAGTAAAAGCAATTGAATTTCCTCGCTAAATTTATTAATTCCGAAATGTTATTTTTAATTGTGGAATTCATGTCTTTCATATTTATTTCACACAAATCTTTAAAAAAAAAATCAGCGGACATACAGAATAAAAATAAGATAAGGAACAGATATTTGTATTAACTGAATCATGGTAGTATATTATAATATGGTAACACTTCTGCTTTGTAAAGGTGGAATTATACTTAGTACAGAAGTACTCTTGCGACTTTATTTTTCTTTTTTTTTTATTTGGATGCATTCTTACAACTTTAAATGGGTTTTTGTGTCTTTACACTTCCCTCACAGTATACTGACTTACAAGACCTCGGTAAGTAGGAATTTGTGAGACAACTGCAAATATATTATTACGATTCATGGATGGACGGAGAGACGATAATATGGATACATGGAAGGTCAGTACCTAATCTGTTGCAACCGCCAGGCGCCAAGTGACATTTTACAAATTCTGTATTTGCTGTGGCCTGTGGAGTCAACAATATTCTATGTACTCTATGGGTTCTGTGCTATGGGTATCTTCAATAATATGAGAAATTTGAATTTTGTAAATAAATATTTATTTTAAATGTTAATTTAAATTAAACTCTTGTAGTAACTTACATTTATTGTTAATTAAATCTAAAATCAATTAGAGTGCGCCATATAGCGGTAGAATCTTAAAAAAATGACAACGAAAAACTTCCGAATTCTTCTGAACGAAATATCTCCATTGTTTCGACCGTATGTCCATAGTATTTATCAGGACTTAAAACTAGGTAAGATAATACATGATTCCTTGTATAAATTAAACCTAAAAAAAATGTATTAAAACAGTTTACCTGTACATGCCGTCTGGCATAAGTCAATGGTCCAATTGTGACCAAACATGCCATGTTTTACTTGGAAGGACATTTCTATTTCTTACTTATTTACTACCTAACTACCTATACCTGAAATACATTCTTTATATCAAGAGTCTTTAGATAAAGAGTATAGGAAGTCTACTAGAAATTGCCTTGTAGCAATAATGCTAACTATTGTATGTTTTTATAATTTGTTATTTATTTGTGTTGCATATACCATATATTTTAACTTCATTTTACGTATTTCAGACAATATCCCAAATTGTGTTGGGTATTTTTAGTTTATAGTTTATTTTTTGTAGTCCACTGTGCTGCAAATTAAAAATGTTGGGGCTCTGTGTCAAAATAACAAATCACATTCAAATACCTGTCTTCCGTTTTGGTATTATTTCTATAATAAATTAATTTGACTAGAAGGCTGATCATTATTATAACACTGAAATGAAGGCAAGCTACTTGTCTAATTTCTCCAAGGCAATAGTTAGTCAATACAATTTTATTAACTCAACTTGTAATTTTAACAGGTTTATGTAAAACTAAAGTGGACCTGGAAAGGGTTGGTGGGTCAGACTGCAGTGCAGAGAATCAATTTTGTGTAGTACTGCCTTATTGCTCCAAGGCATTAAGGTGGGACATTGTTTTTGATGTCTCAACACCATGGTATGCTCCAGATTTTCGATTTGATGATGAAAGTTTTTTAAGCAATGCTGATGAAGAGTTAATTGTTACACATATTCCCAGTCTTGCCAAATGGAATTCTACTAATCCAAAATCACTTGGGGAAGTTATTTCAGAATTGGTGGCAATGTACAAAATTCATCAGGTAAACATAGTGTCTTTTATAGTATGGGTATGGGTCTACATCAAAAGCCACAAATGTTAAGTCCAATCAAACCCTAGATTAATATTTAACTTACTATTACCCATATAGAAACTTACAAATGTTGCCAACTCTCTATATTACTAAACCTGTAAAAGTTATTTTTACCAGTTTTATCTGGATCACCAAAACCTGTTGTCTACCTCCTTGGCACAGTGACCATATATAAGTGTGAGGTCCAAGGTTTAATGATTAAAAACAATTATAATAATGCAAACTTTTTAAGATTTATAAATACACACATAAGTATAAAATAAAAATCAACTATCTTTTAGTAAAAAAGCATTATCTATTCACATAAATATATATAAACAAAAGCTTGAAGCTAGAATCTAGCTAGATGACTAGTATTGTAAGAAAAAGAGGTTAATTTTACCAAGGGTAGCTTATTTTTAATAGAGAATATAACTTCCATATTCATTCATAAGTTAAGAGCAATTCAATAAAAAAAATCTAGATCTTTAATTATGTAACTCACTATTTGATTAAAAACTGGAAATTTAAAGAGTCTAGGATAAAGAAAATAGCACATAATATATAATATAATAGTTATAATTTTTAAAACTTATAGTACTATGTTCAGTTCATGTTACTTTTTAAGGTAAAAAAGTTGAATGAAGATGAACATTCTCGAGCTGCATTTGAGTACAGTGCCCTACTAGGTAATGAACTCATTACAGAAAAAGATGTAGAAGTATGGGTGGGACCACATGTAGTAGAGTTTCTTATTAAACTCAAAGTAGACACTTCAAGACTTCCTGAATTATACAATGAAAGGTGAGTTAAGAATTATGAAGCAGTAGAGCCAGTCAGTCTGTGTCTACTAAGTCTATTAGTGTCAGTCTAATCAAATGTAAATATTTACATCAGACAATATTTTTGTCAAACACAATAAAAATCTCAAGATTGTGTAATATATTGAATGGATTATAATTTATAATATATTGCAATAAGTGATAATACTTGTTAGTAATTTGCTAAAAAAATCCTTGTAGATCATCTAACTGAAATAGAAAGCAAATTGCTTTATCCATTAGATAAATATTTAATTTATATTTCAGCATTGATGAAAATCCTGGAATTGATACAGCTTTACTTCTTGTTCGATACCCATATCCTACGAATGCTGAATTGATTTTATCACCATTTCTGACCAAAGTTATAGGAAATATATCTTTGCCTATGTAAGTATGTATTCAGATTGTCTAGTGCAGGTTATTTGGTGAAATAAAGCAGAAGTTCTAGCTTTAATTAGATATTTTAAAATCTTTCTGTACAGCCAGGGTTAGATTGACTGCAATAGGGAAGGGAAGATATGATTGCTCAGACCGGAGGTCACTAAACACATGGATCTTACGATCTAGAATTTGAGAATTGCATGCACCATGTGATTAATATGAAATTATCTATAATTTGAACACTATCTAGTACATTTCTATTCGGATTTCAGGATGCACCAATCAGGGGTTCTCATGGACTATGTACCAATGGTGACTGAAATTATAAATAACAAGGTAAACAAATAAAAATAAGATATCTGCGCTCATCAGGATATTATTTATATTAAATCATAAATGTGAAGCAGTAATTCCATCAGTAGGTAAAGCTCAAAAAGGTAAAGCTCAAACTGTTCACCAGGCAGGAATAATTGTAGTCAAGCGCAAGTCTTTAATAAAATAAAAGTAAAATAAGCCTTCTCAGTACTGCACCTGATTAGACTATTTTAATGGATCCAGATATAAAACTAGTTTCTTCATCCAGACCTACGAGATATACCTACAAAATCTCATTATAAGCTATCAAAGAACTTGGACCGGCAAAAACTTCTGTAAATACTATAGAACTAGTTAGAAAAGCTGCGCTATCGGATTTCTACCAAACAGGGCTTCACAGGGAGGGAAGTACTAGCAGTGAATGAGCTTGGATGCGCATCGTAAGAGTAAATCTTAACCAAGCCTTAGCAGCCACTCTACTCTTCTCCACCTGCCACAGCATGGACTCGGCACGGTGAATCCATGGAATGCTAAGAAGTTTGTACATTAAAATATGTTTATTTTACAGATACAAGATCTTTTGAATAATGATACATTAAAAAGGGAATTGTTAGCTCAGCTCATTGTGAAATATGAAGGGGCTATTTTAGAACATGATGCCAACAGTGCTGCTTTCTTATTTGAGATGAATGATTTTTATTGGATCCTCCAAATCGATATAGGTAAGCAGTAGTTTACGCTGTATGTAATGAAGTAATTATTATCACTTGTATTTATGGATGGAATCCCCTCTGTCTGATTCTTCAGTTGGTAATGTTAGGTATTGAAATTTTATGTCAAGGTACCTAATAATTGGTCTTTATTTCTCCCTTGCTTTGAGGAGCTTTTTAAGTCTGTTCCAGTTATATCGAAGACATGTTGTCTATCTAATCATAATCTATCTTTTCAGAACATGTTTTGTGCATAAAATGTTGAGAGTATAATTTACAGATTTATATTTTTTTAAATAAGTTTTATTTATTTCTAGCCATGCAGTTTCCAGAAAAATCACCAGTCTTGACATTGCGATCTGTTTATCATTGTCATAAAGGGAAACCAAAGTACAAAGTATTATCTGGATGTTCATATAGTAATTTTGAACATTACATTGAGCAGCAAGTTGAAATTTTCAAAAATGATTGTACTGAATCTCCATATAGTTTTGATATTGATAATGTTGACCCATAAGTAATAATATGATATTATACTGAAATTTAGTGTAAGTATTGTAAAATACAAGATTTGTGATAATATTGTCTACTAAGAACTAGGACTAAGTAATACATAAGAAAAAAGCATTTTATGAAATAAAACAATATAATATCTGAAGTTTTCTTTTATTTTACTATATTAAATTTTAAATGGTATAATTGAAATTCTACTATTATTAATTTTTATACATAGAAATATTACATGAAAAAAGCATTGTAATAATGTGAACTCTAATAATTTTGTATAATGTATCCCCTATAGCAGTTAATGTATTTTAATGACTGACAACTACATGATATGCTTGGAATTTATAAGGTGGGCACACAATATTCTTACTAAAACACTTAAAAATAACAATGGTGCTAAAGAAATACTATATGGTTAGTATAATTTATTTATTCAAAACAATAAAAAATAATACTATATTAATGTAACATTTTCGAGAAATAAAATATTCCAAATCACAAAGAGTGACTGCCGTGACATCAGTTGTCGACAGAACCACCCCACCCAATAAATAATAATATTGTGTTTGTAGGAAAAAAATTAACTTCCCCAAAATGACAAATGTTTTTTATCTTTCATCATATTGATTATTTAATAGTTTAGATTGTAACCTTTGTACTAAAATCTAAACCTATGATTACCTAGACAGATTGTGGTTTCCTAATTAGTCAATTTGGTTTCTTTATCACCAATAATCTCATATCTGTATCTCATGTAAAACACCTTCATTCTGTCCCAGACATTGTCAAATGAGTCCATTGCTGGCCTGACGTCCAGTAGAGCGAATTGGAATTTATTGTCAACTTCGCCACCATCGTAATAATCAATAATATAGCGGACATCTTGACCACATCTATCTACTATCCAGTCATGACGATCAAAGGGTAACTCATACCTGGAAAACAACCATATTATTTTTTTTATAATTTAATAAAAACAAAGATAATAATTATATTTGATATTTTTTTGCAAATTATGCATAGAATTTATGGTAATTTCTTAGTTTATGGAACCATAGATTGAGTTGTGTTAAGTCTGATTAAATATTAATTTAATTATAGCTTAGAGGTTTACTCTGGCCTTCTTATGAGGGGGATTCAATTCAATATCTTAAAAATATTATGGCATACCCCAACCAAGAGCGCATCATTGCTCTGGGACTATACTGAGTTGCTTTTCCTCCAAAACTCTTCAATCTGGGGTGACCACACTCTTTGGCATGTAGGGCTTCCCATTTTAATACTTCTTGCCAAGCCTGTAATTATTGAAAGATTAATACAAGTCATGAAACATGAGCCTCTCATAGAAGGGATATAGTTATAAAGTTACAAGTGCATATTTACTATAGTTTTTGCAGTGTGAGTTTGCTTGCATGCTTGGATAAAATCTTGTGAGTTAATGATTTTGAGAGGAATGTACCTTTAGTCCTTGTATCAGAAGACTGACTAAAAAAAAAGTTTGCTTGCTCTGTTAATTAATTTTGATATTTAATTATTTTATAGAAAAAGTTAATTTCTATACTGTGGACTTTTCTTCAATCTCTCTACAATCTTGCCCCCTTTAGATTTGGTATAGACTATAGAATGTTTACATTGGCCCATGGGGAAAAATTACAGCCAATTGTAGTCTTGACCGCAAGGAAGACCTATTTTTTAAGAAAGCAGTTGAGTATATATTTTAGCCAATGAGCCAACCATTACTTATTTCTATAGTATGTAGTAGTGTGTTTACGAGAGAAATTGATTCTACTTTGCCAATCTAATTTAAAACTGTAAATTGTCTTTAAAATTGAGTTAAAATATACAGAAACTGCAAACACCAGTCATAAAGGATTTTTTTATGACAGCACCTACTGGTTTGTATATAGAAAACTTTACATACCTAACATGTAAAACAAAATTGCAATCTTGGTTAACTGGTTGTAAATGTTAGGTATTTAAATGGATTCAAAACCATTAATTATAATATTGTCACAAAATCTTAGTTTAAAGCAAACCCTTAGGGCCAATTCACAACGTGTTGGCAGCAGGGCGGCGAGCACTTTCAGAGTAAAAGAATTCAAATAAAGTTTAACTTTATGGACATAATAAAAAGACCAGTATCGCTTAAAAAGCTCGACAAGGTCACGCAGCGTCGCAAGTGTCCTCGTGACCACGCACGTCTTGTCAGTGGTTCTGCCAGCGATGACAAGCCCTTTGAATTATTGAAAAATTACACCAGTATACTACCAGCCTAATGTTGAAAACTGCCAAATTGATAAGACATGTTACCCCTAGCCCATATTAACAGTATATTATTAAGAAATACTAACTAGTATATTAACTTACTTGTTCATTATTAGCATTGTGTATTCTTATGATATCTTCCATGTCTTTCTGTTTGATATCCTCATCCTTCCACCTCCAACCTTTACGGAGCATTGCATTCCAGAACATTTGCTGACTGGGATATACCCAGAACTCTGTAGAACCGTCAGGCATGGCTCTAGGAATAGATGACACTTGACGATTTGTTGGAAGTGTAAATGGTTGGTCTGGAGCAGGCTGTTGATTTGCTGGTGGCATCTAGCAGAGGAATTTCAATTTAATAAATTAATATTATAATAGTCTTCTTATACTTGACACCAACATGTAATGGATAAATAAGAATAGATTCGAGAGAGGAATTAAAGGTATCGACAACGGAGAAGTGGTTCAGAAACTACAAGCAAAGTAAAGTTTAAAAATTAAAAATGTTTTTGGTGCACTCAACCATCAGCTATATGCAAATAACTTGAAAAAAGCTTTCTTACCATGTTATATGGATTAATGTTATTATCATGCTGAACAGGGCATTCTGAAGCTGTTGCTTTGCTCTCACTTTTTGGTGTAGCCTCTTTGTTATGCATAGGGCATTCCGGAGGAGGGTTTCCTTTGGTTTCATGGATTTTGGGAGGAACAGCTTCAGCGAACACTTGGTTCCCCATTTTTCTAAAATTTATATTATGCTTACGTAAGGATTACTAAGGTTAACTCAGCTTCAAACTTATTAATAACATTGACACATGACATTTAATATACCCTGACTGACGATCTACTATGGTACTCTTTAATCTTTTCTTTTATGTTCTTTTTTAATTTATCCCTTTCAAGAAAGGCAAACATTAGTGACCATACAGCCTATTCAGTCATTTTTTAAACTATTATTAACTTCATCTTTTTTTCATATTATTCTTCAAAAGGTGTTTAAAATATTATATATTAACTTTTGTATATATTCATTTCGAATATCCTGGCTACCTTCATAAGAACCTTCGCCAGTGGCTTAATTGTATTTTATTTTATAATTAATTACCTATTGATATCTTGGAGATGTTTGATGTTTGATGATCAATAAGTTCAAAGTTTTTATAAAACGAAAGCTTGTAGAAAAATCATATTACGATATTAAGGATTATATAAACGATAGAAAAGCTTGGGTTGAAATTGCTCTATCTCCATGTGTACTATAATTTATTGTTCATTATGTGAGATGGTGATAACGAAAAAAAAACCCCGGCTAAGTTTGTTGTGGGCTTCTTCTTAGACCGGGGCGCGTTTGGAACCCTTATAGCTTTAGTTTTAAGTTTGTTGTGGGCTTCTTCTTAGACCGGGGCGCGTTTGAAACACTTATAGCTTTAGTTTTAAGTTTACGAATATAGTTATCACCAAGAAATAACTACTTTGTAAATTATTGACGCCTCAAATGTGCCTTTTTAAGGACTATATGAATAAAGATTATATTGAATTTGAATAAAAGGAATCTATCTTCCCGAAACATACGAATTTAAAGTTCGTATGTTTTATAGTTCCTGTGATATCGTGATCATATGTCTGTATATATAGATTAGCAATTTTAAATTCACGTTAATCAATACTGGTTACGGTGGTAAGTGAGTGAGGTCTAGGTATTAATTAAGTTATTGAAACTACAAATTTTAGGTAGTTTACGTGAAATAATGTAAAATGAAGTCGAACGAAAAAAAAAATGAAGTCGCCAGTCAAACTATTTTCAACGATAAACAATATCGACTTAACAAACTGATGGCCTAACACGATACTATTTATATTTTTGAGATCTCTCAATTCGATCTCCGGGGGTTAATATTTATTTTAAATATCAAAAAAATCCTGCAACTAAAAAAGTTCAAGAAGACAGAATCCAAAATGAATCCAACAGCGTCATGAAATCTACCAAAGAGAAGATTAACTAGTATTCATAGTGAATTATAACAGATTTTAGCAATGGTATAGAAACTTGATTGACACTTTCAATGCGAATATTATTCAGCCAAAAGACAAGGAACATTTCCCGTTTACGTCTACTTGTTGAATTCTGTCGCGTAAATACGAGGTCATTAAATCTAGAGCTACCCCCCGAAGTCAATAATGGTGTAGTTTTCTGACTAATGTTTCATGTTCAACCCAATCGAAAGCCTTGGACAAATCACAAAAAACACCAAGTGCGTCACGTGACTCCTTCCAGGCTTTAAATATATTATGTATTAATTCAACACCAGCGTCGATTGTTGAGCGACCCCGTGTAAAAACAAATTGTTTGGCGTGTAATAAACTGTTTCTATTAAAATGATTAAGTAATTGCATTAAAATAAGTTTATGAAGTAGAGGTCAGCTAAGAAACGGTTTTGAGAAAATCCAACAACACAACAAAAAACAACATTCCAACCCCAAAATAAGGGGTTGAAATGGGGGGGGGGGAAGTTTGTATGAGTCCTATATTTTTGAAGTTAGAGACATGAAATTTGGCAACGAAGTTTTGAATTATAAATGATAAAGATCTGTATAATCAATGTTACGAATATCTACCCCAATGGGGGTGAAATGGGGGTTGGAAGATTTCTATGTTTTTGAAGTTAGGGACATGAAAATTGGCATTTAGCTTATTTGTTTTAAATAATAAAAACTTGTATACCTACGCAATATTACAAAAATCCACCCCTAAGGGGTAGGTACAGGGGGTTGGAAGTTTGAATGAAAGTGCTATATTTTTGAAGTTAGAGACATGAGGTTGAGAACTAAGCTGTTTAATTATAAATAATAAATATCTGTTTAATCAATGTTACGAAAATCTACCCCAAGGGGGGGTGAAATGGGTGTTGGAAGTTTATATAAGGATTGTAAGTTTTCGAAGTTAGGGACATGAAAATTGGCATTTAGTTTATTTGTTATAAATAATAAAAACCTTTTGACTGAATTTTAAAAACCTATTCCACGCGGACGAACTGGCGGGCGCCAGCTAGTAAATCTATATATATTAAAGCGAAATACCACTGACTGACTGACTGACTGATTATCACGTTATCTCAGGAACTACGAAATATACGAACTTGAAATTTGAAAGGTAGGTTCTATTTTTAAAGTAGAGGTCAGCTTAAAACGATTTTGAGAAAATTCACCGCAAAGTTGTTGAAATGGTGGTTGGAAGTTTTATGAGAAATTTAAAGTTTTCGAAGTTAGGGACATGAAAACTGGCATTTAGTTTATTTGTTTTAAATAATAAAAACCTGTATACATAATTTTACAAAAATCCACCTCAAAAGGGGTAAAAGGGTTGAAAGTTCTGCGTTTTTGGAATTAGAGAAATAAAAATCGGCAATAAGAGCATTACTTTTCAGTAATAATGACATGAAGGTATACTCATTCGAAAAATCACACCTTGAAAGTGGAAACAAAATGACAAGGAATTTGGAAGTTAGGCCCTGTTTAGGTGTAGACATCTTTAACAAAATAATTGGTGTTAATCCGCCGCAAAGAGGTTAATACCAGGGTTCAAATGTTAGATGAAAATCTTTTAAAGTTTTACTTCTTTAAATCAACTAGAGGCATAATTAGTATAACACTGAAATACTTTGTACAAATAATTAGCATAAGTACAATTATATTACCTTGGACAGAAAAAGAATGATGTAAGCATACAAAGTAGTATTACAATAAAAATTTATTTAACTTCCTATGAATTTCCTACAATATTCTATAATATCTATTTAGCAATCAATAAAATCAAGACTAATAAACATTATTTTTTTAAATATTTTAAATATTTTTTAGCATTAAAGTTGTCTTCAACAATTTCAGTTATTTTAACCTTCCTTTTTGGTTTTCTTTTTTCTAGCCTTGCTCTCCTTTCATCTTCCGATAGTGTAGTTATATCTAAAGGTAACTGAAAAGGTAAAGATATCAACAGATTTATTACAATAAGCAAACAAGTCCTTGGTTCAAAGATAAGAAGTATCATATCTTATATTATCTGTTTATTTATAAAAGCATCATCATTTTAATTGTTAATATTCCCCATACCTAAATATACAGAAAAATGTAGTAAGACACAAACATTTTTTCCTTCCCATTTATCCAACATTATTATCTATAATGATGACATACATCATCAACCATTCTGTTCACTGTTTCTTTATTGGTGGTATTCTACCAGAATACAATATCCCTTTTAATGTGTTGTAGTGTGTATCCCCAATAATATTGAATGTATGACCATGCCAATTTTATTATGTTACAACCTAGCCTTCACAAAACCTACATGCAATGACTTTAAAGTGATACTATTGGCTTATTTAAATGAAACCCATTATTACTTGCTGAATATTACCTTCAGTGACGTAAAGAAAGAGAATAAAAATAATGGTAAAGTATGTAACAAAGTATATTCTTCTTACTTTTATTATTTTCCTTGGTTCGTGGTATCTGATATTAACTGAAGCCCCATTTGCCAGAACAATTTTCGTAGGGTACATTCTAGTAAATATTTCTCTGTGAATTCTGGTAATACTAGCTACATTGTTGTTTAAATTGCGCGTACATTGAAAGTAACATATCATTGAAGTAAGTTTTAAACTCTTATATGTATTCATATTTATGAAAATATAATGCAAAAAGATAAAAATACCACAGAACACAATAATTAGAACTCACGTAGAGAATAATTCATCTATTCCCTGTGGAGTATTTGTCTATGTTCCTTGTTTGTGTTAATCTCATGACAAAGAAAATGTACAATTAGCCGAGACAAGTAGCAACAAAACGGATCTGTACCTACCTATTAAAAATGGCATATAAAAAATATCTTTATCTTTGTCAAAAATATTTCAATCATCTATGAGGCCCTTGAGGACTTGAATCCATGGCCGTAAAATAAATAATTAAATCTCTCTCTGTTTACTCTGTGATACCTACCTAAACAAAAAGTATGGTCAAAATATTTGTATTTGGGTAAGCGTTGGCTGCCAAGCCCAATCGGCGTAAAGCGTTTACATCAAGTGTGTGAAAACAAGATTCTTTCTTATAAATACGCGCATGATATAATGTAAGCTGCACCCAATAGTAAACACAAGTTATTTAAAATGGGTTGTGCTCAAAGCGAGATATCTCCACAAAATGAAACTCCTCGTAAAGGCTGCACTGATGTTTTGTGGCTTGTTATTTATGTTATTTTCTGGATTTTAATGGTATGTCTTTAAACTACCTGCTTTGAATTTTGTGACGATATTATTTTTATTACAAATTACCTGTTGTGTTTATTTTAGATAATAATCGCCGCTATATCGTTCGTGTACGGCAACCCGCAACGCCTAATAAACGGTTATGATTCATTTGGTAATACATGTGGTGTTAATAGTAACAAAAAACTTATTAACTTCCCACTAGCCGGTATCAGCACAGCAGACAAAAGCTACCTGTTCTTTATGGATGTTAAAGAGTTGAGACGTTCACTAAAGATATGTGTGAAACAATGTCCTAATAAGAAGATGGAGTCATTTGCAGATATTCAAAACTTTTACAAGACAACAGGATCTAATCTTTGCAGATATGACTTCAATGTAACAACTGTAACACCTACAAACAGCTTGCATAATTTTATAGGACCTTGCCCCACTTTGCCAGTATATGATTCCTTTCCTCTACTGAATAGATGCTTCCCTAAATCTGCAACGGACTTGGCTCAGAAAGTAGTCACAGATTTCTATGCTTTACTGAACAGTTGGGATACAATTGAACAGAGTTTATCAGATCTTTACTCTTCTTGGAAAGAAATGATTATATGTGTTATAATTGCATTTAGTAAGTATAATTGTAATATACCATAAATAGTATATTTATTATTTATGTTCTATTATATTCTGTTACAGATTATTATAGTAATATGTCCTATAATTTAAAAAGTTTAGTTTATATATTTATCTTGACCTTAATATATTGTGGACTCTTTATTCTTAATCATCATCTGCAGATTATTAATCTCTCACTGCTGGGCATAGCCCTATAAGTAGATACATTCCCCTATGCTGTGCCAATGTGATTTGGTGGGCTATTTAGTCTTACCCTTGTATTAACATGTTAGTGACTAGGAAGTAGTAATTGAATTTGTGATTGTAACTTAAATAAACTAAATTGATAGTTGTGTCATCTAAAATGTGTTTGTATTGTTCTAGTTTGCTCACTGATCATGGTTTCTATTTTACACTTGTTGGCCAGTCTTGTATCATGGATATTTATGATTATTGTATCAATAGCAAGTGTGGCAGGAACTGCTCTACTGTGGTACACTTATCATGAAATTAAAACTAAGCGGAAGGATTTTTCAGATACAACTATGTATCTTGCTGTAAGTAAATTAACTTACTTGCATAACTTCATGCATTGAGCTTCATTGAGTGTCTTTCTCCGTGGTCTATCTCTTTTTTTCTTGTACCTAAATAAACTTGGGAATTTAAAACATTAATATACAACTTCATGATTTTATTCAGATGTTAAGAGTCATTATAGAGAAATCAGTAACATTATATACATACAAGAATTACCCACTTAAAATTTTAGATTTAGAGTCTATATGTTTCAAGTTTTCTTTAATATGAAGATTTTAATTGAGATAAATTAGTTTTGTGGAGCCTTACCTCTACCAATACTTCAAGTACCTAATATATTACTTTCAACTTGAAAATGTGTGAATGATTTATTTATTAAATATAAGTTTTGTTTTAGGAATCATTTAAAAATGAGAATGCATTTTTATGGTATTCTATTATTGCAACTATAATAACAGTAAGTAAATCAACTCTTCACTAAAATTTTTTTTTTTTATTATACACAACAAGTCAGCCCTTGACGGCATCTCACCTGATGGTAAGTGATGATACAGTCTTAGATGGTAGCGGACTAACCTGTTAGGGATATGGTATACCCATACTCCTAATTGGTTTCTACATCTAAATCGCTTGGTGATACGTCTTTGTCGGTAGGGTGGTAACTAGCCACGGCTGAAGTCTCCCACCAGACAAATTTCAGATAAACTACCAACTACCTACTTAAAAGTGGTAAAATATTCATTCTATAAACTATAAATAACTAATGTAAATTATTGACGCGTCCAAAGTGCCTTTTTAAGGACTATTTGAATAAAGATTATTTTGAATTTGAATTAATATAAGATTTTCACTTATCAGTTTGGATGTTTTTTTTAATCCTGTCTGTTCAGCCTGGTTTTATAATTATTATAAAATTGTAATGAGGAATATCTGCATGGTGCAATTTATAATTTTTCCAAGTAATTGTAAATCGTAAAACAACTGGGATGATCCATGGTGTGGTGTAAAGAATCTTTATTGAAATTTAAGAAATTATAAATTTCAGTGCAAATTTGACTGGTTATTGCAGATTGTAGCAAATAAAGCATATTTTTCATTGTATCATGGACTGCACAAAGTTATGCATGCTCTTAACCTATTGGAATAGTATTTGTTGTATTTATATAAATTGTTGTTATTTTTTAGGTAATTTTGCTATTGTTGGTTTGGGTGATGCGTTCGCGCGTGTCGTTTTTGGCAGCTTTATTCAAAGAAACTGCACACTGCCTGGGATCCATTCCTGCCCTCTTCCTGCAGCCGATTATAACATTTTTCTTCCTTATACTGTTCTTCACATTTTGGTCATTTGTGGTGGTAAGTTTTTGCTTTAATTATTTTGTATCAAACTCACCACACCATTCTTGAATATCAGAAAATTGTTATGTTGATTTTGTAACACTGTTTTAACTTTTTATATGTCATACCTTTTTATACTTGTAGGTGTGCTTAGCAACAGCCAATTACCCTGGCATACCATATAAAACCAATTTCTTTTACAATGGTACATCATTACCTGACCTTGTTGACAATGCTGCAATAGAAGCACAGAATATTAATAGGAGTGCTAATCTTAAGAGTAAGTCAAAATGAATATTTTTTATAATATAAATAAACCATTTTATCCTTTCATACCATCCTTTGTGATATAATATATTGGAGTTAGCCCTTTGTCTTTTTCTTTAAATACATTGAGTATGAATTTAAATTTTGTATGTGAAATGAGAATTGGTTATGGTTCTTTGCATTTTGTTGATATCATACCTTATGATAATTAAAAACATAGATATTATAAATTAATTTAGGCATGTTTTTGCTTTATTATAATTTTTTAGAATATGAGTTGAGTATTTTTTTTTGCATGATTTGCTGCTATATTATAATGTAGTGTAATTTCCTAGGTTATATTCTAGATCCGATCGAGTTTGATCCAATGTGGGTCAAGAGCATGTGGTGGTTGTGGCTCATCTGCCTTGTGTGGGGCAGTGAGTTCATACTGGGTTGCCAGCAGATGACAATAGCGGGAGCCGTGTCACACTGGTACTTCAGGTAAGTACAAACTATTTTATGTGTCCCATGTAGCTAGTGTGGGCCTACTGTCATACTGGGATGCTAACAAATCATCATCTCAAGTGCCTCAAGTTGTTCTCAAGGATGTGCCTCATCCGCCTAATGTAGGGTACATATTATGTTATGATAGTTTTACAGGGCCCCTAACCCAAATGAATAACACCCTTTTTTTACCTATATTCGGTGCAAGAGAGCAGAAGGGTTCACCTGATGTTTATTGATCACCATCGCCCATGGGCGATCGACCCCTCCTCTGGTGCTGGAGATATTCATGAATATCTCTAGCACCAGATAATGATGCGTTGCTGGCTGAACCCACTCCTAATGGGTTTCTACTATACTTAATAACTTGGCGACGTGACGGGGTTCTCTACTGGAAAAACCGTAGCCACCAATCAAACAAGACTCGAGCTGAATGTTGAACCCATGACTGCTATCTCACATAGTGGTGATGATGCTGTCTGAATGGTAGCGGGCTAACATGTTAGGAGTATGGTATACCCACGTTCCTAATTGGATTCTCCGCGACATCGTGCTGGAACGCTAAATCGCTGGGCGACTCGTCTTTGCCGGTAGGTGGTAACTAGCCACGGCTGAAGCCTCCCACCAGACCAGAGTCGAGTCGGGAATCGAACCCAGGATCTCCAGCTTTATAATGCGACAACGCGCGCACTGCGCCACGGAGGTCGTACACTCACCCTACTTATTATATTAATGTATATACAATGATTGTGAACAACAGAGACAAGAATGCCGTAGTTGTAAAGGTCATATGATGTTTGTGGATGGTAGGTAAATAGGACGATGAGTCACACTTTAATAGAATGAGTAATTTTTTAAATCTACTTGTACTGCATAGTGTCGATATGTACATCGACACGAAGCAATTCTGACTACATATGTTTTTACAATGTGCCTTTTTAATCACAAAAGCCCTTTTTAATAATAAACATTTTGTATGTAGATTACCGTGTCAAATATGAATGTTAATTTGTAAACTTGTTTTTGGTTCATTTCGGTCATTAAGAACAAAACACAACAAAAAGTATTGAATTATTTATTTCTAGGATATGTTATGTACTTATATAATTGGTAGAAGCTTTGCGAATGATTACAGTTTACCCGATTTTATAAATCTAATAAGTCTCTACCGCAGGCGATATGACTGAGTTAATTACATATTTTGACGATCCGTAGCGCAGTGCGCGAGCTGTCGCACTATGAAGTTGGAGGTCCTAGGTTCGAGTCTGGCCTGGTGGGAGGCTTCGGCCGTGGCTAGTTACCACCCTACCGAAAAAGACGTATCGCCAAGCAATTTTGTGTTATGGCACAATGTCGCACAGAAACCAATTAGGAGTATGGCTTTACTATACATCTTAGATTGCATCATCACTTACCATCAGGTAAGAGAGATTGTCTTCAAGGGCTTATTTGTAGTGAATTAAAAAAAGGCACTAATTTATATTAGATCGATATCTGTCCGTGGCGTTTTCGATGCCTCATAATGTGCTAAGCGGCTATGTACGTCTTGACTGAATACCGAAAAGTATATTTTATTTTCAGGGGACCTAACGCAAACCCTTCACCAGTGCTGTATTCCATAGGAAAGCTTCTAAAATACCATTTGGGTTCCGTCGCAAAAGGATCGTTTTTGATTACTCTGTTCAAGGTTCCGAGACTGATACTTACCTATTTACACGCTAAGTGAGTATAATTACGAACATCCATACTAATTTTATAAACGCGGAAGCGCGTGCCTATGCGTTTTAATGTAAGCTATTTTATATAAACCAGTTTCATGGTGAGAGAAAACCAGCGCTCCCTACTGGACCGGAAATGGGTTAATGACGATGAAATATTTTTTTTGTCCTCACTTACTCTTAATATATTGATGGCACATATCAAAACACACGCACAACAAACTTAGCCGGGTATTCTTTTTGTTTATCGTCATTTACGTAATAAGCTTTATTACAAAGTTTCATTATAATTGCTAATTGTATGGTCAGTTTAGATTTTTTACCTTCATGAGGTTTTTGGTACAAAAGCTTTTTACATGTTCATAGAAATAAAAAAAAAAGTCGAAACATTTAGTCATAAGTGAGTCGTAACTCAGGCAAAAATATTCAAATTATTTATTCAGGCGACAGTTAAATTATATGTATCTAAACGTGGCTTCGCAAGATTATTAATCTTAACTGCGAGATGCATTCATCAGGATTGCCTTCATGCTTCAGTACCTATAAGTTCAAAGTTGGTACACTGATCGATATTAGATAAGCTCTACTGATTTTATTTCGGCTGACAATGAGTGAGGTGGAATATACGTTTTCTTTTTATTTCTAGAATGTCAGCTAGAGCCGAGAAGGGATCTGATTGCGCCAAATGTGGACTGAAGTGTTGCATTTGTTGTTTCTATTGTTTGGAGAAGTTCATACGTTACTTGAATCACAACGCATACACCATCATCACTATTGAAAGGTGCCACTTTTGCAAAGCTGCGGCGAAGGTAAATATAAACCAAAAAAATTGTATGTTTGTCTTCAGTTTAAGATGAAACATTAGTAGGATAAAACTGGCAAATTCGCAAGGGTTTTATGCTCGAAAGGTCTATTTATTAATGATATTTTTTAACCTGGTATTGCAAAACATGCCGGATACAGCTAGTAGGAACTATATATAGTCGTCTTAGACTGTATATTGATTGACATGTAATATTATAATTTATATTTTTACCTCACCGTCATCCCGATATAAATTAATCATGTTTACCCCAATATAAAACCAATGTCTGGGCTAAAATGGCTTAGTTTTATGCATTAATGGACAATCTACCTACCATTGAAAATATCGGGGCAAACGATCGCGATGTTTCATCGTAATCCGACTCATGAGCCTATTACTGTTGAAACACTACGTAATCGTGCATGAAATCATTTCTGTAAATAGGACAGTCGTGGGAAGATTGAACTCAGCACTGATTTAGGCGCTTAAAATACCTACTTTAAAGGACCAGTGTAGGCACATTGAGATTTATGTCGATAATGATCTCGACTATTAAATAATAATAATATTATATGTTGTTATAATATAAGAATCTCGTCTAAAATTAGAATTTGCTACGAGTACATTTTTACTATAATCAACTTCATAAACTAGAAATTCAGTTATAGGGTTTTCTAATCTACCTGCTGTTTTGTCCGATTTGTCTATGTTGTATATGGTATCAGAGTTATATAGAATGCTTTCTAAATGATTCACTTCATTAAATTTTGTTTTGTAGTCTTTAATATTAGGCATTAAGCAAGACGGACATGATATGTTAAAAAACAAATCGGTACACCGGTGGCTCAATACAGGACCAAACATAAGTTTAGTGAGTGATCCCTTTACGCTATCGCGCCTTCCGCTACCTACTACACTATCTTAACTCATCTTCTGCTACCAACAGTTATGATTTTTCAATATTTTTTGCTTTATAGAGTTAACTAACCGGTATGTACATACATATTCGATTAGTACAACGAAAAACAAATTAGCATAGGTAATATGTGTTGAGGAGATTCAATAGGATAATAATAAACAACTCAGCAATTGTCGTGGTTTCGTAATGTACCACCAATGAGGACGTCCAAGAACATCTGTATAAGTTACAAAACATCCATGGAGTCTCGAGTTGGTAACAGTGATATAACATGTAGAGTATATCCATTTTAAAGAAAGTAATTATATAAATAATTTAAAATTCGGTCCCCAAATAAAAGGTGAAATTGCTTCTAAGAAGAACTTTTGCAGGCATTCAGCACTATAGTGAACAACGCGTTGCAAGTGGCAACTATAAACAGCGTGGGCGACTTCATCCTGTTCCTGGGCAAGTGCATCGTGACAGCGGTGACCGGCATCGTCGGCTTACTGCTCCTGAAGCGCAACTCCGACCTGCACTTTTACGCCGTCCCCACACTCGTCATCTGCATCTTCTCCTTCTTCATCGCGCATTGTATACTCTCACTGTACGAGGTTAGTGATTCTTTTCATATTTTAAATCACTTAAGCATCAGAAAACACGACTTTCCTCCATATGTTACCGACGACTGCACCTATTTCGGACACATCATGCAACGTGGGAGTGATTGTCTAGAAAAACTTATTGTGACGGCAATACAGACGGCAAAAGATCGCGAGGCCGCTCACCAACCAGATGGGCAGACCAGCTGAGGGACTCTAAGTGCAAATTTCATACTAGCCTCTGATAGAAGCCGGTGGAAACAATTAATCCGCACGAGGTTGCAAGGACACCAGGACCACGACCTTGTTAAGTTAAGTAATGAAGGAACGACTAGAGAGAGAAGCATCAGAATGTGCTCTTTATATTGGTCTTTGTCAGACACTAGCAAATCACGTCAGCCCAGGATTTTTCCACCTTTCATAATCTGTCTGCTTGATGCATATTTCTAGATGACTTCCCGAAATTGATTTTCGAGAGCTATTTAAAGTGCTAAGCATTCAAGGAGAATTTGAGATATCTATGGAAATCGACATTAGTCAAGATCCTAGGAAGAATTACGTTACCGGTGAAAAAGCTTGGGGTGGGAATAAGTTTACTTAAAGCTCATTCTAATTATATTTGACTATTTGCGATATTAAAATAAAAATCGGATTGTTGTGGATTTTTTTTTGGACCTGGGGCGTTTGGAACCCTGTTAGCTTTAATTTAAGTTTAAATTTACAATTTTTTTCAATTCAAAGAATAAATTCTTTGTAACAATTCGTTGCATGATAACGTAACATTCGTAGTTTGATCGTATCTAAGTGAAAAAATAGGAAGTGAAACTATTTAAATCATCCAACTTTTTCTATGGATTATCTGGAATGTCGTTTGCGTAAAACATAATTAGTAGGGAATGGCGACAGCATAATGACTTTGCCCGCATTTGTTTATAGATGGTGGTCGACTCGCTATTCCTATGTGTATGCGAAGACCGCAACATGAATAGTGGTGACGGCAAGTGGAAGAATTCGCGGCTCGCGGAGCTGGGCGGGCACAAGGCGGACCGCGTCGAGCTTGAGGAACTGCAAGAGAAGTACTGAGCGCTATTACTGCGTGTGCATGTTGTGCGATGTGCGGCTTGTGGTGGTGGTGGTGGTAAGAGGTAGGACTGTGTGCTTTAACGTCGCTGTTTTAAGCTGTTCAAAAGAAGATTAATATGGACGCTGGAGCGATCGGCGTCAATCTTAAAATGTCCCACTACTTAGACAAAATCCAGACCTTTACGGTTATCAATTTGCGTTGATTCATCATCATGATCAACCCATTACCGGCTCACTACAGAGCACGGGTCTCCTCTCAATATGAGAAGGGTTTGGCCATAGTCCACCACGCTGGCCATGTGCGGATTGGCAGACTTCACACGACTATGAGAATATTATAAACTCTCAGGCGTGCAGGTTTTCTCACGATGTTTTCCTTCACCGTTGAAGCAAGCGATATTTTAATTGTTTTTTAAAAACGCACATAACTCAGAACAGTTAAGAGGTGCGTGCCCGGATTCGAACCGCCGACTTCTTATTAGAAGGTTGACGCCCTAACCACTAGGCTATCACAGCTTACTGCGTTGATTATATCGGCTTAACTGATTCACGAAGGTGTTGTTACTCAGGGCCGGTAATTATTGACGGAAAAATACAAAATCTTAATTTTGTATTTGTCGCAATTCTGGAACGTTTAATGATGATAAATGTAGCAATCGCTGTAACTTATAGTCAGTTTTAACCTATTTATGTTTTCCTGCTCAAGCATGAACCAAGTCGCGTTAACTAATTTAACTTTTACGCGTAGACACCTTAGTTAAATTGCATGTGATGATGTAGTTGTGGTATTAGAGCCTATCCGCAGGGCCACTCCGTTGCATGGACCGTATAGAGCCCTTTCACTATTTTGTATTCCACGCACCGGTCAAGTAGTTAACATTTGCAAACGTTCACACAAACTCAGATAGACGCTACTGCTACTGCCTGGGCCTCTCTGACGATAGGCAATTTTTCATAGTTTAAGTACACAGTTTTAATAAGGTTACCTGCCAAGGTTATCATTAGTGCAGAGAAGTAAAAGCCACATGCATTAAGTTACCTAATCTAGCTTGGAATGTAAATAATACAAACATATTTTATATGACAGTTTTCATTAACCTTAGCTTGTAGTTGGTACTATGAAATACTTATTGAACCTATGTTCATCTTAAGTGAAAAATTTATATTTTTTGCGCCGCGTATAAAACGAATTTGCTGCATGTTAAAATTAGTACTTAAAAAAAAATGCTTATTTCTGCAAAAAATTATCAATTACTGAGGCCAAGACAATTTTCGTGTTTTCATACCATATGCGCAAACTTAAATGGATTTTGCGCCACTGTCAGCAAAGACGCCAGTTTTATACCTATTTGTAAAATACTTTTTTCTTTTTGAAGGGTATAAACTCGAGGTTCTAATCTATTACCGTCATAAATGAATGATTATGGGTTCCTAGAGAAATGGAGAGAATAACAATTTGGTGTTATGATTCAATAATTTCAATTAAATTTATTTTTGGAGACAGTTTTTGTTTAGTAAATTATAATAAGTACCGTCATTTCATCGAAACTGCAAAAGGTGCATTCGCGTCTTCCATCAGAAATTAAACGTGCTAAGCTTGAATTATCGCGTAGTAAATTGCAAGTATAGCGCAAACAAAGGACGAATTTTTTTATCGTCCTTTTGCGACACGAATCTTCGCGGTATATTGTGGCCGCAGCGTTATATAAAAAAATCATGAAGGATTTAATATTATTATATTTGTTTCAGATAAGCGAGTTCTCAAGACTAAATAAACATCATCAGTAATATTAAACTTACATTTTTTGATCATGTAAGATTTAGTGTGCAACTTTTACAATTTTATCATATTTATAATTATAAAGTAATTCTCATTACAGCTTATTAACTAACGTTTACATTAATATTTTTATACTATTTTTTTTATTATTCTGTATAAGTTCTTAAGTAGATAGATCATAAGAAAAATCGTTGTGTTTTGAGCTCACTTTTACAACTTTTATAATTAGTAAACCATTCGACTGGTAGATAGATCTGAGATGTTGGTAATGATTTATTTTATATAGGAGTAGTTTGAGTGGTTATATTATTCAGTTACATTGTATTCGATTGGCCATTAGATCTTTAAATAACCAATTATATTGTTAAAATGCGGTAGACGAATTTTTTGCAACAACCTGTGTACACAACCCAATTAAACACCGGATTCAATGGCCGATATAATATAAACGTGCAATTAAATTATATAATATTTATTAACTGAATTTAAAAAAAAAAATATGTAAAGATGTTCATATAATGACACACAAATTCATTTACTCCTTAGATAGTGCTATAAACTCTCTCTACCAGGAACTTTGACAAAAGGAAGGTAGACATTTTAGATCTGTCAATTTATGAATGACTAAGACAGTATTTAATTATATTTATAAAATTTTGAATAAGTTATTAATGTACAATTAAATATAAGTGAAATCTCAACTATTTTATAGAATTTATAGATGAGAATGTCTTGTTTGTCTGCTATTTCTGCCATTCCATTGTAGTTTATATCAAAGTAGAATGTAGAACGTTTTAATCAACATAGTTTATTATACATGATTTTACTTGAACACCACTGAGGTGCTAGTTACATAATCTGAGGCTTATGTTTTTTGATAAATAAGAGTATTTATATGAATATATACCTAGTGATCTATGTTATGTAAATCTGACAACAAAGCATTTTTGATGTGATGAATTATCCCAGCACAATTATTAAAAAAAATGTATTCATGAAAATACATAATTAATAATTAAGGTAAATTTAACTTATCACGTAATTTATAATGATTTATGCATAGTAAATTTAGAATTATAAAAAAAAAGAACAGATGTTTGTCACAATTTTATTTTTATATGATAAAATGAATTTTATATAATTCCGTCCTCTTGACTTCACTTTTTTTACACTTTTGAGTAAAAATACTTTGTTTCATTCAAGGTTGTAGTTGATTATCTTCCTTTAAATTTGACTTCCATTTGTAGCAATATTGGTTAAGCCCAACTTCAATAATAAAATATTCATGTTTGATATGGGTACATTTTGTTAGGATTTTTTTACTTTCATTTATATAAAGCATTTACAATTTATTACAGTAAGGTTTTTTTATTATTTTAGTATAGTTATTTTAATTTTTTTATAACACTAATTGCAGATAAAGATTTTATATCTTGAGTATATTTTAATATTCATGAGCAAGTAAGTGTTGTTGTACTTGTGAACAATTAAAACATTTTGTTTTTCCTACCTCAAATGATATCCTTCCACTATGAGTACTTGTTTATTGGTTGAAATTTAAATTGTAATTAACATATAATCTCTCAATAAAACAATGAGTGTAGAAATCATGTCTTTCATTTAATAATTAACTATTTCACAGGTTTTTTCCTTTTGAATTGTTTTCTTTTCTTAATTTGATCAGAAATGGCCTTGCTCTTGGCTTTAAGTTGTTTACGCCTAATAGCCATGTCAGGTTTGCTTTTAGATTTTTTCATACTGAATACAGGCTTGGAATCAGCATTGTCCTCATCATCTTCAGGCTCTTCCTTTATTTGTTCTGAAAGAATGATACAAAATTATAAATATATCATGATTTTTGTTTGCATATTTTATTGTTCATCTTTTTTGGGATGTAGCAATGCAGCAAGGCTCGAAGTTCCAGTCGTCTTACACTTTTATGTGTAACCTATATATATATAGCTCCCAATTAAAAGTATTTATTGCAAAACTCTCTTGACTGGGAATTAATTTAATAATAATATTTAATATTGGACAGAAGCACTTTGGTAAAAGTCCATCATGGACCATCGATAATCTTTAAATTAACATTTAAGGTAAATTTATAATTAAAACAATACAGAAAAATTACATATGTTACTTACTACATTGACCTGCCACAAAATCATTGTTATAAATAAAAGCTTTAAATATGACAAATTTTATTTAAAAAATTAGTTTGCTAAGAATACATTAACATCTGTGTTCAATGTATGTAATAAAAATAATTTCAAGTTTCACATACCTTCCATTATTACATCTTCAGCTTTTTTTATCGGGTCACCCTTGAAGAAATCTGCTCCTTCAATATCTGGGTATCCGGTTTCTGGTTTTGTAGCCTCATTCATTACTTTCTTCTCAATCCTCCTCTCATACTTGTTTGCAGCTTTCTTATTGAATGCTTGTCTGAGTTTTGCTGGGGTCACATATTTTGGATTCTCCCATAGTGTAGATCCACCAAATGACCCAGAAAATATTTTTACCTAATATAAGACAAGAATGGTTAATTGTTATGCTTTTTGGGGTGTATTAATATGATTTCAGTTTCAAAAACAAACTTGTGAAGCACATAGTTTGTCATGAATAAGACTACCACATTGTATGTCCAAAATTGTAGTGTTAAAATTAATAAACATCACTATTAATGGTTTAGGTATAAATCCATAATTATAATCATAAGACCTTTAATAGATGAACTTTGTCTTTTACATGTTATTCAGCCTAATTTGAGCAGATTATGAATGCAAGGGGTGTTGTATTTGTAATGCACAAGGTTTATTTTAAGCAAAATAAAATGTCAGACCTAAGTTAACTTGGATGAAACTACAGAGATAAAGAAAAAGAAACCTATCTGAATATTTCTTTAAGCTAGGAAACATAAAACTTACTGGATTTAAAACAAATCTGGGGCCTATTTCTGCAAGAGCTCCATCCTCAGATAATATTTGGTAGTTTCTAAACCAAATCCTGTTGTCCAATATCATAAAAGTGTAAACATGGTCAAAGAATGGTTGACTTTTAGGGTGATATTTGGGGACTCCGAATATCTGTACAAGAAGTTCTTTTAAAAGACTATAGTGTGCATCTTTTGTGAACTGAGGATCAAATGATAAAAGTGGTCTAGACCCTCGGAGACAATTACCAGTCATCTTAAGTTCACCCATTGTGTAAACTGGAAGCACAGAAATAAAATTAATTAGATAAAATTTGTAAAAAAAGACAGTCAGTCCAGTCTTATCGATCATTAATTTGGTAATGAATAGAAGCAGGTATTACTCTGTGGAAGTCCATGATAAACAATAAACAGCAAGTATAATTTGCTATATTCCGCCGACAACTAGGAGATTTGTATAATATAACACCACACCAAATTAAACTTGCTGTTTATTATTTATTTTGGTTTCTGTCTTTTAATAAAATGTACAACTTACTATTTTCAACTAAAAATTTAGCACTAGGTCCATTAGGGATGTTTGCGAGCCATAAATACAAATCTCTCATCTTCCGGCCTTCAAACAGAATGCATTTATTGCAGTTCTTCATTTCACTGATTTCATTGACTACATACAAATTTTTACTTCGCTCCATTTTAGATTCACTTTTGTGGTGAGGCATTAAAGTCTTAAGGTCTTCCATTAGATGTCGGTGACGGTGATTAATACCGCGTGCAGCGAACACCAACACTCGCTGTCTATTTATCCATTTAACCTAGAAAAATTAGAATTATCTAAGTCTTATATAGGTAATACCGGTAACTGAATAAAATAACGCTAAAATGTCTAATAAGTACAGGTATAAAGCAATGGATGCTTATTTAATTCATTCAATTACTTAGCCAATGCAAATAATAGGAGTTTATAAATTAATTACCTGCTTCGGTGTAGGGTCACTAGACATTCGTACTGGGGGCAGTACAAGTACATTTTCTTCTTCGGGTGCTTTCTTTACTTGATTAGGTTGTTTTTTGATCTTCTTTACTTTTATTTTAGCCATTTTATTTCAATAACAACTTTTATTAGCACGTGGTCAACTCTCGTAAACAAAAGTCTGAGAATAGTGAAGTGAATACAAGAGAATACATATTTGTCAGTGTCAGTAGAACGTAGTGATTATATTCTCTTTGGTGTCAGTGGTGTTTCATAATCACAGATTAATAATTATTTAATTCATAAGAGCCGTTCATTGGAAACAACTACAATAGTAAATAAACAATAAACATCGTACCTATGGTAGAGCAGCATAAAATCACCATTGGAACACAACACACACTCACGGGGATGGTCGGATTGAGATCCCAGTCCAACAAACATAACATCACCCGAAGCGGAGGTCCCAAGTCTCACAGGAGACTAAGGGGGACTTTCCCCAGATGTCGTCGAACCCAGATGCTCTTCTCACAGGCTGAGCTTCACGCTCTCCAAAACCTCCCGTTGACGTAGTAATAACCAATAGGGTTACCTGCTGTTGTCAAATCGAAACAACAGCAACACAAATTCGGTAGAATGACTAAAAATTTAAAGCAATTTATTAGCTGCTATCTAGCTGATGCCTGCGACTTTATATTTAATTTTAAATTTTAAGGATTACAAGATTGATACAAAGCAAGTCTTCTTTTCCTTGCCCTTATCCCACATTATGCCTTAGGGGTGCTGTCGAAGTTGCCCCGCTTTTGTAGTGCATCGAGGAGGTCCACGGAGGGACGAGTTAACTGATTTTACGCCAGAATGCGCAAAAGATGTGGCTCCCTGGTGCACAGGTTGCGGGGTAGCTCCAGCAGAATCCTAAAGATGATCGCCAGCAGGTTGGATTGCATATAGCGGTGTAGACTGGAGCGGCGGTGATACACATCATCATTATCATCATGATCAACCCATTACCGGCTCACTACAGAGCACGGGTCACCTCTCAATATGAGAAGGGTTTGGCAATAGTCCACCACGCTGGCCATGTGCGGATTGGCAGACATTCGCATATCCCTCTGTATTAGTTAATTTACTAACATAGGCTAAGTGTTTACTAAAAAAATATGAGGTGTATTTGATGCTTGAAATAAAATATATTATTATGTGGGGTCGGCATAATACGTCTTCTTCCACTCACTTTTATCAGCTGTCACCTCACTACTCACACCTTTGACACACATATCCTCTTTTACACAATCCATCAATCTCTTCTTTGGTTTTTCTCTACTCTTTGCCCTTCCACATAAATATATAACATTATTTTGGTGACATTATTTTTTTCCTCCGCATTAAATGACCATACCATGCCAGCCTATTATAATACTTATACTCCTCATCTTTTCTGGCACTGGCGTAGCACCAGAACGCGGTCTTTTAAACTTGAAACAAGGCAAGAAATAGATCATATTTTTACTTTATCGAGCTTAGAACCATATAATACATATGTATAGGTGAAATGTAAACTAAATATAGCTTAGTCCTGACTTTGAATAATCTGTTCAGCGTCTGTAGTCCTATGAGAGCCTCCTGCCTAAAAAAATTGGTCTGTGTTACTGTCACAATAACATTGTGATAAAAATAGTTACAGCCCACCCATCTGCACTGGAGCAACTTAGGAGCAGTGACCTTCACTACAATCCTCTAATCTATAAGAAATAATAATTTTAAAACTCATCATCATCATAATCAACCGATTATCGGCTCACTACAGAGCACGGGTCTCCTTCCAATATAAGAAAGTTTTGGCCACAGTCCACCGCGCTGGCAATGTGCGGATTGGCAGACTTCACAAGCCTTTGAGAACATTATGGAGAATCATCATCATCTCAGGCATGCGGGATTATAAAATTAATAGTTTATAATATATACTATATTATAAACTATTAATTTAACAAAATAACAAATTTAATAATTATAACAAAATATATTATCGATGCGAATGTGAGGTTACTAGCATAATAACGAAAAAAAAAACGAATTATAAATGAAATAGGAACCAAGCTCCATTAAATTCTAAATATAATATGGTAAAGTTTTGTTATACAGAAATCGTCATTTCTTATACAAATAGCAACGCTGCGCTATCTATAAAACTTGTTGCTTACGTAACAGTCCCGCGTCAATGTTGTTGTAAATATCAAATGATATAGACATCAGTATTCAGTATGTACATCGAGTTTACTCGCATACGCCTGTGTTCTCAAAATGATAAAGTCTTTATCTCTATTTATTTGTAATTTAAATAGACAGACTACTGTATCAAAAGTTAAATTCGCCAGCGCAGCGTTGCCTCAATTGTCGTTCGTGAGTAGGATTTTTACGTACAGTATAAAAGCATATGAACGTCATTTTGATTTGATAATAATACCTATACTTTTGTGACAGAAATAAAATTATCACTTTTCACCAATGACTTCTATGCATACAGAAGTCATTGCTTTTCACCTACAAACACCTAAAATCAGAAAAAGCCGATAGTGTTTTGAGAATTGTATTTCTTTCCTAATTAGTTTTTTTGTTTTTCAATAGGTTAGTAGATACCTGATTTTCGCAGTAAAATATTTTGTCCTATACAACGATTATAATACCTATTATTTATTGGTGTATTACAATTGTGCTAAAAAAAAATAGCAAATGAGCACCCACTCCACTAGATACAAGGAAGGAGTTAAAGATCATAAGTTTTAACTACAATACTAATATTATAAAGATGAAACTTGAAAGATTTGCTTGTAGTAGATAAACTCTGTAACTATTTTAACTTACATTTATGTACCTATGCTACTTACGACAGTAATAGTGGTCTTCTAAGATCTTAAAAAAAGTGCGCAAACCCTATAAGTACTTAGCTATCGTAAGAAATATTTAAAAATTTAAGATGGTTTTCAATCGTCATTATGAATGTAAAAATAATCCTTAGACAAAAAAACAATACTGACAATAATTTTTTGGTCTGTAAAACATTTTATTCGGATGTAGTTTTACGTAGGTATTTTAAGGATGTAGCAAATTTTCTAAGTCAATAACTTCCACGCTGCGGATACGATGGACTATTCCGCATTAATCATTAAAGAAAGGCTTTCCGACCAAGTGAGACTGAAAAGGCTCTCGTTTTAAACCTCATCTATTATTCATATTATTTATTCTCTGACTATCCCGACATCTCTGAATGACAGTTTTAGAGACCTGATAGATCACTGTTGATATAATATATGCAAGGTTTAATAAACAGCCCCATACAAGTGGCTAGGAAAGTTTTTAAAGACAAGAATAGTGAGTGATAAAACTATAAACACATTTTTTAGTGTCAACGTAATAATTTTAATTTATTAATTAGCCTGCTGATTTATAAGTTTTGGTTACAACAATTTGCTACCTAACTACTTTCTTATCAGTAAGTAAGTAGTTAGGTAGCAAAGTGATACGTACTTTAGAATTTAGGTATAATTAATACCGACTGATTTATCTACCATAATAATGAAGCTACTATAACTATAACTAAATAATATCACAAATACACAAATAAATTGTCATCATGGAAATGAGCTCTTACTTCAAATAAAGCTTTCCTTGCCTACGTCAACGTGGCTCACGTTTCATATAAATTATTGTTAAGATACATATGTGTTAGTTTTTTATATTTGTATTTAGGTTTTTATCTGTATTATGTTCCAACTCTACAGCGATCTCGGCTTTTGACATGTACCTACTTTTTATCTCAGAATAGCATACAGGGACCGTTTCCATATTTTGTCTGGTGGGGGCTTCGGCCATGGCTAATTACCACCCTACCAACAAAGACGTGTCGCCAAGCGATTTAGCGTTGCGGCACGATGTCGTGTAGAAAGCAATTAGGAGTATGGGTTTACCCTACTCCTAACAGGTTAGACCGCTACCATCTTAGACCGCATCACCGTCAGGTGAGATGTCATCAAGGGCTAACTTGTGGTGTATTAAAAAAAAACCCCGGGGGTTAAATTCCTTTCTTAAATAACATACCCTTAAGTAGCGGAATTACATTATGTTATATATACCTATGTATTTAAATATATATTAGTACGAGTAGATCAAATTGGTCGATGTGACCATTGCATCGGCGAAACATTAGTGGTAACTTACGCTTCGAATTGAATTACTACCCTTTTGTTCTAAGTAGGTGGTACACACGAGTTAAGAGTGTTAAAAATAATTAAATTTTCCAGGAAAAGTATGGCGTGAAACGAAAAAGTTTTGGTGCCATACAGCCAGCAGATGTTGATTATTTTAAATCAGTTTTGAGCGAAGACCGTGTAGTGACCGATGAGAGCGATGTTCTTCCGTTTAATATCGACTGGATTAAAAATTGTAGAGGTCAGTAAATTACATACGTAATCGCCGATGCCGATTGTTTTTTTTTGTGTTGTCGTAAACACTCAACTTTAAGCTGGTAATTTGTGGTTTTATTGGGACTAAAATTAATTAGAATATAATATTAGTTAACTTATAATGGCATCTTTAATGGCTCATGCAGTTAAACCTCCCGCGATCACTCACCGTGTAAACCCACTGTAGCTGCTGTATCCACTAGAGTGTACAATTAAACTGAGACATTATTATGTCTCAGTTATATATACGTTATGTACGTATACCTACGTAATATTTCTTTAACATTACTACGTAACATCGCGGATTTCATTATATCGCCTTTGGACCCCTAACCACTCTTTGTCTCGATTAAGAATAAGGTTCCCCAAGACACAGCCCATTCCCCGAAAAACTAGCAGCTATAAGAACAGTAGCGGAGAAATGTTCTACCCTCTTTTTGTAAATAATCCGTGTAAAGAAGCAAAGCTTTTTGTTGATGGGACAAGCTCGGGTTAAACCTCTAACCCGAGCTTGTCCAACCAACCGGGAAAACCCCTAATAGAGTGACCCCTATGAGTTTATCTTTTCTTTACTATTATTCATTCATATATATATAAACATGAAAAATCCGAACGAGTTTTCGATCAATCCAAAGTAATTATTGTATTCAGTGTTGCTATAATATTATATTAAATAACACTAAGTAAAATTTTGTTTTATTATTCAGGACAATCCAAAGTTGTATTAAAACCGAAGACAACTGAGGAAGTATCTAAAATCTTGTCGTATTGTAATAGCCAACGGCTAGCAGTGTGTCCTCAGGGAGGCAACACCGGCTTGGTTGGAGGATCGGTTCCGGTATTTGACGAAATTGTGCTCAGCTTTAACTTGATGAACAAGATCATAAGCTTGGATGAAATATCAGGTATAACCTTAATATTTAGATATATTATATTGTCATTATTTTCCTCACCTTTGGAACCATTTACCTAAGGAAAGTGGTTGTAGTGTGTCTGTATTTATTCAATGAAAGAGGTCTGACACAATCATGGACCATCTTGACTGGATTGTTTGTGTATGTGAATTGATGTAGAATGGCGACGTTTTCGGTCGCAAAAACTTTGGCGCTGAGGTGCATGTGCCTACGTCAGCCATAAACCAAAATTATTCTCTTTCTAAGTAGGTTTGGAATACATCCTATGCAAAACTCAGATTATAGATTTAATCTTCATCCTATTAGTATTCTCAGAAACCTCACCTGAAAATTGTGGATATATGTACTTACTGTTACTTATTTTTTAACAGGTGCGTTAGTGTGCGAATCAGGTTGTGTGTTGGAGAACCTAGACAATTATGTCCGAGACCGCAACCTCATCATGCCATTGGATCTTGGGGCGAAAGGATCTTGTCATATCGGCGGTAACATCAGCACAAACGCTGGAGGGCTTAGGCTTCTTCGCTATGGAAACTTACACGGCTCCGTGTTAGGACTTGAAGCTGTAGGTATACCTATGAAATATCAGTGCAGCATATTCGGGTCTCAAGTTAATTAACTTACTGGACTGGATATGTCCTGTGTTGATATTTTGTTTAAATTAACTTCCGGATGTTTATGTATATTAGATTCATCCTTTTGATTATTAGAATATTTTAGTACGTACCTACCTAGCCAGTTATATACCTACGCTGCAGATTGAACTGTAAGATGTGCCTGAACCTACTGAGGATACATAAAAAAGGAAAATTTCGAATTAACAAAATGTTAATTGAACTGGTTGCAGGTTAAAGCAGACGGGACAATAATAGATTGTCTTCGGACACTAAAGAAGGATAACACTGGATATCACTTGAAGCATTTATTTATAGGCTCCGAAGGAACATTGGGGGTAGTTACTAAAGTTGCCATACATTGTCCGGCGTTACCGAAAGCGGTTTCTCTAGGATTCTTTGGTAAGTTTCACTAGCTCCATAGCCAGTATAGGGTCCAATAAAATGGTTTTAAGGCTGGTGCAACGATGTAACGGTCTTTATTAATTTTATTTTTTTGCTCTACATGTTTGTACCAGGGAGATCAATATTTGTAATTCAACAAAAAACAACGGCGTAGGTACACCACTGTACTGTGTTAACAGATAATCTGAATCATTCACATATAATGTGAATTTTCATTGCTCGGAGCCTTGAAAAAAATTTGCTTAGGCCCAATACAAAAGTAACTAAGCAAAAATATCCGCTACGTCACTGGCTAGAAAGGTCAAGATCGATTAACGCGTTGATTTTCAAGAGCTTAATACCTCATTAATCTTTTTCTTTCAGGCGTTAAAAATTTCGAAAACATTCTCGAGCTATACAAAAGAGCAAAGTCATCTTTGGGCGAAATTCTCTCAGCATTCGAAATGGCAGACAACGAATCAATTACATCTACTGTTAAAAATCTTAAACTTTCGTAAGTTTTAATTAAATAACTTTTATCAACGAAAGGATAGTAATAGATCTGTCTGGCGGTTTGTTACCTTTTCAGTTTTCGGAATGTCAGAAGGTGCCTTGAAGAGTCCAGTAGGAGGCATCTACGGTTTCAAAACTACAATTAAATATATAAGTCCTGAAGACTGTTACAGAATACTTTTATCCGGGCAATTTGATATTATTTTGCTGACCCAAAAGGCCGTGATTTTACTCACTTGGCATAAGACCGTATTTTGAGAATACTTACTTTCAAATCGTGATCTGTATCAGCATGACTGAGGTAGGGAAGTCAAAACCTTAAAATTCTTTATAAGTTTTAGTCACTGACCTTTGTTATTGAATATATACACAACGCGTTATTTAAATATTCCCCCTTCTGCCATTTTAACGTTTTTCACCCCCCCCCCCCCCTCCAAATTGCGTTACGTAGGTAAATACTTGAATGCTCCCTTGGCAATAACCATTTTATAGTGTTGGAGTTTTTAACAGGAACCCTATATCAGACTATCCGTTCTATGTACTGGTGGAGACGCATGGAAGCGACGAAGCGCATGACAGTGAGAAATTGTCGCGATTCTTATCCGAAGGCATGGACAGCGGACTCATATTAGACGGGACTGTCACTTCGGAACCAGCCAAGATGAAAGTAATTATGATATCAACAGTGCCTTATGTTCAAATGAACCCAAGTAATAGGTAATCTCGTCAACAGGAGTCTGATCTCACATTACAGATGGATAATCTTAGATAAAAATGTTTCAATACGGTTGAGTAACTTGACGTAGCTTATCGATTACACTATAATGATAATGATGTTTATCCCAAGGTAAGAGCCTCCTTACAGGAGAGAGGGATTACGATTTGGTCAAGACATATGATACGAAAGTCCTGGGTGTAGCAACTCCAGTTCTCTTTTTCGGGCAGGTTAATACTGAGTATTTCCCCACCGCCCCATTTATTGCCCCTCCCGAGAATTCAATCCTCGTGATTCGTAATCGAACCGTAATGTGCCAAAATTCTGGGAGTAGCAACTTTTGCTTTTTTTTTTGCTTTGTAAACGAGATATCTTTTATACAGAATATTTGGAATATCCGTGAGAGCATAGCCGGGGCGGGTTTGCTCGAGGGCTACACCTTTAAGTATGACGTGTCTATACCGCTTCGTAACTACTACGAATTGGTGGAACTGCTGCGCTTAAGGCTTCGAGATCATACCGCCAAAGTGTATGGATATGGACATGTCGGTAAGTTAGCCGATAGTAATTTTCAAACCGTGCGTGTTGAATAACTTGTACAATACTACGTTTTGATCATCATCTTGAACAACCCATTGCCGGCTCGCTACAGAGCAAGGTTCTCCTCTCAATATAACAAAGGTTTGGACATAGTCCACCATGTTGGCCTGCTGGATACTGCTGAGAATATTATGGAACACTCAAATGAAGAAAGTGATATTTTTTTAAACGCACATAGTTCCGAAAAGTTAAGAGTTAGAGGTGCGCCCGGGATCGAACCCTGGGGTTCACTTCTTCATAAAAGTTGAAATATTAGGTGTTTATAGCTATACATATAACACATACAACACTAAGGTACGCTTATGCCTTCTCGCACACTAAATGTTCCCAACAAATCGATTGAAATAAAGGCATTGGTATGCAAGCTTACACTTTTATCGCAAAATGAAAACAAAGTATTTTTTGCCAGAAATAAACAAGCGAGTGTAATATACTCGTTGACCACACGCCACACAACTTTATGTCACATTTCAATGTACTAATGAGCCTGTATGAAGTGTAAAGATCTTAATTTGATACTTCAATCCACAGGTGATGGCAACATTCACATAAACGTTATCGTGCCGGAATACACAAAAAGTATATACTCGATATTGGAACCATACATCTTCGAAGAAATCGCAAAATTTAGAGGTTCCATAAGTGCGGAACATGGCGTGGGTTTCAGAAAACCTCAGTTCATACATTATAGTAAAGATGAGTCTGCGTTACAGCTTATGAGAGATCTAAAAAAATCTATGGACCCGAATGGAATCCTTAACCCCTACAAAGTTTTACCTGACATGAAGTGATACAAGGTTATTTATAAAAGTCCGAAAAAAAAAATTATTCCGGAAGATTTTATATATATAAATGTAAAGCATGAGATAAGGGACCGGCAAAAATAGCTATGTAATATTTTACTCCGCCCTCTTATTGGCAACTACATTAATTACAACAAGATAAAATAAAACTATAATATATTTAAATGACTTTTATTAAAATATCCATTTATTCTTATAACATTCATAATATCACTGCAACAAAAATACAATGGAATATTATAAACATTCTTGCCTAATTGCTTCATCAAATAAATAAATCCCGTATTGCATAAAACATCAAAAATTATTTTATTATGTCTTCAAAGATCGCTTCTTAAAATTCATCAAGTTAATTTGAATAAAGGTGGCATTTGGCACCGCGTTAAAGAGACGGAGGCACTAGAAAGTGCAGCCTTCGGGTCGGTGTAAGAAGTTCAATCGAGAAGAATTATACCACCTATGTTTTGTGCTTATCAAATTAGAACCTCACAGGCGAACAGCATCCTAGTGGAAACTGTCCGTAGCGTAGACTTATATATAGGTACCATTCATGCGGTTGATCTAAGTTCTTTACTATGCCCGTCTTACGAAAACTTCTAGAAAAACACACGACCCTTAGCAGTAAATATCTCAAAATTGTACTTTCTTCTGTGATAAAAACACGTCAAACCACAAGACTTAATAGATTTTATTACATTATTTCAAGGCCACTCGCAATTTATTTTATAATAGCTCATATAACATAAGCAAGCAGGTACCATCGAATCTCCGTCTCATTGCGAAATGCTGCCTATCCTTTATAATATCACTATATAACTACTCACAGCAATAAGGACCTACTGCGTTCAGAGCACAAACACGCTGTTCCAACCATATCATACAAGCGTTATTATGCAAGGAAAATGTAACAATTTGGCTTAAAAAATACCTCCACACCGAAAATATTGTCGAAACGGCAATAGAACAATTGAACCATTCTCGCGATCTATTATTTAGTATTTAGTAGGTAGTAGTTTCGCCTGTAATATAATTCGTTCGTTGGGAGAGAATTCAGTATTGCATATAAGCAAGTAACTCTTGAGTCACTTACCATGTGTTGTACAATTGCTTTCTCGTGAAATAGAACACAATATTATATTTAAAATACAAAAATTAATAAAAAAAAACTAAATAATTATGTTATGGCAATATATTTAAAATACTAGAAATAATAAAAATGCAAGAGTAAAGTGCGTCTACATGCAAGCGCTTTAATCTTCATTTCGCGCCTTCAAGATTAGAACCAGCGTCTCCCAGGGATCTAGTAATTGATGATGCAAGATGAAAATGAAAGCGCACAAGAACGGACACGATGCAACACGTCAACCGGAATGTTCTACCAACATAAGAGAATTCGAGATTTCAAGAGGATATATACTAAAAATAGAAGTTTTGTGCTGTTGTACAGAAGCATTCATTGTGTGATATGTTAGGAATCGTGCTCATCAATATTAGGCATCGGCACAAATTGAAGATTACGATAGTATTTCACTTATTGTCATGAATCAGACAAAATAAATGGAGACGTAATGAGATCACTAAATATTTTTTTTTTTTACATACAAGACGAAATGTAAACAAGAACAAAATGACGAACACCACAATACAAGTGTGCCCAGTGAGTAGCAGGGTACTGCTGTAAATTTAATCAAATACGCAGTTGCTTACTTGCTGCATGGTTGCGACCTGCTAACGTGCTATTGAACAGGTTGCCAACCTGCCAGCTCCATGCTAAACTCATTATTTGACAATTATTGTTGTACAGTCATCACAATTTGTATGGGGATGACAGGTTGCCAAGTTTTAACATTTAACAAAAAGTTACACAGTACAGAGCTGCGCGGTGATGAGCTTTATTTTTTTGACACTAAGCAACTCGATCTATAATCGCATACAAAACTGATTAACTGAAAGGGAACCAGTTCAGTATGAGACAGATTGCGAATCTTTAGCAACAAATAATCGTCTTTAATGACAAAAATCTAATAACTGACACCGGCAGGAACAGAGATGGGACAATACATTTGACAGATAGCATTAATTTAAGACTACAAGCAATATTGATTGGAGACTATTGCCGCTTTTCTAAGACGGATAAAATTTTTATATAAAACATTTCAGATTATTATCATTATTATACTGGACAAAATCACAGAAAACTATGATATTTAAATATAGTATTATTTAAATCTAGTTTTTATTACTATGAATACATCACTTGTATTAAATTTGTTTACCAAAAATATGTAGCAAGGCATTTTCGATTGTATTTGTGTTTCCTTTGAGAACAGCACATATGCTATATATGATTCAATAACATAGTACAATACAAAACCGTAGTATGACAACTACAAGTTTTGTATCTCACTAAAGATCACTATATTTACTGGGTTTAATAGTACTACGGGAAAACTTTGCTAAATATCAATATAAAATAAGTAATTGCTAGATTATAATTGGAAGTTCTGAGTGCTCACTTGTTTACATTACCTTTTGTTGCATTTCCATTGTTCATAGCTCATAATAAAAATTGTAATATTAATTATAAGGGCTTACTTTATACTATAATTATGCACAATTTAATTGTCAGATACGGGGAGTAAATCATATCACCAGTATCAAGGATAAGTTGCGAATTAAAAACAAACCACAATAATATATAAACAATAAATACAAACTGGGAAGTATTCTATTCGAGCTATAAAAAATGTATGATCAATCTTTAATATTAAATTCAATATCTAAATATACTGCTATTTAATTTATTACGAGCTTAATATTGCAGTGAAACGGGATACAGGTTGTAAACTTACGTTACTTAGCTATTATAATTATTGCTTATGTTAGTGTTCGGTACATTACGTTGTTGTATGGTCTTTTATAAAATAAACACCCCATCTAATGCCACGCGTGTTGAATAAATTTAATTCGTAGTATTTTTTACGCCTAGAAACACATTACGAACACCCGGTGGGAAAGCGATGTATCGACCGACTCGATCAAAGTTGTCAATGGTCAGGTTTTGTAAAAGTACCTGGCAACACCTGACGATACCCACGTCAGGTGTTGCCACAACACGCATGTCACACGATTGCAGAGTGCGTGTCACGAATTGGCGCGGTCGTTGTGTCGGCAGTTGCTTTGAAGACGTCGCTCTCCCTGGGTGTTTGCTGGGCTCTAACCACTATGTATTTTTTGTAGAATAATCGTCATAATCATGCATTTATTTATTAATCTAGAGTATTACAAGCCTTCACAGATGAATCTTTTTTATATTTTTATAAAATTTTTAATCTTTTTTTATAGTTTTTCACCATTGTCCTAGTGTAGACGCATTCTGGTCCGTTTCGGGCGTTTCGTGTGTGAAGTGACATGGTTATCGTTTGATTTGATTGGAGATCTTGAGGAACTCCAGGTAGCCCGCCTGCATCTCGGCGTCCATGCCCGTGTCCCACGCTTCGTTCTCCAACTCCTCACTGGACCAATAAAACCACATATTGTAAGCATCAAACTGTCCAGCGTAAATTTCAAGCGCATCGACCAATGAAACCCAAAGCGACCTATATTGACCTCCAGGGGTCTATAAAGATTCTGCAAGGGGTCCATTTATTTGCTGCTGACTCGACAGACTTATGCTATCATAAGAATATGGGGCAGCATGAAATGAAAAACGGGGATTAACGATAGTGGATATCATTTGAGCAGCATAACTAAATTTGGCTTAAGGTCTTGGACTAACTCAGGATAGTCTTAACCAAAAAACAAGTACTATTTCTGGTTTGCTCTTCTTGAATATTTATTTGTATTTATGAAAAGCGCCGCCATTTGAGTTAGACATAAAATTCTAATGTCGAATGCTACTTATGTATTTATAGTTAAACTTTGCTAAAATCGGGCCAAATTAAAGATGCAAAATAGATGATTGAAGCACCTTCAATACATAAACCTCAAAAAACCAACTCAGTACGCTAAAACTATGTCTGTCTGTCTCTTTCGGCCATGGGGACAGACGCACTAACGTGGTTGGGAGTGGAATTTATAGAAGGTCGTGACGTCACAGCAGCAAAATTTGAGTATAGATTTACAGACAAACATTTCATCGTCGTTCCGATTCGGAACCTCACCCACTAGATGTATATCGTGATTAATAGTGGTATAATTTTATTTAAAATAATAGCAACAAACAATATTTTACGTACGCATACTTAGCCAGCGATGAAACTTAATTACAAACATACACAGTACATCCGAGTAAACATATAATAAATAAATAATAAAAAATAAAAAGATACGATTCCATATAACGAGCGTCATCTCCATAAGGCGAACGACCTTTCGCTTGTTTGTTTACATTTGGTCCGCCGTTAGGTTTTCCGAACTTTAGCAAGTGGTACAGAATTTTCAGTCCAAGGCCACGTTTATGATTCTTTTATTCCACTACATGTTACCCTTGAATGCGTTCATGGTATAAAAGTTACATAAAACCCATAACCAGAAGCAGTATCTATACGCGGCATAATACTGAAACGCTAATTCGCTTGGCTACACATCTTTTCCGTCGGGTGGTAACTAGCCATGGCCTAAGCCTCCCCGCAGGCAGAACGATTTCTCCACCTTAATTTACAGATAAGATACAAAGAGTCTTCTTTCAAAAAGGTTGCCTGGAAGAGATCGCTTTTAGTGATAAGGTCGCCTTTTGCTTTTGTTGTTTTTTTTTCTTAACACTTTTCTTATATCCTGACGACCTCCGTGGCGCAGCGCGCGCGCTGTTAAATTATAAAGTTTGAATTCCCGAGTTTGGTTCTTGGCTCGAGACTGGTCTGGTGGGAGGCTTAGGCCTTGGCTAGTAACCACACTACCTACAAAGACTACAAAGACGTGTCGCCAAGCGATTTAGCGTTTCGGCACGAATTCGCATATAAACCGATAAGGAGTATGGATTTACCATACCCCTAACAGGTTAGCCCGCTACCATCCTAGACTGCATCGTCACTTACCATCAGGTGAGATAGCCGTCAAGGGCAAACTTTTAGTGGATAAAAAAATGTTTAATATGTGCAATAAAGTTGTTAAAATAAATAAGTAAATAAAGAAACTCACAGTATGTCTATGTCGAGCGCAGCGGGCTTGGAAGGCAGGTTGCTCTGCAGGAAGTCTCGTTCCTCCAGCGTCAGAGACTGCCCGTCCGCCAGGTAACCGCCCATAGTATTCTCCGGCTCAGAGTTAGTTGCTATAACAGATTATGAGGTATTACTACTGCTCACCACATGGTAAATATGCCTCAAAAGACCTCCCTCCTTATAATCATATTTAATTTTAATAAAGGATTGGAACATTAGTAGTTTAAAGGTTAAGTTCTTTTGACTTACACATGTGACATTGCGTTATGATTCTTTTCGCACCATATCACACTACGTGATGTCGCAATAAGTGATGAATGTCGCATACTAACGGCGTGGCAGCATTAGTTTGGTCGGTTATAATTTACATGTATTTGCGACCCTCAAAAGCGAGCATGCATCGAGGCAGAGGGAACCCCGACACATGTACGCTCCAATGCAACGGAGTATCAAACCAACGAGCCCTCAGCAGCACTATTTGTAGCCTTCGAGGACCCTGGAAGACTTTAAACTACTGGAGTGAGCTGGCTGAATGGAGAAGCCTCGTCAGCGGCTACTAGTATTACGAACGGTACCAACCGATGAGATCCAGATGGAAGATGTTTTGCTACTGAATACAAAATACATAATATGACAGCAAAACTTCTAATCCTAAAAAGCGAGGCAGCCGATTCAGAGCTGGCAGTGCCCGAGTTAATGGCGTGCAGTTAGGTCCTGTTTCGTACCTACAGCAGCTGTTCTGGTTTCCGCGTTGTACTCACGGATCTGACGGCGGGTGTTAGGCTGCGGCAGTGTCGGAGGAGCGTGAGGGTCAGGTTCGGGGTCGGCGGTGCCCCAGCGAGCGGCGCGCAGGGCAATGACGCGGCACACGCAAGGCATCTCCGCGCGGTACTTTAAGCGCTCGAACGCCGCGTGCATGCTCGCCGGGCAGTCAGCGTCCAGCGCTATGCCTGACAACTGCAACATTTGATAAACACAGGATTATAACACTGCCTTAAAACTAGAATCAAATTTTCAAATTCAAAATAATCTTTATTCAAATAGTCCTTAAAAAGGCACTTTTGACGCGTCAATAATTTACATAGTAGTTATTTCATGGTGATAACTATATTCGTAAACTTAAAACTAAAGCTATGAGGGTTCCAAACACGCCCCAGTCTAAGAAGAAGCCCACAACAACGGCGGGAACTTCCGAGTCAGGGTCATGATATTTTAGTCGAGGTCCATTCAAGACAATCAGGACAGGAATTTGATTTTTGTTTTATTCTACTATAGGTTAGCTCTTTAATGCAATCTCACAACATGCTCACTCATGTTATGTAGTCTAGAATGGAAGAGGGCTAAGCTGTAAGAGGTAATGACTTACAATAAAAATTCTGTTTCATGGTAAAATAACTTCAATAAATATAACTTTATTAACAGCACAAAGCAGTGATAATGTGGAATCATTCACATATGTTTACCACCATGCATTTAATTATTATTAAATTTATTTTTTAAATCAATGAGAAATATGAGATCTACATCCAACCCAGGGGTTGTTATTGCTTGTTACCGGATCCACCCTTGTATTTAGTTTATGAAAAATATTTAATTGAAAGTTGCACAGTAAGATATTCCCTATGATTGTTTGTCAAAAACATTGTTGTATCAAAAACAGTTGCATGTATTAAAAAGTGCATACCTTGTTTAGGGACACAATCAAGAAAAGCCATTAAGTAGTGTTGGATACATACATATGTAGTGTGCACCCAAATAATTGTGGTCATGTGGTGAGACAATGCCCACCATAACCACCAAAGCTTGATCAAAGAGCTTACCTTGAGCAATTGACAAACTGATTTTATGTTTGTTTCCTTGTCAGTATAAAGTAAATGTAACAGAACTTTACAGAGGCTTTCTCCTAAAGTTCTTATCCTCCCACCCTGAAAGAGAAAAATTTTTCAATATAACTAATTCAAACAATTTTGTAATCAAATATTTTCTACTTAGTAGAAACTAACTTCTACATTTTGAATGTGCTTGCATTGCCTACTGCATTTCAACAACAGATAATGACCTTCCCAAAAAAATCATGACCTAACATGTTACTATTGGTTTATTTTGACAAGAGCCAAAAACCTTGAAACAATTTATATTATTTGTTCAAAACAAGTTAATGATATAACCAGTTTAAATGTCATGTTGCAATTCAATAGGCAGATGATACCAAAAGTAGTCTATGAGACACTAGAAGCTGTCAAAAACACATTTGAAGTTGATAACCTATCTGAAAAGCATGTCAAGTAACCATAGGTGGCGATATAAATGTTTAGGGACCTCTATAATAGATGCTGATGACATCAATGCTATGGTTATATATTATATATGTGGGTACTCATTTACCTGGCTGTTTTCCAGTTGTGTGTATATTTCAGCTAGAAACATAGCAAAGCCCCGCATATTCTCCTCAGAGGACTCCATACCACTTATAATCTTCTGTTCCTCATCAGAACAACGCTCAAGTAAACATGCCCGGAATGTTGATTCTTCCGGTGATGCAACAGAGTCAAATATCGAACACAGTCGGGCACCATTATAACGGAAGTTTGCTTCGCCAATAGACTACAAATGGAAATAAATAATAATATATGAATATAGGGAGTCTCTAACCATTTTGCTGCTTTGCTATATCTCTATTTTTTTTAATCTGTTACAAGTTAGCCTTTGACGACAATCTCACCTGATGGTAATTGATGATGCAGTCTAAAATGGTAGCGGGCTAACCTGTTAGGGGTATGGTAAACCCATACTCTAATTGGTTTCTACACAACATCGTGCAAGAACGCTAAATCGCTTTACGACGTTTTTGTCGGTAGGGTGGTAACTATCCACGGCCAAAGACTCCATCCAGACCAGACTCAAGCCGGGAATCGAACCCAGGACCACTATGCCACGGAGGTCGTCAAAAAGTACCCATTCTCTTTTAACTACACAATCCTCTAAAAAATATATACCTATTAGCTTCTAATATCTCTCTCTGGTTGTTTACCAGATTGGTATGATATTAGAAGTTAACTTTTACCTGTACTTCACTAAAAGTTTCTTTATCACAAAAAAGATGGTGGTAAATAAATCTAACAAAACTAAAAATTTAACCTGTCTTAAGACTTTTGGCATTCATTATATTACTAATCGCCTAACTTTTGTGGGAAAAACAAACCACTTCTTGCCTAATATATACTTCTCATTTTTATTAAGAGCACCTCAGTTAACATTTATTAAGCTTTGATGATGATACATAGCAAGATCTACAGCCAAAACACTGCCTAAGACTTAGACACATAACCTTATTACTTGCACAATGAGGTATTAAATACTTTTTGACTTAAAAGTGTTGTAGATTTCCTTTGAACTCATTACAACAAAGTAAAATATTTTAAGGTTAATTATACATATTACATTTTATTAAAGCATTTAAAAAGAGAATATATTATTTATTCAATATTATAAGTCTTACCTGGTTTACAATGGCTTCAACAAGGGGTCTTGTGAAGCTGGCATCATTCAAAGTCAAAACAAAAGAATCAACCAATGGGCCACACAAAGTGTCAAATTTGCCGGGATCAAATGTTATCTCACACATTACCGTAATCAAGTTTGCTATGTTCTCCTGTTCAAACAATACAAATAATTATAATGAGGCTTGTTCACAAAACAGAACAATTATTCCTGTAGTTATAAAATATTACTAACTCTCAGATCCATATTTTCTGACTCCTCGAGTGAAAATGACATGTCATCAAAGTTATATGGATTCTGATCTTGAGCCTGTCGAATCCTGTCCTGGACAGAATAGCGAGGTACTCGAATGGGCTCAGGGTTGTATATCACTGGTGACTGTGGTACATAATTTGGTGGATACCATTCTTTAGCTTCCGCAGACAGATTTGATTTAGGAGCTTCAACTGCCAAAAAAGTTATATAAGTTAATAAATACAAAATATTTAATTTCCAGCATGGGTCTATTTTTATGACTTCTATGTTCATGCATATAGGAATCTCGAAGATCTTAATAAAATGATTCGTTACATACTGTACATCATTATGAGACACCGCGCTGCCAGTTGCTTTCTGTCAAACTACGCCGACGTCATCACAAATGAAAATTCTTAAAACTTTCACTTCACCTGAAGATTTACTGGGCGCTTTTGGTGACGCATATTAAATGAGGTCTTTATAATATAAAATAGAATCAGTTATGAATATAGTAAAACATACCTTTAGTGTCGTCCGCCACGGATTTAGGCCGGCGCAACTCACGAGGTTTATTATCGGGATTATGCCAACCACGGCCTCTGCCTCTAGATCCTCCAACTTCCCCGTTATTCATTTCAAGCGGTGAACACTATATTGAGTGTTTATTAAAAATATTAAGCCACTATATACTCGAAGAAATTCCATAAACCGCAGTAAGACTCTTTGCGTTGAATTTCAATGGATTTGAACGATGATTTCGACACGTAAACAAAGACAAACACTTCAAAGTCTCCAACGACGTCTTCTACGGGAGCACCGCCATGTTTTTTGAGTGAGTGAGATTACTGAACATTAGAGACACTACTCAAAGGGGGAGTGAGATAGAGATATTAGTTTAATTGTTGCACCAAGCGTTCCTTTAAACGTAAAACGCAAATGTAAAATGTATGTTGTACCTTTTAAAAAGTATAAAAAGTAATTATAAGTAATTATACAATAAAATAATACTACTATATCTAACTGCCAAAGAATTATAAGTTTGCATATAAATATAAAATTTCACAATATTTAAGCTGTACCGTGTGTAGTGTAAAGCGTAAATAACAGTTGTAACAGGCACTGATAAGATTTAAAATAAACGTAGACTCATAAATCCTATCAGTAGGTATTCAGCAATATTTGGTTATCATGACGTCACTAAAAACCATGCACATAGCATGCCGCATGGCAAAGAATGAAAATATACTAATTAGGTACAGACTTAACATCTATAAAACTTACAACTAAAATAAAGAGTTATCACCAGTCTATTAGTAATAGTATATATATTTTATAATCAATTGATTATAAATATTAAGTAATAATTAAAGCAATTTCCTTTTTAATATCTTTAACTTGTATTAGGTACGTTGCTTTGTCTGGGATAGATACCCTATAATTAACTTTCCGAGACATTGTCATGTTTTTAATTGAAAAGTATTTTTTGTAGGTTTTTTTTTAAATAAGTACTAGTTAGGTACGTCAATAATAATTATATGAATTAATGAGTACGTCTGTCTTGTAAAAAATCAAAGAAATTTCTGTTCAAAGTAATTATGATAAAAACTAGGTCAAAAATCATTTTTGTTTGTTTTACGATAGTTAAATTTTGGTATAATTTTTATTTAGATGTTAATAATCATAATAGTCACCTGGATATATATTATAATAGTTTAGTTAATTATAAATTTCCTGCTTTTGTCACTTAAAATCATAGGAATTCTAAAAAAACTTGTCAATTGAAAGTCTTTTAATAAAACTGCATTCGGAAACAAATCTCGTTACTGTCTCCCCTGTGGAAGTCTTATTAAAAACAGTTATATACGCCATGCTGGTTGGATTCTAGGTAGGTTTATTTACTGATATCTTATAACACACAAGATGTGTTATAACAAGACTGTAAAAGGGGTAGGTATGTTCTTCCAGCCAGTGAGACATCAATGGAATAGGTACATAGGTGGAAATAGGAACACAGAAGAACTGTAGCCTTGAGTAGTTTACGTGCTAATTAGGAATAAATTCTTTATAATTTCTATAATGCACTATTGCGTATTTTGCCTATTTGGCTCTGGTGGCATTAGGGATGCACAATCTTTGGATTGATAAAGATTGTTCTTTGGACTTGATCCAAAGATTGTATAAATTCTCACAGTGCATGCTCTTGTATAAATATATATATACTTATTTTATATACAAGAGCATGCGCTCATTCAGTTAAGCAATTGAGTGATTGAAAAAATGTCCACATTTGGCTGCGATAGATTTTATTTCACTAAGAAAAATAATAATCAATTTACTAATAGCATTATAAGATAACCTGAATCGGTCTTCTTAAAAAAGGAACTATAATGGATCCCTTGCTGGAATTCAGGAAGAGGTGTGTAGCCAGAAAATGACAGTCTGATACTTATGGCAATGGTGCCAATATGTTGCACACAAATCTCTATATGATGCTATTCTTTTCAATACATAACGTTAATGTGAGTATATATCTTTTAGTAATACAAAAATTTAAACCTTCCATATTTCATAAACCTTCTTAGGTAAAACAAATTAAATATAACACAAAAAACTTAAGTAAAATATTTTATTCTTCAAAAGCAAACAATTGTTGAAATCAAAATAATAATAAATGACTCATCACTAGATTCTTTTTATCACTATCTATACAATAAATTCTACAACTAAATATACAACAAAAAAGCAACATCTATGTTATTATATATACACAAATGTGCCTACCCACATTGTAACAAAATAATTGAATTATTTGTTACCTAATCACAATTAATGTTAATTTATTTAATGAGATGAAAATATGAGTAGGCATTAACCACCCTATATTAACTATATTTGCATCTTAAAAATCATATACTGAAAGATTCTCCACAGCCACAGGTGCCTTTGATATTTGGATTATTGAATACAAATTCTGCTGAGAGCTTATCTTTGACAAAGTCCATTTCAGTTCCTGTAAAAACAATATTCACTCATTTACTTTAAAACAAATAATGAAACCTCTGTACAATATTCATCCATACATACCTAGTAATGTTAATTGTGCTTTTTTATCAATAATAATTGTAACACCATCTTGTTTAACTTCTTCATCAAGTTTTCCTTTAGTAGCGGCATAATCAAGAGTGTAAGATAGCCCATTACAACCTCTTTGTCGCACACCAACTTTTAATCCAATAAAACCTTTAGCCTCTTCTTTGGACATAATCTCTTTTACTTTCTGAACAGCTGATGGGGTTAATACAAGTGCTGCTCTGGATGGCAATATTCGTTTTTTCACTGCCCTTACTGTAGCACTTGCTATTGATTTTGTAGCCATCTATAACAACATTTTTATATTTAAATTTTTGCACAAAATTCCAATAAAACAAAAAAGTAATAGAATATGACATCTAAATTAAAATTGTTTGATAATATAAGTAGGTTTGTAAAGCAATGAATAACGTGTAACTCAAATAAATTACTAAATTTAAATAGCTAAGCACCGTGGTTTGTTTACCTTATTGCTTATAAATTTTTAATACCTAATACATCATTTTTTTACGCAAAATGCAAATGAAATTTTTCATTTGAGAACGTCAAATTGTCAATTTTTGACATTGACAAAATAATGTCAAATGTCAATCTGATAGTTTTTACCAAAAAGAAACACATTTTCGACGCAATAACATAGGTACAGGTTTTTTTATTGTTATCTGTAGTTTATCCCGTGTTGGTCTCATCATAGATCGACGTTTAGGACGATTGGTATAAGTCGAAACTGCATAAATGAGCAGTTTAAATAGTTTTCCCCAGAAGTGTTTCTTTAAACTAATAATTGAAACTGTAGACTAACGAATATAAAGTTTATATTGGTGGACCGTAGTAATTATATGTATACTATTTTGTTGTGGTTTTAATCCATAACCATTTAATTTGTCTAAACATTGTAGTTTCCATAAACTATGAATCTTTAATCGTTTTGAAATGATAATTAACCATAATATTATAGATAAAAACTATCTAGAATGATTTCAAATGGCCTCAGTCCAAAGGCTGAAAGCAACTTAAAACAGAAAAATTCTCTTTGGATTTTGGCAACGACAAAGACATCTCCAACGACACGTCAGGGAGAAAACTTGGTCTGTTGGGTTTTGTTAAGTGTATGCCAGAGCGGTAGTATATATTAAAATTCATTAATGGAATAATGTAATATATTTATAATGGGTGGACAAAAATTTGAATACGATGAAAGTGGATCAACATTCTTCTACTTTGTTTTATCATTCCTCGCTCTTATATTGGTGCCGGCGACATTTTATTATTGGCCGAGAAAACGGAAAGAAGGTAATACTTTACATTCAGGCACTTATTATCCCTTTAATTTATGAATTATTGTACAAATAATGAATGTGAACATTTGGAAAGACATTAATTTTACGAAACGTTTTTAAACGATTGCTAATAAAAATTTGATGTCACGTTACGGTACCTCATAACACGTTGATATTATTTGAGGGAATAGTTGTTACGTGCTGAATAATATTTTTTTTTCATTCTTGGAATTTTCATTTTCAGATCCTGCGAAACAAGCGGAACAATGTCAATGTCCAAATTGCATACAAAAACAAATTATCATAGAACAGTCAGAACCTTACAAGAAAGTAAAAAACTTTTTTGTTATGCTGGCAATAATCTCAGGGTGGGTTCTTCTTGGTTTCCTGGCAGCTAAAGTGTCCCAGTTTGATTATGAGATGTCTAATTTTGACCCATATGAAATATTGGGATTGCCTCCAGGTGCTACACAGGCAGAAATTAAAAGGTCTTATCGTAAACAGTCTTTAATACTTCACCCAGATAAAGAAACTGGAGATGAAAAAGCTTTTATGAAATTGACAAAAGCATATCAGGTAAAGTTTGCTTTATATAAAAATTCAGGAGATATTAATATAACTTCTAATATTGCCTTTATTTCATACAAAAATGTTAATCTGGTTATTCTATTGAGATACATTCAATTTTCAAATAAGTATTGGCCATGCAATGTTATTATTTTACCTCCTTAAATTTTTCTCTTAATGACTCTTGCAGCCATATTATTAATTACACGAACAGCCCTATTCTCCATCACACATATACTGTCAGTATTTGCAGCATTACCCCATAATTAAATACCTTATGACATAATGTATACTGTGTCATAATGAATGTATTTGAATGCTCTTACAAAATTTTTATATGGTTATAATAAGTTTATTATCATTTTCATGACATAATTATCATTGAACCACAATCCAGCATTGAACCAGCTAGGCGGGCTTAAGCTCTTATTATCTTCTTCCTATAGATCTGTATCCAGGGATGAACAGTAATAGGTTGATGATGATTAAAAGGCTCTCATTCTGCTGGTTCTACAAAATTTTCCTAAATAAGTATATAAATTTCCCTTTAAGGCTCTAACAGATGATGAAGCCAGAAGAAATTGGGAAAAATATGGAAATCCAGATGGTCCAGGAGCTATGAGCTTTGGTATTGCACTACCAAGTTGGATTGTGGAAAAAGAGAATAGTGTGTGGGTACTGGGGCTGTATGCCCTGGTGTTTATGGTGGCACTGCCTACTGCTGTAAGTAATTTTAAATGTTGTTTTAATTATTGCATCAAACATAAAGCACAATTTTTATGTTAAATAGAATGTTATGTTCTCCTTGCATATTTATTAGAAGTTTTGACGACCGTTGGACGAGTGACCCAGCCACCAGGCGACGCGAAGGCGCATTAATGGCTTTTAGTGGGTATTCCGGTTGGTACTTTGGCCGCCGACGAGTCCCACTCATCCCACCGAAAGCAGAGCAGTACTGTCTGCATCGCTGGGAAGGGATACAATACTGTTCCCGGCATTAAAAAAAAACATTTTAGATGTGTTTGCAGGGAGACTGTGTTGTAAAAGCAATCAAAAATGTTGCAATCTTGTTGCTATAGCTTCAAAATATTTTATTTTTAGGTTGGCACCTGGTGGTATCGTTCAATTCGGTTTTCAGGAGAGCAAGTATTGTTAGATACTACACAAATGTATTTTTACTTCTGCCATAAAACACCTTCTATGCCTTTGAAGAGAGCCCTCATGATTCTAGCTGCATCATGTGAGTTTGACAAACGGCATAACTCAGAGATTATTGAAAGAATAACTGACAATGAAGAGGTTCCAATGGTAGGTATTTTGTTGAATAACTCATAAATCTGTGCCATAAATATATCAGACAGGTTTTGTCAATCCTTTGATGGGAATATAACTTAATAACATTAACATGGCAAAGACATATTGTATGAAGATGGAGATATTAGTAATCTGTATAATCATCCTTTAACTGCTTTAATTTCAGCAAGTGTTAGATCAAGATCTAACGCTTGCTGTTGTCACAGAAAGTCCTGGCTAGGCAAGTACATTATGAATGCTGATTTAAGACCCAATAAGGTCTGCAAACTCCAAAATCAGAGCAAGACGACAGATAGTAATGCCCAGCTTACATGTCATTACTATCTGCCATTTTTTTTTTCTTCCCAATACAATAAAACTAACACTTGTAATCGTCAATAGCCTGGCATCAACAGATATAAGACTAAAATTACCTAAAGTATGCAGGATAAAAGTTGTTTTGGTGATGGCATCAGTAAATATGATCTGAAATATTATAAGTACAAATTTAATTTAAAATATTCTTTTTCAAACATTTAAGTTTAGATTTTTGTTAAAAATCAATAATATGTATTTTTTGTGTGCAATTTTTATTTTCAAGTACTGGACAATTGACAATAGTATAGGTATTTTGGAGTTTGCTTTATATTATGTTATTTTTGAGGCTACATCTAGTGGAGTGGCAGGCCTATTAATGACTAGTACAGCACTTTTAATAATAAATACTATTTTTAATCAACAGCTTTTACGTGAGCTGCCAAATTTAGGCGAGAAAAACAAGGAACAACCGTTATGTCGTCCATACAGTATAAAGGCTCGCGCGTTACTGCACGCCCATCTGATGCGCATGCGTTTACCGGAAGAAACTTTGGAAGTTGATCGTCGGTACATCGTGTCACGCTGCCCCAATCTTATTGTTGAAATGGTCAACTGCGTAAATCAACTTATTGCTCTTGCTTATGCCAGAAGAAGTGAGTAATAAAATAGGTTTTCGCAATATATGACATTTTTTTTTTAGTATTATCCAAGTAGTGCAATCATCATTTACAGAATTTAGATGATAGCAGAAGTTATATAAATGTGTTGTTTCAAAAGCGTAACAAGCTTCTTTTTAAAAAAAGAAATGGATGCACGTACTTATGTACGCGCGTGAAAAGTTATACTTCTTTGGCATAATTAAAAAATAGTTTTTAATTGCATGCGAATAATCAATTACAATAGAATAACAAAGGGTCACTAAAGTTCAATTTGTATTTTCAGCAATAAAATAAAATAAATATTTATTTTCTTACTCACTATTCTAGACTTTATAAACGGTTTATCGGGTAGCTTCATCTGTAAATTTTGTGTTACAGTAATCTTTGAATTTCCCTCTTAATTTTTCACAACGCACCTAAAGAAGTAGAACTTCAAATTGGAAAAAAAACGCATGCGTTGTTCTGCCTTTACAGTCACATAGACTAATAATGTAATAATTTAGTTTTCTGGAATAATTTTGAATAACCACGATAATATTTTGGTAAAAACTTGTTTCAGTACCTCGGTTGCCTACGATAGGTACTATCGAAAATTGTATGAAGCTATCACCGATGATCGTTCAGGGTCTTTGGGATTACAAATCTGCACTACTTCAGCTGCCATATATTACGGAAGACCATTTAAAGCATTTCACGAACCGAAAGAAACATATCAAGTCTTTATTACAATTAGCTCAATTGTCTGGCGAAGAGAGGAGACAAGTGCTCCGATTCTTGAATGACAAACAGTATGACGATGTCATGAAAGTGCTGAGCAACATGCCATACATACATTTCCAAGTCAACACTGAAGGTATGTTAATCGTAAAAATAAATAAAAATAAAAGTAATTTCCTCAAAATAGAGAAAGAATTTTATAAACCAAAGCCCATACAAGTTTTTAGATATAAATCAGTGACAAATATTTTTGCTGTGATAATTTATCTTTGATTTTTTGCGGGCTTGTAGTATAATGTCTATGGTTTGTTTACAGTAATTGATGATGAGAACTCGACGGTGGTGACAGCTGGTGCTATAGTGACAGTAACAGTGCTTCTACGCAGGACTAATATGAAAGAACTCTTTGGGGATACCACTATTAAAGAAAAAGTATTGAAGTAAGATTTTATCTTTTCGGTGATATTAGGCTGAGATCGAAATAGCGCGCTTAGCTTTTTTTGCTCTGACATTAGACACAGATAAAATGAGACAAAGTTAAGAGTCTGGCGTGGCAAAGATAAAGTACGCTCTATAGATCTCAAATTGCTCTTTCATTGCTGACTAGTATTAGTTTTGGCTACCTCTTCTAATTCAAAATCCTTACGAATGTTCATTGTGTCATCATAATCACAAAGTGGTCATTAAATTATCACACATCATCATTTTATATCAATGCTACATTTATTATGTCTTCAGGGAAGAAGAAGAAGGTGGCGGGGATATTCCAGAAAAAGGCGAAAACGATAAGAATAATAAAACTGAGAAGAAAGACGTGTACAAAAGGCCCGTGTGGATGAAGCAGAAGAAAGGGGCTGCCAAGAAGGCAAAGAAGCCCGCACCTAAACAGCAGGTCAAGCCTGCGCCCGCGCCAGCAGTGGTGGCAAACAATGATAAACCTAAGGAAAATAAAGAACCAAAGAAACGGGATGAGGAAGGTATGCAATATTTTATGTTTCGATTGTGCTGTTTGCAACCTTTTGCATTTTAATTGGTCCAAAAACTACGGGACAGACGAGAGCAATCAATCAATTAGTATTTATTCAGCAGTGTGATATTAATCTAAATAGGTTGGTGACGTTGAAGCAGATAAAACCGGAAAAGTAATTCAGTAAATGATAAGGTCTAGGCTCCATATCCCTATGGATATGTATGTCCAACGAAATTCTATGCTCAGAAGTGGGATATGAATGAGCAGTAGCGCACACAGCAGCGCAGTGGTTTTTTACCAGGGTTTACAGATATTTGTGATAGTATATAAAAAAAGACATTTCCCTAATGGGTCTATTGTGCACGCCACTAATCATTCATATCCCACTTCTGAGCAGACTTTCAATGGACATTTCATTATGTATACTTAGTAAATTAAATATTATATATGTGTACCAGGAGGTGAGGAGTCCGAAGAAGGTAGCTCGGATGAGTCGGGCAGCCACAGTGACGGGTCGGGTGATGAGTCGCGTGACAAGTCGTCCGCGCCCGACGATGACGATGACCAGTGGGACAAATTCCAGAAACGTCTACAAAAGCGAGAGAGGCTCGAAGGACGTTCCAAAAGCTCGCATCCAGTGCATTGCCCGTATTTCCCCTTGGTAATTTTTTTAATTCATCAACAATATGGCGCTTGACTATTTTCTTGGGGAGTGCCCAAAAGTGCTGAGAATTTGCTTAGCTCTACTCCAAACAAGGAAACAGTTAAAACGAGACAGAAATAAGTGTGTGACCTAAATCCGTCTCAACTTCAAAGCACGCTTTATCGATCTCAGCCTAAGTAATTTTTTTTTATATAAAAATAACTATAAATTTTTATCGTTATTTTAATTTTGTTTTAAATTCCTGGGTCATTCGTTTCCAAGATAAACTTTTTATTGATATTTTCGGATCCAATCGCGTATTGTTCATGGCTATATTTTGTGAATAACCGTTAGGGGATAATCATCTCTTTTTCAACTAGAGCTGTATAGTAGATTTCAGTTAATTCATATTGAACATGAAAACACTCATTAAATCACTTTTCTTATATTTTATTCTTTTGATTGTGTTCTTAATAATGTAGTGTTTAATTGCATCTTAATTAGTCTTTGATTTTTGTTATTTTTATAAAGGCAACACTTATATTGATATATCAAAAGTTTGATAGTAATTTGTCGTTTCTACTGTGGGCTTATACAGACACTTATTTCATTGTTGTCGGAGTTTTGATATAGTGTTTGTGATGTCGTAGGAGAAGCAGGAGTACTGGTGGTGCTACATCTGCGATCGCAAGTCGAACACGCTGCTGACGGCGCCCGCGCACGTCACGGCGCTAGTGGACACGCACGAGTTGCAGCTGCGATTCACAGCGCCGCGGTGGCCCGGCCTATACACCTTCGCCTGCTGTCTACGGTCTGGTACGTATTTGCTGACTTTTGTGTCCTTTTGCGTCCCATAAATCATACTATCATCCGCAACTCAAGCAATTTGCGGATGTACCATTTGCCGAGAGTTTTATTTTGAGGATTATTTTCGTAGTTACGATGGAAAATACTAGGATAGGTTCACCCAGCGTGCGTCTAAAGATTTCTTAGATTAAATGCAAATATCAGAACCGACGGGATCCATTACTAGGGCTAGCCATCGATTGTAAGGAAAAGATGCGAGCCCATGGGCTTGGATATTCTGCTAATCAAAGAGATATGTTTCGACTATCTCCGTGGCGCAGCGCGTGCGTTATCGCATTTTAAGTCCTGGGTTCGATTGCCGATCTCGGGAAATGTCGGGTACATTTAATAGTTTGGATAGACGTGTCTGGAATCTGGCCTTACTGGAATGCTAGCTCTCCTACCAATATATTATATAAAACTATTTTTTAATTAATAACGCCAGTATTGATTTGGTTGGTTAGTTAAATTGATCGTGGTATGGCCCATTAAGTTTTAGAAATAAAAAAAAACACGTACAAATACTTTAAAACGCATGGCGGTTTACTTAGCGCATACTACGATGTACCTAGGTCTATATGATAGTCGAGTGTTTAAATATCTACAAAGCCCAACCTAATTGCCGCTGAAAGCCGCGCGTTAATGTAAGTTATTTGCCAAATCAACTCTTAAGTCGTGACATACACGATGAAAACCATAATAAGGGTATCCTTTAATTTTTTAAATATAAAAGTAACTATAAATTTTTATCGTTTTATATAAATTCCTGGGTCCCGCCGCAGCTATAGAGGGTCAGTCGTCTCATACGTAATGCAATGTTTACGACATACCTCCATATTCCAATTGATCTTAAGTATTCAGTGAGCAACAAACTTTTCTCGTAAACTGTTTAATTATACATGCAATCCTCTATCAAGTTCTAGGTTATCGTAATTCTTGCGCTGCAATGTTACATGCCGTCTAAAATCTCCTAATTTAATAAATTGCAAGAGCTGTGACACATTTTTTGAAACTTAACTTGTTATCGTTCATTAGTTTTGAGATTCCTCTGTTCTCCCTCTGAGAGTCCTCTGTGTTCGTTCAAGTAAATAAAGAAATATGCTTTTCAAGCATTTCTGTCTACTAAACTGTCGAGTATAATTGTATGCAAAATATTATTTGCTCAATTATATTTGACATCTCTACTGCAAAATATTATTAACTCATTGAGACGAATGAATAATAAAATAATAATGATTAAATAATATTTTGCAGTAGAGAGAGAGAAATCTATACTCATATAACTGGGGTATGTTTTGAACAAATTATAAGTTATCACTGTTTCCAGATTTATTTTACAAGTATGTTTATCTTATACTAAACAATCGATAGTATTAATCAACCTAATGAGTGTGCTGGACCCACCTAGATTCTTGTTTGGAACATACTGTTAAGTATAATTTTAGCTCTTAGTTATTTAAAATGATTGTTAACATTATTAGCCATTGACTCTACGGCGTGGCATTTTTTGGGAATTCCAAATTCCACTGTGCTTTGTTATTTGCGTTTAGCTGTATTTGTCAACCATCTGCTTTGCTTTACATGACTTGAACATTTTACTGTTTACAAATAAGATACGCTAACCATATATAGGATGTTTAGTCTTTGGTTCTGTCATCGTGTCGTCCCCCCCCCCCCCCCCGTCCCCCCACCTGCATAATACACTCTTCTATTATTGCAATGATTTTGTGCAGATTCGTATATCGGGATGGACCAACAGCAGGATATGAAGATGGACGTGAAAGAGGCGGCTGCTGTGCCCGCGGAACATCCGCAATGGGACCTCAGCGATTCTGACTCAGAAAATAAAGAAGAGGTTTGTTTATTATATATACTTAAATATTTAGTTACCAATAACTAAAAATAGGCATCATAAAACCCCATTAATTTTGCTATAACATGATGCTATAAAAATTTGTTACTAAATCTAAAAAAAAAACTTTATTTGCAAGAGAGCCTTTATATTGGTTGATATAAATTAAATGAAAATTAAAAACAAATAAATATAAAGTATCAATTCTGCAAAGGAATTGGTTTAACATGAATTACACGGAGCAAATCACTTGATGTGACCATCTATAATAGATTTAGACCATTCAGGATAGATTTTTGAAAATTCAGTAATTTCATTTTGTATTTATTAATTTTATGTTATTATTCTAGTCAAAAATATAAGATTTTTTTTCTCTCTAAATATTCAAATCTTTGGGTATACTAACTGGAGGCACCTTTTGCTTAATATATTTGTTTGTTTGTTTGTTGAGCTATCAAAACTCAAACCAAATAAAACAATTTATATCCTACAACAAACAACATTTATGACCTTTGATCTGTTGTTAATCTTATCTGCAGTTATTGAAATGGTTATGTTAATCGCAAAAGATGTAAGTAATTAATTATTGACTCATTAAATGTGGGAAGGTACTTAATAAATTAATGTTTAATATTATTTTAACTGACTGTTCTATCTTTGTAGCTATCAACTGGTTTGACATTTTTCAATGTTGTTTAAATTATTTGAATGTTGTTTTGCTTGAAAAGATTTTTGTTTATATTGAGACTCAATAAGCATTTTGGACTTATTTAATAAATGAGTCTGACTAAATGGTTTAAGTGAGAATTTGTAATGAAAATACACTTTATTGCTATGCAGATAAATACGTAAACAAGAAATACATAAACAGCAAAGAAAACGCTATTTCTGACAGGCAACCTACAAATTCATTATATAAGTACATTAAATAAAATCATATATGAGAAGCGATGAGGGGGGGGGGGGGGTCAGATTCTATTCAGAGGAACTATTTGGTTGAGATCAATACGAGGATATATATTTACTTTGAATTTCCTCAGCCGAAGTTAGCCTTTTAGTTTTAGAGAAATAACTTTTAACTGGCTAAATGGCAAAAGCCAGTTAAAAACGAGAACTTAAGAAATTATAGATCTCGGCCTTATTTTTTTTTGTTTCATATTTGCCATAGTACTTTTATAAAACCCAAAAAGCCATCGCCTAATCATAGGATTTGTTCCTGTTTAGAAGGGTTCTGTCGGTTCCACAGTAATCAAATAATATTTATTGTACTATGTCTCGAGTCATTTGATTACGTTCCATAGTTTTTTTTAGAACAAACAAAAAAGGGAAGCAAACTTAATCCCTAATCATTTAATTTGGCCTATTCTAATAGGCCAAAATTAAAGGACTTAGGACATGAATGGAAACCATCGGTTTTCCAGTGACCATAATTTGAAATCTTAGTTCTACTGATCACAACTACACTATTTGTATTGAATTTGGTCTCACGTGATTCGTCTTTGTATAAGTTTATAAGGAAAATTATGGAATCATTATATACGTGGCTTTCTTTATTATATATTTTTCACTTTCTCATTCATGTTTTACTTTTGTCCCACCAGGGTGGCAACGAGAGTGAATTCACAACAGACGACGAGGTGGAGGAGGAGTAGTGTGGAAATTAAATTATTTTTATAGAGTTTTTAATGAGATGCATCTACGCGGAATAATGTTGTTGTATGAATATTGAGAGCGGATGAATATAGTAACTTTTATATTCAATTTGTTTGTTTTACTAAACCTCCATTTATTAGATTGCGAAATTCCATCTCCTCCGAAAGCGATGCAGGTATAATTGCGCCGCTTCCGGCGGGGTATGTGGGACTCCCCGGCACGTCCAGAGTGGCCACCAGGATAACAGCGATGCTCCTTCTCGTCGCCTGGTGGCTGGATCACGAACGCTCGGCCACTCGTCTGTAAGCGTTAATACTTAGAAATTTGGCTGTCGATAACATTATATTTAATTTTTTTTGTGTAAAAAATCAAAAACCTGTTAATAAAATTCAAAAGTACGAATATCTTTGAAGCAGGTATCTTAACATTTTGATAATGTATGAATATTTATTTATACATGTAAGCGAGGAGACAGTAGAAACGTGCACTGCCCCGCGTTGGTGCCAGTAGTAAGCGAGGGGAATGGGAAACGTGCAAAGCGTCCCGCGTTGCACGCCAGTTGTAACCGCTGACGGTGGAGACGGGAAGTGCCCCGCGCCGAGAGGGCAGTGTAGCGACGACAGGCAGCCAGCAGTTGTACGACAGTGGTAACCAGCACTGTCCCACGTTGGTCGCCGCTGGTGACGAGGAGAAGCAGTCCTGCAGTTGTCGCGAAGGGTGGCTCCTCCAAGATAGACGGGGTCCACGAGAGTCGGGTTCTTCACCAACTTAGCGAGTCGAGTCCCTTACCAACGTCCCACGCAGTGGAAGCAGAGGTCGGAAGCACGACAAGGGAGAACCGACAGGCGACACGATGGACGGGGCCACGGGGGTCGGAATCTTCACCAACTTAGCGAGTCGAGTCCCTTACCAACGTCCCACGCAGTGGAAGCAGAGGTCGGAAGCACGACAAGGGAGAACCAGCAGAGTCCGGCGAGTGTCTCCACATTCGGAAAGCGCTCGCTGAAGCACTGTAGTCTCGTAAGTCGAGTGAGATGCAGATCCGTAGCTGGATCTAATCGGAATTAATCCGAATACTGAATGACCAAACGCTGTCTGAGGGGCCTCTTATAGTAGGCTCTGGGAATCTTCCTAGCGCGATTCACTTTTTGCCAACATACAGCTAGCGCCATCTAGTTTCAACTTGGCAAGTTAAAGTGATTAACGCGTTGTTCGTTTTGCAAGTTTTGCTTGAATTTTATTTGTAGTGTTACAGTCTCCCCCTCAGTTTCCTAAGGCGTCCCGACGAGGAAACTGGTTCAATCAATTCGCTTCTTACTTTTGCTTTCGGGGTCGCCCCCTCTTCCGTAAAGGTTGAACTGGGGCCGGTGGTTCTTCCACGGGTCCATTAAAGTGCTTCAGTGCTGAAGCATGATATGTGCCAATAACTGTATCAGGTTCTTTTACGTTTGCGAGTTTAAAGGATGCGGGACCAGACTGTGCTACTATCAAATATGGCCCGTCCCGTCTGGGAGTGAATTTTGCACTGTAGCCTTTAGACGCTCTGCTTATAGGGTGAACATTAGCTAGGACTAAGTCACCAGTATGATAAAGGGGAACCTTTCGTCTCTGTTGATCGAAATATTCCTTACGAGCTTCTTCCCTCATCTCCTGCACTTCCCTAGCCTTCTTCATGGTATCAGCCATTCCTAAGAGTTTTGGTGTTATTTCAGCAACGAAGTTTTCAGATTCAACAATTTGACGGAAATCGTGTTGGATATCGTCAGTTGTCCTTAACTCTCGTCCAAACGTCAGGTAGGCGGGAGTGTTACCAGTTGATGAGCAGACAGCTGTATTCATAGCAAAGCGGATACTCGAAAGCTTCTCTGGCCAGTTGCCATGATTGTCTTCGACTAGAATTCCGAGCTGCGTTTTCAGATCTCGGTTGCGTCTTTCCACAGGATTTGCTTGCGGATGGTATACTGGGGTGTAGGCATGCTTGATACCTAGACAAAAACATAACTTTTGCATCACTGCACTAATGAATTGACTTCCGTTGTCACTCGTCAAGCGTCTTGGTAAGCCGTATCTCAGGATTACCTCGTTGAGCAAGGTCTCGACACACGCTTCTGCAGTGGCACTTTGTAGGGCAAACAATTCAACCCAGCGTGTTGCGTTATCTTGTATTATCAAGATCCAAGTTTTTCCGTCTGGTGAAGTTGGAAGTGGACCGAACAGGTCTACAGATATGGCTTCAAATCTTTTATTGATAGCAGTTGTTTGCAGTAATCCTGCTGGTTTTAGATTAGTAGGTTTATAGCGTTGGCAGGGTAGGCAATTCTGTACGTAAGCGTCGATGTACTTTCGCATACCTTTCCAGAAGTATCTCCTTGAAATGCGAGCGTAAGTCTTTTCTGCACCATAATGTCCAGCCATCGGGTCATCATGATATGCGGCTAATATATTGGCCCATTCGTGCTCGGGCGCAACTAATTGTGCGTCGTCAGCATCAGAATCAGGTGCTAGACGATAAAGCAGGCCGTTATTAATGAAATAACCCTTGTTACTCCAATATGTAGCATTCTCGTTAGAGTCTTTCTCCAGAGCTTCAATAATACGAGCGATAAAAACGTCCTTTATCTGCTCGGCGCGTATCTCACTCTGACTGCGTGTTGGCATATCCACGATGATTGTACAAATACCACATTCCAGTTTGCTATCGTCAGTGCACGGAGGTCGCGACAATGTGTCTGCAACAACGTTAGTACGACCAGGCTTGTACTGTATATTGATGTTGTACGCTTGAAGCTGTAAGGCCCATCTGGCTAGTTTTCCGGTTGGTGACTTTAAGGACATAAGCCACTTCAGGGCTTGATGATCAGTCACCACAGTAACTGGTACTCCTTCAATGTAGCCTCTGAATTTAGCAACTGCCCAGACTACTGATAGTGCCTCGCGCTCAGTAGTGGAATAGTTTCTTTCTGTTGGTGTCAGGAGACGACTCGCATATTCCACTGGGTGTTCATCTTCACCCTCCCCCTGGATCAAAACAGCCCCCAAAGCATAACTGCTTGCGTCTGTCTTGATAACAAAGTGTTTAGTCTCATCGGCTTGTCTCAATATAGGAGCAGTAGTCAGACGACGTTTTAGCTCATCATAAGCATCTTGCTGTGCCTGTGTCCAAGTCCACTCGGCACCTTTTCTCGTGAGCTTGGTAAGGGGTTCAGCGATGGACGAAAAATTTTCAATAAATCTGCGGTACCACGAACAGGTCTGTAGAAAGGTCACCAAGTGCCGCAGATTGCTGGGTGTAGGAAGATTCACTATTGCTGCTGTTTTATCAGGATCTACTTTCAGTCCGAGAGGTGTTATATAGTGACCCAAGTATTTGATAGTTGAGCAACAAAATTTACATTTCTTCATATTGGCGGTTAGATTGTATTCTCGCATCTTAGTGAGGATCTTTGCCATATCAGTGAGGTGACAGTCGAACGACGTAGAAAATACAATCAGGTCATCCAAATACGCCAGGATTTTAACATCAACTAAAGATACCCGAAATCTGTCGATCAATCTTTGAAAGGTGGCGGGTGCGTTGCGCAACCCGAATGGCATACGTTTGAAAACATAAATTCCGAATGGGGTGATGAATCCGGTTTTGTCTATGTCTCCCTCGCTGACCTCGATTTGCCAATACCCTGCCTTGAGATCAAGACTAGACATAAAAGGCGTAGGCTTAGCTTCATGTAATAAATCATCAATCCTCGGTATTGGGTAGGAGTCAGGTACAGTTATGGAATTAAGCCTGCGATAATCAACACAGACTCTTATTTCTCCATTCTTCTTTGGAACAAGAACTACCGGCGCAGCCCAAGGGGTTATGCGCGGCTCAATTATACCGTCTTGTAACATCTTGTCGATTTCTTTGCGTAAAATTTCACGGCGTGGTAGAGATAGACGGTAGGGCGGAACCGAGATAGGTCCTTTTTCCGCTGTATTGATAACATGTTGCACGTGTTTGGCTGGTTTGCTGTTTGGTGTAAACACGTCCTTGAAACCGGAAAGCAGATTCCTTAATTGATTCTGCCGGTCTGGGCTCAATTCGTCACTAGGGGTCAATTCGATGTCCACAGTGTTGATCCCAAAATCCGTCGAGTCCGGAAACAGACACAGGGAATTCGGTGATAGCTCCACTTCCTGCATCCGAATACTCATCTGTGCATCTTGAAACATATAATTCAATCTAGGCGAGTATCCATCAAATACAGTCTTGGTGCGTTTTGGACTATCGAAAGTTATCGCTTTAATCTCGTACTTCCTCTTGGTCCCGTCGTAACCCTCCGGAAGGCTTGCGTTTTCCATTCTTTCCGGAATGGATATACTATCAGGATCAGAGTAAACGCTCTCATTGGTATGCATAGACATTGCTTGAGCGGGTGCGCATGCTGTGTATGGCATTGAGGCTTGCCGTTGAGCGTTCATTGAGACAGCTGATTTAGCAGTGTCTTCCTTAAATTTAACAAAATCCTCCGTAAACAGTTCGTATACCTCATCCGGGTTGTCCATGTAATGCCATGTGAATTGCGGTAAGTTTAGGATCATCATGGCCTTCGTAAGGAATCCTATGCCTAGTAGGGTTTTATTTTTCCGTGATTCGGGAAGCACCATAAAGCTCGTGGGAAATAATCTCCCGTAGATCTCCACATTGACTCGAACTGTGAGGACAGTGCACTTCCTTGTAATACCATCGGCTAATGTGAGCTCTACATTTTCTTCCTTAAAGGTGTATCCTTGCTCTCGCAGGCGACAATACAATGAGTATGAAGCGACATTCGTTTTCGCACAGGTGTCGACATAGGGGTAGCCTTTTATTCCGCCAATTGTAGCGGGCACGACTGGACGTGGTCTGGCTTCGTCGCGTATGCTGAATGAACAAAATCCTACTTCCTCGCTTTTCACGACAGGCTTCGTTGACTTCCGAGCACAAGTAGGGCAGTTCGTACGCACTACGTTTGGAGCGCCGCAACCATAACATGAAAATTTTGGTTGCGGTGGTAATGTGGTCTGGGACTGCGTATGATTCCCTGTTGAAGTGGTTTTAGTGAGAAAAAGATTTTTTTTCTTTTTTCGGCATTCTTCTGTTTGATGGCCGGGGTTCTTACAGAACCCACATCTTGTCTTCAGGAAACGTGGAACAAATGTGGAAGTTGGGTGGCTTATCTTCTTTTCCTTTATGATTTGTTCTATGCCTTTCGCAGATTCCAGCAACTGTTGGTAGGTGGTGAAGGATGCGCGCGGTGCTTTGTCCCTTATTTCCAGGCGCAGCAGGTGATAAATCATATCGAGTTGTTGCTGCTCTGGGTGCTTAGGTTCCGGAAGTAGGGAGAATAGCATTCTTTTCTTTGTGATGAAGTCTTCGGTGGTTTCGGCAACGCCTTGTTTGTTGCTTGTTAGTTCTTGATAAACGATGTGCGGCAATTTCAGAGGTGCAAACGTTTCCCTCAGGCGCGCTTCGAAGACTTCAACACTTTTTATCTCGTCTTTTACTCCCTGCCACCAGGTACCGGCTTCATTCTGTAGCACCAATGGTAAGCCCTGAATCAAATCCTTGTCTGATATATTTTCTAGGCTTCTGAAGAGGTGAAGGGCTGACAAGAAGGATTCTACCTTTTCAGTTTCCTTCTCGCCCTTGAAAATACACTTGCACTTAGTCATGTTTCCACGTCTGCTTTTGGTGAGAGCATCGATGACAGCCTGTTGCTGCTGAAAACTTTGTTCCAGGAATTTCTGGAATTGCTCCGTCGTCACCGCCATGCTGGTCTTCTCTTTTGGGGTCTTCAAACGAAACGTTGATGTTCGTCCCGATCTCGTCACGTAGAACCTTGGGCCTGGGGTGTTCGTTTTGCCTGAAGAGTCCGCCAGATTGTAGGCAGCGGCTCGGCTTCACGTTGTGCGCCAGATTGTAAGCGAGGAGACAGTAGAAACGTGCACTGCCCCGCGTTGGTGCCAGTAGTAAGCGAGGGGAATGGGAAACGTGCAAAGCGTCCCGCGTTGCACGCCAGTTGTAACCGCTGACGGTGGAGACGGGAAGTGCCCCGCGCCGAGAGGGCAGTGTAGCGACGACAGGCAGCCAGCAGTTGTACGACAGTGGTAACCAGCACTGTCCCACGTTGGTCGCCGCTGGTGACGAGGAGAAGCAGTCCTGCAGTTGTCGCGAAGGGTGGCTCCTCCAAGATAGACGGGGTCCACGAGAGTCGGGTTCTTCACCAACTTAGCGAGTCGAGTCCCTTACCAACGTCCCACGCAGTGGAAGCAGAGGTCGGAAGCACGACAAGGGAGAACCGACAGGCGACACGATGGACGGGGCCACGGGGGTCGGAATCTTCACCAACTTAGCGAGTCGAGTCCCTTACCAACGTCCCACGCAGTGGAAGCAGAGGTCGGAAGCACGACAAGGGAGAACCAGCAGAGTCCGGCGAGTGTCTCCACATTCGGAAAGCGCTCGCTGAAGCACTGTAGTCTCGTAAGTCGAGTGAGATGCAGATCCGTAGCTGGATCTAATCGGAATTAATCCGAATACTGAATGACCAAACGCTGTCTGAGGGGCCTCTTATAGTAGGCTCTGGGAATCTTCCTAGCGCGATTCACTTTTTGCCAACATACAGCTAGCGCCATCTAGTTTCAACTTGGCAAGTTAAAGTGATTAACGCGTTGTTCGTTTTGCAAGTTTTGCTTGAATTTTATTTGTAGTGTTACATACATAAAAATTTTATAATTGGTTTGTTTTTAATTAATATGTCATTAGTCTTCTAGGCTTATTAAGTCAGAATTCTAAATTACGATTTTAATATTCAAATTTAATTTTAATGACATGAATAGATTGGGGCTGTTCTATGCTGGATTAGATCATCCTGAAAATATAGTTCAAACAAAAATAATGTTATGTCATAAAATAAGTATAACAGTCGTTTACGTTATACAGAGCGTTCAAGTATCTATAAGTTCAAATATCTATCAACATTTTTATTAGTTCAGTTTTATAAAAAGTGTTTTAGAGACTTTATAACTCTTAGAGCAGATTGCGTTTTGACATTTCTTCTTCTTTTTCTTCTTCGTCGTTACACTCTTTGTAGAGCGGTCGTGGTCATCACGAATCAATGTCTTTTAGGCCAGATGTTATGCGACTTACAAGCATTCGCCACTTCTCTGCTGGCCGAAAGTTTGATGCACTCTTGCAAAGGACCACCCACAGCAGACTTTATCTGAACGGTCCATCGCATGGGTGACATTCCTCGCCCTCTGGTGCCCTCCACCTTACCCTGCACGACAAGACGCTCAATGGAGACATTGACATTTACTTTAGTTTTTATATCATCGAATGCAGTTATCATCACTGTGATGGAATGGAAAAGTATGTATCTACACCATTGAATTATTATGTTATAGATCTACACCAAAAGTGGCTCACTTTATTTCTTTCTTCTTCATTCGAATAAATCTCTAAGATCGAGCACTTTAATGCGTGCCTACGGAATTCTCTTATGTAAGTTAATGCAATTTCTAAGGTAGTTGATAGTGATAGTTTTTCGATCTACTAAACCTACGAGAATCACAAATGGGCCAGTCTAAGAAGTAGGTCTTATTTGTTAGCTACTACATGTGCTCGCAATCGATGAGAGTGAAGAAAAGGTGTAAATAATTTTAAAGGCAACTTAAGTCTTCAAGAGGTATTGTGCTCTTAATTAATGTCGTGGAGCGTGCAGTGTGCTGAACCACACAAAGGGATGCTAGCGAGGCTCCGGGGCCGAGGGCAGCGTCCTGTGGAGGCTGCTGGCTGGGCAGCGCGCGGGGCGGGCGGGGCGCGGGTGCGGGCGCGGGGCGGCGGCGCGGACGGCGGCCGCGCGGCACTCGCGCGCCGGAGCCCGCCACAGACTCACGATCGAACGACCGACGTCTGCACCGGGTGTCGTATTACCGCCTCTAAATATATCTCGCGAGCGCGATCGCCTATTTGGAAACGGACGCGCGCCGTGTTTTGAACCAGTGATTGACAGTGTCGAGTGAAGAATCTCCCCGATCCACGAGATCGACAGTCGACGTAAGTATTCTTGCGAATTCTCCGGGGTGGGACGCTGCCCGCGAATATTGTATTACCGCACCGCGGTTTTAAAATAAACAGCTGTTTCTCGGAATCTATAGCGATGGTAACGTGCTAAATTGGGATCTTGTTTCGGGTAAATGTTAAGGAAATCCGAGATGCATGACATAAACCGTTTTAATTATGTAAATGTTTTGTTATTGTACCTATATGGAGTGTTGAGATATCGCATGAAGTCATTACAATATGAAAGAACTGCGAGAAACACACCTTTCTGAAATTGGTTTGCCTAGGCTATCCCACATTAAGCTTAACAAAAGTAGAAATAAAACAGGCATCTTTAAAAACTTTAAAAGTTGCCTGTATGATTGAACCCTTCATAAATTTATTAAAATATTATGAAAAAAATCTGAACATGATTTAAAACGTTGGTTTCAAGCTTATGGAAATTCTAGATTAATATTAAAATAGGCGCAAACTAAACAAAAAATTTTATAATCCTAGTTTAAGCGAACGATCAAAAGGTTTGAATATTTTTCATAGGCAACTATTGAGTACACAAATAAATATACGAGAACTCTTTACAACAGAATATTGAGTTACTATCAGAAACAACTAACTATACGAGCACAACAATAGGCAATCTAAATATTCTTATTAGGTGAACTAAAGCTGGTTTCGGATCTGGACCATTGCATAAGCGGCTGTTTTGCTCCTAGATACCCACATAGTGGGCAGCGAGTCAATTGTGTAGTTTACTGATTCATGATAAAATTTTGAGTTGGCAGCAACATGCTATTACTAATTGGCAATTATTAAGCTGACTGGGTAATATTGTGAAGCGGGAAAATATACGCGTGACACTGTGTCACAAATAATAAAATCATTAAAAACCAATTAGGTAGATTTATTTAGGTTGAAATTAATACTCACAGTTAGCAACATTTATTTGTATTTGATGACAATAGACAGAGTAATTACCAATCTATTACAGGATGCAGTAAAAAAAGGCTTTACCTATGAGATTCCCTAAGAAAAACTAATCAATCTTGACGCAAAGTTTTCGTAACATGTATCCTGAACTTTGACAGAAGGCTAACTTAAAATACTACTATTAAAATAAATAAATAATACTTCTAAATTAAAAAGAAAATTAAGGTGTTTATTTGCGGAATACGTTAAACAATATTTGCTTTAGGTGATTTTCAATGCTTTGGAACGTACAATTTTAAATCAACATCTAATGATGCTCTAGCATCGGTCGTATTTTGGAGGATCTTTGTGGTGTTGCTTATAATAAAATACTAATATATTTAACCAACCAGATATATCTGGTTGACGTAGAAACGAGCTAATTCCGTTTATAAACTGATAGTTTTCCCGGGAAAAATGGTTCCATGTTTATGTCCTGGACGCGAGCTACATATTTGCAAAATTGTATGATAATCGGTTGAGTAGTTAAAGCATGAAAGACAATGGTATAAAAAAACTCATATAGTCATCTTAAATAAGCTAGAATTTTTGTATTGTATGCAAAGAGTTCAGATCCACTAGTGAGTCCCGCAGCTTGCTTTTACATTGCATCTTATCTAGGTTTATGGTCTTAGGTGTAGTCGCGAGTTTCATGGCATTGGGTTTGAATATGGCCTGCAGTTACGATTTCTGATATCCCGGCGTTGGCCACGGGCAAGCGCGATGAATCGAACCGCGGACTGATAGTGGGCCGGTTAGACGAGTCCTGAGCCAGAGTGCAACGGCCCAAACTAAAGGGAATTTTAAAACGTTCATACTCGCAAACCTTTTGATCTTGTAATACTTACATATATCTCGACCGGAGTTTTGCGCATTTCTAGCTTTATACATATATAAAGGTACCTATTTGTATAAACATTCTCGTAGCCTTTACATGAACATTTCGATTTCCTCGTTTTTGATATTTTGTCTTTTATACAATATCTTTAAATGCTTTCGTACTGAGATCTCCTGACTCTGCCTAGTGTTTTGCATGTATAACTACGCCCCACGAGGTCCTGGGTTCGATAATCGTTTCCGAGTCGGACCGAGGATTGTGTTGTGGGTTTCCTGCTAATCATTTTAATTATCAATACCGGCGTAATACTGGAGTTAGTCCACCTTCGTAACTCGGAGATCTAAGCCGCCTGTCCCTTTCATTACCACTAACATGTAATAACGTTGCTTTAAGTTAAGCTCACTAACTCGCTTTGGAGCAATATGGTGAGCAAAGGTTAAAAATTGTCCAGCGGTGCAGTATCCCTTAAATAGGCTAATGATGATTATGTTTTCCCGACCAGAGTTTTCCGCGTTACAGGTTTATATTGTAGTCTCGTTTTCGTTGTCATACTACATAGGGCAACTTTATCTTTTCTGTAGTGAGATGCCTTTATCTTAACATTTCCTAAAACTTATGAAAATAAAAAAAAAGTCTGACCACAAAAGAGGCTTTTGTGGTATGAGTATTGAGTAAGTACCTACTTAGATAATTAAGAAAATAAACTAAACATACTGTCCGTATTTTATGCACAACTTTATTTTCGTCCTACTTTTTTTTGCCTATTGGCTATTGGTATTATGTCGTGTAGGCTCCCGAAACGTTTGAAACAAAATATTTAAAAGTTTTTTGGATAATTTATTTTGCTGACATTTGATAAAAAAATAACTGGATTCTAATAGCTGTCAACAATTTTTCAAAAGAATAGTGAAAATGGGCTATGCAATCTTAGTTCTTAGAGAAAGGGCGAGGTATACCTACACCTGCCTACATAAAAATATAGTGACATTGCATTAAAACATACTTATTAGGTGTTGGTAAGAAATAATTGAGGAGTCATCGATAGAAGTTTTATTCTTTGTTAACCATAATCACAAAGAGTGATGAGGAAATAGGAAATGCAAATACAGAGAGATGCACCATGTTTATAAATACTGACCATGGAAACTACAGCTCGCATTAGGTAGTACATATACCTTCTTACTTAGCGATACATAATTCGCAGGGCATTTCCTAGTCTAGATATTTTTACTGGCTCATAAAATGGACCTGATATTATGTAAAAATTGAAATTATTTTGTTAATTAACATTTTTTTTCCTTTGGATTTTTTTTGTTCCTAAGAAATTTGTTTTCCGTCATCGATATCTAGACATCAATTAAAAATTCAATTACGTAAGTTACTAAATAGCAAATCTAATATAAAAATGTAGCCAGTGTTCGGAAAGTATTAAATTCCCATATATTTTTTTATTTGAACAGGCGATTTAGCTCTTAATGTGTCTTGAAATTGGTGTAAAGTTCATGACCTATTAAATTGCCTTATTCTTATCAAACCCGTAAATGACTTCAAAATTTTAAATAGTCAGCCTGGTGAGTTTATTAAATGTAGTTTTGTATAGGTCGACCAGTTTAATCTCTAGTAATTTGATAAAAAGGCGTACTATTATTTATTGTGATAATTTGTTTTTTATACACTACAAGTTAGCCCTTGACGGCTATCTCACTTGGTGAAAAGTGATGATGCTGTCTAGGATGGTAGCGGGCTAACCTGTTAGGAGTATGGTAAACCCACGCTCTTAATTTGTTTCTACGTGACATCATGCCGGAACTCTAAAACGCTTGGCGACACATCTTTATCGGTAGGGTGTTAACGTGCCACGGCCGAAGCCGCCCACCAGACCAGACTCGAGCCGGGAATCAAACCCAGGGCCTCCAACTTTATAATGCGACGGAGCATGCACTGCGCTACGGAGGTCGTCAAAAAGTGTTCATTCTCTTGTAACTACACAATCCTCTATAAAAAATCTAGCTATTAGCTTTTAGTGGCATCTTTTGCCTGTGTTCTTTGTGAAAAGGATATTTTTAGATCTCTGTATTTAGTCTAGTTTTAAGATGTGTAAAACAGAACTGTCTTTCAATAAGACAATTAAGCCACTAATTAGCGTTTCCACCCTGTATATATATGTTTATGTAACGGCAAGTACCACCAAGAACTAAATATAGTAGATGCGCCATATTATAGATACCTTTACGGCTAAACTACTAGCGACATAGCATCTTTATGGAAATTAATTGATAGACATACCTACTCCTTACTGCGTAGCTAGATTTGTTATCGCTACGGTAAATGATAATAATATCGTTTTATGTGTTTAGAGATTCTGAACATAGAGTTCCCGTATTGATTCACGTGTTCTGTTTATTAATTCTGAAATATTTGCCTGTAATGATGAACATTTTAAGGTGGTCTGGACTGTAAGGTTTGTGACGTGGCCATTAGGAAGTTAGATATATCCCAACATAGCTAGTTTTCTAGTTTTACGTTTTTAGCTTAAATATATATATGATAAATATTTGCGTGGGCGGTGTCGTATAAATTAACGGCAAACGGTTGCCTAGCAATAATTCGACACAAAATACCAAAGAAATCATTTTCGCCTTTATCCGTGCCTCTATACTACAGATTTATTATATTATTTAGAAGATAAAACTTTTTTCTTGCGTAGGTATTCTCAATGCACTTATATTCTTGTTTATGGCATTCATCTGTGCCATTGAGTAGGTATATTATACAGAAATAGACAATTTATGAAAGTTAATTTATTTTATTTATTTATTTTTAATTTAATTAGAACGGACAGTATCCAATAACACATTTTTAACTCCTATTTCATATGATTCAAATGAATTTCTCTATCATAACTCATTAATTATAAGATGTAATAGATAGATCATGTATGATTTACGAATAGATGTGTAGATACATAATTATAGCATGGTTAATTGTTAATGTTGTGGTTTAATTGGTTTTGCTCAATGTAGATATATGTATGAGTACTTATATTCGCTTATCGATGATTGCACTGGCTTGGTACATCGCATAAAATTACTATAATGGTAACTGACTGGTTATCAATAAACATCGCTATTATGCTCACTAAATTTTATGTAATTTATGGTGGGAGGTTTCGGCCGTAGGTATTTTTTTCGGACTGTCTATTAGCTGTACAAACCCTATTGGTTGCCACAGCGTAACCGGGCTGTGTGTTACCATAATAAATAAAGATAAAGATGTACCGCGAAGCGATTTAGCGTTTCGGTACGATGTCGTAAAGAAATTGATTAGAAGTTTCCTAAAGCTACTATGCTTCTAACAGGTCAGCCCGTAATCTTCTTGGACTGCATCAATTACCTTTAGGTGAGATTGCAGTGCAGGGCTAACTTAGTTACCCCTGGCCTGCAATCGATATATTAGATATGTACCTACTAGTCAATATCTATCGGTACTTAAGTAATGTTGACCTTAGTCCTTAGTATGCTAGGTTAGGTCTTAATTGTTGCTTAATTGTCCTAGCCCTTCTTCTGACCCAAAAAATAATAATAAATAACCGTTTCTTAAATGTCGGATACTCAGCAATTTTTTGCTTTACAATTTGCCTGGCGCAGTGTAGCCATATAAGTGGGAGGTTCCGGTTTCGATGCCCCGTTGAAGGAATTCTGGGGATTAATTAAGTCTTCAGTTTCCCGGTCTGGTGGTTACCCTACCGACATCGAAGTGTCGCCAAGTAATCAAACGTTCCGGTACTATGCCGGGTAGAAACCGATTAGTAATAAGGATTTATTATAGCAGTCATACCTTAACCAATTTGTGGTGCATCAACACTTAGGTACCTACCACTAGGTGAGATTGTGTAGTCAATACCTGATTTTAAGTGTATTAAATAAAAAGCCCTCCAGAGGTAATCCAGAAAAAAAGAAAACAGCAGATTTAATTATGTTCATGTTTTTTTTATCAATATAAGATAGAAAGATTAAGATCTTCTTATGGAAACATATATAATATATGCAAATTTTTTGATTTCAAAATAGAGCCTGCAACTTAACTTTAGCTTTATGTGAATTGGTTATTTTAAAACAGCCTATCTAGAATGTTCTCGAAGCAAAACGTTAAAATTCGTTGGGTTATGACGATGTTTATGAGCTGGGGATATTCCCAACCCCAAAAATGAAAAATGAAATAGACTACTATTGTAATGTAACAAAGGGAACATTTTACGTTATTTGCAAGAATAAGAATCTATTAAGGTACTTACTTGGTAGGTAAGCTTAGACTATATTAAGTAAAAATGGGTTTTTGTGAGTAGGCTGTACAAGCAATATTTTAAGAGAGGTATTCCGTTGTAAAATATTGTAAAGAAAGGTAAGAATTTTGTATATTTTTCTTACCTTTTGAATCTTGTGATGTAGGAATGATCGATCTAAAGTGAGTTTAAAAATCACAAAATAAAAACACGTGTGTTGAAATAAATAACAAATAAAATAAATGTATGCAATCGAGGAACCCTTGTTAGAATTTTGTATATTTTTCTTACCTTTTGAATCTTGCGATGTAGGAATGATCGATCTAAAGTGAGTTTAAAAATTACAAAATAAAAACACGTGTGTTGAAATAAATAACAAATAAAATAAATGTATGCAATCGAGGAACCCTTGTTAGGAGCATCGATAAAATTTATTATTGGACTTAAATAACTCTATATGAGTTGAAAACGCGTAAATATGGCAGCCAGCGCTTGGCCTTAACTACTCAACTACTACTTACTTTAGACTTGCATGGAGTTCCTGTAGAGTTGCATAAGCGAATTAAGCTGTAATAGCCTTTTTTTTTTTTTTTTTTTTTTTTTTTTTTTCTCCCGTGGTGGAAAAGCTTTATGGCTACCTCCGTCCGTTGGGCAAGACGGAGGTTATGTGGGACTCCCCCCTTATTGTTGAGGTATACCCGAACTAAAAACCACCACAGCATGTCCCACTCGCTGGATTTGCCGAACACCTGGGGAACCCATTGTATTCTTCCCAGACATCCACCAGCCGCCCCAGCCTTAGCAACAGGGCTCCCGCGCTAAAACAGAGAGGATCAGGACAGCTTGATCCCCCCCCAGACAGTAAGGAGACTCGTGCAATGACGGGTAGTTAGCCCAATAGCTACCCGCCGCCTCCCAAGGGAATCTGACGAGCAGCGAAAAGCCGCCGTCTTCTTCCCCCCCGTCTACGCCGAAGTGGATGCGCGTCGACAGCCTCTTCGCGCACACGCTCCGCTGCCTCCTTCCGTGATATAACTTCTTCACAGAAGTTGGCTACGGCATCCCAGTATCTCTCACTGCTCAGCATTGCAGAAACTACGCCAGGCAGCGAGAGGTCTCCGCCGATCGTAACCATCAAAGTGCGACGCTGAGGATCCCAGTTCCTGCACACTTCTAGGGTGTGCTGGGCCGTGTCATCCGCAGCACCACACTCATGGCATGAAGTGTTTGGCTCCCTCCTCGCGACTCGGTGCAGATAATGGCCAAAACAACCATGTCCAGTCAAAACCTGCACCAGGCGGAAAGAGAGAACCCCATGCTCACGCCGGCACCACTGATCCAAGACCGGGCAAGCTGTAATAGCCTAGTGGTTAGGACGTCAGCCTCCTAATCAGAGCTGGGGGGTTCGAGCCCGGGCACGCGCCTCTATCTTTTCGGAGTTATGTGCGTTTTTAAGCAATTAAAATATCACTTGCTTTAACGGTGAAGGAAAACATCGTGAGGAAACCTGCACGCCTGAGAGTTCTCCATAACGTACTCAAAGGCGATGAAGTCTGCCAATCTGCACATGGCGTGGTGGACTATGGCCAAACCCTTCTCATATTGAGTGCTCTGCAGTGAGCAGATATTGGGTTGATCATGATGATGATGAAGAGAAACAACCCGTATTAGGGACTGTTCTAAGATGAGGTACCCACTTAAGCCTATTCATTAAGTATGTATGTTTTTTTACTAATTAAAAATAATAAGCGTACATTCGTGATTGATTCTCTGAAAATGTGATAGTTTGTATTTAATAAAGCTTGCATCGGGGCTGACATATAGGACACCGATAATTGTCCCTTATTAAATAGAATACAAAAAAAAAATGGACGAGTATTCGTACATGACCTGCAAAACTAATGGCGATCAAAGATGGCAGCTTGGACTTTTTCCGATTCCGTTTGAGCTATTAACCTAGTTTCAAAACGGATATATTGTAGATACATTTTATTGCACATGTTGAGTAACCTTGAATTTTCCTTTTAAATACGTAAACAAGTTGCGTTATGCGCAATTTAATTAACTTTATGACATGTGCAAGGAATTTATAATTATGTTGTCAAGAGAGGTGGTGATACCTTGAAGGCTTTCTATTTAAAGTTTTCTTTTATACAAAGCTAATATATACCTACCTTCTATAAATACGAAAGTTAATATGGCAGGATATTTGTTGCTCATGTTACCATTATTTTGAAACTGTTCAGGTTATTGTTATTGCAGTATTAAAAAGCCATGTAATATATGTGTTATTAGCACCGAGGACAAACCTCTTTGGTTTTTTCGGTGCCTTTATTGAATAACTAATTATATTCCTTGTATATTAATAATAAATAAATAAATAAATAATAAAAATCTTATTATTACCAAAATTTTTAAAGAGTTTGTGCCTGTCAAAGTGTTGACAAAGTGAATCTTGTATACTTTTAATTACCATATCGGCTATACCTTCTGATCTACCTACCTGCGTTATTTACTTTTGTAAGCATGTAGTTAAGTATGAGTCATTTACATTGGCCGATTATTTTTGTTTAGGTATTAGATTTTATATCTCACAAACGTGTTTTCTGTTTGAGGAAGCGACGCATTGATAGATCATTTCTTAGAACTCGGACCTTGTGGCACAAATTTTACACAAATATAAGCTATTCAAATAACACGGCGATAATTCTCTTAGGTACCTAATACGTGCCATTGGTTACCTACCCAACTTGTTTGACCTATATAAAAAATCCTTATCGGTGTTTATTGCCACATTTGAACAAGGCCTAATGTTTAAGGATGGACAGGTTCGAACATCTTTATCGTACTGTTAGTTAGAGTATATTATATATACTAAACCTCCTTTCCAATGTGGATAATAGATGTTTTGTCTCTTGAATGTGATGATGTGATGAACTATTAACTTCAATGTGCTAACTTGAATATCTTTTGTTACCTTGCCGTCTTGCGTGATTATGTTTTTTTAGGTGTAGGAAACATCGCTTTATATCGTTAAGATAAGTTTTTTGTTACATTAAAATTTACAATTCTTCAGCATATTTAACGGCTAAAATAATTTAAAAGTACAACCTAGTTACTTAAAAGGCGTATTTTAAAAAAATTATGTTATTTTAAATTGGTTGTAATGCCACGTTTTTTAAAGAATTTTTGTTATGTTAATTAATGCTCTTCCTGAACAAAGGAATAGGGCTAAAAATACCTACCTATCTTTATATAAAAGGTTAAATTTTTGTTTCAAATTACTTCATGTCTACACACTTAGCACAGACAGATGGACGAATACCGTGAGGTTTTCAATATTTTTTGTTGCCATAAGCATCGGTTGGTAGAGATGACTCAGCGGCTGAGGTCGTCCTGACTGGCCAGGGCCAGGGTTTACATTACTCATAACTGTATCATAACCCATGCGACGCGTGGGTTTCCTTCCCTTTGTTTTGCGTAGATTTTTTATTTTGCGATACACGGGTAACTAGTTAACGCAAATACAAGTCACCATCATAATGTATGTTTCTGAGCACAGGTTTTTTTATAGACAAGTTAGCTCTTGACGGCTATCTCACCAGATGGTAAGTGATTATGCAGTCTAAGATGGTAGCGGACTAACCTGTTAGGGGTCTGGTAAACCCATACTCCTAATCGGTTTCTACGCGAATGCCGGAACGCTAAATCGCTTGGCGACACGACTTTGTCGGTAAGGTGGTAACGGCCATGGCCGATGCCTCCCACCAGACCAGACTCGAGCCGGGAATCGAACCCAGGATGCTGGTTGGTGACGTCATAATCGCTTACTTATAATCATAGTGGGCAATTTATGGAAATGGTTCACCACAAACCTAAAAAGGATTTTATTGCACTGGTCACTGTTACGCCATTAAATTTTACATCACTCGTTTCGTTATTGTTAAAACTCCTTTTACAATTTCTTCCATAAAAGTGCATTAAGTGTGAGACGAAAGAAGCAAACGGGTAAATTGAATAGAGTAGGTACATTCAGTTGCGAATGAGCGTGCCATTCATAAACATGCCAATATGGCACCGGGATCAATCGTGCACATCCGTTCTGCTCATTCTTAGGTCGCAAGCCAAGTCCTCGTCTGGAACAATACTTAGTTTATTTTATAACACATAGGTAGGTATGTGCAAGTCATGGCATTGTTTGCATCAACCATGTTGGCATCCACATATTTTAATGATCTGTAACCTCAATTTTTTTTTTAATTTTTCCACAAAACACTGCTTCGAGTGTATTCATTTTAAAATCATTTTAAAAAGATCAAACTTAAGCCTCATAGTTTAAACCATACTCTCTGCCTGTACGGCTTTGTACATCTAAACGAATTTAACACCCAAGAACTAATTGTACTATTGTTTCCAAAAGACAGCATATTGAAACTTTTGCCACTGTGACGATTGGGTTAGCCTTATGTAGTCCTGAAGTACATTTTCTAAGTGGAACTTCCGGGAAAAGTAGTAAGATACTATCACATGCCACTAAAAGTCTGTGTTAGGCCTAAAACATGAATCATCCAAAAAATATCACATGTCAGTATTGGGAACAGGGACACAAAGGGGGTGTTATTAGAGACGCCTTTTTGTTCAGGTTGTTATCTCTAGGGTCGGAGAACGATGCGGGCATACTAGAATAATTGATTTCCATATATACAGGCAGACAATATGTAGCGTCACACTATATACATAAGTAACTACAAGCGCGTCCTTGCATTAATTCATTTTGAGGCTAATCTACTTTTTTATGCACTCTTACAAACAATTCAACCCTGGTTCTTACAATGTTAACAATTTATTGTATCATGAAATGTAGCGTTAACCCAATGGAAAGGAAAACGTACAAATCTGTCATTTGTATAACATATTGATTAATAACGTTTCAGGGAAATTCAAATTCAAATAATCTTTATTCAAATAGTCCTATAAAAGCACGCGCTTTTGACGCGTCAATAATTTACATAAGTAGTAGTGATTTGATGGTGATAACTAAATTCGTAAACTTAAAACTAAAGCTATGAGGGTTCCAAACGCGCCCCGGTCTAAGAAGAAGTTTCCCCGCGTTTTCCCGGCTTAAAAGTATCCGATTAATTGTTTTTGAATTGCGGGAATTGTTTTTCACCCGGGTCACTAATTATTCTACGAGTATATCAGTTTCCAGGTTGCAAGCTTTGTGCTGAAATATGACAAGATCGGTTAAGTTAAAAGTAAACAAACAGACTTGGTTTTGTTTTATTATAGTAGGTGGGTACGGATTGATGGATGTGAAATGGCGCATACTATGTTCTTGGAGTGAAACATTAGCTTCAGATGTAACGTTATCTATGGGTTCGATAGCAATTTCAAAGAAGTGTTATCAGCGAGGCATCCAGTCGTGGAGCATCAATATCGTCGCATGGCTTTCCGCCAACAGTTTCGCAACCGCTCTATATTTTGCTCACCAAGGTTTTTTTACATAGTATTTGGGGGTTATTGACATTAACACGGAATTATACAATTCGTTATCCAACTTGAAAGCTGTAATGCGTGTAATTCAGGAGAGATTTCACGGAGAGTCGCGCCTGTGTCGGACGTGCGGTGACGTGTGCGAAGTGCCAAGTTTACGTTACCGCCCACGGCTACAGAAATAATACGAGGTCATGATAATGTCGACGGTGTAAACTTAAAATACCGGAGATAATTTTTACCCTCCTTTAAAATTTGAGGATGTGCAGTTATCTACCTTCATAATTACCATTGGCATTTAAGCAAGCCAACCTAAATTCCAATATAATTATTACAATTTGGGTGGAATTCCTCTGGTCAAAGAATCGATGACACGCAGCATGCGGTGATTTCCCACAGTCATACATATATTATTAAATTCAGTTCCTAAAACGCATGCCAATATTTCAGTCATTTACTGGCATGCGTTTTAGAAAACTCATGCCCTAAGGACCATTGAAAGTGATCCAGAGGAGCTTGCTTTTTATTATTTATCATGGCTAATTTCCATACAACTCGTTCGTTATAAACTGTCCGTTGTAGCTACGTAGAGCTGCTGATGGAAGCTTAGCATGCCAGCCGAATGCTGGCCTTACGGCATGCTCTAAAGAAATCTGCCGCACCCGAATGAGTTTCCATGGGCTAATGTAATCGCGCCTTTCTCAGACATTAGCGTAAAAACCAATATTTACAAAGGCTCTCGGAAAAGTAAACCTGATAAGACATTAGAGTAAAAAAAATTTCGAAATTGGTTTGCAGATGATATTTACGGTGCTGCATGAATGCAATTCTTTAATGGCTTACCTGACTCATTATTTAAACGGGTACCAGACAGAGTGGTCCAAGAACAAAAACTAACGACCACAAAAGTATCGCAATATGTTGTTTTTTTACCCACTACAAGTTAGATCTTGACGGCAATCTCACCTAATGGTAAGTGATGATGCAGTCTAAGATGGTAGCGGGCTAACCTGTTAGGGGTATGGTAAATCCATACTCCTAATCAGTTTCTACGCGACATCGTGCCGTAACGCTAAATCCCTTGGCGACACGTCTTTGTCGGTAGGGTGTTATCTAGCCACGGCCGGAGCCTCCCACCAGACCAGACTCGACTCGAGCCGGAAATTGAACCCAGGACCTCCAATTTCATAATGCGACAGCAAGAAGAAAGAAAGAAATTATTAGAAGGCAATCTCCGAGTCGTGGGTGGGGACTTATTTTCTACAATAGTAACTTATAATTATTAAAAAGGAGATTTTCAAATACTTTTTTATACCTTCAGAAAACTAAACGAAGTAACGGTTGGTTTGCACATTCCAAGTTTGATAAGCTAAACTAAACCAAACACTACATTCGATAGCATACGTACCTATCAATAAAAATAATATTTGTATATCTAACCTGAAGATGAAGATTTAAATATTTGGCAATATAGACTGGAGGACATTTTCATAAACATTGTGCTGTTGAGGCAATTCCTTTTTAATATTTCGAGGCCCCGGCGAGATAAACATGGCATAATTTCGATGGCGCCACGTCTCAGTTACCTTTGAATACCTTAGTGTGAGATTTAAACGCTTAGTATGAGTAACTCCATTTCGAGTATCGTAATACATTACTGAAGCGGTGATAGCCTAGTGGTTAGGGCGTCAGCCTTCTAATCAGAGGTCGGCGGTTCGAATCCGGACACGCACCTCTAACTTTTCGGAGTTATATGCGTTTAAAAAAAAATTAAAATATCACTTGCTTCAACGGTGAAGGAAAACATCGTGAGGAAACCTGCACTCCTGAGATTTCTCCATAATGTTCTCAAAGGCGTGTGAAGTCTGCCAATCCGCACATGGCCAGTATGGTCGACTATGGCCAAACCCTTCTCATATTGAGAGGAGACCCGTGCTCTGTAGTGAGCCAGTAATGGGTTTATCGTGATGACGTGATGAATACATTACTGTTTGGATATTTACCAATGTATAATGATTTAAAGATTCAGTACCTCCACCCTTCTACAGACAGAGATCGTCGCAGATCATTTGTCAAATAAAAATCAGTCTTACAGAACCATTCATCCTGAACCATCTGGCTATCGACATATCGGTTCGGCGGACAAAGAGCTAAGAAACAACATGATGGTTATATATTACGGTGTAATGTGTCGATACTCGAAAGCGATACTCGATCGTGATAATCTTATTAAGGGACTAGAGTGCAACTGACGCCAACGCTTGCGACATCCCGACCGGACTCTGGCATGCAATATGCGTTTGTCTCGTACGCAACCAAAGGTAACAATCTCCGATTTCCAGCTATCAGTGAAAGCCATTGGTTTGTGTCGGTGAGATTAAGTCTGTTGTCATCGGAGCCACAGCCCGCGACCTCTGAAGGCCGCAGCTGTGCAAACTCACTCGGCACACGTACGTGAATCGTAATTATAATAGTAGCAATGACATCAGCGCCGCGTGCCAACTTTTTAAACGGAAAACAAAAATAATTCTTTAAAAAAAATATGTATATAAAAAAAAAACATCTAATGACATTCCACGTCTCATCTGCCTATAGGTTCATACTGTTACTGATTTATAAGTCGTAAACTTTTCCATTGATTTCTGAATTTACGTTAAAGATTCTCTACAATATCTCGTAATCAATATCTATCCTCGGTAAACCCTTACAGATTAGAAAAATTGTTTTGCATCGCTTGAAATTACAGATTATACAGATCCATGAAGCATTATACTTAAAATATTTAAAAAAAACATCGGATCGATAACATTCTCTTCGTAAAATCGGTTGTTAGGTATTTTTTTATGATATTAGGCAAACAAAGGAAGGGTTTAACTTCACGTGTCAATTAGGACACTGAGCCTAACGGCAACTTTGTTTATTTTGTGGTTAAGGAACCACTCCCACACCACCCTCGAGTTCATTCGTGTCCACAGCGCAAAGGTGTGAATATTTAGTTTAACATCAACTCGTTAAAATATAAATTACTGCAGCTAAATTGGTAACTGCCTACTTGGTCACCGCTTGCCAAAAAACCTATTTTGGGACCATCAGTCTCGACATTAACTTTGTGGTGTATTGCCAATGCCACAATAATATTATGTACTTACCGTAAAATGTTCAGTTTATTACAATACATAAAATTAAAAATGCTTACCGTCTGAGTATTATTTTTCGGTTCAAGGAGGTATTTAGTAAGAAATTAAGCCTTATTAAAGAACTTTCGTCTGTAAGTTCGTTTAAAACGTATACGTTACACAATCTACGTGTCCCTTATGCCATGATAGCTGTGTATGACTGCGCCTGGAATAGATCAAAGACAAGTAACAGAACCGTAAATGAACTGCATTAATAAAAATGAACGAAAGTAAAATTTGTTCAATATTATTCACATAAACGTACGTTCAACTGGGCTTCTTTAAACGTTATTACCTTAAAAATATTTCGTGTGACCTCTTTTTTTTACGACCAACAAAGAAATGACCATCTCACCAAATGCTGAGGTAATCTCACGCGACACCCGACCGCGGTGTTTCGTGGTTACTCATAGGTGTGACGTCATCGATTAGTGCATGAATAACAATCCGGTATAATCAAATGCGTACGTCAATATAGCCGTCGATGTAGACATTGCTATTTCTAAGAATGTTACGTGAAATATTAAAGAAATCGCACAAGTCATCGTTTCTGATGATTTCTGTTGTGACACAAGGCTACTAGGTAGTTATATACTATTGTAATTTGTTGTGATACAGTTTGGAACAGGAATCTATTTACTGGTTTAAATGTTTACTAAATGAATATAATAGTCCTCTGGCATTCGATAACGAGGTCACTATGATAGTGGTTGTAAATTGGGCTACTAATCGTCTAGAACAATAAATGAACGACTATAGTACCTAAGTCCCATTTGGCTGAAAAACTTTTCCTGTGTGTAGGAAAAGACAAGACATGTTGTTGCATAAGCACTTTGATAGTTTGAACTAGGTAAGTACGATGCTAATTTTGTTAAACACAAAATTTTAACTCAGTTAAAAGGTCTTAAATCTCTCGGTCTCAGTGAATAGCTCTATTATTACATTTATTATTTCACATTTCAGTTTCGTTTAGATCAGATTTGTGTTCCACAGAAGCGGAGCAACTATCTTAGTTACTAAAAAAATACGTCATCACAATCATCCTATTCATACAAATAGGTACAGACCTAAAGGAAAGAGAGTGAGATAAGAAAAGGCCCATATGTTTCAAGGCGGATTGGTTTTAAAAATATATTTGAACAAGGCCAATTTTTTAGTATCAAGTTATCATGGTAATGGAGGATTTCCAGATAGAAATAGGGAAATTTTCCATCTCCATTGTATCGTGAGCCGTAACCAAACTTGCTAACCTCTGAACTAAAGATGCGGTTGAAAGTATAATATGATGTGTCTAATGAAAGCACAATTATGAGCACAGAAATTAGATTGCGTTCTTGTGATAAGGCATTCGCACGTACACTAAACGACGGAACGTTTAATCACGATTCGTGCGACGGCGTGAGATGACACTTGGACTTGTTACTTGTAGCGTACATAAAACAATTTATAGGTAACACCTACTCTTACTACTATTCCATGTTTGAGTAATTTCAACAGGTGCACTATTTTAATAGCAAAGGGGGAGTTATGAGTAATTTCAACAGGTGACCTATTTGAATAGCAAAGGGGGTTAAAAAAATCAAAGGGAGTCAAGATTTTCAGCTAAAGGGGTAGTTGAAGTATCGGCGAATTCACAAACTAAACCTTGTAACATGATTTGGCAAAGGCTAGATTACATAATACTTCAGAAGTAGAAGTTTCAGCGTCTCTCGATTCAGAAGATCTGGTAAACTTTATTTAGTTTTAACCATATGTAAGGGGTTCAAATCTTATAGAATTTCGTTACGTCACTTGTTGCTAGTGTTACCAGAATATGCAATTGGTGCAGGTCACAAAAATGTGCGCGTAAGTTTAGTTTTTTTCATCCACTATTATTTATCTACTAACATAGAAATATTTTGTAATAATTCTGTCTATTAACTAGTCCAAACACTTTGAAGCCCAACCAACAACTTAAAAATACTTCACATCAACATAAATATATCGCAGATTACAATAAAAACACCTTTTTATTTTGAGTTTGTTATCATAGTTTGTAAAGGTAGACAAGTACTATAGGCAATTCTTTCTGAAGAAATCAATTATGAAACATCGAAAGAGCCAACTCCCAAGTGGGCCGATGAATCGCGTTTCATTAACAATAAACGACCTGTTTAATTTGGTATTTATGGCTTTATATTATTTATAAATTGACGTGAATTGATGGAGATGCAAGTGTCAGATGAATAACGTCTCGAAATTTTGATTGGTGGATATTAATTCTGCAAGGTTGGAGAATGGCTATCAGAACCTTGCCGCATTGAATGCAGTGAAAATGAAAAAAGATTTTGAATTTCATGCTCGTCTTGCGCAACCAGTCCTAGGCGAGCTGTTTGTTTTTCGAGTGTGTCTATTATTAATTCTGTACTCAAAGGCGCCATCACCATGCGAGAATTTCGACGCGACGCGATTATGGGTGCAGAATACTCTTTCAGCGAATAGTTGCAACCTGTGGTGTATTGCTTCGTGATCATAACAATTTAGCATCACCAATTCTTTAGTCAAACCACAAGGCAGGCTACAGGTTCAGTAGAAGCTGTGCTATTGCCTGATTGTAGGAGCCCTGAGTTATTGGACTTAAGATGCTATGCCTCTTGATTAGATTCCCAGCTTGAAGGAGGTTGTCCGCATTCTCTCAAGCAAGCAATGTTCGGTCGTATACGGATCATTGACAAAGCTCGCATCTCTATGGAATACCGCCAGAGCTAGACGAACCGCCAGCCGGGCGTTCACTTCCTCATGAGGTCTTCCAGGATCTTCATCTTCTCTTACTATGAACGTCTTACTTGCGTTCAGTAACTCGTGGGCACGGATGGCAACGATGGCAATTCCGCGAAAGGAGATGTGCTTTGAGAATTTAGTCCTCCCCAGCCTCAGATCCCCAGATCAGGCAGTAAACTAGTCGGTAAGAGACCACACGAAAGCGTTTATTGTACAAACTTGTACTGGACACTGGTAGCGCCACGTTTTGCTGAAGAATGTCGTGCTTATATCTTCCCGATGATATAACTGGCGTGTGAAGATTAACTCGAATTGGCACAACGATGCTATCAGTATATATCTAGTTGCGGATTTGCGCCAGCATTGCTACGCTATTCATCAAAACCACTGGTATCGCCGCGATGATGATATCAGCGTGAGCAGATTGACTCGTTTGGGAATCTAAGTTTGATGCCGATGCGATTGCTATCGTCGCGACACCATTCGCCAGTGAAGGTGTGGCCGAAATCATTGATTCGTATCGACTTGCAGAAAGTTTGATTGAATCAAAATTCTAGATCTCCCCAGATTACAACAAAGCCTACTGAAAGAACTGAATTAATAAGTCTGATAGTGTTTTTTTTATTATCGCCAAAAAAATCAAATCCTGGCGAATGTTAAGGAAAATTCATGCCAACAACCAATAAAAACTTATAAAGTAAGTTCAAGCTGATTGTTAGTAAAGTACTGATATCCAGTGGCAAAGTCGTGGATTCGTTATCTTATAAAATCTATAGTCGTATAAGTTTGGAGCTTTATCTAACCTTATATCGCCATTCTATTGTTTATTGCCATAATATCAACTGAAGATTGGGTACTCGAAGCCGTTACATTTTCCGTAAAATAAATATTCATGACCATGAGTTATCGCGTTCTAACAGGGAATATCAAAAGCATATGATTGCTTTTACAGGTAGAACTCGATTTAAATGGCTCAGTTGTGTGGATCGTTATCCCCCTTACTAGGATATTGAATTACTTTAGATAAGGTTCTCGAAAGGTTATACAGATAAGCGAGCTCGTCCACTTTTCTTTAACAGCGTGGTGACTGTAACAATTGCATATATAGTTTTTATGCCTATATTACTGAATGTTTTCTCCTTCTCCTATCCTGAGGTTTTAACATTTAACACAATTGTTCTGACAGTATAATTAAAATATGTGTGTGGTATTTATATTTACTGTGGACTATATTTGCTGTGTATCAGCGTACTACTCGTAGGTAGATCTGATACATTCTATTTGCGTTATATCTTAGATTGATACATGAATATAAGAATGTATGTCTATAATGATCAAATATTATGTGTTAATATATTAGGTTAGGATAGGTTAGGTGTTTAATTATATACGTAGGTATATAATTAGAAAACACCGTTTTATATTACCGTATTTCATTTAGCGTCATGCGTCACGTTATTTAATCAAAATGTGGATACGAGTTATTCACTCGAACCTTTTGAATGTATTATAAACGCATCATTAGCAAAGTGCTATGTCATTTAATCAAGATGTGCTCAGAGTTCTTCATTATCACTAGGTACAATACAAAGTATAAAGTAAAGACCGCTGTCTCTATCTGTATGACATCGCTGAACTTTAAGATTTACTCAATAGATTGAGCGTCCTTCGCAGGTAGCAAAAATAATATTAATGACTTTTTTCTAGTCAGTGTTTAGCAATATGCAATATTCACTAAGGCTAACAATAAAGTAATTTTGTAGAATCTCCACAGCCTAAATTAGGATTCAAAACAGGTCAGTTTGTATTTAAAAGGTAATCATTTATAGCCACTTAAAACAGCAAACGCAATCAAGATTCTATCGCCAGATTCCTAATGCAATTTGGGATGCCGCAGAGAGAAATCTCCTCTGTGAAAACTGATAAATGATTAGTTATTGTTTATTCCTTGTACCAATAAACGAAAGTTTTGCTCTCAGCCTCCTTTCACTAATGTCTTTTGGTTCTCAGTTAGATCTTTGGTGAGATAATATGAATCGCTATGTCCGAATAGTTACCGACTCTGCGGTCAGTGAAGCTTTGAGTTAAAATAAATCTTCAATTAGGTCGATCAAATGCCAGGCCCGGCTTACGCTGCAATGCGATGCTAATTGTTGTTGTCAGTTATTTTAAAAATAGGAGGATTACAGAATGATAAATACAACTCTAGAACTGGAGAAATATTGCTTTGCCCTAGTTATGTGTTATGTAAATAGTTGGTAGGTACGTACACTATATGTCTGCTTTTGAACTAGGTTACGAGTTTGGGTAATTCAAATTATTTTTCTCATGCAGTTATTTGTCTTCGCAATTATATATATTATGGAAAATGGGTATATCATGAAAATGGGGAAGGCATACTTTCTCAGCTTCGTTGACAACTGGCAATGCATTAATATGGTTATTGTATAATAGATATAAATACCATGAATATTAAATAGAACTCACGCTTAGAAGCTTTATTTGAAAGTAAAGATTTATTGAATGATTTTTCTAAATTTGTGTAATTAAAAATGTGCCTATGTCTAACTATGTTATTAATGCTTTCATAAACAATAAACAGCAAGTATAATTGGCTATATTCCGCCGACAACCGGAAGATTTGTATAACACCACACAAAATCTTCCACTAGAAATTCTACGCACGTTTCGACCGACACCGGATCATCCTCACTTGACTTTACAAGCGCGAAAAGCGCTTTTTCGCGGCGCTTTTCGCGCTTGTAAAGTGTTTTCGAGCGTGTTACATTATACAAATCTCCCGGTTGTCGGCGGAATATAGCAAATTATACTTGCTGTTTATTGTTTATCATGGACTTCCGCAAAGTAACGCCTGCTTCTATTCATTATTAATGCTTTCGATTGCGTTTGCAGATGGCACAGTTAATAACTGTGCGGTTAAACAAGTCAGACCAGCAGCCGCTGGGTTTCCGGCTACAAGGCGGTAAAGACTTCGGCACGCCCCTCGTTGTACAAAAGGTAAGTCTAGATTGTACTTGATATAATCCACACCTATTACATATACCAAATTATGTTTGTTTTTTTTTTATCAGGTCTCTACCAGTGCATTTATTTAGATTCTAGTAATAATTATAATAAATATTTTTTGTTACCTTGTAGTTCCGGTGGTTGCCTCATCCGTAGATAACTTAAATATATTGACAGATTTCCTCACCACCAGGTCATTTCTGTCACGCACTTGCAAATTGTGGAACCAGCTTCCACCTTCTGTGTTCCCTAATGGTTATAATATGGGGATCTTCAAAGGGCGGATTAACAAATTGCTCAAGGGCCAGCAACGCATTGGCGGTTCCTTTGGTGCTGCAAATGTTCATGGGCGGCGGTAATCACTTCCCATCAGGTGACCCGCCTGCTCGTTTGCTCGCTATGTATATATATAAAAAAAAGATAACAAACACAAATTTAGTTTAATATTTGTATCTGGCAACTCAATCTAATTTCCATCTCTTTGCCCCGATGGCTCCAAAAGTGTAGTAAGGTAAGGTGTAAGTGTAGAAAGTATTTACAAAATGATATTTTTAAAACAGTAAGTGTTGAGGCCTACTGTACAATCCCACGATGTGTTATCAAGCGATTTAATATTCCGGCACGATGTCGCGTAGAAACCAATAAGGAGCGTGGCTTTACCATACTCCAACAAGGTTAGCCCGCTACCATCATGGACAGCACTATTTCTTACCACCAGGTGAGATAGCCGTCAAGGGCTAACTTGTAGTGTATGAAAAAAAAACTCAATATAGTTTGACCTGACCAGCGAGGCAGTTCTCGTTTACGCCGGCTAGGAATGAGTTCCTGTGATTATTGAATCTTTTCTTACGGTAATGTGCAATCAATTACGTTCTTGCTGCAAATGACAAACACCCGTGCCGGTGACACTACTAATGGTGTTCTAATTTTTTATCATTTCAAACGCGTGTACGTCCAATTTATGTAGGCGAGTTGCGTTGCGACAGTGCATAATTAAACGGTCAGTATTGGATAAACATCATCCGCCCGCTTGATAACCGGATGGGTGACCTAATCATAATCTTAATAAATAAGGTCGTTAGTTTTTTATGCCTTCTGTATTCCGTTAAAATAAATTTCTCCAGTTAAGAAACTTTAGATGAAATAAGGTGGTTACCTATATTATACTACTACATCATGATCAACACATTTTTGGCTCACTACTGAGCACGGGTCTTCTCTCAATATGAGAAGGGTTTGGCCATAGTCCACCACGCTGGCCATGTGCCGATTGGTAGACTGCACACGCCTTTAAGAACATTATGGAGAACTCTCAGGCATGCAGATTTCGTCTATATGTAGGTAACAATAATAGATAGGTAGATAAATACTCTTTATTGAATTCAAATGATTGAGGAACAAAAACATTGAACACTTATCACATAAGTATGCAATGGCGGCCTTATTGCTTAAGCATTCTCTTCCAGCCAACCTTTGGGGAAAGAAGTAAACGAAAGATGAGGGTAGCGGCGTAATATATAAAACAAAATACATGTAATATAATATAATATTATATGTATATATAAATTACGGTACATATTTTCGTTATTTGTTTCACGGAGACATGAATATGATGTTTGTACAAACACATTTTTTTTGTAAACCATAAGTTAGCCCTTGACAGCATCTCACTTAATGGTAAGTGATGATGCGGTCTGAAATGGTAGCGGACTAACCTGTTAAGGGTATGGTAACTCCTTATTGGTTTCTACACGACATCGTGCCGGAACGCTAAATCGCTTGGCGACACGTCTTTGCTGGTAGGGTGGTAACAGGCCACGGCCGAAGCCTCCTATCAGACCAGACTCGAGCCGGGAATTTAACCCAGGACCTCCAACTTTATAATTCAACATCACACGCACTGCGCCACGGCGGTCGTCAAAAGTCAGTGAGTTTACAACGGTAACGTCTTAAATCATTGCTAAAAGTAATAAACATTATGTGAATATATTGAACCCACCCACACTCGGCCGTCGACCGATCGATGCGTCGCGACACCCAGACTTGATACCACCCTCACATATTTTTCACCTTTGTTCGCTTCCTAATGGTATTAAAGTCAATATTCAGTCTTAAATTATTTTAACATTGTACTTTTCTCTAGGAATTATATACTCTATATTTCTAGAAAAAGAAGAAAGTAATTCCTTAAATTTAAATGATGTGAAAAAGGTGATACATATTTATCAAGTAAAACTATTTCTTTTAAAATAACGTCTTCGTTGTTACACTCTTGGCAGAGCGGTCGTGGTCATCATGAAGTCAATGTCTTTGAGGGCAGATGTTATACGCCGCACGAGCATTCGCCACTTTTCGCGGACCGCCCACAGCAGAATTAATCTGATCGGTCCATCGCATGGGTGACCTTCCTCGCCCTCTGGTGCCCCCCAATTTGCCCTGCACGACAAGACGCTCGATGGAGTCACTCTCACGGCCGGGTGACGTGTCCAAAGCATTTTAAGATGCGACTTTGTACTTACGCCGAAAGTCGTTGTTTAATGCGGAATTCTTGGAGTATAGAGACATTGCGTTATTACGAAATTCGGTCCATGAGACTCCTAACATTCTCCTTTAAAAAAACGCAAGGTAGAAATTACTAGAATATTAGTAACAGCTTTTTGTTTCAAATATTTAAAATACTTAATATGTAAGAGAAATGTCCTGAATGATGAGTAATAATTAAATAATTATATGTATAGTGGAAAAACAGTTTCGCAGTAATAACTGTACCGCGTTACACGATACACCCGTGTTTATCTGTTACCTACATATTTTTTGTTAGTCAAGCGCACTCCGACGTGTATTTTAGCATTTGTCACGTATTATCAATTTCCGAGTGCTCAAGTGGGTGATTAGTTATCCGAAGGAGCTTTTACCTCTCATTAACTGTTAGATGGCCTCGTTAAAGTAGTTTCGACACTCGTTCATCACTTTTAAGGTGATACAACGAGGTCGGTTTATTTTGAAAACGTCACCTTCATCGTTTAATCGGTGGACGTCCACTGGTACATAGGTCTTTTGTTGGAAATACGAAGTTCGACGACGACGGTACGACTTTTTTGATATCATCTACTCACCAAAAAACTCTCAATAATTATTGTTTTCTCTGTTTCACTACTGTACCCAAGCCTCCTTTCTTAAAGGAAACAGAGACATAGAGCTTTGAGTTTGACTGTTATTTCTCCTCTGCCTCTTTGAGAGCACGTTCACCCGTCGATTTCGATCATTATCACTTAAACTTAAGATAATCATCAACTAAGCAAAGCAGTACTTTACCTAGCCAGCCGCATTAGAGTGGCAAAGAGGATCTAAGGTTAACCTCTCTCCTAGTTATAAATAATAGGAGAGAGAAGACATGTTCAGCAGTTAACAAAACACCAAGCGCAATTTGCTGTAATCTGCGAAAAACTCGATAAAATTTAGAATTACCTCCATCTTTATTAACCTCAATACGCAGATCCAAATCATTAGTAGTTTTATGAAGTGGCAGGTCTCAGGTTCGAGGTTGTTCTGGTGGGAAGCGTCGGCCGTGGCTTTAAACCATACCATACTGCTAAAAAAAGACATGTGATGTTAAACTATGATGCAAAAATGAATTTGGAAAATGGGTAGCTCCTCTGATGCTCAGAATTTCACGGACAGTAATAACGTAACAAAAGATGGTCTGCTATATATAAACGGTCTTTTGGGATACGCTCTCAACGCATTTCGCTTCGACACCGGAGCTGAGGAGATGTTCACGTCCCGAAGTACACAGTACAATCACTCAGTCATGCCCAGCGGTGCCACATTAATAAGCTGAGAGTGAACTTTGACATTGCAGTCTATTAATCACAGTGTACGCTGGAACTATTAGTTATTCTGTGTCACAGTATGCCCATTTTTCTAACCCGTTCTTGATTAGATGAGCTACCGGTTTTAAACGATGCAAATGCCATTTGACCCTGCCAACCTGTTAGGCATTATACCGGTAGCAATTGGCATATATAACATACCTGCCTATTCAAATATTGATTTTTACTTTTTCGTTAGTGTAATCGTAATGGGGCTACTTACTTACTGTAAAATATGAGGATTATTTATTTCATATTAGCGTACGAAGATTCAATATTATGACATTTTAGTAAGGAGTGTCCAGAGCTTTATTAGAAATTGTTTATAACTTTAAATTCCGGTACTAAACTTGGCCTATTTGACCAGGTTTATCTTTTAAATTGGCGTTGAATTGATTTTGACGGAGTACAAGAGCAAATTTCATTTTGGAAGATTATACGAAAGTCCTTTACTTTAGATTTGATTAAAAAAGAGGTTAAAATAAAGTCTACTCCGAAGCTACAAATTGTATACAGATAAAGTCGTAGTCAACTAGTAGTACTTATGTTTAATGTGGGTTACCAGATAAAACAGGCTTCCTTCTATTAAAAACTCACGCGAACGAAATCACGGGCAATGTCTAGTTATTTCATGAAGCAGATTTTACGCGTGAAATCTATAAATAGGCCGAATGTTGTGATGATCAAGGTATGTCTGAAGGTCAAGAGCATTCGTAAGTAATAATACCTACTCACCTACTTCCAAAGCTTTCGGAACCGCTATAGTATTTATTTAAACATCTTTATTGAACGCAACGGACGAAGATAGTGAAAAAAAATTACAAAATATTAAATCAAAAGGCGACCTTAGTACTGAAATATAAAGCACAATTAAAGGCACTAATATTAAAATTCAAATTTTATAATTCATTCATTTCAACTAGGCTTACTTATAGAATGTTTTGGAACTTCGAGTCGAACTGGTTGGTGCCGGAGCTTCTAACGAGAGGAAGCCTAGCAGACCCTAATCTCAGCAGTTGCTCTTTCTTTTATAAGATAAAAGTTCTGCGTCTGCAAGTAGGACTTTTTTTTTTTTATCGTGGATAAATCCTCATGGATACCTCTGCGCCACGAGGACGCACGGAGGTTATGTCAGACTCCTACTGACTAAAACCCCCACGTGTTCCTACTCACCGCTGTACGGTGGAGTCACGGGAAAGCTTTCGCATACAACCGCAACTCCACTAGCGGGTGTCCGCCGCAGCAGACCCTCCTTGGGCACAATGTGCCCAGTTTCGCCGGTTAGAGGTGTGCCGGAACAACAGCACACCAGCCAACTTGAGAACCGTAGTGTGAGTGATGGACGGCCCCGTTTCCATCGCCCACAAGTCCTCCGAAGGCACAGGAACAAGAGAGGTGGAAGAGCTCTCTCGCACCCGGCCTTCCATCGTCGCATATTTTTAATCCATATTTTTAAGAAATAATACAATATAAAAAAAGAATTAAAGGTATACTACCCTCGAGTATAAATATTATATTTTAAATCCGTGGTACGTAGATAACTACTCAGTTCGTGATTGTCTCCGGAAATTTCCTTAAACGTGCGATAACTTATTACTTACCTTTATTTTGTTTGTAAACAACATCTCTCTGAGTAAATATTCTTGTAGATACTTATCCACTGTGTGTTGCGGAAGTGTGGTCTGTGACCTTTGTGGTCCGACCTGGCCTTTCAAGGCAAGGTATTGTTATTTAAATTCTCAAGCTCCTATACACCACAATACATTAACAAATTGCATTACATTAGTAATGTGTGCAGGGTAAAATTTTGGTTGTGGTCAGCAAAGCGAAAATGTTGGCATTTTTAACCGAGTAGAAGAGAAATGAAAATACACCTTATCACACATTTTACTTATGGGAATAGTGTTGGATTAATCAAAATCGATTCAGTAGTGTTTAAGATATTAATTGATGTGTGTTCATGATCAACCCATTCTCGGCTCACTACAGAGCACGGTCTCCTCTCAATATGAAAAGGGTTTGGCCATGTCCACCACGCTGGCCATGTGCGGATTGGCAGACTTCACACGACTTTGAGAACATTACGGAGAACTCTCAGGCGTGCAGGTTTCCTCACGATGTTTTCCTTCACCGTTGAAGCAAGTGATATTTTAATTGCTTAGAAGAAGAAGATGTGTGTACTACAATTTAACACGGGACATATTTGTATAAAGCCAGTCGGCCAGTTTTTGTTTCAGTTAGTTTATATTGTTTTATTTATAGGACAGTCACAATAACACTCGATCAGATTGAAGGAAATTCTTATATTTAGGTATAATTATTAATATATAGCACCCTTGACGTCGTTTATTTCCTGATAGTACTTATATGTACAAATTTCTCAAACAAAAATTTTACCACATAATAATAAAACTCTTTATTACACACATACATAAAAAAGGCGGCCTTATTACTGCTAGTGATCTCTTCCAGGCAAATATGAAAAAGGAAACATTTAACTTACAATATACCATATTGTAACATAGTTGGTGGTCACATAGGAATGACATAAAAACTCACATAAAATTACATATACTGAAGGATACACACAAATTTACATATATAGCAATAATTATCATACATATACGCATATACACATATCGTCTTGTTAACAACAGCTGAAAATTAACTCCGACAAACATACCAAAATGATTGTGTTATATATATTTTGGTACATTACGTTCAAATAGAGCGTCAGGTATTTCGAAGCAGCCACTAACCCTGTCTGTGAGATATATTTATTATCGGTAAAGACTAATAGAAATAGACCAACACCGATGATTTGTTTGAATCACGAAATGTAAATCCTCTATCATCAAGGCAGCGTCACTACTATCTCATCTTTCTTATTACGAATAGATTTAGCTTCGACCTAATTGGCTTGACTGGACTTATAGTGATTGGCCTTGTATAAACAACCAGGTGTATATACGGAACGGACGAGATTTATCATAGTTTAGTGTGATGCATCTATTGCACAACAGATGGCGCTCCTTCAATTCTATAACTGTAGTTAACTTTCTCGCGATCTAACAAGTAGAAAATCTCTCATAAGGTACTCTGATCGGCAGTTTTCAAGCGGTCTCTGATCTAAGACCTTAAAAGAGCTGAGGCTTTATGCTTAAAAGTCTTATAGTGGGAAATTAAGTCCAGGAATCCTGCGATGTGACCACATTGTCAATAATCGATACTCTCGAATCGCAATTGACCGGATTTCGATCAATAAATAAAGTTTCTGACCTTACAACCTGAATTCATGTGACATCGATCTTTAAAGTGGGTAGGTATATATTATTAAGCCGTAAAGATGATTTACTAAATAAATTAACTTTCGCTTTACATGTTTTCGACGTACGCAGGTAGGTAGTTTGTAGATACTCCGCAATTATTTCGTAATGTAAATTATTTAAAAAGAAAAAGAACTTCTTTTACAAATTTTCTGATAACTTCGCCGCTCTCGTGTTTCTTGCCTCAATGCTGACGGACTTTCTTTCAAATCATCGCCTGTCGCCTTTTTTAATATTATTCATATTAATTTTATTTATTACTAGCTGAACCGGCAAACGTTGTTTTGCCATATAAACTATTAGAAATCGTAATATTTTAATTTCACCGTAACTTCAAAACCAAATGTCCAATTTTAATCATTGAAAGACCAATTATTATCTACATAAACTGTACTTAATGATGAAATTTATTTATTTTATGATAAGGATTAATCGCATGAGAAAAATAAATGCGTTTAAATGTAGTCCAAAAATATTCAAGACTTAAAAAAAAAAGGTTGTTGGGCCTCACGCGGCATAGATAGTGTGCCGCGGACATTTTTGTAGATATTTATAAGATCTACAATTAATTAGAACATTTTATGGTTCTATCTTTTAAAGTTTAGGCAGCGTACGCAAAAAAAGAAACTTTTCTGGTTGATTTTTTACACCTTGTGTCCGAAAAAACCCAAATATCTTACGGAATCCTGTTTTTTTCCACAATAAAATTTAGCCTATGTTACTCGTGGATAATATAGCTTTCGAATGGTGAAAGAATTTTTAATAACGGTCCAGTAGTTTTTGAGCCTATTCATTACAACCAAACAAACAAAGTTTTCATCTTTATAATATTAGTGTAGAAAACTTACATTACAGTTACGCAAACCAATTTTTATGTAAGCTTTCGTTCTCGATTTCCTGCATATGCAATAGGGCAACAATGTGGTAGGACAAAATGGAACTTGAATAAATTAATCGTTGTATTCTTACCTAATGTAATACTATATTTATATACATTTCGAAGTAAAAAAATATACGCCAACAATGAGTTGAACTAGCTCATGTAAATTAAATAATTACTTAAAGTTAAAGTTGTTTCCTAATTTTGGTACTGGCTGGTTGATTCTTGGAGAAGTTTGGATACGGACCATAAAAACTCTTTTTTTTAATTATTATTTTTAAATTTGATTATAGCCAATCATATAAATTCATTTGATAGACTGTCAAAGCTGGTGGTACTTCTTATAAATTTAATTATAATTTCATTCGATAGACTTTAAATGCTGGATAATGAACTTACTCTACCACTTTACTGAAACAGACAATGTAATTCTAAAATAATTGAATCCTTAATATGTGTATACTATCTATAAACACCACTAAAGTAGAATTAACAGTTCACTGAACTGTTAATTCCCGGATCTAAATGATGTGCCTAATCATAGCGAAATGCTTTGTTTACAAAACGTTATTAGAGAGGTTACCCCCTCTAACGTTAGTTATGAACAAGTTATGAATGACGTGCAAAATAGGTACATGTGGGTGTTTGCGAACCGCACGCTACATGACATGTACCTCGAGTGTATAGCAGAGATGTCAGTTTAAGATTTGAATCTGCCTGTAAAAAAATGAGCTTTGAATTATTATTTGTAGGTTGGAACACACTCTTTTTAGTTCGCTGACGCGGAACGTCAGACTTGGCGAACGGTTTACGAATAACTATTTACCATGAGAATTAAAAATAGTATACCTACAGACAAGATGTTCGGGAAAGAAAGTGTTAAAAATAATCAACTGTGTTGTCCAAGTAACACTGCTCCAAGTGACGACCTCCTCTGGCGCTCTGGGTACTCGCGTTATAAAGTACTGGATTCGATTCCCATCTGGAATCTGGTCTGGTGCGAGGCTTCGGCCGTGGCTAGTTACCACCCAACCGACAAAAACGTGTCGCCGAGCGATTTAGCGGCACGATGTCGCGTAGAAACCAATTAGGAGTGTGGGTTTACCAAACTCCTAACAGGTTAGCCCGCTACCATCCTAGACTGCATCATCACTTACCACCAGGTGAGATAGCCGTCAAGGGCTAACTTGCAGTGTATAAAAAAAGTCCAGTATTGGATTGGATTGGATCGAACATTTTTGTGTGCCATGGAGAGAAGAGGAGCAGCCGGTCTCGATCCTTACCACTAACATTTGTTGATAAGTTTATGTTCTAGATATTTCCCTGTTCAATACAAGAGCAGAGTCATATTGTGCCCAGCCAAGAGGAATGCCTTGCCCAAAATCTTTCCTAATATTATCTAGCAACGAGACACTTCTCTTCAGTTAATTCGGAGGAATACCTCTAATGCGTGTTGGCATCCTAGTGTATCACGCGATGGTCAGTGATATAATCGGTACCAATCGCCTAACATACTGTCAGAGTCAATTCGGGCTGGTACTCAGAATATCTTTATCGAAACATCCTAACAGTTTTCATCCCGACCGGCATTCAAATCCACGTCCTCGGTAACCGTAGTCAACGCTAACTGCTAAACCAACGTGCATTTCTGTATCATTAAAAAAAATATTTGAAATATGTTTTAATACATTTTCATTCGCCTATACTGACCTACATTACTATTTCTCAACTGTCTGCGTGATCTTGAGCTAAATATTATATTAACCAGCTGTCTGCCAGCCACAAGATTACTAGGGAAATGGGTTCTAGAATGTCCTAATCGATACTGGTTTTACTGCACACGTACCCCGGGTACGTCGCGACACTATCCTGTCTGGAAGACTGGTTAGCGAACCATTAAATTATACGTTTATACCTAACACAAGGCTCGCGTATCAAATTACAAAGTCTTTTGTTGTTTGTTGGACTTTTTTTTAAATTTTAATACAGAAAACTGTGCCCCATTCAATTGGAACTGGACGGTGAAGGATAAAATTACGCATCAAATCGAAAATCGTAATCGTAACGTATAATATAATAAATAGATGTTATTTATTTATTTATTTATTTGCTCTCATGTCTGTAAGATAGGCCGGTCAGGGCATTGCAAACAGTACAATTTTAATGCATTTTTGATACACATTATAATATTCTAATATAAAACATTTCAATAAAAAAAAAAAAATAATAATAATTCAATTAGTCAATGTTATGATAGTCAAAATTAAAATTAATACAAATTATTACAATTATTAAATTACTAATTAAAATTAAAATTATTGTAATTAACTTGAAAAAAAAATGCAAGGGTGTAAGAGGAGCGTGTTATTGAGGTGTACTTAAATTGTTAGGAATTCTTGAATGTTATAAAAACACTTTTGCACTAGCCATTCTTTTAATTTGTATTTGAAGTTTATCTCACATTCTTTGAGTGCTGTAGCTAGTTTATTATAGATGGTTATTGTTCATCTATCTGTGTTTCTAACACAGATTCCTTTAATTTAATGTTCTTTCTCATCAACCGAAACATTATAGATTTTGTAGAATTCCAAACTTCTTGCGTCATTCCTTCATAATAATCGGCCAAAAATTTTAAACGGTTAAGCGATTTGTGATGATAAAAAAGTAATTTTTGTGCTCACTGACTGCGTTGTTTTATTATCTTCTATTTTACGTTGATCTAGTAATAAGATCATAGGAGTAAGTCGTGTAGTAACTTAGGTACTTCTCAGGTAGGGATAAAATATGATAGCGGTCCATTTAAGGCATCTGTAATGCGCTGACGCAAGAACTGCCTATTTAGGACCTTTGTCTGTGGAGCTTGGATATAAAACATGATATGCCAAGTAGTGAAATTCACTCACGTATGTTTTAAAAAGATACCTATGTTTTTAATATATCTCTAATCTACTGATGTATATGTCCGAAATAAGGATCCTGGAATATATGGATAAGTAAATTTTGCGCTTCCAAGTTTCATGTAATAATCAAGGTAAGCAGGTAAAAAAGGATAGAAATGGCATCTGGCTCTATGATATCCACATGTTTACACTGCCTAAAATGGCCAACCTGTCGGACGATTCAGTTCTAGATAAAAAAGTGGGTTCCATAGAATGAGAGTACACACTCAGGTAACCTACCTGCCTAGTTCCTTAATACATCCGCCATGTTTTAAAGATGTGCCTAAAATAGGTATTTATAGTCTAGACAGGAATTTGGATCGAGTGGGCACTGTACAGTTATTGGTGGTGGTTTTTTATGAAGCGTGTTATTTCGGAGCGTGTGCTCAAGCACTATTTGATATAGTTTTTTGATAAGATTATTATTTCCTCTTTTTATAGATCTGAAATTATTTCAAAACAAGAGTTAATATAGGCATCTTCTAGACAAGCGCGTTTCACCTTTGGCTGCATTCATCAATTATCATCAAGCGTAAGGAAACTAACCGCTAGTCAATGCGCTACTAATTTTCGCCCAATAACTTTGATATTGAAAAGTATATTTTTTTTTATGGGCGACAATTTTATTTGCAAAGAATTTAAGCCTTTCGGTAGTATTTCCAACATATAAATTAAGTGTTATCATTTTATGGTCTCCATAAAGTGCACATTCGCATACTTTGGTGTAAAACCTGCCAGAATACTGGGCCGAATTCGATGCAGTTTTCAGAATTACCTATACCAACACGAAGCCGGTTCTTAAATATGTTTACGGTTATAGACCACCGAGGGGCACTGCGAAAGATTGTTATCTTTGTTTGTTTTTAACAATTTCATTTTATTACTTGTTACAACAAAGTAATGACCAGATTCACTCTTATTAACCGGACTGGATTGGCTGGACAGTCGATGGCGGTTGCATAACTGGTCGGGTTTTGTTGTTTGGAACTTCGAACACAATCTGAGTCACGTACTGGCAGGGATTTGTTTTGAAATTAGAACGCCGAGCGGCGACAACGTTCTGTGGATTATCGTCATTGGTATTTTCTAATTACTTAGCGAGCTAAGCGTGAGCCGTACCCAAAGAGGATATAAACACTGCCAAAGTCGTCTTACCCTGAATTTATGTATTACATAAATATAATTTTATTTCGTATTACATAAATCTAATTACCTTTTAATTAGTAATTGGTATATGGCGTAGTATGGAATTTCTAATAAATATTTTAATCGTAGATAATTAATGGCCGCGTCGCTTAAAGACAGCTTAAAGATCTATTTGCGCAGTTGCCATTTTTTTACAAAAGCATGTGAATGAGTGCGATTATAGCTCATTTATTTAGTGTAATTTTTTTTTTAGTTATATCTATTGAAAATTTTTAGTTATATATATTGATTTCTACCGACTAAAACTTCTCAGCCACCTTGAGTCTACTAAGGGGGCACGTCCTTGTATGAGTATTTTAAGTCATCGGGCCTGATTATTATCATTAACAATTGATAATAATCGATCAAACCCGCTACCTGCATTAGTGAACTGTGGAGGGTCTACGGCTCTTGCGGGTGGCGGCTAAGCTCTAAATCTCTAAAAAGAAATGTGTGAACCTCGCATTGAAAATAAGTAGATAAATAGGCTGAGGATAAAGATTTTAATTTTTAACAAAGATAGGATGTACAAGTCCATATTGGATGGCACAAACGAAACGGCATGAAATTCTGTTTACAAAAAGCTATTATGTGCAAATCTTGGATGCTAACTGCTTATTATTCCGATATAATTGCTATAGTGAAGATAAATGCGCGTTTTCCTTGTAGAAACACGTAATTTTTCACAATGTTTGTTATTTACTTCATACAAATAGTGATTAGAATTCTTGCCACTAGATCGTTGAGGGTCTAAAAGAGAACATTGCAGGGTCTGGTCGGGTGGGTGACTTCGGCTACGGCTAGGTACCACCACACAGGCAAAGTCTTACTGCCAAGCGATTTAGTGAGTGCTATGATCAGCCGGCATCAACAAAAAAAGACCCAACTCTTAATAGACTGACGATATCCAGGTACTAAAAGAAACAAGCGGTAGAAGAACGTGGAAACACTAATGGCCATCGCTGTACCATAACTAAAGTCATCTACAATTTTTGTATCAGCCTTTGTGACCAGCCATTATGTCCGCGATGCGCTCTTAGGCTCTTATAGAAGTCGGCGATAAAGAAAATATAATATGGCATGACCTCGCACGGCGGGCGGGACCGCGTTAATCTCTCGTTCTTGTATTTCTGCTGCCGTATATGGCATGCGCGTGCGCCGACACGCTAAGGGCATTGCCATACAGCATACAGAAATCATGTGTTATAATATAAAAACTTTACGTTTATACCATAACCGGTAATAAATCATAATCGGTAATATACCAAATATTAATAGTATATCGTAGGTTGGATTAGTGATTTTAATAGGTTTAAATAATTTCACGTTGCTTTTTAGATATCCTCGCTTAAAGAAAAACTATTATGATATAATATTAATATATTTTTATTCAATTATAATTAACAACTAAAACAATGTAACTGTATTATAAACACTTAAAAACTTAAAATAAACCTTAAATTGAACCTTAAATTGAACCTAAAACTATAACTAAAATATATTATTAAAAGGAGTCCCTTTAGGATTAAAAGGAGTCCCTTTAATATTAATTATACTAGGAACATTCATCTGCTTAATCTGCTACTACCAAATAACATTATTCTTTATTCTGTACTTTTTTATCTGTAATTTACAATTGCTTTATTCTGTAAATTATATTATATAATGCAACAACACAGTTCTTTGTCATGAGGGTAGCTAAATATACTTTAGTACTAGGTCAATGACGACAACTTTGTGAGGAACGGAAGTTAGTGCATTTAAAATAGCAGCGCGACGTTAAATTCCTTAAAGGTGTCCAATTGCTTTAAATTGAAACAAGTTAGTAGGTACATAATTACACGTTTGGTAGATTAGAAGTATCTGTTCTTTAGATATAACGAATACGTATGTTAAATTTCCAAACTTTTGTATCCGCAATACTCGAAAAGTGCTAAACTTTCTTTTTGTCGTGGTAGAAAAGCTTTCTGGCTACCTCCATGCCTTGGACAGGACGAGGATATGAGAAACTGACTCATCTGGGGTGGATGGTGGGTATACCCGAATTAAAAACCACCACGGCCGCGGTATGTCCCTTTCGCTAGTTTTGCTTGACGCCCGAGGGAACAGTCTTATACTTCCCGGAGCAAAAGTGCCAACTTAGTCAATAGATTGACTTAACAGTTTTTTTTACAAAATGCTCTCTATAACTAAGACTGTTTTATATACTTTTTAAACGTACCATGCGCCTTAACAGACGCATCTATTGGAAATACAAGAAACATAAGCTTTCGTATGATGTATATTTGTTTTGAAGCGGTGATAGCCTCGTGGGAAGCGGTGATAGCCTCGTGGTTAGGGCGTCAGCCTCCTAATCAGAGGTCGGCGGTTCGAATCCGGGCACGCACCTCTAATTTGAGTTATGTGCGTTTAAAAAAAATTAAAATATCGCTTGCTTCAACGGTGAAGGAAAACTTCGTGACGAAACCTGCACACCTGAGAGTTCTCCATAATGTTCTCAAAGGCGTGTGAAGTCTGCCAATCCGCACATGGTGGAATATGGCCAAACCCTTCTCATATTGAGAGGAGACCCGTGCTCTGTAGTGAGCCGGTAATAGGTTGATCATGATATTTGTTTAACCAGACTAAGCAATGCGTGGACATGTACCTCCAGCTAGTCTATGATATATAAGCAGTTAAATTTTTATCGTCATCATCACATAGGCTATAAGTATGGATATACCCATTAACTGTGGTCTGGGCTTATATTGTAATACCTGTATCAGTACGCGATGCGGTTTTATATTTAAGATTGACTAGACTTTAAGATGCGGTTACAAATTATTACGTATTAATAGTACGTTGCTATGTCCTCATTTATCTATCTTCTAGTATACATAGTGTCTTCTTAGTATACGTAGTATCTTCTTCTTTTAGCTGCTTTAGGTTACTGTGGTCACGAATGCCACGTTTACTTTTTTTACGTAGTTACGGTCTTTGGCTTCAATAATGAATCAACTAATACCTAAAGATACGGTCTTTTGTGACATCAATGTATCAACTAATACGTGGAAACAGGGCACACCGGGGCAGAGTTCTTTTTCACAAATTTGAGATACCCATCCTTAAAGTCCAGCCCGGGTGGCAGTGGGTTAATAATTCAGCTGATGATAATGAATAACGATCATTTACATTTCTTAACTCGTCATCATCATCATCATGATCAACCCATTGCCGGCACGAGCGCGGGTCTCCTCTCAATATGAGAAGGGTTCGGCCATAGTCCACCACGCTGGCCATATGCGGCTTGGCAGACTTTACACGCCTTTGCGAACATTATAACTATCAAACTGAGATTTCCTCGCGATGTTTTCCTTCACCGTTAAAGCAAGTGATATTTAAATTGCTTAAAAATGCACATAACTTTGAAAAGTTAGAGGTGCGTGTCCGGATTCGAACCCCCGACCTCTAATTAGAAGGCGGACGCCTTAACCACTAGGCAATCACAGCTTTCTTAACTACGAAACTCAAACCAACGAATATGTTTAAAGGTTTGACAAGACACTACATTGCAATTTAGCGCTGTAGACAAAAAAGTGTGAACTTGCGAGATTCATCTATAATGCTTGAGCGGACATGATATAGCTAATCTACGCAGTCAGTTATTTTATGCTTGTGGTAAACGTAAAACGTTTTCTCACTTGTAAGGTCAAACCTGCATTTCTGACGATCTCCCTGGTGCAGTCCATGCGCTGTCGCATTATAAAGTTGGAGGTCCTGGATTCGATTCCCGGCTCGAGTCTGGTCCGGTGGGTGGCTTCGGTCGGGGCTAGTTACCACCCTACCGACAAAGACGTGTCGCTAAGCGATTTAGCGTTCGATGTCGCGTAGAAACCAATTAGGAGAGTGGTTTTACCATAGGTAAAGGTTCCTAACAGGTTAGCCCGCTACCATCCTAGACTGCATCATCACTTACCACCAGGTGAGATAGCCGTCAAGGGCTAACCTATAGTGTATAAAGAAAAACCCTACTGCCGCTAAGTAGGCTGTCCAGAGTGCAGAGTGCGAGATTTTATACTTATAGTCGTGTGACGTGTTAATCGTGTGATAGTTAATTCCTATTTGAATAGAACCGAAAGTGTTAGTATACGCTCTTTTGATTGTATACAAACTATATAATATATGTATATTAAGTACAAAGTCTCGCACTCGGTACTATGATACGCCCCCGTACCCTTTAACTTTCTGCCAGTTGCTAAGTATCGCATAATGGCTTGATCTCTCCACATAAAATGTTTCCCAAAGAGCCGGCATGTTTAAATCATGCTTTTTGCATCTATCAATACCAGTACCGGTCGGTAGACATTTAGCAGAATTCTAATATGCTCTACAATAGTATGTATAGGACGCAGTGTTACGCATAAGGAAATTTCAGCGATGTTCACAATTTTCCGAGTAGTCAGACGAAAATAAAATATGATGTCATTGTTTAGAACAATTGCGGTTATTTAGTAAATGGGTACCGTAACTATGCTTAGGTATATTATGAGTTATATTTTTGAACTGTATTCAGTGCCCCCTTGTGGCTTCTAGCCGTAAATAATCTCTATGAACATGCCAAGGATTTATACGGAGCTGGTTCAAAATCGACCCTGCGATTTTTAAGATAAAAAACTCAGAGCCACTCCAGTTAAAAAACTTATTGAAATCTTTAAAAAAAACTCAAAAATTTTAAAATGTGTTGTTACAGTTGGCCTCTTTTAAATCTTGTGAGGATATGATGAAAATCTTTCTTAATAACTTGTGTCATAACATCGTTAAATGGAATAGGCTAACGCCGTCAAAATTTAACAAACAAATTCCATTTTTGTTTGTTAAATTACATTAATTTTATGTTTTTTTTTTTATCACTACAAGTTAACCCTTGACGGCAATCTCACCTGATGTTACGTGACGATGGAGTCTAAGATAGTAGCGGTCTAACCTGTTAGAGGTATGGTACCATACTCCTAATTGGTTTCTACACATCGTGCCGGAACGCTAAATCGCTTGGCGACACGTCTTTGTCGGTAGGGTGGTAACTAGCCGCGGCCGAAGCCTCCCACCAGACAAAATGACAATTAATGTAGTTTACGGTCTTGTTAGTGTGTTTCAAGTTTAGAGATCTTTTAAAATTGGTGGAGACAAACAAATTAATTGCAACCTTAATTTTGTACTTACTTATTACTTGCACATAATCGATTCCGTTTTAAAAGCCTATTATAACTTGTTAAGGGGACTACAGAAGCTTGCAGGCGCCACATGTCTACGTATACATAACGTTGGTTATTATGTGAATTTAATGTTTCCCACAAGCTGCTATTGTTCTTGGTCTCCCCCTAGTCTACAGGAAATCAAAAATCGCTTATTTTGAAATTACCAAGTATGTAAACGGAAAAGGTATTATGGTAGGTATATCCCACGGACACCAATCGCCAATTTTCGTTCGGCCCGGCCATTCTTATTTATTAGGATTAAATATTACTACGTTTAACTATTATTTAGGATAATTTTGTATTTATTTTATACGTTAGAGCCTTTTAAGCAGTTTAAAAACAATCTGCCCTAATTAGAACAGTTGCTTCGAGAGTCTGGATGTAGCGTTCCGGCACGGTGTCGCGTAGAAACCAATTAGGAGTGTTGGTGTACCATACCTCTTACAGTTTAGCCCGCTACCATCCTAGACGGCATCATCACTTACCACCAGGTAAGATGCCATCAAGGGCTAACTTGTAGTGAATAAAAAAACACAGTACTTTAAGCCCGGTTATTGTTAATAATCGTTACACCCACTCATTTCTATGAGATACAATTTGGATATCCTTCTAAATTATATGATATTGCAATCGTACTTAAGGTCGATGGAATTGCAATTTTGGAAACCTCCAACTCGACCTGATCCTTATAGCTATTAATTAATAATACCCTATGGACCTAACGTGTTTTATTCGATGTTGCTCCAGGTGAACGGCGGTGGGGCGGCGGAACGTGCGGGCCTGCAGGCAGGCGACGCTCTCATCCGCGTCAACAGCACGGACGTGTACACGCTGCGTCACCAGGAGGCGCAAGACACCATCCGAGCAGCCGGACCCGCCCTCGAGCTTACCGTGCAGAGGTAACGCACCAATTGGCTGTTTAACGATCCTGCACATAGTGAAACGATTTACACTATCCACCCATCTCATCCTCTATATATTTTTCTTGGACTGTCTATTAGCTGTGCTAACCCTATTGGTTGTCACAGCGTAACCGGGCTGTTTGGCGAGCTTCGGAAAGAAGCTCTGCCAGAAGAAATTTTGAGCCCTAGGGCTCGAAGAAACTAAGGGAACGTCTGGCTAAAGGCGCCTCCTTTGAGGCCGAACCTCGGCTTAGGCGAAGTTTGGATAACGGGGGGAGGGGGGGGCGGTGAGTGGTAACTCATCCTCTATCCAAAACATCTGCATAATATTAGAAGCTATACACCGTTGGTAGTAAAGCCGACTCGATACAAATCGACTTTTGTCAACACACTTTAACAGGTTCCAGGCCGGTTATTCATATAGCCGCGTGCTCGTTGGATTGCAAAGAAAAAATGACATGATAGTATTAACCGACGATCTCGAGTTTTTGCTGTGTGCTGATTAACCACATCGGAATGCTTAAAAAAGTAATTAAAAGCTCGAGCATTCTTCACTTGCGGCGCCTAGTTTCCGGTCTGTCGTTAAATAACTATATTGACATTCAAGATGCATGTAAGTTAATTACGTCACTTGAATGCCCCTTATATGGAATGGAAGCCAGGTGGTAATTCTCATTATACGAACTATTTGCGTAATGGAAGCCCCACAAAACAGATAGCTAGTTGTGTCTGGTTTTGCTGACCACTTTTTCTTAAATGGTAAAGGAAATGAATGCCTTTTTATAGAGTTTTGACTCGTGTCTGTGTTCTATTAATATAACAACACTAAAGGTCTTTTATTATTCCACTACAAGTTAGCCCTTGACGGCAATCTCACCTGGTGTTGAATGATCTAAGTTGATAGCAGGCTAACCTATATTCCTAATTGGTTTCTACGCGACATCGTGCCGGAACGCTAAATCGTTTGACACGTCTTTGTCGGTACTACCCTGGTAACTAGCCACGGCGTAAGCCTCTCGCCAGACCAAACCAGATAAAAATCAGAAATGAAACATTCCTATATTGGGATTGACAGACAGCTGGTAGAAACTTCAACCATGAGTGCGATCTCAGCTGACATCTAATGTGATCATGTAACAAAATGCGTCCCTCCTAGCGGATACATTACATATCGAGCAGCAATATTAATTCATTTATTTTGTTACTATCATGCACATTGCCTATTTATCCGGAAAAGAATATGATGCTTCGATCAATCGGTAGTACATTGCAACTTGGATGCTAGTAGCGTTAATGAAATGTATATTTTTGTCAGTCATGAACCTTAAATAAATCTCTTTAACTTCGGACAGGTAAGGTTTGCTCCCGCTAAATAGAGCCTTAACCTTCCGTCATCCTTAATGGATGAGAGCAGATTTTAAATCCATTCTTCAGTTGGTATTTGCAACATCGTATTGAACCGCAATTAGCCCCAGCTTTCCACTAGTGCTAACTTTCTCAGACTTATCCAAAATCTACCAACTTAGTTGCAAACCATTACCCAAGGTAGAAAAGTAATTACAAGTATTTGACGACCTCCGTGGCGCAGTGCGTGCGCTATCGCATTATAAAAGTCGGAGGTCCTGGGTTCGATTCCCGGCTTGAGTCTGGTCTTGTGGGAGGCTTCGGCCGTGGCTAGTTACCACCCTACCGACAAAGACGTGTCGCCAAGCGATGTAGCGTTCCGGCACGATGTCGCGTAGAAACCAAGTAGGAGTGTGGGTTTACAATACCCCTAACAGGTTAGCCCGCTACCATCCTAGACCGCATCATCACTTACCATCAGGTGAGATTGCTGTCAAGGGCTAACTTGTAGTGTATATAAAAAAAAAAAGTAATTACAAGCGGTCCACCTTGACTTGGGCAAGTACAGAAGATAAGATTTTAATTATGTCCAATGAGCTATAATTGCTGAATTTATTAGTAAGTTAGTGTTCATGTTCGTGTCTATCAGAATTTTTGCTTCACGTAATATTGAAGATATATTTTCGCCTGCGTGGAATTTATGTTTTTTCCTTTGGTCTAAAACATTTCCCATTTTAATATGTGCCTGATAAACATCTGAATACCAGACTTTATAGCTTTAAAAACGGGAAAGAGCTATCCAAATTATAATAAACAAGATAGATCTTAAATAATTTTAAGTGGCATGTGAGATGGTGATTGCAATAAGAAAATTTACCTGGCTAAGTTTGGTGTGGGCTTCTTCTTAGACCGGGGCGCGTTTGGAACCCTTATAGTTTTAGTTTTAAGTATACGAATGTAGTTATCACAATTAAATCACTACTATGTAAATTATTATCGCGTCAAAAATGTCTTTTAAAGGAATATTTGAATAAAGTATATTCAAATTTGAAATTCAAACATCGTTTTCACACATAATTTACCTGCATGAAGATAATATTTGGGATACACTTTTATTTCACAATTTGGAAGAAGGCATATAATGCCGTTCCAAGATGAATCTTTGTAGAATATTTTACAGTTACATTATCACCAGCAACGTGATGCAATAGAACGGTTCCTCGTTGCCAACAGGTTACCTACGTCTAAAAAAAGCCGCAATGAATATGACAGATTGACACTGGGTAGCAACTGTTTAGATTATCAGGGTTGGGTTTTCGATGGAAAGTAACTTATTCCTATCTCAGGATAAAAGTTCGCCTCTTCAGGTGACTGTCAATAAAACTGTTGGTTATTTTTCTAATGGTTAATTATTTTAGGGGTGGCGGTACTTGGCGGCCGGCAGTGACCCCCACGGGCAGCCTGCCGCGGCCGGGCTCCAAGCCCCTCGGCTCAAGCCCTGTCGCTGTAACAAACACCTCCCTCAAGGCGACACCACAGCCGAACCGCGCTTTTGGCTCCGGACACAACAACGTTGCTAAACCTTTTGGTTACGTAAGTATCTATTTTCCTCCTTTTTCGCCTGCTTTTTTTAGTACAAGGTTTTTAACTTGACCTCTCTTAAGTCATAAGTAACTAAATTGATATAAAAAGAAATACGCAACCATCATCATTACGTTTCTAAGTACCTGCGGGATTCAGTGGAGAAATTTGCAAGTCAATAAATGCGTGCCGTAAAACTTTTCTAAAATACTATTGCCCACATACAATTAGAAACATGTTATTGTTTCTGATATTCTTATTCTTGAGCGAAGTGTTGCAAAAGTTGACAAGTTAGAAGTTACGACGCAGTTTCGAATAGGAGTTTTAATCAAAAATATCTGTGCAAGTCTTTCAAAGACTTCGGGAGTTCGAGAACAGGATCATTTGGCAGACTACATATTAACGTGATAACGCGTTCAATTTCGATATTATATGTCTAAGATCATATTGTCAATTCCAGATGAATGGCAGCGACAACGTAAAGAGCATTGTCAACAAGCAGTACAACACACCTGTCAACATGTATAGCGATAAAACCATCGCTGAGACGTTGTCCGCACAAACCGAGGTCTTGGCTGGAGGTGTTCTTGGGTATGGATAAAAACAACCTATTAGTGTAGAATACGCACATAAGTATTTCTTCGAGTACCAGGAATATAAATGCGACCTTGAGTACATTATGCAAAAGAAGAATTTAATAATGTTTGAACCTAGTTTCATCCAGGTTTCAACCAGATCAATTCAATAAAATAAAAAAATCTTTAGTTAACCTTTGGTTCTTGTGTTAGTTTGAATGCGGTAAAATACTTGTTTTATTAAGTTGCACATATATTTCATTTTAGTCTGGTTCTTAAGATATAAGTTGTACAATAATGATGTAACTATTTGTTTTTATGGTTTATCAGAGTTAACTTTAAGAAAAATGAGAAGACTTATGACTCGGAGAAGAGTGCTGTATTCAAGGTGCTACAAGAGGCAGAAAATGACCCAGAGCCAGGTATAACAATTTTTAAATTTTGTATACTAATGATGTATACTTATTATTTTACCCTCTCGCACCGTTACTTTTCATGGTCAAACTTTGATTACCAAATTAGCGAAAATCTCAATGGAAATAATTCTTCAATGGAAATTTTCTTTTGCTCAGTAAAACTTCATAGTCCAGAACCAAAAATTTAAAGTATATTCAGTGCTGGAAAATTCAGTTTGGTTATGACCAATAATTATCAATTCTAGGATTAGGTTTAATGGGCAAGCAATTTCAGTTTTGCTGCATGATGTTACACGTCCCCGTGTTTAAGCAAGTTAACATTTGACGACCTCCCTGGCGCGAGGGCCTGGGTTCGATTCCTGGCTCGAGTCTGGTCTGGTGGGAGGCTTCGGCCGTTAATAGTTACCACTCTACCGACAAAGACGTGTCGCCAAGCAATTAAGTGTTCGGGCACGATGTCGAGTAGAAATCAATCAGGCTATCCTGTTAGGGGGGTATGGATTTACCATACCCCCCTAACAGGATAGCCTGCTACCATCTTAGACTGCATCATCACTTACCATCCGGTGAGAATGCCGTCAAGGGCTAACTTGTAGAACTTGTAGTGGATAAAAAAAAACAAAAACCTTATTGATATTGGGTAGTGTCGGAAGTGTCGACGGGCGCGACTACGCCGGTTAGCGGCTTGCGGCACGTGACCGCGCCCGTCACCCGCCCCGACGCGCCCATCAACAACACTGGCGGCCTGCCGCCCGGACAGAACATTTGCGAGGAGTGCGAACGTCTCATTACGTAAGTCGGACGATCGACGCACATCGCCCGACGCGGTCGCAAAACGTTTTCTTTTCTCATACCACTCGAAAATAGGGCTGTCGTGCTAGCGTTGTTTTGGCTTTCTTTTTTGACAGATGCTTCGTTGTTTGTTTGATCATCACTCCGAATTCTAGGTTCGTTCATTTTTCTCATCTGTGACTAATCTGCGATTGCCAAGAAGAACTTCGATTAGGGTCCTTTCGTAAATAACCCTATGGTCCAATCTATTGGTATCTAATTACTAACAGTACGAGAGAATTTAGAAAAGGTTGAAAGAACAGCAGCCTGACCAGCGTACTATACAAGGTATACGTTTCTATGTGAAATAATAGTATTGGGATCGGCAGAACCGTCCTACTTTTTAACGCGGGCGAGCATGGCGCCGCCTGGGTCGGCAAGCGCGCGCCCCGTGCCTGCTCGCCTGACACCCGGGGCATCGCACCGCCCCAGCATCCCCGTGGGCAGCCACCGCGTGCTGGCGGACGGCCGCGTGGCGCTGGGCGCGCCCGCACCCGCGCCTGTCCCGCTAGCCGTCTCGCCGCCGCACCTCGCCGACACGCCCTATTGCTCCGAGTGTAACCGCTACATCGAGTAAGAGGCGTCTCTGAGAATGCCTGACGTGTTTGCGACCGTGTCGATATGTGCATTAGTTATATCGTAGTAGACGTGTAGTTATGTACTGTGTCTCCGTCGAGGTCCCTTCGTGCGCCGTGTAAATATCGACATCCCACTGAAAGGACCCGCGGCTTAACAATCTCGGTGCATACATCGGGTGTTGGATCCTGATGTCTGTGCCTCGCTATCAATTCACACCACTTAATATCACTCATCACTTCGATACGTTCACGAGTATACGCTACCCCGTAATATTTGTGTAACGTATTGCTCTCAGCATGTCCTTAGTACATCACCGCACTGTTAGAGGAAGCGCACTTTTATTTCGCAGAATGGTGCACGAACACATTTTTGGTAAGCATGAATGTTACTGTATAAAGAAGACACGTTGAAGTATTAATAATGTCGTAGTTTTAGAAAACATAACATGATATCGTTAAGTGATCAGATCTCATCTTTGCTACTTTACTTTGACCTTGAGCTACTTTTGAGACACTAAAATCGAATAAAGATATGTACAAACATAAAATAGGAAATTCAGGGTTGCTCTTTTGGAAGTCTATTAATCAGTAGCTCAAACTAAAAAGAAAAGTAGCTACTTTGTGATCAGGTAGATAGAAAGAAAAGGCAAACATGTAACCCCGAACATGACACAAATCATCTTTCATCTCCAAACAATATGTACATATATATAAATAAAACTACAGTCTTCCCATATTGAACCGAATGAACTCTTCACTCTAGTATCTACTCTACTTTGGCTCAGACAGTTCTGTATGACCTTTGTAGAGTACATCGATTATTACGGGTGTGATCAGGCGAAAATTTGGGAGACCCATGTAGGAAAAAATACGCCTTAAACATGGAAGATCATCCATAATTTTGATATATACCGAACGTAACGATTCATATCATATATTTTATGTCTTCCGTTTTCATTTGATAATTAAATTCAGAAAGAGATCAATCACACAGCTGTTAGGAGATTCCTGTAATTGTATTATAGGCCCAAAGCTGCATTATGTCAACAACTCAACCTAACCGTTACATAGGATTCTAATTTATTTATTTACAAATACAGTGGCGTGTTCGTGCGCATTAAGGACAAGAACCTTCACGTGGAGTGCTTCAAGTGCGCAACGTGCGGCTCATCGCTGAAGAACCAGGGTTACTACAACCTCAATGGAAAGCTGTACTGCGACATCCACGCCAAGCTAGTGGCGCGCCAGAACCCGCCCGCGCCAAACCTGGACCCCGTCACGGTGTCTCCGTACGTAAACATTGTCATTCCTTGTCAAATATTGTTAAAATTCAAATTCTACTCTTCTACCATATTTCTCAGATTGCCCCACGTTGCAGTTATGGATATTTTTAATATAAGCAGTGTTGGTTTTTTTTCGGACTGACTATTAACTGTGCTAACCAATAGGTTGCGACAGCGTAACCGGGCTGTTTGGCGAGCTTCGGAGATAAGCTCTGCCAGAAGAAATTTTGAGCCCTAGAACTCGACCTAGAAAGCTTTTGAGCTCGAAGAAACTAAGGGAACGTCTGCCTAAGAGCGCCTCCTGTGAGACCGAACCTCGGCTTAGGCGAGCGACGTTTGGGATAACGGGGGGGTTGGACGATATCAGTGTTGGCCCGTGTCATAGGATAAGTGCACGTATTTTGTGAATAAAGGAGCAATGAACGTAATTTATCTTTTTGTATTTTAGCGGTGGTCGTATACCCACAAACATTTACTCCACCCCTCTACCACCACTCTCTACCAACAACTACACGAATGGCTCCTCTTCAATGTTTAGCGTAAGTACCTGATTTATTGTTCTTTATTATTATATTAGTATGATTCTCCTACTATAGGTAGGCAGTCGATATTTCCATTATCAGTCAGTTAAAACGACGTCGTAACTACGAGGCACCCATTCTATTGTGCATAGATCTCTAAACTTAACTACATTTAATTTGAATATATCTCTAAAATAATTTTATCCTTTTCCTAGGAAAAGTGCTGTCTTTTTCACATTGTATCCCCTAGGGATATGTTATCCTTTTCCTAGGGATACAATGTGAAAAAACACTGCTTTTATATCTGCGAATTTAGTTTAGAGATTTCTGTACAAGCTCCATTCTATTCTGTTCGTATAGCCGTCAAGCAACTTGTCCGGGCCTAAGCCGTTTGGCTCGTCCATCGGGTCTGCGTACTCGCCCGCGTCGCTGTCGCCGCGCTCGGCGCCGCTGTCGCCCGCGCGCCCGCTCTTGGCGCCCGCGCCCGCTCCCGCTCCCGCTGCGCCGTCGCCCGCTATCCCAGCGCCAACCCCCTTTGCACCCAGTAAGCGAGTCACTTTTGCCATATAATACAAACACTATTCACACATCGTTGATAGACCATGCCGCGTAAGTAACATTCATTAATACCGCGTCTGTATGTTCGTTGATTGCTAATATTAACTGTTTTAGAACGAATCTCAATGACACTCTAATCTAAAACTAGTTTCTAAACACTTCAAAAACAGAAAAGCGTAAAGCTGAATTTTTATGTTAGTATCTTTAATCGCCGATTGATTTGGTTGCCAATATGGTTTCCAAATTTATTATTATAAATATTATCTTATCTATAATGACGACGACCAAACCGCGTAAAGAAAACTGTTATTAAAGTAGATTCCGATCATGACTACAACCGTTACGTGCACAGGTTAATTGGCGAAAAATGTGGGTATAAATGGTTGAAATACCAGTTGTTACAAAATTGTGCTGTTTAGTTTCATAGACAATTAAGTAGTTCTGTAGAACTTCAGTTCAATGAGATCATTTTACTTACGCGGTATTTATATTTTGCTGCGCGGCATGGAATTTTCAACGTCGATATACTATATCAATAGTAAACAAAATTATTAAATCTTTGTACTTTACCTTTTAAACGGTACTGGTAAACGACCATGAAAATTGTAATATGTTCCAATAAACAGGTTTCTACACGATTAAGCAAAATGCAGTAACAGTAAAAGTAAATATTTAACGTGGTCTGTCTTTTGTAAAAGAAAGAAGTAATGATTACACAAAGCAGCTTATAAAACAAATATTATATTTTCTATCTAATTATTACCTTTAATATTTGTATTTCATAGCGATTAAGATTTTAGCAAAAATGACGCAGCAATCATTTACCACTGTACCGAAATGAGCCAAAAAACTAATATTTGAATCACATTTTAGTGATTAATTTCGTTGAAATTGTTCCGTTATCAAAATTTTATGTTAGCAAATACGATACAGGGAAAATCTTTGAATAAAATTTTAAGTACAAATAAATTGTTATTTATTCAATCGATGATATATTCTAACGTGTTGTTCACACGATGTTTTGGTGTAGTCGTAATTTTTATATCAGTATATGTTATACTTACTTATGTAACTACATTTATATGTGTATTTAAGTTCTACTTTTTACATGCCGTTACCCATTTAAGCTTGGGTTACTTTACTTTTTAAAAAAACTTTGCCTCACAAGCAAAAGAACCGTTTGTTTTCGCTAATCATTTTCAAATCAACGAAAACAAAAAAAATGTTATATTTAACAAAAAAAAGCGATTCATTGACTTTTGACACATTATAAAAAACTACTAGATGATTTTGCTTAAATATCTTGGTTAGATAATGTTAGACTTAAAATCGAAACATTTACCCATCTCATTATTTAAACACATTATGTGTATATCTTCATTTTATGTACGAGTATGTTAATGCAAAAGTTACAACACATATCTGCATACATCTCCCTATATTACCCAACAATAGTAATAGTGTATATATTTATTTTCCCATTATCTCATCACGTGTTTAGTCAGTAAAGAGATATAAATAAATATGGTAGACAGTTTTTTGGCTCTCACTTGTTGACATTGTGGCCTAAATATAATTTTCGGTTGGCAAATGATCAATCACTTCGAAAATGCATGCGATACTTTTAATAGGTTCAGGTGGCTTAGCCAAATTTACAGTCAGTCAGTTTAAAGCAGCGATCGATTAAAGTCTTCGGCAAGGTAACCGTTTAATTATATCCTTATTTCTATTAATCAAATGTATTGTTCTGATCTTTAAATTTTCTTAATTATTTTGGTAGTTTTTTTTTCAATAACGTATGCTCGTACTTGCTTTAAATTCTTAGAACCATTTATTTAAGTAGCCAAATACTATTTAAATAAGTGGCATTATGAACAGCCGTCAAATTATAATACGTGGGTATTAATTGGCTAAAATTTAAATTATTAACATAAACGTTAGGTAACACATATATATTAAAATATAAATATATAAAAATAATAAAGGTACTGATTAAAAACAAAACCTAATTAGTTTGTTCTGTACTAATAATAATTCACGTTATAAATATTCAAACTTATTTAGTACCACTATTTATTTTTGACAGAGGCCCCAGTTTCCATTTTTAAAGGTAATCTATGAATAAGTGATAAATGAATTCATTAGCTAAGCTTTTAATTGCTACTGTCTTGTAAACATCGAGTAAGGTTATGCGCTAAATATGCAGCCAATGTCAGTCACAAGTTCACAAAATTTAACAAGTTTTCTGGGCACTATGTATCAATAGAATACTGAGAAATTAATTTGCTTTTGTATAATTCGATTCTATTATTTACTTTGCTCTTGCTTAAAGATATTTCTATTTTCGATAGCTTTTTTGTATAGTCATATATATTTTGAAGTTACTAATACAAACTTTCATCTATTTTCTCTCCCATCATTCACACCTTCTCTACTAATCTTAATGCTAACAGACAAAAATAAAAAAAGCATTGTGTGGCCCCCACCGTTTCCTCCAGAAGATGAACCTCTGAATGAGAATAATTCTTATATTGAAACAAAACCTTGCAACGATTATCAAGAATCACAAATAGTGACACAGAAAAGTAATCTAAATTCCCATAGTAAATCTTCAGAACTTAATAGTTCTTCATCTCAACAAAATTCAGAATACTCTACTACAACTACGTACGAAGCGGCTAATACTTCAACAACATCTTCTAAATCAGAATCTTTAGTACAAAGTCAGCAATCTCAATCAATAAAAGAGTTTTCTACTTCTACTGTTCAATCATTTTCTCAAGCGGCATCAACAAATGAAAGCCAAAGTTTTTCCATATATCAAACACAGGAAGCCTCTGAACTAGATAATAACAAGCTTCTGTGCAAAAATAATACTCCTGGAAAGTTCATAAAGCCTGAAATTGAAAATCAAGTTTTAACTCCTAGCGAAAATATAACTGAGGCGAATATCAAAGAAGTTAATTCCGAAATAAAAGAAAACTGCAAAGAAATAATTAACACAGAGTCCAAATTTATAGCTAGTTCTGAAGTATCTAATCTTAAAAACCTAGAAAACAAAACTATATCGCAGGGTAACTATATCGTCAATCTAAGTGAAGAAAATACCTCACAGAAACAACATGAAATTTTGGGTTTAACAGAGTCAAATGTAAAATCATTTATAGACTCACAAAGCGATACACATCTTCCCATATCAATTCAAATAGATACACAAAGTGATATGGCGTTAAAACAACCACACATGTTCAAGCATGAACCGAAATCGGTTCCTTTACCCTTTAGTAACCGTAATACTAAGCAGCCTTCGTCATCAAATACCTTTCAAACTAAACAAGATTTGAAGAGCAACGCGAAAACTGCCACCAAAGACAAAACTTCTGCATCGAGCCAAATGAAAAATTCAGATATTGTAAGGGGATCATTAGCTGAAGCCCTCACAATAGCCCCTGATCGACCATATAGTCCTTTCGCTTTCAATATTCCTAATCAGGATCTTTCATCGTCTACAACGGGTCAATTTCAACCTATATCAACCGAAAATGTCTTTCCACCTGCAACCCAGACAAGCAGTGATATAACTATGAAACAATTTAGTCCAAAATCTGGGGAACTGTCAAATTTGCAAAAAACGGGACTACAGTCTTCATCTGAACTATCAGCATTTAAACCAGTTAGCAAACAAACATTTCCTCCACCACCACCATCAGAATTTTCTGCTTTTTCTGATAGCTCTCAAATCAATAGTGGACAAAATCAATTTTCCCAAATTCAACAAGAATCCTTATCTTCACAATCTAAATTTTCTCAAAATTTAGCTGTTTCTAGTAACAGTGCAACCAGCATGCAAGGGTTTTCGACAATAAAAACTGAAGACAGCTATTCGCAAAAATCAAACAAACAAGAATCATCATCATTCGCAATGACAAAATCTTTTTACAAGCCTGAAATGATTCTACCAAATCAAGAAAATATGGAACAACAGTTGCCATTAAGTAGTGGATTTGCAGCTATGCAACAACCACCTGTTGCTCCCATACCAGTAAATTCTCAAAAACGTCAAAATATCCCTGAGCAAAACAAATTTATAAATAAAGTTCCCCCCAGTTCAATGACCTTTCAGCCTGTTATGGATGAAAATATGCAAAGAATTTCACCAGTGTCCAGCCGTCCTACAACTCCAAGTTTAATCAATAAACCTGCACCCATTATTCCTCCCTATCAAATGAATTTAGTTACTATGGAACACTCGGCTCCTGAAAGTCATACGTACTCACCAGCAAGAGAAGAAACTGGCCAATCAAAGGGAACATGTCGTTCTGGGGAACCATCTAATCCATTAAAAGCACAAGCTCCTCGAATAAGAGAGTTTCAATATTCTAATGTAAATCAAGACTACATTAATAAAAATGAAATTCAAAACCAACCTCCAATTTTAAGAGAACAAAAAGAATCAAACGTTGCTTATCAAAGTGAGTCTTACAACAAGGGCGACATGAAAATTAAACAAGACACTATGTTAAATCAAAACTTTGGTCAGAGGCAATTAGAGTCTCAGAACTTCTCTGAATATGGTGATACAACTGTACAAACTACGAGAAAAACTTACGAAGAATTTGAGAGTGCACAATCCGCTAAATTAATTGAAATACAGAAAGGTGGTTCGCAATCTTCTGGTTCATACCAACAAGTTCAACCCTCGTCTAATATTTCCATACAACAAGTATTTCCTCCTACCGTCTCAAATTTGGCACCATCCCAACAGAATGTGTCTTTTAATACTACTAATGAAAATGTTGTCACTACTAGTAAACAAGCTCAATTTTATCAACCGATTCCTTTGATATCTGGTGCTAACCAAGGTCCAGTGTGTGATCCTACCCCATCAACAGGTTCCAGTGTAGGAGCTGCCACTCGCGGCAAAACCTTTGGTGTTTCATCAGCCCCTAAACGTGGAAGGGGAGTTTTAAACAAAGCTGCTTTACCTGGATCACGTGTTCCCCTTTGCGGCTCTTGCAATGGCAATATTAGGTGACTTTATTAAATAGGAATGTAGTTGTTGTGTTGCGTGATGCATGGTACTTTAGTCAGTCAAGTAGGTGATGTCGTTTGTAATTAGGGTGTGTTACTGTGTTAGTCTTATTGTTTTGCATATATTTTTAACAAGTGTTTTTTTTTTATTGAACTAATACTATTACAACATTTCTAACATGATTGTTTATTTTGCTGTTTTGTCTTTCTAACAGTTATCGAAACACAAACCATGTCCAGCCCACATAAGACAGAATTCAAAAGCCCTGCGGAAGAACGACTTATAAGGAAGATGGCAAAAATGGCTCTTAATGGCTACGAAATAGGGATTCAAAGAAAAATTAAACCAGCAGATCACATTCAATCAATGGCCGACAAAATTCAAGACACCGTTGTGACTAAGCATCCACTAAATTCCGATAGTGTGGGTTCTGGCGAAAATAGTCGTGAGAGTACCCTTAAACGACCTTTAAATAAAAATTTTGAAAAAGGTTTCAAATCTTTAGACAACAGTTTGTTGAATACAGGTAATAAAAGTCACCTCCCTGGCAATGATTTTGTCAGTTGCGGTAACACACACACGCCAATACCGCCACCTCTGCCTACTACTCCTGTGCCAACATTTCAAGCCCATAGCACTCCTATAACCAATATTTTGAATAATATTGCAACAAAGCGCCACAGTCCAGACTTGAATCTAAAATTAAATAATACCATGAACAAGCATGAGACACAGTCGTTCCAGTCGAACAATGAAAAATTTCATAACGGTGGATATTCCAGTAGTGAAGACTCCAGTAAAGAAAAATCAGAGTACACTTTCAGCGCATTAAAGAAAAATGGGCCTGAAAAAGTATCTCTTTTTAATGAGAACAATATTTCGTTACAAGACGTTAATAAATTCGACTCAAAATCTGAAATGAATTCATCTAATACATTAAGTAAAAGAAAATTGTTTGAAAGAAATGACGGAATGAATGAGTCCAGTTTTTCAGAAAACAATTTTAAAATGTTTGATAAAATTAATAATAGCGCTTCTGAAAAAGATAATGCGTCAAAGAATAATAGTAAAGAAAATTCTATAGAAGATATCAAAAATACATTGTTTCAAGAAGAACCCACTAAAAAGTTACCTAATAGTTTGTGTGATAATACATTATACACTTACAAGTCCGGTAAATGTAATGGTTTCGATGGAGGTATTACAAATAACAAAAATGAGAATATTTTACCAAACCACGGTGAAAATATGAACCAAACCGGTAATTTAAAATACGAGACAGATACTAAAGACAATTCAGATGAAATTGTAGTCAGACGTAGAGAAAAGAAAAACATTAGGAATGATGACGGCAGAAGAGATTCTCATATTATTGCAAGACCTCTCAGTACAATGACTTCAGTTGATGTCGCTGATGGACAATATCCTGTATGTCATGTATGTGACAAAGCTATAACCAGGTAAAATAAAATCAGTAACTTCCTTCAACATTCAATTTACAAGAGTAAGATAAGTTATGTATGATAAGCATGTGCGTGTTGCTTTGTTTTAAAACAATAACGTTTTAGTTTTTTTTTAAATCATAAAACCATTGAGTAATAATGTACTGCGTAAAAAGCAGTTACACCGATCGAAATCCACTCGTATTTATTATGTAATATCTAAAGATAATACTATCATCAGTGATCCGCGCAGACTTAAACTAGAAAAAAAAACTAGTCGAGTACACAAGTACATGTCTTGGCATAACAGGCTCATGTTGTCTACTTGAAGCCAAGTCGACCGCAAAATATCGCGGCGTAACGACGCCGTCTCTACTCTTGAGTATTATTATGCACGTGATAGGTGAATACACTACATATAAAATACTAAGAGATTTTTTTAATTTAGGGGGCCGTTCATTACTGCGTTGGGGCGAATTTGGTGCCCTGAGCATTTCATCTGCGTGAACGCAACTTGCAGACGTCAATTGCAAGACATTGGATTTGTGGAAGAAAATGGACAACTTTATTGCGAGTATTGCTTTGAGCAATACATCGCTCCTGCGTGTGACAAGTGCCATGCTAAGATTAAAGGAGTAAGTGATAGTCACATTCGCAAATCGCTGTTATAACTCAATGTAATATTATATGTGGAAAATTATTAAATTTACGTATCAATTTCAGGATTGCTTAAACGCTATAGGCAAACACTTCCACCCAGAATGTTTCAGCTGTGTTTACTGTGGGAAATTATTTGGGAACAATCCGTTCTTTTTAGAGGATGGATTGCCATACTGTGAAGCAGGTAATTTTTTATTTACAATATACTGGCAGACATATGAAGCGGTAGTAATAAATCAAATCAAATCAATATAGCTTTATTCGTGTAAACCTGTTACAGGCATCTATGAAGCGTACCTACTATAATACATTAATCATTATTTTAATTTATGATGGTGACAACTACATTCGCCATTTTAAAACTAAAGTTAAGAGGGTTCCATCGCAACCAGGTCTAAGAAACCCACAATAAACTTAGCCGGGTTTTGTTTTGTTGTCACCATAAATACTCTTGACACCATTTTACATAGTCAATAATAAATTATAATTATGTAAGAAGGAAGCAATTCAGACCCAAGCTTTTTATCGTTTATATTATTCCTTAATATAATTATATGATTTTTCTATAAGACTACCTTTTATGAAAATTAAACTTATTGAGCCATCTCCTTCAATAGATAATGTGTTATAAAATAACATATTTTCGAGAAAAGCAGATATAAATAATATAATAAAACAGGTAGGTACAATGTATAAACCTAAGACTAATCTGCAATTTGCGTTAGTAGGCGGCCGATTTTTTACATATTAAAAAAAATGCGTAATACAGCCAATGAAGATGTTTCCGAGGAATTGATTGCAGTTATGTAGAAATAATAAATAAACAATATTAAATATTTAAAACGATCCCATCGCATACTTTTTCTTTTTTATTCAGCACAAGTTAGCCCTTGACTGCATCTCACCTGATGGCAAGTGATGATGCAGTCTAAGATGGTAGCGGGCTAACCTGTTAGGGGTATGTAAACTCATACTCCTAATTGGTTTCTACACGACATCGTGCCGGAACGCTAAATCGCTTAGCGACACGTCTTTGTCGGTAGGGTGGTAACTAGCCACGGCCGAAGCCTCCCACCAGACCAAACTCGAGCCGGGAATCGAACCCAGGACCTCCAACTTTAAAATGCAACAGCGCACGCGCTGCGCCACGGAGGTCGTCAAAAATAAACGTACATACTAAATATGATAAGAATGACTTCGAACAATTTTTTTTTCAGATTGGAACGAGCTATTCACAACAAAATGTTTCGCATGCGGGTTCCCCGTGGAGGCGGGCGACAGGTGGGTCGAGGCGCTCAACAATAACTACCACAGTCAGTGCTTCAACTGCACGGTGCGTATGATGCGACTTGCGAGCCTTAACTAAACACATACCGAGATATTCCCTTGGGTTAGGTTCAGAATGTCGCGCGTATAGAGAGATTCATAATACACCAAATAGCTATACAATGACTTTTATGAACTACGATTTTATAAACGATTATAATTAATTATAATACACTTGTTAACTTTTCAGTTTCCATTTTAAAAAATACGTATATATTTACAAAAATCGCCAACCGTATTGGTGTAGAGATAACCGTAAATAGTTGACATATTTAACGTAAAGTGTGTGTGTATATACGGTGTGTGTATATACGGTGTGTGTATATACGGTGTGTGTATATATGGTGTGTGAATTATTCGCTATATTATATTATCTGGCAACTTAATCTGTTGCCTTTATTTTAATTCGTGACCTAGTGAATTGTCTATGGTTATCATCGCGAATTTTTTACAAAAACAAAATTGTATGGCTATTTCTTGAATAAAAGATTAAGGAAACTTATGGAAAGAGATTTTCGTTATATGAACACTGAATTATAAACGAAATTATATGAATTCCCTGTAATCACAATTAAACGAAGATTTGGTAACTCTATACTCGCAGTTAATGAACGTTGTACTTTCTTTACCTAACCTTAGTACACCTTACATAATTAAATGGATAAAATATTTAAATTAGTATCAATCTATAAATCTATAATCTGTTCTTAAAATCAAACATAAAATAGTCAAAACAGAGAAACAGATTTTAATATCACACATTGTTATTTACATTATAAACAAAAAGCACCGATAAATTCACTTCGTGTCCCTAACGTCCAAATGAACATTTTCATTCATTACATATTTTGTAATATTTTCAGTTACACAGATTCACATTTAGAAATTATTAAAAAAAAATTCAATAAGTAAGCAATCGCAGTCAGAGCTCGTCATACGCCGCCATATTGTGTTTCCCAAATTAACATGTGTGTGTTCCAATGTGTGTTCAACATATAAATATACTTAATAACTATTGTATAAATTGTATATCGTTTTGTTAATCACCCACCTCCCAGCAATTTCGGGAAGGCAATTTTTTAGTAGATTAGAAATATAGCAATATTAGTAGAAATAGACATGCTTGTTTTTTGTTAAAATGATTACAAACCACTTTTACAATTGTTTTGGCTATTTTATGTATTGTGTAAAATTAGTGATATTTGTACTTATCTATATCTATTGTTTTCATAAGTATCAATTTGCTAGTCATTTGATCTTGCACTCGAATAGTAGATACAATTATAATGTCACTGAATAGTGCAATTTACTTATTTATTTAGAAAGCAAATACTTTTACATACCTACAACTTTGTCAACCAGATGACTAACAAAAAACCCCTGTAATTTATGACTCTATTATACTGTACGAAACATATCACAATATTCATGTACCTAATTTAAGCTCTCAGATTTCTATAACCCAAATATATAAGGCAAAGTGTAGGTACCGACAAAGACGTCAAGCGATGTAGCGTTCCGGCACGATGTCGCGTAGAAACCAATCAAGAATGTGGGTTTACCATATTCCTAACAGGTTAGCCCGCTGCCATCCTAGACAGCTCTCACTTACCACCAGATGAGACAGCCGTCAAGGACTAACTTGCAGTGTATAAAAAAAGATACTTAAAAATTATGGTATATGGCGGAATCTGAGAGGTTAACATCATGAGTAACTAATATCTTTAGTAAATGTCTTCTAGTGAGGTATTTCATAAACTACGAAGTATATAATACAAATTCTTGACTGTTATAGGTGTGCAAAAAGAACCTCGAAGGACAGAGTTTCTTCGCCAAGGGAGGACGACCTTTCTGCAAGATACACGCCCGCTAAATCTCCTCAGCCATTAATTTACAATTCTGACACTGTTTACTCGACGACTACTTTCCGTCCTGTCTCTATCTCTCCGTTCTCTATTCCAGCGTCTGATACTCCTACACCACAGCGCACTAGGAAATTAGAAACGCCACTCCACTTTGATGGAGGGCTGTTTTCTGATATAAGGAGTACAGACGGCAAGTTGCTTAGCAAGGTAACCGTAGATCGCGTACACAGCTCGACACGTCATGAAGTCACCGACGACCCTTACGTTTCAGAAACCATCGATACACACGGTAACAAAGACTACATCGACGACATAGTCAAAACTGAGACTATAACAAATGAAGATGTCATTAAAGTTAAGTTTACACCCGTACCCTTCGAATTTGACTCTGTACTGCAAAGGCCAAGACCATTCACTCCAGTCACATATTTAAAAAACGATTTTGAAGACTTGCAGAGTTACAAAATAGTTAACTCTTTGTTTAAAGATAAGTTCTTGAGCCCGAATGATTCGAGGGACAAATATAAATGTACCGAAAGTGTAACAGAAAGTGCGGTGATAAGAGAGCATAGTCCTCTGGCAAACTTTATCATTTCAGAGCATTTAACTAAAATAGATGGTTACTTGCAAGAAAGTTTAAACTTGTGTTCAGAATCTCAAGAGTATAAAACTGTACCAGTGCTTAAACCATCAGAGGTCGAGATGCCAAGGGCAACTCAGGAAATAAAGGAGACCAAATACGATGATATTGGTATAAGCAACATACAAAATTATGATAATAGTTTTGACAGTTACCACAAAAAGGAGGATACTAAACATATTAATAATAATAATCGCGAGAGAGACAGAGAGTCGGAAAACAATACAAAGTTAAGCAGTGTCCAAACAAAACATCCGGGAGTACTAAGCGCTATTTATAATATGCCGATGCATTATCATGCAGCAGTACTCTGTTTCTTATTAATTGTATATAACTTTGTCTATCAATATATTAAGCAAAATTGTCACGGTCAAAATCAAACTATAAGCTAAATAGAATGAGAAAACGAAAACATTTTGTCTAAAGATTGTATTGTATAAACTAGTCAAGGAAACTCTGTTTCAAATGATTGTTGAAACTTGTTTTATTTTCCTAAACATACATGCTAAAAAGAAAACTGTAAATAATGAAAGGTAACAAAGCCATTTGTTGTTTTTTTATAATTCTTTTATTAAGTTAGTACACTCTAATAATTTGGTGCTTCTCATTACCATAAAAATGCTCGCAACGATGTGATAATTCACTTCTCTAATTTTCTAATAATTTTAAGGCTTTGTATACAGCTTCCGGAATGTTTCAGTAAACTATCACTAACATTAACATTTAACAGTAGACATAAATTAATACTTCAACTAGTTAGAAACTATGGTTGAAAGAAATTAATTGGTGCACCAACTTTTATTGTACTTTGTCGTAAGATTGCCATCTAGATATAAATAGATACTGAATACAATTTTATAATATTATGTCAAAAACATTTAAATAAGTCATTATTATTGATTTATATATTTTTATACCAATATAGGTAATATATATTGCAGAAGATACATATTTAAACAAAAACATAATCATGTGGAAAATTTATAATCGTAATTTAAAATATTATTTATTTAGAATTTAAACAATGCAATCAGTAATTTTCATAAGAACTATTATGTAAGCTTAATAAAGTATTTTATCTTAATGTGTTGTTTTATTAAAAATCATAAACCCATAAGATACCTACAAATGGAATTAATAATAAAGAAATATATGTAGTTATGCAATATTTTAAGTAGGCCTAGCCTAGCGTCACAGGCTCTTTTGAAAGGTCTAGTCTGTCTGTTAGATGTAATTGTGCTACTGATTAAGATAACAAGTTTTATCATACATGAAGATGTAACTAAATCGCTTGTGTCAATTTTGTATTGACATTTAGCAATTCATGAACTTCATTTGTAGGTACCTATAGAAGTACCTTCTATGTATATATCTATACTAATAATTGCAAGACAAAAAGTTTGATTGTAATCAATTACCTCTGAACTGTGTAAACCATTTTATATACATTTTTTCATTAGTAGAGCAGCTACTCAATATTGAAGTAAAATGAGCTATGTTTCAATTTACCTGAGCAAAGCTGGATGGTTAAGCTAGTCTTATTTTATACAAGTTACTATAATAATGCGAAAATTTAGATGGATGTTTGTTATTCCATCACACAAATGGCTAAATGGATCTGGATCACATTTTGCACATACATACTCATATATTGTAGTCTGTAGTATCTCCATTGCCTTGTTCCGTAAGGAAAGTTAAATCAATAGTGGAAAAATGGCTTGCTTCATTAAACTACAAGGAAACGGAGGAGCTTTTCTTGCATTTAACATAAGGGTGTCACTGTTTGATACATCTTATTGCGATATATATAAATATTTTTTGGCAACAAAAAATGTAGTTAAGCAACCAAGGGTCAGTATTGTATTATCTTGTTAAAGCAAATAAGGTAGCCATGAGATAGGATTACCTAGTGTGGGTACCATCGGCATATGTAAAACTGTCTTTTTGGTGAAATAAATATTTTTTAATTTTTTTTTTTCCTATTTATATGTATCATAAGTACTGTTGTAAACAAATAATCAAATCCTACCGTCCCTGTTAAGACATTAAAACTATTGAAGTGGACAACAGGATTGGGTCCTATATGGATGGATAGTTTTTTTTAAATGGTAAATGGGATATGAAGAAAATTATTAAAAATTCATCCCATTTTTGCTCATTGTACATCATTTTACCAGGATCCATTACTTTAGGGCTGAACTTTTAATGCGTTTGTAATTGACTCATATTCAATTCATTGTTGTGATTTGTAAAATAAAAGGAGGAGAGTTTAGCTAAAAATGTTCAAAGCAAGAATTTAGCTTGCTCCCTTCTACCTGTTTCAGAAATACCTTATTTCATAAAGCTGTAATTTTATTAATAAAGTCATGGTATAAAAATTACTGTAATCATTTGAGCAGTTTCAGAGTTATAAACAAACCAACCTTTCCTCTTTATAATATTAGTATTATACAAATGATATTGAGATGAGAGGCCACAGGCAATGTGTTATTGGGCAATGAGAATAAGGCAAAATGATAGACAGTTCCGATTCAACTTCTTGGAATTAAGTACATTTGTTATTACAATTTTTTTTAAATTAATGTGACATCAAATATTTTAATTAAATATAATTAAAAAATCACATTCTCTATATTTTACTGTGTTCATTTCTTGCACAAAACAACATTTACCAAGAAATTTCTTTACAAAAATCATATCTTTCTACTGGATTTGATTTTATGATGAAGGATTTGAATAAAATTATTAATAACTGGTTTTCTATCTTCATTAGCAGGGACAGGCTTTAAATGACATTATTAATACATCAACACATTGCCCCAATTGAATGTCCTCATTCAAATGGAGAGTGGGACTTGAATAAAATCATTTAAAATCAATCCCATTACCCATCTTACATTGTGTTGGGTTGAATTCTAAGAATAAAAATTGTTGCATTATGTGTCATTACAAGGAAGCCAAATTATTTGTAATTTTTAAGTGTGTAAATTCAACAAAGGTTACAAATAAGGAGACTGCAGTGATTTGATACATTAAGTCATATATTATTTCCAAAAAATCTCAATTCTACACTATATACTATATATACACAGAGAATGTACCACTTTGTGGTATATTATTTAACTGATGATTACAAAATTAGTTCAAAAAAAACATCAAACCTCATTTTTAACTAGCTATCTTCTTTATTATTTAATATAAGTTCATATTTAAATAGTAAATCAAGTTTTTTCTTCCTCTAAAGGTGAGGATATTATACTCTTTGTTTCATTACCACCAAATAAGAATGTTGAAATTCTGCAAAAAAGTATAATACTGTAAGTTAATATGATTAATTTACCTCCCAGATTTTAGCGGCTATTCAATAACAATATCAGCTATCATAATTATATAGCTTATTTTATAGTCTTCTATAAAAAACTACCTAAGATTCTCACTTCTTAAAAATTGATAAGCCTCATGTAAGAAATAAACAGCTTGCGAACGACCTTAGCTGATCTATCAAAGGTGCGTACCTTTTCCACTCAATACCCACGCCAATAAATGTAAAAGTTAAAAATCCGTGCCATAAAACAGTTATTGAAGCCTCTGGTTGTCTCTTGTGGCCAAAATTCTTGAAACCTCTCGAACTAACCGGCACTAAATTCTTGATCATACTAAAATTGAGCATTTTGATAAAAATTATCACACAAACTAAACAAATTACATTCTTTTTGGAATTTTTAATGACATCTTGTTAATGTTATAATAATATATTTCATGGCCCTGGATTCCAGTCTTTTGCAGCCTTATTGACAACTCTTTTTTCCAACACTGACTACAAAGAATAATCGTATACTAGCAACACCCAAAGATATAATAAGCCTTACAAAAATGTTCATATCACATGTTTGAAAAACCTCTTTAAAAATGAGTACCTAAGAATTATTTATAGTTTGTAATATTTGTTATTTATCATCAGTACCAACCCGTTCGGGAATTTTAAAAAGTATTATTTTCCCGTCTAGAAGATTAAATTTAAGACGGATTTATAGTGTAAACTTTAGATCCATCTTAAATTTACTCTTGCTTCACTTATTTGAAGTTAGTATTAAAGCGAAACAGATTAAGGCTGTGGTCCGGCGAGAAAACGACTAACGGCAACTTTTTCTGTCAAAAAACGCACAATTAATGTACCTACATTCAGTGTAATCTATTGAGCTGCATATATTAAAAATTGCTCTCTGACTGTTCACACTGCCGGCGACGACTCGTTCTACTAGCTTCCAAAAAAAACTCGCTGGCTTGATCATTTTTAAAACCCCTCCCAGTGTCTTGGAACTAAAATTGCTTTTAAACACGTGTATCGTGCGCGCAGGTTTGCACAGGACTGAGGACTGAGTAACAGTTAATAGTGTATTATCTATGGGACAGAGCAACCGCGGGCGAATGGCGCTAGTAATCACTCGTCACACTTGTGCACTCGCTTATAGCCCGGCGACAAAACTATCTCTAAATTTTTTTGTGGACCTCCGTGGCGCAGCGCGTGCGCTGTTGCATTTTAAATTTGGAGGTCCTGGGTTCGATTCTAGTCTGATGGGAGGCTTCGGCCGTGGCTAGTTACCAAACTACCGACAAAGACGTGTCGTCAAGCGATTTAGCGTTCCGGCACGATGTCGTGTAGAAACCAATTAGAAGTTTACCATACCACTTTAGAATTTACCACTAACAGGTTAGCCCGCTACCAGCTTAGACCGCATCATCGCTTACCATCAGGTGAGATGCAGTCAAGGGCTAACTTGTGGTGAATAAAAAAAACTACACACTCGCTTTCTGCTAATCGCAAACTCGTTTATAATTTCTAGTTCTACTCTTTTCTCGTTCATCGTCGGTGGTCGGAACAGTGCCTTAGGTGGAAGAAATGTAAACTCATACCAACAAGTCGGCCTTAGATCTCACCCACACCTAGATTTTTATTGTTTGACTTTACTCTTTTGGAATACTTCATGTCATCTACATTCTTTATACTAAAAACAAGAACTTCGGACATTTCCTTCATGCTATGACTGGGACAGCGCCGTGAAAATTTAAACAAATAACACAGTTGATCCCATGGATTACAGGGAAACCTTTAAAAAATAATAAAACTCCTGATATTACCTATACAAATTTATTCTATGGATAACAATACTAATTAAACGATATTGGCATAGAAAAAACAATCTAAGCTGCGGATTCTCTGGTTTAGTTAATAGGCAAACAAATAATGTATTTAAAAAAGAATTTTAATTAAAACACATCTTTTATAGTTTAGAGGCGGTCTTATCATAACCTTACGTCTAGGTTTTGTATCTTAAATATCTAGCATTCTTATTTATACGAAACCGGCTATGTACAAAATACGATAACATACTAGTTATGTTGTGTTAAATGCAAACTATTATTTACATTCTACTTTGAAGTAAAGTTACACACTGGTCAATTTAAAGATATTAATGTAATAAAAATAAAACTTATTATTTTTTCCTCCAGTACTATTTTTCATATATAAAAATATAGATAGTATTTTTGCCTTTCTTGTATTAATGTCAAAATGTTATATCATAATGCTAAAAGATAACAAAAATAGCAATCAATAATTAAAACGTCTATTGTAATACATTTTTACTGTTAAATGTCAATCACCAAGCCTAGTCAATTATTTTTAGATATTTTATCTATGATACATACGTTATACCATTATAGCAATAGCACTTTATAATCTGTATGTACCTACCTAATCTGTATAGTACAAGTTAACATTTATCCGAATTTAATAATGATAGTAAAGAAAAATTTAATGACTCCTAACCGAAACTGTTAATCTTCAAATTTGATGGAATGGACAGTTGTGTCGATGGCACCACCGCGATATGAACCTCGTTTTTTCTTAGTTTTCTCATGCTTGAACGACTTTCCACGCGTGTGTTTCAAGTCTAGGTTGGCGCGTTCACCCCACGATCCGCGAGCTCCACCCTTTGGAGAAAAATAATACAATTAATTTCCAACAACCTAGTCATACACAGAAAATTTAATAATGCTCTCTTACGCTTTACTCACTAATTAAGCTATTTAAATACAAAATATGTTAAGTGAATTCTTGTTTATAAATAACCAATGTATAAAAATATGTAATCAAAATTTAATTAAAAGGGTTTTTTTTTGATAATAAATCAACAAAATTGAAATTCTTAATTTTAAAGTTAGTTTTTTGGCCCACTTCAAATAAGGAATTTTCTGTTAATAAGGTACTTTAACATTGACTAACAATTTAAGACACCACTAATTCCTTAAGGCACCCTACTAAAATATTCAAGTAGTATAGTTCCGGGGAACTGAAACTAGAACATGTGATGCCACAATTGTTTTTGTTTGATAATGTTGTTTCGAATTTTTGATATTCTTATTTAGATTGCAGAGATCGAGAGTGAGCAAATCATAAACAAGACTAATAATTACGATTCTCTGACTTTTACTCCAATAAAATACTAGCTAATTATTTGTTATTAATTTAAGATTGGACCTTGCAACTTTTCGCATATCATTGAACATATTGTCCTCACCTTTAATCGAACACGATCTTTTTATTTTGAGAATTGTCTCCTCCGTCAAAACTTTTCCTATCATTGAATCCTCCCTTGTTAAACCCTCCTCTGTCGCCACCCCACGAGTGTCGGTCGCCACGTCCACCCCTGTCTCCACCGCGCCCTCTGCCTCCTCGGTCGCCCCCACGACCTCCCCTATCGAACCCGCCTCTGCCCCCACGTCTGTCGAAGCCACCGCGTCCTCCTCTGTCGTTAAAGCCTCCGCGTCCTCCTCTGTCATTAAATCCACCACGACCTCTAAAGCCCCCTCCCCGTCCCCCTCTATCGTTAAAGCCCCCACGTCCGCGATTGAAGCCCCCGCGATTGTAACCCCCGCGCCCCCCCCTGTCTTGCCACCCACCGGAACTGTTGCCCTGATTGCCTTCATCATCTTCGCCCTCTTCGTTTTCACCCTCCTGATGGAGAGAGATCATTTAAAACACCAAGACAACCCTGTGTATCTACCGTGCGACGTAAAAGTAAATGCCCGAAACTATTAAGCCGAGACGAATCCCAAACATAAAAAATCGCTTCGTCGATTGGGGATTACATGGAGTTGTCTTGGCTTTTTGAATTTTGGGGCATTTACCTTAGCTTCAAATGAATTGTCCTTAAGTCTAGGGTCCACTTCAATCTTTTCACTTAGGACTCTCCGGAAGGGAGTCGGTTTACTGTTCTCTTCAACAGTTTTTTCATTGGGTGTAGAAACTACATTGGTTCCCTAGAAGCATGTGAATAACATACAAAGTGAGTATGTTTAATGATGGAACGATTTTTCATTACATTACCTAGCAATGACACCTGCCTGGTGGAAAAATTTAACTTTAAACTTTAGCTTTAGTTAAATTTTAGCTTGTATTTGATGAAAAAGTGAAAGGGAAACAGTTCCTATAAAAAGTGAACATAGTAATATAGTACAGTAGATTACAACATTCAAGCTTCTGCACAGTTGAGATTCTGTTTTCGCTTTGAAGTAATAGTGCAATCTTAAAATTATATTAAAATATAAATTGCATCTAGTATGTAAAATGAGTGTTAAATAATATGGCTGCTTCACCTCGAGCTACAACCTAGCGTGACATAATTTTTTGTCAAAATTAAAGGTTTATTTATATATTTATAAAATATTGAAAATACCTTAACAAAGTTGCTATATGGCTTTTTGGGTGCTGATGGGCCATCTCCATCTGATGCTTTCCTTTTCTTGCCACTTTGGAAACCATTTTGCATATGCTGCAATAAATCAAAGCTATTAATCAATACAATCAAATTAAAATCAGGTTTGAATAAAACTTTCCTTACTCTCAAACAAAATGCTTTAGTAGTTGAAAGGGGAAAGTTTTTTTTTCAACAAATGGAAACATATTTATACCTGGTTGGCTTCCTTTTTTTGGACTTTTGTAGGAGGTTTTTCATCACTATCATCCTCTGAATCAGCTGGTTTTTTAGTAGTTGGTTTAGTTTTAGTATCATCATCGCTACTGTCGTCACTGTCTTCAGAAGATTCCTTTTTGGATGGCTTAGCATTTGACTTAATTTGAGGCTTTTTAGGTTCCTCATCTCCACTACTTTCATCTTCAGATGAAGACTGTTTCTTTGCAGCTGGCTTCACTGCTGCTGGTTTAGCAAGCTGTTTCTGTGTTGATTTATTTTTGTCATCATCACTACTATCATCACTATCTTCAGATGAAGTTTCTGGTTTTTTATTTACTTTACCTACAGGTTTTACTGCAGGAGCTTGAAGTTTGGGTATAACTTTAGGTTTTTCATCATCACTGCTATCCTCATCAGATGAAGAGTCCTGTTTTTTGGCAGCAGGAATCTTGGAGGTTTTTGCAGGGGTTGACTGGGGCTTTGTTGCAGGCTTTTGAGGAGTCTTTGGCTTTTCGTCTTCTGTGTCATCACTGTCATCAGACGAATCTTTAGCTTTGGGCTTAACAACTGCTTTAGTATTTGCCACTTGTTTTGGCATCTGTTTCTGCACCTTTTTTGATGGTTCATCATCACTGCTATCACTATCTGAGGATGATTCTTTTTTCATGGGTTTCTGTGCAGGCTTAGCTGCTTGTTTAATTTTGGGAGTGTTTGCCTTGACCTGAGGAGTGTTCAATTTGACTTTAGCTTTCTCATCATCACTGTCACTATCATCTGAAGATGATGCCTGTTTTTTAGCAGGTGTAACAGGTTTGGCTGCTACTGGAAGTTTGGCTGCAGGTTTCTTGGTTTTTTCATCAGCACTACTATCTTCACTATCTGATGAAGAATCAGCTTTCTTAACTACTTGTTTCTGTTGAGGAATTTTTGTTGCAGGTACCATTTTTCCTTTGTTAATATTATTTTGAGGTTTAGGCTTTTCATCTTCACTGCTATCTGAATCATCAGACGATTCTTTCTTCTTGACAGTCTTTGCAACAGAGTTCACTGGCTGAGATTTGACAGGCTGCTTTGTAGGTTTTGTTGTGGCATCTTCTTCACTGTCACTCTCACTGTCATCTGAAGAATCTGCTTTCTTAGCCGTGGCTTTTTTATTTACCACATTATTGACCTAAAATTGAACTTTTTACTTGAGTAAATGTGTAAAATTAATAAAGATTTTATATCATTTTATATTAATCAGAGGTAGTGACGAAACATATAATGCTATCATTAATATTCAATAGAAATATATCATCATAATAAAATAATATGACTAAAGTAATACTTATTTTGTTTTGTCATTCAGGCACAAAAATAACTATACTGTAAAATAAATATCCAATAATGATCACTTAGGTATCAAATACCATAGGTTAGTAAATACAAAATATTCCATATCAATGTTGCTTTAGTACCTGTGAATGATTAAAACTGATTGAATTTATTTTAATTGCTAATTAATTATAATTGTATTATAATAAATTACCTTTGAAGGTTGTTTTGGCTTTTCATCTTCAGAACTATCAGAATCTGATGAGTCTTTTTTCTTAGCAGCAGGAACAATTTTGGAGTTATTTAAAGGTGTGGTTTTTTTTTTGTCTTCCTCACTATCTGAATCATCTGAACTAGAATTAAAAAAAGTTTCTTTAAAGATTTTTAGTTAAGGGTTAGTAGTTTTCCCCTATGGGAAATCAGTTGGTTTTGACTGATATAAAAAATCCATCAAGGTCAAGTACAGTAATCCCTATCTAGGCTAGTGTGTGCGTCTCAACTGGGCCATCAGACAGTCAGTCTTGAAACCACCTAGTGGTTTCACTTTTCCATTTTAGCCTACAATCTCATACTTATATTATAAAGTAATGGTTTGTTTGGACATTTGGGTAAGCTGATCTCAGAAAATCAGATGTAAAAAATGTATTTTTACATTATGCTACAATCAATAGATAACATGGATCAAAGCTCATAATTTATAATTAAAACCAATTTGATCATTGATTAGTTGACCATGATTGATATTGGATTAATTGTTGAATTTGATTTACTATAAATCTTTACAAATATTATGCAGATCTAAAAATAATAATTCATAATTATATTAATTAATTAAAGTGACAAACATGGCTCGGAAAGCATGTTAAGCCATGTGAAGGTTTACATAACTTGCAGTTGAATAAGATTATTCATAAATTATACTAATAAATCTTCCAATACCATCTCAGAATACCATTAAAAATATAATAAATCCAAAATTCATAAAACTGTATGTGCAGTTCATGATTTACCTCAGTCTGGAAATATCAGATTTGTATTCAAAAGTCTGATTTACACTGATTTAGTAGTTTAGGAAATCTCTCCATAATATTTAGTGACTCTCAAGATTAGTATTTAAATCCTATTTCACATTTCAATATCTGATTTTGATACTATGTAGCTATTTCCACATTAACCAGTAGAAATAAATGACCAGTTTAAGGTTAATTTAATAAACAATAACAATTCAAGAAACGTCACAGTAAAATTTGAAAAATAAGGTTAAATAATACAAAAAAATATATTATAAATAAACAATATGTGATTTATTAAGATTAGAATCCACATAAATTTGTGTTTTATAGTCTTCAGTAAATTTACCTAGTCTTTTCAAATGGACAATTTTGACATTACCAAAAGTGCAAAAATTTAATTAAATATGTCCAAAAACTTTAAACAGCTTTGAAACAAGCATGACATTCTGCTAATACTAAGTATGAAAGCTAAGCAGTATGGCCTTAAACCTAACCTAAAGCATAATAGGTCCATAATTGGTCTTTAAGTTTAAAAGCAAGTTAAAACAGCATCTCATACAAAAATGCTATTACGGAATTACCGAATACCTTCAGTAAGTAAGTAGGTAATGAGTTTCTGCAGGATAACGATATTGTTCAGGTATTGATTACGATTTTGGTTATGACATTCCGAATCAGTATACAATTTATTTTAGCCTAAATTAATATTTAAATCTTTATTAATATTTAATTTCATTTTATTAATTGATTTCATAACTCTTATTTTAAATTGACATTATTGTTTTTTTTCATTGTAAGATTTTTGTTGCACACCTTTTAGGCAGAATGTGTTAGGCTACCCTTTAATCTTAAGATCTTGATATGAATGTACCAATAAACATACTAATATTAATTAACACATGTAATATCATGTAACACATGTATAACACATGTAAATCAGACATAAGACTCTAGTTAAACATGCTTCTAATACTACTTCTAATCTACTCTTAAAAGATTCATACCTTTCTGCAGGCTTTTTTGCATTCTGTGCAGGCTTAATATTTGTTTTCTTAACTTGTGAAAGTATATCAACCAAAGAAGGCAAGTTCTTTTGCCTCGGTTTCTGAAAGGAAATATTATGATTATGTTTATTTTCTTCTTTACCAGCCAGAATCCTTACTCTATACTGATCAAATGCTAGTGCACATGTTTGCTGTTCTACACATTTTCATTGTTTGAATGGGGAAAGGAATATTGTTCTTTGTATTAGTTATATTCTTATAGAGGGCTATTAACTGACCTGATTAATCAATTCAAGAAGTTAATTTATACAGTGATAAATGATTAAAATGATGTCAACAGAAATCATGCAAGCAATATTATATTAACGTAATATTTTGTCAATAATTCCCTGCGCAATATATGGCGGAAGGACTTTAATTTCACACTTGCGACATGAAAGGGGCTTAAGATTGTTTGAGCTATTTTGGGATACATCCCTATGAATTTATTTTCGACATTGCTGCAAAGTAACCTTTTAATAACTTAAGTATTAATAAACCAGTTTGTAACAAACTAGCTTTACAGAGAATAAATATAAAGGAATTCTAAAGTCGCCACTTGCCCACGAGAATCTGCCACGCGTTGAGATTTAATTTTTTTTTCATCAAAAATTCTCATTGATTGAAAGGAAAGCATAGTTAATTTTTAAATAAAGAATAAACCCGTTAAAGTTATTATAACAAAATATAAATATGTAATGTGAACACGTGCGACGGCCAATACTGACACACGTGGTTAATCTTTTTGTTAGTACTCACCGCTTTTGTTTTGGTTAAAAACTTGTCTGCAAGCGATTTATCAATATTTAAAAGATATTGGTGTATCAATGAATTAGCCTCAGCTTTTATGTCTGGAGAAACACTCATCTTTTATGGATTTTGTCACAAAACTTTGCCGGCTAGGAAACACCACAACCGCACGGCTTCTTGCTAATAGATAAAAGACATCAGATTCTTTTTTTAAATACAAAGTGAAATGTCACAGACGAATACTAGTAACACTGATATCCATGTAAAGTATATTGCCTTACTCTATGCACTAATTGACACTGGTCAACATGAGATATAAGATGAGTATCTAAACACTACAATACGTTACGGATTAAATCAGTGAGTTTCAAAGTTTATAATAATTACAGTACATCGACATAGAGTCTGTTTTTTAAAATAAGTTGTATTCTAACTAAGATAGTTTTTGAGATTTCAGATTATTATTATTTTTTAAATCTTTTTTTAAATAATGTATATAAAATTTGAAATAAATATTTTATCAATCTTTACGCTTAAAATACAAATTCCTAATAGGTTATTGTCTGTTCATAATTATACTCCTACGAATTAATAATGATTTATTATATTGTTGATGAAGAGCGTTGGTCGACCCCCAGCAAGGTGGACAGACGACATCAAACGAGTCGCAGGGAGCCGCTGGATTCAAGCGGCCCAAGACCGTGGCCATTGGAACTCCCTACAAAAGACCTATGTCCAGCAATGGACGTCTATCGGTTGAAATGATGATGATGATGATGAAATAATGAAGAACTAAAATTAGTATAATAAGTATTATTCATATAGATACTATAATGAACAGCTGCCCAAGGTTTTCAACATACTATTTGAATTTAAACCAGGGAGTCGGTAAACAATTCCGAGTGCCCCTGCAATTTCATTTTTCGTCGGTTTTTCCTAAGTGCACTAGGTACTTTTACATTTTTCTTCCGCTACTTTAGAATGGGGTGGAATTAGAAAATAGAATAGAATTACGTTTGAACTTAAATTATTAACATATGTACTTAAAACAGAAATTAATATACTGTTAGTTAGTATTAGTGGTATTATTTTACACACGCCTTGCATTTTTCCGGTTTCCAATTTTTATATCAAGTCCAAAATGAACCGGCAAAGGCAGTTCTCCATTAATTTTAATGTGAATTTAAAGTTACGCCTTCAAAAATGTAATATTTCATTAGAAATTGATTTTTTTTTGAGGAGAAAACGGTTTACACATCACATGGAATTAAAATTCAGACTTTAGTGGACAAAGATAAATAATGATAAATTGAATAATATAATAATAAATATCTACCTCGGAAAGTTGATCAGAAAATTCGCTCGCATGTACTCGTCTTTCATATAGAATATCCTTTTCTTCTTCAGTAAAAATATATAGTGCTTGGGATTGCATTACTTTAAGACCTATCAGTTTAAGATTAGCTAAGAGCCACTATTAGAAACTATATTTTGGTTATGGTTATTGTATTCTAGCCATTTCAATTTGGACAGATTAGATAAATGAGTAACTCCTCGGAAATATAAAAATTCTAAATAAATACACCTGTAGGCTAACAACTAACTATTATTTTAGTTTATTCTAACCTAACTATAATACATATATGTACTCTTTGGATAATACCGCGAATTTTGAAATTTTAATAATACAAATAAAGATACAACCGTATAAAGAATTCACCATAGCTAGGTTATATAAAGATTGAATTCTTTAGTCTGTTAAGATTTTTTTGTCTGGTCAATCATTTTTTAATCTGTATTTCACAATAAGTATTTCATCTGTGATTTAAAGGAATCACTCTGGGGATTATGTCTGTGAATACATCCAGTAAGTAGGTACCTATCAAACCAATATCTGTTTGAATCTGTAATCTTCTGTGTCTGAAACCTGAATTCTATGCAGGCTACATATTGATGTTTTCCTTTCATTGAACGTTTTAAATTTTATTACACTCAGTGTGAAAACAATAAATAATTAAAAGCACTATTTATTTTTGGAAACAATAATTAATCTTTTTCTTCTGTGGGAAAAGATAGTAAACGAGAAAGCCATGTTTGAAGTGATCATATTTTATGTGCTGCTTCCAGCTTCTATCAAAAATAAAACAATCATGATTACTGCCGTCTGATTGTTAAACACTAAGGAATATGATAGTTGTGCTGAGTTGAGTGAATCATTTCATAATGCCGGTTCAGCAAATAAACGTGAAGAACTCTTCTGATATTGAAAGTTGGGAATGGGGCGGAGGATGTGGCAGGGAAGCTATACGCACTGGGTCCGGGAGCAGTCAGACTTCGTGTAGCAATTCCAGCGGCGATATTTGTCGAATCTGCCACTGCGAAAGCGAAGTACATAACCCTTTACTAGCACCCTGCTATTGTTCTGGTAAGTAAAATCTCATCCCATCTGTTAAGTAGAAATATATTATTTTACATTCACTTTACGATTAAAATTGATGGCATTACAGTTACAAAATTTTATGAGAGATACTCAATTATTGTCATTAATTTGTTTCATTTCCTGATCAGCTGATCATTGTTTATGTAATAATAATTATTAATTTAATGAGCATATCATGTTTATTTATACTATAAACGCCACATTCTTTTGCATAAATTATTATCAAAGAGTTATTTTATCCAAAGGTGAAGGATGATTGAAAATATCATTGAATTATTATGCATTTGACCTATAGTCTAGCCAATTGTGAGATTTGCCTTACGAAAGGTGGTGTAGTAATGATTTTTATGTAATGTAGTTTGAGTAACTATACTGATGTAACATATACTATTTTGCAACAACTTTTAATTAAAATCACCCTGATCTTGATTTAAAGGTGAAAATGAAACATTATGTGATGACTAATTATCATAAATAATTCACTGAATTTGGCTATGCTTTGCTTTTGCTCGGTTTGATGATTTGTAATTATATGCAAACATTCATTATAGAAATGCAATGTTGTGTGAAATGCATGATTACTTTACATGTTGAATATATTTTGTAGAAACATTTGTTAGCTGAACTGTGATATATATCTATATTGCATTATGTTTGCAGCTTTTTCCCTTTTTAAACAACAAGCTAACCTTATGGTTAGCTTATTTAAAAACACTTCACTTGTTTAATGTCAACCTAGTATTTTTTTTTTCTCATATAATTTTTTTTGAACTCTCCTTTACCTTTTACTACCTAGAATCATTTAAACATATATGTAATGTTACTGTATTTATTAGTTATCTTGAGTATATGTCCACCATAATTAAAAAAATAAAAATTAAGCTATAGTTCCATGTCTTTGTCAATATAAAACTTTTGATATGTTTCCTTTATTAGTAGTATGAATTGTTTAATAAATAATAATAATTACCACTGTTTTTGTCCCACAGGAAGTCTCAAATATGTCCACCAGAGCTGTTTGCAACAATGGCTAACAGCTTCTGAAACAAGATCATGTGAACTATGCAAATTTAATTTTATTATGCATACAAAAATTAAACCATTCAGTGAGGTAAGTTTTAAATAAGAGATTTTGCAATTAGAATAGTGATCTCCATATTAGCCATTTATTTTTATTTAAATTTTTTATAGTAGCATAGCATTGATAGCCTAGTGGCTAGGGCGTCAGCCTCCTAATCAGAGATTGGCGGTTCGAATCCGGGCACGCACCTTTAACTTTTCGGATTTATGTGCATTTAAAAAAAAAAGAATATATGACTTTCTTCAACGTTGAAGGAAAACATCGTGAGGAAACCTGCACGCCTGAGAGTTCGCCATAATGTTCTCCAAGTCATGGGAAGTCTGCCAATCCGCACGTGGCCAGTGTGGTGGACTATGGCCAAACCCTTTTCAAATTGAGCGGAGACCAGTGCTCTGTAGTGAGCCGGTAATGGGTTGATCATGATAGTAGCATAATGCTCACTAATTAACACTACTGTAACAAATATACAGTTATAAAGTGATTTGATTTCAAATCCTATTTTTTCATACATTAGATAGTTTGGTAAGTTTAGTGGCTAGGACTGTTCCTGAATCACTTTAACAATAATGGTTTTAGTGAATTCACAACATGCAAAACATATGAACTTACATAATCACAGCCCAACCCCAAATTATCAATAAGCTAAAATAATAATGGGAACCAGCAAGTCCCAGAGAAACCTCGCATGATCAGCATGAGAAAGGCAGAAATCTAAGAGTGGTTAAAAGAACTTGGTTCAGAAGATGATAAAAAGAAATAACGTGCGAAATGTGTAGCTTTTATAGGCTGATAAAAATGCATTAAATTTGTTTTTGGCACTATTTTTACTCGACTCGACACTCGACTCATGTATACGACATACCATTCTGCCAACGCCATCGTTTAAAAACAGAGAGAGTTTTCTCTTTGGCGTAATCAATCGATCTGTTTGAACTATAACTATTTGATCGTGATAAGATTGTACGTTACCAAATGTTGATAACAAATACCGAAAGAACCTTGCTTGGACAACCTAGAGAAGAAAAAGAAAAAAGAAAAGAAAATGTTTATTTATTCCAGCAAAACATACACATAGGTTTACACAGAAGTAGTATAACTTAAATTGTCTAATATAGTACACTACCATTATGCACCTGTTTTCCGAACTAGTTAAGACTGTATCTCGGAAAACAGGGCCACCAGCTCGGAGTCACAGATCAAAAGAATTACAAGCGTCTGTAAGCTTAAAGAGTGTAAGCGAAATGTTTTATAAGGAGTGTGAGTGAGTGATGTGTATGTGTATAGGATGTGTGTATGCGTGTGTGTGTTTGTGTGTGTGTAACTATTTGAAGACTTACTTAACTTAGAGAAGTTGCTATATAATGACACAGCTTTGAATTTATAATATTGGCATGGAAGTATGAGTGGGTGTACCGTATGAAAACACCCAGTTATTGTTTGTTGCAGTGGCGTTTGTTAGAGATGTCTGGCGTGGAGCGGCGTCGCCTGTGCTGCGCTGTGCTGTTTCACTGTGTTGCGGCCCTCTGCGTCATGTGGTCCCTGTTCGTGCTCATAGAACGAGCAGTGGAAGAGGTCAACCGAGGGCTCATTGGTAAATACGAGTCCCAAGTTCACGGGACTACGTCTCAGGCTCAAGGGGGGGGGGGGGGAGGTTTATCAAATCGTTCGGATTGCAGAACATATTGTGCTTTTCACAAAACAACTGCTAAAACGTGTCTAAAATGGGTTATAAGTGTTAAAGAAATGCGTTGTAGTGTAAAATTATATGTATGTACGTACATATTTTGAATAAAATAATATAATCAATTCATATACATATGTACATATTTTATGCCGCGGCAGTGTTCGGATTAAAGATGTTCTACTGTACTTATGTAATAAAGTGGTTAGAGATGATAGTTTGAGCCTGCTAGGCTCGTTCCGGTAACGTAAACGCGGCCGTTCTAACTGTACTGTATAAATTGAAACATATTTTCCCAAAGTTGCCAGTGTATAATGTATGATTACAATACCACCGTCACAATGATTATGGGTGGACCAAGTTTGATCTCCTCTCACTTTTAGGTGTTATGCGCGTGTCTTTGATTCAATACTCTTTTTGACGACCTCCGTAGCGCAGTGCGCGCGCTGTCGCAATATAAAGTGGAGGTCCTGGGTTCGATTCCCGGCTCGAGTCTGGTCTGGTGAGAGGCTTCGGCCGTGACTAGTTACCACCCTACCGTCAAGCGATTAAGCGTTCCGGCACGATATCGCGTAGAAACCAATTAGGAATGTGCGTTTACCATACCCCTAACACGTTGGCTAGCCCGTTACCATCCTAGACTATTACTACACTATTCCATCCTACTATCACTTACCACCAGGTGAGATAGCCGTCAAGGGCTAACTTGTAGTGTGTAAAATAAAAACGAAGCTTTATAGCATGACTTCTCTGTTATGGTATCAAAGGCGTGTGAAGTCTACCATTCCTTACTTAATCAGCGTGGTTTACTTCGACGAAACCGCTTCCGATACTGAGACGAGAGTTGTACCGGGTCAAGCAGCTGCAATATGAGAGGAATACGTCTCGTCAGCGACTTGGTTAGCATTTATTTCGATTTGAAGTACTCTTTTTGGATTCGTGGTTTATAAAATATCTTATGCCTGTTTAACAGGATGCAAGCTCTCTGCAATATTACGTTACTTAACAATGGTTTTTTTGATATCCCGCGGGAGAGGATTTTTTATGATTTTTCAGTATAGTATCTTAGGTTACATACGAGATGCACGTAAGCTATGTATGTGCCGATCATCATTTATTTTGTTCATTGTTTCAGCGTGGCCTTTCTGGACGAAGCTGGTGGTAGTGGCGGTCGGTTTTACCGGCGGTGCAGTGTTCATGTACATCCAGTGCCGTCAGTACTTGCACCTATGCAACCGTTGGAGGGCTCATAACAGGTAACCACATAACCTTTACTTTAACCCTTTTTTTTTCCGCTGGGAAATGCGTTTACGCATCCCCTCCGGAAGCGATGCAGGCAAGACTGCGCCGCTTCCGACGGGGTATGTGCGACTCCCTGGCGGCCAGACTGGCGACCAGAATACCCACTAAAACCCAGCGATGCTCCTTCGCGTCGCCTGGTGGCTGGGTCACGGGAACACTTGTGCACTCGACCGCAACCCAGCCAGCGGTGTCCGCTGAGGCAGACCCTCCACGGGGGTCTATGATGGAGGCCCCCTATCTCCGTCCGAGGCGCGCCAGGACCATTGGAAGCGCCTCACGACCCGAGGATAAGGCTCGACTTTAACCCTTCGCTCGACGGTGCTTTCATCGTATTTTACAGTCAAACTGGTCTATCTATGACATTGTTTAAAAGAATATAAATTTTCTTTATTCAAAGCAATGAAAATTGTTCACTTTTGCCAGCATTGCCCAGTACTTAACCTTTAATTAAGTACTTGTTTTAATACTGTAGTGTAAAGTCTGAAACTAGTTGGCCGTAAAGGTTACGTTGGGATTTGAACAGCATTTAAATTTTTAATTATAAATGACTCAGTTGTCATCATAAGTAAATAAAGTCGAGTCGCTTTTGATTTATTATAAGATGTTTATCTTGATGACATATTTGAAATTAAATCGATAGAAATGTCACGAATATTTATAGAAGTAGGTAGTCTAACTTTGTTTAAATACTGGTACTGCATTGTCTAGAACGTCATCCGTTACTAATATTATAAATGTGAATGTTTGTATTTATGGATGTATGTAAAATTATTATTGTTACTTTTAACACAAAAACTACTGTGCCAATTTTACTGGATTGTGAAATAGAGATGTATTATTAACCTGGATTCAAAAATAAGCTACCATTTTATCCCGGAAAAATTAATGATTCCTGTGTGCCTTGCGAAAAACCAAACTATTTATTATTATTTATTCAGGTCACTTACAATATCCATATTTAACACAAATTACAAAATATATATACATTCACTTATATGTACATCTATAAAAAGTGAACATAACATTGGCAACAGAGAACATGCAAACAATCATTTATATCAATAATAAAAAAAAAAAAAAAATGACTAATTATTTATATTCAAACTATATATCAGGTATTATCGAGTTGTTTGGGTACAGCGCATACCTTAAAAAATATATTTTGGTACCTATTTAATACTAGAACAAATTTCCTTCGCATCGACTATCATCATCAAAAAAATCAATGCCTACAAAATATTCTTTGCATAGTATTCTGCAATAAGAATGTCGCCGAACGTGGTTCTGATCCGAAACCATCTGCGATTTCGAGGCTTTCTATAAACAATTCCGTCTTAGGTTTAGGTTAATTGAATTAGTATTCCGTTGTAGAAAATATTAATAAATTCATTACGTGAGGCGCACACACCCTCGCTTGCTTCGCTCACACTCTAAATTGGGTTTTATGTAAAAGAAAATAATTCCTTCCTTTTTTGGGCTAATTTCTACTTAAATCGCATTTTAAAGAACGTAGATTTCGATATACAAGTCATATCTATAATGCAATCTCAGGTTGTCAACCTGTAATTGACGTTATAAATCCGGTCTTATACAGTTAAAAGTAATACGTATCGATATTCTTTTGTTTCAAATAGAAACAAGCCAAGGTTGTCAAACTTTTAAGTGGGTCTATACATTTGTTTTTACTTCCACCTTTGTTAACAGAGTGTGGTATGTTTGTGATTCATATACATATATTTTATTGGTAATTTCGCTTTGAAATTATTTTATTATTCGATAAGAGGTTAGCGGTCTCAATTAGTCCTCGATACTGAGGATTTAGACAACTCGTCATACAAGGAAGTTTATTAGTATGATACATATTGCGGTTAGGAGTGTGTCACCATTATGATAATTATATATTTAAATTGTACAATGTACAGGGAAACCATTCAGTAAATTTTTCGGAAAACATTATTAAGGCATAGTCAATTTCTTTTTTCGTCTAGTATCATATAATGTCCATAGAAGTTAATAAATTTGTCAATTTCTACTTTTAATTATGTGAGAAATCTTCTAATTTTACGTATAAAAATAAAAATCAAGACAGCAGAAATAAATATTACGTGTATTTATTTCTTGGTTTTGAATTGTCCGATACCGTTTGAGTTAAAAAAATACTTTAATTAAAGGTCCCTCGACGGCAATGATGATTCATATAGTTTTGTGTTTAGGGCTTTATTGGGGGCAGCTGTGAGACGGAATGTTTATTTGTGTGTTTGTGTTGCTTCAACTGCTGACCTCTAGGATTTGTGAACTGGGAGTTTGAACTCTTCGATACCACGGTGTTTTGAGAGTCTTTACAAATCTAATTTGCTTATCGAAATTTTATTTTATTTTTACTGTATTCGGGGGTAATTCGTATTTATAGCGCTCAGTATTCAAATTTTGTTAAAAACATGGAATGTATTTGTTTCTCCTCTGCAGCGGCTCATACATATATGCATTCGGGTGAAATTTTAAAGAACAGGTGCCTGTTTGCTATTTTCTCGTTATATATTTTGAAAATTTGTAATTTTAGGATACTCCTCATACAAAACGCCCCGGAGAAGATACCGATAACCGGTTCGCCCCCAATGCGTATCAAGCGGCGCGAGCGCAGCACGAGGGGGCAGGTGGTGGCCAACATCGAGCCGCCACCGCCGCCCGCCGACTACAGCGTGGAGGACGAGAGCGGCGGCTTCGAGACCTACCGCGCCAACCCGCACCGCCGTCTGTCCGCGCTGGCCGACGCGCGCCTTCGCCGAGAGCGCGAGCCGCACGATGACGCGCGGCGCTCTTCTGACACGCGCCTCTCGCAGCCGCCGCCGCCCGACCCCGCCAGCCAGCCAGCGCTCGAGGCCGGCGTGTACCACATCAACGTGGACCCGCTGGAGGCCGACATCCGCTCGCTGCTGGCGCTGGAGGCGCGGCGGCAGGCACGCGCGGCGCGCTCCCTGCCCAACCTGCGCGCCTCGTGCGAGAGCCTGCTGCCCGCGCCCGCCGCGCCGCTCGCGTCCGCGCCGCCTGCGCCCGCGCCCCTCGCGCCCGCACCCGCGCCACCGCCCTCCTGAGGCCGCGCCGGCCTCACGCTCTACCCCGACGACACGGTTTACTAGCGAACCGGCCCGCGCTCGTCGCGCTGCGGGACCTTCGAGATCTCCACCAAGTTATAGTGCGGGGCGCGATCAATGACTCCGATGTGACATTCGAGGCATCCGCGATGCGCTCGTTTATTTAAGAGAATTGAAGTGGCTGCTCTGCTTTGAAACTATAAGACGCTTGTGGCGATCGAAAACGATGACTGTATGAGGAAGAATTGTGCTGTGATTTCAAACTTTGTCAGGTTGGAGTGACTCGGAACGCTCGACGCTGCTTTTTTTACTGATGCCTGTAGCTGACTTAATTAGTTCATCACGTTGAGCTTGCTCATCTGGCTTGTGTCAAATTATCACCGCCATAAATTGTGGTGAACCTAAGAGCTCCAACTATTTAACTAATTCGAACTACATAATAATATTACAGATTGCACTTTCAAAGATGTAGGTGATAAATGTTTTGAGATTTAATTTAAAAAAGTGTGACAAAATAATAGTTTGGGAGTTTTCAATTTGATAATAATGTAATAACTACGTGTTCTTTCCTTAAACAGTAATTAATTATAGAAACGTTAGTCACATTGCGAAGTAATTTTCATTTGTAAAAGAAATACACATACATATTATGTAAGAGAAATAACATGACTTACGTCCTAAGATGTTTATATATATATATATATATAGATACGGCTCTAAACACTTCAGTGCGGCGAATGAAAACGAAAGCAATAATACAAACGAGAATTAGTTTAAGGCGACGTCGAGATGTTTGAACGTAATATGTGTTGGAGTTAATTTCAGAAATAAAGCCACCTTGTGAGTTGAAAATATTGTAAAGAATGTATTCGAAAATAAGGAAGAAAGATGATGGTGTTTAAGTTAATTTTTCTATGATGTTTAATGCTGATGACCATTACACAACCAAGGATAATCGATCAATGTTGCTAGTTTACATAGAAATATTTCCCCTTAACAAAGGAGGCCGGGTTACGTACAAGGTACGGGTTAGGCACACCAGGCCGTGGGTTCGTTCCCGGACACTTTTAAGCAATTAAAATATCACTTGCTTCAACAGTGAAGGAAAACATCGTGATGAAACCTGCACGCCTGAGTGTTCTCCATAATGTTCTCAAAGGCGTGTGAAGTCTGCCAATCCGCACATGGCCAGCGTGGTGGACTATGGCCAAACCCTTCTCATATTTAGAGGAGACCCGTGCTCTGTAGTTGATCATGATGAAGGAGGCCTCAATGGGGCGTTAGCTGAACGGTTTTAGTTTTAAGTTTAACTGGTACGCCGCCAGCTTGTATAAAGGTACGCTGGATAATAGCCGGTTACTTTAGAGGTGTGACGGCTACCAATTAATAAGTACGCCAGCTGGTTTTGAGGTACGCCGGCTATTTGAGAGGTATGCCAGGTTCTTTAATGATACTCGATCTGTTTTTGAGGTAAATCAGCGACTTTCGAAGTACGACCGCCTTTTTAGAGGTAAGCCCATTGATTTACCACTAGCCGTAGATAGAGCGCGTCATGCAAAAACAAGGCGAGAATTGGTCACCAACTAACTATACATTCCTAAATATCGGTATATCGACGTATTACAACCCGTCTAATAAACTAGACATCTGGCTTTTATATTATTTATAGCGACGCGTAGTGCTTTGTAATTCATTCGGATTATACGGCTCGAGTGTTAGAATCGGTGACTTTCGTCTAGCCTTGTCACACACTGGGGGAAAGGAGTGCACGCGACGCTATTTGTGCACTACTTTTCCGTCCCATTTTTTGAGCGTTAATGATCGATCTACGGCTACTGGTTAAATCCAGGGGTAAGCCGGACACGTTTCAGGAACGTCCGTTACTATAAAAGTATATAAGTACTAACAAATAGATACTCATTGACATATTTTACTATAGACTGTTTTTAACTTTTTTCACTAATCTGACAGTGCTGTCGCATATTTAAATAATGGACGACATTGGCACGACGTGGTCCGTTTTTTTCACCTGTATATTTAAAAAAATAACTAAAGCCACTATAAGAATAATTTATTGTTACCTTCATATTATTTATTACTTGATACATGACTAGCACAGATGTTCAAAAGACAAGTGGTTTTAACACTATCACTCATGTTCCAGCTTTTCTATTTTGTGAAATTTAGTGTTGCCAGGTACTTGTCTTATTTGTGATTATTTTTTATTTTAATTAAAATTCACCCTTCATTGCAATCTCACCAGGTAGCAAGCAGGCTAAACTGTGAGATGTAATATTCTATATTAATAGGCTTTCAGAAGAAATAATGCAATATTATTATATTGCGAGCACCTTATTGAGATTAGTAGTGTATGAGATTAGTGTTTAGGGCAGTATCAGTTAATTTTCACGTGGAAGTGATTCCGTCAAGTCGCTTATAGTGTATGTATGTTTGTTTCAAAATATGCTCATTTACAAACAAGACAAAATATTACACAATAAAAAAGGTAGTCTAGTATTCTTTAAAAACAAAAAATGGTTTTAATATAATTTTTATAACAGAATTTTGAACTATTGCTCTGCCCGTGATAACGCCTGCCGGTACTATTTACTTGCACTATAGTACTACTTTCTTGAGTAATAAAGTTCATATTAGCTAGTTTTTCGTTGCACTAAATTTCATCAAAATCCGTTCGGCAATTTTTTTTTTTGCTTCTTTTGATTCTTCGATTCTTGGGTTGCTTGTTTCCCAATAACTATATACCCATAGTAAGAAAAAAGTAAATATATATATGTTGGTGTGAATTATATTCATACCAACATATGGTATAAATTAATAATGTATGGTTGTATAAACTATTATACCATGATGAATTATGTGTGTTTAGTAATAGCTAAAAACAGTATCCTATGTACATCTCCAGGATGCAAGGTGTATTAAAACAAAATTTCGTTATAATCGGAACAGTACTGATAATCGAAGACGGAGAGTGGTAACGAACAAACAAACAGACACACACATTTATAATATTAGGACGTAATTTATGACTGTGCAATAAATTCACTAATACATTTAATCAAATGTTACGTTTATTTTATCAATGTTCGAAAGCAACACATTTTTAGTCGGTGTTAGATCTGATTAGTAATCTAAGAGATTGGGTGTTTGTAATATTTGGCTTTAATTTATTACCTGTCATCACATAAGAAAATCATAATTATTTATAGAAATTATTTTATTTTTTTATAAAATATATTGGTACCTATAGTAAAACAATTTCATTAAAATGAATTACTAAATTAAATCAAATTTTATGAGCTAATGAAGAGGATTTATAGATATCTCAAAAATTTGGCTTAATCACCGGCAAATTGCATTAATAATTTTTCCAAGAGTGGTTGTTAAAAAAATTGCTTTTATTCCCTTCTCTTCCTTGTTTAAGCCATATAAAGTAGTTATAGTTTAACTAAGTTTGTACCATTTTATTGTCGAGTATAATAATAATAAAAAATAGAATTAACTTAATTAAGTAATATTATTGTAAATAGCAGTTTTAGCAGGACATAGAAGGGTGCTGAACTCCCTTTTATTATTAAAAGTAACAATAATTATATATCTAAATAGAGACAGATAATGTTAGTTATTATTCTGTCAGTACAAAATTTGACGAGCTTTTATTTAATTAATATGCTAAATTACAGTGTTATAAATTGCTAACTTTAGCCCAGTCATTCTACATGTTTATTTTTTGCTCTCTGTACAGTTAAAACCTCGCGATAGATTGTTTTTTCATATTGAACATGTCAATTTATATTCCATATCAATGTGTTGTTATATTCCATATGTATGTGGGTATTAATTATAGTATGGTAGTTTATTTGTTTATATCTATAATTTTTGTTAATTTATCATATTAAAATGTAAAGAAAATGTCCAAGTAATATGCCGAAACAGATTCCTACAAGTTTTATATATGTGGATTATATATACGTGGAAGTTTTCATGGAACCATCATGGCGACTATATAATTTTTCTTTTGTAAATTGATCTCACAAATTCCCCCCTCTTTCTAAAAAAAGAAATCAATTCGTTAAATAACTCAAGAACACACAGTTCTCTGCCCTTCTTACGTTAAATTTCATGCCATCTACTATCGAGCAGCAGCATAAATTTTTCAATTTGCAGATTTTATATAAAATTAGTCTGCCAATCCGCACACGGCCAGCGTGGTGGACTATGGCCAAACCCTTCTCATATTGAGAGGAGACCCGTGCTCTGTAGTGAGCCGGTAATGGGTTGTTCATGATGATGATGATGATGATATAAAATTACTTGAAACTTTCTGGCAGAGGACGCTGTGTTTTTGTTTCTTGTCAGTTGTCACTTAATATCTATCAAAACTAAAGATGCAAGCTATGCAATACGTCTGAGTGATATTCCATTTTTTTTTCATTAATGATACATTTATTTTGTAAACATGTATGGGCTTGTGCCTTAGAAGTGGATTCGTAGCCTTTTTGTAATAACAAAACTTCTGCATGTTTTTTTTTTAATTTTCACTAGGTTGTTGTACCTACTCAAAATGTTAGTATTGTTACAAGACAATTGTTTCAGAGTTGTATTACTAAAATTACACAACGATCATTTAGTTATAAAGCCAAAGCGTAACAAAGAAATAAACAAAATTACATTGACTGTTGGTTTGTTACAAAGATTTGGTGCCCTATAGATAGTGACTAATAAACAGTTGTCTCCCTTATTCTTCAAGAGCTATAAGGGAATATTATGTTTGTCACACAAAATCGCGATGTTAATTATCATCAAATATTATATGTTTTAATGACTTGTAATTTATTTTATTGCTCACTTGACTGGGCTGCTATACCAATTGAAATACTCAACTCAATGAGTAAACACAATAAACTTTGAATGTTCCTGCTAATTAAATCCGTCCTTGACAAAATTTCTTTTTATGCTATTCTTCCTCAGTGCTCGCACAAGCTCGTCAAATTATTGTCTCTATTTAGCTTGTCTTATTTTACGCACTGAAGTTATGTATTCTGTCGCTCTAACCAGGTGGACTATATCAAACTGTTAACGCTTTAGAAAACTGTAAATATAAATCACGTGGTGGCTACGTGACAACGAAATTTTCAATAATTTTGATACTACCCAAATCTAAAGCGGTACCGATTACAGATGCAACTTGGCTAGAGGGGCTGGTACCTACATAATACTGTATTAAACTTAAATATTTATTTTGTACTTAGTTAACATACTCTCCTGATAAAAATATTGCATATGTAATTAAAACGGATTAACTTAATCGATTATTGAAGTTTGCATGTTGCTTATAGCAAATTTCAAGAAGCTATTACTGTCGTATAGTATGATTTGCAAAGAGAAAAATAGTCTTTAGTAATAATAATTGATAAATTGAAAGATAATTAATTAAACATTGCCAGCTAGTACACTGAGTAATAATTCACTACGTACTAGAGACTGCATCGCAAAATGTGTTTTATGGCCCAGTAGGCTACACGTGTATTAGTGAGTCTGTGGCTCCATGTATCAAAACACATCGATGATTAAGATCTCATGATACCTTTAAAAATTTATACACCCGCGTGATCTTACTTACGCATTGATTTACTAAACAGCTGTAGTCCGTAGTAAATTGTTACCTACGTAAGAATTATACAGATAATAACGAGAACTGATTGTGCAATAAACACCTTCCAACCAAATTAAGCGTCGTCATAAGTTACTTAGTTAATTATAAGGATAGTTCGCGTAACGTAAATTTGCCGCTCTGTAGACGCCGCATATAACCGACAAAGTAAAATCTAACCGAAATGGCGGGTAGTACAAAACACTATCATGCCAATTTAAACTGGTCCTTATGTTACTGGCTATTAAGCTTAAATTCGTCCACCATTTTACAGAAAGCGCTCCTAGCGGAACTTACGTATAATAAAAATCAGTGCTATTGAATGTACGACCTTAAATAAAGTGAAAGATTCGTCATATCAGGTCTACTTCCTTTTTTTGTTGTGGTGTTTGGACACTAAGTGAGGGCCTGCATATTACATTCAGGGCGGCAAATTACGCGTCGAACTGTATGTTGTGATTTAAATTATAAGTTATATTAATACACTGAATTAATCGGTTTATATTCTATGAATGTTTAATTATATTTCTATATCGCTTCGATATCTTGCTTATGTTAGTACGTCACGATAGCTTTGTTCCTAGGATGCAATTCTTATTCTGGTCACGAACATTTCACTGTCCTCATCAAACTCTTATTATCTAGTCGCCTTACTAATAAACGTTGTAAAGCGAGTAAAAATAAATACCTCGATTGCTCTCCTTCAGTCATCGGTTATTCCATATTTGAAAGAAGGAGACAAAACATTGTTTAACTTTGCAACCATTTAATAAAGTTTATCAGTAAAGAGGTTTCCGATTGTTATCGACTTTCAAAATGGATTCTCATTTTGCACAATGGAGTTATTTAATTATTCCATTGTGTACTGGTAGTTATCCAAGAGGGTTGCTGCCGTGAGATTTTTTTGTGTAATTTGACCTGTGGTGCCTCACCTTCGAGTGATCTGGGGCTGTGGTGACAGTTCCGAAGAATAAAAATGGCCAAGCGGCGCAATACCGCAAATACCGTAGTATGGGAGATAATTACGATTTTGCGTTCTAGCACGATGTCCCTTAGCTAGTAGTGGAATTAAAAAAAATCATTGTTGAGCGTCAAATTCTATATGTCAAGTTCTATATTTATTTCTTCTCATAACTCTTGCTTTATTTTATTACCTAAACACTGCATTTTTTACACTTTTTAGGGTTCCGTACGAAAATGGCCCATGATTACTCAATTACTGATTCGTCTTTCATCTGAGAACGGGCTGCATCTTACGAAACGTATAAGTAGAGTTGAAACTAACACAATGTTATTTCTAATGCTGCTATAAAAACAAATGAAAAAAAAAACTTTAAAGCTCGAGAGCATCCATCACGTTTATTGCCCTATGTTAGTAATGCCAATATTGTTACGAAATCGGGTAAAGAACATTCTAGAACTACTGAAAAATCACTCTAGTGTACCACAAATAGCCTAATGTTGAGAACTGCCAATGTGTCAATGTTACAGAACAGTATAGAACATTTACTCCATGTGGGAGCGTGACAAACGCTACTAAACGAAACTAAAGCTAGTACACAATAAATAAAAATAAAAGAGAAAATTTAAATTCAGTACATTTCTTTCGTTTTTATAGAATTTTACTTTTCGATGCCGTTTTCACTTAACAGGCGGGACATCAACGTCATTTCAGCTCAGAGCCGTATACAGTGAAAATCAAGTAATATTGAACGAGAAAGAATAGTAAAAAAACTTGTCTTAACACATTCGCCGTAGGTACTACTTTCTAGTTCATTATTCCAATCTCATAACCCGAGCTCTTAACAATATTTTTTTTAATGCTGGGAAACGCGTTTACGCATCGTATGTGGGACTCCCAGGCCACCCACCCACTAAAACCCAGCGATGCTCCTTCGCGTGACCTGGTGGCTGGAAAACGGGAACGCTCGCGCACTCGTTCGCAGTGGTGTTTCATATTGCACTTTAAACGGAACCCTTTGTATGTGAGCCAAACTACCACTTAACCTGTTTCTTATATGACGCCCATTCTCTTTATTATTTTATCTCCTTATTATTTAACACATGATAATATTAGACTTTTTCTTCAACTATACTAAACTTCTTTTGACTTATCTAAATAATTTTTCAGCCTCTCGCTATTCGGTCCCTCTTGTAGTTCCAGAACGCTTCTCAAAAGCAAAAACTTCTCTCTTGATATTTGTGCCGCATGGTTTTTAAAATACTGGGGTCCAGGGCAAGGATTTTAGATGCCTTAAAGGATTTGTCCAAACGACATGAAACTTGCAGACACCATATAAATTAGGTTCCGTACGGCGAAATTTGTTTATTATCGACAAGTGCTGGCCGCCATACTTGTTTACGTCACGTATTATTTAATTATGACTTTTCAAATAGAGGTGGAGGTTGTTTTGTGATCCCTTTACCGAACACGTTTTTTTTCATGACGTTTTTAATTCAATTTTTGATGTGTTGAGCTTCTTTCCGCTGGCAAGGATTAACACTTATCTTCATCTTTTCTGCAGACAATGATGTAACGTACTAGACACGTTACGTTATCCAATAGATGCCTCAAAAATACCTGCTTTATCTGTACTCATATCTTGAAATAATAACAAAAAGTGGGAGCAAAGCATGTGACGCTAAAGTTTAGGTGCTATATGTACAGCCTTAAAATCATATGAATTGAAACCTCCTTAGTCTGTAGTGTTTTATTAAAAAAAAAGTAGGTACGTATTATTTGGAAATTATACTTTCCACTGGTTTTGAATTCATAGTCGAACTTTTAGGATATGAGTTAACATATTTTTCTTACCTATATAATGCACGTGATTAGACTGTTCCAAGTAGAAAAGGATAGCTCAAGTTTAAACAATTGTGCACGTTTTCAACGACTTCACTCGAACGACTGTCTCATCTTGCGACCAATTATAAGGCTCTTGCTCAAACCAGCGTTGTGATTGGACGTCGATAGCGGATTTCCTAATTTTAGAAGCGTTGGCAAAAACCTTACATACTACGGCTATCTTCATAAATATGATAAAACAGTGTGTAATATACAACACAGTGCAAAATATTTCCTTAACAATGGTTGTATAATATTAACATTTTTTTAAAACACCTCTTTCGACGACGACTCAACGCGATGGTTGGGGTCTCCAAGTCGAGTGGGTACCAGCACCGGAAATCGCAGTGTTAACCCTCACAAGCTAGACAGATGACAAATATCAATCGAGTCGGAGAGTGCCGTTAAAGAAATGTTCTGGAAATATCTTTAAAAACACCAGTCTCAGATTGTTATTGTATTGGAAGGCCATCGGTTAAGATCATGTTGGTAAATAAGCGAAAAAGATCTTTATTTTTTAACTTTGTTAATCATCCTATTTAATTTCACTCCCAACGATGAATTAAGTATATACGGATTGTCACCAGCATCATGACTGCCATTGCATACATAAATAATCTACATGATAAATATATATACAGAAGTTCTATGTTAGGAGTATATGTATTAACTAATGTTTATCTAGATAGTCGTTACAATAAAACTTCGCTTCTATCGTGTCTGTAGTTAGATAGATAATTAAAATAGATTTGACATTTGGTGCTAATAATTCGTGGAGGGCTCTTAAGTAGAGGTGTAACATAAGTAACGAACGGAAGCGCATAGTGGGTACATTAAGTGTAAAATTTTTACTCTCGCAACCGAGATGTTTGCGAGTTTGAGTAAATAGGAACTTATGGACTTTACTTTAAAGCTCAAATTTGTAAACACTTGTGCAGTCAGCGCTTTTAAAGGAATGTTTTTGAAATAAAGAATTTGCGACCCAAAACCGCAGTACATTAGGTGCGTTTTACTTTGACGATATACTGTACTCGAAAACGACTGATTGCTAGCGTGTAAATCTTATGCTGAGGATACAATACATGAACATTAAATAAAAGTAACGGATGTAGTATGCGTTTTACTTGTTTATTTTAAAACAAGCGAGAGTTTCAGCTTGCAGAATTTTCGCATTGTCCGAAAATGGCTTGTTACATCTCTACTGCATCGTAAGTTATTCCTAATCGAATATATGTAGAGCGAAGGGTATCTTAAAATTATTGTGTAAATATCATAACGTGTTACTGTTTATTTCTCTCTATTTAGAACTTAAATATTCTTTAACAATTTAACATTATAATTAACATAGTTTCTTAACTCGAATAATATTATAATTATAGGTGTATCAATAACCGTCGTGTTGACAATATATAAAAAGTGTAAATAATTATTATTATTTATGAATTTCCTTCGATTTAAATGCATATCTTAAATTAATTACGCTATTTAAATTTAATTAATATTGTTTGTAATATTTTTCCTGAAAATCTATCAGACACAGAGACCGATTATTTTAAGTCCTTTTGTAAGGATTTTATTTGTAAAATGTAATATAATAACTTTATTTCTTTTGGTGAAAATAACTTTAAATAATATTAACACTTAAAATAGTTATTGCTAAAGTTATATTCTCCATGCATTATCACGCTTTTGACATTCTATATTTGTGCATGTTATGAAATAAATAACCTAATTATTATCTAAGTTGGCAACATTGATTTACATTTTCGGTCACGTTCTTACATTTATCGGTGTTACATTTATTTTCTATCTGTGAAATGATGCTTATGCCTGGATAATTATAATTTAATTCTAAAATAACGATAAAAATCATGGAAATATAATATCTCCACATTTTTGGAACTCCACGCTATGTATAATAATAAAATTAAGCCTACGAAGTCATTTCTATCCAAAGCTCCCAAATTATGTGTATTAATTAAAGTGAAACACAAGCATAGATTTCAGCGACTTTATTATGTAAGTATTATGACTTATGAGCCAAATCATATATAAGATGAATGAACGAAGCAATGGTGGCCACCCCAATAGACAAAATTGATGTTTTTTTTTTAAATTCACATATTTATAAAACAGCGTATGTATAATATTTTTTTGTTCCTTAATTATCTTAGTACATATATTTTAGCGATATGTTTTCGGAATAACTTAAATTCAGTTAGGTATAGGAAAATTATAGAAATATTCCTATATATTACGGGATGGGGTAGCTGCCACGCCCAAGATTCGTCGTGGATATGGGTACATGTATTCTGCATTACATATCATGGCGCGTTTTGAGATTGGAAATTGAAATTCTGCTGTATGAAATCTGAAACGCTCGCGATCTATCGCCTAGTCGCCGGCGACGCGAAATTGTGGTGCGTCGCATGTAAACACTTAACACACCTTAGAAAGTGACTGGTAACTGTCGCCGACGACTTGGTCCACAGTAATACGAAAGGCTGTCTTGTGCTATGAGAAGCAATTCTGTTAACTGAACTTTTGAACGTTCTAATGTTGTAGTTAGTGCCTTATTTAACAGTCATTATAATCGCAGTTCGTTACTTTAATATTCTTTTGTGCTTTTTTTTATTGTAATTTGTTTTTAAAGCGACATCCGCGAATGAGCGGCCCCCTCATGTCTGTATATTGTGATATAAGTTGATAAGTGTTTTTCTGTTGCTCAAAATTAATTTCACCCTTTAGTCTGTGTACTTATCGTTCATGAAATTTGTAAGACTGTATTTTTATTTTGTTATGTAAAAATTGTTAATTCCAGGTTATGAATATATAGTTATTTTGAGATTTTTGTGTCTATTTATTAAGGCCCTTATTACCTTATTATGGATACATTAGGGGTTAGTAGGTATATCAATTGACCGTGGTTAAAGCGAAAACGTTTCGACCCACAACTAAGTACATGCAAACTAAGTTATGAATTTACCCAATTAAATCTAAATACAGCATGAAATTAAATTAAGAATGAATTTTAGAAAATCTTTAATTGATTCAATTTACAGATACGCTTGCATTTTGATTTGGCCGAATTATGCGTGTAAAGATACGATAATACGTGATCACAGAATGAACTTCCACATATGAAATATAGAAAAGTATCTATATCTTTCATGTATACTGTTTTTTTAACTACTTTCGGGTAAAATTTTGATTAAACTACCATAGCCGTCTGTCTTGAAACCCAACTGAAGTCATTTGTAATAAAAAAAAATTGTCGTATTTATTCAGTTATAGTATATCTTCAAGGAAGCGGTGATAGTCTAGTGGTTAGGGCGTCAGCCTCCCAATCAGAGGACGGCGGTTCGAATCCGGGCAGGCACCTCTAACTTTTCGGAGTTATGTGCGTTTTTAAACAATTAAAATATCACTTGCTTCAACGGTGAAGGAAAACATCGTGAGGAAACCTGCACGCCTGAGATTTCTCCATAATGTTCTCAAAGGCGTGTGAAGTGCTGTGTTTTACACATTGTTGAAACACGTAAGATCGGTGGACGTTGGGGTTCCAAGTCGAGTGGTTACCCCACTCCGGAAACTCGGTGCGGTGGTACACCATCACAAGGTAGACAACAAGGCAAATATCAAACGATCGTCGGAGTGCCCCTGGGGAAAATGCCAGACCCGACCTAAGAATACCAGATAACTATTTTAAGTCCAGCGGTTGAGATTGATGGTAAATTAAAGAGAACATTTTTATTCTCTTACTTAGTAAATCAGCCTTCCTTGCTAACTCATTCAATCATATTTTTAGACATGCCAATTTGGTTTTTAGAGTTACGTTATAGCAAAACATGGATTATTATAATTCGACGAAATTCTTATATAAAATCTATTTTTAATAAGTGGGAATTAAATTCCTACATGAAATCCACATCTGATTTGTTCCTATCAAGTTATTTAAAGACTAGAAAAATAGCTTAGGAAAATATCATTGTCCATTATATTATATTATATAATCCATATAAACGATGTTCCCAAATGCCTGGTGCTCTGCCTGGTAGAGATCGCACTTCAGCTATAAGGCCGCTTAATGTACCTCTTTTCTATTCTGTGTGTTTCTATGCAGTCTTGTATTTCTTCTTTTGTACGGTGTAAAATAAAGTGTAATGATACATAAAGATGCATTATCTACCTCTCTAAGGTATAGATTTATTATAGGTTACCTACAATTCAGCTACTAGACGTCATCTCGTCTCAAAAGCTTTTGAGTAAGTGCGAAAAATTACCTCACGAGATAATTTATGAGTGGCACAAAAATAGGCATTGTTACTATTTGCGAAAATGAAGATAGGACAAAATGAAAATTTACTCATTTCATATCAACCATAATTAAGTATCTATAAGGAAAAACGTTTTACGGCTAGTAGGTAGGTATGTTAAAATAAAACAAGTATTATTAAATAAAAATAAATAATTTATTTAAAAATTGAATTCGAATCTCATTCTCGTATTGACGACCTGAGCTCGGGTCGAAGTGACTAGACTGTACACTCAACATATCTTATATCAATAATGTATACGTAACATTTCTGTACAAACAGATAATAATTAATACTTAGTAATAATAGTTACTTCGCTACTTATCGTATAAATAAATAATATCGCTAATACTCGAGTATTAGAAAAATCCACCGAAAAATAACATCACACAGTTTAAGGAGCTTTAGGATGCGATTCCTTCAGGGATGTGCGAGGGTTTGTGAACCCCACCAATATGATCGCTTAATTTATATAGCTTAGCTAGTTCATCAGATCTTACGATGTGCAAGGCTATAAAAATTCAGGGATCCTAAAAATGGCGTAAACAAAAACCCATCTCGCCCCGCTAAATCGCACATCCCTGCTGGAAGCCCTAAATTTGTTAGTCTTTTGTTACACTAACCCAACGTCTAAGTAGGTTACCGCCGTAAATACGAAGTAAATGATCAGTCAATAGATGGTAACGCCTCGTAAGGCCGCCACATTGTTGAGTTGTTAATAATACTCGCGTATTACTAAAACGTCAAAAGGTCATTGATCTTCAGCATAAATGTTGCATTTATTTTTATAGGGCCTATGCATACGATTACTTTTTTTAAAGCACACAGGTGATTGAAAAGCGCGGCAGTCGTAGACTGTATAATTTTGCACGTGTTCAAAACATAAGTATATCGAAGATTTCAATTAAATTTCCAGACTCCAGATGTTGTTGATATGCTGAGGTGAAGTGCGCTTTTATATTCATTATTGATTTGGAAGAAATGATAAATAATAAAAAGTTGATTGGTTTCAATTAGCAGTCTAGAGATACGCCATATCTCAGCGGAGTTTTTAATACCGGACACGTTCTTTGGGTTTAACGGTATGAATCCAGTTTGGCTTTATAGAAAAGAGCGCGCATCTATTGTGGTTTCCATGCGTGTTTTAATCGTTATAAATACATAAATCGAGTTTTGGATCGCAACGCAATGTCGGGTGTTATTGAGATAGAAGTCAGCTGCGCGTAGAAAAGGTCTGCATAGGCTTGTAGGCTCGCTTGTTGGCAAGTTCTAGAACTCGGTGTTTCCGAGCACGTTGTACATGAGGCGCTTGAACGAGTTAGACTGCTGGATGTGCTCTTCCTGTAGCGAGTTCACCTGCAAACAGGTTGATAACTATATTATCCATTCAGCTATGGCAGTTGGTTTGGTAATCTTATTACGCTTTGCTTAGAGAATAGATTCGCTTAATAATTAGCTTCTGGTGGTTAATTATGCAATGGCTTGATACTGTGATGGTTAAGAGAGTTGCGCATCTTCAGTTGTTAGGAGGGACAAAGCTCGACAACCGATGGACGCTGAGGTCTCAGCATGCTTTAATAGTGACTGGAAATACTCTGGACGAGAAGAAGACGGCATCATCAATCAAGTCGCAGGGATTTGCTAAAAAAACACCATAAAAAGCGCAAAATGTGGACTATATAGACCATGGTAGACGACCACCTATTGAGGTGATAATGTTTACCATAAAATGAACAGTGTTTTACTTACGAAGGTAGTTTGTTTTCCTCTAGGTGCCTCTGGCTGTTTAGGTGGAGGCGCTGGTTTCTAGTAGGCATGTAACAAAAAACTCTTTATTACAACGCGTATTTCGTTTTGGGTACGTACTATCATTAGATTTAATAAAAATTAAAAAATAATTTATGTTTATATAGAACTCTATGTACGAAGCATTCGTTCCACTAAAGGATTTTAAGACCATTTATGCGCAAAGATAACATTGCCATATGTCGAGCTATCAGAACAACAAAAATCTATTTAATTGACAATTCGTTTGCGTCGATCTGAAATGGTGGACCGTTACTGTAACAAATACCATTCTTAATCTTATAACCTTAAGTTATGCAACGTTACAGGAAACAGTACCCATGGTGAGCATAAATACGATACCTACATAAAATACCTGATCTTGGAAAAAAATACCTTGTTTTTCGGATATAGACACGGGGAACGCATTCCCTAATAATATCCCTAGAACTAGTAAACCCAACAGTCCGCTGTGCATACCTTGCCGGCGGGCACCGTGAAGACCTTGGTCTGGGCTGGCTCGGTCACCTCTTGCGCGGACTCGGTGGCGCCCTCCTGCAGCGCGCGGTAGGTCTCGGACTTGGCGGGGTCGTACAGCACCGTGGGCCTGTGGCTGCGGGCCGCGGGCGGTGGGGCGGGAGTTAGTATTTAGTCGGTTAGCGGGCGCAACGCATAATAGAGAGAACGATTAGACTCGTCGCGGGGTCGAGGAGGGAGTTAGTGCGCGGACGCGGAATTTAGTTTTTGTTTTTCAGGAAGGAGAGGTCGATAAAAATACTAACATTAATTGTGTAGAAATAGGCTCTTAAAGCTAAGATTATTGACAGTATAATATAAATCTAGAATTATTTCCTACTTCTACAAGTGGCGCCATGCTCGCAGGGTGTGATCGCGATAATGGCGCATGAAATGTAATATGCACGACGCAACGGTCGATTTTTGTAAAGTTTTAGTTGGCAACGTCGACGCGGTGCCTTGTACGATAGATCGATAGCAGTTCGAAAGAGTCGAGAAGATAGCAAAGTAAAAATAAAGAAGCATTAATGCGTCATGTGAGAGATGGGCGTCGACGGTTGTTTTGGCGTTTCTAGTAAAAAACTTGCCTCTTGAGAACGTGCGGCCGTCCGTAATGGCCGTTAGAGCTACGCAAGCAAACAAAAATTTATTAAAATAACATTTTGCGATGAACAGAAATGAGAAGAAGACTAACTGACTATTTATATTTTTGTGATATGGACTCGCAATCTTAAAATGCAATCGATGGATCTATGTCTAAATGATTATTGAAATAATAATATTGGAATTGTAGAAATGCATTCTATATTCATAATTATCATCAGCAACCAAAACTATGTGACTTGATGTATCGAACTCAAATCAAGTGTGTTTCTATTGAATATTTATGACTATTTTCGTTTGGCAAACCGCCATGATCTTGAAAATTACTTCTAACGTGAGCGTTGGTTGATTTGACCTTGGTATTATTTTGCAGTACTGTGTTCAAATTATAAAAAACTTATGTGCCCGTGTAATTTGTGTCACTAGCTTAGTCCCGAGGTTTAGTACGCGTTGTTTTTGCTGAAAAATTTCCATACTCTGGTATACAGTCTGTTGCAACATATTTATAGGAAATATTATTTCATATCCTCTTTATATGAAATTTCTTAAAAACATCATTAAAAACGAAAATAGTGCAATCGTGACAAAAGTGCACTCTTGGGTTTATCTTTGTTTAATATTCTTTAGACAACATTTAAATTATTTTAAAATGCATTTTAATGAATCGAATTGCTAAAATGCCTTATTATACTTACGGCATAGGCGATGTCTGCTGTCTTATCGAATTGGCAATGTTTTGTTCCGAATACATGTTGATCGGGGAGTTGAATTGCTTGTGGACGACCTGAAGTAAAAGTGGTTTATTAACACAACTGACATAGTTCAACGGAAACTGTAGTGAAAAAGTGAAATGATTTTTTTATTTTAATTGATCAAAAATAATTGCCGAATGAGGGTAAAAATTCAATTAAACTTAAGCCAAATAGCATTCAAACTTCTGTCCCTTATATTTTAATGCAGATTAGACATGGGATACTTTGCTTTATAGACTACTGTTTACCTAAATTATTGCATTTATATACGCCAAATGTAACTATTGAAGAAATTGGTCTGATTTATAGACTATGCAATATCAAAGTATCTTCTCTAAAGTAAGTCCGGAGAGGTATTCCAAGGAAGTTAAGAACATCAAGTGAAAAAAAAAGATAAAATGTTAGACGCGTAATTTTATCCATAAAGGTAATCGACAAATGTTTACGACAAAATGCTTCAACTGTAAACAGTCAATCAAACCTTTGCTCCCAATATTTGAATTGCATAAAACATAATTAGTTCGCAGAAATTCGATCAAACGTTTGCAGCGGTCAAAAGATTGTTACTTATGGACAAATATGAATAAAACGTATTAATAAACACGATAAAAGGACAATCCGTGTATGAAAGAATAGATAAAATGTACAGCGATGAGAAAACAATATGGCATATAGACACGTGAAGAAATGGACTTTAGGATTCACTGAAAGTATTAAAGCCCTAAGATTAATATTTTTAACTTTAATCTTGCAGCAAGCATAAGATTTTCTAAAGATATACAAAAAGAGAGAATAATCGGATTATTTTTTAATAGACTTTGAGACCAAAACATAGCTTTAATGTTTTCAGTGTACCCTCGTGGAAGCGATTGTGACAAGAATGTCCGGCTTCGTTATAGAAGTTTGTGCATCCATGCCAAAGCTTTTGCTGTAAAAACTTTCACAAAGTTTAATGAACCACCTTATTATTATCTTCACCGACCACTCGCTGCAACACCGATTCAGCCACCTGAGTTTTTATCATAAATCTATAAGTTATAATTTGCTTTATAGGAAGCAACACAGGTTATTTCCATTTAGTTATTATAGTATAACTTTTTCTAGAAAATATTTATTTGCTGTAATACCAATTGAACTTCGATGACTGTTTGAGCTAATTGATTTTCCAACATTTAGTTTTTTATAAAAATCATCATCATTTAGATCCAATAGTGTGTAGGTGTGTAGAATTGTATTGAAGTATTTATTTATGTTCACGAATTTTGAAGACCAAGTAAGTCCTTCATTTGAATTTGTAGTAGCAGTGGCAAACCGTGGAGAATGCGTTTGGTGTGGTCACGCCAAAAGCGATGTCTAACTTTAACTTAACTGGTTCAGAATAAAACTGTGCTTTAGAGTTAACTAGAGTATTTTTGTACAGAAGTGTGAAACATTAACTATATGGAAGCGTGCTCAATATGTGCTCAGTGTCGGTTTAGTGCAGAGAAAATATATAGCTTCGAGGAATGCGAATTGGTCCAGCGTTTATGACCATACATTAAAGCTAACATTGTGATGATATTTTCGGTACCTGATGTGGCTAAAACAGTTCTTGATAGAGTGTCAAACGGTTTTTAGGTTTTTGCAATGGTTAATGCAAAGCTCATGTTTCTTTAAGTCAACTGTAAGGAGTTTCTATTTCCAGAAAGTTACGTTTAGGCAACTTATGCGAAGAAGTATAATAGTGTTGTTGATAATGTACATTATTCTAAAACATGGAATGTTTTGAGACTAGTCTCGGTTCGTGTTCTAAAAAAACAACAGTGCCTAGGTATTTATAATTCAACCGTCGTCGTTTATCGCCGTTGCGTGTGTAAATATCGAGAGAAAATCTCGAAAGATATTCTGAGATGTGTCGTAAGAGGCTCAAGCTAAATATTTAAAGTAAGTAGGTATATTTACAAGCGAAATACTTTTCTGCAAAAAATATTGTTTATACCGAATGAAGACGCCTCCTCTGTCGCCTCCTGGTAATAGCTTAAGATTGGGAAAATGTAAACAATGTGTGATAGTAATTATAAAAATAATATGTATACAAGGTGCGTTTAGAACCCTCATAGCTTTAGTTTTAAGATGACGAATGAAGTTATCACAATCATATTAAAAAATATGGATGTATCTATCAAATGCGCTTCTTCTATTTTAATTAAAGAAATCTCACTCTCGCGTCTTTGACGCTAGGCGGTTCTCACCGCCCATATACATCTGCAGAAAAGTCACCAATGTTTTTTACCGGCTGCACTAATTGATAAGCATTAAAATTAACATAATATTACTGTGACCATTGCTGCAGCTAAGATAAACAATAAACAGCAAGTATAATTTGCTATATTCCACCGACAACCGGGAGATTTGTATAATCACAACCAAAATCTATATAAAAAAATTTGTATAAACACCACACAAAATCTTCCACTAGAACCTCTACGCACGTTTCGACCCGACCCCGGATCATCCTCAGGAGATGATGACTTCACAAGTGCGAAAAGTAAAGACTTGACTTTTCTCTAGTGGAAGATTTTGTGTGGTGTAATATTATACAAATCTCCCGGTTGTCGGCGGAATATAGCAAATTATACTTGCTGTTTATTGTTTATCATGGACTTCCGCAAAGTAACGCCTGCTTCTATTCATTATTTGCAGCTAAGAGAATCGTAGTTAAATGAGTAGTCAACCAATGATTGCCTACCTTTTGCTTCATGAGTGTGTCGCGGTAGTCATGGTGCGGGGGCGCACGCATCGCTGGGTTGGGGTGGTGACGCAGGTAGCTCTCAGTGGGGCCAGGCTCGCGCCTCACCTTCGCGCCCGGCAGCACCAGCGGGGTAGTGCGGTAGGGCTGGTAAATCACAAGTCAATATATTCGCGATTGTGTAGCTGTTATATTTGTGGACTCTTAATCAAAATGTATTGTGCTAGCCTAGTGGTTAGGACGTCCGCCACCTGCATGCCTAAGAGTACTCCATAATGTTCTCAAAGGCGAGTGAAGTTTGCTTATACGCGCATGGCCAGTGTGGTGAACTATGGCGAAACCCTTCTCATATTGAGAGGAGACCCGTGCTCTGCAGTGAGCCTGTAATGGGTTGATCATGAATCATTAAAAGCCATCCAACCTACATTGGAGGAGAGGCTGGGGAGTGAAAGGGTGATGATCTGTATTAATTGTTATACATTAATAAGTTATTAAATTGCAATTTAGATGCTATTACAGTTGATATAATTTAATAGTTATATTGGTGAATATAATGATACGGCAATTGTATACCATATACCAATACAATCGCAAATTTTGTTTAGCGATGCCAAGCTGCTTAAGCAACTGTCAGAAAGTTACTAAGTTAATGCGGCAGAAGTATTATAGCATGGAAATCTACAATTTTTTTTTTATCCTTGTATTTTTTTTAGTTTGTTACTTAATGTTTAAATGGATTATCGGTACTCATTCTGATATTGGTTGTCGCCGGTTGACAAAAACGGCAGGATCAATTTTGTTTTATTGGCTGTAAATTTTTGGCATGTTGGAGTCCAAAAAATAACTCTTAGCAATAAGAACAGTTGAAATACACATATTTTTATAATTTACTAATACTTTAGGTTTAAATTCGACTAGATAAGGATACACGTGGAGGATAGCCACGATGCAGTCCAGGATAATTTTGACAAAAAGGCTTTAATAGCTACTAGTTCTTAATGTACCACAGCGGATCCAAATGGTCTATGCGAGTTGGCTCTATGCGACGATTATTATTACATGCCAAGGATACAAATTTGTATCGATGGCTTGAAACGTGTTCGTCTGTGCCAGTTTCGTAGCCTCAGATTGGTGTAAGTGTAACAAAACTTTATATTTTAGCCCAACCCAGAGGTCGTGACTTGCAGTCAAATACGTTAATATTACGTGACGTTAATATGGTTTCTCGACCTACGTGGCGCATCGTGTGCGCTGTCGCATTATAAAATTGGAAGTTTTGGCTTTGATTCCCAGTTCGAGTCTGGACTGGTGGGAGGTTTCGGCCGTGGCTAGTTATCACTCTTTTTTTTTGTCGTGGTGGAAAAGCTTTATGGCTATCTCCGTACCCTTGGACGGGAAGGAGGTTATGCTGGACTCCCATCCCCGAAGGGGGGTATACCCGACCTAAAAACCACCACGGCATGCCCCTCTTGCTGGTTTTACTGGACACCCGGGGGACCCGTTGTATACTTCTCGGACGCCCTACCAGCCGCTCCAGCCTAGCGCCGGGCCTCCCACGCTATAAGGGGAAGGATCAGGACAGCTTGATCCCACCCAAGACAGTTAGAAGACTTGTGCAATGACAGGCAACTAGCCCAATAGCTACCCGCCGTCTCCCAAGCTAGTTACCAGCCTACCGACAAAGACGTATCGCCAAGCGATTTAGCGTTCTGGCACGATATCGCCTAGACACCAATTTCCAAGTTCGCCCGCTACCATCCTAGACTGCATCATCACTAACCATCAGGTGAGATTGCCGTCAAGGGCTAACTTGTAGCATATAAAAACATATATGTATATTGATACAATTTGAAGCTCCTCCTAATCAGATGTCGGCGGTTCGAATCCAGGCACACACCTCTAACTTTTCGTAGTTATGTGCGTTTTTAAAAAAAGTTCTCAAAAGCGTGTGAAGTCTGCTAATCCGCACATGGCCAGCGTGGTGGACTATGGCCAAACCGTTCTCATATTGAGAGGAGACCCGTGCTCTGTAGTGAGCCGGTAATGGGTTGTTCATGGTGAATACAATTACTATGCGAGGCATAGTGTAGGCTAGTATAGCATTGCACGAACAAATAAAGTTAGCAACGGTAAACTTTAATCGCCCGTGTGATGTGGCGCTCCGTAGCTAATTTTACCGCGAGGTTACTTCATGTGGGTTATGATTGCTGACACCATTCAGTTATATTTCTGTGATTGCTTTATTTTGCTGCAATATAGGTCGCGGCCATTTTATTAAATGACATTTTACGATCAACATTCAATTTATTGCCGGCCCACTACCGGTCACGGGTCTGCTCTCTGAATGAGAAGGTTTTACACTACAGTACTTGTAATAATAGAATTTACGGAGATGTCTCAGGCACGCTTTACTCATCGTTAAATCAAGTGATATTTAACTGCCTTAAACAATAATAAACACGTATGCATGTATAAACATGTATGATAATATACATCTACTGTGTAATAGGTGGCGCTCTTTCGAATCTTTACAAATTGTAGTTAACTTTCACGCGATCGAAAAAGTAGAAATCTCGCCCTAGGCACTCCGAGCTTGATTACGGTTAGTCCCGCAATATCTAACGATATTATTTGTAGATGCATTGGGCAGGAGAGTGTTGCAATAATATATTCGTGCATACACGTGGGCGGTGCCTTGGAATAAAGTTTTCATTCATAGTAACACTTATAAATATCAATATCAGAACCATTTCGTCTTTCCAAGGCAAAAGATAAATGTACCAAGTAATAAAGAAGAAAAATAAGAAGCAGGGAATTAATGGAATTAATTGATAATCGGTCCGACTCTGGACGAAGTCTACCCTGTCACGGATGAACTAGATCACATATTTCTTGACTCCTTTTTATATATTCTATATTTCTGCATAATTATCATTACAATCAGCTACATATTTCAGTCTACCCCTGGCATATTATCCACCGACAAAGAACCAACTAACCAACAAAAGTGATTTAATTAAGTATGCCTTATGATTTGTGATAGCTCAGCGTGTCGACGCTCGTATCCAAAGGCAAGAATTGTGCCAATGGGCGAACGAGGTCCGACGTTTATTTCCGTCTTTTCGATGTTTACATAGCCGAAGCTTTAGCAACTGACGCAATGGATTACATGGACTACTCGAAATTATACGTTGTATTTTTCCGTAACGAAAATTCCATTTTTAGTTCATAAACACCTAATATACCTCCTCACCATCACAGACGATGATCGTCCCCAGGTCTTTGGAACTTTCACACGTCCCGGTTTTGTGCCATTTGTACCCAGCGATTCTCTTGATGTCATTAGTTTACCTAATGGGGGCTCTACCAACGTTGTGTCTTCTGTTTTAAGGGTGGCAGTCTCAGATCTCCGCAAATGACGCTTTGCAATTTGCTGTTAAAGTCAGTTACCTCTGCTACAGATATCCTCATTACCGAAATGTTAACACAGAGATACTCCTTGATTTACTTTATCGCATAAAAATTAATGCACTGTACATCTGACCTTACGTATTACGAAACAAAACAGCCGCTTCACAAATTAGTGACAACGTGTTACGTAAAAATGTTTAAAAACGCGGAAGATAGCGCGGAAGCGATGCTACGTAATTTAGTGTTTTTTTTATTTTTAAATTTCAGGTCTCGTTGGGGGAGTTATATTGTTAGCGACAAAGCCGCTAAGCGCTGTTTAGTATTTGGGCACAATGCCACGCCAAAACAGATCAGGGATATATGCATATTAGTTTAATAAAAAACTAAAGCCTTTTAAAATTGAATATATAAATTCCGAATTTCTTAGGAATTCTCCAGGCTAATGGATCAATTAGTGATTATCTTTCCTAATATATTAATTAGAATGAGAATGTAATTTTGCTAAATCGCATCAAGAGGCAGTTTAAAACTCGAGATCGATAAGCGATGAACTTTTGTTCAATTTGCAGGCTTGAGTAAATTAAACTTGTGGAAAATATTCAGTAAAAATCGGCAAAAAAAAAAAAAAAAAATATTTTAAAGGTGTTATACGGTTATAGTTATCAATCAGGATTACCAATCAATATAATAAGAATACCTTTAAAATCAATGATCATGAAAGATCATGATATTATAGAATATACACTTAATGACTAGAAACATTTAATATTTGATAAATCATTAAAAGCAAGGCCAACGTTTTAAAATAACTTCACAAACAGAATTATATATCTACATTGTGAAGTAAAAAAAATATACAGTTAAAGTAGAGATCAAAGTGATACTGAAAGTAGTTATGTATTATAATTGATTGAAGGTCACAGATAAAATTCCTTTGGGTTTCTGTGAGCCGACGCGACATTGAAACGAAAATAGCATTTACAGCTGCTTCTACTACTGAATCAAATCGACTGATTCACTGTAAAACTAGTTTAAACCTAAAACATAATAAATCGTGTAAGTATATATATGAAAATGAGTAATTTATTGACAATTTCTTTTTTATATAAAACTGAACCGATCACTAAATTCTGTTATTTCACAAAATCAGTAAATTCTGTTTATAAAAATATTATATCACCTTTGTCATTATCATTAAAAGTTTTTATTAAAACGTACTTTTAAAAATTCCACTTATGTGTGGCGATGGTGATAATAATTATATTTGTGAACAACTAAATCTTAACGAACTAACTATTGATTGCTTTTATATGAAAATTTGCTTTGTAGAAAATTACTTGGCTCATATATCATCACAAATTTAGCATATCTACTAGAGAAATTAGAGAAGTTTTTAGGTGCTAAACTTAATTGGTACTTCGATTGCGCAAATGTTAATCAAATTAAAGCTACATCACTCCTAATATATCGTATATATATTTGATAAATAATCACGACACAAATAATCCATAGTTTAGATTCACTGAATTAAGTGGTGGTTAAGAAAGATTAGGTTAATGTTGTATCATGTTGTCACGCACCCAGTTGCCAACGACTTCTTCATCAAGATGCTTGGGGTCCTGGTACCCGTTGGGGAAGAAGTTGGGGTTGACCGCCATAGTAGCACTTGTTAGCGCGGACGTGTCGTAGAGCGAGCGATCGCGAACTGCGTCTCCAGTCGTTCCCTCTCAGTAAACACCATTTTCTATGCATTCTATTTTGGAAATATGACGGGAAAATACGGCGTGGTGTGGGCGAGAACCTCTGAAGAAAGCCTCGCTGGACGCGCGAATATTTTATTAGACTCACTATTGGTCCAGTCTTACTACACGTATAGATTATAATAAGAATTGTTGATCGCGAAAGTAAACGGTTATCTATGATGTAAACATTTACGCCGAAGTATCGAGGTGGTAAACAAATACCGATGTTTTAGTTAATATCCCGAGTGGAAAAAAAATTTGCTAACAAATATTACGTCAATAAGAAATTTCATTTAACGCTATTGTGGGCATTATTCTTGTACGGTAACTTTGCCATTGGATTGGGCCGGAGAATACCAATTACACAACCTATTCCTCTCCCCCGACCTAAGCGCTCCTCTCCGAAAGAGGAGACCTAAACATATCCTTCACGACCCTGACGATCAGATGATTACTGACAACATACTCATACCACCTACCACGCAGTCATACGCTACACACCTTCTTCGCCGGCGAAGACGAGGTCCCCGCTATCTTACGTCATCCGGCCGTGGGCTCTATTCACGGCCTCGGAGACGTACGGACCACTCACCGTCCAACCCCCCGTTATCCCAAACGTCGCCTAAGCCGAGGTTCGGCCTCATAGGAGGCGCCGTTAGGCAGACGTTCCCTTAGTTTCTTCGAGCCCTAGGCAGAGCAGAGCAGAGCTTCTTTCCGGGGCTCGCCAAACAGCCCCGTTACGCTGTCGCAACTACTAGACACTAGTCAGACCGAAAAAAAAAATACCTATTACTATAAAATTGCAAGTGACCCAACCTTACCTTGAGTATATTGACCAAAAAAAAAACAAATAGTTTTTGTTATTTTGTGTAGGTACGAGTATTTACAGATACAGGATTCGATACATAAGATTGAATTAATGTAGGTAAATAAATAAATTAGGGCATTTGATAGTAAAAACCTAAAATCGATCTCTCGTTAGTCATTACGCATTGCTAGAGTCAACATACCGTCACCGCATAGGTACTATTTTTGTGAACTACCTATGATTCAGAAAATGCATAAGCGCGAATAGAAATTTCTGGCAGTTTACAATTCGTATATAATTAGTCTTTTCTAGTTAATCTTTTTTTCTTACTATGTTGAGACTGAGCTAGTTTGCTGTTGCTCTTGCTTTTTTAACGCGTTGTAACTCATTAATATCATATCAAAATAAAGTCTTTTTGGCACTCGTCCAAATTGTAAACCCTCATTTTTGTTTAAAAGTAGTTTGGTAACCTATTTTGTCATAAAGTAACTAAATAAATGATCGATATTATTATCTACATTAGTTTTAGATTTTAATTTGGTTTTAGACGTCCAGTCAGTTATTCTGTTCTGATAAAATTGTATTGTTTAGATAATTATGCTTAAATCTTACTAAAAAAGTTTGTTCCATACTTGTTTGTTTAACTAATAGCAGCCAATCCTATAAATTTTCTATTGCAGCTACCTCTTTCAAGAGTTCTGCAGATTTTGGCAATATCTATGACACAAAAATCGTTATAACATATTTATTCTTCGTTTAGTTTTTTTAGCTTTTTAATTAAACTAAAACCAATATAGCTACTTCTCAGATCTTTCATCGAGGTGTCAAGGGTATTATATTGGCTAAAGGTAGGATATTAGCTCGAGTCTGGTCTAGTGGGAGGCTTCGGATGTGGGTAGTTACCCTACCGACAAGGACGTGTTGCCAAGCGATTTAGCGTTCCGTCACGATGTCGGGTAGAAACCAATTAGGAGTGTGGGTTTATCATATCCTAACAGGTCAACCCGCTACCATCCTAGACTGCATCATCATTTACCTCCAGGTGAGATAGCCGTAAAGGGCTAACGTGTAGTATATATACATAAAAAAAAATTCAAGAGGCGTAAGATATTGAGCCCGTCCATACGTATGACAGTGATAAACTGCATTTCGTGATATATTAGCATATCTGAGAAATAAATTCGGCCGATTCGCTTGGCAGGGATACAAAATTTACATGCCGTTTCGTCTATTGGGGTGGAGGGCGAATTATTATGATTAAAATTAGCGAGTACGTCGCGTTACCCGTTCTAATTACTTTACTCATAGGATATAATAAAGTTTGGACTCAACCAATTCTGACATAATTATAGGTGAGAAATTTAGTCGTAGCGCTTCCTCCTCTTGCTGAAAAGGGTTGTAGCCGTAGTACACAACGCTGGCCAAGTGCGAATTGGTAGACGTTACAAGCCTTTAATAACTTAACTTTACTTTTTTCCTTGTACGTTAATTATACTTAAATTTAATATTAATTATGAATCACTGGTTTCGACTCGTTGTTTTAGTTTTTCGACTACAGATCAAGAAGTCCTGGGTTTGATTACCTGGTCAGGCCAAGAACTGTTAGATTGGATTTTTGTCAAAAATGTTTAGTACAAGCTCGGAGATAGGAAATTGGCGGTTTACACCCGCTTGCTTCGGAGAGCACGTTAAGCCTTCGATCTTACTTATTATCACTGACAAGTTTTAACCCGAATTGAGCAGAGTTGTGGGTCCATGCTCTGAAAACCTTTCTTCTACGAGAGCGCGGAAGGCAGTGGGATGTAAATAAGCTCACGAGGTTATACGTAATTTATATTTAATTTTTTTTACGAATGGTGGAGGAAAGATTGTACTCATCAACAACGGTATTCATACAAGCTCCTAATGAATTGTCATTAGGAGCTAGACAGTCCGAAAAAAAAAAAAAATTGTCATTTATGATGAGAGTTAGGATCGTATGATCCTAACTATGATCTACAATCTGTATGTCTAGCAGATTACTAGGCTTTAGAGTAATCCTCTGCTATCTATCGCTATTAATTTTATTACAATTACCTGGCTTTGAATAGATTCGTCGATGGCTTCGTCGTTGCGATTACCGGAAGGTGAGATCAGCAGTGTTGTGTACTCGCCCTCGACTTGCTGTGGGTACTGCTGTGGGTACTGCTGCGGGTACTGCTGCGGCGGCACCGGCGTGCTTCGAGGCAGAGATTCCGGACCTCGCCATGCCGAGGAGGGAAGCGGGCTCGGTGTCCTATGCAACACAGATTATATTAAGAAATTTGTTAACGCTGTCACATTGGCATTTTGGGTCGCCCAATATATATATTTGTATATTGTGTTATCTTTTTTATTTTATTGTTCAGTACCTTTGTGCTGTGTGCAATTTAAGTTTACTTCCTTTTTATTTGCAATCAGGCTTGTAAAGTCATATCTCTGGGTGCACCATCACCATGTTAGATCGGTGTGGCAGGGCTTATTAAAGGATAAGGAAGTTATACCTTACATCGTACAATTTAACGACCTCCTCGGCGTGATACCCTCACGTACGCAGTAGTACTAAACTGGCAAAGACATACCGTCAAGGTACTTAGCGTTCTGATATGAGGTGGGTTCAGCTGGCAATACATCGGTAGCTCCTTTAATACATTGAAGTCCATGGGCGACGGTAATCCGGGAGAAAAGAGAGATCGCTTGTGCGCATGTACATAAAAAATATGTGTTCATTGAAAAACTTTATTTCGGCTTACACACATTATAATATAATGAGTGTCACATTTATCGGGGACATATTCGTTTACTCTGAACACTTGAGCATAACTCATTCATTCGCCAAAATGCCACCTTTACTATACCGCACAAAAATGGCGTACACAACGCCATCTTGGGTGGAAGGATATAATGGTTACGTCATTTATGCGCTTAGGTAGCCCGTCTACTACTAATACAACTCGAAAGACAGCTCCATTAATCAGTGATGTAAATGAGTTTCAATGCTTCAAATATGTGTAAATGGCATTACGTGGCACATAAGGAAGTAGGTAGGTAGGTGTACCTGAACGGCGGTGGGACAGCATTCGTTGCGGGAGAGCGAGCTGCTAACTGCGTGCGGGGACCCTCGCGGTCAACCTCCCTGCACATGCCTTACTGTTAACATGCTTGTTCAAATAAACGTTGCGTTAAATACGGGAGAGGTTCCATAAACAACGGGATTTATCCCATTTCTGATGGTTTTCAAACATAAACATATCAACAATTATAATGATAAAATATACACAAAATAAACAAATAAGAGGTACGTAGTCTTTTATACGATTAAAAAAAATTAATACAATCTGGCGAACACAGATTCGGATGCAACCAAAACTACCCGCAATTTAAATTCCCCCGTATCCGAAGCAGCTTACTGTACGAACACAGAAGTAGTCGACTACGAGCGCCAACTCATCTGTGTGCGTAGCTAGCAAGTGTGCATGAAGCGTACTGTTTACTACGTGGGAATTAGTAAAACAGTTGTTAAACAGTTTGACCGGCTGTGTACAGCGCGATTAAATAAAAAAAAGGATACAGGATTCACTAAAATTAAAAAAAAAATAAGTTATGTATTAATTTTCTTTTAGATCAAAGTCGAACCAGATCGAACCTCCTTGTATTTATTTTGGCGACATATTTAATAATGAATTGCGCTACAAGATACGTGACGTTACCTTCTAAAAATTATACTGCCATGCAATTTTGTGATATATCTACTTGATGAAACGTTAACAATAAATAATGAATGCAAGTAATCATCCCGCTGCGAATTATTTGTAGAATGTATTTCACAAATAAGAAGATATACTACCACAATAAAACAAATACGATAAATGCATTTCAATGATAACATTTTCTAAATACGACAACAATAAATAGTCATGCTAAATGCAGAAATAAACATATCAAGAAGAAAGATTCAGTTACAATATATTTGCCGCTTCATTATTAGCAAGCTTGCAAGGTTTAGCAGCTTTTATAGCGACATCTGTATAGCAGCGTCTTACTCGTATAGACGATAGAAGGTGGGCGTTGGTGTACGCCCTACGAAGCTGTATGAAGATGAACGTGGCAATGTGTACAGGTGAGAACTTGGTCTGCCCCTGTATTTAGGTACACTATGATTTCAGATCAGACATCATTTCGATCGCACTTATAAATCTAAACGAAGGGTAGGCCGTTTAAAATAAGCCTAGGGCTAATAAATAAGTAATTCTAAAACAGTAATATTAAATCTAAAATGTATGTCTGCTGTTTTAGGAGAGAAGGATGAAAATAAATTCGTTTATCAACAAATGTATAAGGAAAGCTTGAAAATTTCACTTTTAATATTATCTGACGACCTCTGTGGCGCAGTGCGTGCGCTGTCGCATTATAAAGTTGGAGGTCCTGGGTTCGATTCCCGCCTCGATTCAGGTCTGGTGGGCTTCGGCCGTGGCTAGTTACCACCGACAAAGAAATGGCGCCAAGCGATTTAGTAGGCACGATGTCGCATAGATGCCAATTAAGAGCGTGGGCTTAGCATACTCCTAACAGGTTAGCCCGCTAACATCCTAGACAGCATCATCACTTATCACCATGTGAGATAACCGTCAAGGGCTAACTTGTAGAGTGTATAAAAAAATAAGCTTTTTTCTGATCTTTCTGATTGATTAATCCAAAACCTACGCCAGTTCCATTAAGATTTCGTTTTAACTAAACGAACGTCGCGTCGAACCGGATGCATTGTAACTACAGTAAATGTAGATCTTTATATAAATAATCTTACCCTTGTAAAATTAGAGCAACATATTAGATCGAAATCAGACCAAGGTCGAATTGTAATTGCTATTGCAAACCGTGTGAAAAACAGATGACGTTATATTATGGACCTAGCCAAACTTGCATTAAAATGACTGCATCATGTTTGACGTATGCTTTACATATGACTAAAACGAAAATGTAAACGATTTCAGAATGACTAAAAATCTAATAGCCACTTCTCGGGCTATCTGCAACAGATAGTTATCTCATTTAACGTAAACCTTTCAAAAATTGAAATATTTACGGTCTTTAATATAATTTACTTACAAAGATTTAGAAATAATCTTATCAAATATTATTATATCGATAATATTATTTATATTGGTAAAAAAACTAAAAGGATCGATCTTTTTATATTAACATGATGTCCTTCGATCTTATGTTTCACATTTGTAACGTGATATTTTTACAGAACGGCTTGGATTAATCACCATGGAAAAAATTATTACATTTGTACTCAGCTTTCAAATCTCTTTGCTATTGGTAGGTTACTATATACAGGTCCAAGGGATGAACAGACCGATCTCATATGTTTTTCTCGTAATATTAATTTCGTCATCCAAATAAACACAGTTCTTTGTGAAAGAAGGCATCCCGTAGAACTGACAACACAGCTAAAAACTACCTCAAGCAAAACTTATAAATAAAAGATAATACTTCACATAGGTATATCAGATTTAGAACTATTGTGCCCCAAAGACAAAAATAAATGACCATTTTTTTTTACAAAATAACAAGTTTTACCTTTGCACAACAAGTTTGATTTGGTTAGGGGCGTTTTTGAAAAGATTCTGCGCATCCTCATGGCGTAAGTCTCGTGCGTCGTAGTGGTCGATCTTCGCGATTATGTCTCCTCTCGCCAAGTCGCGACCAGCTGGAGTACCTGGTGTTACCTGGAAGAAAATACATTTGAATGAATATTTCTCAGTATCATGAACCTTAACCTGATGTCTGGTGGGCAAAGCTCTCTTAAGCTCAGACCTCTACACTGCTTCAATGCGGGTTGTGGGTTTTAAGGTGTATTAATATCATTATTTTGGCAGTGGTTCGTGACCACCATACTGAAAACGACGTGTGAGAAAGACCACGCGTGAGCATGGAAGCATAGGTGTAAAAAAACTGCCATACGCCTAAATGTATTACACGGCTTCCATTTTTGTCATCACTATAACTTACTACCAGGGGTTTGATAATAAGAAGACGATCAGCTGAATGTGCTCTACCAGGCAAGGTTATGGACCATGCAAAATACCAAAACCTAATAAATTTTGCAATAAAAAGAATGCGTTATATTACTGAAACTTTATTATTGTGCGAACTTTTAATGTTTACTGCCTGGTTATATTTAAGACTCACTTAAGATAAAGATATTATGTACGTTTCAGTATTTGGCGAAAATAAATTTTTGGACTACCTAACCGGCAAAAGTGGAAAAATTATAAACATATGAGATAATAATATCTTTATTATGGCCGTTTATATATTTCTTCAATAATTAATGTGTTAACATATACTATGTTAATATTTTTTTTTTATTATAATTAACAACTAAAACAATGTAACATTAAACACTTAAAATAAACCTTAAATATACCCTAAAACTAAAACTATAACTAAAATATATTATTAAAAGGAGTCCCTTTAGGCAAGGTTCCGAAGATACTGGCAGCGTTTCCCCTTTGGATTGCAAGACTAATTCGTTGTCCGAGGTAGCTGGCAGCTCTTCGGTCTCCTGTGATGTCGACTAACCGTTTTGCTATTTCCCTAAAAAGCCCTAAAGCGCTAGGACCCCACGGACCAAGGGTCTCGACACCGAATGGGATAAAATCATATTCAGAGCCTAGACCCCTGTATTTGTATGCTTTGGCTTTTTCAGCCGCTTCAGAAGCCGCACCAACTCTGTTGTTGGTTCCATGTAGATGGGAAGGGGCCAACGTGTCTGAACAGGTTGCATCCCATACCAGCACCCGGCCCATCTTCCATGGAATCAAACTCATACCATCCGGTCTCTTGCCATCGTCTCTCGCAATACCAGTCGGCTCAAGTAGACTTGGCACGTTGACGGTGGCAAGGGACCGGCGTATGATATCGTTAAGTGCAGCATGTCTCGAGAAGCGGCCTGCACTTTTTTGGCATGACAGTCCGTGATGTCCTAGTTTGTCGACATCACTGCCACAGGGACATTTATGAGGAGCGCAGACCGGAACCCCAAGCCGTAGACAGGCTGCGATTCGCAGCGTGTCAGGCTCAAGAAAAGTTCCTGTATTTGACGAAGGGTACGCGTGAAGCCAATAGCCAGCCTCATGCGCACCCACGGTCAAAAGCCTAGCACGCGCCGAACCTGTACTACAGCTTAAAAGATGGTCATAAATAAATTTATTATTATATGTGGATACATGATAACATACCATCCCGAAAATCATGAGACATTTTCTTTTTTAAAACGAAATGTTATATTAGAAAGCCTGAGCAAGCTTTAATTAGATTTTTACGTTGGTGCTGACCCAAAATCGTGCATTCCGTCGTTGTCATGTAATTTGTTTTTAAATATACGAAAGAACACTAATTTGCACGTGCAAGAAGATACATTGAATATTCTTGTATTGTGACACCTGCTCTCAAGGTAGAAAAAATAGACCGTGACATTCTGGGGCTTTGGACTCCGTTAACAGTACATTCATCTTTTGAGAGGATTAAATCATTTACGCAGATAAACATTTTTTGTACCAGAAATATTCTCTTTTTTATTGCTGGTCCTGTAGTGAGTATTTTTGACAAAGAATCGCAAGATTCTGGGTTAGATTAGAATTATAAATCCTTAGCCCGGAGTTGGGAAATCAGACTTGGTTACGCAAAGGAGCACGTAAGGTCGGCGCTCCGAGTAGCTGTTAGTATGCGTACAATTATACCACATTTTTCTTAGCTTTATATCCAATGAAAGAGGAAACCTGTGGCCAGAAGAAAGAGTGGATATAAGAAAATATTTGTTGCAAAAGCAAAAACGTAGTCTATGGTACTCTTTCTCCATTGCTCACACAAATGAGTATAGGAAATAAAACGTTCCTTCTTCTTTGTTTACTATATTAGTACTGGATCAAAGGATCGATTTGGGGTTGTTGAAAAGGTGGGCCTTTTTGCACATGACTATCGGCTATAGGACCGACCTTGCGATCGGGTAAGGGGGAGGCTCGGATGTGTGTTATGCATCGAGTTTGGCGTGAAGCCAGGCTAAATGCGTCCACCTGCGTTGTCGTGCCAACCTCTACTGACATTTTTATTGAAAACTACGGTCGATCCGATAGACCGTACGACAAATCGACGGCTGATTTGCGCAAATACATCTTGTCACTTCCAAGTCAATGGCGAGGACGTCCAACTAAATTTGTTACTAAGGTTGCTTGGAAGTATTTGGCTCCGTGTATCTTTCACAAATCTAATGTAAAATTTGAAAAACTTTGGTTAAACCTTCTGCTGAGTTTATCTCAGTAGAATCCTTCTGAATCGGTAGTAGAGACATTTCGAAAAGAACTCCCATAATTTTATAAAGTTACTGTTTCAATAAGTACATGATAAATTTGAATAGACTTCTTTGCTAAAGGTTGAAGACGTAAAGGCTGAAGTTGATAGATGCTGTATCGATTCGTGGATTAAACAATTCTTACGCCTCAAGTGCGTCAGAGATTTTCACAGTCATGAAAAGTAGAAAATAAAAACTGACACAACAATAATTTAAAAGAGACCATTGAGACCAGACGCTTCGTAAAAGATACCGTTCTCTTGAAAAGTAACGTAAACACGTAAAGAACGCGTCAAAGGTAGACGTTTAATTGATGTTTGTTTACTGTAAAAACAATCTGAAAATACTCTTGAAAACGTTTCTTTTAAATCCAATACTTTGAAAGTTATTTCGAAGAAACTTTGTGGTTAAAGTGAGAAAAACCGCATACCATATTCTATTTTATTACTTGTTTTTAAAGAAGTGATTTTACCAATGTTTGATACAATAAAGCTTTTAAATAGAGGACTTATATCTGTTATAATGGTATGCTCCCGTCATACGCATGCAACTTTTTAAGCTAACCTTTTCGACATAGCTTATAATATTATTAGATCGATTGAGTCATATGAAACAGATGGCAGAGGAAGTCCGAGTAATCAAACTGTTATATTTAAAGTAGGAAATTAGCTCAAGGTTGAAGTGAGATTTGAAATGTTTTATCCATAAGTGCTTTCGGTCATTACGATTAATGTATTCCTTGAAGCACTGACAGTAAACAGAAAAAATATGCTTAGATTAATATGAATCGAATCCTCCATTTCGTAGTAGTGTAAAGTGCTGATAAGAATCAGATGATCGTTGTTATCATCAGCCCAATTAACATAATTGCACAGGTTACTAAAGTTTTCTTTAATATACATAGCGAGCAATCGAGCAGGCGGGTCACCTGATGGTTAGTGATTACCGCCGCCCATGAAAATTTGCAGCACCAGAGGAACCGCCAATGCGTTGCTGGCCCTGTAAGTGCAAAGAAAAATGAAGCTGACGAGCAAGAAGCTCGTTCAAGGCGAAAGAACTAAGTTTCTTATAATCTGCTAGTGCAGTTTTATTATATATTAGTATTTTTGACTAAGGCCGCTAAGGTAAAATGTTATGTTCATGCTTAATAAACAGATAATCATAATAGGCAAACAGACCTTGTCTATTTTTTAATGTTATCATTAATATTGCGGCCAAATGATCCGACAGATCACCTGATGTTAAGCGATCACCATCGCGGTATGTCTTCGCCAGTCTGTTCTTGTTTATTAAAAAGTTGTAACAGTTTTTAATCTAAAAAATATTTTAACACAACCATTAAGATTATCTGATGAAGATGCGGATTCTGTAGCACACAGATGTCTACCCAATTGACAATTTTTAAAGTGGTATTGTTTTCTTCACAATTATTGCCGCTGAAAAGGATGTCACGTTTTCATGTAAATTAAATTTAGTTAGATTTATGAACGATTTGGATTTGAATATATGAATTAATTGAAATTTAAAACAGTTCTGTGTGACGGTTAAATAGGAATACCAACTCCTTCAGAGACGGATAGCACAGGGTTAATAATTATTTGTGTTTAACTTCGAGTACAACCCCGGACGTTATCCCAAGGTATAAGCAATAAGCTGTAAGAGTTAATGGCATTTTGTGGAAGTGCAGGTGCATATCCTGATGTAATCATATTCACGATATCACATGCTGCAGAATAGGAAACTAATCAAAAAGTGTGTTAAAATATTGCAGGACTATACCCAAATGCGCAATCTGAAATGCTACCTTCTCCAAATCATCATTTAGGCCAAGATATAAGGCAGTTGGAAACCTTATGGGAATTTTGTTCCGAATGTTTTATTATGACAAAGTCACTGTTTTTGGGTATGGCAGTTGGAAACCTTATGGGAATTTTGTTATGAATGTTTTAATATGACAAAGTCACTGTTTTCGGGTGCATGTTAATAAATCCCTAATTATAGATTGCCATCGGTGAATTACGTTTAATGTGAGTATTGTTTGAGTAGTAACAGACTATAACTCAAAAGTGTAAAAAGGAGAAAACTTGAATATCTGGGCCACATAATGCGAAACTCGAAATATTAGAGAGGCAAAATAAAGGGCAAACGAAGACCTGGCGGAAGACGAACATCCTGGCTTAAGAACCTTCGCCAGTGGTTTAATATGAGTTCAATATCATTGTTTAGGGCGGTAGTGAACAAAATCTCAACCAACCTCAGCCAATCTCCGATAGAAGATGGCTCTAAAAGAAGAAGAAGTAATAGAGTACTAAACTCTTTACTTATCTCTATCCCCAAAACAGTGCCTTTATTCTCATATTAAACGTAATTCACTTTTATATTCATTCGCAAATATAGATGGTTATCGGAAATTAGCCACCACCTAAGGCCCAGGTCTAAAACTATATGAATAAAAAAAAAAGTTGTTACGTTAAAAAGAGCCTGAAGCGTATTTGTTTTGGTGCGTGACCTAGCGGACACGCGCCGGTATCCTGAGCCTGGTTGGCTTTTTAAAAATAAACGCAAGTCTACGCCGCGTCGGCATTTACCGCTGACTCATGTAAATAATTCTAGCAATCACTCTTGCTATCGCGCCAAACATGATATCAGAGAAACAGACGGAAAAATTCTAAATTTATTCGTGAATGGCATTCCATCGGGGCTTATGAAAGCAAAGGGGCATGCCTTTGCTATCAAAACTGCATTCAGATGGAACAAACGTCTAGAAATACTTTTAGATGCTGATGGCTCTCTTTAGATGACTTTGAAGTTTTCAATTTCAGAATTAAATAATATACGTTTTCTTATTTGAGATCACTTTCTGCACCTAAGTAGCATCACATAAGTAGATAACACACATTCGTTTGATTTCGTGTATTAAGCTTGTCTGTTTTAATGTTGTTATGATTATGGAAGGTTCTTTTCATTTTACACATGTTATTTATTTTTGATCTTGTTATAGTAATTATGCTTGTGATATTAATTTCAGAATTGGTTTACTTAAGTACACTAATATTCAAAGAAATATTAAACTTGAATGGGATAAATAACGTAAACGTAACGCCTATAATGTATTTTTTTTGCATTGTTTTAGTAACTACATATATTCAAGCTATTCTTATCAATATGAAAATTTGTTATGAAATGCTTATAATTTTTTTTTAAAAGCCGGCCAAGTCTGTAACACTCTCGCTGAGGGTTCTGTGCATTAGATAAATCAAAAATGATATTTTAGGTGCATGGCATAACTAATCATAATCGGTCATATGCCGATTATCTTACTGTTTTCAAAAAAGTTACTGACACCGTTCTTGTATTTTTCTACTGTTCTTTATACAAGCGTTTTAAGGCATATTGGTTATATATTTCTATTTTATGCTTTACGAAACGCTTGCTGCTAAGAAGGACATTTAAATATATTTTGTTCATGAGCACTTCTTTATAAGATCTTACTTATTGACCTAGAAAATTATTGACTATCTACTATAAAATTTAAAACTAAAAATTCAATGTTTTAATTCAACTAAACACGTCTTATATTTGGATTTTTCTCATAACTTTGGCTAAATTACCTATATCTTGTCACTTGCTAATTCTAAATTATAGGCTGGATTAGATGACTGACAGCGCGTGCGACTTTTAAAACTCGATATGAAAGGCGGTGATTATATTGAAATTAACTATACTTTTATTTCTTTATAGAAGAGAAACTGGACCCAAAATCTAGTAAAAGTTTCAAATTGCAGCAAGTAGCAAGTATAAATGAGTAGGTATATAATTAGTGACACGGATGTACCGATAGAAAGACAACAATTTGACCCCAGAGGGGGTTTTTGGATTGTTGGGTTGTCGGTTAAGATGCCTAAATTGTATTTTACAAGATATTAAAACTAATATCTCGTTAGTCTTAGATGCAGCTGGATTATTTAATTTTACTGAGGTATGGTCTCTTAAAATCGAATTAACACTAAGTTTCGCATAAGATGAACTATTAAACAACCCTATAATTGGTCTGGTCTTGCGTAGTCGGGTCCGAAAATTCTGACAATGTAAGTGGGTCAAACCGAGTTTTCTTTTCACACTTGTTGACGGATGTTGGACAGCGGGCGCTGACAACTGCTCCAACAATAGGCAAAAACTTGCGTCAACTCGATACTTATGGACAAATTTTCTTTATTAGAATTAACCGATTACTCTGCTATTTCTAAGCACTGTAGCCATATTTTCCCAATAATGAAATGAAATGAAAATGAAATGAAATGAAAATATACTTTATTGTACACCAATACAGAAGAAAAAAAAAGAAAAGAAATAAACACACACAGAAAATAAATAGGTGCAATAGGCGGCCTTATCGCTAATGAGCGATCTCTACCAGGCAACCTAGCACAAAGCAGGAAAAAAATATAAAGTAAGGCGAGGTTGGGGTGTACAATGATAAATAGAAAATATAAGGTTAAATAAATGTAATAATCCATACTTTATAATTGCGAAAGCGTATAGCCGTTAGATGTTTGTAATATAATTGCTCTCTAGCTTTATCCTTAAGGAACTGTGCAGTTACCAGGACAAAAAGCAGCTTATGTCTCTTTCCGGCTTGGTTTTTCTATAGAAAAGATTTCTATGGACAATCACGTTAATCTAAAAGATAAACTCACTTGAATATAATAAACACACTTTCGCGTATATAAAATCTTTCGTTCCTTTTATCTATTTAAAAATATTAGGTCTGAAAGAATATGCATCAGGTTATTAACTTCATCCGAAGCACATGATTTCAACGTGTGCAATTAATAATTAAAACAAATAAAACAGAGAAGCAATTATTTCTAAAGATCCTAAATTTGCGTGCAACAGATGTAAATTTTTTCTATAGTATCGAACCACTTAACTAGGAAACAGAATAAATAGTATCTAAGGCAGGAAACAGTAACCATTCGACCGGGAAGTATACAATGGGTCCCCCGGGCGTCCAGTAAAACCAGCGAGAGGGACATGCCGTGGTGGTTTTTAGTTCGGGTAGACCACCCATGGGTGGGAGTCCCACATAACCTCCGTCTTGCCCAAGGGACGGAAGTAGCTAAAGCTTTTCCACCACGACAAAAAAAAAAAAAAAGGAAACAGTAACCATGCATGCTAGAGATGAAAACCTCGCATCTCAATCGCTTAAATAAAAAGATGGCTACATAAAACTAGGAGATGCAATCAACACCGCTCGCCGGTTTGTTTACACCGGCTCGATTGTTGTGGTTACGGAGAGCGGCGCAAGGCGTACCCTCGTGACAATGAGCGGGGTGGCGAGATCCGCGCCGCCCACCAGTCGCAGGCCCCAGTTGGTGTCGCGGGTGTCCCTGCGCAGCGTCACGACGAACGTATGCAGCCGCCCCATGGCGCGGGAAGGGTCACGGTGCACTGCGCGACGCGCTTTGGGCGCGGACTTGCGAGCACGGCGATAGGACGCGACGTTGTGGCGATCAGAATTAGCTCCACCGCAAACTACACCCCGCCCCTCCCGCTGATCTGCACTGCATAACCCTGCCGCAGTCGACCTACATCGGAAAACGGAAGCTGGTGTTGCCCAAACAGATGACCAGCTGTGCAACGAGTGTGCAAACCTGTTTACTTTTCTCGAACCACCAAATTTAGAAACAATTACACTGACTTCCATGTACTGACTAAGTAATAATTCAAATTCAAATTCAAAATAATCTTTATTCAAATAGTCCTTCAAAAGGCACTTTTGACGCGTCAATAATTTACATAGTAGCTAAAATATACAATTCTGGCAGTCTCTATATCCGTCACTCTATATCAGTCGTAATATTTTTGCTATATTAAAAGCTATGCAATAACAATGTCCTCATTTATTGTTTTGATTATCATTTATTGTTCAATGCAAATTTTAGAAAAGGTATTGTTGCATAGTTAAGATTAATTATCGTCTTGGACCGTTGTCCACAAACAAGCTGAAAAGTGTTGAGTTCGCTTGTATTACCCGAGAGTACCAAGAGGTCTATTTTCTCAGATTTCCTATGTTTTATCAATTAAAATCGAAGCTTAACTTAAAACAAGCTAGGAAGTGGAGTAGTTGAACTGTATTATTCTCAATTTCAAGACATTTCGTGTTATTTTGAATACCTATGTGTTGAAAATAATATCTACTGATGCAACAACCCCATATTTGAGAATTAGGCATGAAACTATTAAGAAGTTTTAAATAGTTTTGGAAAGATACTAAATATAATGTACCACGCATCTAAGCGTTTTTAAGGGCATCATCATGATTAACACATTGTCAGATTACTACAGAGCTCGGGTCTCCCCTCAAGGGTTTAGCCATAGTCCACCACGTTAGCCATATGCGGATTGGCAGACTTCACACGCCTTTGAGCACATAATGGAGAACTCTCAGGTATGCAGCTTTTCTTGCGATGTTTTCCTTCACCATTGAAGTAAGTGATGTTTAACTGCCTAAAAACGCACATGACTCCGAAAACTTAGAGGTGCTTCCCGGAGACCGAACTCCCAACCTCTGATTAAGAGACAGACGTCCTAACTACTAACTACTACTAACCTATATTTATTACGTAATAGTGCTAAATTCCACCGTAAGCAGTCTTCAATAAATTGGACAAACGGAAATGAACGAAATTAAAAGTGAGGTGCAAACTAGCGGTGAAAAACTTTTGATTTCTTTTGTGTCTATACTTAAAGCGGATGTCAAGGTAAAGTTTATAATGGCGTTTCATTGCCGATTGAAGATTGGTTCGTATTATATTCGCATATAAATAGCTCATTAATCATTGACACGAATACTTGCAATTTGGCATATATAGGTGGTAAGCAAGAGTTTGGCAATGTTTGTTATAGCCATGTGCAATAAATTTTAATTGGAAAAGATTTCCGCCGCGAAAGGTAAAACGCAATGGCATATGCTCATTCCATTTATAATTGCACATTAAACCCTGACCTGATAATGAATACGTAACATCTTGAGTCTCTATCATATCATATTGACGTCAATATTTACGTCGACGAAATTAACAAAGTGAATTGAATGCAAATTTTGCAAAATACAACGTAAGACCTGATAAAGAAAATCCAGTATAAAATATCCCCGAAGATTAGTGTTCTATTTTGGCGAAAAGCTCTTAATACTAAAAGAAATATACAGTGCTTCATCCTTAATTTATATGTTAATTTTGCATACGAATTTTCTCATTTAATTTTACGAGTTATAATATTACCGTGCTGCAAAGCTTCTTGGCGTTATTTATGATACCGACGCGTTACAAACAGTTGCTGAATTGATCACTTGGGTCAAAGTAATATTCGGAGACGAGAATATCGTATATTTATTTATATATATATTTATTTATATAGCGTATATATATATATATATATATATATTTAAATATACGTCTTAAAATATTACCAACATCATCAACAACAAATATTACGTCACTCTTAAACGTCACATTAAACCGCCTAGCAGCTCCAATTAGCGGACTTTATCGTCTATTATATAGATCAATCCGACACCCCAACCCTCTTGTAGTCTTGGCTTCTTTTAACTCCCTCGACCTAAGAGCTCCTCTCCGAATAGGAGACCTAAACATATCCATCATGACTCTGACTATCAGATGTCTCCTGACAACACACTCGTACCACCTACCACACAATCATACGTCATAGATATAGACGTGGGCTCCATCCACGGCCTCACAACTCACCGTCCGACCCCCTTCTTATCCCAAACGACGCCTAAGCCGAGGTTCGGCCTCACAAGAGGCGTCCTTAGGCAGACGTTTTCTTAGTTTCTTAGAGCCCTAAGGCTCAAAATTTCTTCTGGCAGCAGCCCAGTCACGCTGTGGCAACCAATAGGGTTAGCACAGCTAATAGACAGAAAAAATAAACTATTATATAGATATATATTGTAGCCTTTATAATTTTATGCAATAAATATTTCGATACCATATTTTACTAGCTTTACGTCAATAGATTGAGAATTTCGATGATTCAGATCAGAGTTTGTTGCTCTATACTGTGGAAGGTGTAGCTTTGCTTTCAGTTAGAAATAATAATGCACTAGACTGCTATAGTGAATGCAACGACACTTGCGTCGCAGCTGAAAATCAGCGATGTGTATTAAATTTGCTAAAAATGCATCGCATATGCTGTGATTGGGGTTACAGATAGACAGAGTTCTGCATTAGAATAAGATGTATTTATTGTATATAATAATACATTTTCTTTCTTTCTTTCTATCTTTCTACAACAAAAATATTGAGAGCTAACGTAGGTAGTAACAGATTAGCAAGCTGAAGTGGCAGTGGGCGGGCCATATCTTTCGCAGAACCGACCGCCGTTGGGGCAAACGCAGCGTAGGGCGACCTCCTGCTCCTTGCTGGACCGACGACCTGAAAAGGAGCGCTGGTGGCGGGTGGATGAGGAAGGCGGAGGACCGTGTGTGGTGGCGCGCTCTCGGAAAGGCCTATGTCCAGCAGTGGGTACGCTGATTAGATAGTAGATTTTTAGAGTTCTATGTAGTACGTCACAGATTTGCTCTGCTTTTGCAATGCATTGTTTTGGCCGAAATATTATAAAGCTGTAGGTTTTCTCAGCATGTAACTATGCTGACTTGAGATAATTAATATTGTATTATATAGCCCGTTCATTAAGGTACGTACGCTTTAAACCAATAGTGTAAAAACAAATGTATATTTAACCGCAGGGCACAGTAGTAGAGATTATTTTGTGCCGCAATCTTAAACGCAAAGGTCTCTATCAAGGCTCACAAAAAGTTGGCACGTTAATAGATGCAAGAGTATTTATTGCTTCTATGGCTAATTTGAATTGGGACATCGGTAATAAAGATTTTATTAGACAAATCACTGGCATTTGGACATTGCGGCCAAGGAACGGGCGCCCTAAAACTAGGGCTTACCATATCGGCAGTGGCGTCCAGGTATTACAGACATGGTTTTTAGGAAACATAAAAAATGGGAAAACATCTGTGGAAGACAGTGTTCATAAAATGTTTGGGCTAAACGACTCGCCTTTAAGCATGCCCGGATGGGACAAATTAAGAATTATTTTCCTGATTTTGTCTGGTGAAGGATTTGATTAATTATTACCCTGGAGCGGGTTTGACACGACGTCGATAGATTAAGCGTTAAAGTAAACGCATTAACTGCTTTTCGGGCGACAATCTTAGACTGCATCTGGAACGGTACTATATCCAGGCTAAATTTACAAACTTTCGATTTTGAATAGTACCTAGCATTCAAATTTGTTCTGGATGTAATAATTTGAATTAATAGGTAATCTTAATTCAGATTAAGTTTACCCCATACATCAGTTTAAAAACTTCGTTTTAAAAATAATACATAAAAATCATCAGTCAGCACGACGATTTTTAACCCACTTAAAACGAGACGTTGTTCCCGTTTTATAAGTGGGTTGAAAAGAACAAAGATGTCTAAATTCAGGTCGTCCTCGTCTCTTCTTCATTAGTATTTATTTCCGCATTGATTGAATATAATTTCGACATACTCAATTCAAAGCAATATTTTTTAAACTATCAGCTTTGTATAACATCAACAGCTGAAATATCTGTGAACAGTTTAGGAATCCAATCTTAAACCGTTCACAATAATAATTTAAGCTATAGTATTTTATTAACTTTTTTATGTAATATAATAGGTTTAACTTTTTATTGTCTTTTTTTAAGTGCTCGTAGAAGTCCTACGTCTTGCGTTAGCAACGGTTATGTAACAGATTTAATTCTTCTTCTTCTTCGATCAGTCAATATGTATCCAATGCTAGACATGGACCTCTTTGAAACATCGCCAACCCGTCCTATATCCTTTTCTTATCCTTTTTAGCTTTTAGCATTTCGCATCCAGTCGATGCCTGCAACTTTTCGGAGGTCATCGCTCAACCTAGCTGGAGGACGCCCCACACTACGTTTGCCGAGAAGTGGTTTCCACTAAAGGACTTTCCGAATCCAATGTCCGTCAGTTCTGCGACCAGCCCACTGCCACTTCAGTATGCTATCCTTACGTGCTACGTTGCTTACTTTGGTTTTTAGCGAATTACCTAGTCACGGGCCTTAAGAGAGAGGAAGTCCGTAAAGAGATTCCAAGCTTTTTAAATAGCTATACAACAGTAAATACTGACATCTGACGTCTGACGTGAACTTTGAAGCGTTTTTCGAGATTGCGCCCGCGATTATCGCACGCACAAGCGATACGGGTATATTAAAAACGAGGACGTGTGCGGTACCACGATGTTTTGCTTTTCTTATTCAAAAAAATTATAACGATTACAGTAAGGTTTTGGGTAAGTGTGTACTCTTGGGTACTAAGGGAATTATCCCTTATAATATATGCGGTTTCTATCCCGGTTTTACTCTTTTATTAAAATACCTCTTCTTGTGACAACGATGACGACAATGTATGACTATGGTTGTTTATAGGTTATGGTGTAATATATGAGGCTAAAATCTGAGGTATAAAAATGTAAAAAAAAAACATACCCGTCGGTAGTTCCTGGGTTCGTCGTCAGGGTCTGGTCGCTGGTGGGGCACTCGCCAGAACGCGGGTCGCTGGTACATCGGCATATCTTCACAGTCTTAACAAGTTTATCTATATGAAAACAAATTACATTAAAAACTCGTGTTATTGGTTGGGGGCTAAGGTCATACCAGTGCAAGCATTTCCGCGGCACCGTGTTTTAAACACAAATAATTTACCCGAAAGAATATTTTGAATAAATATAATAAATCACTCTAAGATCATGAAATTTAAAACATACAAAAATGTATACAATAACGATTAAAGCGACATACGAGTATATCCAATAATAATAACTAAAAAGGGCAGCATCGAAATACTCATATCTCTATGGTTTTGAACCAAATCAACCTAATCTAACCAAATTAAGATGAAGCAACTGAGCATAAAAGTATAGGAACGTAAGTACGTCGGTTTTTTTCCATCATCATTCAATATGTAAACATAACATGCATCAGGATCCAAGTCGTAAACAAAATATAATTTAAAAAGCGCATAATACATGCGTATACTCTGTCCAGTTTGTTTTCATAGACAAACGAGAGTGTTACATGTGTTCACACGATATTTTACGAGCTCTATCGAGGTATTTTTAAGTGTAGGTGGTTGGCAAGAAAGCGGTGTAATAAGTAATCGATGGCCAACCATGTACTCGGGTAGGGAATTTAGAAAATAGAGCATCTACTCACCAGAGGGCGCGTGCGGCGGGACGGCGGCGTCGTGTTCACAGCGACGTCGCTCGGTCAGTGTCGGTGTCTATTATCTCGAATTATTCCGAGCAACATTAAACTATATCTATTTTTTGCGACGAGGATAACGCGCGAGACGTTCGACGCTTCGTGATTCGAGTGATTTACAGACGAACGCGGCCCGCGCTGTTTCTGGGCCAATAAGAAAATTCGCAATTTTCGCTTTCAGTTCATTGCTCCCGATTTTCAGGCGACAATGTAGGTTGTAGTTTTTGAGAGTGTAATTTTCTGGTACTTATAGGTTTGTTGAACCCGACTGAAATATTGTCTACAAATATATATTTTAAATGTATATCTGTACTAATAAAAATTAAAACGAAAAGCGATCATGCCGCTACCACGTGGTGTCAAAATGGCGCGCTTAACGGATTTTTACACGATGTTTCGGTCGGCGGAGGTGTTCTGCAGTTATGCCAAAGTTTTACTAAATTGCGAGTAGCAACCGACTACGTGCGAAATATAGTGTCATTAAACTTCCAACAAAAAACTAAACCACTATCGCTGATAAAAATAGTATAGCATATACTGTGAACCTAATAGTACTGTATATGTATTTATTATTATTATCAGCCCTTACTGTCCCAACGTTGGGCAAAAACCTCCCTTTCTTCCTACCATTTGTCGTCTCTGTCTAGGGATATTTGGGGCAAAGCCGACAGATAGGCATCGAGTTCGTCACGCCAACGAGGCCTCGGTCTGCCCCGACGTCTTTTTGTTTTTTGTGGCACCCAATGTGTAGCAGTCTTTGCCCACAGTTCGTCGGACATGCGCATAACATGCCCGGCCCAGTCCCATTTCAGTTTGGCAGCTTTAGTTTAAATAATTTTATAGTCATTTGATATCTGGTAATTGAGGTCAAGCGATTTGTAGTCATCAAAATGTCACACACATTACTAATTGCTTGTGGGAAACAAGGTAGGAGCACGCCAACGTCTCTTATGTGTGTCTATACTAATTATATAAAATAAATAATTAAAGAAAAGAGCGAACACATATAGCATAATTGAGTGTAATAGCCGATTTACTGAGACTATTTAAATAGCTTATATACTCAAAGGTAATAGAAAGGAAACAAAAATGGTACTTTAAAACTTTTTATTTTATAACACTTTATAGAGATACCTATGAAAAAAAACATTCACTTAATTTCCTGTAAAAAGCAAAATCGTCTTAAAAATAGGAATAAAACTAATAATGAGTTAACGTATGAACACATAACAGATCAAGATTTACTTTTAATATTTACATATTATTATTCTTATTCATAGACTATAAAGGGGTGGGAGGGTATTACGATATTTACCTGCAGGTAATGACTTTCGGAATATGAGAGATATCCACCAGCTGAATACTGTTAGGATAGAGTTTCCGCATTTTTACCCTTTCATGCTCATCTACTTTTGAACCCCATAACTTAATGCACAAAAATTACATAGCACATATTTTACTGCTTTTGAGAGTATTGTGCTTTTTAACATTGATAAAAGCATATTAAAATAACTAATATTACGTTTCCAATTATGAATCGTGAGTCGTGAGACATAAAATCTTGGCTTCTTTTTGACATTTAACTTTCCTCAACTTGCCAATACACTTTGGACCAACGATCTTAAAAATTAATCTCTGAGTACACCTCTGACAACAAGAAAATAATATTAAAAGGATATACTATTAAAACGACTAGAAAACACAGAGGAACAAAAGAGGAAAAATATCGACACAAATAAAAAGTTTTGCATTTAATACATTTTTAAAAACTTATGTTACTAAAGTGAACACGATGTGAATGTTGATTCTTTTAAATGCAGTTAAAAATAAAATAAAAAATAAGATACAAAGTATAAAAAAAATACAAAACACTTTCGTTAGTAATAGGCCCTAAAACAAACTATAAAAAATAGCAACTAAATAAAAAAAAAGTCCTTCCTTTGGATATTTCCATAGATAACCATGAACCATTAAGGATTGCGTAATAATGGTGTCATTTTGTATTATATAACGTATAATCTATGGCACAGACGATCGACAACGATGTTTCTTGAACAAATTACTCACATTATTAGTTCAGGACTTAAAATTATTAATAATCTTTATGACTAGTACTTAAATAATGTAAAAGTAAAAATAAGATTATTTAAAATTAATGATCGATAGTTTAATGCAATACATTATCATTTTTTAAACCGTGATAGGTGGCATCGCAGAATTTAATTGCATGAACCGATTTTATCTTATATAATTGGAAAAATTTATATATTTCGCAAATACTAAGAAATTTATTGTGTCCTTTAACACGTGACAAACAAATACTGCGATCCAGAAACTCACTTACACACGCTGAGTAATTAATGAGCATATATTTCCCTTAACTCCCGAGAACGGAAAGGGGCTGGATGAAGCTTAAAAAATCAGTTATGCAAATATACCACGTTTTTTCTCGTCCCCTCTCTTGTATCTCATATACAACATGACTATGCGACAGTGGCAATTATGATAGCAGAAGTTGATTCGATATAAATTAGTTCAAATACGATATTATGGATACTGTTAAAGAGTGTCCAGTTCCTGACTAGGAGTTCGCTCTTTTATTATACAGACTAAACAATAGTTTAGGAGTTTTGGAGGTGAACCAGCTTTCTAAGTAGAACTTTATACAAACATGTTCATCCGTACAAACGATGCCACTAAGAATAATAGAAAATCGAAATTTATATCGCCAATTCAAACTTAATAATTAAAAATTCATTTTGGTTGGTTTCAGTGTACAGTCGACCGTTGTTGTGTTGTTTGTTAATATGTTACTTTTAGCGCTGTGCTTGTATTCTATATATACTAAGCCTTGGTTGGATATGCATATTCGCCCCCTATTTGTATACCCGACGAGTTAGGGCAAAACTTACGGATAACCATGTACGCCAACTATTTGTGTAGGTAACAAGCGGGTTAGGGGCAAAACTGACGCTGTGTATACACGTGCACAGGTCTCCAAGATCTTCTAGCCATCTATCATGATCAGCCCATTGCCGGCTCACTACAGTGCACGGGTCTCTTCTCCTCCTCTCAATATGAGAAGGCTTAGACCATTTTCCACTACGCTGGCATAATTATGGCATATAGATCATCATCATCATGATCAACCCATTACTGGCTCACTACAGAGCACTAGAGGTGACCTTCTCAATATGAGAAGGGTTTGGACATAGTCCACCACGCTGGCCATGTGCGGATTGGCAGACATCACACGCCTTTGAGAAAATTATTGTGAACTCTCAGGCATGAAGGTTTCCCCACGATGTTTTCCTTCACAGTTGAAGCAAGTGATATTTTAGCTGCTTAAAAACGCACATAGTTCCGAAAAGTTAGTGGTTAAGTTCCTAACCTCTAGGCTATCACAGCTTTAGCTGTGGACTGTGACCATCTTAGTGTGGAATTGTAACCGTTTCATAAATTTCTGCTGTAACTGTATGTTTCTGATCGACTCATATACGTACGGCAGTCCGTGCACTGAAATCAGCCTTAAACATTAAACAGCAAGTATAATTTGCTATATTCCGCCGACAACCGGGAGATTTGTATAATATAACACCACACAAAATCTTCCATTAGAAGGATTCTTCTTGACTTTACAAGCGAGAAAAGTAAAGTCTACATCGCCTGAGGATGATCCGGTGTCGGGTGGAAACGTGCGTAGAGGTTCTAGTGTAACATTTTGTGTGGTGTTATATTATACAAATTTCCCGGTTGTCGGCGGAATATAGCAAATTATACTTGCTCTTTATTGTTTATCATGGACTTCCGCAAAGTAACGCCTGCTTCTATTCATTATTTGAAATCAGCCTCATCGTACCTTAAAAGTCAAGTATAGCCGGCTTGGTATCCCTGGCACATTTTATGAGCGAATACATCAGTTTAACGAACCCAGTGTCTTTCGGCTTTTCTAATCCACGCAGGAGTCTATTTTTCATCACGGCTACGAACTCGCGGTTACTCAGTTGGCCGTCCACTGGAAGTGAAGTTGAATATTATGATCATTATATCGCACCCTTATTTTTCATGTAACTTGGATATACGAACAATGGTTGATGTTTTTTTTTCACTACAAGTTAGCCCTTGTGGTTATCTTACCTAGTGGTGTGATGTGCTGTCTAGGATGGTATCGGGCTAACCTGTTAGGAGTATTGTAAACCCTATCCTAATTGGTAGAAACCAATTAGGATAGGGTGTAGACAATTAGGGTAGGGTACATCGTGCCGGAACAATAAATCGCTTGGCGACACGTCTTTGTCGGTAGGGTGGTAACTAGCACATCCGGGAAGAACAATTCGGGTAGACCATCCATGGGTGGGAGTCCCACAAAACCTCCGTCCTGCCCAAGGGACGGAAGTAGCTGTAAAGCTTTACCAGAACGCCAAAAAAAAAGGGTGGTAACTAGCTGATCCCATCCCTTTTAACGCGGGAGGCCCGGCGCTAGGCTAGAGCGGCTGGTAGGGCGTCCGGGAAGTATACAACGGGTCCCCCCGGTGTCCAGTAAAACCAGTGAGAGGGACATGCCGTGGTGGTTTTTAGTTTGGGTAGGGGGGTTAAGGGGGGTAACCTTCGGGGATGGGAGTCCAACATAACCTCCTTCCTGCCCAAGGGTACGGAGGTAGCCATAAAGCTTTAAAGCTCATTTCCACCACAGCATAAAAAAGGGTGGTAACTAGGCATGGCCGAAGAATCCCACCATACCAGACTCGAGCCGGGAATCAAACCCAGGAGCTCCGACTTTATAATGCGACAGCGTACGCCCTGCGCCACAGAGGTCATCAAAAATGATGTTGTATTATAGCTAGTAATAATGGTATCTGTGGTACTCACTGTTCTCGTCGAATATCGTAAAGACAACGTTGATGACATGTGGGTCCAGGTCCACATGTGCCACTGTTTTAGCGACGTGTCGCAGAGTTGGCTGGTCGATGGATGCTCCAGCTATGTGGTAGAAGGTTAGTGCTGTGTCCACGTCGTTAACGTTGTTGAGCAGATGGAAGAACTTTAAGTAGTCGTCCTTGGTTATACCCACGCCGTGGTCACGGAACCTTCAGCAATAGCACAATGAAGTCATCAATATAATAATATCAGGTTTGGGCAGTATTTGAATGACTTCTGTGGTCACGGAACCTTCAGTAATAATGCAATGAAGTCAACAATACAATAATATCAGTTTTGGGCAGTATTTCAACAACTTGTAATTAGACTACGTTATTGAAATACTTAACAGAAAAGCTCGCTACCACCTTAGTCTGCATCATCACTTATTATCAGGTCAGATTGCTTTTAGTGGATAGACAAATAATAATAATCCGGGCACAGTCGAGGGTGTTTTGGTTCGGGGTACAGTCGAGGGTGTTGTTGGTGGACATCACCATTCCATATGACGAAAACCTCATGAGAGCTGAGACGGAGAAAAAACGAAAGTATCTCGATCTGGTTCACGAGGTTCTGCGAATGGGTTAATCCCCGTTAGTCTCGCTCAACATCTGAGGCGACTGGGGCCGTGGCAGTTTGCTCGCAGCCAGGCTTGAAAAGGCGGTCTTGCTGGACTCGGCTAGGATAATCCGCCGGTTTCTCAACCTGTCGCCTTGACCCCCGGCCGTTTGGTCTTCCCTGCCGGGGCGTAATCCTCCGCCCGACGAGACCAAAGAGAAGAAAAGAAAAAGACCAAACGACCAAACGGCGCCAATATGTATTTATGTAATGTGTATGTAGGTTTATTTTATATTATCTATTTAAGTTAGCCCTTGACGGCAATCTTACATGGAGAAGTGATGATCAGTCTAAGATGGTTAGGGTACGATAAACCCATACTCTTAATTGGTTTCTACAAGACATCGTGCCGGTGGTAACTATTCGCGGCCGAAGCCTCACACCAGACCAGACGTTGGATTCGAGCTGGAAATCTCCAACTTTATAATACGACAACGCACGCTCCGCCACGAAGGTCGTCAAAGTATTTCTAAATATTTATACCCTACTGCTATTCCACTTTCTCAGTAGTCATTTTAATTATGTTTCATTGTCTTTTATATAATAACCTCAACATATCAATGGGCATAAAAATAAGTTGAGATCCTTATACCGTCTAGGAAAGGTTCGCACATCCGTATATTCACTGTGTTACTAAAGATGATGACGTTATTTCATACAAAAACCATCTCGCATGTTTGGATCTTGAACTTTCTTAAGAATTATTCTGAAAGTCAATAATCGTGTAAATTTTGCTGAATAAATTGCTCTTAGCAGACTGGAGCTTAAAGGTAGATTTACGTTTCCACTACAAGCCGTAACTTGGTAAGCAAAATGCATGCAAGGTTCATAAATACCTAGATTGATATACGGATCTAGATATACGGATCTAGATATACGGATCTAGATATACGGAATATATTAAACTGTACCACTAAAGTATTATTAAAAACTTACGCTTTTTTAACGCGCTTAAGCATTCTGGCCTTTTTCTTGGCTGGATAGCCGGCGTATGCCAATAAAAGCTCCGCGAAGTCAGCTTCAGTAATGCGACCATTTTCATCTATAATTAAAACATAACAACTTATATTGTTGATAGCACTCTTTCGATCTGGGCATAAGGGAGTTTTGTAGTTTTGAGAGGCTTTTGGGCAGCTTTTTAAAGGGCTACAATGTTACAGGTATGAAAATTCTAGCCTAACCACCAAATTTCATAACAGCATTATTAATTTTAATTCGTGAAGTAATCATGATAATTACACTCGCCAACTTAAAACTAAAGGGTTCCAATCGTGCCCAGGTCTAAGAATACTACCTAATGTTAAGAGATTATCGTCGCCAATACCGATACGTTGAACCCATCCTTCTAACCGGTTTCCAGGTATGGCTTTGCCAGTGTGGTTGGTTATGTGAAGAAAGAACTGAATCAGGGACCTCATATTTATAAAACTACTGCTTATGCGCTACGCCATGGAGATCGCCCAGTGAGCATTAATAATTAAAAACTCGCCTAAGGGGCATTTCCCCTACCCAAATGCGAAGACGTATTTTATATACTATACTTCTATTTCTCTCGAATCTTTTGTAACTTGAAGACTGTTTTCAGTGAAATAACCATAAGAGATGGCCTACCACGAAATTATGATTTTTGTATTGTATTTATAAGATCTATGTATATCCATCAACACTTTTGTTGTTTAATATTCTAGTTATGGTATGGTAATGGATAATTTTTAATTATTTAAGTATCACTTGCTTTAACGGTGAAGGAAAACATCGTGAGGAAACCTGCACACCTGAGAGTTCTCCATAATGTTCTCAAAGGTGTGTGAAGTCTGCCAATCCGCACATGACCAGCGTGGTGGACTAACCCTTCTCATATTGAGAGGAGACCTGTGACCTGTAGTGAGCCGGTAATGGGTTGTTCATGATGATGATGATGAATGGATAATGGGCGTATAACAGTCTTAATACCTGGTTGTTTTCTCTGAAACTCCAGAGAAAGAATTTCTTTCTGCAGTTGTTGTTGAAAGTCCAAGAACTTCTCAATAGTCAATTTCTCATCAAGCCTTTGTCCAAAGAAATATGTGGTGAGTGCTGAATTGATGCCCTAGAAAGAAGATAAAAATAAACTTATTTTATTTATGTCTAACGATTTTGCTGATGTTTTTATAAATTATACAAGGCATAAGTATAAATTATACAAGACATTAGTACAAATATAAATTAAGGATGTTCTCAAAAACAAAATAGTTCATTAGGAACAAATGATTGCTTTATATTCTTTATAAACCTTGTCCTTGACAAGGACATGTTTCGCCTTCCGGTTGCGTATACATCGAACAAAAGGCTTAATATTATACCATACCCCTAACGAGTTACCAACTTCGCTTCCAATTTGTTGTGGTATAAAAACTGACACTGTTACACTTATGCTAAGATTATGTACCATCATAATAATATTAACAAATGGATTTAGACATACAGATGTGTTCAAGACATTAGGCCTACCAATGATGGTTTCTTTAATGTTCCCTTTTTCATCAGCGATAAACTTCATAGATACAATGAAGGCATTAGAGGTACAAATGAAGATACCTTAAAAGTGTTCCCCGTGTTGGCGTGGTCACGGTGTCGCGAGCCGATGCTGCTCTGCTGACGGATAAGAGCGGCAACCTTTTCGAACTCCTCGCAGTCCACGTCACCATCGCCGTTCAAGTCGAACATACGAAACGCGATCTCGAAATGTCGGCGAGATGCTGAAAGTAATATATATATCACTGGAGTTCCTTGCATTTTTTTTAACGTAGGGTTCACAGAAATTTTGGAAAGAAACGAGACTGAATGTTATTTCGTACTAATAAACCAATAAATCAATCAATCGTAATCTTTATTCAAATAGTCCTTTAAAAGGCACATTTGACGCGTCAATAAATAATTTGAAAAACATTTACTCTCCTCCCTGGTGAACTCAAAAGCCTATTTTTCAAAATCTTCAATATCCTTAGTAATGAAAATTGTTAACAACGTAAATTCTTCTTAATTTTTACAGAAAAAAAAAAAGGTGCCAGACAGTCTCGTCGTAGAAAATGATGCGACGTTAAGGTAATCTTTGCGGAATTCGCCAATAACGGCCAAAAATGTTCGTGTACCAATTCACGATATGTTAATTTTTTAAAGCTAAAGTAGGCACGTGTCCAGTTTTGTTAAAGAAAGAAGCAAGCTTCCGCTTAGAGGCACCACTTTGGTTATTTTCGGCTCGTTAGAGCTAAACGTTCAATTGCTGCTTTGTTTTGGAGTCAAAGTAGTTAATCTCCAAGATTTAACAATTTCGATTCATGGGTAGACAATAGATTGTCCATATTACAGTACAGCGATATTCATAATTACAAAATCGAAAAAGGTAGTCTAACTCGCTCTGTGGCCAAGGTTGAAAGTCTCATCAGAGTCTGTTCAGCCGTTCAGAGGTTAGTTCAAAGTTGATTTTATTTAATAGGAAAAGTAAGTTATTTTGAAATGACAGAAAATGCAATTTTATTTATTTTTATCATACGTGTCCAATAAATAGTAGATAGTAGCGGATTCGATAACCGAAGATTGTAAGAACTTTTTTTTGTTAAATCTTCGACTACTTTATCTTACAAAATCTATTAAGTCTTCCCATTTCTAACGGCCTAAAGGTTTTATTATACCATTTGGTTAAAAACAGGTCAAGTCAGATAAACAAAACCCAAGTTAAATAAATAATCGTAGACTGAACTACAACCGAGTGACGACAGCGCACAAAATCGTTAACTCCGCTCATGCTCCGTGCAGGGATGCTGCGTCACTCGCTCTCTTAGTAAATGAGATACGCACGTTTAAACAGTAAAGTGGCGCGAATCATGATCTAGTTAATAAACTCCCATCCTTTTAGATTCTTCCCGTCCTAGACAACGAACGTAATTATTTCTAACCATTCTCATTTACTTTTCCTCGGTCTTTAATATTAATTTCGTGACCACATGACGCGACGAAATGGTTGTCCCAACGAAAAGATTCCGTGCGCGGATGATAACAAAGGCATTCCCCTGCCTGAGATGTGGCGCCAAGACTGTGACCTTTCTGTTTTGGGCGACTCTTTATGTGGTTGTGATGAAGATGACGATACTGAAAAGCAGATCGCCCACTACTGTGAAGGATTGGTCTGTACCTGACAATTACACCAAGTGGCTGGTAAATAATGTATAACAATAGATTTTGTTAACTGATAAACGAGTTAATACTTATAACAATACTGTTTCTGTCAATCTCGTTTAAGATAAATAAAAAGCTATCTAAAACTTCGCAGCTAGATAATATCGAACAAATTGAATAAGAGTTATTTTGAGTGCGTATTTCAACAATGATCGATGTTAATTTCCAGACTATTTTTACTTAATGTCCTTGACTGAAATATCACTTGATGGTGAGTGACAATGCAGTGCAAGATTGAGGCGTGTATATCTCGCAGAAAATGGCAGTTTCAAATAACAAAATGTTTGAAACATATATATCAGAGGCTTAGGAATGTTTCATAAGCGATTTTGTACATTATTTGGAGTGGTCATAGTGATAATTCCATTAGTAACTAACATTTGGTTCTTATACGGCATCGCAAGATAGGCCGCTTGGTGGAACGGCTTTGTCGGTATTAACGGCTAACCAGAATTGCAAATCATATCTATGTGTAGTGTGTTTTAATATCACCTGGTTCAATAAAAAACAATATTTTTTTAAAGGTGCATTTCGGAAAGGCAAATTTAAACTTGATTTAAATGAATTTGTATTATTCCAGTTAATATTTACAATGGTCTAGCTTCCCACGAAATGGTGCACAAAGAATGTTTGTTTTCGTTTTTTAGTAGGATTCTTTTAGTACAGCCAAAAGTAGCATAGTACCTTTGTTACAACGTCCTACTACTGCCTATTAACGGTTCAGTTATTACCGAAGTATAAAATTAGCTTAGATTGCTAAATCATCAAAACTTCCGTCAAAACCATTTTAGCCATTTCTTGTTCCATTTCTCGGGCAAGTGCCATTAAAATAATTTTAACTATGACTTTGAAGCATTAATATAAAGCTTAGAGAAATGCAATCCGTCTATATATATAAAATCGCGCCAGTAATGGACCATTTTTTGAAATATATAATAATATAAAGCTTCGAAAAATGCAGACCCTCTATATATATAAAAAATCTAATAATGAACAATTTTTCAAATGTGTCAGATACTTCGAGTAATTAGCGGGTTTAAATGATTATTTAAACTCTTCATACTAATAGATTGACTGATGCAACAAGAAACTTAGGCATTGTTTTTAGTTGCAGGGTCCAGTTCTAGGCGATGATGAAGAATTGGACTCCACTAATAATGACTGGCTTGAGCCAGACAACGCAACCGTTATTGAATTAGAACAGAGAGTTGCAAAAGTTCAGGAGGTCTGCCACTTACGGTCTCTGCCCACACAGAATATTAACAGCAAGGAATTCTTTGTAGATCATGCCCATAATATTGTATGGTGTAACATATTCAAAGCCGCTAGTACATCGTGGTTGTATAATTTCAATATATTAGGTAAGGTTGGCATTTTTTTTTTTTTAAATATACTACAAGTTAAAACTTGACGGCGATCTCACCTGGTGGTAAGTGATGATGCAGTCTAGGATGGTAGCGGGCTAAACTGTTTGGGGTATGGTAACACCAACACTCCTAATTGGTTTCTACGCAACATCGTGTCGGAATGCTATATCGCTATGCGACACGGCTTTGTCGGTAGGGTGGTAAATAGACACGGCCGAAGCCCGAAGCCTCCCACCAGATCAGACTCGAGCTGGGAATCGCACCCAGGACCTCCAACTTTATAATGTGGCAGCACACGCACTGCGCCGCGGAGATTTTTTTGTTTTTATCCACTACAAGTTAGTCCATAACGGCAATCTCATCTGATGGTAAGTGATGATGCAGTCTAAGATGGTAGCGGGCTAAACTGTTAGGGGTATGGTAACACCAACACTCCAAATTGGTTTCTACGCGACATCGTGCCAGAACTATGCGACACGTTTTTGTCGGTAGGGTGGTAAATAGCCACGGTCGAAACCTGCCACCAGACTTGACTCGAGCTGGGAAACCCAGGACCTCCGACTTTATAATGCGACTTTGAATAAAGATTAACTTTTAAATTTTCCATACCTTTTTAGGTGGCTATGATAAGAAGTTTTTGGCTCGCACTAGGCATACGCCGTTGATGTTGGCTCGAAAGAAATACCCAAGGCCAAGCGAAGAGGAACTTAAAGACACTGTGAATACTCCAGGCGTTGTATCCCTCTTGGTGGTACGCGAACCGTTCGTGCGATTGCTGTCTGCCTACAGAGACAAGCTTGAAAATATAACACCGCCTTACTATAGGAAACTTGCGAGAGCGATAGTGGCGGCGCACCGGGACGCGGCTTTGAACGTTTTGGGACCAATCAAATCCTTCGGCCCGACATTTTACGAATTTGTAGCTTACTTAATAGACAATTACGCGTCCGGGGACGCTACCTTCGACGAACACTGGGCGCCGTACTACAAATTTTGCACACCGTGCGCAGCGAATTTCACCGTTATCGCCAAAGTTGAAACTTTGTCGAGAGACTCGGCGTTCGTCGTGCAACAATTGGGACTCGGTCATATCCTGGGCAGGAGAGTCAGAAACCGAAGAATGCGACTCCGCACAGTGATGAATAAGTCCCGCGATGGGAAGAACACATCCGCTTTGTTGAAATATTATTTCGGACAGCTCGACGAGCAAATGTTAGACAATCTATTACAAATATATGGTATAGACTTCGAAATGTTCGGTTATAAATCAGATATTTATCGACGTTATGTGAGAAAATAAATTATTTTGAAATTACTATATGTATCTTATATTTTTCTTCCATTGCTCTAAACAGCTCCCTCATAACCCTCGGTAACGTAAGCGTACTAACATACTGAGGGCCCGGCTGGGGAACTCAGTATTAGATACGGAAATAAACATGACATGGTCACTAGCACAAATAACCATTTTATATGAACGACCATACGATTATCGCACAATTCCATACATATTTCAAAGATAACCTTATAACGTGTCCTTATTTGAAAACCAAATTACTGCAATTACCACCAGGTGAGATAGTCGTCAAGGGCTAACTTGTAGTGCATAAAAAAAATATCATCATGATCAACCCATTGCCGGCTCCTTACAAAACACGAGTCTCCTCTCAATATGAGAAGGGTTTGCCATAGTTCACCACGCTGGCCATATGCGGATTAGCAGACTTCACACGCCTTTGAGAACATTATGGTGAATTCCCAGACATGCAGGTTTCCTCACGATGTTTTCCTTCACCGTTGAAGCAAGTGATATTTTGATTGCATACAAACGCACATAACTCCGAAAAGTTAGAGGTCCCCGGGTTCGAGACCCCCGACCTCTGATGCGGACGTCCTACCCACTAGGCTATCATAGCTTATATAATACATATTTTATAAAACGAACGTTTTCTTATCTAATAATAATATGATGCACTTACTTGACAATACCGTTAGAAGGAAGATGTAGTCGCTAAAGGTGATGAGTCCCGACGAGCCAAGTTTGTAGAATATGGAATCCTCGTCTAGATCCAAGTTGAGGCGTTGGCTTATGGTCTGGGGGAAACAAGTTAAAAATTATACTTTTAAGGTATTAATTTATAGTTTTGCTATAAGGCATATTGTATTTCGCAGCTATGTCACTATCTAATCGCAATCCCGTCTATATCTATTGTCAGCTGGTGTATAAGAAACCATCTATCTATTTATTTATATTACAGAATTAACGCGATCTAATAAGACCAAAAAAATAGACGTAAAGTAAAATATGAAACGTAATTATTATGCATAAAAGCAGCTATGAAAGGCTTCGCTAAACTATTTCATATAAACTTTGGAAATCAAAACCAAAACCATGCCGTGAAAATCTAAAGAGAATATTCTGATACGAAAGCATAGATGCAAAACAAAATAAAAGTTTTGCCTTTAATAAAATATAACAAGCAAGAAAGGATTTGCAAAACAATTGCAAATAATTAATTTTGAATATATAGGGGTTTTCAACTGAAGCTGATCGGTGACTACTGCCGCAATTCGCTCCGAACGTACGCATTTTTCAGCACCTACAAATATGAAGAAGACTTCAGTCCAATGTTTTGATCGCATCGGACTTAGATATTATCGCATTTCGTCAATATACTCTTGATATAAAAAGGAAAGATGTTTTTTTGATTTGTAATCGATAAACAGCCCAAGGAAAAATATTGAGCGTTTTTAAAAATTTATTTTACCATTTGAAACTTATTTTATTCCGAAGTAGCTTAAATTACGTGTATATTTTAAGAATTTTATTTGAAAAAATGCGCGGCGCTCGGAGCGTGCGATTTTTGCGACTCGCGTCTAGTGTACGACTAGCTTGATATAGGTTTCAGAATAAATTGGCTCGCTAGGGTTGTGTAGCATAGTGGGGACAATGTACCGTCAAAATGGATAGCTTTCAAATATAATTATGACAGTCAATGGTAGCGGAGATTTATTGGGTACACTTATTTCTGCGGTACATTAAAAATAATAGCTTATATCAATTTGTCAGACACGGGATCAAAAGCGAATCTCGTTTCGCTAGTTAGATTCGTCGTTTTCGTATTTCAAACTCAAATACTGAGAATTTTACACTTTCGAAACCCTGTTATGATATTGTGCCTTGTACGCTTATATTATACCTTATAGTATCTGTATTGGTACAGCCGATTCGCCCAGTGGCTTGAGCTGCATTGATGGTCATAGATCATAGCAGCCTTATTCCTTATATATGTATACAGACTATGCATATTGAAATGACGAAGTATAATTTCCAATTGACTGTCAGAGTTACATTGAAAAAAAGTTACCCAAAGTTACGGTTATTAAAATCTGTGCATATATCAAACGAAATTTTTTCTTTTTTTTTTACAAAAAGAGTGAGCGGTAGATAGTTTGTGAAGGAGAGGCGAAAGACAGTACCTCATCGATGTTCTGAAAAGACAAGAAAGTAGTGTAAAGATAGTGACAGTGCCATAGAGAGGTAGTGCTATTATTTATATTAAAACTTAAGTTTAATATTTTTTAATACATTTGCCGCTAAAGTTGGTTTTTCGACCCGTTTTAAGTAAAATATTGCAGCACTATGTGACGATAAAAATATTACCACACTGTACACTGTGCCTACAAAGAATGCAGTAATATTTTTCTTTGCTTTTAAGTGCTCGCGCGCACTATGGTTTTCATTCATTTTTTTTAATGCAATAGCGTTACCTACGAGATTATATGAAAGTGCACACATTTGCAACTAGAAAAGAGAATTACAGTGCGATTTTAAAATAGTGTCGAAAGAAATAAACTAAAGAGTTAGCTTAACTTAGTATCTGGTAGTAAAAGGTAGTTTCGATTCTCTCCATTACTTACTAATGTATTGAAAAATATTATATTAATTTAGTTTCCAAATACTAATAAACCTATATAAAGTACAATAACGTATAAAATTAACGTGTATATTAAGGCAAGTCGAGCCGCTACGCGTTAATGGCCATCTAATAAAATATAACATTATTAATGTGACATATGCAGGTTCTATATATTTTATATATCTTTCGTCTAATGTCAGATATGTCAGTCGTATGGTATATAGTTTTAAAATGAAGCCAACGTCTCTTATTAGGAATCCCTGATCCTGGTATTCCAATTTAACAGCGGGAACACTGAATCATTATTTTATTTTTTATTTATTACATCACAATTAACATAATAAGAAACTCAATTTTGTTTCTGTAATGTACAGGTATTTCATAGTAAATATACATTACATCAAACTAATCAACTGATTGCCGGTGATATACTGTTCACCCGTTCATCAGATGTTGAACTCTACAAATTATATTTAATATAATAGGTACTCTAAATGCCACACTCTTTCAATTATCAAAAACTACGCGCACCTAAGTGCACCCTTGACAAGCACTAGTAACTTATTAAACTGAAAATTACCTTGGGGTCGTATCGCCTGTACTGATCTAATCCTAAACCTGTAATAAAAATTAAATTAAAGTAATGTAACTTTTCGATAAAATATGAATAATTTAATTCACATACTTCATCGACTAAATCAGAATAGACTTCAGTCTAGTCTAATTTAGTAGATTGTAGAAATAAAGCAAACTTTTCATTAATTTTGACCCTCGTATGCGTACGGTATACGAAGAGTGGACAATACGTCGTTGGCCACAGGTCATTAGCTCACATTCCAATGATAAGGTTTGAGTTGTCGTATTTCCGTGCAGTGCATTCCCCCCAGTGCGGATGAACCTTAATAGAGTTGTGCAGAGAATAAATAATGGGTTCCCATATTATGCATTATTATTACCATCGGGTTGTTTGACTCCAGGCGTCATGGAGCGAAGAAAGTCATCAGGCGTCATGAACACCTCATGCTGGTCATGATGCTGTGCCTGCAGTGTTGCGAAGTACCGAAACACCTTGTCAGGTGTCGAATATTGTCGCATTCGGTTTTCATATTCTATTATCTATCCAAGTTCCACAAGCAGCAGTACAGAAAGATAACTTTTTTAAAACGCTTTTTGTAAGGTACAACTTATATCTACCGAGTTTGCAATAATAAATGCATAAGTGTATAAAGTGTATCTATGATAAAACAACTTATTTTATTAATATCCTAAAACCATCTGGAAGTGATGACAAAAGACTATATAACATCTTGACATATATTGTCTATGGCTATGTTTCCTTAGGGTTGTTTGAAACAAAATTAAATACCATCAGGCTGTTTCATGCCGGGAGTAATGGCCCGCAAGAAGTCATCAGGTGTCATGTAAACTTCTGTGTTTTCTCCAAAAGTCAATTTGACAGTTGCAAAATATCTGAATATTTTATCAGGAGTTGAATAGGACCTCATTCTGTTTTCATATTCTATTATCTGTTAGAAAAAATAAAATAAAACCATAAGTAACTCAAGAAAAATAAATGTAAAAAGAAACAGCACATAAATATAGATAGATACATATAGAGATATAAACTAATGGCTTTTTTAATTGATTTAAAATAGTTAATTGGATTCTATATTAACATATTTGTTTCTTTATACAAGCAGACTACTATTGAAAGGCAAATACATTTTTTATTCAAAAATGAAATGCTAGAATCCACTGACAAATCCAATTATTTACTGAGCTTTATGTTACTTTTTTCACTGTACAGTTCAGAAACCTATTGTAATAAATTACATTTCAATTGTCAATTTAACAATTGTTTCACCTATATATGCAATACAAAAACTATAAATTTGTCAAATATTATACATTAGTTCTCTCTTTTTTTTGCACAGATTAGCCAATGTCAAGTTTATAGCAATGTGGGAGAAATGGTGGAAAACTTCACAATCCGCGGACGTGGCTCCCTCAAACCTTTTCCAAATCAATACCTGTTAACCATTTAGAAAACCAGCCACTACACAAACAACACTAAAACTGTCCAACAAACATTAATTCAAGAAAAGCGTGAAAAAACCGGGCCCACCATATACAAAGTCTACCGCCTTTCTCCAATATATACAAATATGGCCATTAGTTCAAAATTATACAGATAATGTAATATTAAAATTTAAAATAACATGAAAAAAAAAATTAAGAGCTTGAACCAAAAAAATAAGGAAACATAAATATCTTTTATACACATTTTCCTATCTTCCAGTGGTGAATAATATATACCAAAATATAGTCTATATTTATGCTAAAATGTTCAGTTAATTAAAGTATTACAAAAGTTAAAATTAAATCTGACCTTCCTATCCCTGAAGCCAACTTTTTCCTTTCTATATCTCTTCTTCCTAGTTTCAACTTCACTTTCAGATTCAGTTTCAGCAATTTCTTCAGCTGCTGTTATTGAAGGAATTATTTGATAACTCAACCTAAAACAGTAATAGGGATCATATTTAATCTATTAACACCAGCTTACATTGTACCACTTCTAAGTATAAGTTTGGTTCTTTAAGAAAAGTGGACATAGGATAAGTTACAGGATAATCTCCTAATTATATAATAATTCTCAGGCTAGGTCCAAGTGATAGGCACAATCCTAATAGGAGAGATTCACTACTACTAATCATTTGCTGGTTAGCCGAGTTTAACAATTGCTATTACGCACCGAACTTGCCGCTTAACATGCTTTCCCAGGCAAAAATAGTGGAGGGTGGAAAGCACCAATTTTCAGACTCTGGACTGAGATTCTTTCATCACAATGACCAAATACCTAATAGCTTTTTGCCCGTCCTGAGAATTACACCCAGCCCATAGTCATACAATTTAAATTGAAAAGTAACTATACTTTTATAACTGGAAACTTGTACACAAATTAATTTATCTATTCTTACCAAATCTTGTAGGCTGTGTAAGCTGTAGCACCAAATAGTACTGAGTGTAGCAAATATTTGTATGAAAATCGTCGCAAGTTTTCATTTTTCTGTTTATTTTGATTATTATAATACCTCAGGCAAATATTATGATGTGCTTGACTACTACTAATCGCGCTTACGATCTTAGAAACCTCACCAATCTGTGGTACTTTCCGTAGTATTGTTATTTCCTTTGGTAACTTTAATAAACGTGAAGTAACGTTGTACATTTTTATAAAGAACCGACAATAATTCCAATTTTTTTTAATAAACGAGATTTGCGAAAATATAAAAATAATTTCCACTGTATAGTTCTATTTGACAACACCTACAGTACAGTACACCTCTCAAATGACACTTGACAAACAACTGATTTTGACAATCCAGTAAGTATATTGTACCTATGTTATAGTTATTCCCTTTCTTTTCCCTTTCCGATTAAGGCAAAAATAAGTGACCATAAATCCTATTCAGCCGTATGTAATATATTATTCATGATGTTTCTTTCCTTTTCTTTTTATATCTCTCAGCGATAGGCTTTACACAAATTAGTAAACTGTTGAGAAATATTTTTAAACTTTGCAAATGCTTATTTGAACATTGTGATTATATCCTCTTAGACATATATTTTTTAAATCCATGTGAATATTTTTAACCTATGATTTCCCTTTTATCGTCTATGATAGAAGTCTATTCGATTTTTATAATCTATGGATTAGTTTATGGAGGAAAAAGCACGAAGAAAGATGTTAGAGAATATTTTTTTCTAATTATTTAAAAAAATTGTGCAGGCAAAGTACTCATTCATTTGAGTGTTAAAGGTAACTCAGTTATAATAATCTTATATCAAGACTAGTTTTTCTATAGATTTTTCATAGTTTCCATCGTGTCACAGTGCTAACGTTTCATTGCTCGTATAACGTAATAGAAAGGTGCCAGTTATGTAACCTTGAATCACGGGATTTCAGTATCGATCTCTCATCATTATATATTTGTGGAAAGTCCTGGAGAAGGTACGTAATAAAAAAAAGTCACTTAAAGTAAACTGCGTGAAATGCCTATTAGTCATGGTATTCCCCGTATCGGCGCCTGTTTTGTGTAGATAAAAGAAGATAACAAATTTTATAACAAACGATTAACAACTAGATAATATAAAATTTAAACAAAAACCCAGCAGATCAAAAATATTTCAAATTTGAATTGCAAGTTAGGAACTATTTTCGTTTGACATGACATAACCTTGAAATCTTTATTGAATTTCTTGAGGAAAATGTGTGTGAAGGGCAATTTTCGTACGTAAGAATGTGTTGGAAAATGTTAGTCTTAGGAGATCTGCAATTATTATTTTTTCGAAATAGTGAGGGAGAGTTTTTCATTAAATTTGATTTGATAATTTTTATAACATATGGAACCTTGACAACATGGGAGTCGTGCTGCAGGGTAACGCGTACCGATGCAAGCTTATAATCATGATGCAACCGATGCAAGGATATAATACCCCATCATAATCCTTATAGCTGAACTGCACAACACGGCTCTTGATTGATTCTTTATTATATTAAAGACAAACTCCACTAATAATATCAGCGCCTATTCACGCGACGTGTTGAATAGTTGCACAGTTTCAGTGCAGTGCAGTTTAACATTAGATGGCAGCTGTGGTATGCAATGAAATTCAAAACCTAATGAAAATGTTTGATGTGTAAAATTACAGTCTGCGATGAAGTGAATAAGTTAGTCTCCTTGTTAATACATTTTGCACTATTTCATGATATGAACAATGTAGTCAGGCCTGCCCATAGGTGTTTCCATGTACTGCAAATTACCTTGAAAGGTTTATATATGTTTTGATGTTGAGACCCAATTTTTTTCACTAATAACATTATATATATATATATATACATATATATATGTTGAAACTACACATTGAGGCCAGAAAATAAACTTACCTTGTCAATGTGCCAGTTCCTTTGACATTGTAACTAACCTACTTTCCACTATTATCTTTCAGCCAAGATTAATCAACAAGTACCTTATTTAATGACAAAATTATTATTATTTAATTAACACTTTCGGATGCCTGTTTCATTTTAATATTTTTAGACATTTCAGGTATCAATAAATATCATACAATATGTCTAATACAAACTCATAAACCTATTACTATTCTATTATACTCCATAAATGATTTATCCAAACATTACTTTTTAATAATGTAGGTGTAGATATACATATGGGCCTTTTTTTTTTAATGCTGAGAAATGTGTCTACCCATCCCATCACAATGCAACACTTTCCTACTTACATATAGTGCCTTGTTAGCTTAAGTTGAACTTACCAGTGCAGTGGTACAATTGTGATGGTGATTTTCTAACTAGCTTTGAGCAATGTTGATTTTACTATTTTTGTTTATTCTCAGTGACATAAATATTGATTCCTCCAGCATATTCCTCATCAGTTACTCTGAGCACGATGAGATCAGAAAAAAACGTGTATAATTCTGAATCTCTGCTTGATTCATATTATTAATTCAACAGGATTGGCAACTTATACCAGTATTCAAATCAAGACTAAAATATGCATCGTGCAAGGATAGCCCTCCAGGCTTCGACTAGGTCTGGCACTACAGAAAGATTTGCATCATGGCTGCTTAACAAACCCCAGGTTAGTACTTAATTGTTACAATTTAAGAACACAATAAAATGTGTTAAATTTAGAATTGTAATAGGTAAGATGTTAAATACAGTATTAAATGCTGTTGAAAACAAACAATGTTAGTGTAACAATATAAATGATTGATTAATTATATGTATATTGTGTTCTTACTTATTTTATTTAAACAATTGCTAAGTTACATTACTATTAATTGTAGTAATGTTCACCAAGCAGATTAATAATTTGTTGCTTACTAGTTATTGTTGTTGCTACTTTTAAATTAATAGTTAAAAAATGTTTTGTACAATAATATTATAAGGTATGTTGCTTAACAATAGTTATTCATTGTATAAGTTGGTTGAATTTGATGTATTTTTGGTAAGAAACATTTTATTTTGTTAAAAGCTCAGTGATTCATTATAAGTTCTATCCATTTATTATTCATCCCCGAAAGCTTATAGAAAAATCCTTTTACGATATTAAGCATTATATAATACAATAGAACAGCTTGGGTGTGAATTGCTCTAATTCTGTAGGTACTCTGATTTATTATTGATTATGTGAGTTGGTGTAAACAAAAAAAAAACATGGGCAAGTTTGTTGTGGGCTTCTTATTGAATATTGATTTAAACCCTCTTAGCTTTAGTTTTATGTTGGGGGGTGTAGTTATCACCATCACTTAACAAATATAAATTTAAAAAAATGTGATTTATATGAACAATACTTAGATGCCTGTAAAAGGTTTATATGAATAGAGCTATTTTGATTGATTGAATTTTATGAAAGTTAAAAAATTGTCTTTTATATCTACAAAGAAAGAGAATAATTTCCAAATGAACGTTTATACTCTGTACCAGCCACTTTTATTCCGCTTTTGCACTATATATACGGCAATCACCTTGTCTTCTTCATATCTAACATATGACGAAGGCTGATCAGTTATATAGCAGTAATAATTTTAAACATACAGGCATGGCATACTTTGTCCAAAACATTGATTTTGGTTAGTATAAATATTTAAATATCTTTCTTGCTTCTCCTTAACCAAACAGTCCTTGTATTGAACCCGATTTGAGGTCATCAATGTAGTGACAGATTTGATTTTTCTATTTAACATTGTTATCAGTGAAATGACGAGCCCCCTTTTACATAGATAAAATGCTATCAGTGGCAAAGATTATAACTCAATAGGTATTAAAAAATATTATGTTTTCTTCAATGAATTAGTATGAATTAGGCTGTAGGTATTTGAATTCCTTGTTTATAAACAATACATTCTTATAGATATGTTATTCCCAAAAGAATGCCTGCCTGATTATTTGGGTACTCTAGGAAGTAGATTCTTTTGCTATTCTTTTGCTACAGCTCTCTTATCTCATGATTCTAATTGCCCAGTAAAGCTGTAACATGTATGGTATACAATGGAGCCTAGTAAACATCAAAAATACATAAAGACAGACAAAAACTCAAATTTCGAATGTTTTTATTTTGAAAAATAGAATGCTTGTCTTCCATGATATTAAAATTTGGCATAGTTAACAATTGGGTTTTGAGCATGTATATGGTTTGACACAAAAGTGTGATAGGTACAATTATATTACAAACACTGATATTTCAATTTGGTGATGTGCCTTGTTACCCTGTAATAGTTTCCCAAGAACTACTCTAGTAGTAAAGTAATGCTGGATATTGAAATATTCAATTTTAACCTTTGTTTAGCAGGCTGCCGCTGTGACAGTAAACGCCAACAGGCTGAAAAGTTCCACGGCAGCAGAACCTTTCCTCAATGGCTCCAGTTCAGCGTATGTGGAAACTATGTACAATGCATGGCTCTCTGATCCAAACTCTGTACACGCAGTAAGTATATCTTTATGTTGTTTTTAGAAATTGAAACAACTTTTAAATTAAAATATATAGTATATCATCTTTGTATGGCTAGACTTAGCCATTGGGCTAGGTAAGTACTACCTTTTGTCTGAGTGGATCAGATTTGTCAAATAGCATTTTTATGTGATATTTAAACAATGATTTGGCTAAGATGTCTAAATAATTTAAAATCCTAAACCTATTGATTCATTTCATTACATTTGCGCATCTAAATCGTAACGATATTATATTATATCATAAATTCTGAAAGACAATGTAGGTATGGTTGATACCCATACATCAATATGTTCACCTGGAATATAATAAAATAATATAATCATGAACTGCTGGTGACAGCTAGAAGCGGTTAAAGCAATGTCTGAGTTTGTTTCATTTAATTTGATGACAGGAAATTCTAATAACTTTATCGAAGAGGTCTTAATTGGGAATTGTGATGACCAATTATTTGTTTTTACTGAACGTCTATTGTGTTTGGTGTTATTTTTCTACTAGTTCATTTCGCAATTCATACATATAGGATACATGGCATAGATAATTGTGAGCTTTAAAAAAATCCATGGCCTATAAAACCCAAGAATAACCGGCTTGAATTCCGTTGCTGAAACCAATGAGTCTTTGGCACCTTCCTAGGCGTAGCTTTATTTTTCGTTGCAAGTTTTTAATCATGATCAAACAGCGCTGAAGATTATTTAAATACAAAGCATATTAAAATTGTAAGATATTTTTGGTATAACAAAGTGAATGAGCAAGCAAAAATCATTCAGGAGGAATGAATAGATTGGTCACAGTGGAGGAACATCGGCGCATTTATGGATTGACGTCTGCATTGTCAAGGTCACTGTGAAATGCTCAATACGTGCAAGGTCAATTTGCCGTAGAGCTCTAACTGGATCCGTTTAGCGCTCGGCAAACATTTTATGTTCAATTATGTTAATCCAGTCCACTGTCGGTTTTTACTGGTCAAAATAACTGCTTTGAAAATATTTGTGTAATAAATCTTGTACCAAATTGGTTGGCTGCGTTTTGTCGTGATAGCTTTATATACTTTTATAATTCACATGAGTAAAACATTGAATCCAAATGACTTGGTCAAAACTTTGACACTTCATAATAAATGGTTGCATTATTAACATTTTAAAGAGATATTACCGTGCAGATAAATGGGTGGTCCCGTGGTTCGATTCCCGGCTCTAGTCTTATATGCTGGGAGGCTTCGGCCGCGGCTAGTTACTAATCTACTGGCCAACACATACCGCCAAGTGATTCCGGTACGATGTCACGTAGTAATCGATTACTAAAAAGGATACGTAGCAACTGTGGTGTTGCAGATGTACATGTGCGGCGTCAATCACTTACCATCACGTGATCGGACTTCTCGTTTGCCCGCGATGTTTTGTATAAACAAAAAGGGATGGAGGTCACTGGTCAGGGATGGATTACTTTAGTAAGATACAATAGGATGAATGATACCTTTAATGAACTTGGAAAACATACTTTGATACATAAATCGTTGGTGAAAATTAGCCGTCATTTACATAGGTACTATATATAGATAGGTAAATATCGACATGATACCTATTATCTGTAGATAAAATATATACCTATCTGCTTGACTGTAAACTTGTGACGTCACAAACTTATCTGAATTCTGTGATAACAAAACATCTACAATGCAGGGAATGCATTTATGTATGTTCATGAAATTTTTAGTATAAATTTTCTATGCACGTCAATTAAAACTTATTGATCTTGTTCAAGCTAGGAAATGTATAAATTATATAATATAAATATAACTTTATACTTATATATAACTTATAGCGCTAATAATGAAAAAAGAGAAACTAAAATTTAAACAATTTCCATACGCTTTACAAGCTGTCGGAATTATTTAACGCTAAAGATTCTTAGATGGTGTTTATTTGATGCAGGATTTGAATCGATCGATTTTATCGTGTGCTTATATATGAACAAATATAATTCATAATTTCAGTTACAGTTGGCAGAATTTTTGAATAAAAGCTTGTTTTATCATTAAACATTGATTTTATTCAACTATTACAGGCGCTTACAAGACGTTCATTTGTTCAGAATACCAAACGGATTTATCAACTTTGTATAATTAAATTCATAATATACCTACAAGTCTGAATTATTTGGCAATTTGTCTCTGTAAACAAGACGTAGTTGATTCTCTAGTATGGAACGTTTTATATTTATATATTGTATTAAACATATTTAAATATAAATAAACTACAACTACTATTGTTCTTTGCTAGCCAGGCCTAAATTTAATTGTATGTATTCTTAAAACGTCACCCTCTTATACCAATATCTATGGCGTATCTAAGTATTATAGTTATACAGTTTTCTTCCTTGAATATTTATATAAATAAATAACAATAATAATAAAATAATCTTTATTTCACTAAAACAAGCATCAAAATAAGTACATAAAACAACTTGGAAAGTAACTTATAAACGCACTTTAATGGTGAGTATGGTTAGTATGGTGAATATGTGGTATGTATGTATGTATGTACCTACTTGCGCAATATAATCTACTGCCCCTGATTTAGGTATATACCTGTATTTCAGGCGGCAGTAAAATATATTATAAGAGGCGTTTAGTTTCTTCAAGTAAAAGGTGGCCAAGTAGTCTGCAATTTTGTATATTTAGCGTATGGAAAAAAATGTTCGTCACAATTTCGTCCTTTCTGTTTCCAAGTAGTTTTGAAATGAAATGTGTAGGATTAACAGTACCATATTGTGCATCCATTATTGGACTTTACTCTTTCTTTTCCCTTGTTTACCCGTAATGATTTTATCGTGTGCTTATATATGAACAAATATAATTCATAATTTCAGTTACAGTTGGCAGAATTAAACATTGATTTTACTCAACTATTACAGGCGCTTACAAGACGTTCATTTGTTCAGAATACAAAACGGATTTATCAACGTTGTATAATTATATTCATAATATACCTACATGTCTGAATTATTTGGCAATTTGTCTCTGTAAACAAGACGTCGTTGATTCTCTAGTATGGGACGTATTATATTTATATATTGTATTAAACATATTTAAATAAACTACTTTTGGGCTTTGCTAGCTAGGCCCAACTTATTTATTGTATGTATTCTTAATTCTTTACCGTATTATACCAATATCTATGGCGTATCTAAGTATTATAGTTATACAGTTTTCTTCCTTGAATATTTATATAAATAAATAACAATAATAATAAAATAATCTTTATTTCACTAAAACAAGCCTCAAAATAAATACATAAACAACTTGTAAAGTAACTAATAAACGCACTTTAATGGTGAGTATGGTTAGTATGGTGAATATGTGGTATGTATGTATGTATGTATGTATGTATGTATGTATGTATGTACCTACTTGCGCAATATAATCTACTGCCCCTGATAGGTATATATCTGTATTTCAGGCGGCAGTAAAATATATTATAAGAGGCCTCTAGGTTCTTCTAGAAAAGACGGCCAAGTAGTCTGCAATTTTGTATATTTTACGTATGGAAAAAAATGTTCTTCACAATTTCGTCCTTTCTGTTTCCAAGTAGTTTTGAAATGAAATGTGTAGGATTAACAGTACCATATTGTGCATCCATTATTGAACTTTACTCTTTCTTTTCCCTTGTTTACTCGTAAATGATAACACTGGCAGGAACTTGTGTAATATAAGGTCAGTGGGTTTCTATATCTGTTTTATACAGTGTCATAATGTCGATAAATAAAATAAATAAACTATTATTTTTTTGGTCTCGCGTGTTTATGTGGGAACATAATTTCATATTCCTTTGTCTAACAAAATTAAAAATAGATAAAGCGGTATCGAATATGTAGTTGAGACTACTGAACGCCTATGCTGACATTTATTACACTCTCTGGTAACAGACCTTAAAATAAACTGTACAGAAATTTGTTGGTTAATTTTCAATTTTTTTTAATAACTTCTACTGTAAATTCTAGCAATTGTTGTTTGTGACCGAATTTATTATTCTACTGCGTAATCTGGCCATTTATTATTTATGGGCATTTTTGGGGATGAGGTTATTGTTTGTTTCCTTTTTATCGCGAGAAATGTGTACTTCAAAGATGTTGTTTTTTTGTAGTCCTGGGACGCCTTCTTCCGCAATGCCACCAACGGAGCACAACCTGGAGTTGCCTACACACCACCACCCAATCTGGCGCCTTACTCTAAAAACGAAGTGCCGCTTACGTCACTCGTCCCAGCCTCCGGCGGCATGCCCTCCATCTCAGCCGGTAAGTGCTATAGAAAATAAAATAACATGTTATCTGTAAAAAAGATTTTATCTCTTACATTTTTACATCGACTTGATAAAGAGCATTGTAATGCAAACAGGCACCACAATTAGAGTTTTTTGTTTGCGTATTAAACTAAGTGTATCTCAAGTTTTGTTTTAATGAGATTTGCTTTAAAACAATTAGAGCCAAACCAATTGTTTTTAGCTATAAATGTATTCTTGCCAAAATACTTACCTATATACTTCGGGAATTTTCATCCGCAATGCGACATTGCGCAATCAGGTCTCTCGTAACTACAGACTTATCATCCACTTTGTAATACGACCAACCTTTTTCTACATTGTCAGTATGCCCAAAAATTAATTGAGATGCATTGTTTTTTGACATGTTTTAAATAAACTCGCTCCTATATAAGTGTTTTCCTATTGTGTTATTTGATTTAATTTAATTTGTTAAAAATTTATACTAAAATTTAAGCTATACTTACAAAAATGGGCCCTAGTCGCCTAAATAAAGAAATATTATTATTATAGCTGTGATAGCCCGGTGGTTAAGACATCCACTTCCTAATCGGAAGGTCAGGGTTTCGATCCCGGGCACACACCTCTAAATTATCTGTTATGTGCGTTTTTAAGCGATTAAAATATCACTTGCTTCGACGGTGAAGGAAAACATCACGGGGAAACCTACATGCCTCAGAGTACACCATAATGTTCTGAAAGGCGTGTGAAGTCTGCCAAACCCTTCTCATATTGTGAAAAGACCCGTGCTCTGTATTGAACCGGCAATGGGTTGATCATGATGAAGTCTGGATATTACTTACTGCAACAGAATTTACGCTTTAAACTTATCTATTTTGCTGTCTGTTCATTGTAGAGTTAGAAATGTTAGGCGTTCATTATTAGCTCAAAAGTTAGTAGTTTGATTGTAGCCAGAACGGTCCCACATAGGCCGATGTAATCCAGATCGGTCTGAATCTCTAAATGTAAATTGTTGTACGCAGGGTCTCCTATCAACGAAAAGATCATCGACGACCACCTTGCCGTGCAAGCAATCATCAGGAGTTATCAGGTGAATCAACATCCTAATACTTAGATAGTCATCATCAAATATACACTTATTAATTATACTTTGCCCATTTTGACCTTACTTATCCGAATTCAATTGAAGCTATTTTTCGCAAGTTACCAATAAGCTTCTGTTAGTTAGTTATTCTTCACGCACTTTAAGGAAAGGTTTTCTTCTAACTTATAAGATACCGAGATATCGTATTCGACTACAATTTTACCATTCTATTATTTTTATGATTAAAAGCAGGTATATTTACGATTTATTTTGTAAGTTATATAAGTATTCAAAGGATTTCTCAAGACCACGTAGGTATAGTTAATCTAGTGTAGAAATAAATCTTAATCAAGAATTGAATAGATAGGAACTATTATTATATTAAAGGCATAATCATCGCCTACTCATATTATTTAATTATGTTTGATAGCATTACTTAAATTCTGTTCAAAGTCATTGTATGCGTTTGTCGTGTGCCCCCCCCCTTTAATACAAATGTAAGATAACAGCTTCGACTGCAGTAATACAGATAACACATCGAATGGAAGAGCTGGAGTAGATATCGATTTTTAAGCCTTAAAGGATCTATCTAAGTCTTTTAAGGCCGGTTTTTTAAGACTGAAAACATATATTTATTTATTTAATCTAAGCTCTTCAGTATCGTTGTGTCAACTGTATTATTAACTTAACTAAGGTTTATTATGTTCACATAATGGAAAGTGTGATTACGCACACAATAATGAATGAAATGATAGATTAAATTTCAAAACAACAAGATAATTTATATACCTATAGTTTTTTTTTGGATGAATTAAAAAGATTTTTGAAAATAGGTGTAGGTCTAAGGAAATTGGCATTGCAGTTTAAAAGCTCTTGCATTTAGGCGTGCCGCTTTATTGGAACGCACAAGTCATTAATGGATTAGTATTATAATAGTCGAAATAATTTAAAAAGTCGAATGGGACAGCTACGGACGGTTGCAGATTAAAACAGATCTTATGAAGAAACATACGAATTTTAAAATCCTTGAGAAATATCGGTAAAAAACCTCAAATCAAAAATCAAAATAAATGTGTTTAAATTTTATGAGAGTTCCATGACGTCACTTCCATATTAGTTTAAGTTAGTTAAGTTTATATGGAAGATTAAGTGGGAAAATATGAAAAGTCCATTCGGAAACAGGTTTTTTTTTCACTGGAAAGTTATCTGTTAACTTGATGAGTTACACAAGTGAAATGGAGCTCTGGTTAATGTCAATTATTACGAATACTTATGTAAGACACCCGACCCTTAATACTATGTCAGGATACTTTAGAAACTAGATGATATTATTTATTGTCAATAATACTCATCAGTTCTATAACAGTTGAAAAAATGTCCGGGACCTAGTCTGCTATTGAGAGTGCGTGTCGATCAATGACATTTTTGTATCATCAAAGTAAAATGAATACCGAAAAAATGTCTATCAAACAATAATTATATCATTAAAATACTATAGGCATGATGTGCGGGATGCCTTTTCACGGTAGTATTCACATTTCGCTCTGAAACTTACAAGCTATCGATTCCAAAATAAATTATATTTTCCATTTTTATAATTTTTTTTTTGATCAGTACTATGATGTCTCTTGTCGAACACAGAAGACAATTGCATACTTGGCCCCCATTAAAACGTGTAATTTTGTTGCTGTGCAGTACTTCGCCCCCATTAAAACGTGTAATTTTGTTGCTGTGCAGTACTTCGCCCCCATTTAAACGTGTGATTTTGTTGCTGTCCAGTTGACTTTTCCGTCCTGTATCCTACGACTTTTTAAATCATTTCTACTATATGATGTCTCAGACCTTCGATATTCAGATTTTTTAATGTTGCCGTCAAAATAACGTGTGCCAGCGACACAAAATGTGTAGAACAACTCAATAAATGTCAAACGCCCCAGCTGCAGTGACGTAAACGCCTAATGTATTGAAGGTCATTACTCGTTAGTCAACACCGCACTTATCTGCTTATGTCTGGTTTCGATTGATAATTTCATGGGATTTCACGGTGGGATTTATGAGACCAATTTGTCAATGCATCCCACTCTTATTTCATCTGAAATCTTTGCCTTCCTGCAAAAAATGTTTACCATGAATTGCTACAACGAAACGCATGACCTAGTAACGAATAATTTGTTTACTTCAATAATTCTTAGAAAATTGCTTTGTAGATGTTTAGACACGTTTAAGAAGGTTTTATTTGCAGTCTTGTTAACAAGACCTTTTCTGTCAGTTTCAACTCGAAATTGTATTTATTTTCATTGGTATACTATAGTCACTGTAACTTATACCCAAATAAATAATACAAGAATCAAAATATTAAAAATAAAGAGGATAAGTGTATCTCAAAGTTGATCATATTATATTGAGGAATTCAAATCAAACAGCCAACGACGCTATTTACGCTATCAAAGTTTACAGTATTCTCACCTTAAGAGGGATTGTTTAAAAAAAAAACAGCTTCATACTTGATTCTTCATGATTAATATCTCTAATAAGCTGTTCAAAGTCTCATTACTTAGTACCATATTGGAAGGCCAGTAATCTCTCCTATAGGTAATTAATGCAATTTTAAACCCCCGTACCCGATTGGATTACTGCTTCAAGAAACTAGTGTTTCAACGTTTTTATTTGGTTTATATTATCCACAACAAATTAACCATTGACAGCAATCCCACCTGGCAAGTGGTGATGTAGTCTAAAATGGTAGCAAGCTAACCTGGTAAGCCCATACTTCCCATAAGTAACGACATCGTGCGGGAACGCTAACTCGCTCGGCGGCATGTCTTTGTTGTTAGGGTGGCAACTAGCCACGGCATAAGCCTCTCATCAGACCAGACTCTAGCCGGGAATCGATCTCAGGACCTCCGACTTAATAAAACGGCAGCAAACTGAAGTTTTGAGGCGGAACAGACGATTTACATAAGTGAATAGGCGTATACGTTCTGTGCTTGCGCGGGCTAACGTGAGGTGGTGGGGTGCGTAATGCGTAGGCTCGCGGGCACCTGGCGGCGGACGTGGACCCGCTGGGCATCACCACGGCCAAGCTGCCCGCGCTGGGCATGCGCGCGCCCAACTCCGAGCTCATCATGAGGAAATATTTCAACTTCGGTACGCACCCGAAATAACCGCCGGTTATATGGAAACAATCACGTTTGACTATGTGTTTGTGAAAGCTACGCGTTGAGCCCGCCTCCCTATAACAGTGTGCGAGGATGTGCGGTGTGTTTAACCCACCTATGGCATCACTTCATTGTTCATACATTAACTTAGCTCCTTACACTTCTTCTATGAGAGCTAAAATTAGCTATGAACGTAAAGCGATGGTATTAATGGATTTCACACACTTTTCTGACAACATTCTTGTACATAGTTATTGGAAAGGCAAGGCAGCCTTTTACTTCTTCCATTCTAATCTATTCTATTTGACAGATCTATCAGCCAAATATCGAACAGATTGTTAATACTAAATGTATTAACAATCTGTTCGATATTTTGATTATTTATTTTATCTTTAGTCTGCAATATAACGTCATGTATTCTGCTTGTTTACAGTATGTGTACTCTTGATTAAAAAAAGTGAAGAATATCATAAACATATTGACTTCAAATAGAATGTATTATAATGGAACAGCTATATTATCTTCCCGCTTGGCGTAACTAGACTTTTAAGTATAGCTTCGTTATTAGTTGACAAAAACCACGTTACGACTGATGCGACGTTTAGGCTATTTATCTTAATAGTTACATGAGCAAATGGGACTTAACTACGTGTTACACCCGCATTGACAAACACTACAATGAAATCTCATTACACGCACACATACGCGCAGCACCAATCAGATTTGAAAGATGAGTTTATATAACCTCGAATCATAGAAATGCTTTTTTAGGCGTAGTACACGTTAAGACGCGGATTAAATTAGTTATGAGTTCTTTTCACGAACTAGTTAAACGATGTCTTATTTATGTAATAATATTTGTGATATTATTGCTATTCAGAAGTTGCTTATCGCGAAATTAGAACGATTACGTATACATTTTAGGTTTCTGCAATTCCTCCTAAGATAACTTTTCCTATTGCATTCAAAATGCTTAACAAATGGCACCTTCACTTTCTGAGAATTTTCAATCAATTTAGTTTCTCAGTTCGTAAATTTTTTTTTACGTTTGCAAATTGATCAACAAGATTTAAATTTCGTGTATGCGCGACGTCTTTCGGGATAGAAATGGCCATCCAATTGCTAAGAAATTATTGAATGGGTCTCCTTACAGTTATATGATTGGTAAAGGAAAATTCCCGGAAATCTTATTACCTAATGTGTGTTTTCATGAGATTTTAAAGTAATGTTTGGCGTCCATAGGTGTACCACTACAGACATGATTATTCAAACTTTTTTGCCTCTAGCGATTTGTATTATGTAAAAACATATGCCAGTAGGATCATTGATCTAACGTACCAAATAAGTACAAGAATAACATATTGCATACAAATAATCCATAACGTGTTTTGCCCTTAAGTGTATGCAGCCTTTTGTCCACTTTTCAATATTTATTGAATTAAAAATATAATACATATACATGATAAATGTAAATATTATCCATTGCATATTCAAAACTGAAGAATGGCCGCCGAAAATTGACAATTACTGTAAACTAACTTTGAATATTATAAAAAGGACACCGAAACTTCTTTTTCACACAGAGAAGAGTTATCTTGTATTTGTTAACATAAATTATCTATTCTCGTTGGCCGCAGTTTACCCTCCTATACTTAGTTACGCCAACCGACATTGCATTTGCATAATATGTCCTTCGCCTTCACAATATCACAATCATCATTCGGAAGCACTGCATTTTTAACCAGCAGTGAATATTTTACGCGCAGTGTGATTGTTTTCATTTAGATATTACTGTTTCACATTCGTATAGAGTGTAATTGTTTATTGCGATGCCTCTTTGCTTACTAATCAGATATCACCCATAAAGTTAATGGAGTCTGTTAAATGTATTATGCATGTACGTTAAATTCTTAGCCTAATTATTAACAGATTCGTTTGCATTAGTGATATTGAAACAGTGTTACTACTATCATCAGTAAATTAAAATTTATTTTTAAGCATTTTTAAGTGTATAAAATTTCGTTTCTCCAATCATTACTAACTGGATAGACCGGTCTTATGATTGCTAGTCTCAAACACTTAGGGTTTTAGGTTAAAAAATATTTTTATTTAACATTAAAAATGGGGCTTGTATATTATCTGATCATTTATAACGCATAAACAAAGCACGATAAAAACCTTTCATAGCTACAGGATATATAAGGTGTGAGGAATAAAAAAAATATACATATTGATTTTTCTATTAAATATCGATCTGTTGAGAAGACCGTTCTTATGCTTCTTATTTAAATATTGTAGAACATTGTCTATTGTTTATAAAAGAAGACAGTTGATGGACGAGATAAAATATTTCAGAAAGTATTGCGATAGGAAACCATCCAATATCAACCATCCGGTCGAAAGACCGACGACACGTGAAGTCACATCTCATCAGTACGCCGCGAAGACAAACATGTGACACCGGAAGTTATCCAGAAACGATGGTTTACACGTGCCGGCAACGCGCTGTTCTGGACTTCTTAGGGTGGGGTTGGGTATACGTAATAAGGAATGATATAATTCAACCGGCCTATAGGAGTGTTCCCATTCTGAATACTACAAGCATAGTAATTGTAATACGAATTTAAACCAAATGGTTCGCAATTAGCACTCAGGGAATATTTATATAAACGTAGTTGCACTACTGCTAACATACTTTCCCTACTAGAATTATTTTCTCAGTAGTTAGTACCTATAGTCTAACCAAGCATTATTGATAAATCAAAGTTTTGGCACTTGTTGAATTCCACAAGGAATTCGTCGTTTTATCTAAGCTGTTTGCAATTTATCGCAAAAGTTATTAACGCCACGTGCATTCGTGCAGCTCTAAATTACGTGCGTGTTTCACATATTTTCTGGTCGGCACATTCGATACAGCCATTATATTTTATAGAAACAAAGCCAGGCCGAATCAGCGACTACGCTCATTTTTAGACTGACTCTTGTTGAGCCGGACTCCTGTCGGTAAACCCTCATACTGATGCATCATTGGCGGGCAAATACGTTCGATTTATTGAGTTCTGTATGTATGGCGACCATATTGTCGAAGGTATGGAGATAAATGATCAGATAGATGGAACGAAAAAGAATATAGAATATTCCTTTTTTTATTATTGTTATCTTGTTTTATGTATTTTATGCGTATTGAGTGTGCCGATTCACGCCGATCGGCGTAATTTGTATAACGCTGAATAACTTTTGAGGTAATGTTGACTCAACTTTATATAACTAGTCGCGCGGTCATCTCGTGGCGCGGCTCGATCCGCTGGGCATCTCGACCGGGGACCCCAGCTCGAGCGGTGACTGGCACGGCGGCCTACGAGCCTTCGCCAGTGAGGTGGTGATTAGGCAACACGTTCGATTCGGTATGGCCCGCTCGTATTGCGTTTGGCGGCCGGTTCGCACTGGTTACGAATGAGATCCAATTGTGCGATAAACTACGTTTGATTGTTATTATTTAGAATTATTACGGTCATTGAGTTTTTAGGTCAATATCAAGGCAATCACCCTGAACACAACAAAAAACGATACAGGGGTCAATAGGTATTACGTTTTTTCGGTATTTGAATAAAATGTTTGGGTCGGTACTTCTCGTTGATAACGCGAAGGTGAAACGTATGTTAATAATATTTTTTTGCTCTATTTATTGCCGTTGATCTCTGATGAACCAGTGTTTTACTTTATCGTTCCAAATTCGCAATACGAGTTTCAAAATTGGTATCGGGTTATGAAGCTTTATTAAAATGTTACCGTGCACTTTACAGGGTAAAATTATTTGCACAAATCTAATGCCCACTGGAAGTTTTATACCAGAAACGGATCACAGTAGAAGTTAGCTATCGCTTTTTATATGTGTATGGGAATTTAAAGATAAATATGCTATGTATACTGGTTTGGTGTGGGGTTTAGTACAAATTTAACAGATTACACAAAAATAAATTAATTGAACTTTTTTTCTTTCAGGATTTAAATAATTTTAAAATTCTTACTAATACGTATATGCATATAACTCTATGGGGTTTTTCTATGTGTCTAGGAATTTCATCGTATTCAAGTTTTTTTTTTATAAATTATAAAGTATTTGGGAGACACATGGTACACTTGATGGGTTAATAAAATCAAAGCGGGTATAGACCTACAGTGAGCAAAATACCCATTATATTAATTTACAGTTTTATCATAACATAGTACATACCCTGATTCCAAATCAAACTATTGTAATTAATCTTATTGGCTTTATATATTAAATCTGATATATTATGATAACTAATCTTACCGCATTTACTTAATGGGCTTTATATGACGCAATATATTAATGTATATTTAATTTGAGACTAGCTTTTTGATATTCGGTCGTTGTATCATTATTCATTATTATAATTTGTCTACTGTAGTAATAGAAATATCTTAACAGCTTCTATAATACTTTATAATAATCTTTTGTTTATAACAAATTTGCTCCGCAATCATATTCCTTTACTAGAGGTGGAATTAATTGTTTTTCATATGATGAATAGGAAATAAACTATCTGTATATTCTGAACTTAAATTGTACATAGCAAGATTAAAGAGTTAAATTAGTAAAATAATTTAAGACCTATAAATAATCAGGCGTAATAAAAAGTCTATAAAAACATTTACAAGGTATGGATTCTATATATATTTAAGGTCTCTTATAAAGGTGGATATTATAATAATGGAAAAGAGTTGGTTTCCTTTTTGTTTCAAGCCTGGATATGGATACCTGCTATTTTGTATTATTTATCGGTGTTACGGAATCGAAATACAAGTTGAAATGTGCAATTTACATATTGCTATTAGAATTTCTTTATTTTAATGAATAGAAGCAGGCGTTACTTTGCGGAAGTCCATGATAAACAATAAACAGTAAGTATAATTTGCTATATTCCGCCGACAACCGGGAGATTTGTATAATATAACACCAGAGAAAAGTAAAGTACTTTACTTTTCTCGCTTGTGAAGTCAACATCTCCTGAGGATGTTCCGGTGTCGGGTCGAAACGTGCTCTACGCACGTTCTAGTGGAGGATTTTGTGTGGACAAATCTCCCGGTTGTCGACGGAATATAGCAAATTATACTTGCTGTTTATTGTTTTTCTTTATTTTTTCGTTTTAGCAGAAACGTAAATATGTTTATTGCTCACTTTATTGTCTGCTATTAGGTAAATGTTAGGAAAGTTGCGGAAAAATTTAAAATAAGCCAAAATGGCGGACGTGATGGCCACCTTTCATGTTTGAAAATGTATTGTATTATTAACTGAAATATATTTTTCCTATATTACTAACTGCGAAAAAAAAGGACTAGTCTAGAAGAAAGAACATTGTGAAATATATGTATAGCATAACTTGATTTGGTTGTAACAGGTATGTGTAACTACAAGAGGATTTGGGACCCCTGATTTTATTGATTAGATGTTTAGGGAAAAAAAGTAGCAATAGTTAACCCTAGAAGTGTCTCTGTTATGTATATGTAAACCATATACACAAACGTATAAAGTATACAAGAATACTTATAAAATTCCATTAGTTGATATTTTTTGTTTTATTACTCACGTAGGTAAAATCACTTTTTATTTTCAAATTAATGGAATGATAGACGTGATAGCCTGTCTGTATTTTTTTAATTATTTATATTTATTTATGCTTTTTATATACATTGTTTTTTTTTTTTAAATAACTACCTAACAGCAGGTTTGTAGTTGTTTTGCTGCATATATTTAACAAAGTGAACTAAAACAGATCCGAGGACACCATATAGCGAAACTCGACCCCTTGGAAATAGCAAACCTCGAATTGGCCGGTAAAAATCCGCGGGAGGTGATACACAACAGCTACAGGTTTGGTAAGGAGACGACCTCCATACTCTGGGCGATCGACGTAGTTCATGGGTAGTTATGGCGATGCAGTAAAGTAGTTACGTCGATTCCATCGAATAATAGTTTTGATTTATTTGCTTATTAATTTTATTTCCTTTATTTTATTATTTAGTTTTGTATCCCGACTGTACGCCGTAACTACGAAAAAGAAAACGCACATGTCCTCGGCACGCACGGCCCTTTATCAGACTGTACCTGTTCTCCATGATTGCATGACACTCACATATTGTCGCAAAACATGCATGCACTGTGTAGATGAAAATGAAAATTATTGCATATTCCGTACCAGTAATGCATGATTTATTGTATGTCCTTAATATTGTATTACATTGTATGTATTTTATTATACGAATTCCATTTTGGCACTTGAGAAATAAATACTTTGAAATAAACGCGCTCTTGTTTATTTATATGGCAACTATTCCTGTAGATTAACTGGAAGAAAAAAGCTTGTCGATTATACTATATATTATACACTTTGCATGTGATTATGGCACTTGATATTTGACGCTTTCAATGCAAAAAATTAAGCTTATGTCGGATTTAAACTATACATTTTTTACATCATAAAAATTTCATTTAACTTATTTTTAATTTAATTTCTTTTAATATTTTTTTTTTCTTATATTGTGTCAAGAAGTATTTCGTATGATAAAAATGCTGTACCTATATATACACACATTGTTCGAGATAAATAAAAGATTGATGAGGTGACCTTGAGCGATAATTTTACTCACCGGCCCTGGATGGACGCCAATGTTATATTTCGACATCCAACGTACGCGTAGCATCTTGGTATGGAGGGACAATATAAAACTGTTCAACAGTACATTATTGGTAAACACATTTATGTCACGGCGTTATAATACAATGATAATGTAACCTTTATGTAATTTAAGAGGAATAGGTAAACAGGTTCTAACCTTTTTTAATAACGTACAATGTGACCTTTTCCTTATCTTTGTATATTGAAGTCAGTATTATTTAGGTATTGATTGCTTTCGTGAACATGATACAATCAATTCATATTATGTAGGTATTTATTGGCACGTGGTCATGAAATTCCGTTTGCAAAATACGCGCGAAATATCGACAAATTTGATACCTCCTGTAACAATTAACTCTCAAGATTGGCGTTGTATAAGATTTAAATGACTATCAGAAAACCGCACCCGTAGTATAAAGATTTGCACCCTCGCAATCGTAAAGCAGTTTCGAGAAACACTAACGTCACTGTAAAATGGACCTAATGGTACTCGCTTTCGTCGCATTTTCTGTTGTACTAACTTATTAAACACGTTCCCTCAAGAGCGTTGACTGTGGGAGTGTAAACCAATTTGAGCTTTAAACACGGTAGCTGATTTAGTTTTGACATACTGTATTTATTTGAGACTGTGATAGCCGCCTAGTGGTTAGGGCGTCAGCCTCTTAATCAGAGGTCGGCGGTTCGAATCCGGGCACGCACCTCTAACTTTTCGGAGTTATGTGCGTTTTTAAAACAATTAAAATATCACTTGCTTCAACGGTGAAGGAAAACATCGTGAGGAAACCTGCACGCCTGAGGGTTCTCCATAATGTTCTCAAAGGCGTGTGAAGTCTGCCGATCTGCACATGGCCAGCGTGGTGGACTATGGCCAAAACCCTTCTCATATTGGGAAGAGACCCATGCTCTGTAGGGAGCTAGTTATGGGTTGATCATGATGATATGATGATGTATTTATTTTATCCTCGTAAACAATACAATTGCAAGCGTACAATTCTTATTAAGTTGGCTGGTTAAAGATGCACTTTTAAAAACGCAAGAGCCCTATGTGTAACTTTTTATGTTAACAAACGTTACATAAAAGTAAGCCATAATCGGCGACAAATTTGGCGTTCGGGTAATAAAATGACTTACACTAAATTTTATGTGACATTAGTTTACATGGAAATTTACACTATGGCCTAGTAGTAAATTTGACCGAATGTTATGCCGATACAAATGTTAACTTTCAGGTTATAATTAAATAAATATCTCTGGAAATGTCTCAACTGCCTGAATAGGTTTTTGACGTTTAAGACTGTTTATATCGGGTTGCTAGAAGCATACGACAATAACACGTTACAATTCATCCTAATGTGAAATGCTAGTAAAGGGATATGATACATATATGCTTTTCTGTGTGCTTTTTTACTCCTAGTCCTTATATTTTTAATCGATATGAATGTAATGCATTAGAAAAATATCATGTAAATGTTGTTACCATTTTGTGGGATAAAATTTGGAATGAGTGTGGCACAACGCAATTCAAGCGCTCTTATGAAACACTCTGTTTTTAGATGAAGCTGATATGGACAGGGTTTTTAAACTACCCTCTACCACTTTTATTGGCGAGAAGGAGAAAGCTTTGCCTTTAAGGTATTTATAACATTTTTCGAAATAGATTTAAATGCATGTATATTTAAACTTTCATTTGCATATGAGTATAATCGAAAGAGCACCATCTATCATCTATTGTGAAGACTATGGTGCTCTTTCCATTAAATGCAAATTAAAGCTAACTTTCGAGAATCTTGCATTCTGTACCGAGCTAGGAGGTATTACGGCGTCGATTATTATTTGGAAGTAGTGATTAACGTACGCAATAATTAAAGTTGAGACAATATTCAGCATTATATGCCGTGTCGATGTAGCACCCTAAATGAAACTTCTTCACATTTGATTTGCGCTATCAATGCTGATTATACATATCATCTTTTAATAATTAAATTTATAATGAAAACAACATGCGTTTTAGGATCTTTACTTATACGGAACCTTCTACTTAGCACGAGCATTTAATCTAGAGAAATGTCTTAAATAGAAGCCATGTTTCCCTCAGTTTATCTCTCTCTCTCTCTTATATATAGCTTCAGTTTTCTTCCAATGATCGCTAGCAAGATCAATATGCAGTGACGTGTGATGTCTTTAGATTAAATTATGGAGGTAGGTAAAACAAGGTAAACAAGACAAGATAAAGAATGTAAACTAAATTTGGTGCAAGAGAAAAGTATAGTTAGTATCTCTTTCTTTATCACACGCTTATCGTCGCGTTAGTCATACTTTAGACAATACACTTAATACTTTTCACACAATTTGATGTTAATTGCTCGCTTGAGAAAAGGACATGATATATCTGTCTTTTGCCCTCACACATAGTAAAGTCGTAAGAGCTGCTGTGAAGGCCAAATCATAACCACGACCACTCTGCCAAGAGTGAACGAATAAGAAGAAGAATAGTAAAGTCATACATAGTATGCTTAAATTCTTTGTTTCGAAATAGAATTAACTTGAGAACCACTACTTTGAATGGGTTAAGTATGACTAAATTTTCGTGCGAGTGAAAAAGATAGAGCGGGTCCAATATCGTCCTAGATAGAGTCTACATAAGAACTGGAAATAAAACATCTCTTAAGCGATAAAGCTTCTTATGATACAAAATTTATAATCAATTTAAACACATTGCTTTGTAGAGAGATCCTGAATCGTCTGGAGCAAGCGTATTGTAACAACATTGGTATCGAGTTCATGTTTATCAACTCACTCGAGCAATGCAACTGGATCAGGCAGCGCATGGAACCGCCCAATGTTACGAAGATGAGCAACGACCAGAAGAGATTGATCCTTGCCCGACTCACGAGATCTACCGGGTAATATTTTTGACCTTAGCTTTTTATTCCTTGTCTATATTGTAATAACGGAATATATGAGGAATCTGTTGTACATTTGTCCTTCCATCATGCCGTCTGCCCTTCTCTCTGTATATCATGAAATAGCTAGTTTTTTATTGAATGTTTTTTTCGCCCTGATTATCACGAAAAAAAGTTAAAAATCAAACAACAAAGAACATCAATCAATTGCTCGGCCAAATACCAATATCGTGTAGTAGCTTCAAATTGTACTGGTACGGAACCTCTCGTTTGCGAGTTAAATTCGCACGTATCGGGTTTTATTTACACACTTTGGTACATTAAAAAACGATAACAGAACAGAAAGTATAGGCGTGGATGAGCTTCGTTCTGACATACTAGAGATACGCTATTATCTATTCGTCTGCTGTAGATACAGTGTACAGACAATCTTATCTGTTAACAAATAATAACACATGACATTGATAACAACTTTATTTCCTTGGCATTGCTTCTTTTTGATAACTAATCTACTGGATTACCCTAACAGTTTTATTATGAAAAAAAAACCTGCAATGTTATCATCTTTCAAAGAAAAACAACGGCATCATTATTTGATTATACTCTTTCTTAGGAAAAGAATTAAATACACTATAATATAACGCTAGGAAGCGCTGTAGTCCCTTGCAGTACATATCCATAGAATATAGCTTTGTATAGTTATAATATACATAACTATACTAACATAACAACATTGATTAATGTTGTTAAGTTAGCACATTATAATTATTGGAGTTAACAAATCCGTACGTCAAGATTTTGCTTTTATTGATTAGACCATGTGGTCATGTGAAGAATTACCAATTGATTTAGAATTATTAAGATGATCTTATATTATGTTATTTATTTGGTATGCAATGTTACTAGACCACTGGTTTTTAATACCTCAGGCTCTAAGAGCTATGTTTTTTTTTCACATCTGCAAGACGGCTATTAGTTGCAATCTCGCCTCGTGGTGTGTTGATGCAGTCTAAGTATTGAATAGAAGCAAGAGTTACTTTGCGGAAGGCCTTGTTATACAAGGTATATAATGCTTCATTTTGTAACCGGTGTAAACAGGCAAATCTGCATGATGCAATTTATATTTCCTTCACCTCTTTTCACATCTTTAAACACAATACAGATCTTCCAGAATGCGCTCTAAAAGCACGTTTAAACTGCTAAAAACGGATTCATCATGATCATGATCAACCCATTCTTGGCTCACTACAGAGCGCGAGTCTCCTCTCAATATGAGGGGTTTGGCCATAGTCCACCACGATGGCCATGCGCAAATTGGTAGACTTTACACGCCATTGCATTATGGAGAACTCTCAGGCATGCTGGTTTCCTCACGATGTTTTCCTTCACCGTTGAAGCAAGTGAAATTTTAATTGCTTAAAAACGCTCATAACTCCGAAAAGTTATAGGTACGTGCCCGGGTTCGAACCACTGACCTCTGATTAGGGAGGTAAGGACGTCCTTACCACTAGGCTATCACAGCTTTGGCATAACGCATTATGGCAGATATATTAAAAACACTAATCTAATCGGTGACAACGCGGTATGGCACCGGAACGCTATGTATTTTTCTATGTCAGTGGGATGGTACTTGATATGGCGGTAATTTATTTTTCTATTCTTCTTAATATAAATATATGGTTTAACGTTTTTAAACTTTCAGATTTGAGAACTTCCTCGCAAAGAAATGGTCGTCAGAGAAGCGTTTCGGACTTGAGGGTTGCGAAATTCTGATCCCAGCAATGAAACAGGTCATCGACACTTCCACTCGCCTCGGCGTTGAGTCTATTATCATGGGAATGCCACACAGAGGTACGACAGTGAATTAAGTTGGATGCTTTCCATGATCGATCAAAATACGAGTGTAATGTTTTTAATGTTTACATAATTTTGTACATACGCGAGTTTCTTTATTCAACCGTAATTTCCAAATGCCTGAACATAAATATTAGGTGTCGATTGGATCCTTACATAAACTCGTGACTTATCAAAGAATATTCGGTAAATGTAGTGTTCGGCAGTTTTTATAATTAAAAATATTTCTTTTTTGGTTAACTTTGCTTACGAAATATGTTTACGTTCCACTATTAAACGAGTCAATTCGACAGATTATATAAATGTACTACTTAATGTCAAAAATACAATTCAGTTGATTCATAGCCCGTAACGTAACCAGTTCTATCTGCAAATAAGTTAATTTATATATTTTTTGGAGATATCACTATTGGGTGGGTATGGTATTAATTCGCAAGGACCATATCTATTATATTGATGGTTAACACTTACACATACAACGCAGTGTTGGTATACTCACTAAGTTGACAGGCGGCATTAAGGCAGTCGAAGGTAGCCGCTGCGTCGAAGCGAAATTCTCATATGTCCAGAAGTGACGCCCATCGTTTGGGTCGACTACATATTAGAGGCCACCATCTTTTTCATTGTTACTTTTATATCAGTTTAATTATATCGTTTAAAAATGTCCCTTAAAAATGTGTAAACGTGAATTCATTGTTATTTTGCAGGACGTCTTAACGTTTTGGCGAACGTATGCCGCAAGCCTTTACATCAACTGTTCACTCAGTTTGCTGGTCTCGAAGCCGAAGACGACGTGAGTTAATTTTTTTAGTAAAAAAAGTACAAGTTTGGGTGGGACTACCTTTTTTTGATATCCAGGAAGCCTATGTTTAGATAATCGGTTGAACAGTTGAGGCATGAACAGCTAACAGCACATTAGTTGCTGCGTGTTGAACAACGAATGACTAAGTGGACTTTAAGACGAGATAAATTCTCGGATATTGTCGATGACAGAATTTATCTCATTAAGTCCGGGGTAGCTGTTACGAAACATGCACTTTTTCAGGGTTCTGGTGACGTCAAATACCACTTGGGCACATACATCGAGCGTCTCAACCGTGTGACGAACAAGAACATCAGACTGGCAGTATGCGCCAATCCGTCCCACTTGGAGGCGGTTGACCCCGTGGTGCAGGGCAAGACGCGCGCCGAACAGTTCTACAGGGGTGACAACGAGGGCAAGAAGGTATGTGACACAACCACGTTTCCAATTTGGGAGCCCTATTTTAAGACTTTCAGCGAGCATTGATTGCCGCGTTTGACTCGAGGTTCGAATACGCATCACGTGGATGTTGGCTGTTAGGAAATTTTCAGTACCAGCCCGGAATTCGTAAGTTGGTGGTTTTAACTCGAAGAGCGGTCATCGGTCCCGACCTTAACCACCTCGCATATTGTAACGGGTGGTCATTAAAGTAGGCCGCATTGTAGTAGTGGCTGTAATGGAGTTTAGAGAGGAATCCTATTCCAGCAGTGGCACGTAAAATCGGCTGACGATGATGAAGAATTCAGTAGAAACATCTAAATAATCTTAGAAGTCAACCATCACATAAAGTTGTTGATTAGAGAATTAATGGAATAGCAGTTTAAAAAATCGAGTAACTATAGATATGTATGAATAATATTTTCTTATTACCCGCCTGACTGGCAATAAATGGCCTTGATGTCTTTTTATGTTTTTTCTTAGTTTCTTATGTTATTCCTAAGTGTTGTACCGTGATTTTAAATAGCTGATAACCTTAGGCAAGAATTTGGCTAATAAATGCACAAAGAATTCAAATCGGTTGTATTTGAAATAAGGCTGTTTAAAACATAACAATGTCATCAGCTTAATTATTAGTATATATAGATAATGTTGTAATTCACGATGGTGAACATTGCGATTCGTTACAGGTAATGTCCATCCTTCTCCACGGTGACGCAGCGTTCGCCGGCCAGGGCGTGGTGTTCGAGACCATGCACTTGTCGGACCTGCCCGCATACACCACTCACGGCACCGTCCACATCGTGGCCAACAACCAGATCGGCTTCACCACTGATCCCAGGCACTCGCGCTCCTCGGCCTACTGCACAGGTTTATTATTATTTCCTAACGCATTTCCACATTGTATGGCTAGACTGGTAATTATGATTTTTTCTAAGACATTGTCCTGTCTTTACTTAGTGCTAAGAGCCGAGACAAATTGAAGTCAGAACCACAATTTGTTTTTCCACTAAAAGTTAGCCCTTGACGGCAATCTCACCTGATAGTGATGATGCAGTCTAAGATGGAACGAGACTGATTGGTTTCTACGCGACATCGTGTTGGAACGCTGTATCGCTTGGCGACACGTCTTTGTCGGTAGGGTAACTAGCCACGGCCGAAACCTCCCACCAGACCAGAATCGAGGCGGGAATCGGACCTAGGACATCCCACTTAATAATTCAACAGCGCGCTTCGCCACGGAGATCGTATATTGTATCATTGTAACTGTTTCCTTGTTTACACTAAGTTAAAGGATGTTCTTAATATATTTTAGCCTAAAAGTAGCCTTAGCCGGCCTCAGACAAAAGTTATCGGTAGAGCTTTAAAATGTTAACTATATACAAAAATAAATAATTTAATGTAGTTTCAATAATATAGGAGTCAAATTGTTGTTTTCATTTCATACCTTAATGGAGCATCACAAGATATTTACAATGCCCAATTGCAAAGAAATGTTTGTCTTGTTGACAAAAGCCGTCTCCTTTGTCAGACGTGGCCCGTGTGGTGAACGCGCCTATCTTCCACGTGAACAGCGACAACCCCGAGGCGGTCATGCACGTGTGCAACGTGGCGGCGGAATGGCGAGCCACCTTCCACAAGGACGTCGTCATCGACATTGTCAGCTACCGCCGCAACGGGCACAACGAAGTTGACGAGCCGATGTTCACGCAACCCCTCATGTACCAGAAGATTCGCAAGACTAAGCCTGGTGAGTCAGAAAATCCAAGATTGACTAAAAATTTGATAGTTATACTGCATAACAGTAGACTGTATAACCGAGAACCGGTTTCGATTTACCGGTAAATTTGATAGTACCCGTTAAAAAACTGTGTTGTTTGTTTGTTTGATTGATTGATTGATTGATTGATTGATTGATTGATTGATTGATTGATTGATTGAAAGTTTTCTATTACTTCGAAATTATATCGGTTACCGGTATACTTAAGAGATCATTCAATAAATAATTAAAAAACAAGATAATAAAAATTAATATAATCTGTTCATTTCAAACAGAAAATATTTATGAGTCTTAAGTCAGTATTCCGCTACTAATTAAATTTTGCACAAATTTCTTTCTTCATCTGACAATCGCTAAGACTAATTTTAAAAATGGCTTAATTTTGAACGGTAACCGAAAGTCTGCCCTTTATATCTGAAAAAAAAATTAAGTGGAAACACATTGGCAGTTCTTTTGATACTAATGTTCATTGGTAGCGGTCTCACATCCCATCAGGTGAAGTTGAAGCTTGCTTGGTAGGTATTTTAAAATTTATAATATATTAACTCATGTTTGAGCAAGATTATATTCATAATATTCTTAAATTATGAGTTTACTATTTATAGAGCCATTTTATGTGAAAATTAATAACTTGTTTGTTTAAAAAATAATAGTTCTGGAAAAGTACGCCGACCAGCTGATCACTGAAGGCGTTGTGACCGCTGAAGAAGTTAAAGACGTGAAGGACAAATACGACAAAATCTGCGAGGAGGCCTACAACCAGGCGAAACAGGAAACCCACATCAAGTACAAGGACTGGCTCGACTCTCCCTGGTCTGGTTTCTTTGAAGGCAAGGACCCACTCAAGGTAATCAAATAAGTGTTTAAAAATATTTTTATAAATTATTTCATGTGCATGTAGTTCAAAATCTCAAACAAAATGTCCACGTAATCAACACTTTCTCAAAGCACAAAATTAAATTTTATTTGGAAAGGTCACAGGCGATCGATCCCATCCATTGGCATGATTGATGTCATTATCATGTAAATGTCGAATGTACAATTGTTGGTTCTATTAATATATTAAAACATAAAAAAATATTGAAGTGAATTCAACTAACATTAAGTAAATTACTTTAGGAGTTAAAATTGGCCTATATTGTGACAGATGTCCCCAACTGGCGTAGTGGAAGAGACTCTGGTTCACATTGGGAAACGTTTTTCGTCGCCGCCTCCCAACGCCGCCGAGTTTGAGATCCACAAGGGTTTGCTGCGTATCCTCAAAGCGCGTATGGAGATGGTAGAGAACCGTACAGTAGACTGGGCTTTGGCAGAGGCCATGGCTTTCGGCTCGCTTCTGAAGGAAGGCATTCACGTGCGACTGTCTGGAGAGGACGTTGAGAGAGGCACATTCTCACACAGGTTAGTGTTTGTTCTACTGGGAGTCTGGTTAACGAACCTGATAGATTGATCCTTTAGATAACTTGATACTGTTCAGGTATTTACCATAGGGCTGTGGTGTTGTGGTTATCGCGGGATATATACCATTAGTGAAACGATCAGCCATTTTGTTACCGCGTCAATTCACGTTTTACACTACCCCTGAAATAAGTTGTACGCTTTTTACCAAGCGATGAATACCATATTTTATTTTCAAGATCATATATCGCTGGTCGCTTGGGAGCTTACGGGAACAATGTCTGAGCTGCATGTACTATATATAGTATATAGTCCCGAGTTATCAATGAAGAACTATTAAAAATCATTACCTCAATGATATTTTTAATGAATTATCACAAAACGGGTGGTAGAAAATGTGCGATAAGCATTTTCTGATTAATCAATATATATATATATGTATAAGCTTATAGTAATCACGTGTTATATTAAAACTGGTCAATATCGTCAACAGGCATCATGTGCTTCATCACCAAAAAGTGGACAAGGCCACATACTGTCCTCTGGCTCACCTGTACCCAGACCAGGCTCCTTACACTGTCTGCAACAGCTCCCTTTCGGAGTATGGTAAGTTTGTCATATATTGGTCAAGGTCAAAGTATTGCCTAACTACAACTGTTTATATTACGTCATTCTCATTTCCAAAGGTGTACTCGGCTTCGAAGTAGGCTACTCAGTGACGAACCCTAACGCACTAGTCTTGTGGGAGGCGCAGTTCGGCGACTTCAACAACGTGGCGCAATGCATCATCGATCAGTTCATCTCGAGCGGACAGGCCAAGTGGGTGCGACAGTCTGGAATTGTTCTGTTGCAACCCCACGGTATGGAGGGAATGGTAAGTGAAAGAATAGTACAAAGACTAAACAAAACAACTTTAGGGCTTATCATGCGCGCCACGAGATCACCTCCGTCGCGCAGCTCGGATGCTGTCGTATTATAAATTCGGTCCGATAACGGTCTGATTCTGGACTGGCAAATACAAACCGCCAAGCTATTTAGTGTTTCGATGTGATGTCAAATAGAAACCGATTAGCATACTAATTCATTCAATTGGTTCAGTTTGCAGCACATTGATAGCTCCACACACCTCGACCACAGGGCTTCCAATTATTATCGTTGCCCATGAACATCTCTTCATAATTACTTAAAATCAGTAACCAACTGCCGGTTTCCCCGCGATGGAATATTAAAAAGAGATCGAAAATTGGTCGATATGTCGATGTAGCACAAAACACAGTTTTCAGAATTATTGTGTCAATTCTATTGTACAAGTAATCCTCTACTAAATCGACATGTCTAAAAATATTGCTATCCTTTTCCAATTTTTCAAATTATTTTAAACCGTTCAATTTAGTTTAGAGATTTGCACAATTATTTGAATAAGAATATAATAAGTGACTATGTACAGGGTCCAGAACACTCTTCGGCTCGCTTGGAGCGCTTCTTGCAAATGAGCGCCGATGATCCTGACTACATGCCACCTGAGAGCCCCGACTATGAAGGTAGGAATAACTTTTTAGGGTATTGCGCGTATCGAGGGCGACTTTCTTGCTCGCAGACTTTGATAAGTTAATTTTTTAAACCTTTTCTACTCACTGCAATGCACTGCTACTAACTATATTGAAAGATTTAAGTATAGCTTAATTTGGTGTTATCTGATCCCGAATTACTTGACACATATCGTTGTAATTTAGCAAATTCTTAAATGCATATGTGATGTCTGTATGAAAATATATACCGTCAAGTTGCATCTAAGCTTCTTCAGTAGTTTTGGTTGGAAGAGCTACAAATATCTACACATCTATCATCCTCACAAACTTTAACATTTATAATATCAATAGGATGAGTGAAGAAAGCAACAGTTCATTGTAAACAAATCGCTTAAGAAAAAACTTCCGAGTCTATTTAACGTAGCTACTCTATTCAAAAAAAAACATAAACAGGTCACTAACTTAAAACTTGTTCATTTAATTCAGTTTAGTGATTTATGTGACACAAATATGTGTTAAAAATACAAAATTGAACTTAATATTAAATGCAGACTCAGTTGTACACAAATCTTCTTAACTACTAAATTGGGATGACCAAAAGTAATGCTATTCTTGTACAGAACATATAGTGCGAAGAGGATAACACTGTCAGTTTAGTTTAAGTTTTATTTCGTATTAAACTTCACTCCACTATCTAACATATATATACTTACGGGTTATTAGGTCATTAGATATGATTATATCCAACCACCGAATGTTTCCCTACAGTCCGCCAACTGCACGACTGCAACTGGATCGTCGCCAACTGCTCGACACCCGCGTCGCTGTTCCACATCCTGAGGCGGCAGATCGCGTTGCCATTCCGCAAGCCGCTCATCATCATGACACCCAAGTCGCTGTTGAGACACCCCGAATGCAAGTCGAACTTCAATGACATGGTTGAAGGCACCACATTCAGAAGGTAATAAGCCAGTTTCCTTTATTTGTTTGCTAGCTGATACCCGAAACATCAGTCAGCGTAGTAAAGGTTATAAAAAAACTCCTGTTAAATAAGCAACGTTTGTAATGAAGGATAATAATTTGTCTTAATCCTGTTCAAGTCCCCGTTTTAGCTCCCCTTCCAAGAACATGAATCTAATTTTGAGGCGCAATTTTGTATTCTTTGTTCATTTAGATTGATTCCTGAGGAGGGACCAGCGGCAGAAAACCCATCGAACGTTCGCAAAGTAGCGTTCTGCTCTGGTCGTGTTTACTACGATTTGCTCAAGCAGCGTCGCGACAGGAACCTCGAGAAAGATATCGCTATTGTCAGGTAAGTTTCTTTCGTCATGATTTTTATTACTATCAATTTACAAAATAATATACAATAATCTGTATATTATGAGGTAAAATGTACGTCGAATGTTTATTGCAGGATCTAAAAATCCATTGACTCATATTCATAACTTTTTGTGCTCGATAGTAATCTCCACTCACGCGTTTTCTGATAACTGATCTATTTTGATAAACAATTTGATTTTATTTCTATTTTATTTAGTATTTAAGTTTGGTTAAACTTATAATTAGTCTAAACAATTTGTTAATTGATTATATTCTTAATCACAACACTACAATTATAACTTGATGTTGGGCCTTTCTAACTGGTGCTTTTTAAACGAAACTTAAGACTTATAAAGTAGGCCTACTTATAAGTAAATGTATTTCTAATTTGAATTACATTATTTGCTTTTACTCAGATTGGAGCAAATCTCGCCGTTCCCGTACGATCAGATCAAGGCGGAAATCGCCAAGTACCCGAACGCGCAGCTGGTGTGGAGCCAGGAAGAGCACAAGAACATGGGCTCGTGGAGCTACATTGAGCCGCGCTTCCGCACGCTGCTGCACAACCAGAAGCAGATCAGGTACGCTCGTGCGAGGCTTGATAACTAAATTATTTTCACGTTCACGTGTCCTGTATTTTAAACTTACTCCGTATAAAACTTACTACGGAATAAGTCGATTTAACTTGTTTAACTAAACGTATAGTGTAACAAATAAACGTGGAATAAAATGCATAAACCGTTGCGGTTGTGTTGATTGGGTTGATTGACCACTTGCGTTCGATCTCGCAATTAGTACATACATTATGAGAACTGGAACATGTTTTAGACCAGTTAATAGGATTTTCATTAGTGATGAAAATCCTATTAACAGTTAATAACTGGTTCGATTGATCGTTCGTGTTAGATCTTGGACTTTCTTGCACTTGTTCTTGATCGTTTCCAAATTAATGTGTTAACCGAAATATTACGTCACTTTTATTTCTTTGCGGACGTTAGATGGTAATTAGACAATTGCGTGAGTGAATTCTTTTTTGACAACTGACACACCTAGTATTATTGATTAAATAGACGAGAAAATTAAGGAGTAGTTTTTATTACATGTTATTTTTTAAGACCAAATAGCCAACAACCCTCATACAGCCTCTAGAATCTTAACCCAGTTTGGTGGGTCAGGTGACACGTTTAGTACAAAAACTAACTAGAGAAAAATAATCTTCCAGTTCGCATTTATCCCTTGTGTTTAAAAGTATAGATGTGTAAGTAATTGTGCTCCGTGAAAAAAAAAAGTCACTGTTTGATGAACACTGAAGCGTACCGGCTAAGTTCATTGGATCGTTGCACCGTGTAGGCGTGAAATACATTATTTATTTATGAAGTTAATATACCATGCCGTATTACATACATAACGCATACTAAAGCTGGGTTGTAAAAATGGTATACAAATATCATACTGTCCCATAGCACACTTACGTTTTTAAATGTATATGGAATTATGAGGTCATCAAGGTATGCAGTTCATACATAATTACTCTGTAATACAGTTGAATGTTGAAAAAAATATATATCTGTAGACGGTTGCGTAGATATAGATGTTTTATTTCCTTTCACTATAGAAAGAAAGGACTTTGTTCGTTGCTATAACATTATAATATATTCGCATAGTTTTGGTAGACGCGGCGCGTTTTTATTAGACAATGACCCGTTTGGAACCTTTGTGCATTCCGTCGTTAACGACTGAAGTTTATTTTCATCGCTTCACGGTGGTGCCAAATCTCAATTCGTGCTTTAGGCCAATTTCAATAATAATTTTGATTTGATGTTATGACGTTAAGATTTTTTTAGGTTTATTTTTAGATTCCGAAATCGATTTAAATCATTTGTTTGTGTGGAAATTTTTTAATTAAGAAACAGGTTCACGGGATTTAGATCCAGTTTCTATAAAATATTGCAAAAAGAACTGAAAATGTGTAAGTCTCATATAATTTAAAAATGTATGTGTAAACATAGCCTGTAGTTGTAATTATATACATATTATTATTATTATTATATATTAATAAATCACGCATGTTTGGTCGTTATTATTATAATTTACATAATCATTATGACTTTAAGATTTAAGACACACATCGAGTGAAATGCTCATTATATTGCATATCTTACTACATAAGAGAATCCATTCATTATGTCTTCATAATGACAAAGATTTATTTTGAATAAACGTCTTATAATCCCTCAACTAACGAATTTAACAATTATGAACCTGACTTACGGTGTAAAAATTCTCACACTTTTGCTATGTGTTCGACGAAAGAACATAATAAAGAAATGCAAGAAAACATTTTAACAATGTATGACTCGTTTGCTAAGAGATTGTTTCTTTTGGTATTCGTGTGAGCATTTACGTTTGTCATTTTAGTTCTTATATAATTCGTAGATTGAGCTATAAATAGTGAGTATAAAATATTGAAAACTATCATAACTTTTGGATGTCAAAAAAATTCAAACTGCCGTTTTACAAAAACGACATGTGATTATTGTGACGACATGATATTAGCAATGCAATGCAATGTTTGTATCTTCATCGACCATTTTTCATGTGTCTATCCCAATGCAATTTTATTGTGGTCTTACTAACAAACGATCGTCGCGCCATAACACTCGGCCATTGGTTACAGGCCTAAGTCCATATCACAAACCGGCGGTTGGTTTAGTCAACTTTTCGGGAAAGCTGAGGCACCCCAAAGTGATCAAACGGGAGCACAAACTGAGACCGTACCGCGTACCATTAGGTGAGGTCTCTCTTCCACAAAGATAATATCTTCAGTGTTGCCACAGCTTATCATGTTTTCTTCAACATTGTCTGTCTTTGTAAATCTTTTGTTTTGTTTAGTTAAAATTAAAAATCTAGTAAAGTGGACATCCCTGGCTTCCAATTTTATTGAATAGCAAGTTTTAATTGCAGACGTTCTTTTATTAAAACTAAAGCAGAAAGTTATTAATTATTGGAACTGGAAATAAAAACGTTTCATTTTATAAATCGTAGTCGTTTAAATATTCTAAAATACATATCATATAATTCTGGATGAATACTGATTACTTGAAACACGTTTGAGACATTTAAATAATTTGAGTTGTTTTAAATTGATCATACACTAAATATAAAGTAAAAATTGGTCATTGAAATGTTTAATATGTTGTAATATTTCATTGGTCTCTTTAGAAAAAACGAGGTGTTGCCATCCATAATATTTTTGACATAGTGTAACATTATGAATTATGACCCAACCCCCCAAGTATTTGTTTTACTGGTGGATTCCAAATTTAATGTAAGATTGCCAATAATAATCTAAACTAAATAAGCTTTTTAAACTTTTATTTAACATTTCATCTCATTACCCAATTTAATTATTTTCCGCCTGCTGTTTGCCATTATTCACATTACTAGAAACGTTGCACTGCCTATAGTGTAAGTTTTCAAATCAAGTAACACGTCATCGGGTTGGCCATAACATAATGGGAGGTCAAACAATAAGCAGCAAGTATAATTTGCTATATTCCGCCGACAACCGGGAGATTTGTATAATATAACACCACAATCACAAGCGAGAAAAGTAAAGACTTTACTTTTCTCGCTTGTCAACATCTCTCCTGAGGATGATCCAGTGTCGGGTCAAAACGTGCGTAGAGGTTCTAGTGGAAGATTTTGTGTGGTGTTATATTATACAAATCTCCCGGTTGTCGGCGGAATATAGCAAATTATACTTGCTGTTTATTGTTTATCATGGACTTCCGCAAAGTAACGCCTGCTTCTATCTATTAATGGGAAGTCGCCCAGAAGATCAATTCTTGATCTGCTGACGCGTCATTTATCGTAATAGTATCATTGCAAAATCGTGGAAATGAATCGCTGCAAAATAGAAGTGCCTTTCTAATCTATACACCTAATATTAACTTGAGTAAAACTTAGTGTTAAACGAGACAGATTTATGTCTGACACGTAACGTTGTCTCGTTTTAACCCTTAAGTCAGAGGTAAGGCTTGAGATTTATAGAGCGACTTTTGTCTTTGCTTTGCTTGAGTTATCGTTAAAACGAGATGAGACTTATGTTTGACACATAAGCAGGCTAAGTACCGCCTTATAGATCTCGGCCTTAGGATTCGATTGCATCTATTTCTTCAGGACTTGCATATCGCATTTTAGTTTTATGCAATCACATTCTTTTAATAGAGAAACTGCAAGCTTTGTTTATACCACATTTTTACCATAGTTGAGGAATCATTCTTAAAATCAGTAGGGAGGTAGCTGAGAGCCAGGAGATAGACATAGGGGGGCGTCCATAAATTACGTGAGGTGTTTAAGGGGGGGGGAGGGGGTTGAGTCAAATCTCATCTAATCTTACGTTGGAGAGGGGGGGGGGGGGGTCTCGGCAAATATCACGCAATTTTTTTTCTGATTGAAACAAAAAAAAATTATACTATTTTGGTCCATTTAATCCAGATTGTACATGCTTAAGATTTAATCTTAAGCGTAATCGTAATACGATTAAGATCATTTACTAATTCGTTTGAAAGAAAATAATTTCATTCATACTTCGACGTTATAGATTTACTGACTGTATTTGTATTACGTAAGAAGCTCACATTTTGAAAAATCTCACGTGAGATTGGGGGATGGGGGAGGGGGTTGAATAAAATCTCACGACATCTCACCAGGGGGGGAGGGAGGGGCAGAAAATTAAAAAAAACACCTCACGTAATTTATGGACGCCCCCTAGGATGTTTTTATCTTTTTATCCCGTTACATTCCCCGCGGGATTTATGAAAAATTTAATTTCAGGTTAAAGAACTATAAGTATAGTTTCAGCTTGACACAGAATTTTTCCTCGAATTGGTAACTTATTACCTAGTATATTTTATATTGGTATATTATATTGGTTTTATATTGGTAGCTTATGACTATAACTATGAATATAATAGTAGTGAACATAGGGTTCGCAATAGCTCCGTACAGTAAGCATCTTGAAGGGTGGGGGCCACGAGCATTGTTCGTTTCTACTTTATGTACCTACTTAAGTCATAGTAAAGTCTAATAGTCGACGACGCGTCTCATAGTCAGCTGTTTGTTTAACATAAATGCGTAATGTAAGTGTGCAATGTGTATTACTTTCGATGGGTTGGAACGTTGGGCCACTCACTGGATGTAGCTTTTTGGACTGTCTATTAGATGTGCTAACCCTTATTGGTTGCCACAGCGTAACCGAGCTATTTGGCGAGCCCCGGAAAGAAGCTCTGCTCTGCTCTACTCTGCCTAGGGCTCGAAGAAACTAAGGGAACGTCTGCCTAACGGCGCCTCCTATGAGGCCGAACCTCGGCTTAGGCGACGTTTGGGATAACGGGGGGGTCGGACAGTGAATGGTCCGTACGTCTCCGAGGCCGTGGATGGAGCCCACGTCCGGATGACGTAAGATAGCGAGGACCTCGTCTTAGCCGGCGAAGACGGTGTGTAGCGTATGATTGTGTGGTAGGTGGTACGAGTGTGTTGTCAGTAGTCATCTGATCGTCAGGGTCATGAAGGATATGTTTAGGTCTCCTCGTTCGGAGAGGAACGCTTAGGTCGGGGGAGTGAACGTAGTGCTCGAGGTACTTTATAAAGCCACAGCCGACTAGACGCCATGCCACGCTCATTAACTCAAAAAACTGATATTGCAAAACCAGAAAAACCTGAACCGAGGTGGCATTGTTGTTGTTGGGAAGGATTTATTCTGATTATAGAATTAACTCGAATGGTGTGACATGGGAATACGTGGTGACGAGTGGCGTGACGTGAAGTGTTGTGGCGTGGCGTGGAGTGCGTATTCTAAAGTAATCGCTTATCCTTAATGTTTGTTTGCAGCTACAACGGCCGTGCGACGGCAGCGTCCCCCGCTACGGGATCAAAGGCGGCCCACAACAAGGAGCTCAGAAATCTCCTCGAAGAGTTTTGCGTGCTGTAAACGAATCATATCGAAAATATAATTTCAATAGCTAACCATACTATTAACCACCGTCGTCAGTAAAGTACAATTGTGACACATTTGTTTTATCGAAATTAAGAGATCGTAATTATCTTTAACGCCATCTACCAAAATTATTATCGACGTACACTTAACAATAAATTATTATGTTCGTATTTCTTTTATTTGGTTTTAGTTGTAACCGTCAGTATTTACAATTCTCTTAACTTTTAGTTAGACTACTTAGATAAATCGTAATTTATTTATTCACTGTAGCGTATTATATACGTTGAGTAGTAGGTTTATTAATTAATATGCTATTTATTTTTATTTTTTTAATCGTTACAGCAATATGATAAATGTAGTGTCCGTACTAGTAAATGTAATTAGATTTACGCTATTAGAGCTGGAAATGTAATGTAAATAAATATAACAGTTAGTTTCTCGTTTTATTGAAATAAATTATCTAGTGGGTAAAACGTTCCTCTGACATAGTCGAAGACTTGAAAATTACCCGTCGTTTTATTATTGTAGTTTTGATGTTACTTAGTCGAGTAATTCCAAAACAATAAAAATAAGCGATTTTTTTTTCCAAAATTGAATTTTAATATCGCATCAGTAATCCGTAGTTTGCACTCGACACGATATTTAATGAGATATTAATAGTGAATAATTTAAACATAATAATAATTATATTAAACTATAATTATCATTTTCCAAATCTGGACGTATTCAATCTATCTAGTTAGTTGTACGTAAGCGGTAATTAACAGTGTAATGTTAATATATTTTGCGACCGTATCCCCTTCGCATAGTTTTAGTTTCATAGTTACCGCCGATCTGGCATCTTGTAAGGAGCAACACCAAACATAATTAATTGTTATTATGCGTATTTAAACTAAACTTGTCTGTAAAATTTTCAGTGTTACTATATTAATGTTTAATATTGTGTAGGTTAATTGCCTTGTTGTATTTGAGTGATAAACTGCTGTCGTTGAAATGCGTTGTTTAATTGTATATCGAGAAATGTAATACAAAGAAGAGTCGATCAACTCCTATGTTTGACTTGATACTAAATTATTTTATTTCTCAATCATAACTGTAGCTTTAAATCAAATGCAAAGTTCAGGAAACACCTCAAAATGAAACTCCGGATGACTTACTAAAAATAGATCAATTAATTATCGATTTAAAATCAATTTCTTAAATTCTATAGAAGACGCTTTTGATGCATGCATTCTCATTTCTACAATGATGAAAGGGTTAATTTTGTTCGTAAAGTTGAAACTAAAGCTACGAGGTTTCTAAACGCGTCCTGGTTTAAGACTAATTCTACTACAAACATAACCGGATATAACGGGGAAGAAATCGTTACTTTGATATGTGGAGAATTAAAGATTGAAGTTATATTTCGACAACAGTTTATCGCCAAATGGAATAAGCTTCAATGACTGTTGTACCTAATAATTAACAGTTAAAAACTGTCTGGTTTATATTATGTGCATTGTTGTAACTAAATTATTAGTAGGTACATATTATATGTTATTATCATACGTATTAAAAAACACTGGCTTTGTACTAGCTTGTATTACTTGTACACGCACTATTTTATTGATCTTCGTATTTTGGAACTCGCTCAGGCCTGAAGGGAATGTATGGCTGGGATTTAAGAATGTTTGTATGAGAGGTACAGTTTTGGTCGGCCGCCTGAGCTATTTATTGCTGCGTAGTTTGATCTAGTTACTTTACAATAAATATATTATTATCAGTACAGAATTTGTTTTTTTTATTTCCTTTAGTAAGTTATTATCTTCCCATTTATTAGTCTTTTTGGTAACTAATGCCTATTATGATTTGATGTTTTTGTAATGCATTCAGCGAAAGCGATTGTGAAATAATATCATCATCATTATGATCAACCCATTCTCGGCTCACTACAGAGCACGGGTCTCCTCTCAATATGAGAAGGGTTTGGACATAGTCCACCACGCTGGCCATGTGCGGATTGGCAGACTTCACACGCCTTTGAGAACATTATGGAGAACTCTCGAGGCATGCAGGTTTTCTTATGATGTTTTCCTTTACCGTTAAAGCAAGTGATATTTAAATTGACTCCGAAAAGTTATAGGTGCGTGCCCAGGTTCGAACTCCCGACCTCTGATTTGGAGGCTGACGTCCTAACCACTAGGCTATCACAGCTCCCAATGAAATAATATAGGAATCACAAAATTTAGTTTTTACAACTAAAGGTCGTGTCACAATCCGCATTGCACATTTATCATGAATTTTATCCCGGAAAAGTAACGCAAAGAGCTGCATATATATTCCAGACGAAGAACTGATAATTAAATAAACGCTTGAGAAAAAACAAATTTAAATTTTTAGGATTGCTGACCCCAGTTCAAGCCACTTCCACTGTCACTACTTTGAATAACAAACTGTATATCGAGGTTTCAATGAAAATACCTACCTTTACAACTTTATAAGTCTTACACCGTACAGACTTTTTATAGTGGAACACGACGGTTGTGGTTTTTTTATATGTATGCATAAATTGTCAGTAATGAGTGATAGCTGTAACACGGTAATTTTGTAATTCTGCTGACAATAATTATAGAAGGCGATCGATTCTCATCTACTAAACGTCTCCAGACGAGTAAAAATCAAAAATACCTTAGAAATGCGTATAAAAGTACGTACATATTTTCTAAGCACATACAGTATCACAACAGTAGGCTAACTACTAGGTGATATTTTGTCATGGGAGTCTATTATGCGTCATACCGGTACAATAAATCGCTTGGCAGTATGTCTGCCAGTGTGTGATAACTAGCCGCAGCTGAAGCCAGGACCTCTCACTTTATAATAAGGCAGCGCTTGCACTGCGCCATGAGGGTCAAGAGGAATACATCACAATTCTTTAGACTTTACTGTATAAGATGCAATCCTCAATCACGATCTTAATGGCCAGAAGACTAGAAGTTGACAAGAAGCATCGTTTAGGTAAGGATAGGATCGCGCGTACTGTTGCCTGTCGGGGAGGGGGGGGGGGGGGGTTGCCTGAGTAACATTCCCAGAACAAACCTCTACTTTTCGGATATTTTTTAAACTTTGAATTTGTTTGAAATCGCTTGGAGACACATCTTTGTCGGTAGGGTGGTAACAAGGCACGGCCGAAGCCTCCCACCAGACCAGACTAGAGCCGGGAATCGAACCCAGGACCTCCAACTTTATAATGCGACAGCGCGCGCATTGCGCTATGGAGGTCGACAAAAATTAAATAATAAAATAATATAGAGGCGAGAGCGCTTAAACGACGGAATATGCCTTATGCCGTGATTGTATACCTACGGTTTTACAGACAGTTAAAAGTTTTACAGGAAGAAAGGCGGGAGACTTCGTATATGGGGGGCGCGGTTTTTTCACGCTTTTCTTGAATTAACGTTTGTTGGCTAATTTTGAAAAGGACTGGTGTTGGTTGTGTTGTAGACAGTTTTGGTGTCGTTTGTGTAGTGACTATTTTCTGAATGGTTAACAGGTATTGATGTGGGAAAGGGTTGAGGGAGCCGCGTCCGCGGAGTGCGAAGTGTCCCGCCATTTCTTTCTAACTTCTACATTGCTATAAACTTGACATTGGCTAATCTGTGTAAAGCCATAAAAAGAGAGAACGAATAAAATAATAAACTTGACATTGGCTAATCTGTGTAAAGCCATAAAACGAAAAAAAAAAACGGTTTACACATAAATTTTATATTATGTTACATAATGCTGCATGATTATTCAAACAAGCGCAAACAAATCCAGATAATGAAAAGCGTAATACATCTCCGTCCCTGACGCGGCCGCGGCCCGCCGCACGCTTGGAGCACTTTCAAGATTCTTATCGTTCTCTAGTCTCGTTTCAGCTCACAAAGCGTCCCCGCGCCTATTTATAAAGCGCAGCTTCACAGGGCTCCCGGAGACGCGGACCGCGCGAAAAGGTGCGAAGATTAAAGATCTTATCAGCCCCGGGTGCGTTCAGTCCGTCATACGGGCGCTATAAACATCTTCCCCTTTTTGAATTAATGTTGCGTATTGTGTACAGTTTTCTCGTGCAAAGATGCGGGTGAAGATTATTTCTGTCTCTCCATATTGGCTCCCTTAGGTGTTATCGCACTAGTTTTTGCCCGCCGACTCGCTGATGTTAAGTTCGTCGTCCTCTTAAGCTGACAGCTTTCATGCAAATTTCCTCCTATTTGTATATGGATGCATTATCAAAAAGCTTAGCCTACCGAAACTGGATAAGGATTTCTATGCCAAATAACAGCCTAATTCTTCTAGTTGTTCAAGCTGCTACCTCCCCCGACCTAAGCGAAAGAGGAGACCTAAACATATCCTTCATGACTCTGACGATCAGATGACTACTGACAACATACTCGTACAACCTACCACACAATCATACGCTACACACAGTCTTCGCCGGCGAAGACAAGGTCTTCGCTATCTTACGTCATCCGGACGTAGGCTCCATCGACAGCCTCGGGAGATGTACGGAACAATCACCGTCCGACCCCCCCGTTATCCCAAACGTCGCCTAAGCCGAGGTTCGGCATGACAGGAGGTGCCCTTAGACAGACATTCCCTTAGTTTTTTCGATCCTAAATTTGTTCTGGCAGAGCTTCTTTCCGAAATTCGCCAAACAGCCTGGTTTCGCTTTGGTAATAGGGTTAGCACAGCTAATAGACAGTCCGATCCGAAAGAGCTGCTGCAATGATAAACCAATCTCATTTCCTTTTATTTATAACCTAACCTAACCTATACCTTATACGCATACTAGCCGAGTGTATAGAAAGTATAACTGTCACTGAACTAATCCTGTGTATATGTTTAAAATGTCGATTGGGAGAAGCTACAATAATATCGATTCGATATCGATACAAAACAGTTTCTTAATCTAATTTACTTCTGCTTATCTATATTCTGTATGACAATCGCTGCTAAGTGCAGCGCAAGATGCAGGGCACTAGAGGTCGAGGAAGGTCACCCATGCGATGGACCGATCAGATAAAGTCTGCTGTGGGCGGTCCTTTGCACGAGTGCACGAGGCTTTCGGCCAGCCGAGAAAAGTGGCGGATGCTCGTGAGGCGTATAACATCTGTCCTCGAAGACATTGCATATTGACCACGATCACTCTGTCAAGAGTGTAACGACAAAGAAGAAGAAGATCGCTGCTAAACGCTTAAAACTCAATTTATATACACTTATTACTGATACTCTGGGTCTGGCTTGATGCTGTGTTTAATTTCTTTTTTTATAAATAATAAAATTTCATTCTTTTAGGAGATAAATCTTTTTGCAGATTTTACTCGTTATTAGTTAGTTTTACCATTAAATATTAACCTTTTGATTAATTGATAACTTTAGTTGAGCTCAAAATTCTTGAAGATTGGTCAATATTTTATTGGAGATACCTATAGGACAAACTACTTAGCGGAAAGCAGCAGACATGTCACTGAAGTTTCAACGACACTTCTTTTTTTTCTCTTTTTATGGCTTTACACAGATTAGCCAATGTCAAGTTTATAGCAATGTAGAATTGAAGTTAGGGAAAAATTACGGGAAACTTTGTACTCGGCGGAAGCGGCCCCCTCTAACCTTTCCCAAATTAATACATGTTAACCATTAAAAAAACTAGCCACTACACAAACCACATCAAAATTATAAAGTCCACGACACAACCAACACCAATCCTTTTCGAAATTAGCCAACAAACATTAATTCAAGAAAAGCGTGAAAAAACCGCACCCGCCATATACGAAGTCTCCCGCCTTTCTCCCAGAGGATTTTTTTTCCCAACGATACTGAACATATTACCGTAATCCACGCAGACGAACTTTGCATAGATTATCACTATCCAATGTATATGATAGGAACTGTGAACGACGGATGTCTAATTCTCCGTCAAACCTCCATAGTGTGCTAACCATCCATTTAGTAATTGCGTCAACTTTTCTTTTTCTCCACAGCTTTTTTTTAAAACCATAATCTACTTAGTCGAAGTCCCTCAGCTACGAAAAAATATCTATTATAATGTAAAAAACCTCAATCGACCCCAAGGGGATCCTTTTATAATATGACAGCGACCATCTATATTTTGATTGCAATCATTAGATAGATAGCAAAGAGTCTTGCAACGAGTGTAGTGCACAACGTCTTTAGGTACCTTATCAAATACGCAGGGGATAATTCAAAAATCTGTCCCTGATGCAATTTACAAAAACACTTAAGGATAGACATTTCATTTATGAATATTTCGTCCATAGCATTCGAAAGCGTTGGCTAAAAGCCGAATTTCCAATTCAAAATGTAATCCTAATATACCTACTTCTAGGCTTCTATGAATCGTTCATATAATTTAATATATTTTCTTCGTGAGTGAGAACGAATGTAGTTATCACCATCACGGTGATAACTACATTCGTTAATTTAAAACTAAATGCTAGGAGGGTTCCAAACACGCCCAGGTCTAAGAATAAGCCTACAACAAACTTTGCGGGATAAGTTAATTAATTAACTGGCTATTGACCCGTTATCTGAAAAATAACTTTTTTGTTTCAGTAAAAAAAATATTTATATCAGATTTTTGCTGCTTCTGCAGATAATTAAATAATAACTAAACTTTAAACCAAGTTTAGTTATTATTTAGCGGGATAATTTAGGTAAGTAATTCGCCGACTATAATCCTATTAGCCCAAAAAATAACTTTTTGGTTTAGGTAAAAAAAGAATGATTTGACGCAAATTTTTCCTGCATCTGCAGATATTTACATAATAACTAAACTTAGTTTTAAGTAGGGTAGGGATATATCTATGTGAACGTGCAATTACTGCATGCTGGGGCTCTTGAAAGAAAAACAAAAACCTACTTTCCGTTATTCATTTCTAGCATTAGGCACGCGAAAATTGTGGTCGTCCATTCATTTGAACTTCAGCGAAGATAGTTTTTTTTTTGTTTTGTAGGTGGGCGATGCGGTTGAAATCACAACACAATAGCGTATTTACGGGTATGAAAGTTTTATAAAAAGACTACGCAGGCCTTTGTGAACGCATTGAGGCGTGCCTATTAATTCTCTATGAAAATACGGTGCTAACGGCGTTGCAAGAATATAAAACTGATAATTATTATAGGTAGAAAAGGATTTATTTGCAGGTAACATTTAGTCATATTTTTAATATTCGCGTAATGTAATGCATACAATGTGCAATTAAAATTCATTTTTGACAAGTAGGTCGACTCAATACTACTTTTAAAACGTCAAGTTTGTCCGTTTGTAGTGACTACTTCTGGTCCGTAAGACAGGTTTTAGAAGAAGCCTGCAAGAAACTTAGCAGATGCTCTTTTCTAACATGATGATCTGTATAAATAGCAATAAAAACTTTGATCGCTTATGGAAAGGATTATCGTTATGGAATTCGAAATACATTTTATTTGCTTGATTGTCTGTCGGTAGAAAGTCCTGAATGGTTTTAAATGCAATTTATAGCTGGCCAGTTTCTTAAACATATGCTTTAGGAGGTCATTGGTTAATTTTATCTACTTTTTATACATATAAGGAGACTTGTCTTGACTTATTGACTTACTGACTGACTGACCTATCATTGCACATCCAGTTATTATAACGGCGTCTACTAAGAAATTTGTAAAAAAAATTGGAGTTAGAAAATATTATGCAATTTACACTTGAAGCTAACTAAGCTACTAAACCAACAAAATGTTTATGTACGATGTCGCAGAAGTTATGAATTACCTAATTACCTACCTACCTAGTTCTGGTGTTTGTTCACGTGGAATATCCACTTACATCATCGACTTTTAATTAGATACTCGGAAGTGGAAAAAGCTAACGTCCCCATATTATTTTCTTACAAAGATAACGTCTCGACAGTAATAAAAAATGTGCGAAGTAAATCCACAAAAAGCGTTTTCCCACAAAGAGATAGCAACAACAATCTACAGACGTATCACAACACTTTGTTGTTGCTCCCGACGCGAGGCTAAGTCCTTTGTTTTCTAAAACAAGCCGAGCTCCTTTAATGCTTTATATAAATACGAATTTTGCACGAGTGATAGGCACCTACCTACTCGTACCTCCATAATATAATATGGATAAATACATATTGCACAAGTGATATATGACGACCTCCGTGGCGCAGCGCGCGCGCTGTAGCTTTATAAAGTTGGGTTGAGGTCCTGGGTTCGATTACCGGCTCGAGTCTGGTCTGGTGGGAGGCTGCGGCCGTGGCTATTTACCACCTTACCGACAAAGACGTGTCGCCAAGCGATTTAGCGTTCCGGCACGATGTCTTGTAGAAACCAATTAGGAGTATGGGTTTTCCATACCCCTAACAGGTTAGCCCGCTACCATCTTAGACTGCATCATCACTTAACATCAGGTGAAATTGCCGTCAAGGGCTAACTTGTAAACAAAAAAACTTCACATTATGTAAAAAGTTATGTTCGTGGCTATTTTTCTACAATTTCTGCTTAGATAATGGTTTCCATCACTTGTAATGGACATGTATCTCAATCTGTGTAACAAAGACCTTCACAGATTTGATATCGAATTAAATTATCATCAATTCACTTTCGTGACTTCATTAAGCGCCCTTATTCCGGCGAGCCTCAGTAATGACCGCACAGTTTTAAATCAAGATCTCCAAGAAAGATTAAGGGAAGTGAGCTTTGTACTTCTATTAACTTAACCTGTGGTTAATGAGCCGCACTAACACAACTGTACTGGACTTACTGCTCCCCGACCTAAGCGCTCCTCTCCGAAAGAAGAGACCTAAACATATCCTTCATGACCCTGACGATCAGATGACTACTGACAACACACTCGTACCACCTACCACACAATCATACGCTACACACCGTCTTCGCCGGCGAAGGCGAGGTCCCCGCTATCTTACGTCATCCGGACGTGGGCTCCATCCACGGCCTCGGAGACGTACGGACCACTCACCGTCCGACCCCCCCGTTATCCCAAACGTCGCTTAAGCCGAGGTTCGGCCTCAAAGGAGGCGCCCTTAGGCAGTCGTTCCCATAGTTTCTTCGAGCCCTAGGGCTCAAAATTTCTTCTGGCAGAGCTTCTTTCCAAAGCTCGCCAAACAGCCCGGTTACGCTGTGGCAACTAATAGGGTTTGTACAGCTAATAGACAGTCCGAAAAAAAAAAAAATGGACTTACTGTAACGTGCACTGCTAACATCCTTAAAAGCACTGCCTTCACTAAAGTTAATTTTGCTATTTCATCGTTACATTGATCGTGAAGCTGTGATAGCCTAGTGGTTAGGACGTCAGCCTCCTAATCAGAGGTCGGGGGTTCGAACCCGCAGCTCCAACTTTTCGGAGTTATGTGCGTTTTTAAGCAATAAAAATATCACTTACTTCAACGGTGAAGGAAAACATCGTGTGGAAACCTGCACGCCTGAGAGTTCTCCATAATGTTCTCAAAGGCGTGTAAAGTCGGCCAGCATGGTGGACTATGGCCAAACCCTTCTCATATTGAGAGAGGAGACCCGTGCTCTGTAGTGAGCCGAGAATGGGTTGATCATGATGATGATGATGACCGTTAGATTTGCGGTAAGAACGTTTAACATGGTCCTGGGATCTATCGGAGACTATAGAATTTAAAACAATTAACTTCATAGATTAACTAATAGTTTATAATAGAATCGTTAAAACTTAAAGTATTTATTTAAATGATTATAAGCCGTGAATAGGTCACGGGCAAAAACCGGGGCACACACCTCGTAACTTTAAACATCGGCCAATAGTTAGATAGTTCAAAATTTTGCTGGGTAAAAATTGTTTTATTATAACAGAGGATAACTCTCGTTCCAACCCATTGGATGTAGGAAAAATCTACTATGGAACCACTGACTGAAATCAGAATTCAATGACTAGGTAAAAACAATGGAACAATTCGCTACGTTTGGTCGCTTCTGATAACAGCATAAAAAATATTATAAATGTGGCAGTGATTTATGCATGGAAGTATTTTGATAAAATATTTTTTAAATGTTCGCCACCATAATCAAGAGACTATCACTGTCGTAATATGCCTTTCGAGAGCGGACAGGATTTCTCATCCAGATACCTACTTCCGGCTATCTTTTAAGGTTGTCTGTTCAGCGAGCTGGAATTAGTCGCGCTCTGTGCCGCTTCGCAGTCTGCACTCCAGAAAACGTCTTATTTACATGGCCTATTTACGTAAATGAAGTCAATTAAACCTAAAGTTTTGAAATCCTGTATTCAAATAAAACTGAAAAAATTCTGTAACAATATAACTGTATTCATCTAAACCTATCACAGGCGTCTATGGAACGTTCAAATAATATATTTTCCATTATTTTAATCCGTGAGATAATTTTGATAACTTCTGTTATTACTACTATTCGTCAACTTAAAACTAAAACGCCAGAAATAACTTTACAATGTCAATAATTAATTATAATTAACTATGAAGTTAGAATAATTGTGAAGTAACTTTAGATAAGGTGCCATAGAGGACCCCAAAGCCAACTCAATCAGCTTACAGTGTGACTCATTAATAAATATTAGGTAGGTTATATAAAATAATAATACCCACGTTTTTCTCGTTTTAGTCATTATCCTAAGAGAATAATCTGTCTTTCTTTTAATTCGTAGATATGTATATACTATATGAAATTATTCAGTGTGTTTAACTTTTGCGAGCGAAAACTCCTACAGTTATAGCACTTCGATTTTGATGTAATTTTGGATCAATATATCTTACTAAAAAAACAATAGCACACATGAAAGCTTCAAATATAACTGACATAATACAAATAAGTGATACATACTAGCTATAATTGGTGTAGTGATACTAGTGCGCGAGCTTTCCTGTGACCCAGCCATCAGGCGACGCGAAATAAAAGCATTTTCCAGCGTTAATAAAAAAAAGTAATTGGCAAAAAGTTACATTAAAATTCTGCAAGCAGATTTCCAGGAAAATTGAAACTAACAAAGCACATAGACACTTCACTATAACGTACTTGTATTTTTTACATTATACAAAGTAATAGTTGCTGCAAAATATTTTTACATTACCAATAAAAGATATACTGATCACACAATCATGAAAATGATTTTTCGCGTACGTAGCACACGACTGAACAGACAATTCAGTGTCTTCTTGTATCTTTTAATGAAAATGATTTTTCAACAACAATGTTTTTTGAACAATCGTTCAGTTTAATAATATCGAATGTGAAATAAAATTTACGTTACACTATTAACCGTAGTAACTTTAACTATAGTTTAAATAAATAAATATGTAACAAAAATTAATACGCAACTTACTCCAAACTCGAAAAAAATTACTTGAGATTGATAACAGTTGATAAGGTTGTCATTATGTATTATTTTTTCAGCATTTTAAAGTTAGGTAGATATAGACTACTATATCTACTCATTTCAGAGAATAGTTATGAGACAAAATATTTTAATTATAATAAAAACTGTAGTTACTATTGGTATAGTAGTTACCTCCTTGCCATAGTTGCGGACGAGTGTGCAAGTGTTCGCGTGACCAAGCTACTAGTCGACGTGTAGGAACATTGTTTTAGTGGATATTCTGTAGTGGGTTTTAGTGGGTGTTCTGGTCGCCGCTCTGGCCGCCCATAGAACCTGCCAGCGTTCTGCCTGCGGCGCAGTTCTGCTTTAGCCGCTTCCAGTTGATAAGCGTACACGATTTTCTCACTTTCGCGTCAAAAAAAGTCCTCCATATCATAACCTCATAAAATCAAGGGCTATGATGCATGCTACGATATAAATATGTATCTACTTGTAACAATTTATTCGTCTAATCTCATGCAAGGCGTCTTCGCCGGCGAAGATGAGGTCCCCGATATCTGACGTCATCTGAACGTGGATCTCATCCACGGACACGGGGGCACTCGGACTGATACACCAGCCCAACAAACCCAACAAGTCCCAACGTCAGCCTAAGTCAAGGTCCGAATCTCACAGGAGACGCCTTATGAGCTTCATGCTCGCCAAAAACCCCCGGTGACGCAGTAATAGTACTACTATGGTTATCTGCAATTGAGAATTCGAAAAAGTAAAAAATAAAAAGTTGTATTTAAGTACAAAAGTGTAAACAATTTTTGTAATGGTTTCTCAGTTTTTATTTTTTTCTGTTCCACTCGTATTGTGCTATACAAGAAAAGAGTATTCATACGTTCCAATGAAATATATAATTACTAAGTGACCAGTTAGCGCAACTAGTCTAAAGAGAAACCTACAAGACAAAGCAGGTGGTTGCTGTTTTGTTAAGAGCCGTAAGCTCTAAATTCTATGCGCCGGTACTATGGACGTATTTTACTCTATTTAACGTCTGATAAAGTCCAACGCCCCTTTGTTCTCGAAGTGGTCTTGAAAATTTAAAAGCGGTCCTTGCAGTAAATTCACCTTCAGCGCGCCCTCCGCACCCGCCCGCGCCCGCCCAACCGAGATACGAACCGATGAATAAATTATTATTCCCTCGCGTGTACCAGGACCACATACATATTAAGATGGTGACGCACTTCAAAGGTGATTCTAAATTACAGTAAGCACCGCTGGAGTCACAGGCGACACGTTTTACAGCAGTTACTGAAAATACTCAAACGTACATACGTAAATGCCCGTTTGTTTAATTAGGGATCACGATTTGCTGGTTATAATTCCTTCGTTGGACCTAGCATAGTTGCTCCGGCTGGCCTATTCAGTAGATTAACCAAACATGTACAAGAAAAGCTAGTTTTAGGTTTTTAATTAGTTTTGCGAATTAATTTAATTCATACGTCCATGATACGGACATTAATTTTTTATTTGAATGGGGAGCAAAAATATATCTACATGGCAGGGTAAATCTACATGGCCATACTAATTTGATTTGATTTCTTCGAAGCCACATAGGAGCGTAACTAACATGAATAAACGTTTCAAATGTTATTGGAACAGCGTGATCTCATTCCAGAATCCCTCTCACCTATGGGTGAAGCTGTGTGATTCTCATTGGCTGAGGCATTGAACTCGTAGGTAGGTACTTAAGGTTGATGATAAAACAAGGACGACCTCCGTGGCGCAGTATATGCGCTGTCACGTTATAAAGTTGGATATCCTGGGTTCGATTCTCGACTCAAGTCTGGTCTGCTGGGAGGCTTCAGCCGTGGCTAGTTACCACCCTACCGACAAAGACGTATCTCCAAGCAATTAAGCGTTCCGGCACGATGTCGCGTAGAAACCAATTAGGAGCGTGGGTTAGCCCGCTGCCATCCTAGACTGCATCATCACATACCACCAGGTGAGATAGCTGTCATGGGCTGTATAGAATTTTAACTTGTAGTGTATAAAAAAACGTACCTTGTTTAAGAAAACATATTCTAAATTAAGGCTTCCACCGATCGATCTACGTTATGTCGTTTCCATTCGAATGCATTAGCGGCGTAATTGTAACCTAATTATTTGCCTACAGCTTACACAGTGCACTTAATTAGGTATGTATTGTACGTAGTAATTAATTGCTTATATTAATTTGTGACCTGTCGGCGGTGTACGATGCGTTCTAATCACAGAGAGAATCAGGGATTCGATCACCGGCATGGGCAATTTGGTAATTCATATTTTGTGATTTTTCGCTGATGATCTCAAGCGGTGATAGCCTAGTGGTTAGGGCGTCAGCCGCCTAGTCAGAGGTCGGAGGTTCGATCTTCTTCGATTATCTCTAATAATGACGATTGAATATTGTTGGATTATTTCCACGTTAAATATGTTACTATAATACATTTAATCTACGTAACATATAGGCATATATTTATCTATTTTTACATATAATATATTTTTTTAAATTTAATAAAAGTTTTTTTAAAAATTAAAATGTCATTTGCTTCAACGTTGAAGGAAAACATCGTGAGGAAACCTGCACGCCTGAGAGTTCTCCATAACGTTCTCAAAGGCCTGCGAAGTCTGCCAATCCGCACATGGCCAGCGTGGTGGACTATGGCCAAACCCTTCTCATATTGAGAGGAGACCCGTGCTCTGTAGTGAGCCGGTAATGGGTTGATCATGTTGATGATATGATTTTTCTCTGATCTAATCTCGTTTAGGTCGTAGCGTGCCGCTAAGCGATGTAGCGTTTGAGGATGTTCAATCATCATCATCATCATATCTACCGATAGACGCCTACTTACATATACACATATACATAGAAAAATCTTGTATTTTCAATTTTTTTCCATAGAACACGGTCTTGAGCCGCTTCATTTCAGCGGCTCCGTGTCCTCAAATTACTGCCATACATTTAACAGTTAGGTGTATGGCAGTAAAATTGCACCAATACTTACCATGAGGTGTGTTTGTAGTCAACTTCTTATGGAATAATAAACCGACTAAGTGAGAGTAGGACTTACACACAAAAGGAACAGTATGGGTTGGCATTAATAAAATCGAGCGAAAACACCTTTTTTTATACACTACAAGTTAGCCCTTGACGGCTATCTCACCTGGTGGTAAGTGATGATGTTGTCTAGGATGATAGCGGGCTAACCTGTTAGGAGTATGGTAAAACTACGCTCCTAATTAATTTCTACGCGACATCGTGCCGGCTTGCTTGGCGACATGTCTTTGTCGGTAGGGTGACAACTAGACACGGCCGAAGCCTCCCACCAGACAAACACGCATCTTTTGTGGTTCTATATATTTTTATTTTATTTGTACTTATAGCGGCATATTAACTATGAAAACTCTCAGCTCTCTACATGATAATTACAGTTCATGAGAGACAATTCGCTGACAGACAGTTCTTAGCAATACCCGTTGGTAACCTTTGGGAACAAAATCCTGAAGGTTTACTCGTGAATGCTGCTGGGTCAAGCGGGCTTGAGGCTTCAGGTGCACAGTTTCTCTGAAATGAGTAGCACAATCACAATCCTCAGTCTATAAATTTAATGCACTGCATTATTTAACATGTTTTTATTAAACATTTTATAAAACAATATTCATCCAATTGAACGAAGTGGTTGAGGCTTCTAGTATTATAAAGCTAATAGCTTATATTATGCAAATATTTTATCGGCTTTGTAATAAATAACTCGGGGCGCATTGCAAGCTAGACGTGGATTTAAAACTTCGATTGACGGTCCGTTGCGCAAAAAATTGTAAAATAAGCATGATATACTTGAGAAAAGAGTATGGTTTATTATAGGTCTAACCGTATAACGCGATTCTGAAGTAGGTCATTGTAATATAATAATATTATATTATGTAATCCAAAAAGTGTTTGTGTAAAATTCTAACAGACAATGAAACCTACCTTCAAAGATTGAATGATTATAAATAGCCTATTAATAAAAGAGCCCGATATCTACGACAAATCAAATTAAAAAATTATTTTACTCCATTCGCGTTGACCACTGCTCATTCATATCCATAATTATTCAATTATTTATAGTTAACTTAATACTAAAGCTAAGAGGGTCCCAACAAAGGTCTGAAGTTTTAAGTTGTCGATCGTACCTAGTTATCACCATCACTTCACGAATAGAAATAATGAAATGAACGATTCATAGATGCTTGTAATAGGTTTATATGAATAACGCTATTTTTGATTTTGATTTGAAGAAATGACCACAATAAAGTTGGCCTCATTATTGGATCATTGTATATGTTGGATCATTTATGTTAATAAAGAAAAGAGAAGGTCCTAAAATGGATACCTATATTTGCAACTGTGGGTCAGTTAGACCGCTTTTCATTCAGGTCCCACGAACACCTATCAACGCGTTCAGGATAGCATGTGAGTTAGCATGTTCTAATAATAAGAAAACACGTTCAACTGCCTCTTTGCTTAGCATTAATCGTCTAATGACTAAGGTCACGAATTTGTTGTCACCCAACATACCTCGTAGACCTTGAATCACTTTTGTAACTGTATCTACAGGGTTTTGAATCTTATAGAGAGTATAGGTCTAAGATTAGGATTGTATTTATAGTTTCACCTTGATTCAGAATTGTGTTGTATATGTATGTAAATATGTATGTTTCCAGAGTAAAATATGTACTTTATTTTGGATTACTTTTTACCGCTGTACTGTAATGAGTTGTCCAAATAGAATTTGTGAAATACCTAACTATCAACAAAAACAAAGTACCTATCCTATAAATTTCTACTAATATACTTATTTATATTGTAGCCCTAGTGTCGAGATCTGCGACTACATTTCATTATACAGTAGCGAGTTTTAATTTAAAATCTCTCCCTTTTTAATCTTTCAGTCATCAAGTTACTTTTATTGCGGCCCGGATTTCCAATTAAATGTTAGAGGTAGTCGTAAATTTGGTAATGCGAATAAACGGGAGTTCTCGATTCCCCCTTTCGTTATATCGATTTGATTTGAACTTTATAATACCTGCTGCTTTTACCTATAGTCTATCTGTAGGGTCGGTCCTTCATTAACGGTTGGATCGGTTGTTCTTGTTAGTGATAATTTTCAGTACTTTATTGATTCCTATTCGTGTATTTATACATAATTTGCTGTTTTTAACCTGCAAATCATTCAGATCTTTCTAGAATGCCCTTCCAAGGCACATCAATTGCTTAGCAATTTACTTAGTAATGAAACGTTGTTCAGCAAATTAAGTTCAGGACGTCACCCTCCTAATCAGAGGTCGGGCACGCACCTCTAACTTTTCCGAGTTATGTCGTTTTTTTTAAGCAATTAAAACATCACTCGGTTCAACGGTGAAGGAAAACATCGTGAGGAAACCTGCACGCCTGAGAGTTCTCCATAATGTTCTCAAAGGTGTGTGAAGTCTGCCAATCCGCACATGGCCAGTGTGGTGGACTATGGCCAAACCCTTCTCATATTGAGAGGAGACCCGTGATCTGTATTGAGTCGAGAATGGGTTGATCATGATGATGACAATGATGATGTTTAATGTATATGATGAACTTCCGCAAGGTAACTCCTCGATTCGACCGGGAAGTATACAATGGGTCCCCCGGGCGTCCAGTAAAACCAGCGAGAGGGACATGCCGTGGTGGTTTTTAGTTCGGGTAGACCACCCATGGGTGGGAGTCCCACATAACCTCCGTCCTGCCCAAGGGACGGAAGTAGCTATAAAGCTTTTCCATCACGACAAAAAAAAAAAAGGTAACTCCTCGATAAATAGTATGGTTTTTATATAATCATTTTAGTTTTATTAATACATAGTTTTTTTAATGGCACGGTGACTGCGTTTCACGCGCACACTTTGAAACAGATTACAAACAGCTCATAGCGCTCTCACTCGACTGCTTTCCGTGTAAGGCTTTGAAGTCAAAAGCCGAGCTGCTTACCTACCTGTATACTGTATAGTGCTGATTTAGATCACGCGTTAATTAAACAATATCAACTGCAAAGTGGTCCTATACAGCTAATATGCACAGTCGTGCATAGTTAGTTCGCAATTAGTGAACTGGAAATATCTTTCGATTTCCAATTGCACGTTTGTTTTTATGTGTAAATATTTTAAAATAAATATTTTAAAGTAAATATTTTAAAGTAAATATATTAGATTATTACACTTTTATTAGACTGCGTTTACATAAACAATTAAAATATAGTAGGTAACCAAATGTCAAACAATAAAATATGGAACAATATTAATGTCCCACTCTATCCTAATTCAGGATCTAAAGAGTTTTTATTACGAAAAGAGATTAGTTTATGAAAATGGTTAAAAAAAAAATCGTTTCCAAAGTACTTAAATATTTATCGCTGCTTTTTTTAAATCAAATATTATTTATCTTTAGTGCTACAGAAATCTATCCTTTTCCTAAGCTACTCTGTCGGTAAAGACGACAGTCCTTAATTGAAGGTTATTTTTTTTGGAGTTTTTGAATTAGATTGATTACAAACCTCGGCCGTAAGAGGACGAAGAAGTCGCTAAACATATGTGCACGCTGAGCTAGCTTATTGCTATATAACATAAACTGTAGAAAATATCTACAGTTACGATCGCCGACGCAAAGTCCGGTGTCGTCCTAGTTTAAAGTGGGATTAAAATAGCAGAGATGCAGCTGCTGGCGAGCAGGATAAAGGGCTTGTTTACTGCATATTGCGAGCTGTAGCCTGCGCAGCACAGCGCGAGCGATTACTGTACAACGTCACTGACGCCGTAAAGCCTAGCGAGTCCATTTTTTAACCCCCGCATCGATATTAATAGGGATTTATAAATAAGGAGCCGTGATAGCCCAGTGGTTAGGGCGGCCGCCTGCTAATTAGATGTCGTGGGCATGCACCTCTAACTTTTCGGAGTTATGTGCGTTTTTAAGCAACTAAAATATCACTTGCTTCAACAAACCAGTAGCAACCAATTAAATCAGTTATTCTCGGAAAATAAATTATTCATATCTCTCTCAATAGATATAGCAACTAAAGATATCTTGTCTGAAACTAGCTGAATACTAGCCGGTTTTGGTTTGTTTTTGTCCAATAAATTGTAACTATTATAGTTTTCAGGCGAGTTTAATTTAGTGTTTAATTAAGTTAGGCCAGTACAAGTTAGGCCTTGACTGCAATCTCATCTGATGGTAATTGATGATGAGAGAGATGAGTCTAAGATTGTAAGCGGGCTAACCAGTTAGGGGTATGGTAACTCCATACTCCTAATTGGTTTCTACACGACATCGTGCCGGAACGCTTAATCGCTTGGCTTGACAAATCTTTGTCCGTAGGATGGTAACTAGCCATAGCCGAAGCCTCCCACCAGACCAGCCTCGAGCCGGGAATCGAATCCAGGACCAGGCCAGGACCTCCAATTTTATAATGTGACAGCGCGCGCGCCACGGAGGTCGTCAATTATAAGTGTTAATCTTAATTTTGGTCTTTTAGTCTTTTAAATTATTACTCTTTGTTTCTATAAAATAATTAAAAAAAAAAAAATTAAGTGGAACATGATTTCGTGTTGGTCTATTACGATTATGTGCTGTTAAATATGCACCATGCTCTTGTAAACTCAAAATATTTTAGTCTACCGTTCAGCATCGCAGTCATAACAATTGTTTCAGTAAAAATTCGTTTCTTAGACACAGTAAATTCACCTTTTTTGGCACTCTTCGAAGTGAGGATTCAAATGATAAATAATATATTTACATTCTCAGAGCTTTAATTAGATAATATAAGGAAATGTTAAATAAAGTTCTACTGCTTCTCCAAAACTCCATAAAACACACATTTTTTAGACTCTTCACTGTAATTGGTGTTAAATCTTACCTAATCGGTTTCTACGCGGCACAGTTCCGTAACGATTAATCGCTTAGCGGCACGTGCTTGTTGGTATTGGTTACTTGTAACGGCCTAAGGTTACTAACCGAGGTCAGGTCAGGTCATTTCTGCCACGCACCTGCAAATTGTGGAACCAGCTTCCATCTTCTGTGCTCCCTAATAGTTATAATATGGGGATCTTCAAAGGGCGGATTAACAAATTGCTTAAGGGCCAGCAACGCATTGGCGGTTCCTCTGGTGCTGCAAATATTCATGGGCGACGGTAATCACTTACCATCAGGTGACCCGCCTGCTCGTTTGCTCGCTATGTATATAAAAAAAAACTGAGAGTAGAGGAAATTTTAACATATATGTTAAGTCCCAGATTGCCGCTGCGGAGTTGAACCAAGAGACCTTAAGCTTATAAGGCCATAACGCTAACCACTGCGCCGGGTAGACCGTCAAAAATGAAAGTATTTGATAAAAGTATTAAATTTGGTTACTTTAATCTCCCTTAGCAATCTTGATTTAACGTCCTTCGAGGTCATTACTGAAGCTCACCGGAATGGACGCAGTTAATGAAGTCGTGAAAGAAAATTGAGTGTAGTTAAAGGGGCGAATTTAATTCGATTTCAAACTTTTTTAACGAATGTCTCAGTTCAGAGCTCCGCCATCGAGAAGCCGCAAATAAATTAAAGGAAAAAATGGCGCCGTCGTTGGTGGTTAATTAAAATAAATTATTCACCAAGTCTTTAAATAGATTGACGGGCCACCGTTATAAATGGGCTCGAGTTGTATAAGGTTAAGCTGATGAGTTTTTGTGGTTCTATATCTCTGCTTATTCTGCTTTTGTTAGAACGATAAGCGTTTATTTATTTATAACGTAAAACCAACAGTTAATAAATTTTTCATGACCCTTTTTTAACGTTGTAAGCTAATGTGAATGTTTAGCTTTGAGGTTTTACCGTTTAACAAATAGTTTCGATTTTGAGATAACTTAGCAATAGTATTAGTATTAGTTTTTGCCATTAATATTTAATAATTTTTAATATCGCTTTTTTCTCTTTTGTTTGTCTGATTTCTTGTATAATTAAGGTAGGTTATTTGTATATGTATATAAGTGATCGCGTCCGTGATAGTACCAATATTCAGGCTCCCACTGAAAACCTGATGCTGAGTGGGGTGCCTTTATTTGGTCATTTGTTTATGTATGTATAGTATAAAAAATACATAATTAAGTATGTAATATAATGTATTTAAAAAAAACATTATTTAGTCATGTAATAGATAGATACATATAAATTTTATTTTTAAGGTGAAAGTGTGTTTCCTTTATGTCTTTAACTTCATTCATATTATAGAAATTTATTACGCATACCTGTAGCTTACGTTCTGTAAGATTTCAGTTTTACAAAGATTTCGACTTTTGCGCGTTTGTTCGTATATCTCTCGCTGTAACAAAGGCACCAAAACAAGTAAATACTAAAATACGATTTCCACCCCACCATGGTGTTAACCCATACTGTTACAGACTTTCAGTAATGAAGCTAGATGTTGTTAGTTAGTCGAAAACCACAATAGTCTTTTCTTTTTAAATAATTGATTCATTGGATGACAAATAAAACAAAACATAACTCCAGTTTATCTATAATTGGATCATTTTATAGTTGAACTCGATTGCAGTGAATATTTTTGGAAACGTAAAAATTATCTCAACAGCCTGCAGTGTGTATTCCCGGTACAGTAACTGTTCCCGGTTATAAAAAATAGCAAACATAGCTAGGACTTATCAGTCGACTGTATCCTATAGTCGGATGAATAAAACAAATTAGCCGTACGTTAGTCGCACGGCTAGACACTTCGAATGTGGTTTAACCAGCAAGATCGATTGATTTGGCAAGTCGCAACTAGGCCATACTAATCTTCGATAGTATTTCGATGGTAGCCAGAATCTACAGTTAGTACGGTACTAGCACGGAATTACTAGCTTAATCTAAAAAGATTTAACGTCATAGTTGCATGGAAGTCACATCGCTTTCATCTCATAAAAGAAAAAAAATAAGTGAAAACAATTTTTAATCAATTATTCTTCTTCTTCGTTGCAATCTTTGCAAAGCGGTCGTGGTCATCACGAAGCAATGTCGTTGAGGTCAGATGTTATGCGCCTCACAAGCATTCGCCATTTCCCTCTGCTGGCCGAAAGACTGATGCACTCATGAAAAGGACCACCTCCGACGACGACCTCCGTGGCGCAGCGGACGCGCTGTTGCATTATAAAGTTGGAGGTCCTGGGTTCGATTCCCGGCTCGAGTCTGGTCTGGTGGGAGGCTGCGGCCGTGGCTAGTTACCACCCTACCGACAAAGGCGTGTCGCCAAGCGTTTTAGCGTTCCGGCACGATGTCGTGTAGAAACCAATTAGGAATATGGCTTTACCATACCCCTAACAGGTTAGCCCGCTACCATCTTAGACTGCATCATGACTTACCATCAAATGAGATTGCAGTCAAGGGCTAACTTGTAGTAGATAAAAAAAAAAAAAAACCTACAGTAGACTTCATCAGATCGGTCCATCGCATGGGTGACCTTCCTTGCCCTCTGGTGCCCTCCACCTTGCCCTGCACGACAAGACACTCAATGGAGTCACTCTTACTCCGGGAGACAATTAGTATAATTTAACACTTTAACGAGCTACACTTTAACACTTTAGCGAAGGAAAGACAAAGTATAGACGCGTTCGAGATGTGGTGCTGGAGACGCATGTTTACGATTCCACGGACAGTTAAGCGCACAAACGCGTCCATTCTGACACAGCTAGGAATAAAAACGCGACTTTCCTTCATATGTAACCAACGCCTGCTCTCCTATTTCGGACACATCATGCGGCGGGGGAGCGATAACCTGGAAAAGCTTATTGTGACAGGCAATACAGACGGAAAAAGATCGAGAGGCCGCTCACCAACCAGATGGGCAGACCAGCTGAGGGAATCTACTAAGTGCAAATTTCACACAATAGCGAGACTAGCCTCCGATAGAAGCCGGTGGAAACAAATAATCCGCACTAGGTTGCAAGGACACCACCAGGACCACGATCTTCAGTGATGAAGAAACGACTGGAGAGAGAGAGAGAGAACACTTTAACGGTAAAGAAAAACACCGTCAGGGAGCCTGTATGCCCGAGAGTTTCGCCATAATCCTCGCCAAGGCGTGTGAAGTCTACAAATTATATTATGAGTCATTAAAAACTATAGTAGATTACAAACTAAACTATAGTAGATTTAATATAATTAAAAGTTTTCATCAACTTTTCACGAACTGTGTCATGTTAGCTCGTATTTGGTCATCTAATCGATACTGGCTAATTGCAATTAAAACAAAGGGTACGGATCCACCTAAAAACCACTTAAATTTAAAGATCGGGAATTGGTATCGCAATGGAAACTTCAGTTCATTATTGGATTTATCGGCAGCGAGTTTCGCTCTCGAACCGACTCGTTACGGAGACACCAGTTTCATGAATAATGTAAAATGAATAAAGGAAAATCCGCGAAATATTTTGTTTTATGTACCTACTCAGTTAGAGGTCTTAAATCTTTGTGTGTATTTGTTTTCTCTACAAAAAAAGTAATATGTGTCGAAACACAGAAATACTTTTGATGATTATTAAAATTGTATGTAGGTATTTATAAAATGTATGTACATAATTTTTTCGAATGTGTCCTACATAAAATGCTATTAGTTTTAAAACAGAACGTGCTAATGATAACTAACTCGCGGCGCGCATCTTACAAACGTTTGTCATAAAATGTATGGTGAGTCAAAGTTAATGCCTATAACTTACGTATTTGAAGTGTTAATAATAATATAGGAATCTTACACCAGCAATTTTTTTATTAATTTAATAAAACATTTGACGGTGTACACGTATCAAGAGTGTTTCCTATAGTTTACTTCTTTCGTTAGAAAAAATTACGGCCTTCGACGTGCTTGCGCTGTTGCATTATAAAGTTGGACGTCTTTGGTTCGATTCCCGGCTCGAGTCTGGTCTGGTGGGAGGCTTCGGTTGTGGCTAGTTACCACCCTACAGACAAAGACGTGTCGCCAAGCAATTTAACGTTTCGGCAAGATGTCGCGTAGAAGCCAATTAGGAGTGTGGGTTGACCATAACAGGTTAACCCGCTACCATCCTAGACTACATCATCACTTATCACCAGGTGAGATAGCCGTCAAGGGCTAACTAGTAATGTTATTAAAAAAAAGTTACGTAAGTATACGATTTTTGTATTAATCGACTCTAAGGTTGCCAATAGTTTAAAATAGATAATAAATATATTTTAATAGATTAACGTGGATGGTATTTAGCTATAGCGTACAGCCTTCCAGCCTTACATGACGTAGCGTTCACTCACTTAGATTTATAGTCTGGCTTCTAGCCAGAACACAGGCGAGTGTCAAGTGACTCCTAATAAAAATATAGTTGCACAATACTGGTGTATAAAAAGTGTTCAGATCCACATTGGTACGGCCATTAGGGGTGAACTTTCCTGCTGGTTACGTTTTTAGTAAAATGCTGATAACCTTGTACTTCGTCCATGTAGATTAAGGTTTTACCTTATATATGCGTTAAATAACGTAAGATTGACTCGATATTATAAAACTAACTTATCTCTAATAATTGCGATTGAATATTGTTGGATTATTTTCGACGTTAAATACGTTGCTACATTTAATCTACATAAGATATAGGTGTATATTTATTTATTTTTACATAAAATATAAAAAAAAAATTAAAATGTCATTTGCTTCAACGGTGAAAGAAAACATCGTGAGGAAACCTGCACGCCTGAGAGTTCTCCATAATGTTCTCAAAGGCGTTGAAGTCTGCCAATCCGCACACGGCCAGCGTGGTGGACTGTGGCCAAGCCCTTCTCAAGCCCCTTGTAGTGAGCCGGCAATGGGTTGATCATGATGATGATGATGATGTTTAAAAAAAACTAGTCATGAAAAATGTATTCGCATATATATATATATACGTACGTATATATAATTTGTATGTTGGTTTTCCATAATAAATAAATAGAAATAAATAATGGAAGTATTAGATTAGTGTGGATATCATTCAAGCTTTGTAATATTATTCTAGTTTTTTGGAACGGAAAGTTTATGAGCGACATGAAGAAATAAAGTTTAATAGAGTTACAATACACTGAGCTTAGTGCAGTTAGTAATTAGACAAAGAAAACTCTTTTTCCAGTCGTATCCCAGCGAAGCGTGTGTAAACGGTTTGAAGCAGAGCAAAGAAAACAAAGTACAGAGATAACAAGATAATCGCCTCTGGAGTAGTTTCCCATTGTTACTTGGGTGAGACAATTTAATTCTGCCAGCTTCATGTTATCTCGGCTCGTTTTTAATTCTTTAGTGACAAATTTTTTTACGAATATTTGTCTCTATAATCAAGCTGCGAGATTTGCACTACAAATATATACATGTCGATCTAACCTAATTAAGCAAATTTTAAGAATTGGTAATTTTCATACATTGTTAGCCCGTTCTGTCCCAATGTTGGGCAAAGGCTTCCCTTTCTTACTTCCATTTGTCTCTGTTTAGGGATATTTGGAGCCAAACCGACATATAGGATTCGTGTTCGTCACGACCTCTAATAACGTCTCGGTCTTTTTTGTTTTTTGGGGCACCCAATGTGTAGCAGCCTTTGCCCATAGTTCGTCGGAAGTTTTTTTTTTATCCACTACAAGTTAGCCCTTGACGGCAATCTCACCTGATGGTAAGTGATGACGCAATCTAGGATAGTAGCGGGCTAACCTGTTTAGGGTATGGTAAACCCACACTCCTTATTGGTTTCTACGCGACATCGTGCCGGAACGCTAAATCGTTTAGCGACACGTCTTTGTCGGTAGGGTGGGAACTAGCCGAAGCCTCCCACCAGACCAGGCTCGAGCCCGGAATCGAACCCAGGACCTCTAACTTTATAATGCGACAGCGCGCGCGCTGCGCCGCAGAGGTGGTCAACCGTGCGCATAACATACCCAGCTCAGTCCCATTTCAAATTGGAAGCTTTATCTCCCATATCCGTCATTTGAGTCTTGGACCGTAGTATGCTGTTTTTAATGTGATCTGTCAGCTTTACTCCCAGGATGCTGCGCTCCATTGCTCGCTGGCAAACTCTGCGTACGGACTTTTGTTGGCATGTCAAAGACCAAGTTTGAGCACCATATGTGCGGAGATGGGGAGAATGCACACAACCATGAGCCTACGTTTTAAAGTTAATGAGAGGTTTCCCTTCATTAGATCTCGGATAGCCCAACAACCCTTCCAGGCGTTTTCGGTACGTCTTGCAACTTCTTTATCTTGTCTTGCTTGGAAAGAGACAATTTTTTTTATACACTACAAGTTAGCCCTTGACGGCTATCTCACCTGATGGTAAGTTATAATGCTGTCTAGGATGGTAGCGGGCTAACCTGTTAGGAGTCTGGTAAACCCACGCTCCTAATTGGTTTCTACGCGACATTGTCGGAACGCTTAGTCGCTTAGCGACATGTCTTTGTCGGTAGGGTGGTAACTAGCCACCCATCAGACCAGACTCGTGAACATATTCAATCCCCGCTCCTGCCACTTCTAGCTTGCACTTTTTGCTGTGTGTCATGAGGTTGGTCTTTAACATATTCATCTCAAGTCTGACTTCAACGCATACCTCGTTGAGCTCAGCAATCATAGCCCCCAACTCGGAGGCTAAAGGAAAAGGACTATATCGTCTGCGAACCGAAGGTAAGAAAGCCTTTTATCTCCAATGACGATGCCCTTTCCCATCCATTTCACTGACAATTTCCTGAACACCTTCCTCTAAAACTGCAGTAATGTTATGCATAAATGTTTGGGAGAGAATGGATCTGTACTGGATGTGGATGTGGACACATTGTTTAATAAATCAAAATGTTTACCGGGTTTAGTTAAAAATAAGTGATGGTTAATGTTTAGTTAAGAAACAGTAACCGGCCATTAAGGTAGTTATTTTAAATTTTTATACTATAATGAATACATATATACTTGGGTCGGAGTTGAATTGCCATTGTGAACGTAACATTGTGCGGTTGTCTGAAACGGAGTTAAAAATATAAAGGATGGGAATTGGTATCCGAATAGAAGCTCTACTTCGTTACCGACATTTTCGCTCGCAAGCCGACTCATTACGAGGCCTCATGAATAATGTACAGCGAATAAAAGAAACTCCGAAAGTTATGTATGTTTTAAATGCTAGGAATTTTTTCTTGCGCAATTTCTCTCGGCCTGGGACCTGTACTAAATTTTTTAACGATAACGTCAAGCCAAATATCCTTATTAGTGCGATTTTTATACTGAACCTTAATTCTTAATTCGCAGTACAGTAGTTGTATCTTATTACTCAGTTTTTTTTTTATCCACCACAAGATAGCCCTTGACGGCAACCTCACCTGATGTTAAGTGATGATGCAGTCTAAGATGGTAGCGGGCTAACCTGTTAGGGGAATGGTAAACCCACACTCCTAATTGGTTTCTACGCGACATCGTGCCGGAACGCTTAATCGCGACACGTCTTAGTCGGTAGGGTGGTAACTAGCCACGGCCAAAGCCTCCCACCAGAAAATTAGTATTCATTACATTGATGTAGAATAAGACGTTTGTAGTGCAAGCTATAATAAATGTAACGATTTAATGGCACTAATCGGGCTAAGATCCACCATTTAATCGTCTAATCTCACAGGAATAAGACGAGAGTAGGGGAGTTAACTATATATTTATATATGTGACTTTCATGTAAATATCTTACTATTATAAATGTATCATATGGCCTATTAGGGCGTTCTTAAAACAGCTGTGCCAATTATTAAGATTATTTTATATTGGTCAGTCTTAATTCAATTTTATAAAATATGTTAATATAGCAATAATCCGTACAAAATCCCTCAGTGCCTGAAGAATAAAGTTTTCGAACAGTTGTGCTGCCAGTGATGACTTACGGCTCTGAAACGTGGTAGCTCACTATGGGCCTCATAAGGGTCAGAGTCACTCAGCGGGCGATGGAGAGAGCTATGCTAGGAGTATCTCTACGTGATCAAACCAGAAATGAGGAGATCCGTAGAAGAATCAGAGTTACCGACATAGCTCAGCGAGTTGCGAAGTTGAAGTGGCAATGGGCGGGGCACATAGCTTGGAGAACCGATGGACGTTGGGGTCCCAAGGCACTGGAATGGCGACCCCGTAATGGTAAATGTAGCGTTGGTCGACTCCCAACTAGGTGGACAGACGACATCAGATGAGTCGCAGGGAGCCGCTGGGTACAAGCGGCCCAAGACCGTGAGCATTGGAACTCCCTACAAAAGACATATGTCCAGCTGTGGACGTCAATCGGTTGTTAATGATGACGATGATGATAGTAATAATGTTAATAAAACGAGTGTCAGGGTGCATCTAATTTAATAAAAAGGTCAGTACCTATTATATATTATACAGGTCATCTGAGTCTATAATATCTAATAATAGATAACTAATCTTAGTTGCGTCATAGGTTTTGTCCTTATCACGTAGCTTTCAAAGTAAATTGTATTGCAAACCCGGTAAAGAGCATTAGGCATCTCGTAGCGGCGCATTGCGTGCGCAGTCGCACTATTAAGTTGGAGGTCCTGGGTTCGATTCCCAGCTCGAGTCTGGTCTGGTGGGAGGCTTCTGAAGCGGCTAGTTATCACCCTGCCTGCGGCACGATGTCGCGTGGAAACCAATTAGGAGTGTGGGTTTGCCATACCCCTAACAGGTTAGCCCGCTACGATCTTAGACTGCATCATCACTTACCATCAGGTGAAATTGTTGTCAATTGGGCTATCTTGCATTGTATATAAAAAAATATGAGTCTCTCAATAACACTGAAGTAGTCCAATTATATTTGGCTAGGTGCGATTGTTCAGTATTTGTTGTATCAGTGAGTATATTTATGAAAATACGCGTGTTTGCTTACTTTCAGTCTTACTGAGAGACTCATATGGCGTAAATTTATTTCCTGATGGTTTTAGCCGTTTCTCCTGCTTTAACCCAAAAAATAGTGTAAATTTTTACAAAATGCTTCGTTTTCAGGATTGTAATTACGTGCCTTCCTAGAATTAGGCCTAGTAGGGTTAACCAGTTAACTCCACCATTAATCAAGCCGAACGAACCCTGCTTCGATCAATAGAAGCCCGACATTAATTAACATTTTTGATTTCGTTTGCCTTTGTTTCTCCGTGTTCCATTACAAAATTAATTTATTTAATTTATCAAAGTGCCAAACAAGCCTGCGTGCGATTTCACTGTTTAATAAATAATATTGCCTGATAAATATTAACATATTTTCATGCTGTTAACTGCTTTCGTTAAATAAATTTCAATTTAAAATTTCATCTCGCTACTTTTGACTACTTAGCCCGAGGCTGTGAATAATTATAAATAGTTGCTTGTGATCTCTTATAAAGGTTTCGTATGTACGTTACTACACCACTTCGAGTATTTCATATTAAAAGCACCGATTGATTTTTTTTACCCACCCACACATTAATATATTAAATACACTTTAACAAAATTTACCGCATTCGATTACATTGTTATATTACCTAATTACCGACATAGCTCAGCAAGTTGCGAAGTTGAAGTGGCAATGGGCGGGGCACAAAGCTTGGAGAACCGATGGACGTTGGGGTCCCAAGGTGCTGGAATGGCGACCTCGGTAAACGTAGCGTTGGTCGACCCCCAACAAGGTGGACAGACGACATCAAACGAGTCGCAGGGAGCTGCTGGATATAAGCGGCCCAAGACCGTGGCCATTGGAACTCCCTACAAAAGCCATATGTCAGCAGTGGACGTCTATCGGTTGAAATGATGATGATGATATTACCTAATTATTTCAGCAGACGTAAATTATTACTTGAATCCGCCAAAAATCTCAATATTATGTAAATACTAGAAATAATATATCATCATCATCATCATCATGAACAACCCATTACCGGCTCACTACAGAGCACGGGTCTCCTCTCAAAATGAGAAGGGTTTGGCCATACTCCATGGCTCCACGCTGGCCATGTTCGGATTGGCAGACTTCACACGCCTTTGAGAACATTATGAAGAACTCTCAGGCGTGCAGGTTTCCTCACGATGTTTTCCTTCACCGTAAAAGCAAGTGATTTTTTTTTTAAACGCACATAACTTCGAAAAGTTAGAGGTGCGTGCCAGGATTTGAACCGCCGACCTCTGATTAGGAGGCTGACGCCCTAACCACTAGGCTATCACTAGGCTAGGCTATTTCATTAATAGTCTTACCAAAAGTTTTAGGGCAACCACTGCTAGAAAAGCAAAGAGAAATACATATTTTATCAAAACAGTATCGAATGAGCTCCTTTGACTTTTTCGTTAGTCCATTAAACATCTTTCTAATCGCGGCTTTACCGCGTCACCTGTATATACTCGTATTTGCAAGAAGCTTGCGAATCATTTATTTCTAAGCGCGCCGAAGGTGGATTTACTGCAATGACGGCTTTTAAATTTTCACGAACAGCTTAAAAACAAAGGGGCGTCGGGCTTTATTCGACGGTAAAGAGAGTAAAATGTGTCCACTGCACAGGCGCATAGAACACTGTTTATAGCTTCGAGTGACACCGCACCACCTGCTCTGTTTGTATAGAAGGGCGGGCTATACCTACAGCTGTGTTGATGTCCCGGATAAACGATGGAGTCAGTCATATAACAAATTGCCTAGGCGTATTGCAAAAACAAAGCCTGAACATTGGAAAAACCAACAAACCAAGTAAAACCATGGAAGTTGTACGATTTGCTTGGAGACCCAATAGAAGTTGGGATTCCAAGTTGCTAGTCAAATCAAATCAAAATCAATAATAGCTTTATTCATATAAACCTATAACAGGAATTATTTATTGTCTATGAATCGTTCATGTATATCGCATTTTTTATTATTTCTATTAGTGATGGAGATATCTACACTCGCCAACATAAAACTAAAGCTAAGAGGGTTCAAATCGCGCCCAGGTCTTAGAAGAAACCCACCACAAACTTAGCCGGGGTTTTTTTTGTTATGACCATCTCACATAGTCAATAATACATTATGCTTCCTATGGAGAGCGATTCACACCCAAAGCTTTTTTATCGTTTTTTTTTTAATAATAATATTCATTTATTTAAACAAAATACAAAATCGTTAATATAATCGTTAATATCGTAATATTATTTTTCTATAAGTTCTAGGTATATCACCTAACCTCAGTAAGTAGACCCTGCACAGGAGAAATCAGCGTTGTTAGGCCCATCCCACATAACGCAAGGTGGACCGACGATATATTACTTTATAACATATAGTATAGGTTCTTGTAGAGATTTGACATCATGCACGTCATCATATCAACCAAGGGACGATCGGATCTACGTTCAGGGTCTCCCAAAAACTCTGAAAGAGGAAGATTCTCAATTCAATCACCACTGAACTACGCAGCCTCAAATCATGAAACTTCCAGTTTACTGTGACCTAAATTCAATTTACCTACAAGATATCTGAATACAAAATAATGGAACATCTATATGACCCATTATTTGTCGGCCGACATTCACTGCGGAAACACACAATATTATTTTGACATTTCACTAAATTCAGTCCAGTTATATGATATATCATTACATTCTAGCATATCAATAGATGTGTGGTGTCTCTCTTAATCAAATCAAAGTGAATTCGAATAAAGCTTTATTCATATAAACCTATTGCAGGCGTCTATGAATCGTTAATATATATTACATTTTTCATTATTTCTATTAGTGATGGTGATGGTAATTGCGAACTACCACATCTTTAACAGGGAGTTGATGAAATTGCAGGTTTTCTGTATTTTCCAGCGACATAGACATTATTTATTGAAAGCTTGTTTAAATTGCTAGCTTGTGCTGCGCATTGAATCGAGTCTAGTGACCGGTGCGACATGGTTGAAAACTTGGTAGTAGCGACATTGATCCTAGTCAATTGAAGGTGTGGGTGAGATATACTTTTGATCGTTTTTATCCGTTCTCGTTAGTATTTCTAAACATTCAATGACCAAGACTCCCTAAGACTATGTGAGGGCACTTACGGAGAACTGGTGTCTATGATATACAAGTTAATCATCATCATATTCAACCCATTGCCGACTCACTACAGAGAACGGGACTCCTCTGAAAATGAGACGGTTTGGCTGTAGTCGACCACGCTGGCCATGCGAATTGGCAGACTTCACACGCCTTTGAGAACATTATGGGCAATTCTCAGGTGTGCAGGTTTCCTCACGATGTTTTCCATCATCGTTGAAGCGAGTGATATTTTAATTGCTTAAAAAACGCATATAACTTGGAAAAGTTAGAGGTGCGTGCCCGAGATCGAACAACTGATGATTAGGTGGCGGATGTCCTAACCACTAGGCTATCATAACTTCTGATACTTACCTTTAATGTGTATTTTATTTATAACACTTTTTATAAGAAAATAATATTTTTTGCATAATATACTACGTGTTCTGGGCAGGAATAACCATGAAGTCGTATATTATTTTTCCATTACGACCATATTTTCTTTAAAACCAATGAGGCTGACTTTAATGCTTATTTCGATACAAAGATATCTGGTCAGAATTCTTGGCATGTTTTAAGGTATAGGGTAATAATAGAGGCGATGCATGCTACGTTTTTGTCGTATCTTTCAACAACATATCTCAAAGTCCTGGATTTGATTCCCGATTTGGGGTGTAACTTTTAAATATTTTTAAAGTATCAGAATTATCAGTAACGACGTTGACTTAGGAAATCTCTGCTGTGCCCCATGCCTCGGGAAGCACGTAAAACCACCGGTCTCAGTTAATATAATGAAAGAAATAAAAACGTATGTGATAATGGTAATTATTTCATTTTTAATATAATATCCCTTGGCATATAACTTTTTTTTTTCGGACTGACTATTAGCTGTGCTAACCCTATTGGTTGCGACAGCGTAACCGGGCTGTTTGGCGAGCTTCGGAAAGAAGCTCTGCCAGAAGAAATTTTGAGCCCTAGGGCTCGGGATATAACTGATTAGTGGGTATAATATAAGGTAGTTTAAAGTGGAAAATAAAAAAAAAATACTATCGGTATCAAACAGGGCTGCGGAAAATCCTTTTATTTATTATAATTGTAAAAAAATATATTTACTTTCCGTACATAACACCATCGAATACAGTTAAAGAATTGTATTTCACAGCAAAATAAAATGGTCTATCGGCGTAGAACCTTGGAGGTAGACTCTCGGCGATAATTATGAATTCTGAAAAAAAAGATACAAACAAAATTATAATATTCAAATAATATTGAGGTTATTAGTGTTAATTATGTTAAACATTATTAAATTCATTAGTACAAATGCATCTAACACAATCAAAAAAGAGAAGAAAAATGCAATCCTTTTCACAATGTAGGTAGTACTTTTAAGATTTGCCAATTTAGTAAATTTAGTAGGGGCATACAGTAGGATTAGTTTCCTAAAAATAAAGTAAGCTCTGCCATAAATTAATAATAGTTATTTATTAGTAAACAATAATTTCTTAAAGACATGATTAATAAGAAGGCTTAGAGTCACACAGCGGGCGATGGAGAGAGGTATGCTGGTATTAAATTTTTATTTTTATCCACTACAAGTTAGCCCTTGACAGCAATCTCTCCTGATGGTAAGTGATGATACAATCTAAGATGGTAGCGGGCTAACCTGTTTGTGTACGGTAAACCGATACTCCTAATTGGTTTCTACGCGACATCGTGCCGGATCGCTAAAACGCTTGGCGACAAGTCTTTGTCTGTGGGGTGTTAACTAGCCACGGCCGAAGCCTCCCACCAGACCAGACTCGAGCCAGGAATCGAACCCAGGACCTCTAACTTTATAATGCGACTTCGCGCGCTGCGAAACTGTTTGTCAAATTAAAAGATATATAGGTTTTGAAGGGTTATTTCGGGACGATATACGACGGATGAGGTACTTTTTGAGTTCGTGCAACTGGGCTCTTTGCATTTACAGAGTTTGAACAACTGGAAAATTTACTTGTAAGAAGTCTTTTTAACGGTTAGGATCGTTGTTTAAAGAACACTTTTACCTTTTGGAAAATATGCATTTTAGGTTAGATTGTTAAAATATATAAGTTAAAGTATTGAAATATATATATAAGCTGTAAGCGTTATTATAAAATTTTAATTAATTTATTTATTGACTCGCCATGTCAGTTGTATCGATATATAAGTATGCGTTTTATTGAAACTATTCTGGAATGTCAATTACTTATTTAAAATGTATAAATTAATACGTGCAATTTGCAAAAGTGTTTGGCATAGTATAAAAAAATAATATATAAAATTAGTACAGAGAGACAAAAATATTCGTTGAATTATGACGACTGGCCTCAAAATTTAAAAGATACTTTAAATACATCTAGCTAATAATCATCAAAAGAAAAAATCGATAGTGTTTATAAGGATGATATAGCCGTTAAGAGCAGTTAATATTTGTTGATCTTATACACAGCAAAAAATTAAATTAAAGAAAAACCTTTGACTAGTGATTTGTCATTGAAGAAATTTTATAATGCGGTAATAGAACTCATTACAATTATTGATAAATAAAACATTGCTTACTACTAATTTTGACATCGCCATGTTATTTTAAGCTTTAAGCTTTAGTATTATGAAAAGTCCCAGACAATATCTATGCAATTTATATTTTTTAGTTATACCTCTGGATCGTAGACTCCGTTAAATAAAATATTAGCTCCGTCTAATAAGAAGAATACGAAGGGATGGTCTGCTTTGAACTCGATTGGTTGTGCAGGAATGTATGCAGATAAATAAGAGATGCCAAATACTGGAAAATGGAATGTAACATAGCAAAAATTATTTAATATCTTAATCGTAGGTGTTAGAGTCTAGAATGATGTGTGTCCAATCTTGAAGTTTTTTAAATTGGTTCTCTGAATAAACAATAATGATCGCGGAATATTTCAGTTATCATATACTATAGAATAAATTAAACATCTTCTGGACCCTCATCATTTGAGACTTGTGCCCTGTGTGTGTGAAATGGATTACAAAATAAACGAACAGTTATAAAATATATAGTATTTGAATATCGACTACGCATAAATTTTGTAACGTCGACAGCTGACTGTAATAACGATGGGAGGAAAGTTTCTCTCATTGGGGACAACAAAATAACCTACTGATCTCACTTACAATTTTAATCACCTACTTTGGGATGAACGCACACTAAACAACACGATATCCTAATGCCACAATAACCGCAATAATGATAATAATTTATTTATTTCATAATCATAATTCTAAATACATATCTAATAACAATGCACAAAACGTTTATATCATTAGGATCTGTACTGGCTATCCTAGCTAGATTTTGTCAATCTGTGTTTGTTGTGGACAGCCAGCAATAAAACACATTTTTTAACATCATGACCGTGAATGGGTTATTCACGGTTCATTACAGTGCGCGGGTCTACTCTCAAAATGAGAAGAGCTTAGCTATGGCTACACATGGCCGCACATGGCCAGCGTGGTGGACCATAGTCCACCACGGGATGGCAGACTCACAAGCCCTTGAGAACATTATGGAGAACTCTCAGGCATGCAGGTTTCCTAACGATGTTTGACTTCACGGTTGAAGCAAGTGAAATTTTAATTGCTTAAAAGAATTTAATTTTAAGATCAAATAATCAAAATTTTGACCGTATTGGACATAACAAAGGATAGTTTTAGAAAATATTGCGTTTAACAAAAAGTACTTGATTAATTGGTTTTAAGTTGAGGATTGATGGAGGATGACAGATATTTCTAGGAAGTACTTTACGGCTGCTTTAATTTCCTTGAGATGTAAGTAAAAAATGGTAAATGAGGTTGGATAACTAAAAAAAAATCTCACGAGATAATACATTTTATATTTAGAATTACATTTTACACGGATCATATACACACTCTTCTGGTATTTAATTGTACATTATACCTTCGAATATAGACAAGGAGTTAATTTTAACAATAAAGATAAATGGCCTATCTGCGTTAAACACTGGAGGGGGTTGTTCATTTATAACAAGGCTGTTGGGGACAGCACCAAATCCTGGAAAAAAAACAACAAAAATATAATTATAAAAACTGCTCTAGTTTTTATATATTTGAAAGTGAGTTATAAACGACATTTTTCAATGAAGCTTATGCGTGTATAAGCGTGAACCAGGCAAAAGGCGATCCGACACCAGAGCATCCCCAGGCGATGGTTTCTCCACAAAGTACAATTGCTTAACTTTACAAATAAAAAAAAAAGACGGGTTGCACTCCGGGAGTGCCGGCAGAAGTGAAAACTTGATTATTAACGTTGAGCATGTTTGATATTTTGGAATGGTTAGGGAATAATTTTGCACCAATTGCTTTATCAGTATAAAAGTACTATCATTTATGTGGTAGAATACAATATTCATTTATTGCGCTATCGTACACAAACATGACAATTTATATTACATTAAAAATTTAACACTTTAAAACTATTACAATTATTTCTGTCACCATCCATGGATGCGCGTGGCACGCTGTGACATACACGAACATTCGCGCAAGCGCCCTGCGCTGCCTAAACGAAACAGTAGGCCCAGGCATACATTTTCGCTGCGCCGTAGAGAGGGGATAGCTGTCTACTCTCCATCCGTCTTACGCTTTTTCGATCAGGTCACGTGTCCTGACGCGAGTTTAAGATTTTATACCCATTACAGAAAAAGTGCTCAACGCCGCTAAAGAAGTTTTCACTTCAAAAATCATCTTCAATATTTTTTGTACTAGTTTCTTATTAATTTCTACATTAAAGGTAACGAATAGTCATCCCTTATCGTGCAATATTTGAAAAAAAAAAAAAAACAAATAAAGACTTCGATTCACAATTTGCAAGATGTGTTGGACATCGTCAAAAAATTTACTTAAGTTGCACGAGCATATTTGCTCAGAAAGCATTAATATACATGGAATACCATATTTTAATTTACTTATTTTGTTATTTTCAATGCATAAATCAGAAATTAATAATATTGGATATATTATCCTATTCAATGCACTAATCAGATAAATCAGAAATTAATAATATATCCAATCCTAAATCTTTAGATTGCGGATTAAATTTATTAGTGCCATCCTTTTCCTACTCTTTCCCTTAGCATTTCAACTGTTAGAGCGAATAAGGTACCTACGAGACAGGATTACCTAGTGTGGGTACCATCGGAATACTTTAAAAATGTGTAATTGTGTTTTTGGTGAAACAAATATTTTTTCATTTCATTATCATTTTCATTTCCTGTCGATAAGGATGTCAATACCAAATGAAATCTGCCCTCTGAAATTTTTGGATTAGATTGATTACTAACATTAGGCGTTAATTATTGATAAAGGTGTTTAAAAAGTGATCCAAGAAGTACTTTGATCTAAATGATAAAATTTTGAAAGTAGGTGAAATATACAAGGATATATTATTTAATCTAGATTTTTGCTCCGATTTAATGTAATTTGCTTTTTTTTGTTTTAATTATTAGCCCACGAAACTGGCTACAATAGTTTGAAACAGCCTTATTGTAGTATGTGAGATTATTTGATGTACACTCGAGTCTTCTAGATGTGGACGTGGCATTTATAAAGGAAGGGTACAAAATAACCGCACAACATTAATCTAAAATTACAAGACAGTTGCTTTAATTTAAAAGCTTGTATGTATTAACATGCACTGGATATGTTATTAGTAATTGACATGCAGCTGTGGCAGATATTAATATTATTATGTATATCGATAATTAATATAAAGATGGCGACCATCAAATTAAATTACTAAATGGGCAAAAAAATTGCTAACGTTGATCACATATGAACGTGCAGTTGGATGGGTGAATGTCATTCAAAATTATTTCCATTGGTGATATTTAGTTTTCCAATAATTACCTAAGAATAATAGACTCCATTGAATAGAATATTGTTTTCTGTGTATAAAAAGTATGCGAATGGATGGTCCGCTGAAAATCTGACGCGTTGTAGGCGGCCTGATAAACTCCTATTGACTGATGTGAATACTGAAACGTCATTGTTACGTAAGTTCATGGTATTCAAAGTAACTTACACACACGGGGCGACCCTTCACAATACGCATATAGGATTTCTACGGTTCTTCGATGTATCCTGTAGTATATAACGTGAACAAGGGACAATCTTATACTAGCACAGTGTAAATAAAACCTACCATCAATCAATCAATCATGATCAACCCATTACCGGCTCACTACAGAGCACGGGTCTCCTCTCAATATGAGAAGGGTTCTGCCCTTTGGTTTTGGAGAACTCTCAGGCGTGCAGGTTTCCTCACGATATTTTCGTTCACCGTTGAAGCAAGTAATATTTTTTTTTTTAAAACCTACCATACAACTTTATAAAAAACATATTACCAATAAAGCAGGGGAATGTTTTTTAGATTCTCTCTCGATTCTAGAATGAATTTCATTCAGAAATTAATTTATAAATATGAGTGATATTTATAAATTTTAAATGCATACCAAACTTTTTGGGACAGCCGGGATTTGTACCCACATCTCTCCGGTGCCAATTGAAGTACAAACAATAAAAAAATGAAAATAAAATATAAAAAACCTTCGTAGTTTTGAAACTTCATTTAAAGAAATTGATTGCGACAGTTATACATCGAATTATAATATGATCATGACGACTTTATCTATAATATAATAAAACTGTAACAGGACGAATTCTGAATACATTAAATATATTTTGCTTGATGCTTTACTATCGATACTCTTACACTTTTTAGATTTTTTGGCTGTCTGTCTGTTTGTATCTTGGCCGCTCATCACGCCGAAACTACTGGATGGATATGAATGAAATTTGGTATAGAAGTAGCTGATAATTCGGTTCAACATATAAGATAGTATTTATCCCGGAATTCAGCACAGTTCCCTCGGGAAAGGGGATAAAAGTTAAAATGTGTATTTAGTTTGAATTCATTAACGCGCACTCCAATTTCTCTTATCCTTTTTTTAGTTAGAAAGAAGATACTTTGATATTTCTCCTGTAAATATTTCAAGGTCGTCGGTTTAGTAATCCATCGCTTCGTGATTGGAAGACAATCAAACACAGTTTCACTCCGAAGCTCGCCAAACAGCCCGGTTACGCTGTGGCAACCAATAGGGTTGGTACAGCTAATACAGTCCGAAAAAAAAAATATTACTGTCACATATGTGGGACGGGAAGTAGCAATGATAATTAATGTTCATTGACTATATGTTTACGTGTGTTCTTATTATATAGATTTTCATAATCTATATGTAGAACTGAGCATATATTATTATTGATTTACAATTATTGAATAAAAATGCCGTTATTTATATAGGAATAGTTATAAACGAATTGAAAGTGTTGTCATAAGTTATTTATAATAGTAGTCCTTTTAGTACAAGAATTCTAAAATATTAGAGCTTTACCTTTATTAAGAAAAATGTAATTACGAGAAGACTACAATTAGAAATCATCATCATTATGATCAACCCATTACCGGCTCACTACAGAGCACGGGTCTCCTCTCAATATGAGAAGGGTTTGGCCATAGTCCACCACGCTGGCCATGTGCATATTTACAGACTTCACGCGCCTTTGAGAATATTATGGAGAACTCTCAGGCGTGCAGGTTTTCTCGCGATGTTTTCCTTCACCGTTGAAGCAAATGATATTTTAATTACTTAAAAACGCACATAACTCCGAAAAGTTATAACTGCGTGCCCGGATTCGAACCGCCGAACTCTGATTAGGAGGCTGACGCCCTAACCACTAGCACTTGCAATCGTTTCAATCATTAATAAAATATATGATCATATGCACCCAGTGTTTATCTAATTTTAAAAGTAATTTCATCTGAAGATCAGCTAAATACCAAAGAAGCTATAAGCAATAATTTATTTAGGTATTGTTATGAAAATATTGATATATAGGTATAGATTTATGTAGTAAGTACATAGATGGATAGAGGAGAAAGAAGAGTTGTTATATAAAAAGATTATCTAAAACCATAATGGATTTGTAAGTTGATTGTTTGTACTAGGTACAAGATTACACATTAAATATAGATTTGATGTGTTAAATCTAATTACACTTAATTCAGTTAAATATATCTGAAGGTAATAATGACGATAATCCCCTGTCATTTAACGCTTCGATAAATACCTAAGAATGGCACTTTCCACTAAATATGATGTTGTCACATTCCAACATGAAGAAAATAAAAGGACGATTAGCATGGAACATATATGTTTGCCGACCTCCAAACATTCGACGTAGACTGTAATAGAAGTACTAAAGATATATGCTGTAGCCTAGATATTACTTAGTAATCTTCATCATCATCATGATTAACCCATTACCGGCTGACTACAAAGCACTGGTCTCCTCTCAATATGATAAGGGTTTGGCCATGGTCCAACACGCTGGCCACGCTGGCCATGCTTTATCCTCACGATGTTTTCCTTCACCGTTGAAGCAAGTGATATTTTTAATTTTAATTTTTAATTTCTAATATATTTAATCTTACTTTTGTAAAAATGCTTTTTCAAATATTCTTAGATATTACCAGAAAAAAAAAATCCAAACTGATTTGAGAAAAGAAGAGTATTACTAGGAGATATATGAAGATTAGAGAGACAAAGTAATAAAAGTATTATAGGTAGCAGCAATTGCTTATATATATTTATTACTTAAAAGAAGTGGATTACTTTGAGAAAATATAATTATTTTTGGCTGAAATATAATTCATACATAAACAGCTAGTTTGCAGCTAATTACGCAAGTGAAAAGCATTTAGAAAACCGTCTTACTTATAAACGTTAATTTAATTAAAATAATGGTTTAGTGAGAAACTTTTTGTTAAATATAAACCAAAATTGCTCAGAGAGTTGCTTAAAATGCCGACACATTAAATAACATTAGGTTTTTAGGTAGGTTATTGTGTTACGTATGTTGCTCTATTTTCACAATTTTTATGTCAAAGAAAAGAAAAAACAATTATTGAGACAATTTCCTCTACAGTTCTAAATACATTCTTTATTTTAAAAGTTTATAATATAGTAGTATTATAAGTATAAAACTAAAATTTTGTTTAACGCCCAGCCCTGAGCAATTTAATTAAGAAGCCACTTGAAAATTATCCCAACGCAGTGAATTTTGAAAATTTATAAGTAAGGCTGTATTCATTTGTTTTATGGTAAACATGCTCTGAAGTTTAAATTTAAGTCAATACGTTTTCATAAATACCTAAGAATAGTATAGTCCGTTAAATAAGATGTTGTTTCTTTCCAATAAAAAGAAAATGAACGGATGATTTGCATTAAAGTTAAAGCTTAGACGACCGCCGATTATTCTGTCGGCGTAAAAGACTGCAATAAACAAGTAAGAAATATTAAGCTTCGATATAATATACTCATAACATTCGTGATTTCTTCGCTTTCGCATCTGTTTCAAATTCAAATTCAAATAATCTTTATTCAAATAATCCTTTACAAGGCACTTTTGACGCGTCAATAATTTACATACATGGTGATAACTACATTCATAAACTTAAAAAGACCTAGGGAATTGTTAATACCATTTAACTTTACATTTAACACCGGGCTTAAAAGTTTTTTCTTTCGTATTGCATCTCAATGTTATATTTTGTCTAAATGCTTTAGCTAGGCTAAACTCTACATGAGTAACAAAGTGATTGTTTAAAATGAAAAGCTAGAACAGTCTCCGGATACTTTTTGAAAAAAAAAAAAAAGTATTCTACGTCCACGCAAATTGCTTAGCCCAGTACTTACAGTACAGCGGAACATATGTACGAAACAATGAGACGCAGAATTATAGAACATAGTTTTCAACTTCGATAGTTCGATGTTAGAAAAAATAAACTGACATTTATATATTCATTACATTTTTTTCCAATTAAACATATATTAACTGACATTTTTTGCCAATTTTATTTAAGTGATTTAAAAAAGTTTATTTATTTCAGCAAAACATACATATTACAACAGAAGTAGTATAACTAAAATTGTCAATAATTTATTGAATAAATAAACTTTTTCTTTCTTTCTTTTCTTTTTCTATCAACTACAGCTTCTAAAACACTGGCATCTTAAACTTTGAATAAACTTTAAAGTTCATTGTCAGTGTTTAAGAATATGGTGCTGTCGCAACGGATTTCCCCGCAGACAGAAGAATGCTAAAGTAATCAAATTTGTGACCGTATCAAAATGTATTGTCTTTGTCGTCAAGCAGTTAAAAAGTTAATGGCGTTTGTAATGACCTTAACACCTTTAGACTGCTTAATATTTATAGGAATTGCATAGTCACTGCGCATCGCTACGACTTAAAGCCTCATGAACTGTGCTCTAGAACTTGGGAATTATCGCATAAAGAGATTTTGATAAGAAGAGCTTTATCAAACGTTCGTCCAGCGAACCATTAATATGGTATTTTAAATAATTCTGTACTAAGTAAAAATATATATTTTTTATGCACTACCCTTGACGGCAGTCTCACCTGATGGTAAGTGATGATGCAATCTAAGATGGTAATGGGCTAACCTGTTAGGGGTACGGTTAAACCCGTACTCCTAATTGATTTCTACGCGACGTCATGCCGGAAGGCTAAATCGCGTGGGGGCACGTCTCCCCTCCTCCTACCAGACCAGACTCAAGCCGGGAATCGAACCCAAGACCTCCAACTTTATAATATAACATATAACATAACAGCGCACGTACTACGCCACGATGGTCGTCAAAACATGTTGTACATAATATATGACGTATTTTTGTACAATCTTTGTATTTTAAAACACCATTAAAACGTTTAATTTAGTATTTTTGACATAACATAACAAAGCTTCGTAGTCGATATTCAAATACCAATAATTAGATGATACAAATTAACGTAAATGCCAAAATGATTGACTTACCATTCGCAGCAGAGGCTTCAGCGCCTTCTTCATTAACTTCAATGAAAGCTTTCTGTATTGCTGAATCTATGAATAGATCACCCTTCACATTTTTTAATAGATTTTCTAATCTAGCTTCGGCCGGGCTAAACATCTTTTCTACATTCATCTGTAAAATAAGAGTGTTATTTTTAAGATATGTATTTATTAATGGGTTTCCATTAATCTATCTTTGTTATCAATCATTGTGATAACTAATAGTTTATGTACTGCACGAGATTATTTATAATAACCGAAAAATTTCACTTCAATAATAGAATTAAGTATTCAATATTAGAAAAGACTGGCTTTACTAAAGATTAGCCTTATCGGGATCGTGTACACGTAAATCTTCTTACTCATATTTTATATTTTTTCTTTTAAGTTCTAAAGGCAATTTTGCATTATTTTACATTTGTATATTATTAGAATTGACACTGTAATGTATCTAAATTATAACTTTCATAAACTTTAGAGTTATTAAAAGTAAACAAATATAAGTATTTACCTTTTTTAGAACTTCCTTCAGGTCAGTAGTGGTTTCAATCTTAAACTTTGGTAGGTACAAGTCAACTTCTATTTCGTACATTTCACTGAGGGCTTTATCTAAAAGTGTTGGATTCTTAATAAGTTCTGCTACCTCTTGTATGCCTTCTACATCACGCGGTAGCACCACGACTAAAGAAGCTTCGTGACCTTTGTATGGAATTTGTATAACCTGAAAGGTAATTAATTCATTAAAAATCTCATGAATGGTTTTCGAAGATAATTTTTTTTACTAATAGGTGTCTTGCACCATCTATGACGTCTAAGAAGAAGAGAACTACCAATGTGTGGCCGGTTCCATATTGAAACATACTGGAAGCATAAAAGATGGAAGCTAGTACCACAATTTTAATGTGCGTGAAAAAACTCCTGCTAAAACGTATTAATATTATCACCGATGGACCATACAGTTGGTAGGGTTTTAGCTTAGTGAAAGAACTTTTAAATTTATAATAATAAAAAGAAAAAGAAAGTTAGCTTCATCTGTTGACGGCTTCACTATGTCTAAGGTTCCTCAAGACTCAGAGAATGATCTTCAGAGAAGGCTGCATGGAATCGGGGTACCATGCCAACGGTGTTTATACCCTGGGACTAATAATACATTACAAACAATTTGCCGTGACAACTATAATATCAGCATTCACGTATACATAAATGTTAAAATGTCAAGACAATCCCATAAAGTTGTTTTGCCTTGGCAAATTAAATTTTAGCTTGGTTACTTTCTAATTATAGCTGAAATTTGCGTTATTTGAAATCATTGTAAAAATCTTAAAATTTTTCACATTTTATCTTCTTCAACTCTTGGTATATGCTCGATGTAACCTACCTGAGATTTAAGTGCGGCGCTTTCCGTGTATTTGTAGTCTCCTTTCCTATTCATCATAGGCACTTTAATTTTATCATTCTTGGTGACGTGGAAATCTTTGTCGCGCGTGAGACCTTTGTCGAATTTTGCGTCCCATTGTCCCTGAAATGTATCACATAAAAATACTTTTCAGCAATGATTAGTAGACATTGAAAACTTTGGCAGAAACTGCCTCGTTGTGCTAGTGGTTAGAATGTTCGTAAGCCCAGTTGAGGTTGTTATCACACAGATGTGATAGTTTTCTGCAAGACCAGCACAACGTATCAAATCACATCCCCCTCCCCTCTCCAATGTGAGAAGAGGCATGTTGCAAGCAGTAAACACTTTAATTGGGTACATAGCCACTGGTTATATATATTATATAGAAAATATTTCACATACCTTGAAGTAAATAGCATTAACTAAGAGCGCTTTAGTGTCTTCGCCCAAATTGTCTGGATTAACTAAATCTTTAATGCGTTTATTAGTGTGATCTTCCACCTAAATCAAAACAATATTGTTACTTGTTGTTATTAAAGAAATCAGTTTTTATTCTTTATATGGCACAGTCGTTTTTTAGGCCCTATTATAATATTATTTTCAATTGGACAAGAAAGAAATATCAAATTTAATTAAATATGTTCAATATAACTGTATCTGTGAACCATCTCTTCTTGAAGGGCTTACTTAATACTTTTACGGTTCATCAATCAAAAATAGAATCAAATCAAATCAAAAATAGCTTTATTCATCTAAACCAGGCATTATATAAACCTATTAATTTTTAAAATATAAAATATATAATCCCAAATTCACAGTATATTTGTCTCTGTCTTGAAATCAGAACGCAAGTTTTGAGATAAAAAACAATAATTGATTTCAAGTCATACTCAATAAAGCCTTCCGAAACGTGGTCTTCAGTCTTTTATGGTAACTCTGGTTTGGAAGGCAAATTCTAGCGATTACAAACCGGCAAGAAAGTCAGCATTTGACGTTTTTAAACTTTACTATTCATACGCACCCAAGCATTCACTTCGTTCGCAGCACTCATTTTCTGTGTGAAGTCGAGATTTTGAAATTCAGAATCAAAGGTGTCCCTTGTTACTGTGACAAACTCGCTGTTAAGTTCGTAGCCCTTAGCTACGTATATTTTACTGGCTTGCTTCAGTATCACATCTTTCACCGCTCGTAATCTTTTGTTTGCCATAGAAAAAACTTCCTTCGTCTGTAAAATGCAAAATATTTTTTGTGCAGCTAACCAACCTGCAGCTAGTTCAAGTGCGTCTAAGCTAAGAGTAGCTAGAAATATTTATTACTTCTGTTAGCTTACATTAATATGCTAAGAATAAGGATAATTCTGAATAATCAGGTTTATTACAGGGCTCTGGTAGAAGGACAAATGGACAAAAAATGTTGAAGAAAAGGACAAAATGCTATTTCAAGTAAGTGAATTCTGCGGTTACATGCCGGCGGGCGAGTCGTGGGTGGGCTGAGCGCGAATTGAAATCTCGCAGGTCACATTGACGAAGCGGCGAGTGGAAATTATGTACGTGAATTGAAACGACTACGCACCGGCTCGTGCTTCACCGTTCGACCCCCCCCGTTATCCCAAACGTCGCCTTAGCCTCACAGGAGGCGCCCTTAGGCAGACATTCCCTTAGTTTCTTCTGGCAGAGCTTCTTTCCGAAGCTCGCCTAACAGCCCTGTTACGCTGTCGCAACCTTTTAGCACAGCTAATAGTCAGTCCGATAAATAAACCGGCTCGTGCAATTTCCATCTACATTTCTTATAAAACGATTAGTGCTATTCTGTAACCTTAGTATAGGATTTGCACACTCGCAAACGTAGAGTCGCTTTCGATTATGAAAACACTATAATGTCAAGCTGAAATGGATCTTATGTTTTGGGATTAGAGTCGTAATTTCTACCACTAGTTATTTTTATTTTAATAACTTATTCTGGTATGGAAGTGCAGATGAATTTGAGTTTTAAAACTAGATAAATACGTTTCAATTTACTATGCCGTTAGTGTGTTTTGATGTTTGATAACGACTCTTTGATTGTGAGCTAAAAACTCTTATACAAACGGCATTGTGCGTGCAGGGAGAGGGTCGCAAAGCTGGGCGGCGAGACCACACGGGACTTTGTCGCTGTCGCGAGATTTGTGTTTCCTTCTGGCAAAGTAATATACTCGATTCGTACAGTAATAGCAAAATTTAAAGCATAATTTCGCCACCAAACATTTCGATGTCTGCCACGCACATCCTCGCGCATCTTTCAATATTCAGTGAATTTAAATTTTATCATACAAATTTCGGTTTCACGCTTGGCCACGTCTTGCCTTCTAAAACCATCCGTATTCGATAAAAAATTACAATAACAACAACAACTTACAGCGTTATCATTAGGCAGTCCAATGGCGTTCAGTATTTCATCATGGGCTTCACCTACAGATGCCAGCCCAATTTGTGCGAGAGGCGTCATAACTGAGTATGCTGACATAACAAAACTTTTCTTTGGATTTTCTTTTGACACCTCCTGCAATATTAAAAATTAATTTATATCCAAACAAAAACAATGGTGTCTGAAAAACATTTCTAGAGTGTCGCTATATCCCGGTATATTATATATATTATATTTAGGTATAAATTGAATTATTTAGATGTAATGTTAATTTTAAGGTTGTGCATGCTGTGGTCATTTCTAGATAGTCACTATCTGGTGTTTGTTCTTCTGAAATGTTTTTTGTTGTTTTTATATAGATAGTGACTAGTTTAATGATCCAATAAAAATAAAAATAAAAAAATAAATAAAATAAAAATAAAATATACTCGTAGTTGTTGCTACCCTTTCTTTCGCGAATGTTCACCTAAACAATAAATCAAAAACTTAATTTGCTATATACCTCGGTAACCAAACAAAACTTTATGCTGTGATTTATAATTCATTTATTAAAAAAACACAGATCTTCCAAGAGAAAAACGTTTTGCTCTGATAAAGGAACAACTTCAGATGAAACAAGAATCAACCAGAAGTTGAATAGTCAAATTAGTAAAAGACTATTTGTGTTGTATTTATTGTGATACGGTCTATGACTAGTCGAGAAAGCTATACGAGAACCTACAAGATATTTAATACTCACCGAAAACATTTCAGCTGTAAATTTGTTGCTCCCATTGTGGAGCAAATCTTCAAGCTCTTTTTGGTCCGCTGTTGTCATGACAGCGAGAGATAAACCTATAACGAATTCAAAAATATGATTAAATAAGGTACTGACCTTTAGCAGGTCATCGTTGACCATGAAAAATTATTTAGAATCAGATGTAAAAGGTGGACGGTGCTAATCCCGAGGATAAGGCTCGACGGGTGAGGCATCCTCATCCGTCAAGCCTTATCCTCGGGTCGTGAGGCGCATCCAATGTTCCTGGCGCGCCTCGGACGGAGTTAGGGGGCCTCCATTATAGACCCCCGTGGAGGGTCTGCCTCAGCGGACGCCGCTGGCTGGGTTGCTTTCGAGTGCAAAAGTGTTCTCGTGACCCAGCCACCAGGCGACGCGAAGGAGCATCGCTGGGTTTTAGTGGGTATTCTGGTCGCCAGTCTGGCAACCGGGGAGTCCCACATACCCCGTCGTAAGCGGCGCAGTCTGGCCTGCTTCGCTTCCGGAGGGGATGCGTAAACGCATTTCCCAGCGGTAAAAAAAAATAAAAAATGGACAGTGCTAATAGTAATTTTTTATAGGTCTTAAATATATAACATATTTTAATAGACCTAAAAACAAGTGGTAGGTGAGCTAACTTGTACATGGGAACATATAGTACATGAAAATCAAGTAGGTGGATTGTTTAATTCACAACAAAATCTTGCGCGTGCAAATATAAAAATTTGTACATTGAGAAAACTGACAAATTGAGACCCTCCTACTTTGCATGGGACTGTAAGTGATATACAATCACTTTAATCTTCACTTTACAGAAAATGCTTAGTTTTTATGAGCTTTAATTATTAACTAGCAACCAACTTAAAATTTCGAGTGCGTTGGTTTCTCGCTATGAGCTATTTATACGCATAAAAATCCGGATTGGTCACGTCTTCACGATCGGGCACTCATCTGAAATCCAGCCAGAACTTTGACTCTCAAAACTCTTTTGACTTCAAAACTCTGTGAGAGTAAAAAAGTGATATTTTTCAGTGTGTATAACCCAATTGCATGTTTTATTCTTTGGGTACTTTTCATGTGTGTTCATTCATTTATTCGACCTCTGTCAAAAATAATTATTCCTTTATTGCGCTATAAGTTAGCCCTAGACTACAAGCCCACTTAGTAATAAGTTATGATGCAGTCTACGATAGCTTTTTCTTTATATACTTTTATTGGATACTAGATATGCGAATTCATATAGATAAAAATGCAATAATTGTGTGAAAACAGGATAGACTAACTCTTTTTCGTATTTAGATGTATGAGACTGATTTCATAAAAATCGATTCTTAAAATTTTATATGATAAAAGTTATTTATTTTTCAATCGGTACTTGTTATTTCTAGATAACATAAAATTCAGTGCAGGTAATATTTATAATACACCAATCTTAGTTTTGATCCGTGAAATGAATTTCGAGTGAAACTCAAGTTTCAGCTTATCACAATAAAAATTTAATTTAATGGTTCGCATTACTATAAATACTCGAACAATACGATAAAATATCGTTTATCGTCGCGCAACAAATTGTAAGGTTGAAATAGCATCGTAAAACAAGCTAATGAAGTAATTATTCTAATGGTGTATTTTCCTTAACCTAGGTAGCTCGTCTGGGATTCCCAATGTAATGATAGTCTAGATAAAAGATAGTCAATATAGAATGTTTGCTTAGATAAGTGACATTAATGGACGTTAAGCTATCGGTTATACCCGTAACATTTTAAGATTACCATTTCCAGCCCAATAGATTCAAAATTCATTTAAGTACCCACTTTTTAAATATTTTCAAGAATCAACTCTGATTTGAAATGCTGATTCAACCGAGAAGAAACCGCCAAGAAACTATGCAGTTGTTTACAACATAATGTTCGTGTGAGGGAGGGATGAGGATAAAATCATACCTGCTTGCCTCAAAGCAGTATCGCATTAAATTAACTATTTATATTACAAACCTAATATATATAATAAAAATAATATATAATTTAATCATATAATATATTGAACTCCTGTTTGTGTTAGAAGTATAACGATACTTCTAGGCACAGCAGTTTCTCGCGTATTTGATAGGGTTGGCCTTGCTCAAAGTCGGCATGGGTTTATGTACTCGTATGTTTAAATTTTTTTAAGTATGTTTCTTCACCAGTTCACTACATAGCACGAGACTCCTCTCAGGGAAAATTTACAACCAATTTGAATAAATTCCAAAGCATAAGGATAGACAGAGATTTGACGACCTCCGTTGCGCAGCGCGCGCGCCGTCGCATTATAAAGTTGGAGGTCCTGGGTTAGATTCCCGGTTCAAGTCTAGTCTAGAGTCTTTGGCCGTGGCTAGTTACCACCCTACCGACTAAGACGTGTCGCCAAACAATTTAGCGTTCAGCACGATGTCGCGTAGAAACCAATTAGGAGTGTGGGCTTACTATACCCCTAACAGGTTAGCCCGCTACCATCAAGGGCTACATTGTGGTATATGAAAAAAAAACGATAGTGATGGAAACCCCAGATAAGGAACTAACTAGACGATTTAATACTGAGGAAATTCAGGCTGTGTTCCAGTCCAGAAATATCTATATTAAATCTATTATCTAATAATAAAAATATCGTATGACATAACCGGGGCCTACGTATGGTGATTTTCCTTTAGGTTATTTGATCATCTTGGACTCATTTGTTGAATACTAGTTTCTCGTCGTTGGGAAGGTTATCCGGTTATTTTTTGCTGCATGTTTCTTGGCAAAGCATTTTAGCTGGTACTGTTATATTCATTTGTGTATAACAATATACTAAAAATATCTACATTTAATGTATATAATGTCTGCATCGTTAAATTTTTAAAGCAAAAAAACAAGTCATTAGCATATCAGCTATTGGAAATCCAGCGCTGGACGTCGGTCTTCGTAGGGACCACCAATTTTACTTGTACAGACATGTCAGGGACAGGGACTGGCCTCGACTTGTTTCATCATCATCATGATCAACCCATTACCGGCTCACTACAGAGCACGGGTCTCCTCTCAATATGAGAAGGGTTTGGCCATAGTCGACCATGCTGGCCAGTGCGGATTGGCAGACTTCACACGCCTTTGAGAACTTTATGGAGAACTCTCAGGCGTGCAGGTTTCCTCACGATGTTTTCCTTCACCGTTGAAGCAAGTGATATTTTAATTTTTTAAAAACGCACATAACTCCTAAAAGTTAGAGGTGCGTGGCCGGATTCGAACCGCCGACCTTTGATCGGGAGGCTGACGCCCTGACCACTAGGCTATCACCGCTTCTACTTCGACTTGTTACGTGTATATTAACTGTAATTTAAGAAGTTACATTTCTGTTGTTATTATCCGATAAAAGTTTTAAAAACATTTTAAAGATAAATAATAAGGTTATATCAGTGTCTTGGGGTCAATGTCAGGGTCTTCACGACTGTGAGACGGGTTATTATTTTTTATTGGACATAACTGTGCATCTATATGTATCCTCTGACTAATTTCAAGCTACTAAATATTCATATTTATTGACTAGTTCGATAGATTGAATATAAAGTCTGTTTTTCTTATTTTAGAATCGATGCATATTAAAAAGATTGGCTGGTATATGAAAAGGACTTAGAAAAGGTATACAGTAGAGTTTCAACAACCTTGAAATGAAAAATATTCTTCTTGATAATCCCTACATAAAATAGTTATATTTGGCCACACACCACTTTTCACCGAAATTAATTTCTGAACTTCTTTCATCAACTTATAGAAAAAAATACTCTCAAAAGACTGTTCTTGAATTAAAACTGAGAATTAAAAAAAAATTTCATACGAGTCTGACTCACACTTGATAGTTCTTTAACATCTTTGTTTATGTCTATTTTTCTTTTTACCACTACATGTTAGCCCTTGACGGCAATCTCACCTGATGGTAAGTGATGATGCAGTGTAAGATGGTAGCGAGCTAGCCTGTTACGGGTCTGGTAAACTCATACACCTAATGGGTTTCTACGCGACATCGTGCCGGAACGCTAAATCGCTTGGCGACACGTCTTTGTCGGTAGGGTGGTAACTAGCCACGGCCGAAGCCTCCCACCAGACTAGGTATTATTGAATGGGTATTTGTATGCATTTCAGTCCATTGCGGTACATCGGCAGCTTATCACCACAGCGTTTCACACATTACAAAGGTTAAGAGTAATCTATCTGTTGCTAGCAAGGTCACGGTCCAGGTCTTTTTATTTAATGATACGGTTAAGAACTGACGGCGTGACCAAATAATGTATCCTACTGAAACCGTACATTCGCGCGGAATAGCCTATGGGCTAATCCAGACTATATTCTAGCCATCTGCCAAATTTTGTCAAGTTTCGTTCCGTCGTTCTGGCGTAAAAACACAATTCAAGCTTTTTTTATTTATTTACGTGTCGCAAAGTGGTTAAACGTTCCAGCACGATGTCGCGTAGAAACCCTTTAGGTGTATGGGTTTACCATACTCCTTGTAAGGAGTATGGTAAACCCATTGTTAAGATTGTGTATTTGTTTGTTAAGATTGTTCTAGCTACACGCTACAATCTTAGACTGTATAAATAGTATAAATCTTTGTAGCAATTCCACTAATGGTTCGTTAGGTAGTTTCCACTGAGAAGAAGCCGGCAGGAAAATTGACAGTTGTTCATTTTCAACATCATGGGACATATGCAACCCTTCTCGTGGGAGAGAGGGTTTTAGAGTGTTGACCCACAAGGTTGGTCGAATCCGGGTTGTTCAGCTTTTTCGATTAAAAAATATGATACTGATAATCGATTACGTGATAAAATTTAGAATAAAATTATGTACGTAAATATTTCTTTACCTAATATTTGAATGTTATCAACTATTGTATAATTATGAACTTAATTTCCATGTACTTATTAATGGGTAAATAAACTTAACCTTAACTTAGCTGGATAAATTACCGAGGCAAAGTTTGATTACAAACATATCCTTTCCTCTCTCGAACCTGTTTATATTTATAATATATTTGAAAATTACGTGTAAAAGTGAAACCCTTTTTTACATTTTATGATTATACGAAATAAGTTACGCGTATTCTTTTTCCAATAATAAAAAAGTTTTAGATTTAATGTGATCGTGATTTAACGATTACGTCTGTACGCTTTATATAGGAATTGTTATTAGATGAGAACATAAAAATAACTTACAGCATATTACAAATAATGTCTTCATTGTGTCGGACGTTGCCAGCGGATGTCGGCTATCAACTAAGTATGCTTCGGTAGGCGTCGCTTCTTAAATCAAGTTTACGAACGTGTTTTGCTTTGCTTTGTTGCCATAGCCGAGCGTACGTTAGGCACGGCTTATACAACACTCAGTCGACATTAATCAATAAAAAGTAAATTGAAACACATGTTTTATTTTTCTAATCTGTAAGATACATGTCTACATTTTCCACTGAATTAACATTACATTACAATTATATTTTAGTCTAAATTTTAATATTAAGCGAAAAAAAGTGTACATTTCTTTTTTCATCTTATTGGTTACTTAAAATAAAAATTATTAGGATTCAAGTTATCGTAATTTTGACTTTACGACTTTAGTCGTACAAAGTTGTTTTTTGTGACCCATTATATTAATTCAAAAAATAGCCATGTACGAAAATGACATTTTAAATGATGATGTGTTATGTTTTTTAAGACAACCAGTGGGAAAAGTTATAGAAAATGAGGGCTGGTGGACGCTATTAGTTAACACCATAAAAGCTAAAGAATATTGCATTTCTGGCAACATGTATACAAATGTATATAAATGTATACAAATGTATATTTAAAAAAAAAATACTGTATCCACACAGAGACTCAGCAACTTCTCACTTTTATATAAACAACGCCTTATAGGCCAAGAAATTCACAGAAACATTTTAATATTTGTATATTCTCAAATAAGAGGAATCATATCAGGTTATATTTCGTATAAAATAAACCCAATACACAATAATATTATGCATTCTACTTAATATGTTTTTAATTACATGTTAATGTAGCTACATAATAATAGCTATGTCTGTAAACAAACTGTTATCAAAGTAAAGAAATAGGTATTTGGTTTATTCTTAAAAATTTTAAGCGACCGGAATAAGAAATTGCGTTGATAAATTTTATATCTCACAGAGAACATAATGCCGCTCTTGGTTTCAGCCCTCCATCAAAATCGAACATATTACAAATCTCGTGTTTCCTACTTCTAAAAACGTTTTTCTATGACAGAGATCTGTACCCAAAATGGAACCATTCAGATCCATCCCGTTATTTATATTTTAAGGTATATTTTGCCTTATATACTTGGGTTAACGTGATCTGAGAATTGAACTGACTGCTGAAGAAAATGGTGCCAAAGAAATGCATAATATTCTCATATTTATTTTATACCAAGTCGATTCTGTTATGATGAAAAAACAAGGTTTTTTCCCCTATATTTTTTATCGCTAAGAATAGCCTAGCTTTGTTTTACAAGGGTGGGCTTAATATTATCGCTTAAAGCAGTTTTATTGTATAGTTACAATTTAATGTTATTACTTATCTTGACTTAATAAGGATAATAAATATTAACACCAAAGCGGTTTATTTATATCCTCGGGAAGTGAACAAGGGATATGAATTAGGTATGTAAGGTGTGGTCTCCTAATCAGAGGTCGGGGGTTCGAACCCTGGCACGCACCTCTAACTTTTCGGAGTTGTGTGAGTTTTTAAACAATTAAAATATCACTTGCTTCAACGGTGAAGGAAAACATCGTGAGGGGTTTCCTCACTATTAATAAAATCACTTTCTGAAAAATAGTGTTTTTTACACACCGATTACAACAGGGTGTATGTATATATACATATACGCTGTTATAATCTTTTGTTTGTCAGTAGTTATATAATTTTTTAAGTCTATTCTGTTATTATAATTTCTTTTATTTAAAATCTAAGTAATCTTTCCTGGCTTTATGTAAAACTTAGATTAAGTTGGTAAAAATAATTTTGTATGCTGTTGGTTACGAATAAATGAATTAAAAATAAAATAAAACACTAGAATACTTTTGTTGAACTCTAAAGTTGTTCTTTAAGTGAGTTATTAGAAACGTAAGTTCCTCCAATAACTAGGTACTAGGAGAGATAAGGGCATGTAGGATGAAAAAAATCCGATCAATATTATCAACGTAGTTTCTGGAAACTACCAATGTATCATGATTTTATCAATTTCATGCTAATTGAAATTTTAATCTTTTTTCTTGAAAAAGGTTATCTGTTGTAAGGTTGTCTCTCAAAAAGTTATTAATTTTAGTAATAACGTTGTTTGAAATATTTAGATCCGATTGCCATGTAACCATATGGTTATGCTTCAGATGAAGAATCTCACCATTAGGATGCAAGAAGAATTTGAGTATAAAAATGAGAAGACCTCGTTGATCGTTGATGCCAGATTTTGTATTGATCGATTACTTTAATAAAATCGATCGATTGCATCGAATTAATACGCGTAGTCCGAGCTAACGTTTCTTCAAACTGTTCTTACATTCCCAATTGTCTTTTAGGTTTTACCATTTATTCTAAGACTACCCACATATATACGCTTCATTTAGAAAAATAAGCCTACGATATTTCTATTGTCTCAAAATCCATGTCACAATTTTTAATGAATTAAAGCTGTAGGTACTTTTAGAGATTAAAATTTTTAATATTCTTTGCGATTCATTACAAAGATCAAACAAGCAATCATAATATGTGGTGATATATAATACTAAAGATAAAAACTGTGATAGCCTAGTGGTTAGGAAGACAGCCTTCTAATCAGTGGTCGGCGGTTCGAATCCGGGCACGCACCTAAAAACTTTTCGGAGTTATGTGCGATTTGCTTCAACGGTGAAGGAAAACATCGTGAGGAAACCTGCATGCCTGAGAGTTCTCCATAATGTTCTTAAATGCGTGGGAAGTCAACCAATCCGCATATGGCCAGCGTGGTGGACTATGGCAAACCCTTCTCATATTGAAAGGAGACCCGTGGCCTGTAGTGAGCCGAGAATGGGTTGATCATGATGATGATGATGATGATGATGATGATATAATACTGGCAACACCGCCAGTTTTCCATATATATAAAAAATAATTAAGTATTCATAATGCATACAAAAAGAGAAGCTGAATTACTTTTATGGAATGGTTTGGAGGATAGAATTGATACAATAATAACTACATAATATGCACAAACTTTATATTTCAGTATTACTACATTTTATTTGATACAAACCATAATAACAATATAATATAATCGTAAGAAATGAATAATAACATAGATGGATTAAAATTATTATAGGTTCAATTTATAATTGATCGAGTACCAGCAGACACAAAATTAGAATAGCTTATCGTCAAAATCACTGGAAGGAGGCAGGCGAAGAATCCTGAAAAAAACAAAACTTTAATTAATTGGTTGCAATCAAAAAAGTTTTTAATTTTGCCGTTTTTTTTTTATCTTCTATCAATAAGTATTAAGTTTATGTAGGTACATTTGAACGTAACTCTACATGGTAACCAAAACTCTATACGGTAATAACAAGTATAATATATCTTTAGACTCAAACATAAAACATGCCTTAGTGCGGTGGTGGTGGTTCGGCACTAGAAAACTGAGTGGGATTTTAATAAACGATGTATTTGCTTTCAGTTTTCGGTCTACCACTACAAGAGGATGTAATTCCTAAAAATAAATGAAAACAGTGATTCGCTAAAATCCTAAACCGGTGCCATACATGAGAAACTATTTAATAAGACATGGTGTTGAGCTGGTATTAGAGAGCGAAATTTACAGTTTTTATTATGACTTTCATGATGTAACTTTAAATATAAGTATATATGAAAAGCTTAAAATACATTTCAACATTTTCCTACACGACTGCGCCGCCATCATACAATACAACATACAATATGTATCGATAGCAGCTAGAAACGTCTTTATTTTGTACGGAACATCATCGCATAGAAAGATAACGTCAATGGTTTTTCCGTCTCTATGTTTATCTACGAGTACCTATTTGTATGACAAATTATATATTTAAATCCGCACATTATATTGATATGAAGCAGTAGTAAGTAACTTGACGGAAGTCCATGGTAGGTATACATTTAAATTTAACTTTCTTTGCTGTAATTCGCGTAAAATAGGCAAATCTGCACTGTGCAATTTATAATTTTGTTCTAATCTTCATAGTCGGAGCGAAACGTGCGTCGATAGCATTGGTTGGAAGTTTTGATTAGTGTAGTGTAAAACTTAAAAAAATTATAAATTGCACCATGCAGACTTTCCTTTTTTACGCGGATTACAGCAAAGAAAGATTAATTTTAAGTGTAAATTAATTGTAAATTAAGTGTAATGTTTATTGTTTACACTGTAAATATCATGAAACTTAATACATACTCAACCATAGTATTCTCCATTTAATATGACGTTGTTGCCTTCCAATACGTAGAAAATAAAAGGACGATTTGCATTGAATACGTATGGCCTACCGCCGACAATTGATAATAAGTCCACTGAAATAAAATAAAAAATATATTAATATACCAGTAATTAGTACCAAAGTAATCCTGCATTAAACCAATCAAACACATATTTACAATTTACATACATAGAAACTTGTAACACATAAAATATAACACATATTAAGCATACGACGCCGATTATATTATGCGTAAGTTTAAAAATTAATGTCGCATAGATACCGATTAGGGTTTTATAAAACTGTCATATCCCTCTACCATCTTATACTGTATCATCACTCACCAGGTGATATTGTAGTAAATAGCTAACTTAAAGTGTTTAAAAAAACCTATCGGCTATGGGCGGCCATTACGTATAACGAAAAGGCGAATTGATTAATGTACAGTAGTGTGTATGAAAACTTAAACAATAAGATATTCGTATGATTGCATTAAAAAAATATTCTGTTAATTTTTAGGTACTATCGAACACATTTTGCTATCCATAAAAGATGCGATGTGTGTATGTACTTACAATGGTCGACAGTGGTTTCTGTTCCTTCGTCGACTTCAAATACAGTTTTTTGTATTGCTTTTTCTATGTACATGCTACCTCTAACACGTATCAGATAGTCTAGTCTGCAGAGGTGTTTTGTAAATATCAGTGTAACATTCATCTGAAGAGGAAAACATAGTGTATGAATTTATGAATGCTGTATTGAGTTTGCTTCCCACGCAGCGTGATATGACGACCACGGGCAACCGCGAACCTGGGTTGCATAAGGCTCTTCTGTGTATTGGGAAGGTGCGTGAGGCTCTTCTCGTGTATTCGTAATAATTTTGTCATGTTTTTTTTTTAATTTTCCTTGGCATTTGAAATACCTAATGTTCTTTTTATTCGGACCCAAGCATCATATGAATCGACAATATTCTTATGTTCTGGTGTCGCAGAATTTTCATACCACGCTATGGAATTTATTATGATTAATATTGAAAAAATGAAAGATTTGTTAAAATATACTCTTAGCTACTCGTATCATATTGATACAGGCGTCAATGCGAGCGAAGCCGCGGGTAGAAGCTAGTATTAAATATCAATAATTTAGTAATTACCTTTTGAAGAATATCTCTCAGATCAACAGTGGTCTCAATTTTAAATTTGGGAAGATACAGTTCAACTCCTGCTTCGAACAGTTCTCTGCGGTGACTGCTGAGAACATATGGATCCTTGAGAATTTCTTGCACCTCCTTGATGCCTTCAACATCACGCGGTAAAACAATTACAAGTGAGGCTTTGTAATCTTTGTATGGTATTTCTATAATCTGAAAATGTTAATATTTAAAAATTGAAATACCAACAAAACGAATACTTTCGCATTACGAATAATTCACCGGATGGAAATCTTTTAACTGATTCAAATTCAAATTCAAAATAATCTTTATTCAAATAGTCCTTAAAAAGGCACTTTTGACGCGTCAATAATTTACATAGAAGTTATTTCATGGTGATAACTACTCGTATATTCGTAAACTTAAAACTAAAGCTATGAGGGTTTCAAACGCGCCCCGGTCTAAGAAGAAGTCCACAACAAACTTAGCCGGGTTTTTTTTGAGTACAGGTAGCTTATTGGCAAAGAAATCCTTTGCATCAGCTAGCTGCTAATTAAAACTAAATTGAAATCCATATTGATACTGCTGATCGCAGTAAGTCCATCTGAGAGACAGACAGTTGGAGCTAAAATCGCGTCTCTAGGTTTACACCTAGGTATTTTTTACAATTAGGTATTGTAAGGTTATGCTTGCAAAAACCTGCCTGTGATTTTAATATGGAGCTTTCTCTAAATCTGTAATTCCCTCTTCTGTACATCATAGAGACTTTTTTGGTATCTTTATTGTTAACGTGGAAATCCTTCTCGCTTGTGAGACTCTTCTCGAAGTGATCCTCAAATTGTCCCTAAAAACATAAACAAAATACAATGACATATATGTTTGTTTCAATAAACACTAGTGATAGTATAATAAGTATAATTTGATGGTTTGGATGAAAATATCTTCGGTTTTATATGGCCTTATTTTCTAAATTATGTTGTCAGAGTTATTTAAGTAAATTAGGCGAGTCCGTTGCAAGATTTGGCCGTTAATTTTTACCCTTCCATTTTTACTATGTGACATTAGCAGGGATGGATGGATAGTCGGGCCCTCATCTTGTATTATTTATTATGATCAATAGTCCCAAGGTCATTATCTTTGATGGCTCCTAAAATGGGCATTCACGGTTGGATATACAGTATATATTCTTATTAAGTAGTGTTAACAATACCATTAATTAAATAATGTGTAGCTGTTATTTATCAAAACTATACGTAGATTTAGTTTTTATTTTCTTAACAAAAGGGAGCAGCCCTTTTTAGTAAAATTAAATAAACTTCACTGCTATAGACTACTTCCGTATCGCTGTTCTTAGTATTTTTGTGTATTTTGTACTTCTTCGGAAATATCAATAATCATTCAGATATTACCTACGTGTAACTCTGGAGTAATGACTGTTTTAGCCAATGAAAAAAGAAAAAACAAAATAACTTACCTTCAAGTAAAATGCGTCGACTAAAAGCCCTCTGGTATACAAATCTACGTCGTCAGCACTTATAATATTTTTAATATGGTTATTGGTTTCCTTTTCCACCTGAATAAAAAAAACGTAAACGAGTGTATGTTTTATTTTTATTTGAGGACGGGTGCAAAAGTAGAACTTTCTTGTTGCCGAAAACTTCACACAAACTATTGTACACTGGTCACGCTAGTGTCTAACTTATACCAAATACCTAGAAACAGGCTTTAAAGTGTCTTTATGAATTGTTTAAAACATTTAGTTTCTGGTTGCTTACACTTTTTGATTAACAGACCATGTATTGCAAGTTAAAAAGCAACTGGACTTTGTCTACGACCGTACTTACAGCTTCGAGTAAGCAAATAATTCATGTATTTATATAGATTATGTGAAATAAAATATTTAAAAGACACTTGTGACTAACATTAGACACGAAAGCGTCTGTATGCTTAGCACCTAAACCTTATGAATAATAATATAGTAACTTATTTCACCGTTCCATATGTTCAACAAGTTAAACTCTAATACAGTAAACCTAGAAGACTTTTTTATTTATTTCATTATATACGTCTTTAAATACGTCATATACGCAATTTATCACGTTTTTAAACACGTGTATGAACATTTCAGCGCATTCCTCGCCATTTGTAAAACTTTTATTATCGCTATATAGGATTCTTATTTTAAATTTATAGTTACCCATGAGTTGATTTCCTTAGCAGCAATCACATTCTGGTCGAAGTCAATGTTTTGCAATCCTGTACCCAACGAATCCCATCTGCCAACACCGAAATCTGTGTAAACGTCATAATTCAGAGCGAGGTAAAATTTGCTAGCCATCTTCACTGTCACCCCATTAAGGGATCTTACTCTGGAGTTCACCATCGTATACATATCCCTCGTCTGCAAGAAATAAAATAAAATTTAAGTCGTTTTTTAGTACTGTTATTGACTACAATATCGGATTTTATTAGGTTTAGTGGTTAGCACGTTGGACTAACATTCACAAGGTCCTGATTTAAATTGTTAGACCGGGTCTTAGTTTGTTAGGTAATTTTATTTTCTATCAAGAAACACTCAGTAGCTACGAACGAGTTCCTTACTAGGAAATGGGTATCATCCACCCGAGTGCCTTAAACAGCACCATGGGCCTAAGCTCTAAATTTTTTTTCAATTTTTTGACTGTCTATTAGCTGTACAAACCTGTGGGACGAAGCGCTATAGCGGCGCTCGCGTATGACATGATTGGACGGATACAAGTTTTAAATAATGTCACTTTGTGACGGATAGGTAGCTTACTGCGTTTATTAATCATGAAGTAGGGCCTGTTAAGAACAAAACGGGCTTTCTGCCTGACTCTATGTATGTGTGGCGAAAAGGACAGGCGACTATCAAAGGTTACACCTAGATATTTGACAGTGCGTTCCCATGGAATCACACGATTAAATAATTTAAGGTCCTTTTTGTATCTGAGGTCAGGGTGGTTTAACCCGGTAAAAAGAAGCGCTTTGCTCTTTTACGGGCTAGCCTCTATCCTCCATTGACGGAACCAAGCGCCTAAGCGCTTGATTCCGCTCGCTTTCTGAAGGTGGGATACTATGTAGGGTATCGAACGACTGGTCGTGTAAAGATCAGTGCCGTCCGCGAACTGGGCTAGCACTACGTAAGGGCTCTTGGGTATATCACTCGTGTACTGAACCCTGGGGTACGCCGGGCTTTAAGGGTCTCCTAGACGACAGAGTGCCGTCTATTCGAAACCTAAAGGTGCGATCGGTTAAATAGTCTTTTAATAGGTATAAAAGCCTATCTGGGATACCCTGGGTTTGCAATTTATTAAGCTCTAAATGATTCCTTTCTTCAACAGTGGGACATTAATTGAGGACATGACAATAATGAATACTATATATTGTATTATTTAAACATGTCCTAGAGATAGCAGCGGCATTGCTAATCGATTGTATTAAATATTGAATATTAGGTTGAAATATTAGATTTAACTTACAGAATTATCATCGTTAGTTCCAATAGCCTGCCATAATTCATCACGGGTTGTATCCCTAGCTGCTATACTGAGTAGCGCGAGAGGCGTCAAGACAGCAAACGGTGAGATAGCAAAACTCTTCCCTGTGTTAATTTTTACTACTTCCTGCAAATATTAAAAAATAAATACATACATACTGAAGAGTTGTGAAAAATACAAAATCACTCGTCAATCAAAATGATTCATACGTTGAACATTTTTGATGAAAATTTGTCGTTTGCTTCAAAGAAATCAGCTCCAAGAATATCTTCTCTGTTTGCTGCCCCCAGGGCAGCCAGAAACAAAACTGTAACAGTGAAATTTATGATGAATTAAGACGGCTGTAGGTTAAAGCTTTAGAAAAAAGGGGAAATGTATGAGAGCTACATATGTTTGGTATTTCATAGTTACCATCGTTCCATACTTATGTAATTCCAATACATTATACTCCTATATATATATATATATATATATATATATATATATATATCACGTGAAAATAGGAAAGTAAGGTAGACAAAATATATAAATATATGGGATAACCAATCGGTGATTTCATTACACTTCATTGAAACAGCTTGCACTCTGCTCCAATGCGTTCTATTATTTCCTCGTACTACACAGTAGTGGGACGTTGATAGGGCGATTAAGATGGTGATTTTGTCATAATATAGACTGTATATAAATTTTAAAGAAATTCAAGAAATTGTCTGCAATAAAATATAATAATAAGAATTTGTAAGATATTCCAGATTGATAAAATTCCATAACGAGATAAAAACACGAATGTTAATTTATGATAATTATTAATTTATTTTTATATAACAGGTTTTTTAACTTTTCCATTAAGCATCGAAGTATGTTCACATACATTAGGTACTATAATTTCTCACAGTGCATTTGGGAACCCAGTGCATTTGAAATATTAAGTACTCTGTTGCAAGGTATCTATTAGGATCTATTTTGACAGCCACTTCCAATTTAACTTCAAGCAACTATACCAAAACCGTCTTTGTTCGAAATTCATTGTTGTCAGAAAAAGTCCCCGAAACGTAATCAAAATATAGTTTTTGGTGATTTTTTCTTAAATGAAATACATTTTTAATAATATTTTTTATGATGGCCTATGAAAATAAAATCAAAATGGAAATAAATATAAAATAATTACTCATAACGTAACTTTGACTTTGAGATTGTATGTAACAGTTCGACCTTGAATATATGAGAGTTAATAATATAATGTAATCATAACATACAAAATACTTACAGCATATAATAGATAATAGCTTCATTATGCCGGACGATGCGAACTATCGACAGTTCTGAGTGAACTGTGAGTGCCTTAAGCAGGCGATGCTTTTTAAATCAAGTTTCGGTCCATTATGTTTTTTATTTCTATAGTAATCGATATTAGATAGTGGGTTCACGCAACCACGATATTTTAATAATTGTATATACCTACCCAAGTGATTAGTAGAAAGAGATAACACACATGAGTTAAATTCGGAACATTCAATTCCTTATATATTAATATATAATTGATCTCGCACTTTTCAATAGGGGTTGAATTTAAATCTATTTTCGATTTAAATTTAAAAGTTTGACGTGGTTGATATATTAACGTCTTAGACATACGTTAAAAGATTAATTTGTTTTTAAAACTTCATTTCCTCCATATTCCTGCCCTGAATGTTTAACGAAGTTTTGGATTATTTTGCGACTTCTTAATCTAATCATATACAAAGTGTACATGTACATCTAACTCAAGACAAAATCAAACTTATGCGGCTTACTCCAGTAGCTCATAAAATCCCAACAAAATGGTTGAAAATTCTTTGCACTGATCACAAACCAAAAACAAACACTTTATAAACACATTTGAAAGGTCAGGTTTGTATGTGACTATGTCACCCATTTGGAAAGTAGATGCCACCGAGAAAAAGCTGGAGAGTACTTCGGAAGAAACTCTCTTCCATTAAATAAATAATAATTTAATTTTTGGGGTAAAAAATATATAAAAAAAATCTATAGCTAACCGGTTTTTATTTATATATAATTAGGGAAAACGTTGTTCTCTATTAAATAAGGAAACATATCGTTTAGAATTTCGATGCTCTAAATAATTATAATGGTTCAGTCCCACTCAAAGCAGCAAGTTAAGGTCATCGCGGCAAAAAAGCTTGCTTAATATTAGAACCTGTTTGCCCTCTTCCTCGAAGGAGAAAATAGAATACCTGTTCTAGAAATTGCAGAAACTAATTTTAGTACAACTAATAGTCTAAGTTAATGTTTTAAATAAACCTGCCCAGAACGATCCACCTAGTCTGCCTAAAGTTATCTTTACATACTACAACTTGAATAAAGCTGCTGCTATTTTAACATGAGGTGGATTGGAATAACGAACTCCAAAAGGCTATAGAAGCGTAATTATGAAGCAACTTCTATACAATTACAACTATATCATCAAATTGATCTTATACAAAATAGTAACGACGCGTAAAAAGGCCATTAGCTGCGTTCGCATATTAGTTATTTAAAATTCATTTTAATTTGGCTGAATAAATGATTAACATTTTTTTCATTAGCAAATTAGTCGAAAGTAGGCTTCCACGTCAGGAAATTCTTAGTTTTCATAAACTTTAAGGACAAACAGCATATATCATTTATAAACGAATTTTTCTTTGGAATATCTAAGTACCTAGTAGATAACAGTAGGTAGTTAGTTCGTATGGTTATGTTGGGTATTCTAATTAACAACTGTGTGTGCTGTATTTCTGCATTTAATTTAAAATAATCCTAATGCTCCTTTAGATCTGTTCGCGTTTTCTTTATCCCCGTTGCAATGTAAATGTTTCATGTTTAATTAGTTTGCTTCTGGTGGCAGATGCTTTTTTACTATAAATGAACTTTTTTTGCGTACTTACTACTACTTTTTTGGTTTTATATTTATACCGGGCGCTTCAGGATACTCTATAATTTTTACTTGTTTCAAACATACTATAGAAACCAATACTAATTTCATTTATTTTAATTAGGCCGACCATCACTTGAGCACTTTTGAAACGATTTCTCTTTCTGCATTGACTTTAACGCCGGACAGGTATGCAAATTCTAGTGAGAAGATGCAGGAAAAGAGAGGAACGTTTTCCGACATCATATTTTACAATTTGACAATCATCATTAAAGCAAGGCGGACTGTTTCCAAGCACCCATCTTACCTGATTATAGTAACGTTACATCTAAATCAATTTTTATATAAAACAATATCACAATATTACAAAATAGGAACTATATTTACAAAAATAAACTTTTCTAATGACGGAGAATTTGCAACGCTTACGATTTTGAGCAGATTCGGCACCTGCTTTTTGGGACGTACCAGGTAAGTGGGGCACTGCCAACTTTGCATCCTACACGCCCTGTTGACCCCAACAATAAAGTCATCCCTAATAACAACTTCTTCTTCTCTTTGCCCTTATCCTAAGCTATGTGGGGTCTATACAACAATCAATCAATCAGCCTATAGACATCCACTGCTGGACATAGGCCTTTTCGAGAGCGCGCCACCACACACGGTCCTCCGCCTTCCTCATCCACCCGCCACCAGCGATCCTTTTCAGGTCATCGGTCCAGCGATCAGTGGTCGTCCTACGCTGCGCTTACCGGTACGCGGTCTCCACTCCAGAACCCGTCTGCCCCAACGGCCGTCGGTTCTGCGACAGATATGACCCGCCCACTGCCACTTCAGCTTGCTAATTCGTTGGGCTATGTCGGTTACTTTTGTTCTCCTACGGATGTCCTCGTTACGGATTCTATTCCTCAGGGAAACGCCCAGCATAGCCCTTTCCATAGCACGCTGAGTGATTTTGAACTTTTGGACAAGGCCTACCGTGAGTGTCCACGTTTCTGCTCCGTATGTCATGACCGGTAAGACACAGTTGTAAGCGTTGAAGACTTTTGTCTTTAGGCATTGGGGTATCGGCGAGTTGAAGACTTGACGCAGTTTTCCAAATGCTGCCCATCCCACCTGAATTCTTCTGTTAGCTTCCTTGTTGAAATTGTTCCTACCCAACTGTATAATCTGTCCTAAGTAGTTATATTCTTGCACAACTTCGATGCTGACATTTTCGACAACAATGGGCCTTGTGATGACGTATTCATTGAACATTACCTTCGTTTTGTCCACGTTCATCTTGAGACCACATCTGTACAAGATGTTTTATATATTTACACTTCTACTCACTTCTATTAGTCGTAATTTCACTATCCACACCTCTAACATGTATATCCTCTTCTATACAATCCCTAAACAAACATGAGATTCCAATTACGTAAGGATGTAAGGCCTACGTAACTGGAATCTGGCCACTGCTTCCATTGGAAGATTCCAAAAAGCAAGTTATGCAAAAAGTATCCAATCGACATAGATAATGTTTGGTAATATTTAGTTTTAATTGTGAGATTTGCCTGAAATTTGTTAATTATGTTAGCCATTATAGGAGCTTTGCCGTCTACTTAAGACAGTATTAAACTGATACATTATAGGGACCTATTTATAAAACCCATTGTATTTTCTGTTATAACATATATTTCACATTATTGTGGTGTAGAAAAAATTAGTGTGTTAATTCATTCGTTCATTTAACCTAGAGCTTACTTCGCTTAGTTACTGCAGCACAGCACAATATTTTTCTTCTGGATGATATTCCGTTGGGATCACAATTGCAAAATTGTCAAATACAGGCTACCAACAAGGCTCCAAAGGCCCAGTTGCTAGATACAAGCGAAATAAACGGTAGAATGCGAAACTCTTTTCAAAACAAATATATATTATTACTTATAAGTAAACAGTGACGACAACAGTATGGGTTTACCATACCCCTGACAATACCCCTAACAGGTAACCCCGCTACCATCTTAGACTGCATCATCACTTACCATCAGGTAAGATTGCCGTCTAGGGCTAACTTGTAGTGGATAAAAAAAAACTCGGTATAAATGTGATCTGACATTGAATAGGTGCTGTCAGTTTGAGTGTGACAAAACTTTACTGTTATCTCAAACAAAACTTTATCTTATCTTTACTTTACATCCTATTTTGAGTAGAAGTTCAAGGATATATTACAGAATCACACTTTTGTTTATTCTAACTGAAGTGCCGAAATAGGTTATCACTGCTAGATACCAAAACTTGTATGTTATTTTATTAACATAATATACCTACGTAAGTAGGTGGTTTATAATTTTATTTATTACTAATTAAAGTATAATATGTACAAATTTCGTTAAAAGTTTTATAGATATCCAAATTTTTGTTTTTTCCATTTTTTAATTATTTGATCTTTGGCAAAAAGCACAGAAATCCATTGTGGGTCTTAGTTTACTACGTTCGCGATGACCTGAAAGATAATTTAGGACCTGCCATTGCATGCCTATGTGAAACCGCAACGATTTCGTATTCCGCAGTCAAACAATTAACATATATATATTTTTTAATTTTTTTTTGTTTTATCCACTACAAGTTAGCCCTTGACGGCAATCTTACCTGATGGTAAGTGATGATGCAGTCTAAGATGGTAGCGGGCTAACCTGTTAGGGGTATGGAAAACCCATACTCCTAATCCTACACGACATCGTGCCGGAACGCTAAATCGCTTAGCGACACGTCTTTGTCGGTAGGTAGGTAGCTAGCCACGGCCGAAGCCTCCCACTAGACAAAAAATTCTATTTCTGTCTTCAGAAAGTAAGTTCATCATCATCATCATCATCATCAGCCAACAATAATCCACTGATGGACATAGGCCTCTTTGAAGTAGCGCCAACTCATCCTGTCTCCGGCCTTTCGCATCCAGTCGATGTCTGCTACTTTTCGGAGGTCATCGCTCCACCATGCCAGGTTTGCCGAGACGTGGTCTCCACTCGAGGACCTTCGGTTTTCCGACAAACGTGACCAGCCCACTGCCTTGCCTGCCACTTCAGCGTGCAAGCCCTTCGAGTTATGTCGGTTAACCTTGTTTTTTGCCGAATCACCTCGATACTTTATACTGATCAACGGACTTTATCTGTCAAAGAGATTCCAAGCATCGCTCTTTCCATATAGCACGCTGAGCGACTTGAAGTTTATATTGGGACTAGCCTCGCTGTCAGCGTTCACGTTTCGGCACCGTAAGTCATGATGGGTAGGACGCATTGATAGTAAGTCATATTCTAATATTAGTATGGACATTCTCTAGCGGTTCCTCGATTAACTACATTTGAGCAGTCGTATAGCTGTTTCTAAGCATCAACGTAGAATTTTTGAGTATCGAAACAATGTAACGTCAAAGTAAAACTAATTTTGTTTGTAAGTGTTAAAGTTTAAAATCGTCCACAGTTCTACCAGCTATTCGTGCGGACATTTGTAAACTGACATAAACTTGAGAGCAGGTAGATTGACCGCTACTTGTAGATCTACTCTTAGCTCAATGTCGGTTTATTAATGAGGGCATAAAGTAGTACAGAATTTGATATCGGTATTTGATAACTTCTCCACATCTAACGGGTACACACGTAAAATTCAACACCGATACAATAACAAGCAAGACTATTGTCAAGACAAGAATTAATAATTAGTTTTTGTGATGCGTAGCAGATGCGTTGCAAGTGCGTTGTCTACTCGTTTTATACTACTAACAGAATAACATTGAAGAGTTTGATTTTTGTTACATAAAATAGCTAAAGTTTCATCGCTTTATTTGAATCTATATGCTATGCGAATGCTATATGGTCTAAGATACTGTTAAATCTGTACATAGAAATCAGAATTAAACAATCTGGTTTCCAAAAGATTCTTTTTTTAATTTAATTAGGGATAAATAAAAAAAAGAGTACTAAAATGTTTTTATTATTGCTTTTCACCAGAAACAACATTATTTATCTCGACTTCTGAAAAATAAAACATGTACAGAAATTATTGTTGATAGGGTGATGTAAAATGCTACGTCGACATATTCTTTATAAACTGTTATTTGGATGATTACTGTACATTGAATATATTTTAAATATTTTGCTCGCGGGACAATTCCTGCGATTTAAATTTTATATATATTTCTGAGATTAAATACATGTAATATTTTATATCGGAACTAAATAAATGATTATAATCCGTCCAATTAACATATTATTAATAATTACCTAAGAAGAGTAGTATATTCCATTGAATAAGGTATATTGTCCTCCACGAATAAAGAAGAAGAACGGATGGTCAGCAGTAAATTGGATAACTTCGGGTTTAAAACCAACTGAAGTTGTATAAGATAGTTCAAATACTGAAAGAAAAAAAATATTTATTAGAAAGTTGATAAATCACTATTTATGCAAATAAATGGATTTGAATTTGAACCATATAAAGAGAATCATTTTATATAAGTTTTCAGCTTAATAATTTTACAATTTTGTACAATTGTTTCTTTTTTCTATTGGTTTTAATTAAGATATGCAATGGTTGTACGATAGTTATATATTATATCATTAGTTGTATGATTATTCGTATCTCAAGGTTGGAAGATATCCGTAATCTCTTATTCGTCAACGTTCATATGGTGTATCATTTCTAGACATTCCAGCTGTGAGAAATATCTTCTTACCATTAGCTGCAGCGGCTTCAGCGCCTTCTTCGTTAACTTCAATAAAGGCTTTCTGTTTAGCAGAGGATATGTATAAATCACTAACGCTTTTTAAAAGTTTTTCAAGCTTAGCTGTATCTGGACTGAACATTTTCTGGATATTCATCTGAAGAGTAAACAAAATAGTTTTATTCACAAACCAAATATATTTTCTTAGTGAAGTTCTAATACGTGGTCCGAACAAATATTTCACAAACTTATCAGTTTCACCGTAGGCTAAAAACTTACTTTTATAAGAATTTCTTTGAGATCAGTGGTTGTTTCAATTTTAAATTTGGGCATTTTCAGTTCAACTTCTGTTGTAAACATGTTTTTAAGGGCTTTTTCCAAAACTGTCGGGTCTTCCAGTATTTTTTGAACGTCATTCGTACGCTGCAAGTTTCTTGGAAGCACAATCACCATCGATGACTCATCGCCTTCGTAGGGTATTTCAATTATCTAAAATATGCATTTTTATGTTTGTAAGTATTTTTGATTATATGCCATAGCCCAAATAAAAATTAATATGATGTAGAAGCTTTGAAAGATAATGTCGTTATTATTATTATAAAAAAAAAGGTGATAGGAGATCAGAATAGTGCGACGGAGTACTTTGAACATTATTATGAATAATATTAAAGGATTTCTAATAGGGCGATAAAGTTGAGTCAAAGCAGCTTAGTATATTGGATTTGCTGTATTAACTATTTCCAGATGAGCCAGAAGCAGAAAATGAAGTCGACATCATTGTCGAAAATTTGTGAACTACTCGTATAATTAAAATTTATTAACGTAAGAATAACAGAATAAAATATGTACGTACATAAATATATACATGTATTTATACACTATAAAACCACCATTTGTGATAAAGAAGAATAATGAATACTCTTCTTTATCACAAATTTAAAACATTATATTTTACTAAATTTTTAGATATTCTAATTGTCGTCTTAGGCCTAACTTAGAGAAACCTGGACGCCTGCTTTATCCTTTATACCTGACTGTCCAATTCGTGACTCTCTGCATACTTGTATTCTCCTTTTTTATACATCATAGGAACTTTTTTTGTAACGTCCTCCTTCACGTAGAAATTGCTCTCTAGCGTCAAAAGCTTCTCAAATTGGTACTTCCAATTACCCTGAAATTTTGTAATAATAAACGATATTGAGAGAGCTTTATCCAAAATCTAGCAATCTAACAGAATTTGTTTGCGTGGCTGCGGCCGTGGCTAGTAACCATCCTATCGACAAAGACGTGTCACCAAGTGATGTAGCGTTCCGGCACGATGTCGCGTAGAAACCAATTAGAAATATGGTTCTACCATACCCTTAACAAGCTCGCTACCATCTTAGACTGCATCATCACTTACATCTGGCAAGTTTGCCGTCAAGGGCTAACTTGTAGTGCATAAAAAAAACTGAGTTTAAAATAATGAGTTGTGAACCTTGAAATAAATAGCGTTGATTAAAAGAGCTCGTGTGTCTGCAGTGAGCGTGTCAGGATCCACTAAGTCTTTAATGCGGTTATTGGTCTGCGCTTCAACCTAAGGATTATAACAGATTATTAATATACAATAATACATTATTAAATCTCCATATAATTTAAAAAAACAAAGTATATTTAAATTTGAGATTAAAGGTCATTCAGGTCTTGCAAGAATATCAACAAGATGTGTTGGGATTCTATCTGTATGTTTTATTTTATCTCTTTCTTCGTATTAGTTATGTATGGTAACTTTCCACTTTTGTAATTACATTTAATGTTATATTTTTAAATCTTTCCCAATCGGGTCGTCACACCATCCAAGCTTATGCTAAAAAAATATCACAGGTTTAGTCTAATACAGCAGTATCATGCTTAGCATAGTAGTCTTTGCATTTGAAGTAAGTTAAGCTATTGCATTTTAGTAGTTATAACTAATATAGTATGTAGTAAGTTTTAGTCTAGTTTGCTTTAGTTTTATTGTAATGATATTTTTCTGTTTTGTGTAATATTAATACTTATTTATCTTATACTTTACTAGACGACCCCGCGATTTCTTCCGCGTAGATTAAGCGATTTTAAAAACTCCTATGGCACGTTCAGCCATCATTCCTATTACCGTTTCTGTATTCGCACCCTTTCCCAAGATTCCTGATGGAATGTGCCCGAAATAAAGATTATAGGCGCCATAATTCAAGCTATAATAAGGTCCTTATTTCTGTCGGATATTTCAACAGTGTGTTAGCATATCCAGAATCGGTTTCAACTCAGGTGTTGAAATTAGTTAGGATTGCCTTCGAGAGTAGATAACAACTCTTTCCTCGAGGACAGTCTTAACTTTCTTTCTTTTCTTTTTGTGAACTAACAGAGAGGCATACCCGCTCTGCGATTAATCTCTTTAAATAAAGATTAAAAAAAAAGATTTTCGAGGAAGTTTACTACGACAAACTGAAGCTATAGATCATTGATATGGAACTCAGTCTTTTATAAATCCTGAACTGTGGATTTTTGCGGGATAAAAAGTAGCCAATTGGCTATTACGATATTTGGCTTGAGTATTTATGGAGTTTTTAACCAAATGTATGTATGAACGAATGGCGAGACTGATGTTTTGACTGATCATTTTTCACATAAAAAATCATTAATTTGAGTGTTTCATAAAGGATAAAAAGTATCCTATATCCGTCTCCTGGTTCTATGTTACCTCCCCACCAATTTTCAGTCATACCAGTGCAGCCGTTCTTGAGTTATAAATAGTGTAACTAACACGACTTTCTTATATATATATATAACATATATTAATGACCACGTGATAAAATGTTACGTGTTAAAATATTTGAGTGATGTTACCCAAGTGTTTATTTCTTTTGCGGCATCTTGACTTTCTAGAAAATTCATGCTCTCAACTTCAGATCCAAAGGTTTTTCTTGTGTCTTCTGCAAATTCAGCGTTAAGTTCATATTTGTCAGCAACGTATATTTTACTAGCCATTTTTAGTGTAGTTCCTTTTGGGCTACGTTCTTTTGAGTTTACTAGAGAAAATGCCGCCATTATCTGAAAGTTATAGAGACGTTTGCATTAGTTAATAGCTGTAATATTATTTTTTAATAAAACTAACCAATGATCTAGTTTCGTGAAGCTGAAACCAATTGAAACTGTCGTTATTGATGTCTACACAATCTTATATTATATAAAAACAAGTAAAAGCAAGTCCTGGGTCCGAGTCCCGGGTCGGGACGGGATACTTTTTAACATTTTGAACACCAAGCAGCAGTTAGGCAATTTGCATTTGTCTTGAAGAGCATCTTAAGCCGTTGTTCCCGATTGTTTTCACTAACATCTGAAAGGCTTTTCATCGGCAGTTGGATGTTAGTAAGCAATTAATGACGTAAGGAATTAAACGAGAATCCATTTTAAACCTTCCCTTTATTGGCAGCTGCTGACGTTTTGTCCGTGATAGATAAAAAAATAAAAAATATATGGGTTGAGCTGGTGTTACGGCTAAAACTTTCCTAATAGTTCTATAAATATTATAGAATAAAAAACAGGCGCTCACGGCTGTGTCATTAGGCATCCCAATGGCTTCCAATAGTTCATCATGTGCTTCATCAACAGAACCCAAAGCTAACTGGGCGATGGGTGTCATCACCGAATAAGCGGATAAGACAAAACTCTTCCCAGCATTCGTTTTTGCGACTTCCTGAAATATAAAAATAAAAATAACAAAATATAGCACATTTTAAACATTTTACATCGACAAAAAACTAATTAGTAAAAATTCTAAGTAATATTTTTTAAATTAATGAAATTTATGGGCGTAAAAATCTGAAAAAGTTACTTTAAAAGCACGGGTTTTTAAGTGGCCTTTAAGTTCTTTCGATATAACACATATGTGTTGGAAAAAAACTATTGATTGCTTGACGCGTAAATGAATTTAAAAGTTTTCATGAATATCAATTCACGAATAAAATAAAAACACATTTGCTGTTATTTCACGCCGGTTTTATATTATGGTGACATCTGTGATACAGATACTATACTACACTTATAGTTATTTCAAAGTCAACATTCACTATTAACCTTAGTTCATAAAGAATGTTAAAGTACTACTTAAGTAAATTTAATTAATAGGAATAGGTTCCTAGTGCTCTCTAATACCATCTATCGAACGGAAAAACGAAAAATGACCATGGATCAGCGGAGCAACTAATGTACAATCAATATTATATGTGTGTGTATCCTACAAAGGTGCATTTCTGTTAGACACAATAAAAAAGATTTAGTAGACGAAACATAAAGGAAAAAATCAGACTTACACTAGACATTTTTGCTGTGAATTTATTGTTTCCATTGTAGAGTAGGGTTTCCAGCTGTTCTTCATCGCCAGTTGCCGTAGCGGCGACGATAAAAACTGTTCGAAAATTATATTAATGAATTAAATCCAATGAATGAAAGTAATCTTTAATTATTGCTACATCAATGCTTTGTATTGTTCATATGTATTGTATTGTTAATTCGATTTAATACAATAAAACAATAATACAATCTGTTTAAGATCTATGCATATCATCATCATAATCATGATCAACCCATTCTCGGCTCACTACAGAGCACGGGTCTCCTCTCAATATGTCAATATGCGAATTGGCAGACTTTACACGGCTTTGAGAACATGGAGAACTCTCAGGTGTGCAGGTTTTCTCACGATGTTTTCCTTTACCGTTGAAGCAGGTGATATTTTAATTGCTTAAAAACGCACATAACTCCGAAAAGTTATAGGGGCCCGGGTTCGAACCCCCGACCTCTGATTAGGAGGCTGACGTCCCAACCACTAGGCTATCACGGCTTCAATAATAAAATAAAAAAAAAATCGAATATTAGGTTGCCTAGTCCAAATTAATCTTTAATGTGCAGTAATGATTGTTTTCGTAAGTTCTTTAGCACAAATAATATCTCATATATATATTTTAAAGAATTTAGTGTCTCGTTTTTTCACCCGAGTGTCCATCCATCAGGTAAAGTTAATGATTTATCCACAATATGGGCCCCCAACGTTAAGTGTCCCTTCACGGACGCACGTATAATTTTTTATGGTTTGAGACTTGGGAATAGCCGGCATCTACAGTTGGATACCTCAGGGAATTGCGCGGGCATGAGTGGTAGACACGTGGCCTGAGCCCACCTTCGGTGTTCACCAGAGCTTAGGGAGATAATGAGGCTAATGTTTTTTTTTCGGACTGTCATTTAGCTATGCTAACCCTATTGGTTGCCACAGCGTAACCGGGCTGTTTGGCGAGCTTCGGAAAGAAATTTTGAGCCCTAGGTCTCGAAGAAACTAAGGGAACGTCTGCCAAAGGGCGCCTCCTGTGAGGCCGAATCGCTTAGCGACGTTTGGGATAACGGGGGGTCGGACGGTGAGTACGTCCGTACGTCTCCGAGGCCGTGGATGGAGTTAACGTCCGGATAACGTAAGATATCGGGGACCTCGTCTTCGCCGGCGAAGACGGTGTGTAACGTGTGATTGTGGTTAGTAGTACGAGTATGTAGACATCTGATCGTCAGGGTCGTGAAGGATATGTTAAGAGGAGACCTCTTTCGGAGAGGAGCGCTCACGTCGGGGGAGGGAGGCTAATGGAATAGTTTTGCTTGTTAAAAATTTTTGTTTGTGGACTGCAACAGTTATTATATTAAAAAAAGAATTTGTGTATTTCTTCATGATAAGACAGTTTGAATGCTGGGCGCCACCCTTTCATTTCTCAAGAGATAGAAAATAAAAGAAAAGAACAACTACTTAGTTTCTTACGGCTGCATGTTGGTAGAATCTGCCTTCCGAACAGGTAGTAAGGTCTTTAAGGACTTCACGTTTCACACGTGCTTGTAATACAAGCCTACTTCAAGTAAAACGATGTTTGATTATAGACGACGCAAATCGTTTAATAGTGCTTTTTCTTTTTCGTTTAAATCTACCATTTAAAGTTGTTACCTTATCATTACAGAAATATGTTCAGTGAGCAAATTGATAAAATTTCAAACGTTAATTTACGTTAATTTAATTTTATCAATTTGTTCACTGAACAAATATGTCTGCGTTATAATAATACTTATTTTTGTAAATAAAGTTTTCATCGGAATCTAAGATGATAAAATTATAATGCTAGTCATATTCCATTGGTATGTTTACACGATGTCGACAGCACGAGTTAGCAACCGTGTACCCAACTGAACCGGTTTTATTTGGCAGCTTAGGTACACATTGGCAGGTTTCATTGAACCTTTGGGCATATTTGATAACACCTAATACCTACAAACATTATACATTATTCCACTATTAATTTATGAATATAAAAATATTCGACCTGACTGACTGACCATCAACACATAGCATGTCGCATTATAAAGTTGGAGGTCCTGGGTTTGATTCCCGGCCCGAGTCTGGTCTGGTGGGAGGCTACGGCCGTGGCTAGTTATCGACAAAGCCGTGTCGCGATTTAACATTTTGGCACGACGTCGCTTAGAAACCAGTTAGGAGCATGGGTTTTTACCCTACCACTACAAAAGGTTAGCTCACTACCATCTTAGGCTACATCATCAGGTGAGATTGCCACAAAGGGCTAACTTGCAGAAAAATAAACATACATTAATCATTATGGTCCCACTACAGGGTACAGACCTATTTATAAAACCCCGCTTCTCTCCATTCAAACTTAGACCTATAGCTTAGCTATAACAAACTTTACCAATGGCTAATTTAGCCATTGGCACATTTGTGCTCTGAAGTATTTGGGCTGTCCGCTACAATTATCTTTATTCCAGATTTGTACTGAAAATATCTTAGTTGTATTGTCTTGTTGAACCCAGATCTTCGTAATCAGTAGTCAATCAGTCTGACAACTAGGCCACTGAGGCAGTTAGTGAAATGAATTTTACGAATATTTAAAAAAAGCCAATCTATTTGTGACGTATGTAGGTCTTGTTTATTTTATATATCTTTTGTTTGGAATGTCAGTTATGTCAGTCCGGTGGTTAATATATTTTAACAATGAAGCCAACGTCTCTTATTAAGAAAACCCTAATCCTGGTAATCCCGCGGGACTAAACATCACACTATTAAATAATTTAATAGTTGCTTTAGTTAGATCGCTCTGAGATATAAGGCAAAGGGAAATTTTGGCTGGAGTTTCATAAATATAACATACATACAATCAAACGTACTCGTTTACCTATAAAACTTCCCGCTTCCTTCTTTAAATATGGAATTTTGTAACCGTTTATATTCATCATCATCGTCATGATCAACCCATTGCCGGCTCACTACAGAGCACGGGTCTTCTCTCAATATGAGAAGGGTTTGGCCATAGTCCACCACGCTGGCCATATGCGGATAGGCAGACTTGACACGCCCTTGAGAATATTATAAATTCTCAGGCTTACAGGTTTCCTCACGATGTTTTCCTTCACCGTTGAAGCGAGTGATATTTTAATTGCTTCAAAACGCATATAACTTTGAAAAGTTAGAGGTGCGTGCCCGGATTCGAACCTCCGGCCTCTGATTAGGAGGCGGATGCCCTAACCACTTAGGCCATCACAGCTTCCACCGTTTACATTAAATTCAACTAATTTTTTTTATTTTATTCACCACAAGTTAGCCCTTGACTGCATCTCACCTGATGGCAAGTGATGATGCGGTCTAAGATGGTAGCTAACCTGTTAGGGGTATAGTAAAATCATACTCCTAATTGGTTTCTACACGATATCGTGCCGGAACGCTAAATCGCTTGGCGTCTTTGTCGGTAGGGTGGTATCTAGCCAAGGCCGAAGCCTCCCACCAGACTAGACTCGAGCCGGGAATCGAACCCAGGATCTCTAACTTTAAAATGCAACAGCGCACGCGCTGCGCCACGGAGGTCATCAAAATATTATATAATTATTATATATATTCTAAAAGGAACTTACAGAATAAAAAGTATAATAACTTCATTTTGTTAGACGACTCTATCGGATGGTTATTCACTACAGACTAGATTTTTAACGCAGGCGATGCGCTTTAAATCGATTCGCAATCTTGTTTCGATGTGTTATTAGAAGTGAAAAAAAAAGTTACCGCCGCTTTGTTTGTACAGGTATTTATAGTCATTTTTGATTTAACAGGTTCTCGTTTGATCACCTGTGCGATCTTCTGAGGAAAATAACACCTACATCACCCATCGCCATAGCAACATGGTAATGCAAATATTATAGAAAATCATATTGTAGTACTTAATCGATCTTGGTTGAAACTCGTAAACTAATGTGGTATGTTCTAATTACTAATAGATAGTTTATATTAGAATCCTATCCTATCCTAAAAATATCAAGCTATTAAGGATTATATATAGATAAGATATCAATAGATATCTTATAATAAATTACATATTGATATCTTGGAGATGTCCATCAATAAGTTCAAAGTTTTTGTAAAACGAAAGTTTGTAGAAAAATCATATTACGATATTAAGGATTACATAAACGATAAAAAAGGCTTGGGTGTGAATTACTCTCACTTCAAAGCAGCTAATTATAATTTATTATTGGCTGTGTGAGATGGTGAAAACAAAAAAAACCTGCAATGTTTATTGTGGGCTTTTTCTTAGATCTGTGCGCAATTGGAACCCTCCTTGCTTTAGTTATAAAATAAAGATTGTAGTTATAAGGCGAGGACAAAGACGAGCTATCACAAATTAAAGTAATGAAAATATATTATATTATATAAGAACGCTGGTTATAGGTTACATGAATATTATGAGTTTTTAATTTTAATTTGACCGGATGTGAAGAGTTTAGCTACCGACACGTTTTTTCTTTAATCAATAAGATTTGCTTCGCAAAGAAAACCTTGCAATGTATTTTTCTAGCTTTTTGTAAAGATATACAGAATTTAGATACTTAATCGCAGTTTACAGTGTATATAAGGAAATCCGGAACTTTATTTCCAAACGTACATTTGGAAATAAAGTTAAAATAATATAATAGTTTAAAAAACTAAAAAAACACGCTACTGCACGCATGCGTAGTTCGCGCACTAGCTCTGTCTCTCTTACTCGCATGCAAAGGATGCGGAAAGAAATTAATTAATCCTGGCGAATCTAATTAGGATAATCGGATATTTTGATCGGATTATTGCATTGTCATCGACCTTTGACAGGTGTGGGGCAAAACCGAGCTCAAAGGAGTCGGTTACAAACAAACAAACAAACAAACAAACAAACATACATACATACAGGTGAAGCTAATAAAAGCGTGTTAAAAAAGCTTTTTTTATCAATCGTGTGATATAAAGAACTTGTAAATGAAATTTAAAATTGTAGTCTTACCTGCAAAAACACTCACCTATATATTCTAAGGCGGCTATATATTTTATTTAGTGAGTAGTATGGTGCAGATAATGTTACGGTACATCTGCACATATGTGGTACATTTTCACTTAAACTAACCAAAATAACAATATGGAATCTATATTTTTAAGTTATTTAACGATGCCTGATCGGTTCAAGATAGCATACAAATGAGTGTGCTAGAGAAGTAATTAGTATGTCACGTCACGAATTTTAAGTGTAAGTCAAGTACAGTACCTGCTTATTGTATGACGATAGCCATCCAAGGACACTGCTGGAAAAACAATCATTATGATCATTATGTTGTTTTTTTTCCTCAATTTTTTAAATCCTGGTAGTGTGGTTTATACGCCGTTTATAGAGAATATTCAAGGACATTTGTTTGCTTATTGCAAATAGAAATTATCTGTAAGTGGCGTACAAAAGGCACTGTTTGATTACCGGCACTTTTCCAGTAACACGTAAGAAGTTAAAAGATTTGCAAGTGTACTATATGGGGCTTTCCCACACTACCTATATAACTTATCCTAATCATAATGTAATGGAGATCGTAAGAGCTGCTGTGAAGGCCAAATCATAACCACGACCACTCTGCCAAGAGTGAACGAATAAGAAGAAGAAGAATCATAATGTAAAATACAGGTGTGTTTGCTTTAAATCATTGTTTCCACTTTCCTTTTCAGTGACCTGAAAGTCTACATATTATTTGGTGTCTGGCTGGCTTGCGAACGAGTGCGCGAGCGTTCCTGTGAGTCACCAAGCGACGCGAAGGACCATCGCTGGGTTTCAGTGGGTATTCTGTCGCGACCCTGGCTGCCAGCGAGTCCCACATAACTGCGCCGCATTCGGCGGGGATGCATAAACACATTTCCCAGAGTAAAAAAAAAACATGTTTTTATTATAATATGAGTCGCAAGGGCATTTCTGGAAATTTTTCTGGAATTTTTTTATGGAACTTGAATAGGAAGTATATACGTTAGGTTATATATATATATATAACCTAACGTATATACTTATATATCTATATATATATATATATATATATATATATATATATATATATATATATATATATATATATATAACCTAACCTTAATTCGGGTGATAAATTTTCGTCCAACTAACAACTTTGCTTGTTGTTCATACGTAGGAGTGATTAGTTACAGCTTTGTTACTTTTGTGCTCGGTAGTTAAATTTATTTGTATTTTTTATTTTTAGCACAGAAGTTTGTTTGCCTGCGGGTGTGATATTTCTTTTTCAAGTCTCAAGACATTAATTCATCAGTTTGAAATCCTGGAAAAAACCTATTCACGAATGAAAAATCTGAATGAATTGTATTTATAACAAAGGGTAAAAGAATGAGTAAAAGACACTTTTCAAAGATTAAGACGAAAATAAACGCAGAGTAAGTAAGAATAAGACGCATTTAGATTACGGCATTTGACTTTTATACAAAATAAGAGATTACGTTTACTGTTATATTTCTCATTTTATTTAAAAGCTTACATCAGGACCTAACTTATAATTTGGGTTAATATTTTTGCGGGGTATTTGTTGAAGTAAATATTATTGCGAAAAATATTTTTTTTAAGACTTAAGAGTTTGCTTGGACATAGTGTACTTACTTAATAACTAACAACTTAATTTTACTTAATAAACCTTTCTTGCTTAACTGTCTCTCAGTGATCGCCAGAGTTCTTAAATTCATTTATTCAGTAAATAAACTTAACTATGGAGTAACGTAAACCATATGAAATGTTAGACTAACGCCTCCTTTTATGTTACGTCTGTTTATTCAAAAGCTTGAAAATACTAATGCTACTTACCTTAGCCCTTAGTGCACTGTTGACCTGAAAAATTACACCAAGGTACCATCAAGATATTATTCGTTCAGAAAACAGCTGAAAAGATCGCTATCATTCCTAACATTGGCATTGCAAACACTCCGAGCGTGAAGTCCCGAGTTCCGTTTACCACTCTCGCATCTCTAAAGCTATTTTTCCTGTACAAACGATCGTACGTCATGTTTATCTAGTAGACAAGGTAGTTTTGTAATTCATATGTAGATGTCTGTTTAAATTACAAATAGTTTTGAAATTCACATTCAGACCAATTTTGAAATTAAATTTAGTTTTTTAAATTAAATAGTGAATTGGCTCGCGCCTGTCTCAGTTTTTTGTACTGTTACAATATTTTCGTTCGTTGCGTTAAACAGATTTTATTTTACTTCTATTATAGTGATTATGAATAAAGATTATTATATATTGAATAGTATTTTAACTTAAATAAAATGGATGTTGAAAATTAAGGTTCAATTTCCATAAACTGCGACAATCACACAAATGAGAGTGAGATCATTTATGTAGTTTTAAAATACATAATAGATATTTCGGTAACAGTATGAACCACGAAACGGCATTGGATACTTTCAGGAGGAACTTGGAAGGAAAAAATTCAAAATTTAAAAATGTGTTATTCCTGTGAACTTGGTAAACAGGCTTCTATGAAGCGTTCATATAATATATTTTTATTTCTATGTTCGTCAACTTCAAGTTTAAGCTATAAGGTAACCAACTGGCCCAGGCCTAAAAATATTCCCTCAACAAACGTAGCCGGGCTTTTTAGCATAAAAAATATTATCAATTAAACTGTGCGGACTTTTCACGGGTAGTAGAAAGGCAAACGCAGCACTGTGACTCGTTTCGATGGGACGCAATAATATCAAGAATTGGGTGCATTAGAAAGTCCACTGATGCTGCTCTGGCTACACTTACCTTCTTCATGGTTTCTACGTTGCAGCATCTTTATCAAATGTGGCAAATTCCTATGCCACAGATATTTATAGCCTTGCAACAATATTGCAGAGATACGGATTAAAAGACCCTACGGGATATATTATTATATACTATTGCTAGTTAAACAATAATCCTATATTCCTATCAGCATGATCAACCCATTCTCGGCTCATTACAGAGCATGGGTCTCCTTTCAATATGAGAAGGGTTTGGCCATAGTCCACTACGCTGGTCATGTGCGGATTGGCAGACTTTACACGCCTTTGAGAATATTATGGAGAACTCTCAGGCGTGCAGGTTTCCTCACGATGTTTTCCTTCACTGTTGAAGCAAGTGATATTTTAATTGCATAAAAACGCACATAACTCCGAAAAGTTATAGGTGCGTGCCCGGGTTCGAACCCCCGACCTCTGATTAGGAGGCTGACGTCTTAACCACTAGGCTATCACAGCTTCATATATTCCTATATTCATGCTATAAATGTGAAAGTGTGGATTTTTGTTACTCAATCACGCAAAAATGGCTGAACGAAATTGGATGATATTTGGCATGCATCTAGCCTTTGACATGGCAAAGAACATTTGCGATGTTTACATGCCGTATATGTTTACAAGCTAAGACGCGGGCAGACAGCTTTGAAATTTGGTATGCATGACACCTATGCTATGGAAAAGGACATGTAATTTGTTTATCGATCTCTCAAATAGTTCCCGTGGGAAGATTAAAAATTGATAACGAGCGAAACTTTAGAACCAATTCCGAAGTCCACGCGTATAAAATCGCAGGCAGAAGCTAGCTGTTATATAGTATTATGTAATAATTTGCTATAACTAGTATTACAATCAAAGAAAAAAGTTGTGCGATGCTTGTAATGTAAAAATAAAGTAGAACAAAAATTACTGCTATTCTTAACATTACTTTACTAGAAAATGTACCTACAGTTTTCTGGTGAAACCATTTTCCACTTTATTTACAAATGTTATCGTATATCGTAAAATCCATTATATGTAAGGAACCCTTATACGCAAACACATTGTGTCCGACATTAAGGTACCTACTACTTTGTTAAGTGATAGTGCTGTGAAAACCAACTGATGGACTATGCTTTGTTCCCCAATGAGCTGTCAGATGAACAAACGCTTGGCGCGGAGATTAATGTGCCCTACCTTTCACCACCCTTGTTATCTTTATAGCCGTACTGTTTTAGTGACGTCATGAGGTGCGATGTCTTTAGAAAATTAATTAAAACACGATTTATTGCCGCACTGTAATAAATCCTAGTGCACAGAATATCTGTTACATTCAGATCATACTAATCTACTAAAAGTATTTATTTATTTATTTCGTTGCATATTGTGTACACATACCCAGTTTGGGTGTTGCAACTTGTCGACCGTAGTAGAGAGACCGATTTCATTTATTTTTACTTGCATCGTTTAAGAAATCGTTTACTGTGTAATAACACTTCTCGAATAAAAAATTCTTTAATACTGTGTAAAATTAATTTTCTTTTTCTAAGTTTCGAATGCAGTCTGGCAGACCATTATATATTTTCACAGACATTACGTAGGGACTACAGGTGTGGAGTTTTAGCTTTGATGGTGGGAGGGTTAGTTTTTGTTCTTTTTTTTATAAAACAAAAAAAGTAAAAAGTAGAAAAAACTGTACTTATACTCATTTTTAATTTATGTGTTTATATCTTATGTAAACAAATTTGTAGGAGAACCAAATACACTACAAGTGAAAGTGGCAGAAGTCAGTGTACCGACGGCTTTTTTTTATGCTGGGAAATGCATGTACGCATGCCCTCCGGAAGCGACGCAAGCAAGACTGCGCCGCGCCCGATGGGGTATGTGGGCCTCCCCGGTGGCCAGACTGGCGACCAGAATACCCACTAGAACTTAGCGATGCTCCTTCGTGTAACCTGGTGGCTGGGTCACGAGAACGCCCGCGCAGACGACCGCAAGTGTACGGACGGCTGCCTCACGATTCATTATACAAATCTACTTTTAACTTACAGTTATTGACAGACATATTTTTTTCAATAAATTTCTCACGTGTTTAATCATAATTATAAAGGTTCAATATCCCTTCTTTAGGTAGACATAAACTATGAGTTAGGCTTGTATCTTTTAAGTCTTTGTATAGTAAATATGCAAGTGTCTTCTCAAGAGATCTCGAAGACGCACTGGTGAGCGCTTTGGTCTGATAAGTGAAAGTTTTAAGCCTAGCAGAGATACCTTGGAAATTTATAATGTAGGCGTTACCTCTGATCTGGATTGGTGTGAGGTTGAAACCTTTTCTTGTTACTACCCTACCAACAAAGGTGTAATTTTCCTATTGAGTGTTATTAACAAACTTGCTAGCTCCACCGGGAGGTAAATGATGAAAGATGCAGATATATGGATATATAAAAGCCCAATTTTGTGTGAAAGTCCTACGTATACGGGCAGAAAACCCAAGGGACCCGGGTCATTAAATTTTCAAGTCGCATTTCATGGTCACAGTACGCGCGCAAATTGAACTAAATCGAGCCTGCTAACCGTCCATGTTATATACGGGACAATAAATGTGTTAAAACAATTCGTTTCTGAATGTTGTTTTTTATCCTTATACCCTCCGTGCGCAGCGCGTGCGCTGTCACATTCTAAAGTCTTGCGTTCGATTCTCGGCTCGAGTCTGATCTCTGAAACACTCATAGCTTTAATTTTAAGTTTACGAATGTAGTCATCACCATCAATTATTTATTTGAAAGATTAAAGATATATATATATATATATTTTTTTTTTTTCATACACCACAAGTTAGCCCTTGACGGCATCTCACCTGATGGTAAGCGATGATGCGGTCTAAGATGGTAACGGGCTAACCTGTAAGAGGTATGGTAAACCCATACTCCTAATTGGTTTCGGAACGCTAAATCGCTTGGCGTCACGCCTTTTTCGGTAGGGTGGTAACTAGCCACAGCCAAGGCCTCCCACCAGACCAGACTTGCCAGACCTGAACGAACCTGCTGGGAATCGAACCCACGACCTCCAAATTTATAATGCGACAGCGCACGCACTGCGCCACGGATATAATAGATCTTTCCATCCATATTTCGTTCTACCAAACGTTTCTCTAGGACACCGTGTGACATATTCAGAATATGTAGGCTACGCATCGTTCAATTGCTTAAACAAAATTAACATGCTCTTTGAGGCTTGAGGTTGGTCAGCACAAATTTCTTAACGCCGAGCTGTTTCTAAGCAACTCTTACCAATTACTAAATACTATTATGTTTATATAAATGTATATACGTGTATCTATCTTAAAATAAGAGATTAAATTGCCATGAAATAGGGTGGAACAGCCATTCCCAGTTGTATTTTATATCGTTCTCGCTTTAATCTTCTGATCGTCAAGTTGCTTTTATTGCGGCGTCTAATGAAATGTTACTTAGTCGAAATTTTGGAAACAAAAACCTTCTTGACGGGGGCTCAACGTTTTGTATACAGCACAGACTGCTTATTTCAAAAAAATATTATAAGGAATTAATTTAGAAAAAAGGTTTTTTCAAACAAGCTTTTAATGCTAGTTCCATGGAGACCAAACAACCGAGACTAAACTTGTTGGATTGAGATTGAATATAGCAGAGAGACATTTTTTTTAACGCTAGGAAATGCGTTTACGAACCCACATACCCATATATGTTTCCCACATACCCGGTGTCGGCTTCATACATGTCGGATTCCCCAGCAGCCAGATTAGTGACCAGAATACCCACTAAAACCCGCGATAAGCGATGTTCCTTCGAGTCACCTGGTGGCTGGGTCACCGGAACGCTGGCGCACTCGTCCACAACCCAGCCAGTGGCGTCCACCGAGGTAAACCCTCCACCGGGGCCCCCAACTCCGTCCGAGGCGCCCAAGGAACTAGGCTCGATGGGTGATGATGCCTCTCATCAGGGCAGGCCGCGATCGTGCTGCCTGTCAACTCCCCGGCCTACGACGCCGGAGAGGGTCCGAGTCTGCGTCGTCCTCATGACGCCGTTCCGCTTATCATTACCCATTGGATACTTGGAGAGCAAAAGACAAAACATCAAAACAAGAAACTATTTAAACATTATAAACAAAACTGTTCATTTACGTCACATAAAAGATATTCATTAGTTTCAACTTTTACCAAATTAAACTTTAGCCTACAAAGGTCAAAATTTGCCTCTAATTAATTAAACAATGGGTACACGAAATACGAATCTACAGGGAAAATCTTAGCATTCACGAGTAGAATCTTAAGAAGCTTCGGTACGGTTTAAATAAAAGGTATTCATTAATTCAGGAGGGATCAGTGGCGCAGTCTAATTTATCAGATTTCAAGCTTGACCCTAAACGGGGCTTTGGCGTCGAAGCTTAAGACAAATACTTTATGTGAGCTGTATATTCTAAACTTCCCTAAATTTTTTACTTGATCGAATTTGCGAGTATTATAACGCCTACAAGTGTAAAAGCACAAGAGAGAATAGAATAATACATTCTTAGCAGAGTTGTATATTCTAAACTTCCCTAAACTTTTTTACTTGATCGAGCTTATTATAACGTCTGCAAGTGTAAAAGCACAAGATAAACATAGAATAATACATTCTTAGCATTACTAATATATGTAATAAAGCGGGTAAATATATTCCTATCCCTACTACATATAATAACGTAATATAGTAGGTAAATAGTTAACAATGCTGTCATCGGTTATTCCACATTCAAAAGAACAAGGCAGAACATTGTGTTACTATACTACCATTAAACAACGTATAAACTATAATCAGGCTATTTTATCATACATAGAAAATCTAAGTAATCTATATGAGATAGAATGCTCTTGTTGTCAGATATCATATATCTACGAATACTATATGTGTTTATTGACTACGTACTTCATTACTGCACAGATTTTGATAATATTTGTCACAGTGATACTTGGAAAGAGAAGGAAAATAAACAATATTCAGTTTAATTGATTATTTGGCTATGTTGCCAGAGGATTAAAAAGTCAATTAAATTGAAATAAAAATTGAAACGATGTTTGTATTAGTCACTTAATTATACCGTACTTAAAAATAACGTAGAAACGTAGTAAAGTAACGTAGTTAAACCAAAAATTTCGTCTTCTATCTCTTCTTGTAATAAAAAGATAAATGATAATCCCTGTTTTCGTTATTTGGAAATAATAACTACTTCTGTAATTTTTGTACCCGCATGCTTGAAATAATATAGTTGATAGCTCGTTAAGCCCCTAGCTGTATATAGCTTAAAGCCACCAAGCAGATTGGTGGCTTTAAGCTATATACAGCTTCCTGATATGAGAGGAGGCTTTTACTTAGAAGTTGGACATTAATAATGTTGGCGATGAAGATAAAGTACTCTTTAAACTATTATTTTTAGTAGGTGACACTCTCACAACCTCGGTGGACTAATGGACGGACTCAATCTAAATTTAATTCTGCGTTAAGCACCCTGTACTTTCCTTAATAGAGTTTCCTGTTGGATTCTTTTTCACTACATTTAGTGTCAGTCGCGTTAGAAAAGAATTTCAAGACAAAAGTTTCTAGCGGAACTTTAATAGACACATAACTATTACCCCTACGTACAACTTTCATTAACCCATATATTACGGTATCTATTTATATAAAAGCGAAAGTTCACTGACGTCCTTACTTACTGACTAAACACGAGATCTCAAAAACTATTGTACGTATAAAGCTATAATTTAGCAAGTAGGTAGTTGATAGTTAAGAGATGTCAGCTTAGATAGGGGTTGGAAGTTTGTACGCAAATCCTTTGTTTTTGGAGTTAGAGACACAAAAATTCGCATATATATATATATATATATATATATACGGAAATTGGGCAGCTCATTATGCATTCCTAAATTAAAAATAGTATTCTACATTTAGTTTTTTCGGAAAAACACAGTTTAAATTCTAATATTTATAAATGAATAAAAAACGATCAGGAAATTGAGATTTGTATCTAGGTACGAGAACAAGAAGTACCTTTAAAAACATTATAAAAGTATATAAGATCTCTTTGCGCATTCTAAACCTCCGTTACATATGGCCCATTCTGCTATAAGGATGGAATAATAAGACTGTTAAATAAGACCTCAGGAAAGGCACAGAAGCGTTTGAGATGCGGGCCATCAGCTCACCACACAAAGTCTCCAATTTAGAAGTTCTGCGACGCGTCAATTAAAAACCTGAACTTTTGCATACTTTTAAAATTGGAAAAGATGCATAACTGGGGCACGTGCTAAGACACGAAATATAAAAGCTTCTGAAACTTTTTACGATGGGAAAGTTGAAGGTACGAGTAGAAGAGGAATTGGTCGTAGAAATAAGTCCTGACTACAACATTCCATGAGTGGACCAGTATCGTGAGTGTTGCTGAACTGTGTAGGCTCGCGAAGAGAAGAGAGAACAGTACGAAGCTGACTGCTAACCTCTTTAGTCGGAGAGGTACGGCAAGAAGAAGAATGTATAAAAGAATGAACAAAAAGAAGAAAATTAATAAAAATAAAGCTACATACAATATCAAACGTCATCAATACCACCACAACGAGGCACATAACATGAAGCTGGTCGCGTTGCCCCTTAGAATGACCAAAACAATTATTTGGCCTTGCTAACTGGTAGTTCTAGATACCCCTTTAAACAGGGGTGTAAGTGTAGTAACCCGGTACTACAGTCCTCAAAAGGCAGGTACACGTTGAATATGTTTTAGTAACTATAATTTTGCGACCATGGGCTACAGACAAAACACGAGTTAACAACAAAATAAAAATACAAAATCTTCAATACAGCTAACAATAGAATAAAATAGGATCTGAAAACAAATAAACTACTCAACGTCTATTGTTTACTAAAGTCGGCACTGCACTGATCAATGCGGTGTGTTCTGTTATTCGATTTTAATTGATATCCATAAAAAACAGCATAAGTTCTATTCAGTTTTTATTTTACCATATTTAATTGAATTAATTGAATTAAAAAGTTAAAATGAAGACCAAACTTATTTAAGTAATATAACAACTAGATAAATAATCCTTAATCCTATTTAAGTAGTATAACTAGATAAATAATCTTTAATCCTTTATGACACTTGAAACGTATCTTCCAAAATAAGCTTTCCAATGTTTCGCTTCGAAGAGCATCCTCAAGAAAAGTTTGCTTCATTATGATCATTAAATTTCTCCGATGCTCTCGGATGTACAGGCGTACTGTCTCTATAGATAGTGATTAGAGGTTCGATCCATTACGCAGCTTCGTTGCAAGTTGGGGTTTATCAATTTTTTGATTGTAACTGGGACAGCAGGCTTTCCGAAGCAAAGCGCTAATTTCGCAACTCCGGGCTGGTGTTAAAAAATTCGAAAAACTCAATGTCCAATTCTAAATTAATTAATTCTAATTTGGCCCTCATATAGATCATTTATCGAACAGACTTAGTTCTGCTGCATACGCGGTTAAAAAGATACGCCGTATGACAAACATAGAAACAGCTAGGCTTGTATATTTTAGTTACTTTCATAGTATTATGTCATATGGTATTTTATTATGGGGTAATGCTGCCGATATTGACACTATATTCGTGCTGCAGAAGAGGGCTGTTCGTGCAATTTATAATATGGCTCCAAGAGAGTCATTAAGAAAAAAATTTAAGGAAGTCAAAATAATGACATTGCATTGCCAATACGTATTTGAAAACTTAATGTATGTCCATAGAAATATAACAAAATTCAATAAAAAATGCGATTGCAACAATCTTAACATCAGAAGTAAAAATAAACTTGTGTTGCACGCTACTAGACTACAAAAAATTAGAAATTCATGTAAAGGTAATTGTATACAATTTTATAACAAATTGCCAAATGAAATTTTTGGGATGTCTCTCAATAAGTTCAAAGTTTATATAAAACGTAAGCTTGTAGAAAAATCCTACTATAGTGTAAAGGATTACGTAAATGATAAACAAGCATGGGTGTGAAATATTGCTCTAATAAGATAGCTCTTAATATAAATTTAAGTGGCATGTGAGATGGTGATAACAAAAAGAAAACTTACCTGGCTAAGTTTGTTGTGGGCTTCTTCTTAGACCGGGGCGCGTTTGGAACCCTCATAGCTTTAGTTTTAAGTTTACGAATGTAGTTATCACTATCAAATCACTACTTTGTAAATTATTGACGCGTCAAAAGCGCCTTTTAAAGGACTATTTGAATAAAGATTATTTGAATTTGAATTGACCCGGGATTTGAAGCCATACTTTGTGATCCGTAAGAAGATGTTAACTGCTAGCCTAGCGAGGCAAATCAATGAACAAAGCACAATTAGTAAGAGGCGAAGCCATCAAATAACGTTCGCTTTATGAGTATATAGTTATTGTAATATATAGAGGCAAAAAATCGGATAAAATTTCTCAAAATCTTTTTGTACTTCTGTTAGACTATGCATGAGTACAGCACACAGTGCCTTTTGTCGCACAAAAGCTATACAGTTAATGAGAATTCTGTGTCTAAAATAATGATGATGATGGATTTTTATTTTCTTTTTTTATCTTTTTACCATCAACATCTACATCCACCCATTACCGGCTCACTGCAGAGCACGGGTCTCCTCTCAATATGAGAAGGGTATGGCCATAGTCCACCACGCTGTCCATGTGCGAATTGGCAGACTTCACACGCCATTAAGAACATTATGGAGGACTCTTAGGCGTGCAGGTTTCCTGACGATGTTTTCCTTCACCGTTGAAGCAAGTGATTTTTAATTGCTTAAAAACGCACATAACTCCGTAAGTTAGAGGCGCGTGGCCGGATTCGAACCGCCGACCTCTGATTAGGAGGCTGACGCCCTAACCACTAGGCTATCACTGCTTGAAAACAATAGTCAAACACAAATAGTCACAAAGAGTGACGAATAAGACGGAAGGCTCAAGAGCATTTGAGATCTTTGCAGTGCCTATTAAAGTCATGCAAAAAGAAAATAACAAATCTGTATTTTTTTGTTTAAAGTGTAGGATGTTTCTATTATAAACAACAGAGTTTATTGCTTCATCTATTTGGTCCCAATTCTCTTATGTCCGAAGTCGGTATTTTGTTCCTTTAAAGTGGGATTAGCAGAGGAGCGTCTGCCAGTGTACGGGATAAAGTGTTTATTTACTGCATATTGCGACCTGTATCCAGTAACATCAGCGTTATCGTAAAATCTGTCGAAGTGCATTTTATGCATCGAATATCTTAGGGTACTATTGGGAACAGCCAGTTAGTGTTTTACCAATTCCTAAAGAAGCGAAGGTTCCGAATTCGGTGGGTTGTTTAAACGTTAACAATATTTCGCCATTAACTCGCGGATTTACTGTAACTTAACAGCTTAAAACTAGTGGAGCTGAGTAAGTATATTAGGCATGAAAAGAACATTTCCTAACTGAGTTAGACGGTCGACACAAAGACGTCGACGTCGACGGTCGACTTAGATATTGGTCCCTTTCATTCATCAATCAATCAAGATCAATCATTCAGTGAATATATATATTTTACCTAAAAATTAAGTAACTGATTCACTAAGTAAATGATCTATCAAAGCAAAGTTTTAACCACTGGAAGGAAGTTACTGAAATAAACTAAACTATATAAGTATATAAAATATAAATATAATATATATAAATATTAAGAATGTTTTGGTCAGCATTCGCAATTTACACTTGGTCCTATGAAAATCAAAACCAACAAGAAATTAGAAGACCCTACCCTAGTAGTTGTTTTTTTGCATTGATTTTATAACAGGAAATTTTCATGCGAGTTGGATCTGTGTACCCGAAGCCTTTAACTAAAGCATTCGAATAGCGGGAGGAGGAAAGTTAGATAGCCTAACAAAAGTAGTTTGTAGCAACAAGCACTTTTCTGTTTCCAAGATTTGTTACATTACAACTTTTTTACAGTTGTTTTGATTGCAGTTGGTGTAACGCCGGCGGCTGCGAGAGTTAAATGACTCTTATAAGCTGGTATACTTTAGACCCCACTAATATCTGTATAGCGGTTCGAATCACAAACCAATTTCTCTCTTTGTGCCATCAGTAATTGTAATATGTAACTGCAAACGTTGTAGAACTGTTTAGTATTTGTAAAGGAGTTTACTTTTGGAATAAAAGAAATAGCGAGTAACAATATTGCGTCCATAAAATTGCAGCGTCTTTTTTACAATAAGGCAATATACTTTGAAATAATAAATGAAGCGGTGATAGCCTAGTGGTTAGGGCGTCAGCCTCCTAATCAGAGGTCGGCGTTTCGAATCCGGGCACGCACCTCTAACTTTTCGGAGTTACGTGTGTTTAAAAAAAATTAAAATATCACTTACTTAAACGGTGAAGGAGAACATCGTGAGGAAACCTGCATGCCGGAGAGTTCTCCATAATGTTCTCAAAGGCATGTGAAGTATGCCAATCCGCAAATGGCCAGCGTGGTAGACTATGGCCAAACCCTTCTCATATTGAGAGGAGACCCGTGCTCTGTAGAGAGCCGGTAATGGGTTGATCATGACGCATGACTTTTAAATAAGAATTTTCGTCATAAGTCTAGAAACGTCCCACTGCCAGCACAGGTCTCCTGTCGCATAGTAAGAGTGTGTACCTAGTTACCTACTAATAGTTTCTGGGAAAATATTACGTCAATACTAGTTCTACCGGTGGATTTGCTACGGCATAAAAAGTACCTGCATATAAATCCAATGTTATAAACTCAAATATCATCAAGGTCTCGCGGAGTTTATGAAGTAAAAAAAGCCTGCGTGTCACTTCAGCTAATAAATTATATCTATGGAAATGAAAAACCAAGAAATACACTTTTGAATTTGTATTGTTAAGAAAGTAATTGCTATCGTATGTATAATGGTAGAACACATACACCGATGCATTACCTCAACCGACAAGAAGTTCAATTCTGTTGTTCAAAATCTCCAAACTAAACTAGACAGGGTAGAGAGTGCCGAGTCCAAAGTTTTAATATGAAATACAAGAATAGCGTATCTGAATTCAGAGAACAATTTTTTTTTTCAAACCATTATATTAAAAATCAAAATTAATTAATAGGTACGTTTAAATGAGTTTTCGCCTATCTCAGAAATGGCCCTAGAAGTTTAGTTGTACTTTTAGTGCCGTTTAGTAGGATGGAACTCATTTAAAGGAAATTGTATTTTATTTTAGACAAATTACCTATGCAATCTTGGACTATCAATTAGTTCAAAGATTTTATAAAACGTAAGCTTTTTGAAAAATCCTATTTCGTTATTAAAGATTATATAAACGATAAAAATGCTTGGGTTTAAAAACCCGGCTAAGTTTGGTGTGAGCTTCTTCTTAGACCTCTTAGCTTTAGTTTTAAGTTGGCGAGTGTAGTTATCACCATCACTTCACGAATAGAAATAATAAAAAACATATTTTACATGAAATAAGCTATTTTGAAATTTAAATCAAATAAAATTCTTAGAACGCCATCTCCTTGTCTGTGGCTTTCTTGGATCTTAAAATGATACGAGATGGCCTTACAAAACATTTCCCCGAAAGGGCCCTAACGATTGGAATCATATTTTGTTACACTTAGTTTGAATTTTGTATCCTATTAAAGCCCACTGCTAGACCCAGACCTCCTCTCTCACAGGAAAAAGGGCTTAAGACCCAACTTTTTGCTTCAATTCAAGTGTGACAAGCTTGAACGAATATAGTTTCTTGCTAGTGATAATTAGCAAAAGCCTAAATGGCTTTTCGGACAATCGACAACGCCAATTTCCTAAACAGATTCCGAAAATTACGTAGGAAGAAACCCGAATACCTAATCCCAACTCCTAGCTTGTCACATGATAACGTGTTAACCAATGAGGTGGTTGGTGACAATAAGTGACATCGGTAATGTCAAGATACACTAGCAACTAAGATACGTTTGAAATAAATATTTCTTGTCTAAGTGCGTAACCATATTTATTTTATAAGGGATAATGTTTGCAAAACTAACGCTAAGTCACGTTTAATAAAAAAAAAACATACACTCGTAATTAGACATGGGAAAATTCGTCTTGAATTGTACCCTAGTGAAGCGTGTGTAAACGGTTTGAGACAGAGCAAAGAAAACAGAGGACTGAGATAACAAGATAACCGTGTCCGGAGTAGTTTCCCATTGTTACTTGGGTGAGACAATTTAATTCTGCCAGCTACATGCTCTCTTGGATAGCTTTTTAAATTGTTAGTGTTTTCGCTGTCCGTCTATTAAGTTTGAACAGACAAAGATAAGGTAGATTCAATTAATTTTACCAATTAACACTCAGAGCGTCTGAAAAATAGTTTCTAGTACTTTCTAAAACACCTCAAATATGCTAGTGCGTCTAGTGTTTCATTCTTTACATTTTCTGTTGACATGTTTACGTTGTCAAAATCGAAAACTAATATAAAAATATACTTTTCTACTACGGTGACAAAATTCATTAAGTTCAATCCGCATTTTGCAAGGCGTACATATCGAATGCCTTTTAATGAACGAGGTTTCATGTTACATGCGATGTCTTAAAAAAAAAATAGATGCTGTGCTCAGTGATGTACTTTCAAAAAGAATAAATCAAGATTCAGTTTAAGCTAGACAAACCACGTCGTTGAATAAAGTTAACAAATTTATTTAAATGGCAAGTAAAAAATGTTAGCGCTGAATATTGGTGGTTCTTCAAGGATCAATTGATTAGATTTAAGAACTAAAAATGCAAAATTATTGGTATTTATGCATAATAAATATAATTTTATAGATTTAGGAGCAATTGATGAACGTAAAACAAAAAAGGTTTCAAATACTATGTGACCACAGGGAACTAATAAACGGTTAAATGATGAACCAATTAGGTTAATGAAATCGGTGTATTAATACTCAAATAGGTATTTGCTTAGCGACTATATAATTGTTATAGTCGTGAGTGATTTACAGGGCTGCACGAGTAAACATCAATCTTTATAATTAAAAACGAAAAATTATAATGACTCCATCATAAGTAACTTGGGAGTTGGTATACTGCATACATATCCGAACAATTACGATTCTTAGAGGGGATTTTAGCGATTTAGCGTTCCGGTATTTTATCGAGTAGAAACCGATAAGGAGGATTGGTTCAGCAGGAAACGCATCAGTGGCCTCTCTGTTGTTGCAGACGTAAATAAAACTACAGCTTTATGATGCACGTGGTATAATTACATATAGTGTAAAATATCATGGTACTTCAATCTAAGCTCCATACATTACACCGTTGAATAAAGTCAACGAATTCATTTTAATAGCAAAATAAAACGGCCTGTTAGCGTTGAAAACTGGTGGTTCTTGCGGATCGATGGCGAAACTGGCCCCAACGCCATCAAATTCTAAAAAAAAATGCACAAATGTTAGTTTTTATGAAAACACAATTTTTTGTATAATAATGGATTTAATATAGAATACCATTTGCTGCCGCCGCTTCAGCGCCTTCTTCATTAACTTCGATAAAGGCTTTCTGTATAGCTGAATCTATAAATAAATCATCAGCGTCTTTCAGCAGGTTATATAGTTTAGCTTTATCTGCTTCAAACAACTTAGTGACATTCATCTGAAAAGATTATATATTTAGCATTTCATGTATAGTTATTGTTTATTAATTTTAAGGTTACAAAATAGTTAATATTTATAAAGTTACCCTTACCTTTACGAGGATGTCTTTCAAATCAGTGGTTGTTTCAATTTTAAACTTAGGAATGCTCAGTTCTACTTCGTATCCAAAAGACTTTTTTAAGGCGTTGTCTATAACGAACGGATCCTTTAGCTTTTCCAATAATTCCACAATACCCTCAACGTCACGTGGAAGAACGACAGTTAAAGAAGCTTCATAGCCCTTGTATGGAATTTCGATTATCTGAAATTCATTGAAATCATGATATCAACAATAATGTTGGGAGGTGAAAAAAAACATAATTCATATTTCTATACATACTTGCGATTTCAATTCATCGCTATCGACGTAGCCGTAGAGCCCTTTTCTATACATCATAGGAATTTTGATGACATCATGTTTAGTTACGTGAAAATCTTTGTCCTCCGTTACTGCCTTGTCAAATGGATCTTCCCAAATCCCCTTCAAAATGATTATATATAATAAAGACATTATTATTTTGTTTATATTAAAAAAAAAAAAATCTAAAGTAATCTTTATATAGTAGGTGATTTTCAAAACATATTAGAAAGAAAATATTAGAAAGCATCTCGAGGTAAAAGGAAGCTGGAATGTTTTGTCAAGGTAGCTGTTTCTTTGAACGATTGCTTTTTATCCGGCTCAACTACAATAATTTAAGTGATAATATACATAATATTCTCTTCTACCACGTATCGCTTCACTCTAGGTCATGGCTTATATTGTTACCAATACAAGTTGTGAACATGAGTGAAGCTGCTATGTGCTTACTCAACAAACATCTCCCGATAATACCTTGAAGTAAATGGCGTTGACTAAAACTGCTTTTGTATTTCCAGTGAGGCTTCTTGGATCGACTAAATCTTTGATGCGATGATTTGTCTGTTCTTCCACCTACAATATATTAAACATATAGACACATATTTATATCAATTATTGGTAATGTGACTCCAGCTAAGAATAAAAATTAAATAAACTTAATAGCTACCCAAGTATTGATGTCTGTTGCCGCTTTTATATTTTCTCCAAAGTTTATATTTTGAACTTCGGAACCAAAAATATCTCTTGAAAGGGCAGCAAAATCATTATTTAGCTCGTAATGATTTCCAATGTAAATTTTATTAGCCGTATTTAGTGTTACACCCTCCTTGGATTTCAATTCCTTATTTGCATATGTGAAAACTGCCTTCGCCTGAAAATAATAATAACTATTTCATTACTTTATTCATACTTAAACCTACTCGCTCTGCCTTAATGCTACATTCATAACAGAAACAAATTATATAATTGCTTATATAATTTATCAATATTTGAGTTTCATCAAATTTATCCTTGATTGGTATTTTTCTGAGGTAAGCGCGTTTCAACAAATTTCATACATATATATTTAAACACAACTTATTTTGCAATAACTATTTCTGTAAGCTACTAGTTTATTCTTGGTTTGACTGCTGTGTGACCTTCACGTGACGTGAAATAGATCTATACAAAGTATCTGAGAAAAAACTTACCAACCCAAGAAACAAGTTTTATGATATTCTTGTTACTTACAGTTTCATCATTGGGTGTTCCAATTGCTTTAAGAAGTTCATCATGTGATTCATCAACCGATGCCAAGGCTAATTCAGCGAGAGGTGACATGACAGATATGGCAGATAAAATAACGCTCTTCTGAGGTGCCGCTTTTGTTACTTCCTGTAATTCATAAATCGGTTTTAGATAATCGTTTCAATAAAGGGATGTTAGATATAAACAACTTCCAGACTGCTGATCTATTTGACATTAAGAATCCTGTAACTTCTCAGATTAAGTAGATTAAGAAATGAAACAGCGAGGAATGTGGAAATGAGAATCGTAATTATAGATTATATAAGAATATTGAGACAAAGCATCGAATCTTCCGTCTCACACAGCGTGTCAGTTTTTAGCTAGGCGAACTTTACAAGTCCAGGCAACCAAGTACTGGTACGGTTACCACTGTTACTGGGAACTTGATAGTCATCAGTTTTGCTGTTTTTCTTTTGGTTTTCAACAGTTTCGGTTTTTAATTACTAGTCAGAACTTGGATAAAATTTTGCGTAATTGCTAAAATTAAGTTAATAACGTAAAACATAAAAACTGTCCATGGAGGACTTGTATATAAGTTATACTGCTGCGACTACCTTATATATATATTTTAAATTGTTTAAAAAGTTTATTTGTTAATAAGAGTACATATCTACCTTGATGATTGATATATCATAAAAAAAAAAAAAACGATTTGTGTTCTACACATTTGTTTTCTTAAATCATAACTTACGGTGAACATTCTTGCTGTAAATTGATTACTGCCATCTCGAAGCAGGGTCTCGGTATTTCTACCATTTGACATAGCCATTACGGCCAGCGGCATGACTGTAAAAATACAACATTATTTCTTTACCAACTTTTGACTGTAACATCTTTCGCGTGGAAATTTTGATCTATTTGTGTGAACTAACGGTTTGTTCCGCTATTCCAGACCATAATTATCTAACTCTGGGCAAAATTACAACTGGATCTATTCAGCCCGTCTGTCGAAATTAGTTTACAAACATCCATAAATCCATCGTATTTAAAAAAAACAGTATCGGATATAGTGAGGGTTCAATGCATTTCTCTTTATGACATCTGTTCACCTGATCGAAACTCTAAAATCGCTACGTTTTCCTGTCGGAGGTCCATGTTTTCGCACCTAGGGACTCCAACTTTTGACATAAACATTGCATAACATTATATTTCACATAACTTTGGACTACTGGGTGTATCTCCTATCCCGAACAACCCTATTATCTTTCGTCCAACTTACTAACTCTACATCCAAAATAACATAAAATCTGACCAATGTCGGTCTACTTTCATAACGTTCAATAGTTTTTGCGTGATACACAAACAGGCAGACAGACAAAAAAAAAACTGTTTTGGGTTCTGTATCGAAACTCTATTTGTCTTTAAAAAAAAAAAAAACGTGGGTTTATCTTTCAAAATTTTTATCTTTTTGAACCCATATTAAAAGCACTTCAAGCCTCTATTTCACGACAAAAGGATGCCTGTAACAGTTATTATTATTTATCTTTCCCAAACTATAGTCTATCATTGTACCTATTTTCATCAAAATCGATTAATTGGTATCTAATTATAATAAACATGTTCGATGGATGATATGAATAAACCAAATTGATTTGTTGTAATTATAGCTACAAGATGAATAATGTTTAAGTTTAATTTAATTAAAAACAAATTACCATTAAATTACAATTATTTAGAATTAAGTAAGCAAATGATTTCCAACCTATAAATTATATAGCACCCGTATTAAAGTCAACTGTTTAGTTAAACATGTAAACGTTAATGCAAATAAAAGTGTTGAGCGCTGTGGTCACGGGTTCGAGCCCTGGCAAGGAAAATTTAGATACATTCAATTTCAAATTCAAAATAATCTTTATTCAAATAGTAAAAAAGCACTTTTGACGCGTCAATAATTTACATAATAGTTATTTCATGGTGATAACTATATTCGTAAACTTAAAACTAAAGCTATGAGGGTTCCAAACACGCCCCGGTCTAAGAAGAAGCCCACAACAAACTTAGCCGGGGTTTTGTTTTTTCGTTATCACCATCTCACATAATGAATAATAAATTATAGTACCTATGGAGATAGAGCAATTCACACAAAACCTTTTTATCGTTTATATAATCCTTAATATCGTAATATGATTTTTCTACAAGCTTTCGTTTTATAAAAACTTTGGACTTATCGATAGACATCTCCAAGATATCAATAGGATATTTATAATCTCCAAGCAATTAGTGTTTCGGCATGATGTTGAGTCGTGTCATAACCTGTTACCTAAAAGGTTATCCCGCTACCATCTTGTACTGCATGCATATTAACTTGCTAGTGGGTGAGATTGCCGTCAAGGGTGATTCTAGTTAATTTTGTTTACATCGACGTTTTATTATGACAAAATTATACTGGGTAAACTAAAAATTATTATTCAAAATAAAAATATTACTTAATACACAAAAACGTAAACTGTCGAAGCAATCTCCTTTAGACAACACCTAATCACGATAAGATAAAATTGGTATAGTGAATGATTATAGAAGGTGATACAATAAATTTTATTGCTATGTTGTTTTATTTGCGTTACTTTTTAGTTTTAACAAATATCCTTTTTGTTGAATTTGACTCGCAAGGCAAGCTACTACTTCTTCTACTTCAGCGTTTACATCTCATAAAAACTAATTCCCTATATTAATAAAATTATTTAATATTACACGTGTCCTCGATGTCACATTTTAAAGAAAAATATTAGGCATGACAAGTTAATAAATTTAAAATAAGTAAACACATATTAGTTTTAAAATATAATACGTACGGCATAATATGTTATATATTTGCTTCATCTTTCCGGCTGTCTCACGTAGATTCAGATCTCACACTAATCTATACACCGAGATTTTTATGATATAATATGATCGACGTTAACCGGTTACTTCGCATAAAAATATATACGGTCGTTAAGACCAATGATGAATGATTGTAGTTGTAATAATAAATATGTTTATATTACTGAACATTAGTACTGTGGTACTTTGTGCTAAACACATTTTTTTTATCCACTACAAGTTAGCCCTTGACGGCAATCTCACCTGATGGTAAGTGATGATGATGCAGTCTAAGATGGTAGCGGGCTAACCTGTGAGGGGTATGGTAAACCCATACTCCTATCGGTTTCTACGCGACATAGTGCCGGAACGCTAAATCGCTTGGCGACACGTCTTTATCGGTAGGGTGGTAACTAGTCACGGCCGAAGCCTCCCACCAGACCAGACTCGAGGCGGGAATCGAACCCAGGACCTCCAACTTTATAATCTGACAGCGCGCGCGCTGCGCCATGGAGGTCGTCGAAAACATCACATCATGATCAACCCATTACCGGCTCACTACAGAGCACGGGTCTCCTCTCAATATGAGAAGGGTTTGGCCATAGTCCACCACGCTGGCCAAGTGCGGATTGGCAGACTTCACACGCCCTTGAGAACATTATGGAGAACTCTCAGGTTTCCTCACGATATTTTCCTTCACCGTTGCAGCAAGTGATATTTTAATCGTTTTTAAAAACGCACATAACTCCGAAAAGTTACGGGCGTGCCTGGATTCGAACCGCCGACCCCTGATTAGTAGGCTGACGCCCTAACCACTAGGCTATCACCGCTTCTAACACATCCTCGTACTGTGTAAATTAATCAAAAAGTAAGTCAAAAGCGAAACGTTTAACAGGATTTTAGGTATGTGCCTACTTGACAGGCTCGTTTGCTACGCTAAGTTCGCATGTTAGTTGTTCGAACCATATGCATTATAATATCGTGAGCGCCAGTTCAGATAACAATCTGATATGCTGCTAAGAACACGCGCGTCAACTAAGTTCGTAATGTAATGTTATTTCATAACAATGTCGCGCGGTGCATAGTAGTTGTAACATCCCCTTCCGTGCGTATTTAAAATTAACATTTTGTATTATATCCTAAATTACACGTCCAAGCACCATGCTGTGCCAGAAAATGTTAATCTATTTCATTCTTAAGGTCTCCTTTATGATTACATTGCTGTTTTTTTTAAGATCCTTCTGCAAATCATTTTCTTGAATTGAAGAACTACTGTTCTCCAGTTGGGCCAAACTGGCATACATGATATACAGTGATGGTAATGAAGAAACCAATTTAACTATCGAATTTGAATTATTTTGGTGGCTATTCATAAACCTTTTTTAAGCACAAAGTGTTTTTATGGTTTTATGTTAATATGATTTTTTTTTGCATAATAACAGTGCAAAAAAAATGAATTTCTATTAGTTAAAAGTATTGAGATTGCCATATTGAATATTTGTGTTACCAAGAAAGAATAATCTTTGAGCCTTTTTTTTTCTTTTTTTTAATAATAGAGCGGTACAATTCTTTGGGTCCACTTACATCCTATTTGACTAAATCAATCGCACTAACAATCTCACTCTCAAATAAATAGTAGATAATCCTAATTCGATAACGAAGTTTTCCATTATTGTCGATAGATGGCGCGTTTTCTATTCTATTGCAAATCGTTGGAACACGACGGTAGATGTAGAAAAACTCTCAGAAAAACTAAAATGCTTTACGGTCTGTGTGGCATCAGGGATCTTACAGATGGTCAAGTTCTATAGTAGTTGATCTCAATTCGATAATGAAGTTTTCCATTCTTGTCGATAGACGGCGTTTTTTTCCCCTATTCTATTGCAAATCGTTGGAACACGATGGTAGAAGTAGAAAAACTCACTAAAAAACTAAAATGCTTAACGGTCTGTGTGGCATCAGGGATCTAACAGATGGTTAAGTTCTAATTGGTTTAATAATACTTAGTTTTCACTTATGTTACCATGGCATTCAATGTAGTCTTGAGTTATTTACAGAGCTGTACCTACAAGCAAATATCAATCTTGACAATCAAATAAGGAAAATAAATTATGATGCCATCTTTTTTTATGGACTACACGTTTGTTTGAATATTGTTTGAATTGCTATTCTCGTGATTAAGCATTTTTTTGTTCATGGAAACATTTAGTATGACATATATTTCTGCGTGTCCTTCAAAAGTTTGTGCAATATACAAATAAAATTTGAGAGGTTTCAAGGGACACCCGGATGGAACGAAGTTCCTTTCGATTAATTAGTGAAGGAATTGTAATAAAATTTTATTTTATTTAAGTTATAATAATATTTTTTTTTATTATTAACAAATATAATGTTATATAAACATAATCAGTAGGCTCAATTTTGTACTCCATCAGCAATATCCGGAACTTGTGCAGAAACACTGTCAGGATTCATTATTATTATTATTTTTTATTATTTATTATTTACAAAAAACCTGTATACACTAAACAAAAATAATCGTCGCGACACCACACTGTTCAATGCGAAATAGAAATGAAAATATCTGGCTTGCTTTCTATAAGAGAGAGAGAGACAGACAGAGAAACATGGGACGCCGCACAGCTTACAATAACAAAAAGTGTCGTGACAACTTTTCGTAAGTATTTTTTCCGTCTAGCCCCCTTTCACAACGCGCGATCAGGAACTTCGTTCCAATAATATCATTAATGAGAATAACGAAGGGTTTTGCTAGCTACAGGTGAATTATTTTAAAGCTATTTAACAAATGTATAAATAAATAAACGTTTTATATCGCGACCGTTCTTTGAAATTTAATCTATAATAGATTAAATGATTTTTTATGGATTTTACAATTTCAATACAACTATTTTATTGTATCTCTTGCAGTGAGATAAAAAGTGTCAACTGCGTCCGCATATCATTTACAACCTTGGCCGTTATTTTCTATGACAGCTACTCCCGAAAACGACTATTTTTGTGACGACAAAATTGACACCATATCATACAAGGTCATCAAAAAGATAGTACCTAAGATATTAACTATATATAAGAAGTTTCTTTAATTTTCTTTTAATTTTATATCCGTAACGTAAACAAGTGGTTTCAGTGCATAGAAACACATTTAATTGTCAACCACGAGCCGTAAGCCTATCGTTGCTTACAGCCGATCGACAATTTCGTAACCTCGCGGCTTTGGACCCAATATTAAATTCGCCAAAGGGTCAGATATTATCAAAATGTATTCTGCATGAATTTGATAAAACATTAATTAAATTCCAAATATTAAGCAAGCTATAACAAAACATCTACATATGAAATCATACAATTTGGCTAAGCCGAACGTTTGCAAAAAATCCTAATCCAAAAAATCTATATATAATTGTTCTTTTTTCGTTTCCTTAGAAATTTATTTGGCATTGCAGCGCATGTTGGGTGCAGCATTATAAAATACACATTAATGGTAATTGATCGCATTTATGATGTATAGTTAAACCGACAGTTCAATAGTACCATTCGCTTAATGTACCCATCAAATACATAGACGCAGATGAAGGTCAGCTATGATTTATAAGAAAATGCTAATGAATTCCACATAACTATGTTACCTTCATGCTGTTATTAATAATTTGCTACCTATTTATATATGAGTAGCGGTGATAGCCTAGTGGTTAGGAGAAGCGGTGATAGCCTAGTGGTTAGGAGTAGCGGTGATAGCCTAGTGGTTAGGAGTAGCGGTGATAGCCTAGTGGTTAGGGCGTCAGCCTCCTAAACAGAGGTCGGCGGTTCGAATCCGGGCACCTCTAACTTTTCGGAGTTATGTGCGTTTTAAAAAAATTAAAATATCACTTGCTTCAACGGTGAAGGAAAACATCGTGAGGAAACCTGCACGGCTGAGAGTTCTCCGTAATGTTCTCAAAGGCGTGTGAAGTCTGCCAATCCGCACATGGCCAGCGTGGTGGACTATGGCCGAACCTTTCTCATATTGAGAGGAGACCCGTGCTCTGTAGTGAGCCGAGAATGGGTTGGTCATGATTATATTATATGTAATTTTTCTTATGGTAAGATCCATTTGTGTAAAGCGACCGATGTTCTGAGAATATATCCATCCATCATGTAGCGGGGACTCTCTTCGCGGATGCACTTCAAATTTTTATGATCTTTTTTAGGAGGACTTCGTAAGGTATCCTACTCAAGGCATCCTTGCTTATTTCAAACTCACTGTAACACTTACTAATGCTAACTCTATGAGCTTGATACACTTAAGTTAAAAAATAATATATTATTCATTTCTAAGTTGTAAGATTTCCGTATCTTTGCGGTTTTATTTTTAGTAAAGTAAATTAGGTTTTTTTTTGTAAAGTTAATTTGGATTTTGTAATCGGTCCACTTAAAATGTATCTGTGGTTTACGCCACGGTAAATAATATTAGGTGTAAGTTTGATTGTTATATATTATACTGTTGCTTTGTTTGTAAACCTAAATAAATAAATAAATAGAGTTGAAAGTAAATTAGAATGATTTATTAATTACTGTTCCATTCAATAATGCGTCATTGCTCTCATTACTGGCTCCAACCACGCTTGAACGTCAAATGTGGTATTGCGATGCTATTGGACGCGGCGCGACAATATCATGTGTAAGTTGTGTATATATCCTATATTCCTATATATATTATAAATGTGAAAGTGTGGATGTTTGTTACTCAATCACGCAAAAACGGCTAGATGGATTTGGATGAAATTCGGCATGCATAGCCTTTGATATGGAAAAGAACATAGGCTACCTTGTATCCCGATTCCTTAAGAAGTTACCGAGGGAAAATTGAAAATTGTTTACTAGCTAAGCCGAGGGGAGCCAACTTTGAAATATGGCATGCATATCACCTATGCTATGGAGAAGGACATTATTTTTTATACCGATTTCTCAAATAGTTCCCGTGGGAAGATTAAAAATTCTTAACGTGCGATGCTTAAGACCCAATTCTGAAGTTCAATACAGAAATAAAAATTCGAAAGTCGCGACTTTGATAGTCGTGAGTAACCTAGTCATCATCATCATCATGAACAACCCATTACCGGCTCACTACAGAGCACGGATATCCTCTCAATATGAGAAGGGTTTGGCCATAGTCCACCACGCTGGCCATGTGCAATTGGCAGACTTCACACGCCTTTGAGAACATTATGGAGAACTCTCAGGCGTGCAGGTTTCCTCACGATGTTTCCTTCACCGTTGGCGCCAGTGATATTTTTTTTTTTTAGTAACCTAGTAGTAGACGCTTTTTATTGATTCTCGAATCTCAATTTTCTCTTGTTTATGTCGCGTCTAGTTTGTGTGTTTGTTGTTATTACCGAACTCGAAAAGACTATTTGGAGTTCGTCGGTTGTTATAGAAAATTATTTGCTCCAACGCACCGCTCTTGCAATTTCATTTCGGAAACACTGCGGCTGACTGCACACGACCGCAGCAGCGATAATTCGCGCAGCGCGAGATATTGCATTCAAAATGGATGAATAACTTATTGATGAATGAGAATAAACGTATTTTTATAAGCTACCTGCTTATTTATCTTCTCGAGAACCATTGGTATTGCTTGTTTCAAAATTTGCCAATGCTAGTTCCAAGGAAGCCTAGTTCTTCATTAAAAAAACAATGGCTATTTGAATTGCAAAATGAAATACTGAAATTAGAAAACAAATTGCAAGCATTGGTAGTGGATTAAATAATAACTTCATTTTCACAATAATCATTATTAAATAGTCGATATCTACTTTCTATGAAAAGTTTAGGTACCCATTATGATACATACAAACTTATTGGGTTAAAGAGTTATGTTTAAATATTCAGATGATTGTTCAAAATGTTACCAGTGTGTTTTTCAGAAACAGCGTTTTAATTGGTATAATAATTTTTATAGAATTATTAGAATCTTCTAGGATAAAGATTCTAAAGGGTTTCTCATTGTAAATTTTTAAAACCCTTATGCTTGTGTTAATAATTTTAAAATTCTTCGTCACTCGTGACATCCTTAGATTTCAGTCTGTATTTTGAAGTATAACGATTCAAAATTTACTTGAATTACTGTTACAGCACTACAATTTTATTTTATTTTCAGTGGGTTTTTCTGTTATAGTCCATCTTGTTGTTTCGACATAGAGTCAGATAGTTTTTTATAAAATATTTATTAAATATTATTCGGAGAATGTTGGCAATGCTGAGTGTGCCTGTAATGGATAAGTTGTAACAGCACCAGCACTAGCTTATTTAGATTGATTTAAAATGACATACAACTTGTCACTGGCATGCCTTATGAATAAATAAATAAATAGTTTAATATTTGCAAAGTTCCCACGAAAATTAACATCAAACTGAGACAAGCGGGCCAAAGCTAGTCTTTTATATTAAACAACGGGACTGACAGCGAAATAAACATTTAGCAGCACTCCTTCACATTCGTCTAATACAAGGGCAATGAATCTAAATCAAATAGGATGTACGTGCAGTGACAGGTCACCGAAACTAATGGATACTCAGTCGGTTTAGCAGCTGGCAATAATATAAGGCCGTCACTCGCAAATGTTTGTGTAGGTTGAGAGACAAAGATTATGTAATGAATATATCGTAGAAATACAAATGTATTTACTATATTTAGTTTTTTATTTACTCAGAGCACCCACAATATACATTATTACATATGTAGCATTCACTGACATGCATTTTAATTATAATTGCAAATTGATAAAGCGTCTTTGAAAACTGATGGAGAGTAAGCGGTGAGTGTTTGAGTGTGTGTGCGGGTCTGTCTCTCTCTGTGTGTGTGATTGTGTGTGTGTGTGTGTGTGTGTGTGTGTGTGTGTGTGTGTGTGTGTTTGCGTATTTGCGCGTGTGTGTGTGTTAATAGGTTTATTTTCAAAAGTCTTTGGTGTAGCGATTACTACATTAGAGATTTCTTTCTGTTAGTTAAGATCTCAGTACTTGTAAACTTGGCTTCTGTCAAACTCAAATCTACTTTAGTGTCAACTGCATATAATCCCCATCGCTTACTGCTCTATTTGTAAAGTCAACATCAAGAATGCGCCGGTGTCGGAGCGAAACGTGCGTTGAAATCGGAATATCGGCTATGCGGTCTTGTTTATACAGATTGAAGAAATTATAAATTACAACGTGCACATTTGGATGATTTTCGCGGATTCTAGTAGATGTAGATTGAAGTTCATAACAGAAAACATCTTTGTGAAATATGAAGGTTAACTTACCTGCCTAAGAATTTTTGATTTAATTCGTTGTCGATCATTCTTTAGGCATGACGATCAACTATTATTTTTACCCAAGTAACACTTCCCAAATTGGCAGAACTATCCCAAAGAAACCATGTGTATTCTTTGTTAGCTTATAACTAATTCCGTAATGTTATATAAGAGTTGTAATCTTCATAATTTGTTGCTTTGAAAACAAAGTTATTATATGGCAAATAAAGTTATTAATAACCTGTGATTGCTTATTGGTTAGGACGTCCGCCTCCTTATCAGGGGTCGGGGGTTCGATCTCTGGCACGTACCTCTAACTTTTCAGAGTTATATTCGTTTTTTAAGCAGTTAAAATATCACTTGTACAATGGTGCAGAAAAACACCGTGAGTAAAACCTTTAAGTCCTAACTTTAAGGCATAATAGTTTATTTTTTATTGTACAATTGGAAGAGTCTGACCCCCAAGATACGGGCTATCCTAGTTTGGGGGTCAGGGTAGTTTAAGAAAAATTGTATTAAATTGAATAAAAAAAAAAGACGGGTTGCACTCCGGGAGTGCCGGCAGAAGTGAAAACTTGATTATTAACGTTGAGCATGTTTGATATTTTGGAATGGTTAGGGAATAATTTTGCACCAATTGCTTTATCAGTATAAAAGTACTATCATTTATGTGGTAGAATATAATATTCATTTATTGCGCTATCGTACACAAACATGACAATTTATATTACATTAAAAATTTAACACTTTAAAACTATTACAATTATTTCAACAACGAAAAATCAACTTTCATCCATAATTTCAACGACTTTTTCACCATCATCATTACCAGAACTATCCATGGATGCGCGTGGCAAGCTGTAACATACACGAACATTCGCGCAAGCGCCCTGCGCTGCCTAAACGAAACAGTAGGCCCAGGCATACATTTTCGCCGCGCCGTAGAGAGGGGATAGCTGTCTACTCTCCATCCGTCTTACGCTTTTTCGATCAGGTCACGTGTCCTGACGCGAGTTTAAGATTTTATACCCATTACAGAAAAAGTGCTCAACGCCGCTAAAGAAGTTTTCACTTCAATAAATGATTATTATTTAAAAAAAACCTGCATGCCTGAGTTCTCCATAATGTTCTCAAAGGCGTGTGAAGTTTGCCAATCCGCACATGGCCAGCGTGGTATGACCAAACCCTTCTCATATTGAGAATGCTCTGCATGGAGGCTCATGATGATGATGGTATATATGATAAAAAATAATTAAATCAGTTTGTCTGTATTTTGTAAAGTTCTGCTGCAATTTGTTAATCTTTGCGGGGCAATGTCGCTAACAGCAATGTGACGGACTCGGGCGGGGCGTGATGTACACAATATCTGCAGTTTACGACTCTTCACTATGTCCGTGTTGTTGGGCAGAATGTCCCATAACAAATGTAACAAAATTATTGTGGCCATTTGAGTCCGTATGCTGTACACATTGTCTCCATTAGATATGTAAACTTATAAGGTAGGAGTTACGTTTCTACTAAATACTCTAATTTCCACGTTATATTCCAGTCATAGTGTTGACAATTATAGAATAAGTCTGCCTAATATTGATTCAGGCTTTGTCATTTTTATTTACAAGTTCATAATTATTATTATAACATAAATATACAGGATCAGTCCCATAAAAATCTAACAGAAAAGGGGCTCGCTTTTTAATTCTTAGTGTTAACTACTTATTCCATATTGATGAGTGGGTACGTACCGTTACTTTACTTAAAAAGGTTTTGACTCATAAAGATAACAAGTTATAAGTAGATACTATGGAGTTTTCGACATTTTATTCCATTAGGTGTTCAAATTTCTTTTTTCACGTTAAAAGTTAGAAGTCCATGAGCGATTATGTCACATACTTTGAAAAATGATCCCTGATTTTTCTCACCGCCCCATACTGTTGTTACAGCTAAGATGAATTACTTACTAAAAATGAACATAAACAAACGGAGTCGATTGTAAGTTGATTTTGACAATAAAAAATTAACATGGACTGTGAATTTGCAAATCTATAGAGCAAAGAAGTCAAACTTTTTTGTCTCAATCAGATATTATCTATAAAAATAAAAAAAATTGGAGTGTCTGTTTGTAATATTGAAATAACCGTTTTTTACAACATGCATATGAATATGTATACGTTACATACACCAAAAGTTTTTTCAATTTTTGTCTGTCTGTTTGTTCAGGCTAATCTCTTAAATGGCAGGACCGATTTTTGACGGGACTTTTATTGGCAGGTAGCTGATGTAATGAGGAGTAACATAGGATACTTTTATTTTAGAAAAAGTATTTTATTGTAGAAAATAAAGCAATGTTGCAATGTCAAAGTACTTTCCAGAACCGCGCGCAGCTCACGCCGCATGCCACCGCCTGTGCCATCACGTCTCGGGCGTCTCCCACCAACCAATCACTACACGATTTCACTCATTCTTTTTTTTTTTAGAAAGGAGATACTTTAATGTTTATCCTGTAATAATCATTTCAAGTAATTCGGGTTAGTAATCTATTGCTTCGTGATTGAAAGACAAACAAACTCAACGCAGACGAGGTCGCGGGCGTCATCTAGTACAAAATAAGATTACGTCCACCGAAATAATACTCAATAAAATCTGAAGATCCAATATTTCATAGTTGAGTGGCTATTATAAAATCAGACAAAAAGAAACTCTTGTTCGTTGAACCGCCGCCATTCAAATAATAAGGAACAATTATTTTAAGGTCGAATGCTACTTAATCATACACAAAAGAGGACCACAATTAACATTCGGCAATATTTATTTAAATCATCAAAACTCCAAAAGGCCCCACAAATTGTTTGGGCCCGGGAACTAAGCCGTTTCTCTTCGAGGGGAATTAGAAGGCCGGCGAGAGATACAATTGCCTTCCTTCCATCATTCATTTTATTTCTTGGAAAGCTTATTTGTGAGGGAAACCGTTTTGAGTTTTAATTGTATAAAAAAAACTCTTCCGTACGAGTGATATAAATACATCATTAGGTATTAAATCAGAGACATCTTCAAACATTTCCGTTTAATTATAATTAGTTACATCATTAGTTTAAATTCGTTTAATTAGTATTATAATAATTCTTTATTTCGGACACGGTCCATAATGTTAGTAATACAAGATAACCTGTTTTTGAAGACCTCCGTGGCGCAGCGCGCGTTCTGTCAGATTATAAAGTTGGAGGTCCTGGGTTCGATTCCTGGCTCAAGTCTGGTCTGGTGGGAAGCCAAGCAATTTAGCGTTCCGGCACGATGTCGTGTAGAAACCGATAGGAGGTATGGGTTTGCCATACCCCTTACGGGTTAGCCCGCTACCATCTTAGACAGCATCATCACTTACCACCATACAAACTTGTAGTACATAAAAAAAAACAGGAATCGTCCACTTAACGTTTCGTCGTCATTCTTTATTTTCCAATATAAGTGATGCCGTGACTCGAACTATCTGGTGGTGGTGATGATGAGGTAATATAACAGTGGGCTTGTACATCTGTTAGGGAAAGAGCATTTTCTCTTTGAGCAGTTTTTAGTTTAACGTTTAATTTAGCTGAGAGAACAGTTCAAGTTCAACTCAAGTTAAGTTGGTTGTGGGCTTCTTCTTAGACCGGGGCGCGTTTGGAACCCTCATAGCTTTAGTTTTAAGTTAGAAATAACTACTATGTAAATTATTGACGCGTCAAAAGTGCTTTTTTAAGGACTATTTGAATAAAGATTATTTTGAATTTGGGCCGGGTACACTTAGTGTCATAAAAGAGGATTAAATTTCGTTGGTTAGATTTCGGGAAATGCATTTATGAAACTATATGTGTCTATTCAACAATTTTTAAATGCAACTTGCAATCCTTGGGACAAGATGTACAAGAAAGAGGTGCACTCTAATGTGATTGATTTTTCTTTTAAATTTACTGAACGCTTTCCTTCCCCGGTTCTAATCAATACCGTATTTTGACGATTTTTGCGCTTACGTATAATCTTCTTTAAATGTACTCGTAAGTTATTGGATGGTAGATATACAGTGATACTCTAAAATAAGCGAATACCCTATTACCCACCTTGTCAATATTCACAAACGTTTATTGAGAAAGGTTAATAGATAGAGTGCAATAAGGTTTATACGATAAGGATTTATATTTTTCTCTTTAAGCACATGTAGATTCTCGCGAAACTGAATCTCTGATAGTGATTAAACGTTTAATGTAGACGGTCTTACCATAAATCGTGCCAATTAATTGCTGTCTGGCACTGTGTATTTATCACAATCACTTCACAAATAAAAATAATGGAAAATGAACGGTATTCATAGATGGTGGTAATAGGTTTACATGATAAAAGCTTTTGATTTAATTTGATTTGATTTATTTAAAAAAATCATCAGAGAAATTCACTCATTTAGATTAGTTATCAATGGACGTAGAGAAAGCTTATAATTTATTGTTACAAAGAACTTTAATACTGGAATTATAAATTTCATTATAGCTCGTTGCAACAAGTAAGTATTAGCAAGTAGGTAGTACCTATTTGTAAACAAACCGGTTCTCAGAAATTTCTTAAATCGATGGAAATATTAAATTCTGGAACTTTTCCTTTGTTTGCGAGTTATGCGTAAAGAAGATTCTAGGCTTCAGATAAAAGTTATAAATACCAGCGAATGGCACTCGGTTTTGTGAATAAAACGAAATCATAATTTTTTTTAACAAGTTATTATGTGGGGTACTGGGAACTTGGCTACCTTTTTGGACTTTCAATAACCATTGTAATGGAATTGTTTTCTGCAATCTTGGACTGTCTGAAGTTTATTAGTCTCACCAGATTCACATACAATTATGTCAAACAATCAAGCCCAAAGCACAACTGAAATGATAGCCCACGTTGCGATAACAGTATCCAATACGTACACAAAATATGTACCTAATATTCCATTCTCTGAAAATGTGTTTGTAACGATTGGCCTATATCGTATTTACGTCGCCTCAACACTGCCGGACCACGATAAAAGGTTTAAAGCTTTGTGGCTATATTTCGAACGTTCTAATCTCTAATTTGTTTCCAAATGGTAGCTGTTTTGGTTGCTTAATGTGAATACATTAACGTGCGCGTTACAATAAAGCATTAAAGGTTTATATCTGTACATGCATGGTTATATGTTAAACAGGTGAAAACCAGTGTACTACTTAATAATGAGGAATTGGATCTGGTAAATACGGCTACATTCTTAGGCATAACCTTAGACGCTAAACTTCAATGGGGTCCACATATAAATAATTTATCGCACAGACTTAGCTCTGCTGCTTACGCGGTAAAAAAGATCCGTCATTTGACGGATATAGAGACTGCCAGACTTGTATATTTTAGCTACTTTCACAGCATTATGTCATATGGTATTTTATTATGGGGTAATGCTGCTGATATAGACACTATATTCGTTTTGCAGAAGAGGGCTGTTCGTGCGATATATAAATTAGGTCCCAGAGAGTCATTAAGAGATAAATTTAAAGATTATAAAATAATGACAGTGCATAGCCAATATATATATGAAAATTTAATGTATGTTCATAAAAATATTGATAAATTCAAGAAAAAAATGGACTGTAACGCACTGAACATTAGAAGTAAAAGTAAGCTTGTAGTACCGTTTAGTAGGCTGCACAAAATTAGTAACTCATTCAAAGGAAATTGTATTTTATTCTATAATAAATTACCTATTGATATCTTGGAGATGTCTATCAATAAGTTCAAAGTTTTTATAAAACGAAAGCTTGTAGAAAAATCATATTACGATATTAAGGATTATATAAACGATAAAAAAGCTTGGGTGTGAATTGCTCTATCTCCATAGGTACTATAGTTTATTATTAATTTTATTCATTATGTGAGATGGTGATAACGAAAAAAAGAAAAACCCCGGCTAAGTTTGTTGTGGGCTTCTTCTTAGACCGGGGCGCGTTTGGAACCCTCATAGCTTTAGTTTTAAGTTTACGAATATAGTTATCACCATGAAATAACTACTGTGTAAATTATTGACGCGTCAAAAGTGCCTTTTTAAGGACTATTTGAATAAAGATTATTTTGAATTTGAATTTATAGCATGGTTGCTGTTGTGTATTTGCAGAGATATACAGGGTTCACTTTCGAACCTAACCAATATATTAAATTTAGGTTTTTGAAATCCATTGCCGGCTCACTACAGGGTACGGGTCTCCTCTCAATATGAGAAGGGATTTGGTCAAAGTCCACCACGCTGGCCATGAGCGGATTGGCAGACCTCACACGCCTTTGAGAACATTATGGAGAACTTATGCGTAAAGGTTTCCTCACGATGTTTTCCTTCACCGTTGAAGCAAGTGATATTTTAATTGCATAAAAACGGACATAAATCCGAAAGTTAGAGGTTCGAACCCCCCGACCTCTTATTTGGAGGCGGACATCCTAACCACTAGGCTATCACAGCTTCGATCAGTGATCAGAGAGTTTTAATGTAAGTTAATATTGATCTCGAAATCACTGCGATATTTAAAACATTAGAAGCAAAAATAAAATTGCTGAGCATATAACTCTATAAAGAATAAGTAATTCGTTGAAAGGAAATTGTATACTTTTCTATTAATCTACCAGATGTCTTCTTTGCGTTGTCCCTCAATAAGTTCAAAGTTTATATCAAACGTCATCTTAGAGAAAAGTCATATAATACTCGTAGTATAAAAGATTATGTGAATAATAAAAAAGCTTTGGTATGAATTGTTCAATAAACTAGGTTGTTTTTAAATAGTCTTAAGTGACGTGTTAGATAGTGATCACAAAAATATTTCTCTGCAAAGTTTGTGGCTACGATTGTTGTTATCTTCTCGCTAAAATTAACAAAAATTATATGTAAGCATCAAATCGACTTTTAAAGGCTAATTTCAATAAAGACTATTTTAATTTGAATTTGATTTTATTTCATTCATTTACATATGGAACTTTATTTATGAAGATGGTGGGTATTAATCTACCCGATTCAGTGCAGAGGTGTATTTTACAAAAATATTACATTTATTTACATAATTTTATGAAGTAACTTAAACTAAACATATTTTAATAAAGTATTTGACAAGAAAAAGTTAACCTACAATTTTTTTTTTGAATTTGTTTTATTAAAAGCGAAAGATTTTTTAAAATTCGGTTATTTGTTTAAGTGTGAAAGCATAAAAAACAAACACTATATCAATTATATAAAATTAGTTACGATAATAATGGGAACCGAATATTTTGTGTAAAGATTCTCAGAATTTATCAAGGTACTAAAACGCACAAATCCATTTCAAACGCAGTTAAGATTCATGATTCATAGAGAATCAGGGTCTACTACTCGTATTATAATTCTGCACTATATAAATTGCTGCGATAGACTAATTAGTCAAAATTGCCTTAAAAATGTGGCAATACGAGGATTATAAACGTACCAAACGTGCCAGAGGCGCGCTACTATTTAATTATCTGTACTGTACGATTTTATTATCTAGTTTAATCTTGCATTCAAATTTTAGTTGTTATAGTTGTTATCTACTAATACTGTTTGTGAAATTTGTCGGTACACCGAAAAATATATTGCACAAGTGAGAATTTAACAGGTTTGATTCCAATGAGAAAATGGTACCTATAAACCGATAAAGTCAAAATGACCAAAAAACTTACTAGTGATTTGATAAAGTATGATGGTGTGTCTGAAATGGCAAATCAGTGATAATGTCAGCTTTACTAATAGTAACAGAGTGCTTTATGCAAACTTTTTACTTGATAGAGACTAAAATAATTTTGTTAGCAAAAAAATCTCGTGGATTAGCCCTACATACAACCATCTCACGAAGGTTATGTAAACGTATGTAGCGCAAACGATATCATAGACAATCGGGGTATAGATAATATAAATCAGGTCTCGGCCGTACTTTAATACAGTGCTTTTTGTTATCTACGGTTACGAAAAGTTTACCCATTAAAACAGCGATAAAACTACGTCAAAAATTGTTCTCGATAAGAGAAGTTGCGACACGGGGAATATTGCGGCCGAACTTTGGAAATTGCTGAATTTAAAAATGTTTTTATATTTTAAACGAGTTTCTTATTGGAATATTACTTCCTTTATCGTCGTTTATGTTCGTCTATTCATTGAAATATGAAAAAAAAATACTTGTTTCACAGTTATTTTTTTCATATTCAAAACCAAGGGGTTATGTATATGACGGCGGCGGTAGTTGTAACGCCAAAACAAGACAGCGAAACCAATCGCTAGTGGCACGTGCACCTGACGTCATCACCCCACTACAACTCGATAGTATAAGAGCGGCTGCGCCGACTACAAGACACGCTACCCGTTAATTTGCGCTAAAAGTAAAATGTCCCTGCGTAATAAAGTAACGCTATACAAATTATGCATTAGACCTATCATGACGTACGCCAGCGTTGTCTTCGCCCACCGTCAGCCCAGCTCTTACAAGAGCCTACAGGTTATACAAAATAAATTCATGCGCATGGCCACGGGAGCGCCGTGGTTCGTGCGCAACGTAGATTTGCATCGCGATCTAGATTTACCGACGATGCAGCAGCTTTTTAAAAAGTTCTCCAAAACCTATTTTGAGAGAGCAGCCCGACACCCCAACCCTCTAGTGGTTGAGGCCTGCAATTATACCCCCGACCCTAACGCTCCTCTCATAAAGAGGAGACCGAAGAACGTCCTTGACGAACCGGACGACCAACTGACATTGGACAACGCTTCCCAAGTAGGTCACACACACACACACAACAGTACACAGCGTCTTCGCCGGCGAAGACGAGGTCCCCGATATCTGTCGTCATCCGGACGTGGGTTTCATCCACGGTCACGGGGGCGCTCGGACTGAGACACCAGTCCAAAAAACCCAACAAGTCCCAACGTCACCCTAAGTCGAGGTCCGAGTCTCACAGGAGACGCCCTTAGGGGGACGTTCCCTCAGAAGTCGTCGAGCCCAGGTGCTCTTCTCTCAGGCTGAGCTTCATGCTCGCCAAAAACCCCCGGTGACGCAGTAATGACCACTATGGTTATCTACAAATGTCAATCGAAAAACTACTACAAGACACGCATTTCTTGTAGATGCGTTTAGGTGCACGGACCACTGTCTTAAAGGCAGACCGTCACTATTTTTATCTCTAATAGAATAATTGTGTAATTTTATATTACATCAGTTGTACTATATATTAATTTAATTATTCTAGCTAAATATTGGATTAAATTAGATTAATCGTGTAATCAATATTACATCGATTATATTATATTAACTTAATTACTTTAATTATATAAATCATATTGAATTAGATTATATTACATTAAAAATTAATTAAAAGAGTATTTCGTCAAGTTTAACCTGGGTTTTACTTCTGATGTCTGAGCCTATCCCGACATATATATGTTTTTTTATTGCCTCAGTACAGTGAAATAATTCGATACCTGGATGAACCAACCCTCGTTTATTAAGAGTATCAGTTAAAATAACAAAAATAAACTTTTATTGACAACCACGTGCCGCTAAGAGATTCAGCGTTGCGTATAGTAAAGCTGCATAGCGAAGATTAGGGATTGTGTAACTGTAGGGCTTATCTCAAATTCTCATAAATATATTATAGCATTCTAGGAAGTAAGAGTGAAATAGAGCTTTGAAACCTTTGTTCTATGAACATAGTAGAATAGCGTATAGCACTCTTTGGACCATAAACCTTTCATTTTTTAAGCGACCAACACAGGTTTCCTTATTTAATTTCATTTTTGTCGCATTATAAAGTTCGAGGTCCTGGGTTCTTCGGTCATGGCTAGTTACCACCCTACTGACAAAGACGACACATCTTTGCCGTTAGCGATAGTGTCCAAGCGATTTAGCGTTTCGGCACGATGTCGCGTAGCGATATTAACCAGGAGTATGGTTCTACCAAACCCTTAATAAGTTAACCCGGAACCATCTTAGTGCATCATCACTTACACCAGGTGAGATTACCGTCAAGGGCCTACTTGTAGAGGAAAAAAAAAAAAGAGTTTTCGTTTAAAATTTTCAGTAATTAAAGCTAAACATTATAATTATAAGTTTATGTGTTATTTTTTGCGTAATGATTGTCGGTACTTATTGCTTATCATATTGTGTGATAACGTGTACTATATACATGGCATAGATAAAATTTAAGCTGGTGACTAACCGGTATCGCCATGCCAAAGTAGAGACGGTCGAAATGGTCGGCATTCGGCGTTATCGTTGCAGAAAATCAGGCTTTGAAGCGTATTCCCAAAGCACTCAGTATATGAAGGATTTAGAACTACGTGTAGAATCGTTGCGGACGCGATATTCGGGAGCACACAAAAGCAAGCCTTCTTTTGAAACGAGATTGTAGAGTATATTTCGAACAAAGAAATTCTCCCTCGAAATGTCGACGTGAAACTTATTTAAGTACTAAAAGTGCATTACACAAATCCTCTGTGCTCAGCACTTATACATGTCGGGAAACTGAGGTAATTATTGCCTCGGTTTTCTACCTTGTAATTAAAGTAAGTACTTATAATCATTGTTGGTCGCTACTCCTTACATCAGTAATCAGCTTTCCAAAACAAAAAGGCTTGATCAAAAATTGTTTTTCAAATCTCCCTGGTGGATCCTGATTGCTTATTTAAAACAAACAAATTTACATCTAAACTCATATATGTAGATACATACAAAAACATTATTCTGGAATTAAACACAATTAAAGTAATATATACCTGAATACAAAACTAAAAATTATAATAATGAATAGAAGTCCATGATAAACAATAAATAGCATAATTTGTATATATATACAAGTATAATTTGCTATATTCCGCCGACAATTTGTCAGCGGAATATATATATATATATATAATATTATAACTGAGTTACTACATTAATAAATAACTAATTATATTATTTTGTTCACAAACTCCTTAATCTTTTTTTTTGTAGCTGCGTGTAGCAAAAACAAACAAACAAACAAACTATTTCACTATAAACATATAAATTATAAATCTTGCATATTCATAGACCTAAAATTGTGTTCTTTCCTGTAACTAATAACTTAAGTACCTACCAAGAGCAAGATTAAATAGGTATTTTCTGAGAAAAACTTTAATGCTTTCCGGTGACATACATATTAAATGACAAACTCTAAGGAAGTGCGGTCCCCGGAAGGAGGTTTGCAGACCTTCGTGGCTCAGTGTGTGCACGGTCGTATTATAAAAAGGGAGGTCCTGGGTTCGGTTCCCGTCTTGATTCTGGTCTAGTGGGAGAATTTGGCTGCAGCTAGTTTACGCTATTGGCAAAGATATGCTGCCAAGTGATTTAGTGTTACGGTATGATGCCAAGTGGAAACCGACTAGGAGGATTGGTTCAGTTGACAACGGATTGGTTAGATGTTATCACTTACCATCAGTTGACCTGTCTGCTCGTTTTCCCGCGGCGTAATATGAAAAAAGGAGCAATTTGAGCATATAACTTTTTCTGGAGGGATCTTTCAGCCGTGGCTGTTTATCGCTCTGCCGAAAAAGACGTGTTCACCAATAACAGCCATATCCCTAAAAGGTTAGCCTGCTATCATTTTTACGAATACTAAAATATAGAAATAATTTGAACATAGGCCTTATATAAGATCAATTTCTTCGTCTTCTGCGAGCAGCTACTCGCGCTGGTCCAATCTAGCGTATGAATTAGTTTAGTTTCGTGTCCTAATTAAGTTGTGTTTGAATATGCAAATTCTGATTATAAAGCGTAGCACGAAATCGAAATTTGTTTCTTTTCGAGATCTTTTTCTTACTTTTCTCGCTTGTGAAGTCAACATCTGAGGATGATCCGGTGTCGGGTCGAAACGTGCGTAAAGGTTCTAGTGGAAGATTTTGTGTGGTGTAATATTATACAAATCTCCCGGATGTCGGCGGAATATAGCAAAATATACTTGCTGTTTATTGTTTATCATGGACTTCCGCAAAGTAACGCCTGTTTCTATTCATTATTCATTATTTTCGAGATCTCTCGACAAGCCACCACAATCTGCATCATCACTTACTACCAAGTGAGGTTGCAGTCAAGGGCTAGAATTGTAATTGTAATAATTATGTAATTGGAATAAAAAAAGTGGCAAAAAAATCAAGGAATACAGTTTTATTTCCACAACCTACTTACTTCTTTTGATTACGATAAAAAGCTAAATCCACCGTGAATTTGATACACGGAGATCATAAAACAGACCCCTAATGAATTTCAATTCCACGAAATGGAGCGTTATATTATCATTACCCTAATTTAATATTGTGTGCCGGTTTTATTAACAAAGTTTAGATATTACGAGTAGGTATGGCTTTTAAACGTTTTATGCGCTCTCACTATTATAACACAGTCTTCCACTTCCACTATTATAACAATTAAAGATATTGAACTCGTTGTTTATCTTTAGAAAGAGAAAATATAATAAAAATAAAAATCATGCCCTTTAATATGATAACGCAATATAAATGTGATAATATTCGTTTATTTATCACCATTCCACCCCCCTGTCTAAGATTGCTAGACCGATTTTGATATAATATATCTAAGGACCACAAAACTAGCTATCGAATTCGGTTCACTAATTTTAGAGCTACACTGCCACAGATAGACACATACACAGACATAAGTAGCGGTAAAACTTGTTACACGCCTCTTTTGCGTTGGGAGTTAATCAATTGTAGTACCTAGTTATATGCAGTTTCAAATTCTGCATTACCTACATAAGTCATATCTTCTTCATATGGACTATCTCACCTCTACAAGTCATCCCCTCATATATTCTTTTTCACGCATATCCATTAGTTGGGCTCTATTTCTTTGCACATTCAAACACAAAATACAATTCGGTCAGAAAATTCTCTTCCCTTAATTAAGGAAAACACCATAAAAATACAGAGAAAAAAGAAACAAAAATATAAAATAGTATACAATTTGGCGGCTATATCGCTACATAGCGGTATACGTAAGAACATATCCAAACTTAACATTGATAAAAAAACGGAATTAATAAAATATTTGTTGTTTGAGATAAACGTGGTTTTTTATGACGTCCTTTATAGACAACACGTCATGTCAAACAAAAGGTTTTTATTAAAGCTAAATACATCTCAATACCAATTCAGCCAAACAGAAGCAACGCTACATTAAATACCTTCTTAAAAATAAAAGAAATAGCATATTCCACTGGCCGCATAAAAGATAGAATATGAAGAGCGAGAAACTTTAATAAAGTATTGTTTTAAAGTTATGGTGCATGAGTAATAATAATTACAACTTCATTTTAAGACCTGATAGTTCAGGCGGTAAAAAGTTGTTACACCAAATCGTCTACTAAAACTCGTGGAGCGAAAATTCTATCTGACTTCAATTTACTTTTATTGTCCCTTCGCTTCCTATTCTTCGAAGGGAAGCTTTTTCTTACGTTTTAGGGACATTGTAAACACATTTTTTATACTAATTCAAGCAAACGCAAGGCCGGAAAATCCACCTTTAAATTTCGTTTCTACTATATCAAAGAAAATCGAAAGAAATTTCTTTCGTGACCAGATTTGATCTTTGATTGAATTTTCCTCTTTGCTTTTGTTCATTTTTTGCGAACGTTGATAGTTTTTTAAGGAAATATTAGGAGTTGGTTCTCAAAGCTACCCTCTGTGCGATCAGTATTGCCATTTTGTAATCAATTGGCATGAACTTTGCCAGTGCAGTGGACCTACAACATAAAAATAGAGAAGCGGAAGAGAGGTGGACGAATTTATGACAATGTCTATAGACCCGGCATAGCGGCGTTTTTAATGTCATTAAACTAAAAGTATCTAATAGTACCTATTCTTCATATTATGATGCTTTTGTCGGTAGTCCTGTAAAGAAAAAGCAAGTATTAAATAATATAAAGTTTTCTTATTTAAAATCTACTGAAACAAACTTTAATTATTTGTCAACATTTGTATTCCAACGATATATGGTTATTTCGGCATATGAAGAAAGAGATTTCTCTTAATATTTTCTTAAAAGAACATGACAGTGTAATGTCTCGTCTTAATATATACCTGTATTAATTGCAACAATGGGGAGGTTTTTAATTTAGTTCTTTTTTAAGGAACCTAATTGTTTTCTCCGTGGTACAGTTTGAGATAATAATTATATATTCACTAATTTTATTAATTTCATTGAATTTTATTAATTTCATTGAATTTTATTCAGTGTCGAATGCTTCCAGAAAGATTGCATTAAAATTAAAAATCAACGGGTCCGTATATAAAAACAATTTGTGTCTAATCAACCATATTAAATGCCTAAGTACAATTTGGAACTTTGCTTCAAAGATTATTTCATTTGTTTTTTACATCAGCTGGAATAAGATAGTGCGCCTTAGAACGAATCGTTGTTTCGACATCTATTGTTTCTTAGTCAGTGAATAAAGTAATTACTGTCCAAACTTCATTAATAAAACGAACTGCAGTCAAGAATTTAAAGTTACGACTCCATTTTGTTGAATTAAAATTCATTGGGGCTCTGTTTTACATTCTTCGAGTTATCTATAAGGAAAAATTATATTTTGCAATTTTAATGAAGTTGGAAATTTAATTAAAATTTATGTTATTGCTGCTTATTTATCGGCCTCTGATATATTGGTTATATAGTGGGAGGGATCCAGAGTGCATTGTTCTACCTCTTCATGCCGAATAGATTGAACAGATTTCGATGGTATTGGGTATTTATGTAGCTTATTTCACAATCGCTTGATAAACTTATACTGGAGATAAACTTAAATTGCTCCATAAACTTTTAAACCGGGATAAAAATGAGAGAGAAATTTGACGTATTGACGGATTTGCACTACCAGAAGCTTATAGATAAGTTTGTTTGTAAGTATGTCTGCGTATGTTATTACCCTATGACGCCGGAACTACTAAACCAATTGGCTAAATATTTAATAACGAACTTAGTACTAAATACTCATTTTAACTACCACAGTTAACGTCTATTTCGTGGACGTCAAGCGGTTGATATGATTTTGACCATATATATAAGACGGTCATCAGCTAGTATGTTATTAAGAGGAAAAACTCACTAGAATTTATTATAAATATGAAAAGGAGCTTCTTGGTGGGTTCTATGACGCAGTAAAACGTTGCGGGAAAAGTCTTTGCCGGAACTAATTATCTTTAAAATGTCTACATACTAAGCAAAAACGAATCTTGCTATGCAGGTTTTCTCAGAAGTCCGTTCTTTCTCTGGATTACGGAAATTAATGGTTTGCAGAATGTAAGCAGCTGCGAATGACAGATTGCGCTAGCTGATTATTCTGTCACAAAGTAGGTTCCATAGCTCACAAGATGTCATAATTTCTTTACAATGATACGGTAATGATGACACAACGATGTACCTTTAACATCATGTCAAGATACTATGTTATGTATGTCAAAATATATTAAACAATGTGTTTAATTATTTCGTGTATCTCTTCCAGATGCGGTTTTAACAATTTGAATCACGTATTCAAAAATTCATCAAGTATTTTAATTTTGGGTTCTGGTAAAATGTCTTCGTAAGTTTGATCTTTCTCTCTTTCAATCTTTAATGGTATATTATTTCTTAAAGAAGAAGAAAAGAAGGCGATTTTACTCTTTTTATTTTTAATGTAAATGTAATTTCTCTTCTGTCGCTTACGTTTGTCGATTTAACTTTCAAGGTTTTTTTAAACGACTACTTTTTCCTAAAAAAACTACGACCTCCTTGGTATTGTGGTGAGGGTTGTGGTCTCATAAGAGGGAAGGTTTGATTTCTTGCAGGGATTTGGGAAAAAGGAATATGTGTTAAAAAAAGATACTCTTTCTTGTGTCGTAAAATTCTCTAGGCTGGTCTGATGACAGGCTTCGGTCTATTACCCGGTAGGTTTTACGTAAGTAATTTAGTGTTCCTTTGCAATCGTAAAATCCTATTATGATTATGGATATATATATTACTGACGACCTCCGTGGCGCAGTGCGCGCGCTGTCTCTTTATATAGTTGGAGGTCCTGGTTTCGATTCTCGGCTCGAGTCTGGTCTGGTGGGAGGCTGCGGCCGTGGCTAGTTACCACCCTACCGACAAAGACGTGTCGCCGAGCGATTTAGCGTTCCGGCACGTTGTCGTGTAAAAACCAATTAGGAGTATGGGTTTTCCATACCCCTAACAGGTTAGCCTGCTACTATATTGGCTGCATCATCACTTACCATCAGGTGAGATTTCCGTCAAGGGCTAACTTGTAGTGGATAAAAAAAAAGGATTGAATATAATTGCCATACAGTACCGTAGCAGGTTATACCGCCACCATCATATTTTGTACATCACTTACCGTCAGCTGAGATTGCCGTTAAGGGTAACCCTATAAAAATAACAAACAAAAAAAAACGCCTGTCGCGAGGTCATCTTTTGACCGAATCGTTTATAAAATCATCTTACTCACATATTAGTGTAGCTGGAAGATATCTCTTATAGAGAAAAGCTATCCTTTGTATACCTCTTATATAAGTGTTTGTTATCACAGATTTTAATAAAAAAAAAAAATAATAAAAAAAAAATAGATATAATCCGCGACACTCAGATAAATCTGTATTATAGTGTAATTTCTCTATTGTTCGTAAGAAATAAATTACTGTCTCCTGATACAGCTAAAAGTGCAATGAACTTAAAGGTTTAATTAATCTAATAATTGTTTTCAAATAATACAATTGTTTTATTCTTTACAAATCCTAAGATGTTGACTTTGCTAAGAAATCGTGAAGCTCATAGCAAGATAGGTAGTAGATGTAAACCCACGTAATCCATTTAGATACAACTACTTCGCTGTTCCAGTGGTAAGCATGGTCAACTGTGAATCACGGAGTTCGATGCTCAGGTCGGGCCAAAAATGTCAAAGGATTTGGTGAACGTTTCTTTGATCAAAGCACACTCCACAATCACATCTCAAAAGAAAAAGGAGCACGCTTTTGTGCGCTTCCGAATATCGCATCTGCACCGTTTCTACTTCTAAATCCTTCATATACTGAGTGCATTGGAACTCGGTTCAAAGACCGATTTTCTGCAACGATAAAATCAAATACCGATAACGTGGACATTTTGCTCGGGTCTCTTGTTCCATCTATAATACGGTGGCGATACAGATTTTAAATATTAACTTAAAATAAGAAAGAAGCAAAGAATTTCTTCTCGGTTCCAATAGTTTTCTAGAAATTATATACGATTGCTTGATGTACTCACTGCGATTTATTATTTTACTTGTGCCCTTGATTTTATATAACAAATAAACTAACAAATAGCGAGCTGTTTGAAATTTTAAATCTCTTAATGTTCTGTATAGGAAGCGGTGATAGCCCGGTGAAGCGGTGATAGCCCAGTGGTTAGGGCGTCAGCCTCCTAATCAGAGGTCGGCGGTTCGAATCCCGGCACGCACCTCTAACTTTTCGGAGTTATGTGCGTTTTTAAACAATTAAAATATCACTTGCTTCAACGGTGAAGGAAAACATCGTGAGGAAACCTGTACGCCTGAGAGTTCTCCATAATGTTCTCAAAGGCGTGTGAAGTCTGCCAATCCGCACATGGCCAGCGTGGTGGACTATGGCCAAAACCTTCTCATATTGAGAGGAGACCCGTGCTATGTAGTGAGCCGGTAATGGGTTGTTCATGATGATGAATGTTCTGTATTGATCGCTTTATACTCGTGACACGCATGTTTCATTACATTTAGCGGTTAAAGCAAAAAATCGTATCATAAGTATGTTACGACTATTATAAAGGCCAATTTTTCAATCGTAAGATAATGAATCTTGTCATTCTTGCATTCATTGCATTCGGTCGGTTCGGATCGGTGGTCGAGTCGCGGTAGTGCATAGTCGTACTTGGTGGAGCGTATAGTCTGCTCCTTATAAATTACCATACTTATAATTGTAATTCTGTTCTACCAAGAGTATCAAGTCTCTTTGCCCGGACCTACCCACGTCTACCCAAATTACCGACGAAGACACGCCCCCGCCCGTAGTCATTCTATATAATAATACAAAAACCAGATTACATAAATAACACAATGTAGTAATAAATATTTAATAAATATACTAATATATACCTTATAATATAGAAAAAAGAAATTATAAAAAAATTAAAGTCGTCATTTTTGCGTAATATAATAAAACTTGACAGCACATTTAAAAACAGTGAGAGACTTGGACTCTAACATTGAGTTTCTTAAAAATTCGGATTAAATGCCTATAGCTGTTAAGGGCAGATGACAAAACAAGAGATTGAAAGTACTTACTGAGGTTTGAAATTGGAAGCGCTTTCGTCGTTTCTGGAAATTATCGGTTTGTCGACCGGCTGCGAGTGACGGGTGGCATGAGCTCATTATCCTGTCACGAGGCAGTTTCCGATTTCTCCCACAATGTCACACATTCCTCGATTAATGTGGAAGCAGTGTGACGTTTGATTGACTCGTCTTTACGTAAATACCGTGTATCTATATAACTCGCACGTCAACAATCCGGCCATTTTAGAACGATCGGATTGATATTATCATTATAATAAGCCTTGGAACGTCATTGGGGATCAAGCTGTCCTGATCCTACCAATAACCTGTTGGGAGACTTTGTGTAAGTTATCCGCGAAGCAGCGCCATTTAGCGTCGATAGTTAGATTGTCCACAGAGTCAGATGCAGCCTTCTAAAATGTTTCATCAAGTTCTTTTCTGATGTCCCCATCCAGAACTAGTTTTGAAAACGCCAGCCTAGCTGGTATTTTATGTTCTGCCCTACGCGTAGGCTTGATGTTGAGCCTCATTTTGCATCTGATAAGGCGATGATCCGTCCAGCCCTGAGCACCTCGCATAGCTCTGGTAATAAGTACATCCTTCAGGTCATGCCTTCGGACAATGATGTAATCGAGGAGGTGCCAGTGACGTGAACGAGGATGCATCCAGGAGGTTTTATATTTGTCAGGCAACCGAAAGAACGTATTGGTTATGCTAAGTTCTAGTTCAGCACACAAGGTAAGTAGCGCATGACCATTCGAGTTGCACTTTCCGATGCCATGCCGCCCAACTACGTTTTTCCAGGCAATGTACTCTGTGCCAATACGCGCATTAAAGTCTCCGAGCAGAATAATCTTGTCACATTTAGGGATGCCGAGGAGAACCTCCCCCTTGTAGTGCGGTAGAGGCCCGGCGGTAGGCTGGGGTGACTGGTAGGCGTCCGGGAAGTATACAACGGGTCCCCCGGGCGTCCAGTAAAACCAGCGAGAGGGGCATGCCGTGGTGGTTTTTAGTTCGGGTAGACCACCCATGCACCCATGGGTGGTCTACCAGAACTCACACTCCCAATGAAATATATGAATGAAATGAAAATAGTTTTTACCGTCAAAGTTGTAGATTTCAATTTCTGTACTGGTTTTCGAAGATAAACGAAAATATTTATAACTTTAAAGCTATAGATTTCTGTGCGAACTGTACGAAATACTGCCAATATGTTGCACTAGTAATGATTGTTTAATAATGACAGAACAATGGACACCGTGTATCAACCGCTGTCGCAATCTCATAAATCATAGAGATGCATCTGATCTATTAGGACTACTGCGTTAGTAATGGCAGACAGAGTGCGTAAAATAACTTTAGTGTTTATTGATCCGTTTGTTTATCGGTTAAAAATTTTAGATACTAAACTCAAAACTGAATTGTCTGAATCTTTGACAATATAAATTATAACATTTATTGATTTTAATCAAACTATCAATAATCAATATATATTGCATTCGGCTGGACATTTAAATAATTCCACAGATGGACGTAAAATTCGTGACATGGTCTTCTTGCAGGAGCTCGTTGAAACGTTGAATACAACAAAAGGTATATTGAATAACTCAGAGTCATCATTATCAACCCATTACTGGCTCACTACAGAGGAGGGGTCTCCTCTCAATATGAGAAGGATTTGGTTTTTGATTTGGATCAGAGGTCGGCGGTTCGAATCCGGGCACACACCATTAACTTTTCGGAGTTATGTGCGTTTCTAAAAATTTCAATATCATTTGCTTCAACGGTGAAGGAAAACATCGTGAGGAAACCTGCACGTCTGAGAGTTCTCCATAATGTTCTCAACTCAGAGTCGTTGGGCCAAATTTTTTTCAAGGTTCCCATCCGAATTCCGCGCTACTCTGTTCCACTTTTCAGGCACCGATTTTGTAAAACTAATCTTGGTTGCCACTCTTTGATACACAATAATTTTACAATTTGTTTTGCCTTCAAAAATTCTTATTCAATCGATATTTTTAAAGACAAACTGCACAATTTCAAAAGAAAATTATTAAAAACACTAGCCAAGTTAGGTTTTGCATGGAGCGTATCTCCCTGTATATCTTCCTTTTTCATTTCAAACAAATGTTTCCTTTTTTTTTTTTGTAATGTTTTTTTTTAAGTTTTCTGCTGTTAGTTAATTAAAAGAATAGTTTCAATTCAGCATATTATATTATTAGCGTAATATTTGCGTCGACTTGAGTTATTATGCATGCTGCAGCTCCTTCTAAGTTGAATTATATGTATCTAGCACCTAAATTTATTAAAATGTCCATATGTTTACATATAATTTGAATAAATATATATAAAAATAGTTGTCCGGACTGATTTAACTCAAAACGAGTGGATGATTTTTTTTTAAATTCAATTAACACAAGCTTCACGTTCCTGCCTCGGTATGAAGATTATTTCATCCAAGTTCATCTGAAATGTCTTCCGTACGAACTAAACTGATGCTCTTAAAATGTGTGGATGAAATTTTTATTTAATTCAATAAACACAAGCTTCACGTACTCTACGTATGAAGATTATTTCATCCAAGTTCATCTGAAATGTCTTCCGTACGAACTAAACTGATGCTCCTTTGAATATAGTTTGCATTATAATGCAAAGTCAAGTGTCAGGGAGGGGCGTGTGAATAAGGAAGCGCTGACTCAGAAGTTTGGTGAATGGCTGCAACGGCTGATACAAATTAGATGCGCTCTTTGGATGACTTGACATTTCTAAGACTTGCATAGCATAAAAGGACTTCGTCATTTTCCTCGTGCACATCACATTTATTTAGGGTAGGTACTAAAGATTTTGGGAAAAGCTCGAACAGTATTAAGTTATTACACTGTACGCCTTTGTTATACATTTCTGGACTAGTATTTTTAGGACTAGTGATTTTTAATGTACACAAAAAACAATGAGACAAATTGTATTTTGAATGATAAAATTTATCGTAGCCATCATTGTCAATATCATCAAAAAATCATGATGAAAAGGGCTTAGGCCGTAGTCAACTACTCTGATCTAGACTTCACACACCTTGGGGAACACTTTGAAAAGTGGTAGGCGTGCTTGTTTCGTCATGATATTTGCCTTATTCTTTAGAGTTAGAAAACCATAAAATTTAGAGTTGCGTGCTTGAACTCCCTGCGTAAGTTAGGTCGAAGTCTTTCCACTAGGTCATCACCGCTTGTAGGTAAAAAAAGAAAACTAACGTTAAGCCTATCCTGTTAAGTATTCTAGTTGTATAGTTTATTGCAACATAATATTCTACAAAGACCCAACTTCTTCGTAGAATAACGATCCCAAGATCGTTAAAGGTTCCGGATTAGTTGTCTTGTAGAAAATACTATCATAGCAATATCACAGGTAGCATTTTATTTTGAATTAAATTAATTATGCAGGTAAAAAAATATACTTCTTATTACTAAGGTCCTGGGTTCGATTCCCGGTTCGAGTCTGTCCTGGTGGGAGGCTTCGGCCGTGGCTAGTTACCACCCTACCGACACAGACGTGTCGCTAAGCGATTTAGCGTTACGGCACGATCTCGCGTAGAAACCAATTAGGGGTGTGTGTTCATCATGCCCCTAACAGGTTAGCCCGCTAGCATCCTAGACTGCAACATCACTTACCATGAGATAGCCGTCAAGGGCTAACTTGTAGGGTATAAACAAAAAAACCTTGATTTGCTCAAATTGGTAAAGCTTAATTGAACCTAACCTTTGCCTGTTTTCGAGATTAATAATGTTGTTAAACAATCAAGGCAAACAGATTAAGACTGAGCTCCAAAGAACTTCTGAAATTGGTGTAAATTCTATACTGAAAGTTTTGGGTGACTGTTCAATACTTTAAATTCACAGTCCTGTCTTTCAGCGGAAACTCGAAGTGATGTTGGACGCTTACATGTGTAGAGGCGATATTATTATGGAGTTATAACGAAAAGGTAACGTTACAAAACATTACCGTTTTTATCGACTTAACGAGCTTTGTTAAAAATAAATTGTACAACATTGAGTGAACCGCAAGAGCGAACACGCGAACGATCGATTAGTGTACTATTAAATGCATGTTTAATCTGTAATCAATGGCTTTTAATCAGAAGATGATTAATAACACAGGCAAAATGTGTCCTACAAAAATTCTTCATTCATACAGTTTATAAATGTTTTTTACCGTGGGCGTGGTTGAGGCTATTTCATGAAACTTTTTGCTATTATTCCTTTACTAGCTTTTGCCGGCAACTTCATCCGCGTATATTAAGGTTTTATTAAAAAATCCTGTGGAATAAGCAACGTTTGTAATTAAAGATTATCCCATGCTTCATTCCTTCTCCAGTTCCTGTATTACTTATATATGGGGTGCCAGGTCGGGTAACCTCCACGTGTGCCCGGGTGCTGTGGGTCCCTCTTGATTCGTCCGGGGGGAAGAGCAGCATTCGGGCCGGTGCACCCTGGTAACATCGGTTAACAATATCTTTTGTGCGATATTGTTAGCCGATGGCTAATGACCCGACGCGGAAGGGGTCACCGCGCGTCCCTCTGACCAAGCTGAGGGCGCAGTGGATGACCCAGGGGGTGTATCACCCCGTGTGGTGGAAGGCCTGTCCAGGTATGGCACTGGCAGGCGGGGGTGGGCGGCAGTCTGCTGCTGGAGGTGGAGGTGACGACTGAGACTGGTCGTCCCCATTGGAAGTTTGCGGCCCGTCCAGGTATGGGACTGGCGGGCCGGGCCCGTCCAGGAATGGGACTGGTGGGCCGGGGTGGACGGCGAGCGTTCGCTGCGCTTGCCGTCGGCGATGGAAGGCCGGGTACGAGAGAGTGTTCCTCTTCCACCTCCCTTGCTCCTGTGCCTTCGGAGGACTTGTGGGGATGGATGGTTCTCAAGTTGGCTGGTGTGCTGTTGTTCCGGCACACCTCTCACCGGTGAAACTGGGCACGTCGTGCCCAAGGAGGGTCTGCTGCGGCGGACACCCGCTGGCGGAGTTGCGGTTGTATGCGAAAGCTTTCCCGTGACTCCACCATACAGCGGTGAGTAGGAACACGTGGGGGTTTTAGTCAGTAAGAGTCTGACATAATCTCTGTGCCTCCCCGTGGTGCAGAGGTATCCATGAGGATTTACCCACGATAAAAAAAAAAACTACTTATATATATATTTGAGTTACCGACATAGCTCAGCGATTTGCGAAGTTGAAGTGGCAATGGGCGGGGCACATAGCTTGGAGAACCGATGGACGTTGGGGTCCCGAAGTGCTGGAATGGCGACCCCGCACCGGTAAACGTAGCGTTGGTCGACCCCCAACAAGGTGGACAGACGACATCAAACGAGTCGCAGGGAGCCGCTGGATACAAGCGGCCCAAGACCAGCCAGCAGTGGACGTCTATCGGTTGAAGTGATGATGATGATGATGATGATATTTGATAATTTCAAATTAAATATCATCCTGTTTAAGTCATCAATTGATTTTAAACTAAAACTAACTAAACTTTTAAAATTATAATAATTTATTATATTATTAATAATTTATTATCTATTTATTTATATATCATATTATAATATGTTAATATGAGAACTACTGCGTTAGTAATTTATTTTAGAAACTTCAGGTAAGGATAAATAGGTATAGTCCATTTCAACACGCATTTTACTATATGGCAGATGGACATTAATATGATTAGAATGACAATATCTACCCATAGTTTGATCACGCAGAGATACCCGGAGCATGACTTTTTCCATCGTCCGCTGGGCGAGTCTTAGCCTTTGTATGATACTTATGCTAATTGAAATTTAAAGAGTTTGATCTGGTTTTGGACAAATAGTAGAAGAACCAGAGTTACCGACATGACAATGGGTGAGGCGCATAAATCAGAGAACGGGATCCTAAGGTATTGAAATGGCGAACCCGAACCGGTTAACGTTGCGTTGGTCAACCCCTACGTCAAACCCAATAGCCCTTATCGGTTTCTACGTGACATCGTACTGTTCCGCTAAATTGCTTGTCGGCATGTATTATCGGGTGGGTATTCTAACACCATTTAGACTTCATTCCGGATTCACTCCCGTGAACGGACTTGCAAACTTAGTATACCTATCTAGTCAAATTGTTCAATGTGCGACGTTATCGAGAATGTCTATCACATTTTAGTGGAATTTGAAAATGAAATCGAAAGACTACTGTTCAGCGCCGATGTCAATATACGGTACGGGACTACGGAAGTTGGCTATAAATTTCAAAATTCAAATTCAAATAACCTTTATTCAAATAGTCCTTAAAAAGGCACTTTTGACGCGTCAATAATTTACATAGTGATTTGATGGTGATAACAACACTTAAAACTAATGCTATTTATTTATTTATTTATTTATTTATTTATTTGCAAGTAATCAACAGCGTTATAATTCATTGGTATACAATTAAGAAAAAACATAAAATAAGGCCAAAGAGATTACACAATATATACAAAATACGTTAAATAGGTAAAAATTTAAAAATTAAAATGTAACTTAGTGAAACTGAGTAAGGTGAACAAGTTAACAAGTAAGTGGGTGTGCATGTGTAATTGTGAGTGTGTAATTTAGTGAGTGAGTTTGTTTGTGTGTGTGTGTGTGTGTATGATATAACTATGATGATATAAAAGTGAATGCCTATTCATCAGCTATAGAAGCAGAAGAAGAAAAAGCTAGACTTGATGATTAAATGTAATTGTTAAAGAACATTATAATATAAAGTCGTTCCATTGGTGGCATCTTTAGAATTGCACAAAATTTTCATAATTATTCATTATCATTATTTAAATTCCTGTGGCATAAGCAACTCCGTAATTTAAGATGCCATGTCTCATTAATGTCACACTTTCGCCCCCTTTCTCAACATTTAAATCCTATTACGAGGAAAAAGGCTATAGATACAGTTATCAACGTGAAATTTAGTTTAACCTAAATTCCGCGGGAACCATGGATTTTTCCAGAGTACGGGACATAATCTATCTCCATTCAAAATTTCAGCTTAATTTATTGTAGTTATGGCGTGAAGGCGTTTTTTTTTCTTTTCGGACTGACTTTTAGCTGTACTAACCCTATTGGTTGCGACAGCGTACCGGGCTGTTTGGCGAGCTTCGGAAATTTTGAGCCCTAAAGCTCGAAGAAACTAAGGGAACGTCTGCCTAAGGGCGCTTACTGTGAGGCCGAACCTCGGCTTAGGCAACGTTTGGGATAACGGGAGGGTCGGACGGTTGTGAAGGCGTAACAAACATAGACAAATATATAAACTTTCGACTTTCATATATTAATGTGAGTACCCACTATTCGTAGGTATTTACTTTCCAATGGTAATATTTTTAAAGAACTACCGCGGAAAATTTATTTTAGTGTGTCAGACAATAGTGATTACTCTTTTAGCACATCCTTTCACATTTAGCAGTCGAATGCAATACATTTTACAAAGCTAAAAATACTCGCTAACGATGTCGCGGGTATCTTATTTAAATAATACTAATAATTTAGTCGGATATTTTAGGATTGTTCGTATTTAGATTGATTTACACACGCTTTTGTTTTAATACATTTCTGAACAGTTTAAATGTATTACCTTGAAACATAGGGTATATATCTAATTCAGCACTTACAAATATGGGGCTGCTAGAGGCAGGTTTATATTAACCTTTGGCTTAGGTTAATACCTGTTACCTTAATAACATTTTTTATATGAGTTTAAGTAACCATTTGAGTTTGAGTAACCATTTGAGCACTACACTGCTCAAATGGTTGTTCAAATATTTGCCATAAGTTCCAACCATGATGAATATATTTTTACGCAACAAATGGTCGCTTCAACATCATCGTCATCATGATCAACCCATTGCCGGTTTACAACAGATCACGAGTCTCCTCTCAATATGAGAAGGACCACCACGCTGACCATTTGCGAATTGGCAGACTTCACACGCCTTTGAGAATATTATGGAGAACTCTCAGGCATGCAGGTTTTCTCACGATTCTTTCACCGTTACGCAAGTGATATTTTAATTGCTTAAAGTCGCACATAATTCCGAAAAGTTGCGTGCCCGGGATGCTCTGATTAGCGCTAGATTAGACTATGCGGACGTCCTAACCACTAGGCTATGACAGCTTCCAGAGCTTCAAAGCATGTCTGCAATTGCGAATCTAAAGCTGCCGTCTATGCCATTAAAAATATACTGAAATTATTACCTACCGCTAATGTGAAATATTAATATGCTTTTACGTATTCAAGTGAGCCTAAGGCACTAATATTAATTTCAAAATTCGCATCTGCAATACGAATTCATATTAGGCAACAATATATGCCATTATTTCGAAACAAATCACCGATTAGGACGATGGAATACCTAAAAGCTTTAAACCTTTTATCATGGTTCGGCAGCATACAGGGATATCAATATATTAAGCTGCAAATTTCGAATTTGGTAAAATACATAACTTTTATAAAGTGAAATTTGAAACCTTTTGAATTGAAACCTAGTCGACTCTAAGTATTTGAAATAATTCACTAATGAATATGATACTTAGAAATTATCTGGTTGATTCATTTGCATACGAAATGAAATAATACGTAATGCTTAATTATATCAAATAATAAAAATGACGACTTTCGAAAATACCATCTTCTGAATTTCTTACGTATTCTTTGTGAACGGGTGGCTAGCAGTACCCATAACCAACCAAAAATACTTGTAAACTAAATATATACTTATAATGACCTACCTAGTTTACCTACCTAGGATACCTAGTTTTGTACGAGTCCGAAAAATAATATACCATTTATACAATGAACAATATGCTTTATTTGCCCTTATCCGCGTGAAACAGGCAAGTCTGCACAGTGCAATTTATAATTTCTTCAATCTTTATAAATCTTCCAGAATGCTCATGCAATGCATCCTCAGGAGATGTTGACTTTCCAAAGTTCAATTGCTATTCTGCATTGCTATTTAGCAAAGACTTAACCAAACCAGTCAACTCGTGTTTGCGTGCAAATTTGCGTTGGTAAATATAGGCTATAATAAAAACAGATATGCATCCTTCTTTCTTACTCAAAAACGATTTATAATTAAAATATGTCATATCGTGTTACGTTATCGCATCGTATTTTTAAAAAATCTTTTGACCCGTTGTAGATATTAGTAGTACCAGTTCTAAGTTCTGCATTATCTATGTTTTAAATAAACTCTCTATTTAATAACAAATTGTATGCAAACAATATTTAATCTTTCCCCGACGAGACTGCTGGGACACCGAGCTTGATAAATCTGGACAGATCATTATGATTCAGGATTAATTTCATTTTGATATTCACCCGTTGTCGAGGAAATCGTTGGAGTTGCGGTACGTATGCAACTCACCGCAGTGTTTCCAAAATGTATATTCGCTCGTAATTTTCTTTATTTTATATAACTTTACCTGTAAATTCATGTTTTACTATATTAATACGTTTGACTAAAGTAGATTGAAAATATAATGTTCAAGGCTAAATTATGTCATATCCCATGTCTACAAGTGCATACTGTTTTGGTGATTCGTGATCTACACTAATATTATAAATAGGATTTTTTTTTATTTGGTTGTAATGACTCAAAAAGTACTGGACCGTTTATATAAATTCTTTCTCCATTCGAAAGCTACATTATCCACGAGTAACATAGGCTAAATTTAATTTTGGAAAAAATAGGGTTCCGTAAGATATTTGTTTTTTTTCGGACACAAGGTGTAAAAAATCAACCAGAAAAGTTACTTATTTTGCGTACGCTGCCTAAACTATAAAAGATAGAACCATAACTCTTCTCTTCTTTTCTCTTCTCTGCTCTTCTCTTCTCTGCTCCGCTCTTCTTTTCTCTTCTCTTCTCCTCTCTTCTCTTCTCTTCTCCTCTCTGTTCCTCTCTTCTCTCTTCTCTCTTCTCCTCTCTTCTCTTCTCTTCTCTTCTGTGCTGTACTGTGAAAAAATGGTCTCCCCTAAAAGCAGTTTAATTCTAAGGAAAAAATATACCGCCTCTTTTCTGAGGTCTAATCTAGTCATAAGCTTCGTCTTAATTATCGGAGAAAGATGTTTTTAAATTTTTAAAGTAACTTCGAAAATAAGATTACAATCTGCATAAAAATAACACATTGTAGGTACTCGTATAGATAAAATGTTATAGAAGAAGCGATCGAATTATGCTATCAGTATATTTTTGACTATTGTTTAAGTTGTACCTAAGGCCTTTGATACTTATTTTCTATACAATGTTTGCTGATGGAACATTAAAGAATATGAAAACAGTTAGTGCAAAATCAGCAGAAATAACTTATCATTAATGATATGATTCATCGTTTTTAATGAATAACCCTTGCAGATTTATCAGATTTGTGGTCGATGTGCAACTGCAGTATTCATAAATTCATATTGAATAATAAGAATATTAATATAACTTTGAATGTTCATATGGTTTGCTTAATCAAACTTTTTTGATGTAGTTTTGCTCCATTACTTATAATATTAATGTTGCCAGCGACTTAATCTAATCTGCGTATCCTTTGGGGTTTTTCAAATTCCACGGGAGGCGTTTCTTTACCCGGGGCAATCCAGGCATTAGGGGGATCCAGGCTTTGTTTGTTTAAAATTTCGTCTGTATCTGTTTTGCTTATATAATATATGGGTAAGATTTTTTTTTAATTTTTTTTTTAATGGTTTGTTTTTCGGTATGGTATATATTCTTTCCGTGTCCAGGATACACCAATATAAGGCAATGATCAATCACTATTGATGAAAAATAAATATTTATCAATAGTGATCAACAGTTTATACTTGTAAGGTCCACCCTGGGTTTCTGACGACCTACGTGGCGCAGTGCGTGCGCTGTCGCATTATAAAGCTGGAGGAGGTTCGATTGCCGGTTCTAGTCTGGGGCGAGGCTTCGGCCGTGGCTAGTTACCACCTTACCGACAAAGATGTGTAGAAAGACTTAGCGTTTTGCCACGATGTCGCATAGAAATCAATTAGGAGTTTGGGTTAACCATACCACTAACAGGTTGGCCCGCTACCATCTTCGACTACATCATCACCAGGTGAGCTAACCATTAAGTACTAACTAGTAGTGTATAAATAAAAAAGTACAAACAATAAAAGAATTAAGTTATAATATTTAGTAGTCCCAGCATTTTTTGCATTTATTGAGTGTCATTTCATTCATATTTTAATATAAGGTTTCATCCAGTTTAGTTACCGATTGAATGATTTTTATAGTGGTCTTTGTTTTAGAAATATATAATATACACTGATAATTATATACAGCACACTGCAAGGACGTTATGATCACTGTAATTCCGTTATAGTCATGCCTGCACCCAAGATGTAGCATAGTTGTAGCATGAAGCAAAAAAAAATGAATAGAGCAAACGTATAAAATATTTGAATATCTTATTAGCTCTAACATAATAAATTTATGAAAAACGTATAAAATATACGTTTCAGCCTTAATTATAATACTATAGAAGTCAAAGCTGTGAATTTGATACGGACAACGTAAAACACTCCTCTCCTAATGAATTTGCGAGTCGAGGCGTTGCATCGTTATACTGTTTAATATTTATATCAAAGAGATATCTATTAACGAAGTAAATTCACGCGCTTATTAAAATCTTCGATGCGGAATATTTACTATGAGTATCTTCGTAGTTTCAGTACATTTAATTGATAGATATTTGAAATTATATATCCACGGACAAAAAACATAAAATTTTAGTATTTATTAGTACTTCATAAGTATCATCATCATGATCAACCCATTGCCGGGCACAACAACACAACAGAGCACGGGTCTCCTGTCAATATGAGAAGGGTTTGGCCATAGTCTACCACGCTGGCCATGTGCGTATTGGCAGACTTAACACGCCTCCGAGAACATTATAAACTGTCAGGCTTGCAAGTTCGATAAGTTAGAGGTGTGTGCCCGGATTAGAACCCCCAACCTCTGATTAGGAGGCGGACGTCTTAACCACTAGGCTATCATAGCTTCCGAACCAAATAATTCTTCCTAAATAAACTAAGAATAAGAGTTAATAAGTACACGAAACAAAGATTTGGAGGGTACTTAACTAAATATGGATTATCCTGGCGAGTTTGTAATTTTGTATTGTACTGTACCGGATCAAGGCAAAGTTACATGCCCCATTATAATCTATTTTCCTGTTCGTTAAACTTGGCTTTCAAGACCCCTAGCCATTATTAATTTTTACTGTCGCTGTTAAATGATGTACGTTAGTAAATAAGAATTCTAAAAAAAAAGATTATATTATTACAAGAATAAATTACTGTTTTTGATTTCTAAGAAATCTAGATAAAATAAAAATTACATGAATATTATTATGACTTATAAATCATACGATTCCTATATAGGTAATGAGATAACTTACTTCTTACTCATTTATTCAGCGTTGTTAGATGGGCATTTCGCTAAGTGTACAGACTACGTCAAAAAATTCGTACGGACAACTCCTGTATATTGTCATAAGCGAAAAAACTAAAAAAAAAATCAAAATCTATCAAAAACGTACTTATAGAATATGCTGATTTGATAATGAAGATATAGGAGTATTTGTTATATTATTTATTTATTAATAAACAGCCATAATTTATATAGAATATGGTAATCAAGAATAAAAATAATAATTAGAATGAAATAAGAAAAAACTAAAATGAACAAATAAAATAAATTGAGCAATAAAATCAGAATCTATGTATGTGGGAAGACAGTCGAAAACTTAATTTACACACAAATATTTGTTTTTTCTTGTGTATGTTCGGAAACAGAAAATTTATTGCAGAGGGTGTACGGTCTTATTGCATTAATAAAGCATTTAAAAAACAAAAGGTTAGCCCCTTCTTTGTCAAATAACCAATTTTGTTGAAAAGTTCTTTCGATTTTTAACGCGAATCTTTGGGGGGGAACTAAGTTGATTTTCTTTTGGGCGAAATTAAAATTATGACAAGAGATACAATAGCTTCCCTACCATCTGCCAGAGCTTTGACATTTATTTCATTTGTTTTTATTGAAGCTCATTTATAAGGAAAACCGCGAGATATTATGCTTTATGAAAATCCCTTTTCAGATTTCAGCGGGATATAAAAGTGATGAATATTACTTTGATATTGTTTCTTTAAGAATGGTCCTTAAACTTGTTTTGGGAAAATGAGTTTTCTTTTCTTATAAGGAGGCCTTGTTGTACTTTTGACATTTTCACGGATGACTTAGTTTAATAGGCCCGGAGTAAAGATTTACCTTCAAATAGGTTTAAGAGCTGGATTAAGAATTCGTCATATACCTACTACATTTGCCATTATCTCGGTGATTGTATAAAAAGTTGTCATAGACGTAAAATTTAAATTTAAATTATTAACCAATTATAAATATATAGTGTTATATTATATAAGCTCAAACTGGAGCACAAAAGGGATTGGTCGCGTTTTCTTTGAGAATAAAAAGGAAATGAAATTTCAACATAAAATAATAACGTTGCGCTCACGAGAATTAGTATTATAATGTGTTTACAGTGACAATAACGAAAGAAAAAGGTATTATAAAGAGCAGAGTGGTACGAGAGATGGAAGGGAAAAAATGAAACAAAATAGAATTGTCTCTTCAAAGTCTTTTTAGACCGATTTGGTGAAATATGTTTTACCCGCACCGTATTTAGGCAAGTAGGTACTCGTACATAACTTGTATCTTCAATTTGTATCATACAAAGTTGTTTATTTACTGAGTATACTCACTTAGTAAATAAATAACTTTGTTGAATGGAATTATGTAAATGAAACTATTAAATTCAAAATTCAAATAATTTCAAAATTCTTTATTTAAATAGTCCTTTAAAAGGCACTTTTGACGCGTAAATAATTTACATAGTAGTTATTTGATGGTGATAACTACATTCGTAAACTTATAACTAAAGCTAAGAGGGTTCCAAACGTATTCCCCGTATTAAATTAGAAATAATGAGTTCTTTCTTATGTGGGTGAAGAAGACATATAGATAAATATATACTTGACGACCTCCGTGGCGGAGTGTATGCGCTGTCGCGTTATAACAGTTGGAGGTCCTGAGTTTGATTCCCGGCTCGTGTCTGGTCTGGTGGGAGACTTCTGCCGTGGCTTGTTACCACCCTACCGACAAAGACGTGTCGCAAAGCGATTTAGCGTTCCGGCACGATGTAGCGTAGAAACCAAGTAGGAGTGTGTATTTACCATACCCCTAACAGCCCGCTATCATCTTAGACTGCATAATCACTTACCATCAGGTTAGATTGCCGTCAAGGGCTAACTTGTAGTGTATAAAAAATTTATATATAATTGTTATTATATTTGTTGTTTTTTTTAAATTATATTTAAATTGCAATGACATTACTATTATTTTGATGGTAATTATTAGCGACATACTTCAGTCTTGCAGATCTCCTAGTGGCTTCAATATTCAAACATTACTCCATATTAAATCCATGTTTTAGTAGCTGCAATAGACTAGTCGTTAGGACGTCTGCCTCCTAATCACAGAGGTCGGGGGTTCGATCCCGGGCACGCACCTCTAACACTTTGGGGTTATGTGCGTTTTTAAGCAATTAAAATGTCACTTGCTTCAACGGTGAAGAAAGACATCGTGAGGAAACCTGCATACCTGAGAGTTCTCCGTAATGTTCTAAAAGGCGAGTGAAGTCTGCCAATCTGCACATGGCCAGCGTGTTGGACTATGCCCATACCCTTCTCATATCGAGAAGAGACCCGTGCTCTGTAGTGAGCCGGCAATGGTTTGATATGATCCATTTTAGTGTGCAATGCAAGTATGTATACAATTTTAACATTATTTTATAAATACGACTATACTATAGTTTTTTAAAAAATATCAATCAATAAACATTCTTTATTCGCTTCAATATGTTACACTTGTAATAAAACATTTCAAAATAATATAGATATTGAAATACAACACGTTAAATACAAAACGTCGTTAATACCACCGAACCGAGGTATAGTACCCAAGATGCTGGCACCACTGCCGATTTGAATGGCCAAAACTAATGCTCTGGCCAAAAATTCTAATGTATTTGTCAATATGAAAATTTCTAATAGAAAATAAATGTTTATACATTAAGACACATAAAAAAAATATATACGTACCTACCTACGTAAATTGCGTTTTTCGTCAAATTATAACATGCCTACTGATTTATTTAAAATTGAAAAGGTATTAAAATAAATGATAAAGCTGTAGAAAATGTGCGTAAACCTACTAATATATGGATTTGCAATTTCGTTTCGAAAACACTATTCCTGACTATTCCATACGAGTTCACATGACCGCAACCACGATAATTGCACTGCGAGAGATATTGCATACATTATAAATGGGAAGCGTATCGCTCTACCTACGTGGATAGCAATTTTTACTCAACGCGTGTAACACACAACAATCTAATTGTTTAGTTAACTACTGAACTTAATACCATAGTAGATACTTTTGTTTTCGGGAGCGTTAAAAATAATAAAACAATACTTTTTATCCTCCGAATTGGCTATAGGTATAGCCGGATATTTTAATAATCAAATAATGAATAGAAGCAGGTGTTACTTTGCGGAAGCCCATGATAAACAATAAACAGCAAGTATAATTTGCTATATTCCGCCGACAACCGGGAGATTTGTATTGATGTTGACTTTACTTTTCTCGCTTGTAAAGGCAACATCTCCTGAGGATGATCCGGTATCCGGTCGAAACGTGCGTAGAGGTTCTAGTGGAAGATTTTGTGTGGTGTTATATTATACGAATCTCTCGGTTGTCGGCGGAATATAGCAAATTATACTTGCTGTTTATTATTTATTTTAATAATCATCAAATGTACTCAGACGCGAGCTCATCCGCTCACCGGTGGTCACATACCGCTGAGCTAGCGTTGCCTACTAGAACAAGCCTTAATCTAAACAAGACGGGCGAGGTGTAATCCTAACTAGATATCTAAATATATCTAAATAAAGAACATATAACACACTCTTAATGTTGTCTTAGATGTTCTTATTGGGAGAAACACCGAAATAATGAAATCAAAAGGACTTTTCATGAGATCGTCTCACAAAAAATTAACAATAAGGATTTGACAGTGGTCGCAAATGTGAAAAGTTTATAATTTAATTTATATCAAGAATTTTGTATCTTAATTCGGTAAAATAATTTAAAAGTTAGATAAAAATTGTAGGCTTAACATATAACTATATAAAGATCTATATGCATGTAATATTAGTGAGTACTTTAAGTGTTTGATTGTTTTAAGTTTTGGTAAGTTGTGTGTTTGACTAGGTATGTTTTTAGGTGTATATGCGTGTATCATTATCATCATCATCATGATCAACCCATTACAGAGCATGGGTCTCCTCTCAATATGTGAAGGGTTTGGCCATAGTCCACCACGCTGACCATGTGCGGATTTGCAGAGTTCACACGCGTTTGAGGACATTATGGAGAACTCTCAGGCATGCAGGTTGCCTCACGATGTTTTCCTTCACCGTTGAAGCAAGTGATATTTTAATTGCTTAAGAAAACGCACATAACTCCGAAAAGTTAGAGGTGCGTGCCCGGATTCGAACCGCCGACCTCTGATTAGGAGGCGTCCCAACCACTAGGCTATCACATCTTCAACATCTAATTAGAATAATAAAATTAATTGCAAATAAGTAACCTACATAATATAACAAAATCGGAAAATTTCCACAAGCGAAGTAGCAAGTGGAAAGTAGTCTTCAATAAAGCATAATGATGTGGATTCAGGTCAGCCTCCGGCTATTGTATTGGCTTCCATAACAAGTCCTGAATCTATACTATAATTATAGACTGTTTCAATGATAACTCCAGTTTGCGAACTTTTATCTATATTTATTAGTTTTAATTCGTGTATTAAACTACTTTATTTAAATGAACGATGGAAGAGTATCCAATAGTTTTAGATAAGCATACGAAACAATAACCGCTAGTGTTAAGTATATATATATGTATAATCATCGTCATCATCATCATCATCATTTCAGCCGATAGACGTCTGGACGTAGGTCTTTTGTAGGGAGTTCCAATGGTCTTGGCCGCTTGTATCCAGCGGCTCTTCTATACATCCTTCTTAATGTTTACATATATATATATATATATATATATATATATATATATATATATATATATATATCTATATAGTTGTGTGCTTGAAAAACTAGTAGTGCGAGCGACTGAGTGTGTTGTGTGTATAAATGTTCAATTTTTGAAAAAGTAATTGTTAGTTTTAAGTTTAGTTAATTGTGTGTCAAATCGTAAAATAAGTGATAAAGTCAGCTTTATTGCTAGAAAAGAAGTGCTCCGCCATATACCCCTACGCAAAAATGTTACTTGACAGGGCACTTAAAATTTTGTTAGCACCGATAACTTCCTTTTTTTCTATGCATTTTAATTAAATAGATGCCTATGTTACATCTGGAGTTTGCGTCGATGATAGTACCCAAACGCCACAGGAATAATACAATAAGGACGCACGTCGTTCTGTTGCGTTGATGTGGCTGATATACATAAAGGGTCCTTTGAATCAAATACGCCACCATCGCCATTTCTGGTTGATTGATGCATGCGATGTGCGAGGGGTGTGAAATACGCAAGTATTGCGTCACTGACTTCTGAGATTGGATACGGGATCGCGATCCTAATAGAGCTTTCATTGCCGTAATTTCATCGAAGCAATTTTCATTGCCGCATTGCTGTTTAAGTGATTTTGGTGATTTTTAAATAATATAGTGTAATATTTTGTTTTTGTATTTGAGTCCCTCAAACAAAGAGAATGTGACGCAAATTTTTAAAACTAATATATATGGTCATATGAACCTATGGAATAGAATCTACTGCTTAAACACAGCCACACACTAGTAAAGTAATAGAAACTCATGAAACACATTAGCCGTAACCCTAATTTAGATCTAAGATTACGAGTGCCTCACTCATCGAGATTCTACTTACAACAGTACCTTGTGATCCGTGCATTGAACCGTTAACTTTTAGTATTTTCACACGTGATTTTTAATTTTGAAGATTCTTAATAAATTAGACTGTCTTCAGGGACATCCATGTCGGCAGTCCATTCCAGAGAATGACTGCATTGAATGTAAAGGAATTGCAATATGCTATCGAGTGACTAGGCCGTTCAACGTGTTATCATCATATTTAGCCCGCTAATAACACGGTACGTTACTACCAAGAAAATTTAATGGCCCTTTTACATTTAGTGGCGTCTGAGGAAGAAATAAAATTCAGTATAAGAGACAAAGAGCATCTTTTTACTCGACCTAATATTGCAAACACAGACAAGAGGGCGGTCTGTTAGTTTCAGGTCCGTCCAGTAGGTATGTCAACGAGGACGACTGAAAATCAGCACTGTTGCAGTAATAAATACCACGCTTTACGCTGTCTATACTTTTTAATTTAGATCTATTGTTTTGTATGGAGTTGATTTCATTTCATTCACTTAATATTAGTACAAGAGTTTAATCCCCGCATAAAAGATTCATAATAATTAAAGGATTAGTATTTCGAGTTAAATTAAAGGCTTAGTATTAGCGAAGCGTAGAAAATAACTAACATTTAGACATTAAATTTATCACGCAGATGGTGATTTATCCTACTTACTTGACAATTATCGTCATATTTTGGACAATTCACACAATATCTTTATAAATTTTAGCATATGTACTATTCTGATGAATAAGCTATGTTATTGTAAAGTTTCATAAAAACCAATTCAGTAGCTTTTACGTCAAAGAGTAACAGACATCCATCCATCCATACTTACAAACTTTCACGTTTATAATATCTGTAGGAAGTAGGATAATTATTATCTATTAAATTTAAAAACCTGTTTACTTTCGAATTTATAAATATTCTTGTTTATAATACCTCACATTTTCTATATTTTATATTATAAACCTTATTTGGATCGAATAGGATGCTCCCTTTTTCGTTGATTGATAGGCCACTTAAGTAGTAAATGCGGCAGCCTATGAGCGTGTGTTCAATGAGAAATTATATTTCAGATATGGGTTATTATTGAATTCTGATGATAGGTATACACTCCGTCTATTACCCTTCAATTTTCACATTGCGTGTATCTACTGTAGATGCTAATTGCGAACTATAATATTCGGAGTTTTGTACGTTTTCGGCAATAAAAATTTCGTAGTTTAGTTTAGAAAACAGCGCGAGGAAACCTGCTTGGATGTAAGCACTACGAACATATTGCCAAGTAAGTCATAATATATAAATATGTTTTTTTTTTCAAACCTATAATTGTTGATGCTTGCAGATGAGATCTAGGTCACTTTTATGGCGTATATAGATATGGCAATAGACACATCTAAATAAGTATAAATACCATTATAATATAGTTTTGTATGTTTTACAAGTGAGAGATCTTAAATTCGTTGTCCTTTTACGGGACAACCTTGATTTTTAATTTAACCTATAGTAAAATAAGCTTATTAATTTATATAGTAAAATAAACGATGACTATACTACGTACTATTCAAATTGTCGGCACTTTGGCTCCAGTTTTTTCGGATTGTACAACTAAACAAACACATCTATTGTCAGTGATATGCAAAGGTAATCCTGCAGGCCCAATACGCCGTTACTTTTGCTGATTGATTGATGTCTGGCCCTGGAATGTGTTCAGGTCAAAGTTTACTATGTTGTTGTTACCTATCTGCAAAGTGAGATTGTTCGTTGGAAGTGAAATACGCTAGATACATTCTATTTTATTATTTTTATCTACATATATTCAACATAACAATATAATATAAAAAAAATAATATCCAGTATATAAAAAGTATTAGCAGCTCGTGTCATATTCTTTAGTTGGTAAATAGTTTTGCTAAAACTCAGAAAAACAAGGTGAATTGAATAAAATATAATTTGTGTGAGTGGACCACTCAAGCATTCGGATCCGCAAATGGTGCTCGTAAGTAGCTTTGCGATCGGAATTCACGACTTTTTTGGAGAACAAAGAGTGTTGAAAGAGTTTAGATATTTTGCAAGGAAGGCCTTTGTGCCAAACCTTATTAAAAGGCTATTGGACATCGAGGAAGGTTGCAGAGAAATATTCCTCTTTTTCTAACAAACTTAAACTTTTTTCTTACGCTTTTTTTATTATTCACTACAAGTTAGCCCTTGATGGCTATCTCACCTGGTGGTAAGTGATGATGCAGTCTAGGATGGAAACGGGCTAACCTGTTAGGGGTTTGGTTAACCCACACTCCTAATTGGTTTCTACGCGACATCGTGCCGGAACGCTTAATCGCTTGGCGACACGTCTTTGTCGGTAGGGTGGTAACTAGCCACGGCCGAGGCCTCCCACCAGACCAGACTCGTGCCGGGAATCGAACCCAGGACCTCCAACTTTATAATGCGATAGCGCGCGCACTGCGCCACGGAGGTCGTCAAATACTACGCGCAAATACTACGCTACGCGCTTCAATTGCATGTCACAGCTAATTAATGCTAGTAATTCTGCTGTACACAAAACTACACAAAATTCATTCTTATCAAAATGTTTTCCATGGATTAGGACAAAGCTATATATAAACCTGCCAATGTAGTTACGAGATTTGTCTACAACGAAATGGGCAACTACGAGTATATCATAAAGTTTGTTTATTTTGAAGAATGAGTAACTGAATAGAAGCAGGCGTTACCTTGCGGAAGTCCATGATAAACAATACACAGCAAGTATAATTTGCTATATTCCGCCGACAACAGGGAGATTAGTATAGTATAACACCACACAAAATCCTCCACTAGAACCTCTACGCACGTTTCGACCCGACACCGGATCATCCTCAGGAGATGTTGACTTCACAAGCGCGAAAAGTAAAAGTAAAAAAAATGAGTAACTTACGGAAGTCCATAGTTTTTTTCGGACTGTCTATTAACTGTGATAACCCTATTGGTTGCCACAGCGTTATCGGGCTGTGTAAGTCCATAGGTTATGCATTTAAACGATATGCGTTTGCCTCGAAGCCTCGATGTTCTGGTAGTTAGTGAAAATGGATAAATGGCTTTTGAGTCGATTCCGAGGTAGGGACATTAAATGTTCGGTAATGAGATTTATACTTTATAAAATGCCCCGGTTTGGGAAGTTGACTGTTGATTTAATTGATTCGGAGAGCGCGGTAAAATTTCGGTCCCGGCTTTTATTATATCATATTTAATTATTATTAGATGTGATATCTGATAATAATCGTTAAAATCTCACCTTCTTACCTTTGGAGTAAGTTGAGGGGTTGAAATCCTTTCTTGTAGTAGACAGAAGGCCTATGCTCAGGAGTGGTGTGTTAAAAGGCCGATGGTGCTAATAATATAGTTGCCGCTATAATAATTAATGTTATTCTAAATAATTTATTCCATAAAACACTTTAACTTTCTCTATTGTGAAGTTCACAGGTTGATTCAGGCATATGATTTGCGGGTTTCCCGGCATGAGCTTTAACACGTTAGTGTTGTATCTCTAGTATGTGAGATTGCATGTGGAATCGAGATCGTGAAGGAGATTACGTGGATCAAACCAGCACTTTCCGTAGTAAACATCGAACCGTAAAACCGATAGACTAAAACTGTGGTCTGAATGTTGAAACGCTCGTGATTCATGCGTGTGATCTGCGGTTTATACGTTGCTACAGATTAAATAAGATAAAATCAAACAGTGCTATCCACATTGGTATGTATTTTGATTTGTTTAACTTGCTTTTACCCGCGGCTTCGCTCGCATCGAAGCTGTTAAATAAGTATTAGATAACATTACAATAGAAATGAATCAAAATGATGTCCATATTTTAATAAACCATTTTTTATCTTAATTTTTTTTTTATAGAAAGTATCCTATGTTACTTCTAGTACCTCAAAGAATAAGGTGCGTGCTGAGTTTCATCATGATCGGTCAAGAAGTTTCCGTGTGCAAGTGTAGTTAACAAACTTACATTCTAACAACTAACTAAAACACTAATATAAGTGGTCGGAGTTCATGAAAAAAGCGCTTAATTCGTTTACGCTTTAGTTGCAATCAATATTTTACGTTCAATATTGTTATGTTTAATATTACGGTATTTCTATTGCACAGTGCTTATTTATTTATTTAAATTGTCCATTTAAAGTTAAAATAAATAGCTTAATATTTAGTAGCTGTTTGTCATAGTAGTATATTATAGAAGTATATATTTTCACTGCGGGTTATAAGAAGTACTGAACTGTAAGTATCGATAAAATTCTTCAGTTTTAACTTGATTTTTTAAAATTGTTATTAATTTAAGAAATATTTTAATATTTTTTCTTTCAAATTGTAGCTATGGATGTGAGTGTGATTTGATTTTCTCAAACCGAAAATATTAAGGTCACATGGTTTGAGAAGTTGCTCAGACTCAGCAACTATTCAGTTAAAACGTTTGCTATTTAGGTAGTGATTTTGACCACGCCATATTTTACCATGCCTGGTAATCTGACTGTGAGACAGCTCACTAATTATTTTTACAATGACTTTCACATTTTTATTTCTTATTTCTTGTTAAAGCATCGTCGTCTAGTCGCCAACGTCTAGAAATAGTAAATTTCCGGACTCCGACTTAAGGGGTTCCGTAGCATTACGCCTCCTAATGTTGATTAAAAACATAAAGCAGCATTTCACGACGGTAACCGCTCGCATGCGTTCTTATCAGGAGCTAAAGAGCGCAGCGCCGTAGGCAGCGAACGTGTCACGCGATTCAACTATTAGAAGGACATTCTAAGTATCGCCCACTCTTTAATACTTTTATGCTCGTAAAAAGAAACTGTTTAATTTTAAAACATTTTTTAAATCCTTGAATGTTATTTTGATATTTTGACAGTTAATATATCGTGCAATTTTAATTAATACTTAAATAATAAATCACCTCCTAATCAGAGGTCGGGGGTTCGAACCCGGGCACGCACCTCTAACTTTTCATAGTTATGTGCGTTTTTAAGCAATTAAAATATCACTTGCTTCAACGGTGAAGGAAAAACATCGTGAGGAAACCTGCATACCTGAGAGTCCTCCATAATGTTCTCGAAGGCGTGTAAAGTCTGCCAATCCGCACATGGACAGCGTGATGGACTATGGCCAAACCCTTCTCATACTGAGAGGAGACCCGTGCTCTGTAGTGAATGTACTCGTATGTATGAAATAATAAATGCAAAACATGTGTCTGTGTTATTACTTTACCTTTGTTATGCCAGTTTACCCATCTTGACGAAATTTGGCATATGTACCTCAATTTTGCAGGCCGAATGGATAGAGCATTAGCATTTTCTAGCAAAAGCATCTAGGTGAACTTACCGAGGAATTTAACTTAGTGACTTACAAAGCAATAATTTTTTAATTTAAAAATTAATAAAATTTGAAGCCCTGTCTTCAAAGTCGATCATGGTGAAATTACGCATCCTGGAGACCGGCATAGGATATTTTTTATTACAGGAAAACTAACTGAAGAAAAACCAAACCAAAACAAGATAGCTAATCTAAAGTTAACCAAACTAACAAACTATTTTTAATTTACTGTAATCGAGTCCGTACCTATATTGACAAATTAAACAAGATGGCGACTATGAAAGTTGGAGATTAGGTATCGCAAACTCAAATACATCTCATTCTCATTTTAATTATTTTGCACCTAATTAATTCATTACGGTTCGTTTGAACACTGGCCACTTTAACTATATCACTATCTGTTTTCCTCGACTTCTTTTGTTTCCGTTTATAATAATCCTGCAGGAACTGTTCCTTTTACCATGCTAAATTTATTCTATTTTTGTTCCCAGGATGTATCATTATCATCATCATCAACCTATTGCCGGCTTACTACAGAGCAAGGGTCCTCTCTCAATATGAGAAGGGTTAAGGCCACGCTGGCCATGTGGGGATTGGCAGACTTCACACGCCTTTGAGAACATTATGGAGAACTCTTAGACGTGAGGGTTTCCTCACGATGTTTTCCTGCACCGTTGAAGCAAGTGATATTTTAGTTGCTTAAAAACGCATATAAATCCGAAAAGTTAGAGGTGCGTGCTCGGGATCGCTTTATGTGTTTTTTTAGCCGTCTAACAGTAACTTATTATTAAAACTCCTTGTGAAAATTGTCCTGGGCTATTTCCGGAATAAATAGCTTAGACTATATGTACGCCTTATGTCCGTTTCTAGGATGCGAGCTAACAGCCCATACGTCAACAAGATCGATGCAGTGTTTATGCCCAACACAGGCAACAAAGCTCAAACATTTTACAATATGGATGTATTCATAACGTATTTTAGTATTCAGTATTTTACAATGAGTTTATTCCGTTGGTTTATTCTAATTTAAATAATGAAAATAGCTCTTTTACGTCGGCGCGACGTTAACCACTGGCATGTTTTCTTATCTTGAAGCTAAAGAGCACAGCGGTTTAGGTATATCTAGCACGCGATCCGGAAAGGAGTAGACGATCAAAAATAAATATTCGTATTGGTTTTTACTAGCTGGTTATCTATCTACCAATGTATCTGATTTTTCGCTTGTCAGATCTGGATAGTGCAGATCCTTTCGGGGTAAAGTTGTCTTGAAAGTACGAACTTATAACTATATGTTACTTATAACTTTGTACAGTCAAATTGTTTTTTGAACGTATGTTTAACTTGGGTACTTACTATAAATCATAAGTTGATCGTACACTGCACAAAAGCCTTTAAAGCATATTATAACCACTATAAATATAAAAACCAGCAAGTAACAATAAAACTCTTGTAGCGAGGGTTTCATACTTTAAAATAAAATATGTGCTAGTAAAATTATGGTTTAGATATAACTAGCACATAATTTTGAAACGTTTACATCAATTTAATCAATCAAATTATGATTTAGAATTAATAATTAAGATTTAATTGTAAGGCTATGTGGTTAAACAAATTAAAAACTGTTTTGAACAGATACATGATGAAGTCTTTTAATTTGATACCCCATTCTGTATTTGTAAGGACACTGCCCCATTTTATGTAATAGCCCTTTTTAGATATGAAGATCCTACCGTTTTTATTATGGAAATAGTGTTTGTTTTTTCATTTGTTCGATTTGTTTGGACATTTCAAGTGTCAACTCGAGGACTTCTGTAACAAATGGTATTAATTGTTTGTTACTATACGTTACATTACTTTACAATTTTTTGGTGAACAGAAATAAATAGCTATTTTATTTTATTTTTTTATTTCTTTAACTACACTGAAATTTCCATACAAAATTTCATTCACATTCTCCAGTTTAAATCAGTTACATAATCAGCAAAGTGATAGTAGAATATACGTCCATCGCTATTCTGCCCAGCTGCATGGATAGAAAATGATGAAGGGAATCTAGGTGTAGTTTTATTAATTCGCATCTTCATTATGATCAACCCATTACCGGCTCACTACAGAGCACGGGTCTCCTCTCAATATGAGAAGGGTTTGGCCATAGTCCACCACGCTGGCCATGTGCGGATTGGCAGACTTCACACGCCTTTGAGAACATTATGGAGAACTCTCAGGCGTGCAGGTTTCCTCACGATGTTTTCCTTCACCGTTGAAGCAAGTGATATTTTAATTGTTTAAAAACGCACATAACTCCGAAAAGTTAGAGGTGCGTGCCCGGACTCGAACCGCCGACCTCTGATTAGAAGGCTAACGCCCTAACCACTAGGCTATCACCGCTTCAAATTCGCATCTTACCAGCAGATAATTCGTAGTATAGAGTGAGTCAGCGGCGAACTAACAACAGAGTTGCACAATAAGAGTTCCGAGCGGAACTCCAATTTCGGTAGACATGATATGTCTTTTCGTACGCATTCCGTATTTTAGTACTGCAAATATGTTACGGCACCTAATTTTTGCAACAGTCTGCAATTATCTTCTCAGTTACTCATAACGATAATGGAGCCGGAAAAGTTTAACACTAACTCATGTTGATACAATTTTAGGCAACAACGGAGAGAACAAAACTCAACATAATTACGCGCCCTTAATTAGAGCCGTGGTTAAGCGAAACATAATTTTAGATACTAATAACTTCAACGTGTTACAGTTGGTGTATTTGCTAATTTCTGCTAAGTACCTAAAAGCCTGTACAGCCTAAAAGTAAGCATGTAAGGGTGCTTCATTCAAAAGTTTGGAAATGTCTATCAATAAGTTCACTTTTCTTAAAACGTAAGCTTATAAAATCCTGTTACGATATTAAAGAAGCTCTAAGTTCATAGATAATTATAATTTTTTATGACTATTTAGTCTACTGAGGGCTTCTTCTTAGACCTGGGCGCGATTGGAAACCTTCTAGCTTTAATTTTAAGTTGGCGAGTGTAGTTATCACCATCTAATCGTTATCACTATCAATAAAATAATGAAAAATCTATTATTTATTAACGCTTCAAAGATGCCTGTTAAAATGATTTTATTTGTTATCTTTAGTTCGTTATTTATATTATAACTATAGTATAACTGTCAGTTCGTCTAATGAAGTTAAAAAGGAAGTAACTTCAAGATTTGGTGAAGCGTTTTAATGTGTCTTTGGTTAACCCACAATTTAAAAAAAAATCTACTTTTGACTGTACTACTGTAAGCGAAACACTCTTGACCGATTTTGATGTTTTTTTGTGTATCTTAAGGAGGAATTCGAGAATTATTTAAAATCACAATTCGGCCCAATTTCAGTTGTTTTTTTAATTCATTTCTTATTTATAATTTTTTGTTGATTTTGGAATGTTTTACATTAAGCGGTATCAAATATTCAATATTAATCTATTTTAATTCCAGTTTTTTAGTTAAAGGTTATTAAAAAAAAAAAACATTTAAAAACGTGTACAGAACAAGCCGCTAGTAAACTGTAAACTTGGTAAAAATTTAAGTTAATGTATAAGTTGACTACATGGATGACTTTTTTTCTTGTCTTTTTTTTTGTTACAGAACTGTATAGAAAAATGTTAGTCTACATTTTAATAAGGGTTACATTTATAGCAAAGCCATTTATTTATCATTAATAATAAATTCCTGCTTAGAACAATAGTCACCAGTGATTTCCCGACCAGAAGTTCCTTTGTTGCGGAAAACTACTTCCTTTCTTAAAAAAATATTATGCTGGCAATGCTTTTACTAATTTCAGCAGTAATGTTGCCAGCCTTTTCTAAACTAAAGGAATATCATAAAATTAATGTGACGAGAATTTAAATACTTTTGTTTTTTATTTGTTATTTGTTTTTTTTTTCTCTTTTAATATATTACTTTTATGAGAAACACTTTTAGGTATACATTTAGAAATTGGGCTAAATAGAGGTGGAACGTTAGTAATAATTATTTTATTAAACGTTGACTGCATATATATGTTGTTTTGATTTAACTTTTTTAAGGGTTTGTAGATACATACAGATATTTTTTTTCTACATTTTTCCTGGAATTTTAAAGTGTAATTAATGAACTTTTGGATGGATATGGAATGGTACTATGTAATTTGAAGTTAATTTTTTTTACGAATAAGTCTACCCATGTACACGCCGCAGGACATAATTTCGCGGTCCATTGTCAAGTTTTTGTATACACGCCAATGCCGCCCACGCACTCATCGTGCGGTTTAGTGGAGCAGAAAAATTTGACGGCAGCATGAAATCAGTAACTTATTTCGAGAGTAATTCACTCCTATATTTTCAGAAACTAACAATTCGTTACGGGTTTTTTATACACTACCACGCTCCTAATTGGCATCTATGCGTCATCGTGCCAAAACGTCACGGCCAAAGCCTCCCACCAGACCAGACTTGAGTTGAGAATCGAACCTAGGACCTCTAACATGCTCCACAGAGCAGCTAGCTAGGTGAAGACGCTGTAAAGTAAAATATTATCGGCAAGCATATGTCAAGTGAAACAGTAAACAGATTTCAAGTGACGCCGGGCGGAAATTCCACCTGCATGTTGGAACGCAAGCGTGTGACCATGTGACCATGACCATGGTTCTATCAATGGATAGAATCATGGTCATGGTAGTAAATACTGATTTTAATATAATTAGACTTAGCCTCAGATCTATAGAGCATACTTAGAATTTGTTAAGCTAAAGTTAGTTTTTGAAATGAGGCATGATACCTTCATGTTGAACTCATACCTTGGTCTCGTTTTAGCTGTTCCTTTAGTCAAGCTCTTTATAGATGTCAACATTAGAAGATCTAGGAGAATTAATGTTTTCATAGTGGCTGTATAGTCTGGAGTCTACACTAGTGCTGAGTGCTTGAATACCAGCGTCAAAAACATTTCAGTGTTATATTTAACTGATAATTTTGTAAATATTTTCCTTTGTCAAGATAGGGGGGGTAGACAGCGGAGATTGTTGTCTTTTAATTTTCTAGTAAATTGTTTTACTTATTTTGCTTGCGGCTTCACCTCAGTATACTATACGCGTATAATATATTCCTTTTTAGGGTTGCGTACTTAAAGAATGGTGACGTAACATGAATAATTACAGTTTTTCAATCAGATCTCTGAACTGAAAACTGGACAGAAATTCAAACATGCTTCGGTCGGGAAAATTTTTGGTTCTGGTTTCGGTTTTATTTATTTCATATAACTAGAACCAAGTATGATATCAGTCTATATACAGACATTATACATATGGTTCATCGAACTCTAAATTCAGTTTATTTTTTCAATCTTGTGCGGATGTTGGGTGTTCATAACTGAAATTAGAGTAACGTAAGCTTGTAGAAAAGTGTAGTAAAATATTATGTTAATTGTTAACAAGCTTGGGTTTCATACCCATATATTGTTTTAATAAGTAAAAGCCCTTAAATAATTTAAGTGGCATGTGAGATAGTGATAACAAAAAGAAAAGTTACCCGCTAATTTTATTAGTGAGACCAGGCCGCGTTTGTTACTCTTAAAATTTAATAGTTTTTAAGTTAACGATTGTAGTTTTTACGCATTAAAAGTGCCTTTTTAAGGATCTCTTAACCATTTCTTGTGTTTTTTAAAATCACAGTATAAACCGATTTAATTAGGTCATTCGGACGTTATAAAATCGCTTTTTATGTATACGGGTTCCCGCTTTTCTGGGCTTTTACCAGTAAACAACAAAAACTTGGTAAATTTGAAACCAGTTCCAGAAGTTCCAGATGAAGGCAAAAAACCAAGAAATACAAAATTTATATTCATATTACAAGCAGGAGTTATTTGGCGATAGCAAACCCAATACCCAATACATCACAATTTTATGGCTCGATTTATTGAAATTAGTTTCAGTCTACCATTAATAACTCCACATATTGTATTTCAGATTAACATAATGCCTTGATTTAGGCTTACAATTTCAGTAAATTTTACTCAGGTGTGTGAATTTGAAACATTATTTTCAATTATATTGTATAACGAGCTAATTAGTAAATAGACTAGATAATATACTGGTGCAGATATAAAATCATTAGGTATGAACTATGAGGAATGATGAGCATCGTCTTCAGCCTTTTAATGCCCCACGGTTTTGTTCATGTTTTCTTTCTCTCATAGAGAGAGGGTTTTAGAACACTTATTTGTCACGTTATTCGTGACGACCTCCGGGGCGCAGTGCGTGCGCTGTCGCATTATAAATTTGGAGGTCCTGGGTTCAATTTCCTGCTCGAGTCTGGTCTAGTGGGAGGCTTTGGCTGTGGCTAGTTACCACCATAGTTACCATTATATATTATATCCTGGTCTATCGGTAGCCTGGCAGACATCGCTCTTTAGCGATAAGGCCGCCTTTTGTACCTTCTATTATTTGTGATTTTTCTTTACTGTCTTGTATTTCTTCTGTTTGTTTGGTGAACAATAAAGTGTATTTTCATTTCATTTCATTACACCCTACCTATAAAGACGTGTCGCAAAGCGATTTAGTGTTCCGGCACGATGTCGCGTAGAAACTAATTAGGAGTGTGGTTTATACCATACCCCTTACAGTTTAGCCCGCTACCATCCTAGACTGCATCATCACTTACCACCAGGTAAGATAGCTTGTAGTGGGTAAACAAAAACTTTACTCTTTGTTGCCAATTAACAGTTTTTCACGATTATTATTATCACTTAGTGGAAAACAAAACAACCTGGGCCTACAGAATAAATAATTTTAAGTTAACTGAAATACTATTTTATTTATTGTTTTATTATAACATGACATGACAAAATCAGCAGGCAACAAGCTGGAAACAAGAGTCTTTTGTGTCAAACCTCCAAGGTAATTTTGTATACGTGTAACAGTCAGTTTTTATCTATTTCTTTCGTCTTTCTTTTTACCACCAAAACTTACATAACTTTCAGAAAAGTTACCTTACAGTTCCAACAGAAATAGAAATTTAAATTGATGCTAAAAAGGTAACTTATATAATATTTATATTTAATTTACTTTTACTTTGACCGAAAACTTTAAACAGCCTTACCTGAATTTCTATTCGCTGTCTTATATAATATAAATGGTTTAATACTATGGTATTGATTACGAATGATTTACTGTTACAATTTGTAAAAATAATTAGCTGTAGCTTGCTTTGTAATCAATCAATCAGCTTATAGACGCCCGCTGGACATAGGCCTGTCACACACGGTCCTCCGCCTTCCTCATCCACACGCCACCAGCGATCCTTTTCAGGTCGTCGGTCCAGCGAGCAGGTGGTCGTCCTACGCTGCGCTTACCGGTTCGCGATATCCACTCCAGAACACGTCTGCCCCAACGGCCGTCGGTTCTGCGACAAATATGTCCCGCCTATTGCCATTTCAGCTTGCTAATCCGTTTGGCTATGTCAGTTACTTTTGTTCTCCTACGGATGTCCTCATTACGGATTCTATCCCTCAGAGAAACGCCCAGCATAGCCCTTTTCATAGCACGCTGAGCGATTTTGAACTTTTGGACAAGGCCTACCGTGAGTGTCCACGTTTCTTCCTCCGTATATGTCATATTGCTGCTTTGTAATACCACGTAAATAATAATAATTATGTATAATTAATATTATTTTTTGACACCGGCGTCCACAGAATGCCCTAACAAAAGTCACACCTACCAATAGTTTCAAAGTCTATAATAGCATAGAACATAACTTTGTATCATATATATACAAACACAAAAATATAATATAACTTTGTAGCTATTTAACAAACAATTTTGGGGAATCGAGCGACCCATACTTAGTAAATTTTAGGAATTTTATTTTTCCGTTCTCTGTTTATTCAAGATTCGCCAAAAATAACTGGTGCGACATTTTTTCTTCAAAGGTGTCCGAATCTTCTTTCCCTCGAATTTCAACCCGCCATTGAAGCTTCAAAGCTTTATTTTTATTTTGCTAGGAATGGTGAAAACGATCATTAAGCCTGCGCGGGATGCGGGATCCACAGTACAAGCACTCGCCATTGTTTTCTATATCCTTTGCAACAATGAAACAAGTTATAGGTTCAAAGCCATTCACTATTCGTTAGCTAGCAATTAAAATTGTGAGGATCTGTCTCGCTCTCTATAATAGAAGAATAATGGCAAATTCTTAATGAATAGAATAGACGGCTGAAAGACGAATACGTGCAGTGTTTAAGTTTTGAAACAAAAACAATTTTTAAAAACAAGAGAAGCAGTTTGTGGTTGACCATTTTTATAGTTTCGTGACAAAATTAAAAGCGAACCTTTATCTTGCCTCTATGTATATCTTACTCAACATATTGTTTTACCTATTATACTTTTAGAGCCTCGATAGATACTTATTGTAACAAATTACAATGTACGAAGTTTTGGAAGCAAAAATCTGAAATATATTCTACGTCTATCAAACGTTTGTGGAGTCATTACAGACAATGTTAAACCATTTGTATGAGGATGTTCGTAGCGTGTGAAGTCTACCAATTTGCCTTGCCCAACGTGGTGGACTACGGTCAGAACCCTTGCATTGCTCGAAGGAGACCCGTGTCCTTTCATGATCAACCCATTACCGGCTTACTACAGAGCACGGGTCTCCTATCAATATGAGAATTGTTTCACGCTGGCAATGTGCGGTTAGGCAGACACGCCTTTGAGAACATTATGGAGAACTCTCAGGCGTGCAGGTTTCCTCACAGTGTTTTCCTTCACCGTTAAAGCAAGTGATATTTTAATTTTTTTTTAAATGCAAATAACTCCGAAAAGTTAGAGGTGCGTGCCGGGATTCGAACCGCCGACCTCTGATTAGGAGGCTAACGCCCTAACCACTAAGCTATCACCGCATCCTTTAATGTACTGGTAATAATACTTGCGACCCAAGCTTTATAGCTTACTACAAAAATATAACCTTACTACAAAAATATAAGCTTACTACAAAAATATCTTAGACTTAGTCTTGTAAAGATTTTTAACGCGTTGCATAAACAGTAACAGCGGCAACTCTTTAAACTACGTTTTAAAAAGAAATCCGAAATGTCGGATAGCAAAACGAGTTCTGTAATTTAAGCTTAAATTTTCTTATGCTACGAGGTTGGCGGTGCGCTGCATCATTGTTTATGGAATAACAAAATACATTTTTCCACGAAAGTTCATCGGAATAAAATCCGTTCCTGAAAATCCGTATTCACGTTGCTTCTGAGTTCTGTGTTACGTAGTCGGCACTGTACGTTATTTAAAATAATAACCCAGAACATTTTTGTTTTAATAAAGCTGAAAAAGCAAACTGCAGTGTCGTAATGTCGAGATCGGTTTGTAGACTATGGCTCGCCGCATACGTATCCCCCATGTAAGTAAATGAATAAAATTGCTGAAAAGAATATTTAAATTTTTCCGCTCCAGGTCAGCCACTCGGTGCGGCGAACAATGTTTACATTGTCAGCATTGAAGACTATTGCAATTTTGTTAATATTTTCCAACAATGCATTATTTGCTTTATTGTTTTCAATAAAACCCATGTGAATAATATGATTGCCTTTGTGCAAAAGCTTTCCGCTTTATCTTATTTCTAGTGCTTCCATTATATTAATTTCTGAAGATCAGAGATTAACAGAGAAATTGATTTTTTAGGTGCCTCTCCAACTAGTGAAGGTTGGCAGTCAGAAAGGCGTATTTTGCCTTGTCTCTCGCGAAGCTGAAAAGCTGGGCAGTATATAATAATAATAATAGTAAATTTCTTTATTTAGGCGACTAGGGCCTATATACGATAGGAAAAGTTGACTAACTGTCTGACTCCCAAACATACTGACTACTTGATTGACAGACTATTATCAACGCACAGCTCAATAATGGACGGTGTGGGCTGAAATTGGTCATACAGGTAGCTATTAAAGCTTAAGATAAACGCAAAATATGTGACAGGGCACTAACGAACTAATTGTTGTATTTATAATTTAGGTAGGATTATTGAATAAAAAGAATGGCAAGATATAGAAGCAGAAGCGGAAGTCCCTGATAAAACAACCGTTACGCTTAATTTGCTGAAAACGATCGCTGTTTTTCGCTGATAATAGAAAATTAAGTTAAATACTAATTGTAAAAAAAATAACACTATTCTACGTTATCAAAGGACAAAATACCCTACGTAATAGTTAGGATCTGCCTCCCTCTGCATAATGCTCACGGCTACGTAATGTAATACGATGTTTAATATTTAAATGCTATGTCCCTGTAACCCATTTCTGACTACGCAGATTCAATGCAGTTGTAAGTGCACTGCGTTCAATCTTTATTCTACTGTCTTCCAGTACCTTCTTACTTATTAAGGATTCACTGTAAAGGTGTCGGGTCCATCGTGTTGTAGGTGGAGTATCGACAAGTAAAGCTTAGTACATGAGTGTCGGTTTAAGAAGACTACTTCACTGCTTATGCTTCCTCTTCATCCAGAGTTCCACTAACTCTGGCTTAGGGTTAATCTGATAGCGCAGCTATACTAATTAAAACTAACAGCTGATCTCTCCTGGCTAAAGTGTTTAAGTAGGTTATAGATTGAGTTCGCTGGTATAGTTACATAGTTTTCCTTCTTCTGAGTATAATCTTACTACATACAAAGCTTATTCGTTAGCTCATCCTCAGAATTAGCTTTTATAATAATGAGAATTTTATATAAATTTAATTTTTCATAACCTCAAACCGTAAATAAGTAGTTACTCAATTATAAGAGGTCAATACGCATGTAATAGAAATGCGTTATATTATACAATATGACAATAATAACAAAGCAAAATGAAATATCAAAGACCATACCTACTTCCATACTAAAGTTGAAAATCCTCAATAGTGTCTGTTTGTTGGTTACCTATGTATGGATTAACACTCAGATGGACTTCACGGATCATGACTTTGAACCGAAACACACAGAAATAGTTTCTATTCTTACAGGTTACAGACAGGTACTTTTTTTTAGCCGGAGAAAATGAACGGTTGCTTCGGATTTTTATAACGAAACAAAATGTGCGGGTTTAATCACAGACGAGTTGAAGACAAATAATAAACCAGGGTCGTACTTGGACCCAGATACTACTAATACTCTAGGTAATGTATGTTATTAACTAACATAACTACTACTCTAGAAATGAGAGTACAGATAAAAAAAATCTTTTCTTTAAAATTCATCCAATTCAACAATCGAATCGGTATCGAGGGAAAAAGAATTATTCGCCAAATGTGTCAACTGCTTAGCGTTTAAAGGGTCAAATGACGCACAGAATCGAATTTGGATCACGTAGAAGAGAGACAGTTTGGCGCTTTGTCGTCGACTTGCATAAATTTGCAAGATTAAGCCAGCCCTCTTCGGCCTAGACTTGCATTGATTTACATAAATGTTTTCTTTTTTATAATTTCAGAACTACGTTAATGTTTCTTTGTGGAGGTTATATAATTCAGAAGTGAGATCTTGGAAGCTGTACTGTATTACGTAATGATAGTTTTTCTATATTGAACGGGAATTCACATCGTAGGAATAAGTAGGCCAGGTAATGAGGTCCGAAGAAATACTAAAACAATTTATTTTCCGATTATGCGGAACTTGTCTTTTTTTTTATATACTTAAGTTAGCCTTTGACAGCAGTCTCACCTGATGGTAAGTGATGATGCAGTTTAAGATGGTACCGATAATTCTAATTAGTTTCTACGCGACATCGTGCCGGAAAGCTAAATCCCTTAAAGCGACACATCGTCGGTAGGGTAGTAATTAGCCGAAGGCTCCCACCAGACCTGACTCGAGCCGGAAATCGAACCCAGGACCTCCAACCTTATAACGCAATAGTGAACGCGCTACGCCACGAAGGCCGTCAGGATCGAAAAAAAATCCGAAGTAAATTGCTTTGACAGGAGGTAGGAGGAGGTGTCTAGAGAAAGATCTGAGATTATACCACAAACTCATAGTATATACGCAAAAAAAGGTATTTGGATATGAAGTTGATTTTCTATGAATGTAATTATTAATATAAATTTGATTCGCGTAGCAATAATATTGTATCAAACTAATTTTCACGCAAAATCAGTAACGCCGTAGCGGTCAAACAAAGAATTATATGATACCTATTTATTGTATATCAGATTATTGGAACGCATTATTCAGAATTTCAATTTGAAGTTACACAAATCGTAATAGAGATAGACGTGATACGTGTCCATTTAAGCTGATTAATTAATACTAGCTTTCATGGCGCTGGTACCGAATTATATCCAGGGATCGCAAGCACCGGCGTGAGGAGGGTAATGAGCGCCCAGGGTAATGTTCAATTTTGTTTTCCAGTTTTTTTTTCGTATAGTCTACTCAAAGTTGTATATGGCGACTCAGGTGATAAATGTTGGTTTTAGTTGTGAGTGTAGTCAAAGGAGGCGTCCTTAGGCAGACGTTCCCTTAGTTTTTTCGAGCCCTAGGGCTCGATTTTTTTTTCTGTCAAAACAGCCCGGTTACGCTGAGGCAACCAATAGGGTTAGCATAGCTAATAGACAGTCCGAAAAAAAAAGTTATTCTCTTTAATCAGACGAAGAAAATATGTGGTGGCGATCCTTGAAAGAAACACTTGCGTTTTTCCGGAGCTTTATTATCGAGAGCGAAGCGATAATTATTGTTTTTTCAACTTTAATGTGTTCTTATCCGATTTGCAGGAGAATTCTCGACTTGTAAAAAACAATAAGGACTTGGTGCACTCTTGTATGTTTACCAACCAGCGCCTATTTCAGTTATATCCTACTACTTCACACGCAAAAATCGGCTCTCAAATTTCCGGTCGACGGACTATGCAGTTGGGCTAATCCAATAGAATTAGCTTTACTGCATATATAAAGCATGAGAATAGAAACACCCTTTATAGAACTATTTTTTACTTTTGAAAACTGACATTAATCTGACTAATTTGTCACCACAGATTAAACTACATTACTTAACAAAGACTCAGTCAAGCATGCCGTCCACCAAGGACAACTAAGGTGTTCTTAAATATACAATAACAATTATACAATGAAAGACTTTGAACAAAATACTTAGATCTGACTTCACCACAAACTAAACTACATTACTTAACAAAGACTCAGTCAAACATGCCACCCACTCAGGACAGCTAAGTTGTTCTTAAATACACAATAACAATTATACAATGAAAGACTTTGAACAAAATACTTAGATCTGACTTCACCACAAACTAAACTACATTACTTAACAAAAACTCAGTCAAACATGCCGCCCACCAAGGACAGGTAAGATGTTCTTAAATATACAATAACAATTATACAATGAAAGTCTTTGAACAAAATACTTAGATCTGACTTCACCACAAACTAAACTACATTACTTAATAAAGACTCAGTCAAACATGCCACCCACCAAGGACAGCTAAGGTGTTCTTAAATACACAATATCAATTATACAATAAAAGACTTTGAACAAAATACATGGATCTAAGGCAAGAAACCTTAACTAAATTGAATGAATTAAATAATCTCAATTGACAACACATTGAAACGCTGCCTGGTAGTCTGATAGGAGAGAAGGTATACATACATATGTACAAAGCAATTACTATTATTTGTAGGTAAAATGTGTTGATAAGCAGATGTATAAATGCATCTGATATACACTCCGGACACCGCTCAGCTGATTGGAGTGTTGGCAACGAGCCTGAAGAGATACCAATATTTTTATATTCTCGCACGTTCCAATTAAAATTTATTACGACACAATTTATTCAATTGATTAGCAGGAGAATGTGATTTTTAAATAATATACATAGGTACGAGTATATCTAAATAACATACCCATAAATATGTCTATCAATATAACAGTAGCTCCAATCCAAACCATTCTCAAAACTATTTAAATATTATAAAAAAATGTAAATACTTATTACTACATGTATTATTATATCTCAAGTAGAAATCGAGTTATAAACCCACGCAGGTAAATTAAGACGGTATTAAGGCTTTTGTCGGAGAAAGTGGGTGATTATGAGGGAGAGCTTGATAAAAGCTGAAAGTTTGTGAGGTACTTCTTCTATATTACCTGAGTATGGCGCCGTAATAGATTCGCTGGCTTAGATTTCGACCTCACTTGCGTGGGCGGGTATCAAGTTGGATTTTCGGCAGTTTATGGAGCTTTATGTAATTAAATATGTTGTTGTTAACTTAATTGTAAGAAGACCTGCGTGCTTGCGAGATTTTCAAAATGTTCAAAGGTGTGTGCAAAATTCAAGTCTTCTCTGTTATATAAGACCGTCGCATTCCGGAAGAAGATGATCTCCGTGGCGCGCGCGCTGTCGTTTTATAAAGTTGGAGGTCCTGGGTTCGATTCCCTGCTAAAGTCTGGTCTGGTGGGAGGCTTTGGTCGTGGCTAGTTACCCTACCGACAAAGACGTGTCGCCAAGCGATTTAGCGTTCCGGCACGATGTCGCGTAGAAACTGATTAGGAGTATGGGTTTACCATACCCCTAACAGGTACGCCCGCTATCATCTTAGAATGCATCATCACTAACCTTCAAGTGAGATTGCCGTCAACGGTTAACTTAAAGCGGATTAAAAAAAAGAAGAACGATATCCTGTAGGGAGCCGGTAATTGGTTGATAGAGAAACTGACTAGTATTATATCATGTTTTATTTATCTGACATTATAATAACATTATTCATGACTAGCTGGCTGAGAGGTTGTAGTACAGGAAAAGTTCCGCAAACATAGATAAATGAAGAAAATTTAATTTTAACAAGCACTCGCTCAAAATTGCCAACGCCCTCTTGGGCAATTAGGTATTTAAAGTACTAGAAAATTAGTTGTCAGAATATTGCCTTGTAGATTTTAAGGATAAGGATAATTTATTATTAAACTCAGTGGTTTGAATAAGAAATCTAAAAATGACATTTAGGGCAAGGTTAGAACTAAAATTACGTAAACTCCAAAAGGATCGCCGTGAAAATAAAAATACCTGTAGATATCTTATTCTAATGAGTGATCTTTATAGATAAAAATCACGGTTTATATATTTGTGATGTGGTTTGTGAATGAGTGTGATGAATCTTTGGTTAGGTGATCTGGGCACAGCCGCCAAAAGAAAATGTGTATTTTGCTTGGTTTTGCAAAGCATGCCGGGCGTTGCGTGACGACTTTATAGACAACATTTATTATTTCCATTAGTAACATTTAAAATAATACTTAATTTTAATAGCAAAGAAAATTAACAAAATAGAACTATATGCTTAGTGCTATTTAACTGCTTGCTTCCTCAAAACTTGCTGAGGCGAGGCTGTGTAAAGAGAACCCCATTAAAATCGGCTTAGCAGATAGTAAGTCACTAAGTAGGATTTTTACTGCTACAAGTAATAATAAGTTCATACCCAAGTTTTATTGTCGTTTTTTAATTATATCCTTGAGTAATAACTAAATAATTTGAGTTTGACAACAAGAAATTAGAGTTTATCCCAGAGGTAATCAAGGTTTTATAACGCAATGAAAAGTTTGAAAAAACGAAATTTCTTTCACCAAAGTTTGTTTGTTTAACGTGTTCGATCAATAACGTACTAGATGTGTTCTCACTATCACAATCTCTCACGAACCTGAAAATTATTTTCGTTTGTTTAATAAGTTCCTATTAAAATCCCGCAAAAGCAGTCAAAATTACAAAATATCTTATTTAAAGTAAAGACATATTATGTCTTTACAAGTAAATATACAATCTGTATAACTAAAAAGAAACAGAAAACCAGCTGAAAAAATACTATTATGGAAAAAATTAACATACTACACTATAATATAAGGTTTGTTATGATAACAGGTCTTTGAAAATTATTTTATTGGCACTTACTTTATGAGAATAAAGCGCAGTTTTCGATTTCCAAAAAAAAATTAATTTCTCCGGATCCGATCGGTATTTTAACTTTTATTTCAGTCTGTTAAATTTTAAATGTAACTGCATATCTGCGTGCATTATTGATCGAAGTTTAAGAGCCATCTTTTTATCAATTCACGTTAGACAATGTTAGTTTGACAAAGTTCGCCCGCTTGGGTACACTATCCTTTACGCGCCACACAAAAGACCTTTACTAATGGACTGTGTCCCCACCCTTTGTTACACAAACCTTACGTTAAAATAGCTTCCCCTTTTGTTCAATAGCTTAAGTTAACTTGAAAGCTACGTTCAAATTATGCTTTCAAAAATATTATAAATATTAGTTTATATAAAACGTACGCTTGTAGAACAGTCCTGCCTACTATAGCGTAAAGGATTATGTAAATGATAAACAAGCATGGGTGTGTAATATTGCTCTAATAAGATAGCTCTTATTATAATTTTAAGTGACATGTGAGATGATGATAACAAAAAGAAAATTTACCTGGCTAAGTTTTTTGTGGGCTTCTTCTTAGACTGGGGCGCGTTTGGAACCCTCGTAGCTTTAGTTTTAAGTTTACGAATGTAGTCACCATAAAATCACTACTATGTAAATTATTGACGTGTCAAAAGTGCCTTTTAAAGGATAATTTGAATAAAGATTATTTTAATTTGAATTTATTTTCTTATTTATTATTTAGGTATTAGTTATCCAGTATATATGTTCTGTACATATGATGGAGTTGACTGTGTAGTAAGTAAGGAAGAGGTGTCTGACTGATTGACTAACTGATCGAATGATTTAATACTAAACTCAAACCACTTATCTGTCAAACAATCATAATCTTTATTCAAATAATCCTTTAAAAGGCACTTTTGATGCGTCATTAATTTTTAGTGAGTTGACGATGATAACTAAATTCGTAAACTTAAAACTAAAGATATGATTTATGTTTACAAACGCAAGAGGGTTACAAACGCGCCCGCCAGAAGAAACCTACAACAAACTTAGCTAGCCAAATATTATTTCTGTTATAACCATCTCACATGGCAATTAAAATTATTTAAGAGCTATCTTATTACAGCAATATTTCATACCCAAGCTTGTTCATCATTTACATAATCCTTTATCCATTATCCTTTGTAATAAGACTTTACTACAAGCCTACTGTACACTGTACAGATCGTAATGAAATTAGGCACACAGATAATAACAAAACAAAATGTACCGAAGGTATCCGTCAAGAAAGCATTAGAATTTTTTAGAATATGATTATAGGAGATTTCCTAAAGGTACAAATTTAATAAAAATGAGACTTAAAATTTTTAATAAAAGTCTTTCCGATTTATAGTTAGAAACAAAAGAACGATGAGCGAAGCTCTGGACTATGAAAATTTATGTATAAGTATTTTCATCATCGTCCTCAGCTGTTTAATTTTCCACTACTGCATTCGGTTTCTCTCATTGGAGAGTGGTCTGTTGGTATCTATAAATCAAAGTAGGATATATTATTACCTATGTTACTCCGTCATAATATAGCTATCGTTTAGCAAAACAATTATAAAAATCGTATCATTAGTTGTACTGCATATTACTCCAATCATCCAAGCTCTTAAAATCACCGTCGTGGCTTTAGAATATAGAAAGTTTTCACGATCTCCGTGGCGCAGCGCGCGCGCTGTTGCATTTTAAAAGTTGAAGGTCCTGGGTTCGATTCTCCGCTTGAGCCTGGTCTTGTGGAAGGCTTCGGCGTGGCTAGTAACCACCATACCGACAAAGACGTGTCGCCAAGGCATGTAGCGTTCTGGCATGATGTCGCGTAGAAACCTATAAGGAGTGTGGGTTTACCAAACCCCTAATAGGTTAGCCCACTACCACCACATCATCACTTACCATCAGGTGAGATGCCGTCAAGGGCTAACTTATGGTGCATAAAAAAAAAAAAAAGTGTCGTCTTAATCGGTGTAGCGGAATTCACGTATATTTTTATTATAATGAAGGAGAAGGTATAACATCTCGAGCTTCCATTCATTACATAAGGGAGACTACTCTATTAATAAAAATAGTCGTGATATTATTTTATATCAAACCATCAAACTAAACACTCGCGATTAGCAATCAATAGGATTTAATTTGGTTCCAACTACGTTTTTGCCGTATACGAGTTATGTGTAAAATATTTATCCAGAGTGCAACTAATGCTCGCTTCCTGTTCGTTATATATGGGTCGGATGTAAAACGAAGAGGCGGGCGCTAACCGCTGACTCGGAATGAATACTCCGTAATGAAGCGATGCTGTACGCTGAAATCCAAGTTTTCAACAAAATAAAACGCTTGCTTTCCCGTTTTATAGCCTTAACCACTTTACTCATTTAATTAATGCCAAACAGCTCAAATGTAGTACCGTAGAATTGGAATTAAACGGGTTCTTGGTTTGAGTGTAGTGACGACCTTCGCGGCGTGTGGGAGGTCCCGGAGTCGTCTCCCAACTCATGTGTGTTGGGAGGCTACGGTAGCATTTAATCACCTTATTGGCAAAGTCATACCGTCAAGCTCGGCAACATATCGTTCCGATATGATGGTGAGTATAAAGCGATAAGAATGCTTTCACACAACAATGCATCGGTAACTCTGCTGGTGCTGAAGTTATTATAGTTATATCGGTAATAATTAGTAAAGCGGTGATAGCCTACTAGTTAAGGCGTCAGCCTCCTAATCAGAGGTCGGTGGTTCGAATCCGGGCACGCACCTCTAACTTTTCGGAATTATGTGCGTTTTTAAAAAATTAAAAATATCACTTGCTTCAACGGTGAAGGAAAACATCGTGAGGAAACCTGCACGCCTGAGAATTCTCCATGATGTTCTCTAAGGCGTGTGAAGTCTGCCAATCCGCATATGGCCAGCGTGGTGGACTATGGCCAAACCCTTCTCACATTGAGAGGAGACCCATGCTCTGTAGTGAGCCGGTAATGGGTTGTTCATGATGATGATGATGGTAATAATTAACAATATTTTGACGATCTCCATGTCGCATTATGAAGTTGGAGGGCCTGGGTTCGATTCCCGGCTCAAGTCTGGTTGGGAGGCTTCGGTCGTGTCTAGTTACCATCCTACCGACAAAGACGTGTCGCCAAGCGATTTAGGATTCCGGCATGATGTCGCGTAGAAACCTATTAGGAGCATGGGCTTACCATAACAGGTTAGCCCGCTACCATCTTAGACTGCATCAACACTTACCATCAGGTGCGATTGCCGTCAAAGGCTAACTTGTAGTGGATAAAAAAAAACATGGTAAGTAACATCAGACGATCTATATCTTCTATTCTGTTTGTTTGCCTGCGATATAAGAACATAAACAGTCATAGTCATGTGCAAAATCTCTTTAATACACGAATAAAGAAATGGGTTAGAGTGTTTTTTTTTATTTAACCATATTGCATTGCAATTTCCCTTTTCATATTGAGATTAGACCTGTTCTCTGTAATGAACCGGCAATGGGTTGATCATAATGATGATATAAATAGTGATTCAAGACATTGGTTTTATGAATGGAAACCTTTATTTATGTTTTCAATTAAAGTGAAGCAAACAAAATTGGCAAAGCTAAATACTTGGTCTACGGTGTTTCGTAAAAAAAATACTCCATTCAAAAGTTATCCGCACGATGCCGAGTCAAACTCAAAGTAGTTTTCATAAACTTGCGAACATAAGTTATCAGGATAACTTAGTTAGAAGTTCTTATTAAATGTCATTAGGTACCTACCTATGTGGTTGTATTTTGTATGTGCCAGACATAAAGTAGATTATCTTATGTATAAAATTCTCGTGTCACAATGTTTGCTCCCATACTCCTCCGCAACGGCTCGAGCGATATTTTTTTTAATTTATTTTTGTATTATGTAGCATTGAAAAATACAATATACGACACTAAATTTTCACCCCTCTATCGCCAACTCCTATTTTTAAATAGTTATTTTAGTAATTTAATCATTTGTCATCTTAGACTGCATCATCAGGTGAGATTGCCGTCAAGGGCTAACTTGTAGTGTACAAAATAAAAGAAAAGATGTTAGAGCAATTCACACCCAAACTTTTATGTAATCTATAAATTGGTTACAATAATTTTCTACAAGCTTACGTTTCATAAAAACTTTCAACTTATAGAGAAATATCTCAAATAGCAGGTATTTCTTACATAAAAGTGCCACAGCAATTCAAAAGGTAGACAAGTTTATAGTATATATATTACCTATGATAAAAGAAACAAAGTATCGGTGCTCGATACAAAAAAGTTTAATTCCAGCCATTACTGAACATACGAAACCTAAATAAAGCAAAAGCAAAAATGTGGACAACGAGGTACTCGGCTTAATGAATTTTAAGCTCGCGCAGTATTATACAGGAGGTCTAGCATGCAACTTTATCGGTGGTAATTTGACAAACCGGTTCATCAATAGTTCTCAGTGGTTTGCTGATGATATCAGTTAATCAATGGTCTGATCGAAGGCACTCTCTATTGCGGGTAAACGTGCTTCACCTGGCTGATAAGTAATAACCCTACCACAAGAACTTTAGAGGCTGTGTGCAGCACCAAAGTATTTTTGACGGCATGCGGTAGGTGGATGATTGTTCCACAGTTTATAAGCGGGTGCCAGAAATGATTTTGTATTACGGACAATAGAATAAAAAATTTGGTCTAACTGCGTGAGGTGTGGTCAAAGAAATGAATAGTGGACATCTCTTCAAATTCTCCTTCACAAAGTATATAGAACATACTGCGAGCGTACATTTCTTCGGGACTTCAAGACGCAGGTCAATATGAGATTGTCCACAAGTTTAACTGTCTATCTTTGCGTTGGATCAAAAGGCAATAGTTGGCAATGAGTTACCCCATCTAAGAAAATAATGTGACCAGTACTCTAAGAGAGATGTTATCAAACTGCATAAGACTTCGCTCTCAATGGCACGGAGTTTGTGAACACCTGATCCCTAACTGTAGATGTTGAAGCGGTGATAGCCTAGTGGTTAGGGCGTCAGCCTCCTAATCAGAGGTCGGCGGTTCGAATCCGGACGCGCACCTCTAATTTTTCGGAGTTATGTGCGTTTAAAAAAAATTAAAACATCAATTGCTTCAACGGTGAAGGAAAACATCTTGAGGAAAGGAAGAGTTCCCCATAATGTTCTCAACGGGTCTCTTCTCAATACGAGAAGGGTTTGGCCATAGTCTTTCACATACGGATAGACACACTTTACACGCCTCTGAGAACATGCAGGTTTCCTCACGATGTTTTCCTTCACCGTTGAAGCAAGTGATATTTGAATTGCTTCAAAACGTACATAACTCCGAAAAATTAGAGGTGCGTGCCCGGGTTCGAACCTCTGATTAGAAAGCGGACGTCCTAACTAGGCTATCACAGCTTTCATATTCATACACAGGGATAAAATTACATGTTTTTTTTTGTGTCAAGTCGTTTGATGCTAGGCTGCCTGAGTTTTGGAGGCAACATTAAGCACATTTTTTGTCAGCACGCTGTAGGTTTGATTAAAGCAATAAATCGGGGCGAGTCGGTTATCTGGCAGTTCTGTGTGGAATTAATGCGGCGGCGGGACGGGATTGTGTCGTAAATTGTCCCTCAGTCGGCTTTCTTCTCTCAACATCTTACGAGTATGCACTAAATATTTAGTTTGGACATTGTTTTCAACCCGTTAAACATGAATAAACTATCTCTACGAACATAAAAGGAGTGCTTCGTCTTCATTTAATATTTACAAAGAAAGCGACGACCTCCGTGGCGCAGTGCGTGCGCTGTCGCATTATAAAGCTGGAGGTCCTGGGTTCGATTCCCGGCTCGAGTCTGGTCTGGTGGGAGGCTTCGGCCGTGGCTAGTTACCACTCTACCGACACGATGTCGCGTAGAAACCAATTAGGAGTATGGGTTTACCATACCCCTAACAGGTTAGCCTGCTACCATCCTAGATCACACCGTCACTTACCACCAGGTGAGATCCGTCAAGGGTTACTTTAAGTGAATTAAAAAAAAACTCCTAATTATGTTTTCTATTCCACTAGAAGTTAACCTTTAACGTCAATGAACCCTGCATCTTCACTTACCACAGGCAGCAGGCTAACCTGGTTTTGGTTTGTACGCGACATGACACTGAAACGCTAAATCTTGGCGGGACGTCTTTGTCGGTGGGGTGGTAATAGTTACATAATATTATTACAATTGTAAATCAGTAGAAAACGAAGCTGATAAATTGTACCAGAATGGCGTTCCTGGCCCACAAACAAGATTTTAATAAAAGTTAACTTTTCCATAAAAGCTGGCATTCTGCCGAGGTTCCAATATTGTACCTACGATAATAATGTTATCTGATATCGAGTTTTTCTGATTATTGAAAAAAATATATTTATGTGCCTTCTCCAATATCCATACTTATATAATCCTACTCATATCATAATAATAAACACGAAAGTTTGTAAATATGGATGGATGTTTGATACTCTTTCACGTCAAAACTACGGAATGGATTTTAATGAAACCTTACAATAACAATGACAATGCTCGTCCACATGTTGCGGCTCCCGTGAAAAAGTACTTGGAAACACTTGATTGGGAAGTGTTACCCCACCCGCCGTATTCGCCAGACATTGCACCGTCTGATTATCACCTGTTCCGGTCCATGGCACATGCTCTGACGGCGCAGCGGTTCACATCTTATGAGGATACGAAAAATTGGGTTGATTCGTGGATAGCCTCAAAAGACAAGGAGTTCTTCAGACGTGGGATTCAAATGCTGCCTGAGAGATGGGAAAAAGTGGTTGCAAGTGATGGGCAATATTTTAAGTAAATTTATATTACCGTTCTTCTATAATAAATATTAATTTGTGTTAAAAAACGGCGGAAACTTATTTGTACTCCTAATATCTTATATATCAGAATAACACATAGGCTACAATTGATGAAGATATTGTTCAAAATATGACATGATATATCATAACACATAGACTACATTTTATAAAGATATTGCGTGAATTAAATTGTCCAAAATATGACGATAAGTGTCAAGTAAGCAGATAAATATCTACCATCTGCGTGATAATTTAAATGTCATGTTAGTTGTTTTTACGCCATGCTAATATAAGCTACTCGAAATACTAATCCTACGCAGACGAAGTCGCGGGAACCAGCTAGTAATGTTATAAATGCGTCAATATGTTGGTTTTTTATTTTGTTTGTCAACTTTGTTCGCTCCAGTCGCTGCTGCGATCTTAATGAAGTTTGACAATATACGAGTATAGAGCTTTTATACTGTTAATGAAAAGAGAATCCTTTTAGTTTAGGATTAAAAATATAGGCTTTGTTACCTTTTGCAATGCAATCTATTGGCTACCTTGCAATATACTAGAGGCTAAACATGTGAACATTGGCAATATACTAGTAAAGAACTTTTATATCGTCAACATTGATTTACTACTAGCCGTAGATAGAGCGCGTCATACAAAAACAAGGCGAGAATTTGTCACCAACTAACTGTACATTCCTACATATCGATGTATTACAAACCGTCTAATACACTAGACATCTGGCCGTTATATTATCTATAGCGGCACGTTCATTCATTCATTCATGATCAACCCATTACCGGCTCACTACAGAGCACGGGTCTCCTAAACGTCGTCAATATGAAAAGGGTTTGGCCATAGTCCATCACGTGCGGATTGGCAGCCTTCACACTCCTTTGAGAACATTATGGAAAACTCTCAGGCATGCAGGTTTCCTCACGATGTTTTCCTTCACCATTAAAGCAAGTGATATTTGATTTTTTTTAAAACACACATAACTCCGAAAAGTTAGATGTGCGTGCCCGGATTCGAAGCGCTGACCTCTGATTAGGAGGCTGACGGTCTAACCACTAGGCTAGTAGATATTGGCGCGTAGTGCTTTGTAATTCATTCGGATTATACGGCTCGAGTGTTAGAATCGGTGACTTTTGTCTAGCCTTGTCACACACTGGGGGAAAGGAGTGCACGCGAGTCTATTTGTGCACTACTTTTCCGTCCCATTTTTTGAGCGTTCATGATCGATCTACGGCTAGTGGTAAATCAATGACCGTCAATGATAAGAGAATCCTTTTAGTTTACAATAAAGAATATAGGCCTTGTCGCCAATCTATTACAAGGTAATATATTGATTATGCAATATGCATTTTATTAAAGTCCAAGCTTGTAAACGCATTTTTTGATTCATACGTCGATCGATTCTTTATTACCGACAAACTAATGTTAGGTTTCTTTTATCATTTTTCATCTTAAACAATAGCTTAGGAAACATAACTTTTTATAGTTTTTTAACAATCGTGCTCGGTATATTACTAGTGATATATTTTTTATTACGTTTGTACATATCAAATAATAAGGCGTGGTGATAGTGTAGGTGACAGAAGTGAATAACAAATATATGTAAACCAAAGATTTTTTCTACAAAAAACGTGTACCACCTACTGAAGAAACGCCTACCCAGACATTGTGCTAGTATGCATACAAGAAGAAACTTCTTTTGACTGAGCTATGGTTGACTTGAGTTCATACATTTCTGCTAATGGTCAAGCATATTATCTAGCCTTGATATAGGTTGGGTCTCTAGAGAATGCATTGAATGAGGTAATATTGTTGGGATAACACCACTGGTTATAAGTCGCATATTCGCATTCTCAAATCTAACTGTATTCACAAATACTCATTTTTCCGTACACAAGTTGGAGGCTGGTTTAGTAGGCAATAAATCAAGTCAAAAGTTAAAGTAGGCAGATAGCAAAGAGAATAACGCTGTATATGCATGGAGTTACTATACAGTGTCTAGTGATTTATTTGAAAAGTTATCTCCTAAAAGTCTAACAAAGAAAGCGCGAGATAGAAGAATATTCACGGAAGACAAAAAAATAAAGAGATAGGAATTTTTTAGGTAAGAAATAACTAATGTTTCATTTATTGTTTCGTGCCTTTTGCATATTCACAAATCAAATAAAAATTATGCTCTAAAACTCCATAATGACGTGTCTGTCTCGAATTCGTAATAAACAGAATACCGAGTTTGATCTATTTCGCTTATCAAAAATGAACTTAAAAGCGGAAATAAAAAAAAAAAACAACATCGTAAAGAAATAGTTAACGCATAATAAATGCATGCACTCAAACACCCACCCACACACAACACACACTCTTGTGGTTGCAAGCAATTATAACATTTTTTAAGTCTATTCTATTGAAAAGACTTAAAATGTATACAAAAAATATGATCCATCATTATGCTTTATTGAAGACTACTTTCCACTAGCTACTTCGCTTGTGGAAAATTTCTGATTTTGTTATATTATGTAGGTTATTTATTTGCAATTAATTTTATTATTCTAATTAGATATTGAAGATGTGATAGCCTAGTGGTTAGAACGTCAGCCTCCTAATGAAAGGTCGTGGGCGTTTTTAAGCAATCAAAATATCACAATCTGCATGCCTGAGAGTTCTCCATAATGTTCTCAAAGGCGTGTGAAGTCTGCCAATCCGCACATGGCCAGCGTGGTGGACTATGGCCAAACCCTTCTCATATTGAGAGGAGACCCGTGCTCTGTAGTGAGCCGAGAATGAGTCATAATGATGATTGAATACAATTCAAGTGTATTTCTTACTTAATATATAAACCTTATTTAATGAATATAGAAAGTAGTATTGTCTATATTCTTTTTTTAATTTTTGTAAATTAGTTTGATGTATAACGTAACAATAAAGGTGAGTTTATTTATTCATTCGTTCACCTTATTATCCCATTGCAAGAAGCGCTGTAACTACTTGAATTTTTGAAAAATAGAGAATAAGCTTTGCAAGCTACTCGTTCCGTGTTCGAATTAATAACGAAACTTTGTAGCACAAGATAAAGGTTCCGAGATATGCCGCAAGAATTTGAACAATGCTGTGGCAAAATCATGAAGATACGAAGAATAGATTTTTATAACGGAGTGAGTCAATGGAATTCAATTAGATTGTTTTGACTTCAGTATAATTGAATTAAAACATGAAAAGGAGAAATTGTAAAGGGCTTTGTTAGCCAAGAAAAATTGAAGCCAATTAAAGGTGAATTATTAGATAACCTTTGAGTTATGAGAATGAGAAAATTATTAATGCTCACTTAACCCAGTTACGGCGTTCAGCGTATTGAAGACTCGTTAGTCTTCAATACAAGAATGTATTGTTAAAGTTGTCATTTGTAAGACAAAAGATGTTTGAACCGTCAGAATAATATTTACTGGTGGTGCATTTACGTGCAATGAGTAATGCCTACTTGTCTGTAAAATGAACAGAAAGTTAAATTTCTGTGATCCGGTAAATGTATACGTATCTTGTACTGAGTGTGTTTTTGGCTTAAGTATCGATTATGTGGTGCCCTTCAATGAAAATTTTTAATGTCCACAATGTACAGAATTTGCCCTATTACAATTTTGTTATAAGAAAGTATATATATAGCAACGATAGCCTAGTGACGAGGGCGTCAGCCTCCTAAACAGAGGTCGGCGGTTCGAATCCGGGCACGCATCTTTTCGGAGTTATGTGCGTTTTTAAAAATTAAAATATCACTTGTTTCAACGGTGAAGGAAAACATCGTGAGGAAACCTGCACGTCTGAGAGTTCTCCATAATGTTCTCAAAGGCGTGTGAAGTCGGCCAATCCGCACATGGCCAGCGTGCTGGACTATGGCCAAACCCTTCTCATATTGAGAGGAGACCCGTGCTCTGTAGTGAGCAGACAATGGGTTGATTATGATGATAGAAATATAGATAAATGATATATGTGATGGTACTTACCTCTCGTTAACTTAACACGAAAACTGGGAGCGTAGCCAACGCGCCCAATTGTATGATCTCGATGCCTCTATTGTCATAAGCCGTAAGAAAACATCTGAATACAGAAATCGTCATACCAAGTTGCCAAATAAGCGTGGTGCGAGCTATTTGTCACTTGAATTACAGCAGTCCAACTAATTACCAGCGTACCACACGAAGCGACCCTATTGCCGTGTTTGCTTGTTGGCTTAGATTCGGTAATTTACATGTTACGTATTATAGCGGTTGCCAACATGCTATGTTAATGGCACTACATAGCATTATGTAACCACTCACTTACGGTCAACATGGAATTGATGGTCTTGATTCCCTCGACAAAATGATCTTTTGAGCTGGGTTCCCCTTTACTCGCCCGTATAGTACTCGAATCCGGTTTCCATTTACCGCTTAATGTTTGGTAATTATGTTAAACCCGTTAAAAATGTAATTTAATAATTTGACTAAAAGAACCCGAAATAGTAATCGTCGCGATTTTTGTTGAATTTATCCACTACTGATTTACCCTTGACGGCAATCTCATCTGAAGTGATGATGCAGTCTAAGATGGTAGCGGGCTAACCTGTTAGGGGGGATGGTAAACCCATAACTCCTAATTGGTTTCTACACGACATCGTGCTGGAACGCTAAATCGCTTGGCGACACGTCTCTTTCGGTAGGGTGGTAACTAGCCACGGCCGAAGCCTCCCACCAGACCAGACTCGATCCTGGAATCGAACCCAGGACCTCTTACTTTATAATGTGAAAGCGCGTGCGCTGCGCCACGGAGGTCGTCATATTAATATTCTATTTGAATGAAAACGGGCATAACTAATTGAAAAACTTAAAACCAAAATAAACTTTATGCATATTTGCTAGGTTAACCTTGCTTTAAACTTAACAAAGTGGCCTCACTGCAGCAATTCGTTTGTGGCTTGTAATTAGAGAGGGCGTAATTATATGTTTGGGATCCACTGCAGTGTTTACACGTTGGTACGGATACAGCAGTTTACGCGTCGCGTAACATAAGCCAACATGTCGATATTGTGTATGACAATATGACAGTGTTTACATATTATCGCGGAGTGTTATTCTGGAACATTAGCAGCTTCCTATATATTATTACTGCATAATATTAAATAAGTCGGTAGCAGCGTACTAAGACCTCGCACTGAGAAAAATAATAAAAATATATATATGCGTAGTTGTTATTTTTTTTTTTTGTTGTCGCTATAAAAACAAATTGAATACAGTATAAAGTTGAATAATAAAAAACACCAAATTAAAAAAAACACATCTTTTATGTTAGCAATTCAGTTTTTGTTTGTTCTTAATAATTCATATTTATTTATTATTCGTATATTAACATTTTTACCATTCAAATATAAACGATAACCATTGCATAAGTTAATGCGTTATAATGATCACGCCTCACCCCGAAAGTTTACTGTACAATTATTAGTCACAGAGATTTTCTTGCTTTCTTGGCTGCTTACAACAGGATGAGAAAATCATACAATATATATATGCAGCGTGCAGGTCTTTTATTCTAATTTTGCAAGAGTAGATCGAAAACGCGTGTGTGTGCGCTTTTGTTTAATTCCAATAATTAATTATAATTATATATATTTAAAAAATTACGTAAGTTACGTGGCTTAGCATTATCAACAACATCATCGATGTCAAAATGCAATCTGCTTGATTTTGCTATAAACAACGAAATAACACTCGTTTCTATTTGTACCAAGCCCGTCACGTTTGATGTTCTAAATATTGATATCCGTTTTCACTGCAAAAGGGGAGTTTTATTGTGTAATAAAATATTTTACAAGCAATAAACAATGAAGCGTCTGTTAAACATCGTATTGGTGCTCATTCATATTATGTTCGGGGTTCTAATCTTTCATGCCATTTTTGTAACACTTCGAACATATCAGTGAGTTACTGTAAGCATAAAAATGGAAAAAGCGACTGACTGATCATTCACTGTTCAAACCACGTGTCAGTAAGGCGATATATAGGAAAATGTATTCTCCGAGTTTTTTTTTATGAAAGTCTGTCAGTTTGAAGTTAGGATGAGACTGCCATAACTAACTTTACGTAAACATTTCATATTTGAACGCTGACAATCGCAGAGTCGTTTTCAAATATCAAAATACTGTAAACTCAAAGTGAAAATAACGTATCTGTGTAAAGTTTCAAATTCATAATTACGATACGACTATAATCTGTGTAATAATTTAGTGAAATGTGTATAGAATTCAATCATAAATATAACAAAAGTATTTACTTCCGCGTTAATCTAACATACGAAATCATTATAATTATCCACCGGCTATAGTGATAAAGGCTGTTGGTCTACTTGCAGCATGAGATGAGTTTTGGCATTTGTCCACCAAGCTAGCCTAATTCGGTTTTTTGACTTTTGTTTATTATATTTACTTAAGATCGTATCCTTAAACTGTAAAGGCACTGATATTGCTTAAATTACTTAAATTAAAACTCAAATAACTCTGAAAAGTTACAGGTCTTAACCATTAGACTATCATGACTTTTGGAAGGCTTTCAATGTATCTGATAATATATAGGAATCACGGGAACCTTGCTTTGTTTTCCCGGTCAGACTGAAAATTATTTTGTATTGGGTTTTTGTCACAAAATTCTCAGTACTAGTTCATAGTTGGGAAATTGATGTTCTAGTTCTTGCTCCATCGTGAAGCCATCATCGAAAGTCTCGGTAATAGTCGATAATATGTAATAATGATACTTTAAGCGAATTTAAGTACAATTGAACAGCGTGGAAGATCGATCACTTTATTATCGATCTCTTTAAGAGAAATTAAGTCAGAGTCTACAAGTGAAAATATATGCATAGATTAATGATGATTAGATTACCATGCTATGTCTGTATGGAAGTTAACATTTTCTTCAATCCTCAGCTCACACGGAGTTGTGTGTATTTCAAGAACTGAAATATCCGTTACATATTTCAGTAAACGAAAACATCGAGAGGAAACCAGGATGCCAAAAAGGCCTTCTTAATTATTATATATTATACTAGGCAAGAGTGTTAAATTACGGCCTGAACCCTTCTAATTCAAGTACTTGCCCACGATGATCACTATACACTGAAATTAGACCACATTCATATAGCATAGTTTAACTAAGCACTTAAAAGAACAAAACAATACTTGCGCGGTTTCATAATGCACATACAGTAGACCAGCTTGCATAAAGACTCTTTCGCAAGAGTGAGGCCGGACATAGCCTGTTATAAAGAACGCTTTCAATTCCAAATGGGTCACGAGTTTACTGGACGCTGAATTTATTGCTCCGGGAATATTGTACAAGACTAGTTGGAAAAGGGGTACTAGGACACCTCCCATAGAAAGTATCACTAATACTCGATTTAGGATATAATTGTTTTATTTTCAAATAGCGTATATTTCAGTTAAATAAGAAATAACCTTAAAATATGAGTCAATGATTTCACGTCACATTGACACGAGTATGCGTGTATTTTTTAACGTGTGTGAATCCTGACTGTTTTAGTATTATTTAGGAGTGCTTAGGCAACGGAAAATGTATATATCGATTCTATTTACTATAACTCCAAGAGTATTAATCTCAGAAAAAGGTGTGGAATCAAAGTTTTTATTGTCACAACATAGGTGGTGGCTATAAGCTCCTAATAAATCAATCGAAACTATGAAACAAGATGCCGAGTCAAGCTTTCGGATGTATAGGCTGTAGATGATGATTAATTAGTCATATAATGACATCGACGGTTCTTCACCTAGACACACAGGATTTTTTTCCTAATTAATTGTTTTGCATAAAAGGTAGAATTCCTCGATCTATCTAGTTATTTTCGTGATTAACCAATTAGTTTTTTTTAAATTATGTATCTTATCTGAAGCATTTGACCAATTATTGCATGTAATAAAAAGGGCTATTGTAAAAACTTAGATAAATGCGCCAGTTAAATTAAAACCTTTCTTCCAAAAATATCACTAAACTTTTAGCAATGACCTCGTGGCGTCCATTTTTATTTTGCGTGGACCAATCGCTTGCCACCGTTTTGGCGGCATCCTAAACATGGCGGCACGACATGATGACAACAACTGGTAATAGTATTCTAGTTAAGTTACATACTCTTTTGTTCGTATACAGATTAATAGAATTTTAACCCTTACAAACAACTTGTAAAATATGTCTTAATTTATACATCATAATGTATAAATATATAGCTTCTTTGAAACGCGGCGATAATACGGTGTTATTCAAATTTGATATATTGGGATATTGTATAGCGTTGAACCAAAAGAAACGTCAGTTTTTCTTTCGAAAATCGTGATCGCATTATAACGGTAATATTGTTACAATATAGCCGTCCAAATGCTGATATATTTACGAAGCTGCCGTTACCAAATGCGCCCTCACTAGCTAGTTGATTGATACATGGCGATGTGCGAGTCAGGCTTTAATACGTTAGTGTTGCGTCACCATCCGGGATCGGCAGTGTGATGCGGCATAGTGGGATATTACCAATTACCATCGGTCTCTATTGTTGACATAATGAGTGAAAGCCCATATTACTAATGGCTCCATTCACTGGAAATGTACTTACCTACCGTTTTATCCAATCGTGTTTTTGCTACACTTTGTAACTGGATCGTAAATCAAAATGTATATTCTACTCCAAGTTCATGCGGCTTTGCTCGTATGCACTTTTCGCATGTGACCATAAATGCAGAAGCGGTGAGGTTATCGGAAGTTGTTATTGAAATATACATACAAATTAATCTATAATCACAGTCATTTATTTTCCCAAAAAACATGTGAACTTATTGATGATGTAGTTTTATATATGTGCAACATTTATCATCATCATGATCTGTATTCCCTTCACGCAATTTTCTTTGGATGCCTCTCATGTTGGATTCCTCATCTGCTTATTAATTATATGAAATTTGTAACGAACAAAAGACGAAGCTAAGCTCTTTAGTATTTTGATAGATAAACGGGGAATATCTGGAATTTTAATAAAATTCCTATTTATAGAACATTTGGTATAACAGATTTTCGAAGAATTAAGTTTAGTGATATTTTTATTCTATTCAAGCAATATTATTGCGTACTACAAAAGAAAAGATAGTGTAGATAACTAAAGTTGAGACATCTTACGAGCCTTTTTATTTTTACCTTGCCCACACTTAGTAAAAACATGAGTCAGATTGGGTGTCCCGTAAATTTGTCTAGTTTAATCTGTTTCTTACAGGGTAAAAGTGCAAATTGAAAGTGAACTCTATAGATGTAAGCCTTAAAGTTTGTTTCGCAGTGTATAAATAATTTTAACTGAAATATAAATGAAAATGAAATTTATAGTATATATTAAGATATCAAATTTAACCAGTAGTTAAATTTTACTGTTAAATCGCTCATGCAAAAGATCTCCACTGTTGCAGTTACCTCATCTAGGATATCAATACAAAAATAACCCCCTCCTCTAAAAAAATCTTCTTTTTTAGTTGCCTCTCCAACTAGTGAAGGTTGGCAGTCAGAATGGCATATTTTGCCTTGTCTCTCGCGAGGCTGTAAAACTGGGCGGCACTCGCAATTTAATTTGCCATACCAGTGTGGAGTTAGGAATTGTTTCAACCAATACCTTTCTTAAACAGCACGTCAAACCGGTCCTGCCAACCCACGTTGAGGCAGCGAGGGTTAAAAGCTTCTATAAAAAAGAAGGCTTTTACCCAGAGGAATATAACTAAGCTGAAAATGATGATAATGTCATCATCGTCATGATCAACCCATTACTGGCTCACTACAGAGCACGGGTCTCCTCTCAATATGAGAAGGGTTCGGCCATAGTCCACCACGCTGGCCATGTGCGGATTGGCAGACTTCACACGCCTTTGAGAACATTATGGAGAACTCTCAGGCGTGCAGGTTTCCTCACGATGTTTTCCTTCACCGTTGAAGCAAGTGATATTTGTTTAAAACGCACATAACTCCGAAAAGTTAGAGGTGCGTGCCCGGATTCGAACCGCCGACCTCTGATTAGGAGGCTGACGTCCTAGCCACTAGGCTATCACAGCTTCACAATGATGATAATGTATTACTTGTTAAATCCCCGTGGATGTGATTTGATATATTGTGGTGAGTAAAGAGAAACATGCTAGCTAATCTCTAAAGACAGATATAGGATGGATAAATAGATTATAAGCCTATATAGGTTAGAACGATTACTTCGAAATCTCCGGAACACAACTACACATCGAGATCAACAACCAATCAAAGGGGGATGTAAGCGATATCCAAAGGCTTGGGTTGTTATTAAATGTACAGTATTGCTTGCTAAAGCTGTATACATCTTATGCAAGGATTATATTCCAATTTTCGGTACGGCCGTTTTCGTAGAACCAGTGATATTAAGGCAAGATTAAGAGATGATATTAAAATACTCGCCCAAAAAGAAGGTACCCAATTGTAAAGTGATACCTAAGTACCTATTAATATAACGCATTATATATTTACTACAGCGCTGCCTAGTGCGCAAAAACATGTCTCAACATGTACCTAAGTGAGCAAAGAGTATGCTCTGCAGTTATGTATTAATAGAAGTTCCATACTTTCCATCCTAAATCACCCTCTAATCCCCCTTCCCGCACTATTTGTTCTAGTAGGGGAAAAAATTACTATATATATATATATATATATACATATTTATTGTAAATCGAACCCATGATCAGACTAGATGGTAAAGATTAAAACTATTTTAAACAAAATATTATTTTTCAGACTATATATCCTATGCATTAAAATAATTACAATTCAAAGTATATGCATGTTTATTAGATTTAAGAGTACTTTATAATCGTCAAATCAGAAAAGCTGAAACGTGAAGACCGTTTGTAGAACTCTTCAAGCGGTTCGGAGACAGTTTCTGCTTTTAACCAGCCGCCATTTTCCTTAATAACTACATTTAATAATAAATAAAAATTATTATACTAATAAAATCATATCAAGGATTATTATTAGGATATTCTGATATTTTCTAACAGTAATTGGATGTTTTTCTTATATCCATCGAATATGTTGGTTTTGTGGATATGTTACATTAAATTATTCTTCCGATCAATATTGATTAATAGAGGAAGGCCCTTTGACGGTCTTAATGATACTATACGCTGGTCGGGGACGAGCCAAAGGCAGGAAAACCATTAGGAATTAATGAATAAGGCATTATTTGCCACAAAAAAGATCGCTCGTTCACCAAAATATATTGGACTCGTATAAAAAGAGAGATACGCAAAAAAAACTAATTGGCTACTATTTTATGTACTAATTTATATTTTCGTATCTTTTCCTTTTGTAATGAAAAGGTAAACGTCAGAAACAACGGTTACTGTTAAATCATCATCATCATGATCAACCCATTGCCGGCTCACTACATTGCACGGGTCTCCTTTCTATATGAGAAGGGTTTGCTCATCGTCCACAAAGCGTGCAGGTTTCCTCACGGTGTTTTCCTTCACCATTGAAGTAAGTGATATTTTAATTGCTCAAAAATAACTCAGTGAGGTTAGAGGTAATCCGATCGGATCCCCGACCTCTGATTAGAAAGCGGGCGTCTCAACCACTAGGCTTCTATAGCTTTATAACATAGAAATATTTGTATTATTTTTTTTATTTATGGAGTTTTAGGATTTAAACTGCTTCATTGGTATAGTTGCTAGGTCGACATCGGATTACAAAGTCTTGGGTTAGATTAGGACCACATAATTTTAGGTTTTTTGTTATACTTCAAGTCAGATCTTGGTGGCAATCGCACCTGATGGTAAGTGATGATGCAACCTACGACGATATCGGGCTAATAAGTTAGGGTTACATTTACCAAGCCCAAACGCTTAACCGCTAGGCGGCACGGTACGTCTTTGTCGGTAGGGTGGTAAGTAGCCTCCCAACAGCGAGGAAGGAGGCTTCGGCCGAGGCTAGTTAGATTTAGCGTAGGCACAATATCGCGTAGAAACCAATTAGGAGTATGGGTTTACCATACCCTTAACAAGTTAGCCCGCTACTATCTTAGACTGCATCATCACTTACACCAAGTGAGATTGCCGTCAAGGTCTAACTTGTAGTGGATAAAAAAAAAGAATTATCGGAAACGTGGTATAATTATAAATCAGGAGTTTGGAATGACCGACTTATTTAGTTGCGAAACATAAATTGAAAATTGTAGATGGTGGACGTTCAGTCCCAAGTCGTTGGAGTTATGAAAACGCACCGTTGATAAATCTTCCACAAGGTAGCCAGACGTTAATTAGCACAACATTGACAGTCACAGGCACGATTTGAAAATCTGAAATTGAACATTTCCACGCTATCGTAGATATCATGGGACTATTCCCATGTCTAGAAGTGAATGTCCGCCGGTGGATATGATTGATGGTGATTGCAACTTTTGCCCTGACAGCGAGCACTTTGCACTTTATCTATAGTCCATTTGTTCCTCAAAGTAACGAATTGGGCTAACTAGAGGGTAAAATATTTCAAATGAAATAATGAGAAAACTCACGTGAAACTTTGCCTTATATTTATTATTAATTTTACTACGTGCGTAACTTATTTAAAAATGAGCGTGCTTTATAATCCTAAATGTTGCGCATTTCACCGGCGCTTATTACCAGTTGTAACGTAATATTATGACTAAGCATAACGAACACAATTATTGCGTAAATATCTTACGTTTATGTTAAAATTAGATTTTTCACTATCATCCAAATTTATACGTCCATATACCAAGCTATAAAAGGCATGTGTAGAACCAATCCACTATTAGCCAGCGTGGGAAAACCGTTCAGAAGCCTGAGAGGAGACGGCCCAGTACTTGGCCGGCGGTTGAATGTAATTCACGTGTACCATACAAAATCTTTATAAAAAATAAATAGTAACAAAACAAATAAAAAATATCTTTATTCCTAGCCCATTCGAATAAAATATTTAATGTTAATTTATAATATTATACGTCACAGTTAGTTTTTTTTTATTAAGATAATAGTCTTGTGGAAATCGTAGAAATATAGGTACACATTATAAAAACGTACGTAAGTGGGACCTTCGGCGTTACGAAGGCCTTTTCAATAACCCGCGCAAATTTTTACATGCGCATGCCGCGTCCATCCACGTATTATCTTGACACCTCTTCCTTTGACGTGCTCTTTCCTTCGTTTATTTCTAGGAATCCATTCTATCACCTTTCTAGCCGTCTCGTCAATGCACCCTTTATGTTGATTAAATACTCAAAACGGTATGTACTTCACTGCGCTAACCGCTTGCATGCTTCCTTATCAGGGTCCTGAAGCGCAGCGCCGTAAGCTCTGAACGAGTCACGCGATGCGGCGATTACAACGTTCCTTCTTTATTTACATCATCAATTTAAATTCAACAGCTAGGTTACTTCAATATCTTCTTCTGTAAGTTCTGTATCATTGTTATATACTGGTATTAATAGCCGGTGGTTGCGGCCGCGTTTACCCCTAGCATATAAAACACCCCTACTTCCCCATCCAATATTATAAATGCGACAGCTTTCTTATACTGTAAGAACTGAATTCATTTGGAATATAATGGAGCAAATTTCAGTCTTCGACTATAATATTATCTCTATGCGAGAACTAAAAACCATCCATCACTCTTGATGCTTTATTGAAGGTCATACCAGCAGACAGTCTTTCAATCGATCAATTATAATCTTTATTCAAATAATCCTTTAAAAGGCACTTTTGACGCGTTAATAATTTACATAGTTTAGTAGTAGTGGTATACATAGAGTATTTCATCATAATCAACCCATTGCCGGCTCACTACAGAGCGCGGGTCTCGTCTCAATATACCCTTCACCAAAAACCTTCTCTCTTATGAAAGAAAAAACTTGTGTGTGTACAGTAGGAAGTTAATAGTTAAATTAAGGTTCTTTAGTAAAATACTACAGGCATCAGACTATGGTAATTTCAGTTCTTTTGATATCTGAATTACCGGAATTATTTTCGCTGGCTTATTCTATTTACTGATTTTGCGGTTACTGCTCAGGTTTATATTAAAACTAGCATTTATCCGCGACTCCGCTAGCATTGAAGACATTGAATAAGTTTCAGAGATCATTACAAAAAAAATGAATCAATCTTCTTCTACAGAGCACGGGTCTCCTTTCAATATGAGAAGGGTTAGGCCATAGTCCACCACGCTGGCCATGTGCGGATTGGCAGACTTAACACCCCTTCGAGAATATAATGGAGAACTCTTGCATAGAGATAATATTATAGTCGAAGACTGAAATTTGCTGCATTATAATACAGATATATTCAGTTCTTACGTTAACTCATGACATGTAAGCTTAAGTATTCATTTTGTAAACGCAATTTGACGCGTTGACAATTAGGGATAGAGCAGGAAATTACTGAACAAATTCAATTGACTCTATCGGCTCCGTACTTGATCGCCCCATTGCGTGTCCGCCCCACTCTCTTGAGTATAAGCACCTCATGACGTGTTAGCTGCTTGCTTAAAATTACACGTTACAATTCCTTGAAGTTATGTTAATGAAAAGGGTATTACATGTTTTGGCGTGCTTTAAATAAACGACTCTAATGATTTTCTTTTTTTTGGCCTTCCATATATTTTTTTTATACACTACAAGTTAGCCCTTGACGGCTATCTCACCTGATGGTAAGTGATGATGCAGTCTAGGATGGTAGCGGGCTGACCTGTTAGGGGTATGGTAAACCCACACTCCTAATTAGTTTCTATGCTACATCGTGTCGGAACGCTCAATCGCTTGGCGACACGTCTTTGTCGGTAGAGTGGTAACTAGCCACGGCCCAAGCCTCCCACCAGATCAGACTCGAGCCGGGAATCGAACCCAAGACCTCCAACTTTATAATGCGACAGCGCACGCACTGCGCCACGGAGGTCGTCAAAAATATAAGTTCATATCCATAACAGGAACAATTTTAGGCATATTGGGATTTCTGATATCATTTGGCAAATATATTTTGGCATTATCATTGCAAAATATTATTGATGACTATAATAAAAATATTTTATCGTATTAAAAAATTCTAACCACCAATTAAAATTGCCTCCTGTGAATAGTTAACATCCTCTCAACAAAGACATTTGATACGCAAATTTCAGTATGACATCGCGTGGAATCCTATGAAAAGGATTAACGATGCGAAACACATTTAGATAAGTTGACTAAATTGTTACGGGAAATTAGTGAATAAATTCGATTGACTCTACCAGCTTTGTGGTTGATCACCACTTTGCGTGTTAACCTTACTGTGCTCTTGAATACATAAATAGGAGCATTATATTAGGGTAACGGTGCCATAAGTCTAACGGCTTTTGCTCGAAAGAAAAGTATATTCGTAACAAATAAGCGTATTTTAAACTTATATATGAGCAGATAAATACAGGGGTCTAGGCTCTGAATATGATTTTGTCCCATTCGGTGTCGAGACCCTTGGTCCGTGGGGTCCTAGCGCTATAGGGCTTTTTAGGGAAATAGCAAAAAGGTTAGTCGACATCACAGGAGACCGAAGAGCTGCCAGCTACCTCGGACAACGAATTAGTCTTGCAATCCAAAGAGGAAACGCTGCCAGTATCTTCGGAACCTTGCCTAAAGGGACTCCTTTTAATAATATATTTTAGTTATAGTTTTAGTTTTAGGTTCAATTTAAGGTTTATTTTAAGTTTTTAAGTGTTTAAAGTTAAATTGTTTTAGTTGTTAATTATTTGAAAATATATTTTAATTTGGTTGGTATATTAGTTGGTTTACGTCAATTGCTATTTATATTATATATCTCATAAAAATCGAGTAAAAATAGCAAACAACACGTTTATTAGTTTATTAAGATGTAATAGAAATATCCAATCCTCTTCTGATTATGATTAATAAGATACATCCCGCTTACAGACAAACGGAAGTACATTCTTAGAAATAGTGCCCCACGATACTCGCTTTGCGCACGAAAATCTATAAAAATTTGGTGTAAAAAATATATCTCATGATCAAAGTCAAAATATGTCATTTGCTGTTTTTATTTACCATTTTTTCCCAAAAACTGGGTAGTATAACATATATGAATTAAAAATATCCTTAATATATTCAATCTTAGCATACCCACTTCACGCTTACAATACATTAAAAAAATGTGTTTTTTTTAATGTATGTGATAATCGAGAAAAGTAAAGTGACAATCGTGTTGTATATAAGGACCTGCAACAAGATTGACACTTTTCTCGCTTGTGAAGTCAACATCTCCTGAGGATGATCCCGTGTCGGGTCGAAACGTGCGTAGAGGTTCTAGTGGAAGATTTTGTGTGGTGTTATATTATACAAATCTCCCGGTTGTCGGCGGAATATAGCAAATTATACTTTCTGTATATTGTACACACATATGCATTACTTCCAATTTTTGACCACTGTATTTGTCGCATAAAATATTATCACTAATGAGAAAAGTATGAGGTAACTGCGGAACGTGGAAAATGATAGTCGGAAAAAGTACTTAAAAATTAAAAATCGTGGCATAATAGTCAGGACAGATAAATTTAGCTATATCAGGTAATTACGCTGGAAAGTGGAGCCAATTTCACTAGAAAATTGAATGAAAACACTTCACCTCGGCGCTACTCGGAACGTCCAACTGAGGAAAAATATAAGTTTTTATATTGTGAAAATTATGAATTATACGGGTATCTATTACAGAGTTTAGTGTCACTTTTTAAATTGAAAAACTGTTTCTTTGCACTCTTTGTAGAAAGAATATCATTGGTTTTTAAAAGTCTAAGAAATAGGAGCATGAAAGAAGAATATCTCAAGTCGATGTATACATTTTGAAATAGTATAAGGGTAGTGTAAGGATAGGGTTGTGTTTTAGTTTCTTTTGTACTAATTATCATGTTAATTTAACTTTTATTATGGATTAAGCTCTCTTCAGTTTAATAAAAAGCCGTTTAGCCATCTAGCATCTTGAACTGAGGCTGGTGATAATGCTGTTTATTTATTATTATATTATTATAAAATTATGTATTTATATTATTATATACAAAATTTTGTACATAAAAATTTGGTCTTCGGCCTGGCTTCGGCCGTGGAGTTACCATCATACTGACAAAAAAGTTTCGCAAAGCGATTTAGCGTTTCGGCACGACGTCGTGTTTACGATACCCCTAACTGGTTAGCCCGTTAGTTACCATCTTAGGAAACATCATTACTTACCATCAAGTGAGATTGCCGTCAAGGGCTAACTTGTAGTGTTTAAAAATTATAATTAATAAACCAATTTTAACTCATACTCAACTTGAATTTTATACGAAGCACTCCATCTCTGCTCGTCGTTATACGTCAGGGTAAGGAAAAATATTGCCCTGTATATTATAAATATCACGACATGGTAAAAATATCCTTAAATTATCCTGTCCCGTGATGTTAAAAAAATTTCATTTTAAAGCTGCATTTTATACTTTTATATATATGTACATATATGTGTTGGTATATATATATGTGCTTTTTGGATACTAAATATACAATATATGTTTATTTAGTTAGACACCAACAGAGCTTCATTGCTCTAATAACATAAAGAGCGGGTGTAAACTTACACACTTTTACCGACAAAGGACACCATTCGGCAACCGTAGCTAAAATGTCTCGTTAGAACAATTGGGCAGTAAACGTCATAAAACAAATCTCTATAATGTTTTAATTATCTACATTATGCGATGATATCTATTGTAAACAGAAAACTGGACACACTTGCTGAAGAGACCAGATATTGATATCAACTCATAAGTGATCCAAGTTTACAGACATAGGAACCATATTTAGGAAACCACTGCTGTAGTGTCTGGATATGGCAGCTAGTATGACTACTATTCAATGACTTGAATGATACTACAAGCAACTAGTTGCCCCTCATGTCTAGCTAGAGTAAGTTTTAATTTAAATTTAAACTTAAGGTATTGCGCCAACGTATAAACTTTTTAGAACCATTTAGGTACCGTAGTTTTAGCGTCTGCCATCTGGTAAAGGAAACTGGACGAATTTGCGTGGTTGACCACTGTTTTTTAAAAAACGTCATTGAATTGTCACTTGTGTAAAGGCCAGATTATTTTTAAGATACACAATTTGTATGAAAATTATGTGGTGCAGTGAAACATTTTTGTTACCACATAGGACACCATAAGGAAACCGCTGCTGTAAAGTCTGGTTATACGGCAACTGGAAAAAATAGTTTAGCCATGAGTGCTTTTGGACAACTAAGTGGTTGCTTGCATGGAGCTAGAGTAAATAAAGCTGAAGTATTTGTATTTGAAATGGGTTGTTCATGATGATGATGATTTGTATTATAACGTATAATGTGGCGCAAACAAAGTGTCCATACACTTTTTATCATGAATGTGGATCTCGAAGGTCTATGGTCTATAAGGAAACCATGGCTGCAGAGTCAATCGTGCATTATGCAAAGTATACAATAACGTTGACGCTACCACTTCATCATTATATATGAAACAAAAATGATTCTGTTGAGCTAGAAAGTTTTAGTAAAACAATTTATAAGAAAATTATTTGAAGTGATATCATGAATACTTTGTGATCGAGCGTGCGTCATCTGGTAGTAACTTCGAATAATATATAGTGGTCTATCAGTGTATGAAGTTATCGATTTCATAAATGAATAATCCCTCCTATAGTCATATCATTAATACTGTTTTGTTTGTATCTTTTTTACTTTTTTTAAAGTAATAGGGAATGGTTTAAGGTGATTTTGTGCTAATAAATTTATAAGCCGGATAGTGACAAAGATATATTTTTATTACACAAAACATATAACACTTTCAATTAAAATTTTAAAAAACACAAATTTTAAATTCAAATTTAAATTGTCTACATATTTTGTTTACGCTTTAGGTCTAATATCTACATAAGAAAACTTAAAACAAAGGCAATAAGGGTTCCAAACGCACACTGGTCTAAGAAGAAGCACAAAACAAATTTTGGGCATTCTGTTTGTTATTACCATCTCACGCATTATAACTATTTAAGTGTCTGATTTATGTAATCCTTTGTACTATAATTATGCCTTTGCTATAATTTACTAATAACTACTAAGCCTAGTAAACTGAATTCGTCTATCACTTCGATATATTCTAATTAACAAGATATGCTAAACTTGATAATGTGTCAAGTTCAAGCAGAAAGAATTTGCGAGCATCGTGTGAAATATTATTTAAAATAACCAAGTCAAGGTTGAGGCATAGATCATACCATTAATTACATTATGCAAATAATTCTACTTTTGATATAATTAAAAAAATCTTATTTTTAAAAGAAAACATTATTGTAACAGTTTAAAATATAAAAAAAAGCCCTACTGGCTATTGGCAGCCTATCGATTCTCCGTTCCGGTACTAGACCGGGTTCAGCCGGCATTTTTGGAAACTCTGGTGCTGCAAATGTTCATAGGCACTCGTAATCACTTAACATCCCACTGGTTTGCCACAATGTAAATATAAAAAAAAATATCTACAAAAAAATAAAGTATTTTTTTTTAAATAGGTTCTCAATATAATATTTATAACGTTCCATTGAAACACCATAATTAGATATTTTGTTTTAATAAATACTGCCATTTGGAAATTTAATGTTTATTTGCTGTACACTTGTGGATGATTCAAGGAAACGTCATCGCGAACAAGAAGTTCGTATAATTCGCAAACAAACTGAACACAAAATTTCGTTATTATTCATATGAGCATAAAGGGAAATTCGATAAGCGTAAAACGTATGAAAGCTTCCTCTCGTCTTTATTTATCTTAAATTACTTTGGGCTTGACAAAGTTAGCGTGCGAGCCGTGAAAATATCCATAGATAAAAAGGCTTCGCAAATGACAAACTTATGGGATGGTGAGAGAGAGAACATAGGCTAAGTTTTTCAATTCGCTATTACAAGTTACAAAATATGAAAAGATGTCAATACATTTTTCTATTTCTTCTGTCTGTGTCTGTTTTTTTTTATCATCATCATCATAATGATCAACCCATTACCGGCTCACTACAGAGCACGGGTCTCCTCTCATTATGAGAAGGCTTTGGCCATAGCCCACCACGCTGGCCATGTGCAGATTGGCCGACTTCACACGCCTTTGAGAACATTATGGAAAACTCTCAGGCGTGTAGGTTTCCTCACGATGTTTCTTTCACCGTTAAAGCAAGTGATGATTTAATTTTTAAAAACCTAGTGGTTAGGACGTCCGCTTCCAAATCAGAGATCGGGGGTTCGAACCCGGGCACGCACCTCTAACTTTTCGGAGTTATGTGCGTTTTTAAGCAATTAACATATCACTTGCTTCAACAGTGAAGGAAAACATCGTGAGGAAACCTACATGCCTGAGAGTTCTCCATAATGTTTTCAAAGGCATGTGAAGTCTGCCAATCCGCACATGGCCAGCGTGGTGAAATATGGCCAAACCTTTCTCATATTGAGAGGACACCCGTGCTCTGTAGTGAGCCGATAATGGGTTGATCATGATGATAATGTCAATCTTAGTAAGAAAACGTTAATAAGTAAATTAAATATTAAGTCATGAATGTATTTTCGTATTTGGATAGAGAAATACGATGGACAGTGGCAATACTAAATCCAAGTCAATTTTAGCATCGCTAGCGAGATACAAGTCACATCCTGTCTCGGACATCTGGGCCGGCCAGTCGAATATATCTGACGCAATGTGGATATCAGGCTGTAAATATAGTCTGTGTCAACTGTCATCACCAGCTTTAATACAATAGAGTTACATTGTGTTGTTCTAGTTTATATAGTCAGGGTTCCGCCCAGTCAAAGTTCTTATCTGTTATTTATATATGTGATCGAAGTTTAATTAATATTTATTCAATACTCTAAAAACCTATAATAGGGAACGTCTGTGGGATAAATAATTGATGATTGACGACGCATTATAAAGTTGGAGGTCTTGGATTCGATTCCCGGCTGGAATCTGGTCTAGTGGGAGGCTTCGGTCGTATCTAGTTATTACCGACAAATAAGTTTATCCAAAGGCAAGGGCGTTCCGGCACAGTGTCCCGAAGAAACCAATTAGGAGTTTTGGTTTACCCTACTCCTAACTGGTTATACCGCTATCATCTTAGACTGCATGATAATTTTTTTTTATCTACTACATGTTAGCCCTTGACGGTAATCTCACCTGATGGTAAGTGATGATGCAGTCTAAGATGGTAATGAGCTAACCTGTTAAGCGTATGGTAAACCTATACTCCTAATTGTTTTCTACGCTACATCGTGCCGGAACGCTAAATCGCTTGGCGACACGTCCTTGTCGGGTGGGTGGTAACTCGACACGGCCGGAGCCTAAATCAAAGGACTCAAGCCGGAAATCGAACCCAGGACCTCATACTTTATAATGCGACCACGCGCGCGCTACGCCACGGAGGTCGTCAAAATCTTACCATTGAGATTGCCGTCAAAAGCTAACTTTTAGTGTAGAAAAAAACACAAAATTTCCATTATGAAGCATATAAAACTTGTAAAAAATTCGTTGCAATAGACAAGACAATAGATTGAACCGCTGTCCAATATCCTTCTATCTATCGTATAAAACGATTAGACAATTCCATAGATACCTTCAACATGAATCTTCGCGGCTGAATTCACAAGCACTATCATGAATACATCAGTGTTCTAACGACTTGAACATCCAGTTCTATACGTCTCAGGACACAGAGGTACGAGCACATAATAATATATCGATATTGTAACGAATTTGAATATCGAATTCCATCGGAACCGAGAATAGGCCTTCGGGTAAAAGGGAATTATTGGGCAAATGCGCCAACTGCTAACCGTTTTACAACTGAAATGACGCACCGAATCGGTTTTGGATCACGTTTCTGAAACGTACGAGTAGATAGACGTATTGTCGTCATATTATAATATTTGGAATATTAAAATAAAACAATCGACCGACACTAAATATTGCTATAATTGACTAAATTGAGATACCTGCTCACCATCGTAAGCTCGTAGAAAAGTCCTACTATAGTGTAAATTATGTAAATGATAAACAAGCATGGGTATGAAATATTCCTCTAATAAGACAGCTCTTAATATAATTTTAAGTGGCATATGAGATGGTGATATCAAAAAGAACTTTACCTAGCTAAGTTTTTTGTGGGCTTCTTCTTAGACTGGGACGCGTTTGGAACCCTCATACCTTTAGTTTTAAGTTTATGAATGTAGTTATCACCATGAAATCACTATGTAAATTATTGACGCGTCAAAAGTGCCTTTTGAAGGTCGATTTGAATAAAGATGATTTGAATTTGATTTTATCATGTTAGTATGTGTATAGAATTTATAGCTAAAAAGTGCTGCCAGCTACCTTGGACAAAGAATAAGTCTTGCTATTCAAAGGGGGAACGTCGCCAGTATCTTCGGAACCTTGCCTAAAGGGACTCCTTTTAATAATATATTGTAGTTATGATATTATATTTTTAAGTTTTTTAGTTTTAGGTTCATCTTAATCTAAGGTTCATCTTATTTTAATTATTTTTTTTCTATCTCTCGTTGAATGCCTGTATGAAAAAAATGAAATATACTTTGCTAATAAGTCTTAAGTAAATCTTTCGTTGCTCAAAATGTGTTGTTAATTATTTTCAGATTTTAAATTTTGCTATTGAAATATGTCAAATCTTGTTTTATTTGGTCACTACTAACAGACAAATTTGACGTTTTAAATATTTACAAACTAACTAATACTTTACCTGATGGTAAGCGATGACGCAGTCTAAGATGGTAGCGGACTAACCTATTAGGGGTATGGTAAACCCCTAATCCTATTTGGTTTCTACGCGACATCGTGCCGAAACGCTTGGTGACACGTCTTTGTCGGTAGTGGTAACTAGCCACGGCCGAAGCCTCACACCAGACCAGACTCGAGCCAGGAATCGAACCCTGGACCTCCAACTTTATAATGCGCACGCTACGCCACAGAGGTCGTCAAAACACGGAGTTATTTCGAAGCAATTTAAATTCAAATGAATCTAGATCTATATAAGAGCAGAGAGATGTTAAAAGATCGACGGAGAACATTTAATGTCTAATAACATTTTCGACTTCTATACACCAAAACTAATATGTTACAAAGCGAAATGTAGGTACACAAAAACTTTTAAATTAACACTGACCGACTTGCACTGAAGTAAGAGAAACATTTGAAACAGTTCACACCGATGAGTTACAACAACAATTTGCAGAATATCAAAATGTTTTCAGTTCGCTACGACCCGCTTGCTGCAATATTAACAAGTGGGGATATAATAATTTACAGTTACATTTCTGTTTTATTGTTTTCGAAAGCCTTCATAAAAAGTAAAATTATTGACATCTCTCATAATAGTACTTATAGACATTTGTAAATGAAATCTTGACTGGAATGCCTATATCTTCTACATATTTGGTTGCCTGGAAGAGATCGCTATGTAGCGATAAGGCCGCCAAATTGTATACTACTGTGTCTGTTATTTTCTGTCTTTTTTTGTTTTATTTTTCTTTTTCGTGGTGTACAATAAAAGTGTGTAAATAAATAAATAAAAAAATGTTTAACTTTATATCATGTGATTAGTTTTCGATTCTTGCTTTTGTAGTTGATTATATTGCCTTTTTTTATGTGCGGTATTTGTGAACGTTATGAAAACCTGCTAAACATTCACATTAGCTCACAACGGTAAAAAATGGTCATAAAAAATATATTAGCTGTTGTTTTTCTTTAATAAATAAATATTATTGATTATTAAATGTATTATTACATTAAATCAAATCGGATAATACATTAGTGCTAATTATTCTGTTGTAAATGAATCTTTTATCTAAGCTACATTGACGACGATTTTTTGATCACCTCCCTGGTCTTTACCAGGCAAAGGTACTTAGCGAATTCTTAATTTCTGAATTTTCTCTGTACTGTTCGTGTGGGTAAACAAAATATTTTTATACACTAACTAGTTATGTGTACCGATTCCGATGTTCCAAGCCAGCCTTGCGTAACATTCGTAAAGTAGGTGTTGCAATCGCTTCCACCTAAAAAGACCACCGGCGAGACCACCGGCGATGGTTAGCAGCATGGGAAACGGTCACAAAGACAATGAGCAGTCCCTAACTCGACTCGATAGGTTTAAGACGTTTAGTATTTATAATTAAAGTTAAAATTAAAGTAATTAAATTTTAATTATAATTTCAATTTCTTTTCCTTTTTAAAAAAGGATAATTACGCTCTCAAAATTTCACTGGCGCAGCCGGTAGTATTTCGCGTTATAGGCTGTCCTAGGGTTCCCAAAATAGATCCCAGGTGCGGCTCGCGAAATTCACGAACCAAATAAATAAGTGATCGAGTAGCGGTGTTCCTGGAAGAAGAAGACTACTTTTAGCGGGAGAATGCAGGCGCACAGAGGGTGAGTAGAACTTTTCACTATCCTGTGTGTCCCATCCTATACCTGTTGGTAGCTATTATTTTTCCGGATAGAAAAAGGGGAGATTGAAATTAATAACTTCAGATAGTTCGGTCCAAAATCACTGATAATCTGATTTTTTATTAATTATTCCTGTAATGCACTAAATCGGCATTATTTAGGTATTAGAGTTAAGAGACAAAGTTCAAATTTTTATTGCGAATATTTTCTTTTAATTATTCCTGTAATGCACTAAATCGGCATTATTTAGGGATTAGCGTTAAAAGACAAAGTTGAAATTTTTATTGCGAATATAATAAAAGAAAAAGAAAATAACTTTCCTACGTAAAGTTTTAGTTATATTATAATTATATTATATAAGTTTTAATACGCACACTTAGCGTATTGTGTTAGTCATTTTGTGTTATTAAATCCAATGGAAATGGAGAAAATTACGATAGTTCCCCGCGAGATTGCAGAATTAATTCCGAAATTCGATGGAGAAGCTAACTTACTAAACATTTATATAAGGAAATGCGAATATGTAATTCACAACTTTAGGCAGTCTGATAGTTCAGCCCAGGAGTTGTATCTATTTCACGTTATAACGAGTAGGTTAACAGGGAAAGCAGCTTTCCTGATAAGTGAACGAGAGGACATTTGTTCATGGCAGTTATTAAAGGACACGCTAATTCAGCATTTCGGCGACCCTCGCTCGGAAGAATGCGTCGCAATCGAAATGGAATCGCTTAAAATTAAAACTGGCGAATCATATACCGATTTTTGTAAACGCATTCAACACATACGTAGTATTTTAATTTCAAAGGTTAATAGACTAGACGATATGTTGCTCAAAGAGTCTAAAATTATAATCTACAATAACTTATCACTCAATGTATTCTTATATAACTTACCTGAACATTTAATCCGTATAGTAAGGTTAAAAAATCCTAGAACATTAGAAGCAGCTTTAGAGTACGTAACCGAGGAAGTTAATTTTCAATTCCAGTACGACTCTAAAAATAATATAAAAAGATCTCATCAAAATCAGTTGAATCCAAGTTTCCTTAATAATAAGCTTACCACCCCACAAATAGCTTTTAGAACGGCAGTAAACCCGTTCCAAAACAGATTTACTATGCCAAGTCAAATGCCATCGGAACCTTATTTCGTGGAAAACTCAGGCATCGAACCCGAGACCTTTTGTGAAAGATTTAAATCACGACGAAAATTTTTGCGTAACAGCCTCGAAGGTACCAAATCCGAAATAATACATCTTAACTGCGGTAGTATATTAAAATTACCGCACATAGAACTCCCTGAAATTCAGGCTAAGTTCATGATCGATACCGGTAGTACGCGATCTTTTATAAGTCCTAAAAAGGCAGATCAATATTTTTCTAGATTTAAATATGCAGAACCTTTCGAAGTCATAAGTACCCATGCCCGCAGTAGGCATAGCGAGGTGCTACTCATACCTCTTTTGAAAACCTTTAAAAGCAATTCAATTCATAAATTTTACATATACGACGTAGACAGTCGCTACGACGGTCTTATAGGGTCAGACTTACTGAAACAACTTGACGCTACAGTGGACATGAAAAATCAAATATTACACACGCGCGACACTGACATACCAATCGTATATAAATCTCCATATGAGTTAACGTTGCAACCACGAACTGAAACTCGTGTAAAGGTACCAACTACCTTAGAAAACGGTGAAGCTATACTAAATTTCGTAGACTTCGGACAGGGAGCACGCATGCCTAGCGCTTTAGTGAACTGCGTAAACTCATTCGCGACAACGGTAATTCAAAATGCTTCTGAAAATACTATTACAATAAAATTTAACGAACCCTTTAGTGTCACTAAATCTGAAAATAATACATGTAGAGTGAATTCAATCCGTGAAAACTATGAAATCGATGGTAGAAAATTCCGTATATATACAGATCATAGACCACTGGCTTGGTTAAACTCTATTAAAGAACCTAATAGTAAACTTACACGATGGAAATTACGACTTTCAGAGTTCGACTACGATATAGTATATAAGGCGGGATCACAAAATACTAACGCAGATGCACTCTCAAGAATAAAACTAAATGCTTTAGAAGATGATAGTTCTCTCCAAGTAAATATCGACCCCATATCTCTTAGTAGTAACGACGAAAGAGACGAAAATGACAGTATTATATGTATTCCTGACTCTGACAGTTCAAGTATGACTTTTCCTATTCGTACTCCATCTGAAAGCACGATAAGTTGTAGCTCTAGAACCGACACTGCTCTATCGGCTCTAGACATGGAAGGAGAAGTCATCCCGATACTTAACGAAGCTATTGACACTAAACCATACCAATTCCTTATATTTACCTGGAATAGAAATCATACTACAGTTCAGGATTTCTCTCGAGATAAGCAAAAAGTTTTTGAGGCACATATGCCTGAAGGTAATCTGGAATTAATTAAGAATTTCTTGAAAAAATATATAAACCCCAAAACTAGACACTTTATCTATTTCGAAAGTGATACTCATCCTAAAGATTTCCAAAGATGCGTTTTAGAGTTATTTAAAAAAGACTCAGTAAAAATTTACGAATGCACTAAAAGAGTAATTTACGTCTCAGATGAAAATCGAACATATAACCCAGGCATCCTACCTGTAAAAGAAGGCCAAGCATTCATGATAATTGGTCTTATGTTAAAGTTTTAGATTTAAGTCCATTAAAGGAAGATTTAGATTATAATGTTAGAATGTACGAGCACCTAAATATAAATTTATTAAGATTCTTTAGTAATAATACGCACTATAGCGATATAATTAATATTAAGACCCAAACGGATCATTTCCTTAATATAACTTTAGATAAATGTAGGCAGCTTATTCCGATTCGTAGAGTTAAACGCGGTATATTAAATCCTTTAGGTTCACTCATAAAAATTATTACGGGAAATTTAGACAATAGTGACGCTTTAAGGTATGACGAATTAATCACGAATTTAAAGACGCGACAGGAAAGAATAACAAGAAAAATGACCATAGTTTCGGAAATGGTGCAATCTTTCGTTAATATCACTGGTTTCTCGAAAAACAATTTAATTCAGCTAGATAAAGACATTTCTGATATTAAGACATGGATTAATAGCACAGAACGAGTAATAAGCAATACAATATTAATAAGCACTTTTCAATTATTCCTGCATAACTTTCAAATGATTTATGTTAAAATAGACGAAATAGAAACGGCTATAGCCTTTAGTAAGTTAAAAACTTTACACCAATCTGTAATTGATACCAACGAATTGTATAGTTTGCTAACCGATATCGAGAAGACTGATAAACTCGTATATCCTGTCAATTTAGATAATCTTTTGCTAATAGAGCAATCTATTGAACTTAAAGCTTATTCTAAGAAAAATCAGATAATCTTTATTCTGGACATCCCCCTAGTTAAGAACGATCTATATAGCTACTTTCGTATGATACCTCTTCCCGTTACAAATTCGTTTAACCAAACATCCCTTATAATTCCTAGAACTCCTTACCTATTAGTGAAAGGTTCGAAAACCATACCGCTCGCCCAACCCTGCAAGGGAATGGATAAATTCATGTTTTTATGCTACGAAATTGAAGTTGAACCCATAATGAAAGATAGCTGCTTAGAGGCGCTTATGTTACTATCACAAAACACTAGCGCTTGTAACCCAGTCCTGGTAGAGACATCTGGAATGAAAATAGAACCAATCCAACCTAACCAATGGATTGTATACAGCAAATTTGAAACACTCCTCCTAAAAGTATGTAATACAGAAGAAACTCGTGAATACATAAAAGGAACCTACATACTTACCATAGATGATACCTGTAGCTTTAAAGTAAAGGGATTGACACTAAGAAGACATCAAGCAGTTGGTAGACCTATAAACTACTCCAGAATACCAACTATCCACTTGCCCGAGATACCTGCCTCGAGCCCGTTACCTGAAAGGAAGCTTCTTAACCTAGATGGCGCTAACCTTCAGCACCTTCAGCAGTTAGCATACAGTTTAAAGGAAAGTGATAGTGAAAATGTGTTCGATCAAAGTGAAAGCTCTATAAATGTGAAAAGTGTTAGCGTCGGAACCTTAATTTTATATGTTATATTAGCATTAACCATTTGTATCTTTTTCATGTGTAAATTCATCCCTTTACAGTTTTTCCGTCAAATTCAGCAGACGGAAAATCATCCCTCTGCTGACTTTGAACTTAAGGAGGGAGGAGTTATGTGTACCGATTCCGATGTTCCAAGCCAGCCTTGCGTAACATTCGTAAAGTAGGTGTTGCAATCGCTTCCACCTAAAAAGACCACCGGCGAGACCACCGGCGATGGTTAGCAGCATGGGAAACGGTCACAAAGACAATGAGCAGTCCCTAACTCGACTCGATAGGTTTAAGACGTTTAGTATTTATAATTAAAGTTAAAATTAAAGTAATTAAATTTTAATTATAATTTCAATTTCTTTTCCTTTTTAAAAAAGGATAATTACGCTCTCAAAATTTCACTAACTAGTTATGATTACATATCGCCCGTCTTGTTTAGATTAAGTCTAGTTCTAGGAAGCAACGCTAGCTCAGCAGTATGTGACCACCGGTGATCGGATGAGCGTGCGTCTGAGTACATCTTATTATTATTAAAATATCCAGCCTCCGAATCGGCTGTACTTATAAAAGTTTTTTTATTATTATTTTTAACGCTCCCGAAAACAAAAGTAACTTGGTATTACAGAAGACTTGTCACTTATTACCTGTATCATTATAATTTCATTAAAATATTTTTATTTTGAAGTTATTCAGTCTCTCATAGGTATATTAAAATGTCATAATAAAAGTGTTAACTACTTCAGTGCTATAATACTCATTAAAACTGTGGCAGCGTAGGTTATTTAAGCGTAAGTTTATATAAACGTGATGATATAAGTAAAATACGTAGAGTAGATTCATAGTAAAAATGCATCGAAAAATGGGATATGAAATACCAACATATATAATGAATTTAAATTTATTGCATGATAAATGAGAGAAAAGATCAAATCTTTTAAAACAAACGATTTTTAAAACAATTCAGAATAACAATGCCGTGTTAAAACTGTGGCAGCGTAGGTTATTTAAGCGTAAGTTTATATAAACGTGATGATATAAGTAAAATACGTAGAGTAGATTCATAGTAAAAATGCATCGAAAAATGGGATATGAAATACCAACATATATAATGAATTTAAATTAATTGCATGATAAATGAGAGAAAAGATCAAATCTTTTAAAACAAACGATTTTTAAAACAATTCAGAATAACAATGCCGTGATTTGACTTCAATGAATTAATTCAAATGAATTAATGATTCAATTCAAAGTCAATATAAATGAAATCTTTCCTTAATTTTCTTCTGATTAAGGAATAATAGGTTGGTAAACATTTTATATTCGTTGAACACCTAGATTTTTTACTTCGAAAAACACCAGATGCTGGCTTAAAAATAGATTAATAATGCGCATGAACCATTTTTACCTACACGAAATTTAATTATCATACCGTTGAAATATCATAGTTGACCCAAGTATAGAAAACAGAATGGATGAAAAAATATAGATACATTGCTGGAACTGACAGGTTAATTTATTTTATAAGTAAATAAGAAGCAGTCATTTGAAATAGCTTTGTATACCGGTGTATGTGATGCTGAATAATACATCTTACTACTATCATCATCATCATGATCAACCCATTACCGGTTCACTACAGAGCACGGGTCTCCTCTCAATATGAGAACCGTTACCATCTTAGACTGCAACATCACTTACACCAGGTGAGATTGCCGTCAAGGGCTAACTTATAGTGGATAGAGAAAAAAAAAATCACGTCCGAACAAAAATCAAAATTTCAAACAAAAATCTGAAATAGCACATAGTATTCTACTTTTATTTCAAAGAAATGTACAGTTCCCGAGGGTAATATTTGTTGATCAGACCAGTTCATTGTCACATATATACAAAAACATTTGGACGGGGAATGATTGCACTCTGTTATAACAGATAAGGATAGCGCCATTTTGAAGAAAGAAGTTTTTACGCTTTAATTGATAACTAATAGATTCGCTGAGATAAACGTTAAGTTTCTAAAGCGCTTTATCCATAGGTATCTACTTTTAGAGCAGATGTTATAGATATTAACGAATAATTCATAAGTTATTTTAGGAATTTCATTAAAAAGTCTAGGTCATTGCTTAAAATATTTTCTTCTTTTAATAGCTCCATTACGTCGAGCGTAAATTAATAATCAATCTAAACAAATATCTTCAGATTGTATATTGAAATTAGTAAAGCTATACCTTTCTTTTATTTAATAACAATTACCTATTGAAATCTTTGAGATGTCTATTAGTAAGTACAAAGTTTTTCCAAAACCTAAGCTTAAATAAAAATCCTGTTACGAAATTAATGATTATATAAACGATAAAAAAGCTTAGTTGTGAATTGCTGGTAACTTCATAGCTAACTGTAATTTATTATTTACTATGTGATAGTGTACATGGTGTTAACAAAAAAAAACCTGTCTTAGATTGAGTTTTACGTCGGCGAGTGTAGTTTTCACCATCACCTCACGAATGACAATAATGAAAAATATATTATATATATAAACGCTTCATAGATTTCTATAATAGATTAACATGAATAAAACTATTTCTTTTGATCGATTGGTTTGATTTCCTACCCTTCTTTGTCTGCCAAGCTGAAGTGGACCAATCTAAATGTTCACAGAAGTGAATTTGTCCGCATAAAGCGTTATGATATAATCCCATGTTTCATTTAAATCTGTAAAAATCGAAAAGAGTAACTTTAAAATTTATATATTATTATAGAAGTGTGAATTGAAATAAGTAATAATTGATTTTAAAACAAATTTACATAGACTTCATTTACACAATTGCAGACTGATCAATTTCAGGCTGATCCCTTTTGATTGGTTCATACCGTGATAGCGTACAGCCCCTGAGATCTGCGTGTAATTGACACTTTATCCCGCCTCGTAATCTTGCAGAACTTTTACACTGTAAACAGTTTTTTTTCCAATTTGCATGCATTGCATCTCTAACAAACATGAGTTATCTTAACTACGGATTCTGTACGTTTGTTTAACATGGGATATTAAGGCCTGACCAAAAAAATTTAGTATCAGCTAGGAATTAGGATATAAACAATGCATGTTAACGAGCAGATAGTTCACCTCATTACCAAGACGGTTGTACTAATGGGGAATATAACTCGGGGCCTATTTTTATAATACCATTCCGGCGCACTCACTTCGCCACGGAAGGTGTCGCAAAATACGAACGATAGGGTTGTATCCGGAAATGTTATTCTTGTTAGTGTACGTCTAAAATGCTTTACGTCCACATTACTTAAGCAAAGCAAAGCAAAAGTAATCACAGAGTATCCTATATCCAAAAGCTTAAATGATGATAACGTGTCATAAAACGTAAGCTTGTAGAAAAGTCCTACTAAAGTGTAAAGGGTTATGTAAATGATAAACAAGTATGGGTATGAAATATTGCTGTAATAAGATAGCACTTAACATAACTTTAAATGGCATGTGAGATGGTGATAACAAAAAGAGAATTTACCTGGCTAAGTTTGTTGTTTGGCATCTTCTTAGACCGGGGCGCGTTGGGAACCCTCATAGCTTTAGTTTTACGAATGTAGTTATCACCATCAATACTATGTAAATTATTGACGCGTCAAAAGTGCCTTTTAAAGGACTATTTGAAATTTGAATTTGAATTTTAAGTTGAATAATGGTTACAGAGCTTTTGTATAATAACATGCAACTCACTCTGTTGCTATGATATAGTTCCTTCTAACTCTTATTGTCAATTGTTCTTGTTAGTTGGGTAGGCCTATCCAAAGTGATAAACTAACATTTCGTATTCAAGTTTATCTTCCAAAATAGGCACTTTATCCGCTATAAACTGTGAACTGTCGCTTTCCATGCTGTAAAATCAAACGGTATTTTATAGTCTATTTCGAACTCGCGTTTAATGTTCGCAGTTGTGAGTTATTGTTGTATCCTCCATGATCCCGTATCTCACACTACTAATCCCGCAACGCATCCTAGTTCGAGTGATGCAACACTGACGTATAGCCCAAATCCGCGGATCGCATCAGCGTACAAAACTATTGAGTATTTTATATACGACATTTAACAAAAACAATGAATATTTAGGGCCTTTATATCAATTTTAAGGTCAGAACATGACACTGAAAAACTTCCAATATCGACCAATACGAGTTTTATTTTATTTTAGTTTAGTTTTAGGAACACGAGAATTAAGACAATATTGAATAGGTCCGGTCATTGGAATCGACTCAAAAAATAAAAATGGTATATCTGTAGATATATTTGTAAATTAATTACGTAACATTTAAATTCACAGAAGACTGTAGTCTGTTGTTAATTTATATTGTGAAAAGGAATGTAAGTGATAATACGGAGAATGGAAACCTTCACGTGCACCCAAAATATGAAATAACATGGAGGCTTATAATAAAAATATAACACACACGTGTAACACGTGGCGCCTTAATATACAATACGAAGTTACCTGTAAGAAGGAACAATGGAATTTTTAAAATAGTCCTGAGTGCCTAGTGAGAGATTTTCTACTGATTCTATCGCGTAATAGTTAACTTCATCATCATCTGTAAGTTCGAAAATAGGTTTATTCTATTGTGATATAAATGGCGCTGTTCTCATTCTATACATATTGAAGTTAAACACATATTCCTAATTGGTTTCTACGCGACATCGTGCCGGAACGCTTAACCGCTTGGCGACACGTTTTTGTCGGTAGGGTGGTAACTAGCCATGGTCGAAGCCTCCCACCAGACCAGACTCGAGCCGGGTATCGAACATAGGACCTTCAACAATGAAATGTGACTATGCACGCACTGCGCCACGCAGATCGTCGTTTTTTTTTAGCCCTTGACGGCTATCTCATCTGGTGGTAAGTGGTGATGCAGTCTAGGATGGTAGAGGGCTAACCTGCTAGGGTATGGTAAACCCACTCTCCTTATAGGCTTCTACGCGACATCGTGCCGGGATGCTTTACCGCTTAGCGACACGTTTTTATCTGTAGGATGGTAACTAGCCACGGGCGACGCCGCCCACTAGACCAGCGAGAGATTCTCGAGCCAGGAATCGAACATAGGACCTCCAACAATGTAATGTGACAACGCACGCGCTGCGCCACGGAGGTTTTCATGATGTTGAATATCATGCCGGTAAACAGAAGGTATACTGAATTAACAAATGACTACCTGAAATATCAAACCGCATAACAATATTTGTTTTAATTATAACTTTAATATTATATTATTATATCTATAGACTATTATAAAATATGCATATACTTAAAAATTCAGTGTGCGGCTATAGGTAATGAAATTTATTGAGACTGCATTTATTAATTTTGATAACCAAAAACATTGTTTGAAAAAACTAAAATATCGAGCATAAGCCACTTAATTATTTGCATATTTGATCTCGAGGATCTGAACCAGATTAACGGGGTGAATTCAAAACATGTGATTTTGATAAAAGTGATAATTTTCCCTTCTTAAGAGCAGGAATAAACATTATTAAACCGAGGGTAGAGGCTAGGATATGAGGTATATATGAGGGTAGGCTAACTTCGGTACAAGAAGTGCCCCTGGTTTGGGATTTTTGCAATTGTAGAATAGAAAGAGTTTCGAAATAGTCAAAGTGGATGGAGATGGACCCAGCATAACTGTAAGTAAAGAAATTTCTATTTAGAGCGCTGGCTGTACAATTACGCATGAATTTGAGCTTTAATACAAGCCGGATTAGATCAATTTTATATTAATTTGATAGTCGAATTTAAAAAATTGACAAAAGAAGAACTTATTTCTCGGTCTCTAATGCTTGCAAAGAAATTTAACTGGTAGATGAAACGTTTTAGTAATAAGGGAATGTCAAAGAGCACCAGGGATTAGTATAAAAGATTTCAATTTCTTATAGCAAAATTTTGATCTTAGTATTTCAACGTCTTGAAGAAGCTTTAATCATATTATTCATATCGTACTTTTATCACAAGAAAAGGAATTGAATCACCATTAGGAAAAGTAAAGTAAAGGGAATAGTAAACGCTTTGCGCCACGACATATTTTTACTTAAACAATTTGGAGATACAGTTAGTTAAAATGAAATTACAATCGTAAGCTTTCGTCCGTAGTCAGGAACCAAAGTAGAAAGACTCCGTGTTGTTAAAATACTTTTAATAACTTTTCTATAGATATACTTTTAACAATATTTTCCGTCACGTGCTTGAATTCCAACCGCCATCATGTCATCTGTCAAAAATGACCGATGACCACAGATCATATACAAAAGTCAGGCAATTCTCCTTGTTACCTTTCACAATGAATTTATATTTCAATTCTTCTATAATTATACTAGAAATAAATTGTTGTTATATATAATTAACTAATTTGTTCGTATGTACAGGCAGTAACGAGATAGGTTTGTAGGGCTACACTTTTAGGGTGTAGATCGAATTCTGTTACTGTATGTACTCGTACTTACCTCATTCATTATCAAGCGTTCATTTGTAATCGATTCGCGTAAGTCTTAGCTTACCTATAGAAAATGTAATCGACTGTATGTTCGACTATATAGGTCTTGGGTTCGATTCCACAACTTTAAAGCGTAGGTTTTCTCTGTATTAGATATTTTCAGTATCAGTCTAGAGTTCCAAAGTTGGCTGTTTCCTCTCCCGTGTCCCAAGAAGACTTAATCAGAGGATTAGTATTACAACTAAGTGGTAATAATGTTTGAAACTCGCTAACCTATTTCGGAGTAGCTTAGTGGGGCTTTGCTGGCAACCCTTCTCTCCAATCGGAGGAGACATATGTGCCGTAATATCACTTCAATGGGCTAAGGATGTTGTCGGTGATGAAAAAATATGGTACTAATGGAATCAGAAGGTTTTCATTGGATTTAGGAGGAGGTCCGGAGGCGGTTGGACCTCCACTAAAGCCAATTTGGCTCGTAAGATTGGCCTTGACGGTTGTTAAATAGGCCTGATAATGAAACCGAAAATGAAATCTGATTTAAATGTCACACAGAATGTACAACATGGAATGAATATAAATTATCTTTTATGACTTCTTAAATGTATTTTATTTCCATTGGACGCTATAAATTTTGTTTCTCAGTGACCCGGTTTATTTAAGTATGCGACTGCCGAGTCCAATACATTGTGTGAGTCTGATAAACCTAATACTGAAAATAAATCCACTATGTCTAGGAATATTATAAAATAATAATTTTGTATAATAAGACTTAATCAAATGAATACACACACTACATGAATACACTGCATGTTAAAAAATAAAAACAAACATGTTGAATATTTGATTACTTATAAGCAGATACATACCTAATGTTAAATAATATTAAATATTTTGATATGGGAAGTCCTTCTGGCACAGGTTTTACTTACACTTAACATAAGATCGTAATGATATCTCTATTGAACATCTAGTGGTCCAGGGAAGAGTATAGGGCATTACAGCGCGTTGCAGATCCAGATGAGATGGACAGACCAGGTGAAGGCTGCGGTGGATGTCCTATTACATGAGTGCATAAGGAAGGCAGCTGTTAGGGAGGAGTGGAGGCGTATAATGAAGCGTGCATTCACTTAATAGAAAGAACATTAAAAAAAAAACACGTGTGATTGGATTACCATTGTCATGAAAAAGTTCAGTAGAAACTCAATTTCACTATCAAAAATAAGTCACTTTTGCGCAATACATCATGTATTAACAAATAAATCCGTCAATGTTTATCGAAAATACCCGACAGAAGTGTATACCGCATGTAGCGTAACGTATTTTTGTTACGTGACGATTTCTACCAGTTAAGTTACTAACACAAGTAGAGTTAAGAAACACCGTTCCAAAATCTATTTTTAGCACACTTTTGAAATATTAGAGAGATGTATGAATAATGAACCATTCCGACAAATCTGATTTTATTGGCAGTGTTAGCGTTCAAATAGATGTTCTATTTCCATCGGATGCCATAAATTTTACGTCTCAACGGCCCCATTTGCAACTGAAATCGTTTTTATAACACAATTCATGTACGACCAATAGCACGTTTACGAGTGACTCTACATGCTAGTGCTAGTATGGGCACAATAAAATCAATTGCGCAGCGTTTTATACTTTTAAGCCGTAGATTTACTCACGGCTTTCCATACTATATTTTGTGTGCCGTGTAAAAACCTATAATAATATGACAGCTATGTCTATCACTAACAGTATAAAAGATGTCGTGGGACACCAGGTAGTAACGAAGATCCTTCGGCTAATGTAGAATCGACACAATTTGCAAAAAAAATCGTGCTCAATTTTATGTAGGTTTTCCTGATTTTTCTTTTAAATTTTGCTGATTAGTTTTTATTTAAGTACAGGAAAGTGTTTAGGAAATTCAGTATTTTAGGAAATAATAAACTACGTAAAATAAAAAAAATCGTAATTCAAATTATCAAGTAAGGGGTGGAGTGGTAATAAAGAGAGAAGGGATGAGAAAACGAAAAGAAAGAGGGAGAAAGAGGAAGGAATTATACACTACTCGCTTGTGTATACGACTGTCGCGCCTGCGCACGTCTCATTTAACGGTTTTATTCCACGGACTTTTGCTTACGATTTTACTTTTACATTTTTTTCAGTTCGGTCGCGCAGAAAAATATCAACATCATCATGTGTGTGTTATGTGTAAAATATCGAGTTTTTTTTTGTCAAATTTGTTACGAATTTTAGAAAGTGTTGGTTTACAACGTACTTATATATTCATGTGCCCGCTTAGATTATATTAGGATTTCAATTGAGGTTGATGCAACAGTTAGTTGGACGTAGTTATCGAAACACTAATTAACCAACAGACATACTTTCGAAAAACGTTGGTTACAGATAAATAAACATCCAGGGTTGAATCTATCGAATATTGACTTCGAATATAGACTAAATTGGTTTTGTAGTTCTGGAGTGCAGCAGTAACAAACATAAACACAAACACACATACACACGTACGTTTAACCATTTACTATTACAATATTTGTATTTCATTATTCACATCACGTGGGTGTTAACTCCAGCAGTTAGCAGTGGGGTGTTAACTAGCCAAGACATGGGTCTTGGCTGGTTATGAGTACCAGATCAGACCAGATTCGAGTCGGGAATCTAACCCAGGACCTCCCACTATATAATACTGCAGCGTATATACTTCGCCAAGCAAGTCGTCAATGATAAAACAATACTCCGTCCCTTTTTTCGCTACAGTCCGGTGTTAAGAATAGCAACTTCGCTAATAAAAACTCAGCGTGGTGGGCGGATCATAATGCACTCGACGTATAATCGATACCACGAGGCGAGCGAATTTAAAATTGTAAAGACCACCCGCAATCTTAGCTTTAAATCATAAGTTATAACCACGCGAGGTAACTATTAGGGCGGTATTAAATGACTTGCTCGCACTTTGGACGTGATTAAGGTTATTAGAAATTCAAGTGTCAGAACTTGGCCTTGTAGATTTGGCTGATAAATATAATTTATTGTATTCCCTGTACGGAGCTTTTGGAATACATATAAAAAAAACATTACATAAAATCAAATTCAAAATTAAAAGCATACTTAATTTACAAAAAAATGTAGACACTAATTTAGAAGTCTTTTATTTAATGTCCGAATAATTTCGCCTGCGCTAATTCAATCTTCATCATGATCCCTGAGCATCCTACGTAGTCAGATATAAATAATTCAAAAAAATGTTAGATAGGTATTTCGCAGGCATTCTATGTTAATGCCCGAAATTTTTTGTCTTTACTAATTCTATCTTCATTATGATGCCTGAGAATCCTACGTAATCAGACATTAATAACTCAGTTTAGGTTTCACTGTTAAGCACATACACTCTCTTAGGCGCGAAGGCAACAGAGCACTGATCCAACATGCCGCTCTTATGTGGGTTGGCGTGCTATAACGTCCCGTTTATAGCCATAGTAAACGGGACAAATGGAGCTTACCTCTCCGAGGTACGGATACTGGACTCATTTTGTTGACAAAAACAGTCAATACTGAAGAAGGAAATGGAGCCCATGTTCCGTTGATTGATAGTGTAAGACAGTTAACCAAAATATTTTTATGACGTCTATGTTGAGGCCACACAAGAAGGAAGAGTGTAATAGAGAATTGCGGCCAGTTGTAAAGGTGCTTACATCCTTTGTTGCAATTCGTTTGGGTTTTAGTCCAAATATCGGGTCAAACAAAGGTTTAGTAATTTTATTTTCAGCCCACATCTGATAGGTAACAAGTTTTTATTCAGGTATATGACCTATCTAGATAATAGTATAAACTGAAATGCGACGATATTTTGCTTTCGCCTCGCGTACAGAATAGCGAGTCGAGACGTGCCAACTGAATGTTTATAGCATAGAGATTGCGGCAAAACTTTCATATTTCATAATAAAAGGATTTACACCTTAGAGATTTGTGTAAAATATGCTCTACTTCAGGCATTGTTATACATTTCATTCACAAAATTATCAGTTTTACAAAACGCTTAAACGTAAAACTTGGATGGAATATTATTTTATACTACAAACAATAATTGAAAAAGTTATTAATTATTTTTTATATGAATTAAATGGTATTCCGTCAAACATGTTATTTGTATTAATTAGTATAGAACAATAAATTGAAAAAGATGGAAGACGATACTTTGAAACGCCAAAAAATGGGTTGCGAGATCACAGAAACACAATTCCATACAAGACCAAGCGTACGGCCGTGTTACAGCCGCGTTATTCATTATTCCTGTTTTTCTTATTTAAAACAATGTTATGGAAAAACAGACTCCACTCACGTTTTGTTTTTTCACGAATGTTTTCTGTGAATTATATAATGAATATATATTTTATTGTTATTAAAATATTGTCATTTAATTTAAAACACCACACGAGTTTTAAATACTATACTTACAAAAGAATAAATTGAGAAGTCTCATATCTGTTCCCCACTTAGGGAGGTATTTGAGTTTATTTTATCTCAATGTCAAAAACCATTTTAATTAATTGCTTTGTAATTGTGAATTTCTGGAGGGTATAAGTAAGCGGGCCCTTGGTTACGGGGACGAAGAAAAAAATACTTTTCAATTTATTTTAGCTTACCGTTACTTTAAGCTATTCTTTGAAAATTCTTGTGTGAAGTACCTACTAGGTATTTGAGTCGAGTTACCTTCATTACTGCATCGCGTTGAGCAAGCCAAGTTTGTCTTTACCGCTCTTAGATTTAAACTGCATCATCATCATCATGATCAACCCATTACCGGCTCACTACAGAGCACGGGTCTCCTCTCAATATGAGAAGGGTTTGGCCATAGTCCACCACGCTGGCCATGTGATGTGCGGATTGGCAGACTTCACACCCCTTTGAGAACATTATGGAGAACTCTCAGGCGTGAAGGTTTCCTCACTATGTTTTCCTTCACAGTTGAAGCAAGTGATATTTTAATTTTTAAAAACGCACATAACTCCGAAAAGTTAGAGGTGCGTGCCCGGATTCGAACCGGCCGACCTCTCATTAGGAGGCTGACGCCCTAACCACTAGGCTATCAGGCTATCACCGCTTCGGTTAGACTGCACATAGTTATATAAAGTAGATTCATTTTAGAAGTAAACGTAAAGTTCTTTGTCTTTCGTGTTTTATGCCACCTCAAACCTAGGGCCTCAAGGTCATATATAACTCGATAGCAAGAGTAAGAGATAATGAGTTCTTCGAAATCTATTTCGTTACATAATGTTTTTCTTCTAGGAAAAATGAAATTAACATGGCGAGTGAATTTAGTCACCAGTTATTTATTTACAAAAGCGATTTATATTTGACTAGCCGATACCCGCGACTTCGTCCGCGTAAACTAGGGGTTTTTAAATTCCTATGGCATAAGCCACGTTTGTATTAAAAAGATTATTATCTCATGGCTCATTCCTGGTCCTGTTTCGGGTTTCACGCTCTTTGTCTATATATAATATGTCGAATTTCAAGGAAGCCTGCTACGGTAAACTGAAGCTTATGTTATAAATCATCGACGTGAAATTAAATTTTTCACAAATCCTGAACTGTGGATTTTGCAGGAAAAAAGTAGCCAATTGGCTAATATGATATTTGGCTACTAACAGTTTTTAATCAGATGTCTCTTCGAACGAACGTGTTTGATCTGAAAATTGTTTCATAAAATAATGAATTGGTTTCAAAATATCATAAAAGACAAAAAGTGACCTATATCCGTAAGCTACCTCCCAACAAATTTTCAGCCGTTCTTGAGTTATAAATAGTGTAACTAACACGTCTTTCTTTTGTATATAAATAGATTTATTAGAGCGTATGTATCACGTATTTTGGGCATGCGATTTCAATATCCATTTTGTCTGCGATACAATCTCCGATACGAGTTAAGGCGTCAAAGAACTAAAAGATTTACCCTCTATCGAAAAACTGTTTTCCGTTTCAACTTTCCGATGTTCAAATAAAAGCTAAGCAAACGGGGTGGAATAACCAAATAAATAATAGAGGGTATCATATACCGATAAGGATTGGAAGCAGCAATGATTCAAAGTTTTTTCGCGCTATTTACTGTAGTATTGCTAAACATAATCAGTTGTAACGAAGCATTTAAACATAATCTACCTATAAAAAAGAAAGAAAAGAAAAAGAAGAATCAGTTAAAATAACAATATTTAAAAAATATAATAATATTTATATAGGCGACATACAACATAATATGTTCTCAAAGGCGTGTGAAGTCTGCCAATCCGTACATGGCCAGCATGGTGGACTATGGCCAAACCCTTCTCATATTGAGAGGAGACCCGTGCTCTGTAGTGAGCCGGTAATGGGTTGTTCATGAGGCGACATACTTTGAAAATGGGATTATTATAAATGGTATTACATATGCAAATTGCGATTTTATTTTATAAGGAAATTCCCATGTCAGATTACTTTTGACGACCTCCGTGGTAGTGCGTCGTCGCATTATAAAGTTGGAGGTCCTAGGTGCGATTCCCTGCTCACGTCTGGTCTGGTGGGAGGCTTGAGCCGTGGCTAGTTCCTATCCTACCGATAAAACTTGTCGCCAAGCGATTTAGCGTTCCAGCACGATGTCGCGTAGAAACCACTCACCGTTCGACCCCCCGTTATTCCAAACGTCGCCTAAGCCGAGGTTCGGCCTCACAGGCAGACGTTCCCTTAGTTTCTTCGAGCCCTAAGAAACAAAATTTCTTCTGGTAGAGCTTGTTCGCCAAACAGCCCGGTTACGCTATGGCAACCAATAGGGTTAGCACAGCTAATAGACAGCCCGAAAAAAAAAGTAGAAACCAATTAGGAGTATGGGTTTACCATACACCTAACAGGTTACCCCGCTACTATCTTAACCTGCAACATCACTTACCATCAGGTAAGACTGCCGTCATGGGCTTACAATGTGTAAGTTCAAAAAATCACTCCACAGATGACGTTATTTCTGTGGCAGAAAGTTCACCGAGTTATCAACCTAGGTATAATCATAAATAAATTATGCCTTCTTAGAACGAACAGAAGATAACTAAATAACAAAAAAATCACACAAGTTATTATTTCAATGTTCAGTATGAATCTATTCATCGACGCACCTCATCCAAACTCTGTTTACTATTTGTCCTGAATAGCAAGTGACTGAACATTATTGGCAACACGTCATCTTATATTGGGCGTCATTGGGGTAGAGCTGAACACGTGAGCCGAGAGAGTAAATAGTGATCAAGCGTGCTATTCTCTAAAACTATGAGTTCATCGTTGACATCAACATCGAAACATATCATTATGATCAACAATATAAACGACAAAAATCTTGGGTGTGAATTACTCCATAGGTACTATAATCTGATAACAAAAGAAAATACCCGGCTAAGTTTGTCGTGTGTTTTTTCTTAGACCTGGGCGTGATTTGAACCCTCTTATCTTTAGTTTTAAGTTGTCGAGTGTAGTTATCACCTTCACTTCACAAATAGAAACAAATAAAAGAAAAATGCATAGATGCCTGTAATAGGTTTATGTGAATAAAGCTATTACAGGCATCTATGCATGTAGATGAATTTAAACAATTGTTAGATGATACTAGTGATAAACAGCTCAGATCGCGTTACGTGCTCTTTTAAAAATGGAAAAAGGACAGTGACGGTTTCTTAAATCCGGGCTAAATCAAAGAATTAATCCATAAAATATCTCAACATCTAACAATATTGGCTCGACTCTATAACAGTTACTTCATGATCACCCGAATTGTAAGCGTATCAACTACAGATCATCAAAGAATTAGGGTCAATATGCGTAATTAAAAAACATAAATGCAAAACTATAAAAACGCCTTGTACCGTGTCATAAATATAAATCGATATAAATGAAGATGAATCGCGGATGTAAAATTAGAGAATAACAATACAACCGTGGTAAAATGTATTGTCACTTTGACTGGAAATGTTGCCATTCAGTTCTCACTCATACCGCATTCATTTACATAACAAGTAACCGAAGAAAATAGTTCAAAAATATACGGAGTAAAGGACTACCAAGGTAGGTATTCACACATCGTTAACATATAAACAAATAAAAAAACATCGCAAAACTACAAAGCAGATCCACTAACCAACTCTATTAGAACACTACCTGTATTTTCTTATTAATTTTCACCAATGAAAATGAGTAAGTAGTTATTGTTTTTTTTTGCTAATTAATCATCATCATCATCTTGATCAACCCATTGCCGGATCACTACAGGGTACGAGTCTCCTCTCAATCTGAGAAGGGCTTAGCCATAGTCCACCACGTTTGGCCACCTGCGGATTGGCAGACTTCACACGTCTTTGAGTACATTATGGAGAACTCTCAGGCATGCAGGTTTCCTCACAATGTTTTCCTTCACCGATGAAGCAAGTGATATTTTAATTGCTTAAAAAAAGCATGTAACTCCTAAAAGTTAGAGGTGTATGCCCGGGTTCGAACCCCCGGACCTATGATTAGGAGGCGAACGTCCTAATTTAATTTAATTTAATTTAATTTAATTTAATTTAATGTTTTAATGTAATTATTAATTAGCATAGCTATCACATGCTATGCTAATTAATAATTGCTGCAAAATAATTATACTTTAATTGCTCAAGTTAAAATGATGTTTTTCTAATAGCAATATAAAAACAGTGCGATGAGACTCGTAAAACTATAATAATTTATATTTAAAGAACAGTTATTTCTCAGACAGTTTATCTAACTATTGAAAAGACGGTAGACGGTACAATATTATTTCTATTAAATTATTTTAACGAGTTATAATTTTCTCGTTATAATACTCGTTTTTCCGTTGGTAACCGAGTGTACAAACATGCTACGAATGTACGCGTAGTACGTAGTGACTTACACCGGATTCTCGAACGATACTGGGAATCCTGTGCTTACACATACATTGGCTGTATTTGTTTATACACAAATTAAGCTTGCATCGCTCATTAAAATAAATGTACACTTTCATTTTTGCCCCGGGTTTATTAAGGACACAGCTCAACTAATTCTAACGAGACTTTCACGATAGCATAGTAAATTTTGTGGAAACTAACCCAGGCCAGTGAGATGCGAAAAGGTTTTGCAAGGTTTTGCAATTGCTTTCCGCGCTGTAATGATAAAACAGCATTAAATACAAGCTTTTCATATCAAGTTGTCAACGACATTGGTAGTATTATTTTGTTTTGTAACTTTAAATATTTTATAATATTAAATAAACAAAGAAATACAATTTTTATATATAAATATAATATAGTTTCAGATGTTATCAATATTATAACATCTGAAACTTAAAATAAACCTAAAAATCTTAAAAAATATAATATCATTACTAAATATATAATTAAAAGGAGTCCCTTTAGGCAAGGTTCCGAAGATACTGGCAGCGTTCCCCCTTTGAATTGCAAGACTAACTCGTTGTCCGAGGTAGCTGGCAGCTCTTCGGTCTCCTGTAATGTCGACTCACCTTTTTGTTATTTCCCTAAAAAGCCCTATAGTGCTAGGACCCCACGGACCAAGGGTCTCGACACCGAATAGGATAAAATCATATTCTATATATATAGCTTTTCATATACTATATGTATGTTCCGTTTTTCATTTATATCAATAGTTATACAGTGTTCATTTTGAATGCCAAACAAGCCCGTGTCAAGAACGCTTGGGTACCAAGCAACTGTATAATTTCCCAGTGGGGGTCCATCGCGAGTGTTACCTACTTGTACACTCTAACGTGCGCTTGAAACGGACCGTTCTGTCAGTGGCAATGCCGTCTGAATGCAGATGAGTGCCCGCTATTATATATTCTCTGACTAAAATAGCAAACATTTATGACACCAAAGCTCCTAAGGTAGGTTTCATGTTAACTAAAGAGGCATTGAATTGGATAGTAAAATTCAAAATAATGTTCATTCGAATGCGAACATGAATTTATTGAAATCGTTATGAGATGAAGAAAAACATATTATGTATATGTAATTTGTACACATAGAGGGGTATGAGGCTTCTAAACGCGCTCTGGTTCAAAGCCCGTAATCAAATTATTTGTGTATTATTTTCGTCGCCTAGGTGGCACACAAATTGTCACTTTTTTATACACTACAAGTTAGCCCTTGACGGCTATCTCACCTGGTGGTAAGTGATGATGCAGTCTAGAATGGTAGCGGACTAACCTGTTAGGGGTATGGTAAACTCACGCTCTTAATTGGTTTCCACGCGACATCGTGCCGGAACGCTAAGTCGCTTGGTGACACGTCTTTGTTGGTAGGGTGGCAAGCCACGGCCGAAGCCACCAACCAGACTAGACTCGAGCTGGAAATCAAACCCAGGACCTCAAACTTTATAATGCGACAGCGCACGCACTGCGCCACAGAGGTCGTCAAAAAACTATTTAATAGCTAATCAATCTAACGTGTATTCGTACCTTTGCAAGAGTGTCGGAGATTAGCATATTAATAAAAGTGCCCAGCTTGCAATTTATTTGGCGAAATTAAAAACGAAATCTTATACCAAACAAGTAAAATGCAAATATTTGTAAATTGTCACCAAATTGAAAATGAATCCGAGATCTATGTAAATCCATTACAAGCAAGGGTCCAGCGGCCTGGGAGTTTTATGGAATAAATTTACTTTTATTAAAAGTATCTACTTTGACCAAAACCACTTGGTTTTATTTAGCTACAATTGAGAAAAGAATATTTATTAATTTAGATTGAATTGAAATTAAATCTTACTATTAATTTGTGACACTTAAGTGTAATTCAAGTGGTTTATATGAATGTTCCTATGAAGTTAGGTCTTATGTTTGCAGCAGTGATAGCTCAGTCATTAGGGCGTCCGCCTTCTAATAAGAGGTCGGGGGTTCGAACCTCTGACTTTTCGAAGTTATGTGTGTGTTTTAAGCAATTAAAATATCACTTGCTTCAACGGTGAAGGAAAACATCGTGAGGAAACCTGCATGCTGAGAGTTCTCCATAATGTTCTCAAAGGCGTGTGAAGTCTGCCAATACGCACATGGCCAGCGTGGCAGACTAAGGCCAAACCCTTCTCATATTGAGAGGAGACCCGTGCTCTGTAGTGAGCCGGCATTGGGTTGATCAAGATGATATGAATGTTCTTACGCGCTTCTCTCAGTATTAGCAATCATACTTTTTAGCATATATTTTGCATAAGGTACTAAGGTATCCCTTTGATTCGTAAAATCACATATTAATACTTAAGAAACCCCAGAATCTAGCGATTCGAACGACGGACGAATTTGAGTTTTTAGGCTAGGAAGTTACGTTTCAATTTTGCGTGACACTAGTGTTTTTCTATTTTCGAAAACTACACTACCATACTTATACTAACAGCAATCATAAATTTATAGCTGAGTTAAACAAAAGATGATATCAAAAACAAGCAAATTCGGGTATTTTAGAATCAAACATAAGAGCTCTTGTTTTCTCCATTAGACTTCTATTTAGTCTTTCAGCTTTATCATTTAACTGAGGAGTATATGGCACTGTATAATCCAGCATTATATCCCTATCCTGACACCTCTTAACTAGCTGGCTACTGCAGTATTCACCTCCATTGATTTTCATAAGGTGTCAAGAAAAAAACACGCTCTTGCATTTGTAGTTTCTTGCTTACATTCGTATTAAATGAATTATTATTGCGCGTACATGTTAAACGACTAGAACATTTTCATAGGTACATCTGAACGTTTTATATTCTCACATGCAAAGCTTTTATAAAAGCAATACAAAGTAGAGGATCAGTTTTAATTGAACGTGTGCATCGATTCCCATGGTCCAAAACTGTTGCCAACGTTCTGTCTCTAGCAACATAAATGATACAACAAAAAATGAACACTGTATACGTTTTATGAAAAATAAATACTTTTACTAATTTCTCATCATTAGTATAATTATTTTCTTTGCCTTTTAATGTCTCATTATTTCACAAACTTTCTCTGTCATGAGACGGGAGATTTTCGTGTTTAGACCACTGTGCTGATCCCATGTGAACCCCAACATCGCCGATGGCTTGTAAAAGCCGATTTTATAACTTTTGATTTCTGTCACAAATTAGTTTTTTTTTTTTTTTTATTCTTAATTTTTTTTAGGGTCTTTGAATCTCACATGAGATTATGCCAGACCCATAATAGCCTAATTAAAAAAACATTTAACACAACAATTTTTGGCCTGATCCGGTAATCAAACTCTGGGTCCTTCTTAGTGCGTAGTTTTTAAATACTAAACTAACTACCTTGTATTTTATCTCTTGCCTAGAATTAAATCAAGAACTGTAAGCTGCTTAATTTAAATTCCAGACTGGATCTTTCCAATAATGAATATTATGAAATATTAAGCGATCATAAGCGTTATAGAGTCCAGCAATAAATATTGGAAGCGCAAATCTTCAATAAAATCTTCGTTCTTCTACATAAAAAGAAGTAATAGGTATTTGACGGAACAAGATGGGGTGGGGGGTAGTATGGGACGATTTACTCGTAATATGTACGAAGGAGAGTATTGAACCCCTATCTCATGGTGTATTTGATTTATCCGCTGAGTGGGATCAACTCCATTTGTAATTTATTGCATTGAACGCGCAGGCTTTAACCATTAATCTGAGGACACGTTTCGATAAAGCTCTCCACGCTTCTATGCTTTATTAGGGATGATTTCACATATAATGAAACCGAATTTTTTAGAAAAACTTTTTTTACCTTACTACAAATTAGCCTTTGACTGCAATCGCACCTGGTAAGCAATTTTGTATACGTGTCGTCGATATCATATTATTCTTTTGTATTTGGAAATTATAAAATGCATAGCAGAACGTTATTCACGTTTTGCATTCATTTTATAAATAAAATCACCTGTTTTTATTATGTGAATACTGAAACGTCTTGGTAAAAAGAATTCCGACGCTCTAGTTATTAATTATTCATCAAGGGTTATCTTCTAAAAGAAAAATAAAAGAAAGTTTCTATACTATTTACCCCGAGGTCGGTTTGCTCCCTCCGGTACGTGATCTAATCAATGCGATGCCCTTGGATCTGGTTAATTATACAAATAATCTTCACTTTCACTGTACGAAGCTTCTGAGTTCTTTTTTCGCGTAAAATCTTAATAAAAAAAAAATGAGAATAAATAAACTTGACTCAATCTTTAAGGTTGTACTCACTCACTCATTCGCTCTTGATAAGACTCTATGGATTGATTAATCGAACCATTTAACTGCACCATTTCGTCTGCCATATTCACTACATATAACTTGAATTTATTTCTGTCAGCTTCTTACAAAAAGGTGGCCCGGAAGAGATCGCTTTAAGTGATAAGGTCGCCTTTTACTTTTATATTATGTATTTCTTGTGTTCTCTTTTTCCTTTATTTTGTATTCAATAAAATTGTATAAATACATAAATAAATAAACTTGAGTATCTTGAGGGACAAGCCATTCTCTAAGCAAGCGCACCCATACCTAGACTCCTCATTGCTGTTCAAACAAACAGAGCTTTAATTTTTATCATATATTTTTGACTATTAAGTAGATTTTGTAAAGTACAGTAAAGAAATTATTACGGCCTCCGTGGCGCAGCGCGCACTGTCGCATTATAAAGTTGAAGGTCCTGGGTTCGTTTCGTCTCTGGTCTGGTGGGAGGCTTCGGCCGTGGCTATTTACCACCCTACCGGCGAAGAAGTGTCGTCGAGCGATTTAGCGTCCCGGCATGATGTCGCGTAGAAACCGATTGGAGTATGGGTTTACCATACCTAACCGGTTAGCACTGCATCGTCCCTACCAGGTGAGATTAGCGTCAAGGGTTAACTTGTAGAGAAAAAAAAAGCGTACAAAGTCGTTATGTTGAATCGGAATTTCTAAAGGTTTCAAACGAATTTTATTCCCATTCTATTAAAATTTTACCTGGGACTTCATTAAGCACGAAAATTCCTGTGAGGTTGAGTAGTCACCTCAAAAGATATTAGTCAAACTGGATATAAGGTAACGAACGAAATGCTTTATTCAGCTATGACTTAATTCTTTTGATAAAAGATGACCTTGGTAGGATCGAAAATTATTTAAATTGAAATCTTTGACTAACGACAACTTATAATTAATTTTAAGATAGTTAATGGGCGAAGTGGCCAAAGTTTTAATAAAGCCTTTCTAAATAGAAATTTAATTACCAATCAAATTACTTACGTTTCAGTGAACACATTGTGGATTAGAAATTTTTAACGGTTAGGAGTCGATTTGTCAATGTCCTTAGAAAAACTTTCCTTTGGAAACTTCGTTTTTCAGCGTCCTATTATTTAAAGAAAAATAAGATGGGATGGAAATGAACGTTTACATTGATATTATTCACAAAATACAATTAAGGCTAAAACGTAAATGTATTTCTTTTAGTAAGAAAGAATTATCTAAACTTATTTCAATTTGATTATCGAAGCAATTTAGCTCTTAACAAGACGTGTTGCTAAGCACTGCTTATAATATTTTTTTGGATGATAACATCAGAGTCCTATTAAATATAGTAACATATAAAAACCTTTTACAAATTAACAAAGAATTAGTCTAGCAATTCAAAGGGGGAACGCTGCCAGTATCTTCGGAACCTTGCCTAAAGGGACTCCTTTTAATAATATATTTTAGTTATGATGTTATTTATTTTTTAAGATTTTTAGTTTTAGGTTAATCTAAGTTTAAGTTTAAGTTTTATGTTTAATTAAACAGTATATTAAATCACTCAAGAATCAGAATGATTTGATAAGTCCGTATCTTAAAAAAAAAAAAAAATTAACAATACAAATAATATTGCGCTACAAAAACATTTAATACTATAAGAACACAACAAGAATCAGCAAGGAATATTTTAGCATTTCACGATTACACAAGCTTATACACGAAAAATTAAAGTCGTAAATGATCGATTTTTTTTCAAAGTATTTATAAGATCGATGTTATTATAAAAATACGCTGAAAAAGTGTTTGCTCCCAACTAAGCAACTTTGTTAAATATTCTAAGGAGTTTTTATATAACAAAATATATTATAAAAGCTTTTACCTCAAGTTTATTATAAGCCATTTATGATTTTACGAATAATAATGCTTCAATTACTAACATCTCTCCATATTGATGTTGCTAGCAAATTTATGAAGGTGAGATCTTAAAATATTTACGAAATATATTACTTTCTCTAAAGCCCCAGGTATTAAATGGCTAACCCATAAATTTTCACCGAAATCATAATATAGCAGTAATTTATCACGGTATTAAAGCGAACAATTCCCGTATACAATAGCATGTGTAATTAATTTACTAATTAATGTTATAAATAGTTATTTGTATATTTAAAAAATAAAGTTTATATGTAACCCGTATAATAACTAGTCATAATATAAGGTATATTTTGCTAACTTGTGTAAATACCATGAGACCTTGGTTGTATTTTTTTATACACTACGAGTTAGCCCTTGACAGCTTATTATCTTACTTGGTTGTAAGTGATGATGCAGTCTAGGATGGTGGCGGGCTAACCAGTTAGGGTATGATAAAACTACACTACTAATTGGTTTCTATCAGACATCGTTCCGGAACGCTAAATCGCTTTGCGTGTTTATATGTGTGTGCCATGAAGGTCGTCAGTGTATCATGTTCTAGACGTATAAGTAGAGTAAACAGATGCATTTATATTCTAAATATCCTTATAAGAAACTGGCGTTGTTCCACTAGTCAAGGCATAAATATCATATTATGTAATGCAGTGCTACCACATAACTAGTGTTCTGGAACGTTGAAACCGATGATCGAAGGAACACCGTCTGGTACAAAAAAGTAGCCCAGAATTACTAGATGCGCGCGATGGTTAAGGCGTCAGCCTCCTAATCGGAGGTCAGCGGTTCGAATCCGGGCACGCACCTCTAACTTTTCGGAGTTATTTGCGTTTAAAAAAAATTAAAATACCACTTGCTTCAACAGTGAAGGAAAACATCGTGAGGAAACCTGCACGCCTGAGAGTTCTCAATAATGTTCTCAAAGGCGTGTGAAGTCTGCCAACCCGCACATGACCAGCGTGGTGGACTATGGCCAAACCCTTCTCATATTGAGAGAAGACCCGTGCTCTGTAGTGAGCCGGTAATGGGTTGATCATGATGACTAGATGCGCGCAGCACAACACCGTAAAGTGAGTCAATTGCTATAAAAACCTTATTTTAGTCGGCCTTCTTTAGAGTTTACTCAAGACAACGATCGCTTGGAGTAATATCCAGTGTCTATGTAGTGTGTCTGATTGATAAGTCTCCCTAAGCGCTAAACATATCCTTCATGACCCTGACGATCAAATCACTACTGACAACATACTCGTACCACCTACCACACAATCATACGCTACACACCGCCTCGCCTTCGAAGACGAGGTCCCCGCTATCATATGTTATCCAGACGTGGGCTCCATCCACGGCCTCGGAGACAAACCCAAACGTCGCCTAAGCCGAGGTTCGGCCTCAAAGGAGGCGCCCTTAAGCAGTCGTCCTCTTAGTTTCTTCGAGCCCTAGACTCAAAATTTCTTCTGGCAGAGCTGCTTTCCGAAGCTCGCCAAACAGCCCGGTTACGCAGTGGCAACCAATAGGGTTAGTACAGCTAATAGACACTCTGAAACAAAAAATTAATAAGTCTTATGTGTATCGGTGTATATTTAGCAAGCCAGTACCCGGATAAATCGACTTAGCGAAATTGATTGCTGTAAAAGAGAGGTGTCCGTTAATTAATGTACTTTGGCGCGCGTGGTGAAATTGTTTGATAGCAAATGAAGTGACAAACTGGTGGATAGTCACATTTGATTCGGCTCGCTAAATGCGCTAATTTAAATTCCGATTAACGGGTTGAGATTTCTACGCTCGGACAATGTAGCTTACTGCAATTTGTGCAATGTCAATGAATGTGATTCCCGAAGTGTTCTGTGTGATCTGTCTGAATCACACCGGCTATACATAGTTGCATTAAAACCGGCTATACATAGTTGTATAAAAACAGGCTATACAGGCTATACAGGCTATAGCCGGTGTGATTCAGACAGATCCACTATTGTACATACGCGCTTATTTTTTGTTAATAATTTATTGATTCCTCATCACCATTTTCGGCTCACTACAGAGCACGGGTCTCCTCTCAATATGAGAAGTGTTTGGCCATAGTCCACCATTATTATTATTAGGCCATATGCGGATTGGCAGACTTCACACGCCTTTGAGAACATTATGGAGAACTTTCAGGCGTGCAGGTTTCCTCACGATGTTTTCCTTCACCGTTGAAGCGAGTGATATTTTAATTGCTTAAAAACGCACATATCTCCGTAAAGTTACAGGTGCGTGCCCGGGTTCCAACCCCCGACCTATGATCAGGAGGCTGACGTCCTAACCACTAGGCTATCACAGCCTACCATTATATTATACCATTACATTATAATTCATTGATTAAAGTAGCGTAAAATTTATTGTAAATTACTTATTAAGGAATTAAATTTTCATGCATCTTCATGACTGACTTTAGTGCTAGATAATATTATAAATAACAACTCTGCAATACTCAATCTGCAATCTTAATCTGTATATCTTAAATCCATTTACAGATGATGTCTATTTTATCGCGCTTCTAATGTAAACGGTAAGGAAGGTCGCCAAGGTGTGATTTATTTAACTGGGTTAGTAAATAACAACCTTAACACCACAAGTATTTAATAGGTGTCCCTTGTGAAAGATTGAATTCTGTAACACACCACACCCGCATTTGTACATATCGATAGTAAACAGACATGACTTGAATAAATGAACTGTTTCCGATTATCCATTTGAATTATTTATTGTTTATCTTCCGTCTTTTATTCCAACTGCTGGGTAGAGGCCTCCACTCTCTTAATAGAAATAATTAAAAATGTGATATATGTGAACAATTCATAGATGCCTGTAATAGGTTCATATGAATAAAGCTATTTTTTATTTGATTTGAAATGGGTTTGGAGCTTAACCCTCTCAAAGCAAGTCCGCTTAATACGTCAGGATATTTTTTTTATCCACTACAAGTTAGCCCTTGATGGCAATCTCACCTGATGGTAAGTGATGATGCTGTCTAAGATGGTAGCAGGCTAACCTGTTAGGGGTATGGTAAACCGGAACGTTATCGTATCGTGCCGGAACGCTAAATCGCTTGGCGACACAACTTTGTCGGTTGGGTGGTAACTAGCCGCGACCGAAGCCTCCCACCAGACCAGACTCGAGCCGGGAATCGAATCCAGGACCTCCAACTTTATAATGCGACAACGCGCGCGCTGCGCCACGGAGATTGTCATAAAGGATATCACAGTTTAGTGGTATTAATAATCAGAGCCAAGGGACTCTTTTAGAAAGTCTCTCTCCGAGCAATGGTAATTGGAGGCTTTACTAATTCAAACTTGTACTGGGAGTTTAATTTTAGCAAAGAAAATGTTTGACCACATTTGGTCCCTTTCATCGAATCTTCAAATGTCAAATATACTCGTATTTACTTACGAGTAAACATTAGATACAATTAGTGTCAGTTTTGATTACGCAGAAAGACGAAGGTGAAACCGCACAAGTATCGACAGACATTTTGAATAATAGTTAATCCTGATGTCATGTGATCCTCAACGTCATTATGCTATGATATAGCTGTAATGATATACGATTTTTTTTATGTTACCTTTCATCTTCAACACACTTCACTGTACGTCTATCTTAATTTTTAAACATGTTTACATGTGTCACAAATATTAATTACAAGATATGTTTGCCATGTCTTACTAAGACATGGTAAACTATTTATATTAAAGGAATATCATGAGATTAAAGAGATAATAAGGTATTTTATTGAAAGAATTGGTATACATTACGATATTACCATCTTCAATCTTTTTGATAGAGAGATCACAAATATACCTCTGTGGTGAGCGCTGATCTTGTAAGTGGAAAGTCCCGGTTTCAATCCCTGGCAGGGTGTATTTTGACATTTAGTTTGTAAATTTTGTCTGGTCTGTGATGTTTGGCCACTCTGTCGAAAAGACGTGCCGGCAAGCGATTTAGCGTACCCGTATGGTGTGTAGAAACCGATGGGATTTGGGTTTAATTTAACACTCCTCTCTCTCTACCACCAGATGGGTTTACCGTCAAGGACCTCAGTATTTTAACCTAACCACCATCCTGATAGCTACATACAAACTTATCATGAAATTGTTCAACAAATTAAATACTATTATAATATGTGTGAAATATTAAACAATATAATAAAATATCTGATATACTAAGCTTGATGGCAAATTTGGCACTGAACAAGGGATAAAATATTCTGATGGTGGTTGTTCTTTTTGTCAGAAGACTCCAAAGTCTTCTGACAAAAAGAACGTTCAGCAAACAAGCGGTGTGACAGTAGTCATTCATTACTCTCTCTCCCCCGACCTATGCGCTCCTATCCGAAAGAGGAGACGTCATTATTATCCCAATCATCACATCGCATCGCCTAAGCGAGGTTCGCTCTCACAGGGGACGCCCTTAGGCAGACGTTCCCTTAGTTTCTTCGACCCCTGGGCTCAAAATTTCTTCTTTTCGAAGCTCGCCAAACAGCCCGGTTACGTTGTGGCAACCAATAGGGTTAGCACATCTAATAGACAGTCCAAAAACAAAAAAATACTCTTTTTAAACTTTTCACAATAAAGACCCGCGTATGCACGACAGCCTGCTATCTTTTGTCAGTGGTTCACAAAACAACAGTTGAATTACAGCTGTAGTTAGTAATTACGGTTGACATTACATTGTCGGAATCCATTACGGTATGTAGGTAGGTACAGACGTAAATACTGCAATTTTAAATAAACTTAATGAATGGTTCACGAAACCTACCGGATAAATCGTTATCGAATACATTTACAAAATAAATTCAATTGTGAATAAGTAGGATACATACGATCGTCTACACATAATGTTATCTGTTATTACTTAAAAAAATTTAGAACATGTCTAAAAGTAGATGTACTATTTCGGTTGGTTTGGGATATTATAAATAAATAAATAGAATATAATAAATTTAAATAAATATAATAAATAGAATATAATAAATTTAAATAAAGTCTTTATTGCACATTACAAAACTTAGATTCTAAAACAAATAAAAACAAAAATAGATAACAAAAATAACGGGACATAACACCATTATAAGGAAAGGGGGATAGATAGAAGCTGGAAGCTGGTCTTTCCATTACAATAGGATAGAGGAGTGTACCCTCTGGTATACCACTTTCCATGCACATTATTTTCTGGCACAACAGGAGATGTAATGCCAGATGAGAGAGTTGTGTGGTTGCAACTGTTACTACTAGCTCTCTAGAAAATTATCAAAACACGTTAAAAAACTATTTAAACAACTGTACCTTTCGCGCTTGTGAAGTCAACATCTCCTGAGGATGATCCGGTGTCGGGTCGAAACATGCGTAGAGGTTCTAGTGGAAGATTTTGTGTGGTGTTATATTATACAAATCTCCCGGTTGAAGGCGGAATATAGCAAATTATACTTGTTGTTTGTTGTTTATCATGGACTTCCACAAAGTAACGCCTGCTTCTATTCATTATTTAAAAAAACTATTTGCCTTGTACATAAAATTAAAATGTGTTAAAATGTAGTACCTACAAATAAATGTTTTAAGATCACCTATAAATACATTATTGAAAAGTGTTTCAAAAAATTTATTTCACTTTATAATTTTGTTACGCTGGACTTAAATTAACAAAATATTTATATTAGGCAAATATATTTATATTTAGAATAAGCGATGAAATTGTATTTGTGCTCTTATAAATCCAAATATAACATTTAAAACTTAAATAAATATTGGGACAAGTTTGAACAAGTCAAACCAAATGTTGCCACACCAAAAAACAACTTCTCCCAACTTTATCAACCTTTTCTTAACATTTTTCGCTGCAATGAAGTTCAAGAAGAAGAAACACATGTATTATTGAGTTCCGAACTGAACTGAGGATGCCACCTCGACATTATTTATATCATCTATTCCTACCCAGCGATGTCGAATAAAATCGTAGGTATTTTTGACGATTCTGACAGATCCTTTGTTCCATTTTCCCGGTTTTACTGTTGTTCACTCTTCCAATTTCGGCACCTGTCTAACTTTTTATTTCAGATAGTTCTTTACATAAATAACATGTAACAATTATACTTTTATTTTTATTTTTATACACTAAAAGTAGCGGGCTAACATATTAGGAGTATGTTAATACGATGCTCCCAATTAGGAGTTTGTTTTTCTACGCGACATCGTGTTAGAACGCCAAATCGCCTGGCGACACGTCTCTGTTGGTAGGGTGGTAACTAGCCAAGGCCAAAGCCTTCCACCAGAATAGACTCGAACCGAGAATCGATACCAGGACCTCCAACTTTATAATGTGACAGCATACGCGAGTTTGCCAAAAGTATTAATGCACTGAATGGATTGCAAGTTGTTTCTTGTCCGTATACAAGTTCTCTACAATACTATTAAGATTCCGCGCGAAAGAACTTTGACAATCTATGTAATATTACTAATTAACTTAGCAATAAGCTCTTGCACAAAGAAAATAATTTCAAACGCTTTGCAGTTGACGGAAACGAGACTAAAAGAAACATTAGCGTTAAATCGATAACCTCCTTTTCAACTTGTGGAAAAAAGGGCCTGAAAGGCATTCAATTTTCTTTTTCTATATTGGTAATCCATAATAATTAATTCCTCAGATCCATTATGTAACAGCTAATTCCAAGTGTTTCTTAGGGAAGGGTCAGACAATGATTTGTTATACAATATCCTGACAGAGGTTTATTTTTTATATTAACGTGTACATTTTACGAGTATAAAAACTTGATCTCAACTCGATGTTCCACCGTGGACAGACGAAACGTGGCATTTGTATTATCAGGATCATACAAAATCAATTTCCAAACCCCGATTGGAAATTGATGTTGTATGATTGATTATAAAAGAATAACAGCCAAAAATTCTTTCCCGATCCGGAAATTGAACCCAGGATGCTGATACTGTTGTTTTTTTGTTGTTTTTATTGTTTTTTTTTTTAATATTTGAAATTACATAATTTACGCTAAAGAATAAATAACGCAAATATAGTGTAACGAGTGCGCCAACTTGTCTATGCCAAGCCGCCATCGCCATATTGTCTTACCTTACCGTATTTTAGGCATAGCGGTAAGGTAAGCCGCCATTATGGTTTGGTAGGTACGTCAAGCTAGCCAAAACCCGCCAGTTTTATGAAAACAATAAAAATATTTTGTTTAGCAGTTTTGTCTTTTTATTTTTGTATCTTACTACAATAGTTTAAATATCAACTTATTTCAGCAAAAACAAACATATAGGTAAACAATAAAAGTTGTAAAACTAAAATTATCTTATAGTACACTAGCATTATGCACCTGTTTTCCGAACTAGTGTACCTCAGTTCCTTAAAACGGCATTAACTGGATCAACGAAGTAGTCCAATTCTCTATGCACGATATTATTAAGATGTAATATATATGTATAGTAAATGTCATAAGTCGTAACTGAAACTCTGACTCTACTCTGAACTACTCTTTCCCTTGAGAGAGGTAAACTGTAGCTTTCGGGTGAATCTACTAGGCTGACGAATAACTATGTCTTAAGAGTCTATGCTGTGATATCCTAGTGGTTAGGACATCAGCCTCCTAATCAGAGGTCGGTGGTTCGAACCTGGGCACGCACCTCTAACTTTTCGGAGTTATGTGCGTTTTTAAGCCATTAAAATATCACTTGCTTCAATGGTGAAGGAAAACACCGTGAGGAAACCTGCACGCCTGAGAGTTCTCCATAATGTTCTCAAAAGCGTGTGAAGTCTGCCAATCCGCACATGGTCAGCGTGGTGGACTTTGGCCAAACCATTCTCATATTGAGAGGAGACCCGTGCTCTGTAGTGAGCCAGTAATGGGTTGATCATGATAAAGAGTCTATGCATGCATGAATAATTTTATTGATTACTATCGAGAAAACACTAAAGTGAAAGGCAAAGCCGCCGCGTTACAAGGGGTTTAATTACTCGATTTCATTTTCAAGAGATGATAACCTTGAAATAGTCTGCGGCAAACCCAACACAGATTACAGCAGATTTAGCTTGTTTAGGCTAATTGGTATGGCCTCAATGAGTAGGAGCTAGATAGATGAGGATCGTAGTCTTGTGGTAGACAAAATCTAGTTTGACTCGTGGGTCATTTAAATTTTTAATTGCATGTTTTGTTTCTTGCTGTGGCAGGAAGGTTAATTAGTGAGATTGGTAATGAGCTACGATAATTGATATTAAATGGACCGTGGATAAGTCGATGGGCACTGGGGCATTAACAATAGCAATAAATTAAGCTGTGCCCTCATTAATTACGTCACCAACAACCCTCTGCAAGTATAATGTTTTCTATGAAGCAAAAAAAGGGACACTCTGTCAGGAAGTTCACGCTGACTCAAAATTCAAATAAATATGGCGGTCAACACTTGACGATATTATTTACAATGATGGTGATGATTTCTAGCTGTTAACTCCAACTTTAAATACGACACTATAATCTAATATTAGAAAAGGTAAAATCTTAACTATTGGGCTAGTAGCTAGTAGCTGGAATAACAGGTCAAGATGGCGCAAAATGATAAACGACAGTTTGTAAGGAACACTGGGCCTATAAATAGCTGTGTTGTTTGTTTGCTTAGTTTTTAAAAGGGAATTAATATTTAAGCAGCAGATTTTTTTGCCTCCGGCTACTAACTTCTGCTTTAATAAGTAAGCAACGGGAAAATGAGAAAACTTCTTATAAACTAAATCGTCTTTTTTACAACAGGGACAAACAATTATTCAAAGGAAAGTGTCTAAAGAACTACAATTATTTTAACAATAGGACACTATTGATTTTTACATCACCATCAAATTTACTGACTCAGCCACGGATTTTGCAACTCAACATAATTTTACGTTTTTCTCATGATTGATTAATTGATTAGTATTTGCCGATTGCTCAGGTTTTCTGAAACCCAGAAACACTAATGTAGATGCTAAAAAGTAGCTATTAAGTGTTGTACTTATATTATTGCTCATAATCGAAGATACATTGTGAATAATATAGGAAAATACAGTATAAGGACAATGTAAATTTTTAAAGACGTATAATGCCGTCTTTATACTCGCAATATACCATTGATTAATTTTGAGTCGTACTTTTTAAAATTGTTAAAACTCAGGGTGGTTTCGCATGTCAACAAAAAAAAAATTAAACCAATCGGCGAAAAAAAAATTACGAACCGAATAAAGATGACTTTGGATAGAAAAATGAATAGCTAAATCCATGGTACATAAATAAAAGATATAAAGCTTAGTTTGTATCATATAATCCGCGATAACCACATTTAAATCTCATAGATAGAATCTCAGAGAACGAAATAGTCAATAATTTATATGCGTATGCAAAATATTTACCATGTTGCTAAACGTATGTTACGTGTTAATATATCGTAAAGTTAACATTGTATCCCTATTAAGGACCACTGCACGGACTGGGAGTGTAGGATTTGGCATAGTTACTGTTTACATGGAAAAGGAGTACCAAAAGTAAGATTAAGGATATTCTCGTAAATACAAGATGCCCGTGACTTGTTCCGTTTAGAAAAAGGGTTTTAAAATATCCTGTGTAATAAGTAGCGTATGTAAGTAAAGGTTATCCCATACATTAGTTATGTTCTCGTTCCCGTTTCCCCTCCCATTATAAACATACAAATCATTTTTTATAGAAGTGCTAACTATAGCTAAAGTAGTAGCTCACGATGTGAATTTGTTTCAACAACAAATTCTGCAGAAAAGAAACTAGGAATTTTCCGGGTATAAAAATTACCCTACGTGTTTCCAAGGTATAATCAATACATTTAACGTTCAAATTCAAAATTACCCCATACCCATAATATAGATCCAGCGCATCACCTTTTAAAGGTAAAAAGATGGTTTTATTATCAATTATTTCAGTAGAAATCCTCTGAAATGTTTAGCTACAAAAAAAGTTATAAAAAAGAAAATATATAGGTACATCGGAATATATAGCTTCAATGCTCACATATTATACTCGCCAAAAATCCCTTTCGAGAGCATAAAACAGTAACAAGTATATTTAGAAGCCCACAAAACATTTTATAACCAACCTTGTTTAAAGCTTATAACGTCCCCAAGCGGCGACCCCTCGAGAGCAGAGATACTGTAACCTGGCTGTAACTCTGGCAATTCACGGGACTTATTTATTTAAGGACTCACGACTCACAGGGCAAACTGTGAAACTGACTTCTGTACTCGCCGCTCTGTCACCCTAAAGTGTAAAGTCCTTTTTTCATCGTATTTAATGCTTCGTTGCCAGCGCTTCGCTTTTCTAACCCTTTCGACGCTAAATATCCCTGTATTGCCGTCACCATTCCACTTTGTTTTTTGTCGCTATTCCATTTTGTTGTTACATCGTGATCTCTTATTATATGTATAACAGCTTATTTGTAAATTATTTTTTAAACTATAAATTTTCAAAATTATTTTTTAGTTAAGACTATTAAGTCCGGGAGCTATGAGTTGACTTTGTCCCTGGAATCGCTTTACGTTAAAGAGGTCAGATCTGTCCGTTCAGTTGGCAGCATCTAAGCTTTTAAGCCCTTTGTCTTTAAGAGATAAGAGGCCGGTAGTGGGATATTTATATAACTGATGATAAATTATAATTTTGACGACCTACGTGGCGCAACGCGTGCGCTGTCGCATTGTAAAATTAAAGGTCCTGGGCTCGATTCCCGGCTCGGGTTTGATCTGGTTCTCTGGTCAAGATGTCGCGTAGAAACCAATTATGAGTATGGGTTTACTATGGTGGGTGTATGCCCCTAACAGGTTAGCTCGCTTCCATCTTAGACTTCATAATTGCTTACCATCAGGTGAGTTTGCCGTTAAGGGCAAAAAAATATATATGATAACACTACTAAATCACTCGTTTAGCAAGCCTCAGGAATGGCAGCCGAAAATTAAATCTTATAATTAATGAAACCATTTGCAAAGTGTAATGAAACGTATTTTGTACTTTACGCACCTGCGTTAATCATACGTGATTTATCAAGGAGTTATGTTTGTAAGGAGATTGTTAGCTTTTACATACATAGCACTAATAACATGCCGAGTTGTCATCTTATACAAGTCGACAATAGATCGTAGTAACGTGTTACACTTCACATTAGCACTATCCTGTATTTTGTATAAGTTGTGAGTTTGACTCGTTAAGTGTCGATGTATTATTGTATCATACCATTATTTGTATTATGACCGGTAATACTACTTCCTGTTAGATACTTTAAAGCTATTGGTTATTTGATACGCGATGTTATAAATAAGAGAAGGTTTGCTATTAAGGCAGATACGGCCGACGCGCGGGGGTGTGCACTTTTTATAAAATATAATACCTTATCAATGTAATATAGTTTGAATCTATATTCGTGAGTATGGAATAAATAAAGGAATGTTTATCAATATAATTAGACCTATAATCATAAATATAAAAAGACGTGTGGCACTCGGTGACTGCCGCGTTAAAGCTATTGCATAGCATTTTTTATCAACTAAATTATTAATATTTCAAAAACAACAATGAAAATAAAAATATTAAAAATATTGAGGTTGTTTTTGATGAAAAAAGCAAAAGGGAAATGAGTAAAATTTAACTCTAGAATTGATTACAGACAGACAACAGGACAGGTGAAACTAAATAAAAATGCTTGTCATAATAATAAAAATTAAAAAAACGTGATAAAAAAAATAAAGACGTAACCCAGGCTCGAACCTACGACTTTCTGCACAAAAAGGCGTACGTGATAACTGCTGTTCTACGGCAACTATAATGGCCGTGGCGAAATATCTATATGGTAAAAAGTATCACCGCTGTGCCCGTCGGAGTGGGGAGCGTGAGGTTTTTTTTCGTTACGGAATTTCTGGATTCGGTCCCCGCGCTCAAGGCCCTCGATAGAAGCTATGCAATAGCTTAATATAGTTTGATTCTATATTTGAGAGTACAAACGCAAGCTGCTATGTAATCTGTAAACAATTTAGCTTCTTACAAGTTTTCCGTGGGTATGTCTACTTTTATCCAAAATGTAAGCTATTGGCTTTCTTATGTTTCGTATAGTTCCGTTATACGTTTACTGCAGTGGAACAATTTAGTTTCCAGTGACACGTCGCGCGTCAGTGGAGTGACTAATTTAAATTCCCGACCGAAACGGATCGTGAGGCTATCCCGTTGACATCCTCGCCATTTCCTGCATGCAGTCGACAGCGTATTCTGGCTGCTGCTGTATAAAACAACAACTATTATATAAACATCTATATCATATTCATGTACATTGCGGTGGTAGAACATGAACTCTAGGCTTAGTGATTAAGACTTTTTCGTTGTTAAATATCATGTCATTTCGTGATGATATTTTCCTCCGTAAAGTTGGAAGTGCATGTCGGACTTCGGACATCGAAAAAGTTTTTTTTTCTAACTTAACGGGGGAAAATATCACAAGGAAAACTGCATAACTTAGAGTTTTAACTGATTTTCTTAAAGGCGTTCGAAGTCTATCTAACATATTCATAATTGGGCAGCGTTCTGCCCTTCTCATTCTAAGAGCAGATCAGTGCCCTGTAGTGGAACCGTAATGCTTAAGAGGCCAAAGACTATGGTGGTTAAAAATCCTTCGAGGAAGCGCTCAAATATGTAGTTGCAAGTTAGTTATGGTGCTTTATGGAGACTTTAATTAATTGTAAGCATCTCGCATTTTGTCGATTTGTGTATTAATTCTCCTTTCTGTTGATACAGTTTTCTTCAATAGAATATTATTTTCTTAATACACAATGATATTTTAGTTTTACTGGTGTTTACGTGGCTTTACCAATGAAATATAAATACATATAGAGATACGCATATTATTCAATACTCTAACAACCGATATGACATACGCATTTATACGCTTACCATGCGAGATTGCATGGGGGATTTTGGTGCCGTAATACCAAGTGTACCTTTTGGATAACAATGGAATTTAGGTTTTAAGGTAAAAATAAAATTGTTTAAATATTTTCGAGTACAGCGCTCTTTGTTTACAACTGTCTCTTTGATCTAGTGGGTATTATGGACAATGAGATCTTTTTTTTTCTAAATTCCATGTCGGATTAATGGTCGGTATTCAGTTGTCAAGAAATTTTCAATACATCATGATGTTTACCCTCGTTGGCTCGAAGAGCATGCTAAGCATTCCGTCCTGGTAATCATCACTATGACATTACTCGTTATAGTCCTTAGTAGGCTGCCCTGCAACGCAGAAACGTGGTGAAATAACGCAGTAATCTTTTTCTCCCGGGAGAAAAAAGCTCCCCTAGTAACAATGTAAAACATTCCTAAGAGCTACTGAAGAATTGCACGTAAGTTATTATTACATTAGTAAGAAGAAGCTATTAAAAAAATTGCCATAACATTTTCAGTCCAGCTTAATAAACACGACTTATAATAATAAGTATAATGCCTTAACTATTTTTATCTCACGACATACGAGTACTTGACAGGCAGCTTTTAGTCATCGACGACGCAGGTTCGAATCTGACAAAATATTCCGTATATTTTTCTTTTAAATATGTATCTATATATATGCATACTAATACTATTGATATGCAGGTACCGCCGTGTAATAACTACTGAGATATATTCTTTTTCAGATATCGTGTTGAAGTTTAAATATTTATTTTTGTCAACTTTAGTTATGAGATTTTAAAGAGTTGTGTACGTAAAGAGATGGTTAGAGCTATGCTAAACAAATCATTATTCTAGATGATAGCCTTTATATTATTAGACAGGTTACCAGTGTGGTCACGTACGCGTAGGCTTTCGCCTGTAGCTAGGAACTAAAGAAGAAACTCTTACAGTTTTTGAAATACTTTTAAAAACTTTTTCACTCCTATCGCTAGTATTTACTCACGCTAAGTCCTTTTAACCACCCCCGCGATGATGTTATCTGTCATAAATAATGGCACCGATTATTTTTGATAATATACATATGAAACCTTCATGGTGCGCAAGGGCGTGAATAGATGGAACATAAAATACCAAGGTGTTCGTGTGATTTAGTGATCTTCTAAGTCATTTTTAATTCTTAGTCACTTTTTTATATAAATAATTACGCAGTAATATAAGAATCTTGAGATATATACTTGGTAGATAAGATGGATACCATCTCCGTTTTGTTGTAGATAAAAATACAATCGAATAATAACTTTGTGCCTGGGCTACTCGGTCCGTAATTAACAAGTCTCGCTTTAATCAAGTCAAAATTTAAATATCACACAAAAATTTGATTGCATATTGAAAGCGAAATGGAAGTAAAATAAATTTCAATGTCATTAATATTCCATTTTCCGTTTTTGAAGGAGAGCCGGCAAAGAGATTTTATTGAATAAATTAAAATATGTTTTACGGAAAATAGATATGCTTATTCCGTGTGGGCTAAGAATTTTACATGTTCTTGTGTTAAATACATATTATTTTAGTTTCCTACCATCACATTATTTTGCTATTGTTTTCAATCAATCATAAATTTTATTAAAATAATCATCTAAAAGGAACTTTTTACTAATAATCAATATTTTATATAGTAGTGAGTTGATGGTGATAACTACATTCGTAAACTTAAAACTAAAGCTATGAGGGTTCCAAACGCGCCCTGGTTTAAGAAGAAGTCTGCAATAAAATTAAAAGCCGGGTAGCTTTTAAATTAGAACTGAATAAATATGATTTTGTTTGAGCCTGATTAGATGATGTCATTTATTGATGTCTTTCAGGATTAAGTATTTTTTAATCTCTCAAGTATAAACTCTGTATATTGGTCTATAAAAAATGGTTTTTTATGTTTCGCGATATCGAAAGATCGAATTACACGATCTTGATTTTCACTGTATATGATTCTGAACTCAACTGCCTATTTTGTGCCATGGTAGTCTATTTATAGCATACGATATCAAATAGTATAAAATTATAGAAAATTCTAAAAGTTGTGCAAATTTACAATTTTGTACATCTTGTTTTCGCATGTGACAGACCCTTTTACCCATTTACAGATATAATTCACAATAACATTAAACCTTTTTCGGCATTTTGCGGTCTGCATATTCATTATTTCAAACTTATGAATAATTATTAAACCTACGAACTACGCAGTCCATAATAATCAAGGCAATTCGAATTTACATCTGCTCATACAGTTTCGCCGCTCGTTATATCGACAATTCCAGTCGAATAGAAACGTGTTTACACATGTAATTAAAATAAACAATGCTCATATATAACCTTTAGATAGTCATGTGTGACCCTATTGGTTGCGACTGCGTAAGCGGGCTGTTTGGCGAGCTTCGGAAAGAAGCTCTGCCAGAAGAAATTTTGAGCCCTAGGGCTCGTAGAAACTAAGGGAACGTCTACCTAAGGGCGCCTCCTGTTAGGCCGAACTGCCGAACGACTCCTCGGCTTTGGCGACGTTTGGGATAATGGGGGGTCGGACGGTGAGTGGTCTGTACGTCTCCGAGGCCGTGGATGGAGCCTGTGACATTCAATAAAATATAGTGCACGAATAGACGGTACCCTCCGCTCGGCATTCTCGGTTGGTCATCGGTGGCGAGCGTACGTTACCGTCGATTCATGTACTTTACTTACTGACTATTGGGTTTGATTTTAAATCTAAGACCTGAACAAGTAGTGGATTTCACATTGGCGACGAATAAAAGCGCAGTAAGTAAATTTTATCACGCAAATTATGTACCTGCTTACAGAAATTGGTCAACAACAAAAAATTTGAATTTCACAAACTGTTTTGAAAAGAAAAGATAAAATAATTACTAACGGGTTAATTGATAAGAAATACCTTTGTGTCGTTGTGCACATTATATCATTTTGTGTTTACCTACGTTTCAAAAAATAATAAGCAAATAGAATAGGAATTCAAGAAAGTGCTTTGGGAAGTTTCAATTACGATTACAGTTGTGTATTGTTGACTAAATCTGTTCGCAAATAAATAATACCTCTATTGTACCTATCGAAATATTCGATCAATTAGCCAAATGTACCTACGAAAATATTATTATCGTTAATCTGTTTAACTGAGTAACCAAGTACCACTTCAATAACTTTGAAGTCATTAATAAATGCATTTGTATGGTTAAAACTTAACATATACTTATGTATGAAGTGTCACACAACTAAAATAAAACCTGTTAAGGCCAAGTACCTACTTAATGAAATTGAAGTCGAATGGGTTGTATTTGGCACTGTCTATCGTAATCAATGAAATAATTCATCAACGAACTTATCATATGCCTTTCAAATAAGTATCCTTACCTAATTTTTATTAAAATAATTCAAATGTTTGTGAAAAACATTTTATTGCTTAGCGATACAGCAACAATAGAAAAAATAAAAATATTGACAAATTCAAGAAAAAATGGACTGTAACGCACTTCACGACAAATTCAAGAAAAAAATGGACTGTAACGCACTGAACATCAGAAGTAAAAGTAAACTTGTAGTACCGTTTAGTAGGCTGCACAAAATTAGTAACTCATTCAAAGGAAATTGTATTTTATTTTATAATAAATTACCTATTGATATCTTGGAGATGTCTATCAATAAGTTCAAAGTTTTTATAAAACGAAAGCTTGTAGAAAAATCATATAACGATATTAAGGATTATATAAACGATAAAAAAGCTTGGGTGTGAATTGCTCTATCTCCATAGGTACTATAGTTTATTATTCATTTTATTCATTATGTGAGATGGTGATAACGAAAAAAAAAGAAAAACCCCGGCTAAGTTTGTTGTGGGCTTCTTCTTAGACCGGGGCGCATTTGGAACCCTCATAGCTTTAGTTTTAAGTTTACGAATATAGTTATCACCATGAAATAACTACTATGTAAATTATTGACGCGTCAAAAGTGTCTTTTTAAGGACTATTTGAATAAAGATTAGTTTGAATTTGAAATTTGAATTTGAAATAATTGCAGAGGCAAATTCCTTAGAAACGATAGAACGTCAGTTGAACGAGTTTCACGATAGACAGGGTACAAATGTAACACCTACCAGCCTTAACAAAATTGACACCAGAACCGCCAGACGAGTTACTAGAACAGAGGTTGATACCTGTTGCCGATGTGGCAGTAAAAGTCACAAAAGTGACAGCAGTTCATGCCCTGCGATAAGTGCTAATTGCATGAAATATGGCTTCAGGGGTCATTTTCAGAAACATTGTAGAACTAGGGCAAATAAAAGAAAAAGTACTAACCTCTCCACAAATGATAATAATAAAGCTAAAAAACCTAAAATGGAGAACAACAACAATAAAGGGATCCAAAAAAGTAAAGAGTCTGCTAGACTATATTTTCCATATCGACGATGATGCAACAATAGATTGTCAGGTAGGTGAAGTTGACGTCAAAATGCTTATTGATTCTGGTAGTAGATTCAATATTATAAATGATAAAACTTGGCAATTTATGAAACGGTCTGAAGTTATAGTTTTCAATCAACAAAATTCTTCTGACAAAACTTTTATGGCGTATGGTGCTAAGCACCCACTTAAAGAATTAGGTTCATTTGATGCAGAAATTAAAGTAGGTTCTAAATCATTAACAACAAAATTTTATGTCATTGAAAATGGTTCAAGAAACCTTTTAGGTAAAGAAACTGCCATTGCCCTTAATGTACTAAAACTATTTCATTGAACAAAAACAACTCCCCAAGTTCAAAGATGTCCAATTGGAGATCACTATTGACAAAACCGTTCCTCCAGTTTGTCAACCCTATAGACGAGTCCCAATTCCTCTGGAATCAAAGATAAATAAAAAAATAGACGAACTTGTAAAAATGGACGTCATTGAACCTGTAAATAAACCATCTTCTTGGGTTTCTCCAATGGTGCCGGTTCTAAAGCCCGACGACGATATTCGTATTTGTTTGGATATGCGTGCTGCTAACAACGCTATTATAAGAGAAAACCATCCACTACCCACCATGAAACTACTCATTCCTAAATTAGGCAAAGCAAAATTTTTCTCAAAATTATATATTAAGAACACTTCGAGTCGAGAAATTACAAGCAAAAGAGTTGTAAATTTTATAGATGCCATTGTTGTTTTTGGACGTGATGAAAAAGAACATAACGCTAGGCTTCAACACGTATTAAAAGTACTCAAAGACAACAACGTTTTGTTAAATAATAATAAATGTGTTTAAATGCAAAAACAATTAATTTCCTGGGTCATGAACTTTCATCGTCTGTCATTAAACCACTTGATAAATATATTAAAACTATACAAACATTTAGACCTCCGGAAACCATTGAGGAAATCCAAAGTTTTTTAGGATTAGTCAATTTCGTGGGAAAATGGATCCCAGTCATATTTGACACGAAATCAAAACCTTGCGCAACAATCGAGCGTTGGGTCCTCCGGTTACAATCATATGATTATAAGGTTGAAGCGGTGATAGCCAAGTGGTTAGGACGTCAGCCTCCTAATCAGAGGTCGGCGGTTCTAATCTAGGCACGCACCTATAACTTTTCGGAGTTATGTGCGTTAAAAAAAAAAACAAAAAAAATATTACTTGCTTCAACGGTGAAGCAAAACATCGTGAGGAAACCTGCACGCCTGAGAGTTCTCCGTAATGTCCTCGAAGGCGTGTGAAGTATGCCAATCCGCACACGGCCAGCGTGGTGGACTATGGCCGAACCCTTCTCATATTGAGAGGAGACCCGCGCTCTGTAGTGAGCCGGTAATGGGTTGATCATGAACGAATGAACGAATGATTATGAAGTCATATATAAACCTGGAAAATCTAATATAGCTGATCCACTATCCCGTCTATGTACGGGTACCAGTGCACAAAATAGTCCTTTCGAAAATGACCATCATATTAACCAGATTGTTCAATACGCGCGTCCAATAGCATTATCCCTCAAATCGATTATTGAAGCATCTAATGATGATTATGAGTTTAAATTTGTAAAGAATTCTTTGATAAAAAACGTGTGGGATGCTTCAGTAAATAATTACAAATTGTTTCAAAATTAACTCTGGTTACATGATGGCATTTTACTAAAGAGCAATAAAATGGTGATTCCCGCTGGGTTGAGGAAACAAGTTTTAGCAGCGGCCCATGAAGGCCATCCAGGAATTGTCAATATAAAAGCTAGAATACGCACCAAAGTCTGGTGGCCTAAAATAGACAAGGATGCTGAAAATACTGAAAAAAATTGCAGAGGGTGTACCTTAGTCTCGGCACCTAATCCACCAGTACCCATGACAAGACGAGAACTGCCTTCAAAAGCCTGGGTGGATACCGCCATTGACTTCTTAGGTCCACTGCCGAGTGGGGATTATCTTTTAGTCATCATTTATTATTACAGTCGATACAAAGAGATCAAAATCATGAGATCTATTTTTGACTCAAGACACAATTCAAGTGTTAAAGAAAATTTTCTCAAGAACCGGAAATCCGGTTAGTTTAACAGCTGACAATGGCAGACAATTTTGCAGTCAGGAATTCAAAGCTTTTTGTACTGAACTTGGGATTACACTTTTCAATACAATCCCTTATTGGCCTCAGCAGAACGGCGAAGTCGAGAGGCAAAAGAGGGATATCCTTAAAGGACTTAGGATAAGTCAATGTGAAAAAAGTGATTGGAAAGATGATTTATTTATTTATTTTATAATAGTACTCCTCATCCTTCAACAAGAAAATCCCCATCAGAGTTGTTCCATGGAAGACAATTTAGAGAAAAATTACCTTTTCTAACGGAACCCGAAAATAACTATGATTCGGAAGTAAGAGACAGAGAAAAAAAAAAAAAAACAAAGAGAAGAACAAATTAATAGAAGACCGGAAAAGAAGGGCTGTAGACAGAGAATTAGAGATTGGAGAGAAAATATATGTGAAGAATGTAGTTAAAGAAAATAAATTAGTTTCTGAATTTAATCCAATTCCTCACACAGTTATAAGTGCTCAAGGAAGCGATATAATGTAAAGAATGATGAAACTGGTCAAAAGTACAGAATGAATATTGTACACCTAAAGAAAGTAGAAGGCCAATGGCAAGTCATCAATCATGAAGAAACATCCGATAAAGAAGTTTAGTTGGATAGGTTGATTTAGTTATAAAATATTGTTTTGGTTGTTTCTAGATGCTAAATATTGTAATTAAAATAATTAAATAATTTATAAAAAGGAAGAGATGTGACATTCAATAAAATATAGTGCACGAATAGACGGTACCCTCCGCTCGGCATTCTCGGTTGGTCATCGGTGGCGAGCGTACGTTACCGTCGATTCATGTACTTTACTTACTGACTATTGGGTTTGATTTTAAATCTAAGACCTGAACAAGTAGTGGATTTCACAGAGCCCACGTCCGGATGACGTAAGATAGCGGAGACCTCGTCTTCGCCGGCGAAGACGGTGTGTAGCGTATGATTGTGTGATAGGTTGTACGAGTATGTTGTCAGTAGTTATCTGATCGTCAGGGTCGTGAAGGATATGTTTAGGTCTCCCCTTTCGGAGAAGAACGCTTAGGTCGGGGGCGAAAGATAGTCATACTAAACCACTTGCACTATTAGTATCTTGGGGTCCATAAGGTTGAAACAAACAAAACACTTGACACAAATATCAATTGTTTTAAGACATTCTTCGACAGAAATGTTGATATAAATAATATTTACACATCCGAGAAGAATGTTATAATATTTTTATTACTATATTCTAATTCTGTTTTACTTAAAGGTGGGACGCTCTTCGATGGGATTCGTGCTGAGCGGATGCCAGATGACTCCGACTGGCTTCACGTCATCTGTATGCGAAATAAAGACAAGCGAAGAATCCATTAAATTTTATCTGTGTCCAAGTGGCGTATTACCTGCGTCATGTTTTACCTTTAAAGGTGTAATAAAGGATTAGTAAAATTTGGACCACACGCGATTTATTGAAGGTTAAGGTCCAGGACAGTTCATATTTTAGGCATTCATAAAATCATATATTACACGTAATTGTAAGTCATATATCATGTGTGTGTAATAAGTACATATGTACTACAAGTACATATACGTAATAAGTACATATGTATTACAAGTATATACTTGTAAGTTAAAATTAAAATAAATCACAAATTTACCGAAATAATAATATATAATTTCTTTCTTTATTATGGCAACTAGGCCCAATTTACATTTACAATATGGTAAAAATAGCTACACTATAAAATACGAAACAAAAAATTAAGAATAAATTAAACATTAACTTAAACACCCGACCGTTCCCGATCTACATGTAATTTTAAAAACTGTTTGTAGATTGGAGTGTCGTATCGTTCTGTTACAGTTCTCAGAATGTTGTTTGAACTTGCCAACGCTCTTCGCATCAAAGATGCTATGCGCTTTCTTCTTATAGCGAAAAAATCATCAGTGTGCGCTGTTGCGAACATTTCGGATGCACTACAAAAGCGCGGCAAGCCCAATAACATTCTGAAACCGTTATTATATTGAACTCGTAGAGCGTTCAGTGATGCCTGTGTATAGCTGGTCCACAGGGATCCCGTATAAAAGGTTTGACAAAAGGCTTTGAACAAACTAATTTTTGCCTCCTGACTACAACGGGCAAACCTGTGGACCAACATATTACACCGCACTGCCAACGCCCTACGTTCCCTATCAATGTCTACATCATCTCTAAGGTCATCGGTTACAATATGTCCCAGATATTTATATTGCCTTACTAACTTTAGGGGTGTTCTATTTAATATGATGTTATGCTGTACCTGATATTCTTTCTTTGGTATACCTTTGGCCCTAAAGACGATGTATTCACTTTTATTTTCATTATAAAGCAGCCCATGACTGGCCGCATACCCCTCGCAAATTTTTAATAACTGTCTTATTGAGCTTACCGTTGGACCCAGTAGAACCATGTCGTCCGCGTAACTAAGGTTGTTCAAACAAACATTGTCGACCCAGCATCCGACATGTTTCCCGCTAAGTTCAACGATAAGTTCATTGACGTATAGGTTGAAAAGCAATGGAGAGGTCAAACCTCCTTGCCTTACACCGCAATCTAGTTTATATTCTCTGGAAAGCGCATTACCCCACCGAACGTAGTTAGTTTGGTTTAAGTACCAAAATTTTAATACCCTTCTAATTTCCATTGGAACACCTGCCCTCTTTAGCTTCTCCCAAAGAACATCGTACGATATCATGTCGAACGCCTTTGAGAGGTCCAAAAAACAAGCGTAGACAGGTGTACCTCTCTCTGTGTAGTACTGGACAGTCTGCTTAAGACACAATATCGCGCTCTCAGTAGATAGCCCGCGTCTAAAACCAAATTGTCCCTCGTGAATATCTAATACTTGTTTCAATTGACTATCGAGCAAACTGTCCAATACCTTGGCTATTGTTGTAGCCAAAGACACAGGCCTATAGTTGGTCTTATCTGAAATATCTCCCGTCTTGTTCTTCGGGATAGGTACTACTACCGTGCGCATCATATCCTTGGGGATATAAGAGTGACTCATACACAGAGAATAAAACATAGCTAATATTCTAGGCAAGTGAAATAAAATAAATAATAATAGTGAAATAAATTTGCTCGAAAACATAATGTGTAAATTTAGAGATTCAAGCTTTTTGAACTTTTCTATGTGTTCTTAGAAATTTGGGATATTATCATTTATATTTTCACTGTTATTCTCAATAAAAAAACAAAAACTTTTCTATGGGTCACGTTCCAGCTAAAAACTTCAGGTTCTCGCTGTGATATATCTGGAATGACCCAAAAACAAACGTGTTGTTTCGGCTTGCTAAACAATTGAAACAACATCCGAAATTTGGCGTTCGAAATAAAAATATTCAATTGTACAGACTAAACGGCTTAATAAAACCAATTTAACGCTATCATTAAGCTGTGCGGAAAATTGTTTCTAGCTAAATAGAAATTCCGGAAGCAATTTTGCAGACAATCGTCCTAAAAATATTTTAAAAGCTAATTCAGGTTAGAATATAAAGGTTGGAACAGAATGAAATCAAACGATCGGTTAGGTTTAACTAAATGTCAGGCCCGATTGATCGAATAGCGACAGGAGACTACTTACTTTTTTATCTGACCTAAATTAAAAATTAAAAAAAAAGAAATATGAGTCATAATTTATACCGCACGCTGTTTTTTCAAGTTTTATCAAGTCATTCATTTAAATACAAAGCTAATAGAATCGAGGCCTAGTCTTGCATGTTCATATAAGGTTTTGATTTCATGAGGATAGCAGTAAAATTAAATAAGGAATTGCGTTACTTGCCCACGCAAGCAGACCACCATTACTAGCGCACTAGTGTGAACCAGTTTTTTTCCAACTATCCTATAAAGGATGTGTGGACTAAATATTTACACGCATCCGTACCCAGTTAGTTGATATAGTCCACCATCGTCAGTGAGTGGAGAACGATTGAAACGTTAACAAAAAATATTCCTACATACCTTTTGATTTTCAGAAAAATCGGTGATAGTCGCATTTTTCTTTTCAGTGCATTATTTTCTTATACTAAGCTGTCATTCCGTGCAAAGCTTTTTAAATTTTCCAGACTGTTTTCGAACGAAGATGTTTTCCTACTGTCACAGTATGTTTCTTCCAGTCGCTTACTTTGCAAGACTTTAAGCGTAAAACTTTACAAATAAATCTGCGGGTCTTGTACAGTTCAGTGAAACATAACGTTGAGCAAAGTTTATTGCTATCTGTGTGCCAAAAACTTTGGCTATGTCGAAGGTCAAGTAAATTACTAAAGCCTTGTTTTAAAAGTAATGCAGATTAATTATCCGTTGCATATATTTAGATTATGCAGATATTTAGCTTCCAAAATGCATCAAAAACGACTAAATATTTAAGTTTCGATCTTTAATTTAACGTAGATTATGAAATAATTATTTTCTACTGGATGCATATCGTCGTGGGATGCCACGAAACTGTGTAATCTGATAAGCAACTCCATTAGTGTTCATTAAATAGACCCGCTCAAAGATAGGAGGTACACTCATGCGGACATTCTAGATCACATAATTATTTCACGTACAAGCAAGTGCAATATTAAATATATTAAATAAGGTTTGTTGGTAACTAAAAGAACTGTTCAAAATTTCAAAAGTTTTAAATTACGTATTGTTTTTTAGGAAATTGAATTGATTATATAATAATATATTACTAAGCGGTGCAGGTTTCCTCACGATGTTTTCCTTCACCGTTGAAGCAAGTGATATATATATATATATATATATATTTTAAACGCACATAACTCCGAAAAGTTAGAGGTGCGTGCCGGGATTCGAACCGCCGACCTCTGATTAGGAGGCTGACGCCCTAACCACTAGGCTATCACCGCTTCTAATGACTTTACAATCGACTTTTTATAGTACTTTTTTTTTCTATATTATTTCATATTTCCATGGCTTCAGTATTCATATGGCTCAGGCAGATGGCCGACTATCTGAACAAAGTGCAATTATCTGCGAGTGACTTTGCTCGATAAGAGATCAAGGTGCATTTTAACGGAATAAAATATGATTCTCTCGCACGCGGGAAGTAAGGATTATCCATTATACTAATTGAAGCGTCAGCTTGTCCACGCGAAAAGCCGATTACTACTTACGGCTTGTCTCGGTGTTGAATTGAGTGGGGCTAATCACGAATACTAAATAATGAATGTACACTTCCGGCTATAGGTGTTGTCTTAAAAAGATTTCTAGTAATCGAAGCAGAAAAGTTAATAATAATGACGCAAATAACGAGTGTATTAGAGGTTTTCTGGAATTTAATAATATGCTAGGAAGTAATGAGGAATAGGCCTCCTTTAAATTGGAAGAGAAAAATTTAGAACTTATAGTAATTTTTTAATGTTTATTGTCAGGCTTGAACTATTACTATCACTCCTAGTTGATAAACAAGACCTTCAATTGGCTTTTCGAAAAAAGGTTTAACGATAATAGCAATACTCTTAGAATTTTTCGATAGAAATCCAATTATATTTTTCCAAAACAAAACGAATTTATTCTTAGAGTATTTTCCGTTTGAGATGCAAGATTTTAGCTGGGTTACTAGTAGCTTGAAATGAAATGAAAATATACTTTATTGCACACCAAACAAAAAAGAAGGAACACACACACACAGAAAATAAAATAGGTGAAATAGACGCCGACGGCCTTGTCGCTAAAGAGCGATCTCTACCAGACGACCTAGCACAATCTGGGATAAAATATGAAGAAAGGCGAGGTTGGGGTGTACAATTATGAATAATAAAAGGTTAAATATAATATTATATATAAATATAGTAACTGGTTAACTTTCTTTTGTCGTCGTCAACGCGCACATTCTATTCGTTATTATTTTGTTGCAAACTTCAGAACTGACAGACTTTCATATACAATTTAAAACTTTGGGATGATGATTACCTTTGAGGGTTAACGTTAATATTAGCAATTTGTATCCTAAAATTTTATCCCAATCTGGTCAGGAGATTAACAATAAACGAAGAGAGTTCTCAGTTCTTTTTTTATGTATGTTCCCCGATTACTTTAAGATGACAGGAGCGATTTCAAAATATTCCATTTTAAAATGTCAAACTTTCCGTGGTCCATAAATTAAGAACTTGATACCCCCTGATATCTAAGAGAAATTGTGAGAACTTTTTAAATACTATAGGCACATCTATACTGATTTGGATTGTTTTAGCTCGAGCATTGCTTTCGAAAATTAAAGGTCTCCATTTGGAAAAGCGGAACTGATAATAAACACCACATGTTATGGCCACAAATAATAAGTTTTTCAATGGTTGCAATTACTTAATTATAGTTATTTATTTATTTATTTATTTATTATTAATATACAAGGAATAAAATAAGTTATATAATAAAGGCACCGAAAAAACCAAAGAGGTTTGTCCTCGGTGCTAATCAGTAACATAACAGCTTAAAGCTAAAGGAACTGAGTAAGCATATTAGGCATAAATAATAATTATTAGTTGGAAAGCCATTCACGTTTGTCATAATGCAAATGATGAAGCGGAGCTGATGATGAACTACTACTTAAAAATTAACATTTCGGCATGAGGGAAATCAATGTTTTTTAAAAGTTACATGTGCAGTTAACATAAGCTATTGTAACTTCCATAAATACCAAACCAACCCACATAATGCTAGAAAAATAACCGACTTCACAGGTGTTAAGCAACTAAAAAGTAAGAAACTAAACATTAATATTAAGTCATAAAATTAGAATATATAGAATATTCTTTCGCTATTCTGTAGTAGTAAAACTTTATTAAGAACGTTTTTTACTTATCTAAATATTAACATTTAAATAATCGTCGATAAGACCAGTAACTTAAATATGTTACTGAATTAAAATATATATAAATATAAATATAAAATAACAGGAAAGACAGATGAACTGGCTATTATTTTATCTGTAATTGTGATTCCGAACCCTTAGAACGGGTCCGGGTTGCGAGTCTCTTCCGGCGGCGCCTCTCCATTTCCTAAACGACGTCATATTCGCTCCTTCATACGATACTTTTTAGTAACTCGAGCAACGTGTTCTATACATATTTATATTTTATAGACCACTACAAATTATTAAAGCGTTAATGGTGGTCATCTAATTTATCAAATAAAATAAAATGAAATGTACTATCTACATACAAAAAAATAAAAAATTAAAATTAAAGTATAAACAAAAGAAACCAAAATTAGAAATGCTGTTCCGATTATTTACTGCTACGTAGACTTCTCCGTGGTGTAATTAAAATTGTTGTTTTAGAATTTCTGTTTTATTTTTGGAACTGAAACTTTTTATAATTACTCTATTTACCAACCTACCGATTTTACTTTACCGAAACTTTTCAAACTTTAGGATCTTGTAGGATCAACTTGTAGGATCGCAGGGATACGATATGGGGTCTACCAAGGCCTAGAGGCTAGGTCACCGGACCGCAAATTTGTCGGAATTGCCACTGATCGTATTACTGTAGTCCGTGGCAAGGGACCGCTAACGAGGCACAATACCATTACCAGACGCCAATAGTATCTCTGAGTAGCTACTAATTTCCCATTCGTTCCGGTTAGGATACAATTACATCGGAACATTGACCGAACGACGGCCATCTTAGACTTTACTTTGTGTGTCTCTGTTTATTTAAATATTATGTCTGTTAGAAACGTACATAGTATCTGTATAATTTATTTCAATGAGGGGTTCTTGTTTAGATACTGTGTACATAGTCATATTATGAACGCGAAAGTTTGCATGTATTGGATGTACGGCTGTTTGTTAGTTTATTATTGGTTTGGTTGTCTTTTTTTTTTTTTTTAATAAAACGGCTTCAACGGTGAAGGAAAACATCGTGAGGAAACCTGCAGAGTTCTCCATAATGTTCTCAAAGGCGTTTGAAGTCTGCCAATATGCTCATGGCCAACGTGGTGGACTATGGCCAAACCCTTCTCATATGGAGAGGAAACCCGTGCTCTGTAGTGAGCCGGAAATGGGTTGTTGATGATGATGAAGAGCTTTCACGTAGAAACAACTACCCAAATTGACTGCATTTGGATCAGAGATAGATTATACCCTGGATTTACTCATAAGCTGCTCTTTAGCCCGGAAAAATATACAGTTCCTGCGAGATTTGCGAAAAACTAGAACGCGGGGGTTGATTCCTATTTATTTATTTATTTATTGTATCTCAAAAAACGATTTTAGTGTATTGGATCAAGTTTTGTAATCAGACAACGTTTTGCTTTACCTATCTTATCAATATAGGTGAAATAAAATAATCTTACTGGTGCTTCAATATTTTTGAGATCTCGTTATGACATTTTTGAATAAATACGAATGCAATTAGACTACGAAGAAATATTTTAATTTGACAATTTTCATTTAAAATTCCTCCTGCTCTGCTTCTAATTATCAAGAAGAGCTCCTAAATTTTGATTTGGTTATTCAGTTAAAACTGTACTGGAAAACGATTCAAGTTTCCAAAAGAAATTCACTGATACATCGACGTTTTACTGACACGTGTTGATAATGTTTTTTCGGAAGGTGTTCACACACTATTAACTTAAAAATATACATTTATTGAATAATAGTTGATAGTTCGATAGAAAGTTAGTGAAATGTTTTATGTTAGTAACGAGGGATTTAAGAGTAACTCTCGTGCGTCGCGAGGTTGTTTCATAAAGAATCTTGAGTTGAGAACCAAAGGGTTTGGGGCCTCCCAACAAAAAAAAAAACTAAGGCAGCATTACGGAACGCGGAGATAAGAATTGGGGGGAACAAGGTTTCTATACTTTATGATTCACGCTTCACAGGCTCTGGCGAGTTCCAACTACATTAAAAACACTCCACTAACAGGAAAATCATAATTAATAAAATGAACCGAATTAACTTTAGATTAAAGATATTTTTTCATCCAAATCACATTGTAACCCAAAGGGATGACAGATTTAGTACACTATTACTGAAGTTAGCCAGAAAAAAATACTTGTAGATCACAGGTTATGTTATAAGCCATTGCCAAAATTTAGGTATGAAAACTGCACGAACTAGGTTTACACGTGTTAAAGTATCATCATATTCCTAAAGCTGTATACATATATGTTCTAGTAATAGCCTATGCAAACGGCGGGCAGATTAATTTGCATTCTCGACCAAAACGGATCGAGAAGCTATTCCGCCTGCATCCCTTCCATTTCCTCCCAGCCGACTGTTGTTATCCGAAACGTACAACTATCACGATCCACGAGTGAAACTAATCGGCGCTTAGTCTGGTGGGTAGTTTTAATCAGCGCTAAGAAGAAATGTCTCTTTCTTATTGTAATTTCTCTGATAATGAAAAGGATAAGTGAGTACTAGAACAAATAATAGAATAAGTAGTAAATTATTTCTCTCTCATTTACTCCTCTCTTATTGAGTTTATAAATATAGTCGCATATTTTTTTTTTTGTGATAGCATGGCTAGTTTTGTGAATTGATAGCTAAATAAAATATTATAAAGAGTAGCTCAGAGTACTAACTTTGGGAAGTTAACTGAGGAAGGTTTTAGAGTTTTAGATAAGCCGTGACTCGTTGACGAAGTGAAACCACGAAGCAGGTGTTCTGTATAAATTAATGCAACAGTTAATTTCATTAGCGTTTGCACTCTGCTTTGATTCGGGTCAAGATATCTCGAGTTCTAGTTGACCGATTGTAATCAAAGTTGTATCAGCATTTAACCCGGTGTAGCATCTAATACTCTATATTTAGTATTTTGGACAGTAGAGTCAAGTGCTTAAAACCCGAATTTAAATATCTAAAATAATAGGTGCTAAATTCGGATACAAGCTGTTTACTATTTGAATACTTTTGTAAAATACCACATATACAAAAGTATACAAATAGTACCATTGTTAACAATTGCGTAAATATTTTTTTTGTAAGAGACAAATAAACCATTTCAAGTATACCTATTTAGTTAAGGTAGTTACTAATTACTACTTTTGGGTAGGTACTTTGAAGTTATTTTACTGCGGAACTTTATATCGTGAAAAAATAGATTCTGCCTATCAGCCAGAAGTAATTATATGAGGTATATTCAACATTCCCAATTCAGTTGTACGGATATCTCTAAACTAAATATGTTGGTCTAAAGGTTGAAAAAAGTATGTTCTTTTCATACTATATCGTAGAGAAAACGATCGCACTATTTTTAGTTATCGTAATTAAAGATTTTTGTAAGACGGATTTTTTTTTTTTTTATTCACCACAAGTTAAGCCCTTGACTGCATCTCACCTGATGGCAAGTGATGATGCGGTCTAAGATGGTAGCGGGCTAACCTGTTTAGGGTATGGTAAACCCATACTCCTAATTGGTTTCTACACGACATCGTGCCGGAACGCTATATCGCTTGGCGACACTTCTTTATCGGTAGGGTGGTAACTACCCACGGCCGAAACCTCCCACCAGACCAGACTCGAGCCGGGAATCGAACCCGGGACCTCCAACTTTAAAATGCAACAGCACACGCGCTGCGCCACGGAGGTCGTCAAATTGCCACCATTGTCTATAATAGTAATCTGTCCCCATATATTTGTACCTGATCGTGATTGTTATATCAACACACTGTTCAGCATTTTTCGAGCCGTAATTAGCTCTTCGCGTGCCTCAATTGAGTATTCCATTAATACAATAAATACACTCATTTTGCGATCGACTGACAATGAATTAACAACAGATTGATTGATTGTCTAGATTAGGAAAAACAAAGATTTATAGTACCTAAGGTATCAGTAATTAGGCATTTTTTTTTTTTTTTATCCACTACAAGTTAGCCCTTGACGGCAATCTCACCTGATGGTAAAGTGATGATGCAGTCTAAGATGGTAGCGGGCTAACCTGTTAGGGGCATGGTAAACCCACACTCCTAATTGGTTTCTACGCGACATCGTGCCGGAACGCTAAATCGCTTGGCGACACGTCTTTATCGGTAGGGTGGTTTACCCACGGCCGAAACCTCCCACCAGACCAGACTCGAGCCGGGAATCGAACCCGGGACCTCCAACTTTAAAATGCAACAGCACACGCGCTGCGCCACGGAGGTCGTCAAATTGCCACCATTGTCTATAATAATAATCTGTCCCCATATATTTGTACCTGTTCGTGATTGTTATATCAACACACTGTTCAGCATTTTTCTAGCCGTAATTAGCTCTTCGCGTGCCTCAATTGAGTATTCCATTAATACAATAAATACACTCATTTTGCGATCGACTGACAATGAATTAACAACAGATTGATTGATTGTCTAGATTAGGAAAAACAAAGATTTATAGTACCTAGGTATCAGTCATTAGGCTTATAAAACAATAATACTCTATTATATATTGCACACAAATTAGTTATAAATAACATGTAATGAAACGCTTCGTAAACATTGGTATGCAAAATTACTTTTATAACGATTCTTTTATTTGATTCGACCCGCAACTACGAGTGCACGAATCCATTTTTTCGGGTTAAGCTATTTAGAATTTTATTGATATGAGCTTATTGCGTTCGTTTTTGAAGGATAAGCCACGGAGAGCGGGACTTTAAAGCGGTGCACGGCACGGAGAGGGAGAGAGCGGCTGTCACCGCGGAAAGAATTTTGATCAGTAACAACGTGCAACAAAATTTTATCTAACAGTGATCCGTAGCCATGCGGTTTGACTAGGGATCTATAAGGCGTTGTACGTGAGCTAGACATCGATTGACAGATCACATGCAAACCAATGTGACATAACGATCCACTTAACCGCTTGCTGCAACAGTGCGTGCTACCACGTCTAAATCGCAATTTTATTTCTTCTTACCACATCAAAGCATTGAAAGTTTCAAATGCACCCACTCTATTCTAACACTCCTTAACTTTATCGCATATCGTAAAAAAACAAGTCATTCCGGCTTTCTACGCGACATCGTGCCGGAACGCTAAATCGCTTGGCGACACGTCTTTGTCGGTAGGGTGGTAACTAGCCACGGCGGAAACCTCCCACCCTGTTTGATTCCCGGCTCGAGTCTGTTTGAGCTGGGAATCGAACCCAGGACCTCCAACTTTATAATGCGATAGCGCACGTTTGTTACTCAATCACGCCAGAAGGGCTAAACGGATCTGCATGAAATGTGTCACAGTGACAGATTATAGTTTGGAATGGCACATAAGCTTCTTTTTATTCCTAAGATATTGTACAGTTCCCCGTGGGTTACATTTTCTGATCAGACCTGAAGTCTGAAGTCTGCCAATCCACACATGGCCAATGTGGTGGACTATGGCTAAACCCTTCTCATATTGAGAGGAGACCCATGCTCTGTAGTGAACCAGCAATGGGTTGGTCATGATGATGATAATTATTTGAATAATTATTGCAAACATTGTTCAATGTACAGTAAGAATTACACCTATACTATTAACTCCAATGGATTTGATCGGTTGAATATATGAAAAACAAAAAAAAAAAAAAAAAAACAAATTGGATGAACGAGTAACGGTCTCGAGTCAATTTGCATTCTCGGCTACAGCAGACCGTAAGCTATTTCGTCTGTGTATCTCTCATTTCCTGTTCATAGTCGACAAACGGATGGAGCTTTTCCGATGAACTTGGGGTCGTCTGTGGCGCAGTAGAAGAATTGTGTGCTCCCAATCGTAAAGCAGTTTCAAATATATAACGTCAATCAATCAATAGTAAATCCTTTTGACACGTCAATAATTTAGATAGTAGTGAAACGATAAAATTATTTATTTATTTATTATTATTGCGACACTATGCAGCAAACAAAAGTGGCATATTCACAAGTATGCATATCGGTTATAAGTGTACACGACATTGGCAGCAAAAGTTACATGTAAACGGCCACATGAGAATAATTAAGACAGATTAATCACAATTACAAACTATTTAAAAGAAATTAATTGAACAAGCTACATATTCTTTTAGATGGGAGACTCACCGATCATGATAAATTCGTTAACTTAAACTAAAGCTTCGAGGGTGCCAAACGCACCCAGGTCTAAATAAAAGCCGACAACAAACTTAGCTGAGTGTTTTCTTTTTGCTATCACCATCTCACATGCCACTTTATAAATAATTTAAGAGCTTATTTATCTTTTACATAATCCTTTACACTATAACAGGACTTTCCTATAAGTTTAATAAGTAAAATGTATCTAACTGCATTCATTCTGATATGTTTATAACAAGAACGACAAAGAGCACTGCACTGGCTGGAGAATTTTAGACGAATATAACCTTTAAAGCGGAACGAAGCGGTCAGAGGTCGGCGGTTCGAATCCTGGCACGCACCTCTAACTTTTCGGAGTTATGTGCGACTGCCTACCGTTGAAGTAAGTGATATTTTATTTAAAAAAAAAATAAAATATCACTTACTTCAACGGTAAAGAAAAACATCGTGAGGAAATCTGCACGCCTGAGAGTTCACCATAATGTTCCCAAAGGCGTATGAAGTCTACCAATCCGCACATGGCTAGCGTGGTGGACTATGGCCAAACCCTTCTCATATTGAGAGGAGACTCGTACTCTGTAGTGAGCCGGTAATGGGTTGTTCATGACGAACCTTTAAAGCGTGTTTGATTAAGTCACAAGTTGGCTTATAGTTAGCGTCCATTTAAGGCATAAGTCATCATTGTCAACACAAACTGTTCGTTTACTAGACTAGGCTTTAGTGTTCTATGTCACGAAGTAACATCAAATCATCAAACCTTGTCACGAAGCGTTTCGAACGCTGCCAAGTTGAAGTCAGTGGCATAGCCAAAAATAAATAAACGTTGAAAGTCCGTCAAAAAAACATTCATTTCAAGTAGGCTTTCTTTATTAGCTCTTTGGAATCGTTAAGTTATCTATGTACTTGTTTAAATAGCTTTTAAGAATGCATAATTTATGATTATACCTAGATTGATAACTCGGTGAACTTTCTGAAACATAAATAACGTCATCTGTTGAGAGTTTTTTTTTAAACTTACACGTTAGCCCATGACGACAATCTCACCTGATGTTAAGTGATAATGCAGTCTAAGATGGCAGCAGACTAACCTGTTAGGTGTATGGTAAATCCATACTCCTAATTGGTTTCTACGCGACATCGTGTCGGAACGCTAAATCGCTTGGCCAGATCAGACTCGAGCCGGGAATCGAACCTACGTTCTATAGAGAAGAAACCGGCAAGAAAGTCAGAAGTTGTTGTCTGCGAACATCGTCATAGCGTAACCAGGCTGTACCCTCTATAGATCGCAGCCCCATTCAGGGCAGTAGAGTGTGAAATTCACAATAAAAAAAGTGCAATTTCACAATGAAATTTTCACTAAATTTCAAATCGACACTGGCGAAGCGCTTCGCTAATGTGCGAATTTCATCTCACGGTTGGACGAGCGATGCATATTTGATTTGTTTTGCATTTACACGAGGTTGTATGTAGGTATGTGCAGTGAATCGTGACGGGAAATATTTAGGCCGTTAAAATACGCGTAACTGTCGCCGGTGGTGCATTAATTCTGACATACCGTATAACGCCTGACCAAATCGAGTTGGCGAGTATCTCAATAGACAGTTGTATTCTATCACACTAATATTATAAACTACTGCCCGCGACTTCGTATGCGTGGACTTCAGAATTGGGTCTAAGGCTTAGCTCGTTAACAATTTTTAATCTTCGCACGGGAACTATTTGAGAGATCGGTATAAAAGATACTCGTTACATGTCTTTTTCTATAGCATAGGTGACATGCATACCAAATTTCAAAGCTATCTGCCCGCGGCTTAGCTCGTAAACAATTTTCAATTTTCCCTCTGGAACTACTAAAGGAATCGGGATAAAAGGTAGCCTATGATATTTTCCATGTTGAAGGCTACATGCAAGCCAAATTTAATCCAAATCCGTTCAGACATTTTTCCGTGGCGTTTTCACACTTTCATTATACATTTATAAATACACACAGGAATATATAGGATAACCTTTCGATTAGTTCGTAATTAATATTCCGGACGACCTATTTTATTGCAGTTTTATTATATGTATGTTTTTTTATAAACTTTATACACTATTAAACAATGTGCAAAAGGCGAACTTAATGCTAAGCATTCTTGACAGGTCAAGATCAACACACTTGGATCACACAGAAATAAACATAAACATAATATATCGATTCAAGCCAATAACTAAGGACATTATTATAACCTTGTAGTTAGTTTGTAATTCATTTTTATCATCATCATCATCATCATGATCAACCCATTACCTCCTCCTCTCAATATGAGAAGGGTTTGGACATAGTCCACCACGCTAGCCATGTGCGAATTGGCAGACTTCACATGCCTTTGAGAACATTATGGAAAACTCTCAGGCGTGCAGGTTTCCTCCCGATGTTTTCCTTCACCGTTGAAGCAAGTGATATTTTTATTTTTAAAAACGGACATAACTCCGAAAAGTTAGAGGTAGGTGTCACACATAGATGTCTGCAAATAAGAGCTTTTACATAACACTAGATTAGTCGGTTTAACATAGAACCTGATTAAGTAGCCATATTTAGTCGGATCCAGCGCGTTCGGTGAAATTAAATGATGCGGCAAGCGGATGGACTCGGCTTTCAGGTTGACTGGGCGGATGCGTTAATTCGCGTTGCGACTGGCACTTTTTACCCGAGGCTTGCACATTGTATAGAACTGTTTTTGATGTTTGTTTTTGATAGGATGATGTATTGTTTACGCCTCGTTTCTTTTTTATGGAAAAATATTTCGCTAAAGAGCGGATTTGTTACAACAGGAACGTGGATTTATTATTTGATAAAACAAAAGTTAGAACACATAACCAGGCGGGAAAATACAATATTAATGGAAAACCAAAAGTTTAGCGTACAGGTGCGGTTCTGCATGGAATCCAAGAAGGGTATGGATTTAATATGACTGCCATACTCCTAACAGGTTAGTCCTTTATATTTTACACTTTATAATCACAAACGACAAGACGATATTGCAGCCAAGAGCTTAATGAGCCAAATAATAAATATTGTATAATGACATGGACTTCCGTAAAGGAACGCCTGCTTCTTTTGACAAAATTCATTTAAGTTCGTTTAGTCCTAAGTTAATTCATTTTAATTTCATTCATCATAATTTAATTCATTAAAATTAAATTCGTTTAACTTGCAAAAGACCTGCAATAAAGGCTCCTTTGAACGTTCCGGAAAGAAGATTTCACCGAGAAGAAGCAGGCAAGAAACGCAAGAATTGGAATTGTTCTTTTCCAAAGACAAATTAACAGCATTTGTAATTATTCCATCTTTTGTGCAAATGGAGGCCGCTTTCTTCCGAGTGTCTTTGTTTTTAATCAGAAGTTCAAAATTACCCTCAGTGATTGACGGTAATTTTACCTACTGCTGATATGAAAAATGTTTCTGAACTTTTAGCACACCATGCCGATGACACAAATTTATATCCATTATTATATTTTAGTAAGAAGAAATGTTTATAATGATTAAAATATACTCAGAGGCTGAATTATCAAAAATACTTTCTTATCAGACACGCTCGTTTATAATTTTACCGTATGCCAGATATTAACAAAGTGCGTTGATAGATTAGTCTGTCAGTCAAATTTAACTTTTATTTAACAAGCAGATTGTATGACCTGAAATTCTAAGTTGAAAGAGTAGAAAAAAAACACTAACCTTTTATGGTTTGAAATTGAAGTTGAAAATTCACTCCCTTGTTGCAAAAGGGATTATCCATTTCGTTAATTGAAGTGTCAATTTGGTCATGCGTGATGCCAATTACGGTATATCTCATGCAATGTTGAGTTTGTTTAAGTTTTCGATAAATTGATAGCTTTACAGTGGCTTTACAAAAGTAAATCACAAAAATTGCAAAACTCAAACATGTCTAATGAGAAAGAAATATATATATTTTTTTAATAAATATAATCATGCAATCTGTTGAAAATAAATAACATACAAATGAATATACCTCAGTTCTTATAAATTAATATAACAATTATATTAATTTAAATCTTTAAATATCGATTATTAAGCATTTACTTTTCAAGATCTAAAATAACTCACACGTAGTAATTTAAGTCTGAAATCTTTACATGATTAAGAAGAATAAAAATATATAAAGACTAAATTTATTAGACTTTATACTATTAGAACATATAGTTTAACGTTAGCTAGAATATATTTGAATCCATCTTTGTTACCTATCTATCTTGGGATTGTAGATTCAATATGGCTAAACAAATTTTAACATTTCCTTACCTTGGAATGTTAAGTGCACCTTTTACTAAATTTTAAAAAGTATGGATCACTTACTCTACTAGTAGTTAACAAATGAAATATAGTAATAGCTTTTTGAAATACAATTTGCATAGTTTTTGCTATATGATCTTAACCATAAGTAAAATGAAAGCCATAAAGAAGAGCGCGATATGCAAATAAAACTTGGCGAAGCCGTTTAGCATTTTAAGTACTCAGATCGATTTGAAGTCGCAAACTTCGTTAAAAACTTCACAATTCAATACGGCGGAGTAAATTACAGAATTGCTAAACGAGAAACGCGACTCTCCACTTCCAAATGCTAATCGAAGTTAATGGACTATAACCTTAGCTAAGATTTTATAGTACATAGAAATATAATTCTATATTTGCCTGCTTTTGCTATTCCAGGAGGTAAGGCCATATTAATGCATCGCAAGACGTAGTCTGGTAGCGCTTATACGGTTAAAAGCATAGAGTTGCACCATCATCCCTAACCTTGTTTTCGTATTGTATACATTTACATCATTAACATTAACATTTACATAACAAAAGACACCTAGCACATGACGTTGTTGAGCCACTCCGTGTAAAGCCAGTTTGCTTGAATTGTGTGCAGTAAATAAGGTGGGCCCACCGTCAGTAAAATATATGAAAGAATTATTTTTAATCAATTAACCAAATCAATCTTTCTAAGCAAAGATTTACTGCACCCAATTCAAGCAATCTGGCTTTACACGGAGTCGCTCAACAACGTCATGTGCTAGGTGTCTTTTGTGATTTGCCCAATGCGTTCGATTATAGTCAACACGAAATTAGTCAGAAAATCATAGCTATGGTAATCATTTTCATCACTATGGAGTTAATGTTAAAGCTTAAGAATTATTAAGTCAATTACTGTTACAAGAAAGAATAAAATAAACAGACGCGAATGGAAAACGGTCTAGTGGGTCAGTCGTGAAATATATAGGTGTCTCTCAGGGGTCTATCTTGGGACTTTGTTCCTAATTTAGATAAATGACCTTCCACACTTACGATGCGAGACATAAAAACTGCCGAAAGGTAAGTCTTTTTTAGATACTTTCACTGCATTATGATGGTGATTCAATTTTAAAGTTTGTAATGGTTTACCATTTCAAACTTTAAAATTGAATGTGTGTTCGTAGGAATTTTTCTATCTATTAATCTATATATTAGTAACTGGAATAATTAAAAAAAAAACTTCCAGTTCAGTTTACTATGCAATTTAGTTATTTGTAAAGGAAATGATGTCATCTTGATGTAGGCTCTAAATAAGTTAACAGTTTTTTTTTTTTAATTTTGTTCTAAGTGGCTTTTAAACAGTTTTAGGTGACAATGTGAGGTTATATGTTTAAGACCCGGCTAGATTTGTTGTGGGTTTCTCCTTAGACAAAGGTGCGTGAAAAGTATGTTATACTGAAGTATTCCTATCGAAAAGCATCTGTGGTTGTGTAGGATCTGAGTTTAACTTTTTGTGTTATCTTTTTCATAGGTCACAGCTGTCACAGATGGCGAAACAAGTTCCCGAAGGGAGAAAAGTAGGGAGAACTTTTTGGACGCAGACTTTACGACCGCTGCGTTCAATTGCATATACAATTCGTAAATTAGTTGAAGTTTTTAAAAAACAAAAGCAAAAACGCGTTTTTAATATTTAATATTTTTCCCCTCTTTATTCTATTGACCTCTAAAAAAGGTTATGTGTTCAAAATTTGTTGTGGTTCTTTTATGCTCAATTTACTCCATATCTGGTAAATTCAAAAAAATAATCTTTGGTAGGTATAGGTACTAATCAGTCAATTGATTATGTTTTTTTTTTTTTAATTTTTAAGAGTGAACTATTTTATATTATTGACTATCACATCTTATTCATATTTTAAAGGTCTGCTAAATGCCTTCAGAGATGGCTGGAACACCGCAAAGGATAAACAATAAATCTATTTTAATCCGTGTAACCTTATTGTACTACTTATACCATTAAGTACTCGTAGATCATGAGATTGAAGTTTTATGTAGGTTACAGTTAATTTAAGTTTAATTTAATTTTCAGTATCTTATACTTGCATAATATAGTTAAACATGCATGTTACTTTCAGTTTGTTAAGATTTAATCGACAAAGTTTGTTTCGGTTGTGGAGGCTCTCATCTCGTGGTTTCTACTGAAAACAGACATTTTGTTCAGAACTTTGTTTTTGGTGTCCAATGGTAGTTTCGTGAACTGACAATATGTCGATTTACGATAAAAAAAATACTAAATTGTTCCATTATCTGATGCTATTTCATAACCACGGCAAATTTTGGATCTGGGGTTTTTGATTACCAGCCAGGAAAATGGTAGTAAACATTGAAGATAAGTTTAGTCAGCTAGAGGTCTGGAGAAACTCTTTTTACCGTACCGAATAAAAACGTTAGCGTTAAAAAAGCCGTAGCACCAGACCGCCTGTATGTTTTGCTACTTTATGTCTGTTTAAATGAGACATTTTTATGATCACAATCACGACATAATAAATGAAACGTTGCGTGTTACAAAAATATTAAATGTAGCACCACTGACTGACGGATATTTGTTTTCGTTAGAGGCTACACTTCTTATTAGTGTGGATAGAGCGAAAGCACGAATGGCAATAACGGCTGATAGAGAAATATGACCCCTGATGAAATAATAAGTATTATTGATTATTTCTCTTCATTCACACACTTTGACTTAGATTTTAGTAATTATTTTATATATTCAAAGATTTTTAGTTTTAGGTTCAATTTAAGGTTAATTTTAAGTTTCAGACGTTATAAATAAATTAAATATATCTTAATACCATATAAAAAGGCCATACATGATTTGAATCTAGGGCCTTTGATAAAAGTAAAAATACTAACAAGATTTTTTTAGGCTTTAATAATTTAATTATCTATCTAAAAATGATATTACAACGAATACATAATACAATTATTTGATATTTTGGTCATTATAATCACGGCTATATTTTTCAACACGCAAAGTGTAAAAATGATTGGCAGGTAGGTAACTCGTTATAGATTTTGTTGGCAATGAGGTATCACTCAAGTTACCAGCCTCGATAAGCATTTTCTGATAGTGTGGTATTTATACCATAACTTGAATAACTTAAAATTTAACTTTGATAACATTACAATTATTATTTATTTATACAAGGAAATGTACAATAATTCTAAACGTACATAAACTCTTTAATTGTAGATTCAAAAAAAATACAAAATAACTTGGCCAAACTTATAATAGTCAGTCTACAAAGGTGCATATGACTCGCAGGTTAACATCTTTACATCAAGTCAAACGAAAAATCAAGAAATATAGTAAAAATTACTTGTGTTTAATATGTTCAGCTATGAGCCTTAACCCCATGTAATAAGATCCATGTTACGAATATGTGTGGCGACAATAATATCACGTAAAACGGTCACCCATGCGATGGTCCGATCAGATAAAGTCTGCTGTAGGCGGTCCTTTGCACGAGTGCACCAGGCTTTCGGCCAGCCGAGAAAAGTGGCGGATGCTCGTGAGGCGTACATCTGTCCTCAAAGACATTGTTTCATAATGACCACGACCACTCTGTCAAAAGATGTAACGACAAAGAAAAGGTTACAATATTCTGGTGAATTAGAAACATCAGAATTAACGGAGTTCAAAATACGCGCAAAATTACATGCAGGTGATTAGATTCACTGAGAAAAAACTTTATTAGGATTGTGAACCAACAAAAGGCGGCGTTTCCTTATAGGCAAAAGAAACATCAATATTATCATTTATTTTGTACAACAAATATACGTTTGTATCATCCTTAACTAACCAAACTTGTAGGCAATTGATATGCCATTAGATATGGTATAATAATCAGGAATTCGATTTCGTAGCAATGAATGTATAGTGATACAATTAGGCCGGTTTCAAACGTTGAGTGTGGACTGGTAAATTGAATCATAAATAATAATATTACTATCGCAGTTATGTAGGCGTGATAGATATGCTAATTGGAACTAGTATGTTAGTAGGTAAGTATGTTCAGTGGAACGATATATTGAATCAAATATTAAAAAAATATGTATGGGTAGTTCTTCAAAATGCTTCTTTATATGTTTATAAGAGAAGAGACGTCTGTACCGCTGAAGACATTAAAAATCTGATGATGATGCATTACAAAATATCCACAAAAAACCTAGTATTTTTGACTTCCAAATTTCTAACAAAATCATCGGATAATGATTAGAGTATATTCATTAATCAGTGGAAATGATTTTGGCTATTTTTTGACCCCCCATAACCCAAAACAAACGTGAGATGTCACGACATTTTACTTGACTGATAATATTACCACCCTCAGTACTCAACAGCTACTTTACGTAATTATTAAAATAGTTAATGTTTCTAAATATACATATTACTATCATCTCACTTGACTCAACACCCGCGTCGTCGCGTGGGGTGAAAGTAATAGATACCTATTAGCGCCAACGTACCTGTACAAATTACGTCGCTCGCTCTACCTTTGTAGATAACTAATGGTGTGGTTTTATACTTCAATTTATTTTTTATTTTATTTAAGAATCTATAGAAAGAAAACCATGTACTAAAATTTTACCCTCCTTTTGTTAAATAGACTTATTTTAGTAAAAAATGCTAAAATGGTTTTTATTTTATAAAAGACTAGCCGTAGCGCGCAGCTGAATCTATAGAAAGAAAACCATGTACTAAAATTTTACTCTCCCTGTGTTAAATAGATCTTTTTTCATTTACGGAAGTAATTCTAGAGAGACAACCATGTACTAAAATTTTACTCTCCTTGTGTTAAGTAGACCTTTTTGGAAAAATGATAAAATGGTTTATATTTTATAAAAAGACTAGCCGTTGCCCGAGACTTCATTCTGGTTGAAATATTGACGTTTATGTCAATTGAGTTGAATGAGATTTTGATGTCATTTGATGAATTGTTATGAATTAGAACCGACTGTGTTATCAAATTTAAATATTATCATGCACACCCACATAATATAAGCTTCGTGAAAAGAAAAACAAATGAACCCTACATTTCACCGCAATGAAAAGTAGCCTATGGCATATTCTAGATTATAATTCATTCATCCAGATCCGTTCCGCTTTTATTGCGGACATAAGACAATTCGCAATGGGTTGAGGCGTATTATTAAGACAGATGGTTTTTGGCTGTATTTAGGTAAACTTACTATTGGTCTAATAGTATAATTAGTAGATTCTATGGTCTCAATTTTCCGAATAACACCGGCCATCCGGTCCTTACGCAGTAATATATAATCGTACGTCAATAACATCTATACATCATTCACTTTCGGCTTTTTCACGAATTGAAAATACAGATTGCGAGCAAAACAACGCATGCCCCTTTGTACACTTCGCAAATAAATCAAAAAGATAGGCGGCAAATTTCAAAAGTTTGTGATTTATCATAATCCGGATTTCCATTTGGTAAGCGAATGCCCCATTATTCCACGTCAGAGACATAGAATAGGGTGCGTGTGTGGCAAAAAAAGTTCTCCAGTATGAGAACTTTTTTAATAAGAATTCTCGACTTCACTAAAAGGGTTTTCGGCGGACTTAAAAAAATCGTTACGCTCGTCCGTCGAAGGGAGATCTGTTTAATTAAATCTTTCTTCGAATATGCTTGACAAATATTTGTAATATTTTAAAAGTATGGCAAATTACTTAAGACCTGTTTCTGTACTACCCACGTAGTAAAATAATAAAAACTTGTATTAAACCAACATCTTAAGCATTTTTATAACAATCATTTAACACAATAAGCAAAACGGTTTTACACGGCATCGCTCTACGATCGATTATAAATAAAGTTCTATAATAAGATTATATTACGGTGTTCGGTGTAGGTAAGATTTTGGCCGTCATGCCATGGTGATTTTTAAGGGGGCAAGGGGGTATCAGATTGTTCAAAATATTTATATTTTACAAGTTTTTAAGGATGCTTATAGATTTTGTCTCTAATATCTAATAGCTTGAATAGTCTACTTATGGAAGAAAGAACTTTCTTACCGGTACGGAGAGCTTCACCAGGGTGACCTACAAATTTAAATTACTCCTTCAAGTTTGGCGGAGCTTCTAGGACAGTGCACTTCACTTAAGGTTGCTTCATCACTTAAAATTCGTATTACAAGCTGTTGTACGCGACTTTGTGTGAGGTTTTCTACGGGGTTTTCTAAACGTTGCGTTAACTGGTACGCGATCTCCACTCTAGAACAAGTCTGTCCCAATGTCAGTCGGTTCTGCGAAAGCCCACCCACTGCCACTTCAGCTTGCTAACCCGTTACTTTGGTTCTCTTACGGATGTCCTCGTTACGAATTATATCCCTCAGAGAAACATCCAACCTAGCCCTCTCGATAGCACGCTGAGCGACTTTGAAATTGTGGACAAGGCAGAATGTGAGTGTCCACGTTTCTTGCAATCAAGTTTCTTTCAATGCGATCATCAAAAGCTTATTACAGTTACCCGCTGTCACCAATGCGTAAGACTCCCCTTGCAATATTTCATCACTGATATAAGACATAAGATACAAAGAAACTCAAATCGGCCACTTACGTTGTGAGACGTCACGATAAAAACAGCTCAATTACAAAGCGTATGAAATATGCGTTACCTCGGGGAAATCTTGCTTCTACTAGAATGTAGTCGCCTCGTAAAACCATCTAACGAAGCTCCTCTGAGAAAACACTGTGTTTTTGACAAGCGAGACAGTTGCTAGTTCATGCATGAAAGGTTACAAATGATATCATGTCCTTGTTCATTTGTACACCTTTGCAATATAGAAGGATAAAGGCGGCAGTTCAAAAATGTTTGGGGCGTTGCCCCTAGGCGTCTAGTCAACGTGAATACACGTATTTATATAAAATATAACTATTATATTTGTACGTAGCACTTTACGAATTCATTTTAAATTTAATTGCTCATTTTCCAACTGACAACTAAAATGCTCATTTGAATGTCGCCAAAGTAAATTTAGATAGGGTATTGTTATTTTCAACTATAAATATGATTAATGGGTGTCGACAATTTTTTTTTTCACTCTAGGAAATGCGTTTACGCATCCCCGATGAAAGAGGCGCAGGCAAGACCACCGCTTCCGACGGGGTATGTGTCGCTCCTAAGTGGTCAGACTGGCGATCAGAATACCCACGATGCTCCGTCGCGTGGTTGCTGGGTCACGGGCACTCTCTCAACACTCGTGCACTCGATTGCATAAATAATAATAATAAATGCAAAAATAGCATAGAAGGCCTTCAGTTGATGATGTTTTTGTGAAATTTTGTCAAAAAACTGTCACATTTATTATTCTTTATTTATTTTATTAAAATATATATATATTTAAAAAAAAACAGTTATAATACTAAAATTGTTTATAAGAATTGTTTATATACTAACATTTTATGGGCCAATGGTCTGAAATAAACAGATTTTAATTTATTTATTTATTATTGAATTATATTGAATTCAATATAATACAATAATAAATAAATAAAATAAAATCTTGAATTATATTGAAAAGTGGTGATAGCCTAGCCTTAGGGCGTCAGCCTCCTAATCAGAGGTCGGCGGTTCGAATCCGGGCACGCACCTCTAACTTTTCGGAGTTATGTGCGTTTTTAAAAAATAAAATATCATTTGCTTCAACGGTGAAGGAAAACATCGTGAGGAAACCTGCACGCCTGAGAGTTCTCCATAATGTTCTCAAAGGCGTGTGAAGTCTGCCAATCCGCACATGGCCAGCGTGGTGGACTGTGGCCAAACCCTTCTCATATTGAGAGGAGACCCGTGCTTTGTAGTGAGCCGGCAATGGGTTGATCATGATGATGATGAATTATATTGGTTGTCTGGTAGAGGTATTTGTGATAAGGCCGCCTATTGTACTTTTCTTTTCTTTCATATGTATATTTGTATTCTGAATTCGATTTCTTATTTTTTATGGTGTACAATAGGGTGGCTTTTTTAATGAATTTTATTTCATGTACGATTTATTACTAGTCTCACAAAATTGCCTATGCAATGACGATAACGTCACTGCCAACGCGGGGCCTTGGACATTGCAGACCGACAGGCCCAAGGCCGCGATAACGGGACTGGCCCTCATCTGTAATCTCATATAGCAACAGTGTTAAAGAGTCAAAGGAAGATAACAGGCGAAGTATTAATTTTCCGCGATTATTGCTCTAGGTTATCGAGTCGAAATATTCAAGCAATGCCCACGTTGGGCAGAAAAAGACACACCTCCGTAACGAACTCCGGAAGCGTAAAGTTGAAGATGTCCTGGGTTCAATTTCTGGCTTGCGTCTGTTCTACCACCATGCCCGTGGCTGTGGCTAATTACTACCCTACCGACAAAGGCGTGTAGTCAAGCGAAGCGATTCGGTACGGTTTCATCAAATAGTAGTAGTATGGGTTTACCTATACCCCTAATAGGGTACCCCGTTACCGTTATGACTGCATCACTTACATAGAAATGGCGAACTTAGTGTGTTAGTAGTGGACTAAAAAAAACCAACATTGTAACACTAGAAACAAGTCGCGTCACATCCAAAAAGAATCTCGTCCACCGTTTTATATTTTTTTTTTTGGACTGTCTATTAGCTGTACAAACCCTATTGGTTGCCACAGCGTAACTTGGCCAGCTTTGGAAAGAAGCTCTGCCAGAAGAAATTTTGAGCCCTAGGGCTCAAAGAAACTAAGGTAACGACTGCCTAAGGGCGCCTCCTTTGAGGCCGAACCTCGGCTTAGGCGCCGTTTGGGATAACGGGGTCGTTTGGGGGTCGGACGGTGTACCGTTTCTTAGTGGGCAGAATATAGTGAGAAGCCAATACGTAAAATGTACCTGTTAACACTTTACCATTAGCCGACACGCATCCAAAGTTGGATGTAAGGCAAATTCAGTTAGCATCGTAATTAATTTATCTGCTGCGTCTAATTTATGCATATCTGTTGAATTATATATCGTGATCATATTTTAAATTACGATATATAATTCATTTTAGCCACATAAAAATCACTTTATTTATTTATTTATCACTTTATTAATTTCTTAATTTATAATATGTAATAAGAATATTTATTTTTACATCCTCTCGCTTTTAATTATCGCTCTGCACCCTAAATCCGTCAGGAAAATCCTGCACGCCTGAGAGTTCTCCATAATGTTCTCGAAGGCGTCCGAAGTCTATCAAACTGCACATGAGCAAAATGGTGGACTATGGCCAAACCCTTCTCATATTGAGAGGAGACCCGTGCTCTGTAGTGAGCCGAGAATGGGTTGATCATGATGATCATGATGATGATATAATTATATATATATACATAAAACAAAAAACGATATAGACATACATAAAAGATTAATTTTTGTTTTATTTCTTGTTTTACGTAAGTAGTCAATCATAGCAATGTGTAAAACTAATTAATCGCATGGTACCATTTCCTACGGTGCGTGTAGGATCTAATATGAGACTGTTAATGACGTATACACGAGTAGCGAGCTCTCGATAATGTAGCTTGTAGATACACGCCCCAGTTGGTGTGTTGATTATTGCGACATGAACAGGGATCTGTCGATACATGTTGCAATTTACAACTGCCATAGTGGTTTTGATAATTCGAGAATGATCATTCAAAATGCTAGTTTGCTTATTAATGTCTTTCAGCGTGCAAGCGTCCTTTTAAGATCATAGAAAATAGGTTTTTACCTCCGACCTCCGCGGCGCAGTGCGTGTTCTGTCGCATTATTAAGTTGGGGTTCCTGGATTCGATCCCCGGCTCGAGTCTGGTCTGGTGGGAGGCTTCGGCCATGGCAAGTTACCAACCTAGCGACAAAGACGTGTCGCCAAGCGATTTAGCTTTACGGCATGATGTCGCGTAGAAAACAATTAGGATTGTAGGTTTACCATACTAGGTAGTAGCGGTAGTTTACCATACTTAGGTCTAGGATGGAACGGGCTAACCTAACAGGTTAGCCCGTTCCATCCTAGACAGTAAATAATTACTAAAATAATTTATGAACGCGATTTTATCTCCACTTGATCAGTGTCATTTGCATTAAATTGTCATGGATCGGGACTGAACATAATGTAACGTGTATATGATAATATATAATACCATGCTGGCATATGATGTCTTTTCTTATATTTTTTTCTTTTGAGAAGAAGAAAGAAGGAGATAATGTCTTTAAGTCAAATACACGGTCTTGTCACTACTGTTTCATTCTTTCATTCTGTGACTTTTTGATTTCTCCTGTTTATAGCAATTTTTGAGATTTTTAAAGCAATAATTTCGGGTGCGCCGTTGGCATTACTGCACCTTTCGTAACCCTATACAGGTTGACTTTGACCCGGTGATTAAATCTAGGACTCCTATCTGCTGTTAAGTTAGTAAAGTTATTCGCACGACATTTAATTAAATTAACATTCCATTAATTACTTACGCGTAATTTAGAGGCGAAAATATGAGCCCTTATGTATACGGCAATCAACGGCTAATGATATCACCACGTGTGTGGATTACGGAAGATGCGAGCTGCCTCTGTTGAAATTTTAATGGCTACGGAAAATGAATAAATTAAAACTATGAATGTTCGCACACTGCGAGTTTAACGCAATTACTATGCTTATCTATACGATATAATTTTCCCGAAGCTATTAAAGCATAATTTTGATAGAATTTTGCACATCCTGGAAATGCATAAAGGATATCCACAAAAAGTAGTAGCGTTCTCGCGGACATTAAAATTATCTCTATCCTCTTATAGGACCCAACGGATCAATTCTTATATATTGAAGTTATGGCCTTAGACGATTATTATCAAACTTGACTTAACGATAGGTGATTGAACTAGCGGCTTATAAGGACACTCTGTTAGATCACGTAATTTTTCTAACTTCAGAGCAACTCTCGTACATACAGAAAATAGGTAACTATGAAAGAGTAATGTTTTTTTTTCATACACCACAAGTTAGCCCTTGACGGCATCTCACGTGATGGTAAGTCATGATGCGGTCAAGATGGTAGCGGGCTAAACTGTTAGGTGTATGGTAAACTCATACTCCTAATTGGTTTCTACGCCACATCGTGCCGGAACGCTAAATCGCTTTGCGGCACGTTTCTGTCGTTAGGGTGGTAACTAGCCACGGCCGCAGTTTTCCACCAGACCAGACTCTAGCCGGGTATTGAACCCAGGACCTCTAACTTTGTGATATGACAGCGCACGCACTGCGCCACGGAGGTCGTCAAAACAGTCTTATCGTCTTATAGGATGGAAGGGATCAATTCTAATACCTTCTACATTGATGGCCTTGGACGATTATTATCACAAATAGTTAACTATGAAAGAGTGATCTCTCACAGATCATAATTTTTCGTTCGAATCCAGGACGTTGCGAGGTTTTTTTTTACAGACAGTATCGGAAAATGATCAGAATAAATAAAAAAAAATATTGCGTTGTTTTATCTGTAAGATATACACACGAAGTTTAAAGTAGGTTGTCATGGCAGACATAATGGCACTTGCGCCTCTTGTGGACGTGAGTGGTGCTTGCGTCCGCCTCACTTTATTCCCAGCCACAGTTAATGCATGTTTGAATAAACAAAATATGTTATATTGTTTACTAGAATGGATGGCGATATTAAGTTCAAACACATTTACTGAATGTAGACTAGCGCAACAAGTACAACATTATCATGATCATCATGTCATCATGATCAACCCATTACCGGCTCACTACAAAGCACGGGTCTCTCAATATGAGAAGGGTTTGGCCATAGTCCACCACGGTGGCCATGTGCGGATTGGCAGACTTCACACGCCTTTGAGAACATTATAAAGAACTCTCAGGCGTGCAGATTTTCTCACGATGTTTTCTTTCACCGTTGAAGCAAGTGATATATTTAATTTTTTAAATCATCATGTGTTACCTTTTAACCACTGGGTACATTCGTCGTTCTTCTTTAACTTTACTTTAAGGTCGTTACCCTTTTATTGGAAAGTGTCACGTTTCTCTTTCGCAGGTTGGTGGGCTTTAACAATTATTGAAGCATGTAAGGGATAACAACCGGTACGGCTTAATCGGCACCGGGCGGCCTATTTCTATACTCCGTATGGAAATGAGAATTTTTACCAGAAAATCCAATATTTAAAACTTACGGGACCCGATTTGGGATTCGAACTTTTGACCACCTAGTCCCTAGTTGAACATGCCAAACATCAGACCACCGAGGCAATTCTTCAACCGGAACATTGTTGTTCGTACTGTATTTAGAATCATTATCATCATCAGATCTCCCTCTAATAAGCAAAATAATTGTAGAGCACTAGCTTAGCACACGCTTCTTCTGTGGGAGTTGGCACATATCCTGTATATATATATTTTATTAGTAAAATAAGCTATCTAGCTGATCTTACCTATGTTTAAATACCTGTACTCTTCAAGGCCACGATTTGGCTAAATCTTGCAAATGATGCATTTCAGATCCTGAATTACTATATAAACTATTTTTTTAATTAATATTTAATAATTAATTAAATTGTATAAAGGTGTCCGGCTCCTCACAGAGGTCCTCTCCTCATGGGTTCGATCCCGGGCACGCAGCTCTAACTGAAGAGTTATGTGCGTTTTTAAGCAATCAGTACTTGCTTTAGTACTTAGTGCAAGTAGTACTTGCTTTAACGGTGAAGGAAAACATCGTGAGGAAACCTGCACGCCTGAGAATTCTCCATAATGTTCTCAAAGGCGTGTGAAGTCAGCCAATCCGCACACGGCCAGCGTGGTGGACTATGGCCGAACCCTTCTAATATTGAGAGGAGACCCGTGCTCTGTAGTGAGCCGGTAATGGGTTGATCTTGATGATTGCAGTTACTCTTTAAGTATTTCCACGCAGCAAAAGTCATGGGCAGATATAAGTGTTTTTTTATTATTAAGAGATGACTGCGAGTGTTTGGTGATGATGACTGAACCCTCATTTTAACTTTGTCATTCCTTTCCTGTTTAGATATATTCAAGCACCTTTTTAGTCTTAAAAAGGGAAATTATTACCTATGAGAGAAAATGGAGACGTATAAGAAGAAAGTGTAAATAACAATTGTTTCTAAGGAAATTTATAAAAGCCAATGGTATACAAAGAAATATTTTTTTAAGATAACTTATGTAGATACACTTAGGAGTATCAATGTATACTCACTTACAGGCTAACTCGACATTCGTATTCTACAACTTCTAAATAATCTTAAACTAAGACATTTTTTGTTGAAAATCTATTATAATCTACAAATATCAAATTATATTAATTAAAAAGCCAAACAAATTTTATAGTTATCGGACAATATAATAACAAATTTATAACAAACCATATACTAATTAATTTTTTACTGATTCATTAGGTGTTTTTTAATTGTTTTAATTAAAAATATCGTCATATTGTTGTCTACACAATTGTACTCCTGAATGTGTTGTTATATTAGAAAAAGTTATTTTCAGGTATAGCATGAAAAACCTAAAGTCTGTCGAACCCTCCTTCAATCGCTACAAACATTTGTCTTTTTACTTATTCATAAGCAAAATGGACTGGAGCAACTCGAAAAATACGTGACGGTTTTATCGTAAATATTTTATTCGGCTGACTCCGAAAGTAGTAAATAGGTAGTGCTAGCATTAACACTCGGGTGTGGCAAGTTAACATCTAGCAAACTTATCCTAAATATACGACATACTTTTTCCATTCTTTCCGAGCGATTGGTTTCTATGCGACATCGTTTGGTGACAGGACAGCAAATCAATTCATTAAGATTGCCTTCTTGGCTTTTTTTTACACTATAAGTTAGCCCTTGACGGCTATCTTACTTGGTGGTAAGTGGTGATGCTGTCTAGGATGGTAGCGGGCTCACCTGTTAGGTTAGGTTAGGTTAGGTAAACCCACAATCCTAATTGGTTTTTACGCGACATCGTGCTGGAACGCTCAATCGCTTGGCGACACGTCTTTGTTGTTAGGCTGGTAACTAGCCACGGCAGAAGCTTCCCATCAAACCTTGAGTCGGGAATCGAACCCAGGACCTCCAATTTTAACAGCGACAGTGCACGCATTGCGCCACGGAGGTCGTCAAACCTTTGTTATTTTATTGAAAATTGAGATAGAACTCCGCAATGTACAGATTTCATCAAAATGAATATTTGCACTTACGACAGCGGTTGTTTTAACGCTAAAATACACAAATGTATGTAAAACATTCCGACGAGCAAACTGATTTATAAACGCCCTTAGAAATGTATGAAATATTATAAGCGTATTAATTAGAGGAGATCACAAAGCAGTCGCGAACTAAGCACCTTTTCGGAGGGTGGCTCAGATCTTAATGATCATGTGATCTTCATTCGCAGGAGATTTGCGGGTGCGGCGAAATTACCCGCCTTAAGGCCGCTTTTTGGGAAAAAAGTTTTTGAGTATGACGTAGGTTTCTTCTAACATCCAATTAGTCAGGCTTTTATTATATATATTTCTCAAAGTTAATAGTGCAATCAGTCAAATTGTATAGGCTATGAGCAGATGGGATTGAAGTCAGATATTATGTAGTATATGAATATTTTAAATTGGATGTATTCATATCTTTGTTCGAATGGGATCAAGCTCCAAGATTCTTATTTTCAGGTACTTTAGGCAGTTTGGTACAGTGAGCTGAACTGCCAAGGGATTTGGATGGTGTTTTAACTACAAATTGGAGTTAATGCTAGTATGTTGGATTTCCTCCTTCACATTATTGATACGCAGATGAAACCATGGTGCGTTGGCTACATCTTTTTATATAAAAAAATACTTGTTCTCTTTTATATATTGAACTAGTCTTCGACTAGGCGAGCGACGTGGTGGGACATTTAGCGACGTAAAGTGACGATATTTCTCGTGACGTGTGTTTTATTTTGCAAGCGACAAACAGTGATTTCCGTTCGTTATTGCTTACATGAAAAACCATAACATCTATTGGACAGAACGATAACAAATACCATATTATATTTAGGGCGGAAAATAATTGTGGAGTAGACAAATAAGACGTTGTGTTTTGGACATGAATGATTTCGTCTTGTGTAAAATCAAGTTCGTACTTTATCGCATTTCTTCGTATGGTGATTACCGTGATGACGTATTTTTTTTTTATTTCCGACTGTTATTAGCTGTGCTAACTCTATTGGTTGCCACAGCGTAACAGTGTGTTAAACTCTAGGCCTCGAAGAAACAAAGGGAACGTCTGCCTAAGGGCGCCTCCTTTGAGGCCGAACATCGGCTTAGGCGAAGTTTGGGATAACGGGGGGATCGGACGATGAGTGGTCCGTACGTCTCCGAGGCCGTGGATGGAGCCCACATCCGGATGACGTAAAATAACGGAGACCTCGGCTTCGCCTGCGAAGACGGTATGTATGATTGTGTGGTAGGTGGTACGAGTATGTTGTCAGTAGTCATCTGATCGTCAGGGTCATGAAGGATATGTTTAGGTCTCCTGTTTCAGAGTGGAGTTCTTAGGTCAGGGGAGTAAAAACAGCCGCAACTACGAGAGGGTTGGGGATTGAGTGATGACGTAGGATCCAACATACACAACGAGTACTTTATATTGTCGTATCAAGCTGAAATTCGTCACAATGGCGTTTTTGACGTTAACCTGAGACAGTGGATAATCTCAAGTTCATTGATGATTCATCGGAAAATCAAATACAAAACGTCTAAAAATACGGAGAAGGATAAACATAAAATACATTTTACTGAACACAAAACATTGAATACAGATAATACATGAGGGTAGAAAAATAAATAATCCATAAAAATCGGAGTGACTTAAATATATTGAACCATTTGTCTATAAAAGTGGAGTGCCCAGCACAGATGTATTTATGAGAATTGCAATGAGGAATAATCCTCTTGTTTTAAATAAGGTTGATTTTAATAACAAGTTTCAAGCTTCACTATCTATAAGGAGACTCCACATCGTGACCATTATATTACCTCATGACATGCCCTCTACAGGGTACGGCCCTCCACCCAAGACTTGGAGGGTTGTGGCTGTAGTTCACCACGTCAGCCAATTGTATAATAGAAGACTTCAAACACATTTGGCAACATTATGGACATATCTCATACATGATGATACCATAATATGCCACATTTTATATTTTAAAGCTTGATTTAAAGACACTACTTGTGTTTTTAGGTTAAGTCCTAAAAATATCCTGAAAATTGTTTGATTTACCTTCAATGATTAGACTTTGAGAAAAGCTTTTCTCGTTATAACTCATAACAATAAAAAGTTATGGAGATGAAATTTACTACTGTTAAATATTATTAAACAAGTAAATTCGTGAATTGAGGCTTAGGTACTACACCTACAAATTTAATGTGAACACTGTAGGATTTTTTAAATATTATATATTCTAGAACTCAATCCCTCGATAAAGAATAAATTACTGCTGAGAGGACCAAAATACTAAACTAAAATCGATGAAATTTTCATGGAATCCATCTGAAAGTACTTACTTATTAATAATCATTCATTATTTATAGTCCGTTTTCGATTATTAGTTTTCAAATAATCGAAAGCGGATTATAAATAATGAAATTCTGAGGCAAATCATAAAAACATAATTTACAAAAAAACGGATTTAGCACCTTATGTCATTTACAAATGGTACTTACTGATATACATCTTAATCATGTATTTAAGAAAAAATTGTAGGTAATATTTGGAATATTTTTCAAATACACTGACTCAGCTCCAATGCTGCTGTTGTGATAATTAACTTGCAACATATTCTATCAGTAACACTACTACCTTTATTATTACTTTATCGATTGATTGAACCGTCGTATCATTATAATTTAAACTAACTGTGATGTTAGTTAAGCATTGGTACTTAAATAATTTGTTGGCGAGTTGGTTTTGTCATGTCACGCAAAACCAAGGTGTCATTGAAATAGACAGTTTGCTAACTAATTCTGTCGTTATCAGCTCTAACCAACACCAGTTTGTGTTAATTATTACTTTGACAAATTATAGCCAGTGCAATCGAGTTGAAACATCATGCCTTTGATTCTATAGCTCACAAACACCCGCTGGATTTGTCATAATATTATCATGAGTTTATTCTCAATTCGGTTGGAGTCTATTCTGTGTAAGTATTATATTAAATTGATATGTAAATAATTACTTAATAGTACATTTCGAATGAATAATAACCTATATGATGATCGAACGTCACTCCAGCAAGATCTTTTTTTTTTATACACTACAAGTTAGCCCTGGACAGCTATCTTACCGTAACCGGGGGTAAGTGGTGATGCTGTCTAGGATAGTAGCGGGCTAACCTGTTAGGAGTATGGTAATCCCACATTCCTAATTGGTTTCTACGCGACATCGTGCCGGAACGCTAAATCGCTCGGCGACACGTCTCTGTCGGTAGGGTGGTAACTAGCCTGAAGCCTCCCATCAGACCAGACTCGAGCTGGGAATCGTACCCAGGACCTCCAACTTTATAATGCGACAGCGCACGCACTGCGCCACGGAGGTCGTCTATATTATTTTCGTCGTCTCGTGTTATTTTGCATTAAATAATCATAATTTTCATGGCAAACTGTTTTTCTGTTAACATAAATGTAATAATTATCACATAATATTTTATATACGAGCGAAAAGCTAATCTTTGGTTAATAATGTAAAAAAAAATTATCCAAATAAAGAAAACTATTAGAAAGTCTTATTTTTCAACCACCGGACTTTTTGGTACCGTGGTAACAGTTTCGTTTTGTTGGAAACTGGCGGTTTACAAAACAAAAGGCATAACACGTTTTGTTAGATGCGTCCTCTAGAATACGTGGCATGCGACCTCTCGAGAGAGGTCTACCTCATGGGTAGGTATTTAGCCTAAGGTAGGTTTAGGCTTATTAATTGAACTTTTGTCCCTAAATTCTCCAATATAATTTTCAATTCACAAAGAAGCTGGCCGAGGTGCGAAAAGAAAACATTCAGCATTGTTATTAGAGTGCGATTCGCGTGAAAAGAAGTGTCCTTCACGTCGTATCTCTTAAGTGTGGTGATGAATGGCCGATGGTCACGCAGAAGTGTTGCACGCGATACCTCCACTAATTCTTCAGTCCACCTTCCGATAATTTGCTTTCTAGATTACGGACATAAAAATTCCGGGCGAGCCTCTTCATTACCGACTACTTAATTTAATGTACCGTTGTTTGCATTTTAACGAGAGACAAAGGAATAGTTATTTGTTTCATGTACGTTGTATATGTGGGTTTTTTTTAATACGCTACAAGTTAGCCCTTGATGGCAATCCAACCTGATGGTATGTCATGATGCAGTCTAGGATGGTAGCGGGCTAACCTGTTAGCCCATATTCCCAATTGGTTTCGACGAGACATCGTGCTAGAATGCTTAATCGCTTGGCGACACGTATTTGTCGGTAGGATGGTAACAAGCATGTATACTAAAGTTTTACCAAACAAATTGTAGGTAAGTGGTTAGGGCGTCAGTCGGACTTTTCGGAGCTATGTGTGTTTTTAAAAAAATATTAAAATATCACTTACTTCAACGGTGAAGGAAAACATCGTGAGGAAACCTGCACGCCTGAGAGTTCTCCATAATGTTTTCAAAAGCGTGTGAAGTCTGCCAATCCGCACATGGCCAGCGTGGTGGACTATGGCCAAAACCTTCTCATATTGAGAGGAGACCCGTGCTCTGTAGTGAGCCGGTAATGGGTTGATCATGATGATGATGAAATGATTAACAAGCTTGGTATGAAATATTAGTCTAATAAGAAAGCTCTTAAATAATTTTAAGTGGCATGTATGATGAATATGACAAAAAGAAAATTTACCTGGCTTCGATTCCTTTGTTCGATTACCGGCTCGAGTCTGGTCTGGTGGAAGGCTTCGGCTAGTTATCATCCTGCTGACAAAGACGTGTTACCCAGCGGTGTATCGTTCCAGCACGATGTCCCAACACAACACACAACATAAACCAATGAAAAGTGTCGGTTTACCTTACCTAACATTACGGCACGTTCAAGTTTGTGTCCTGTGGCCGCCTAATCAAAAGTCCCTTGATTAAATGGGCGTCTCTTATGATTGGACGCCGACTTGATCGATTGGAATTGCGTGGCAGTTTTATAATCTAGTATGCTTACTTGTACCCAAAAACAGTTCTTTATTACTAAATATTCAGTCCCGGTTATATAAACATATGATATAAAACATTTGCTTTAAAGTATTCTAAACAACATAAGAAAAATATTTTTTTGATTAACATATATGTACACTCACTTTAAGCCCATCCGTTCAATCCTGGAGGTAGTGAACGGCTGTTATCACCTTCTCAGCCATTTTCGAAATTGTGTAAAATTTGCACGAGCAAAACATCAGGGTTAAATTCGTGGCTCGAGTCTGGTCTCGTGGGAGGTTTCGGCCGTGGCTAGTTACCACCCTACCTATAAAGACGAGTCGCAAAGCTATTTAGCGTTCCGGCACGGTGTCGCGTAGATATCAGGAGTTTGGGTTTACCATACCCCTAACAGGTTATCTTGCTACCATCTTAGACTGTATCATTACTTACCATCAGGTGAGATGCCGTCAAAGTCTAACTTGTGGTGTATAAAAAAAAACTAAGAACCAACTAAAATAAAATCTGGTTTAATATTCGTAACGACAACCAATTATGTGTTTCGTTACGATGACGCCTAGCACTGATAAAAAGTAAGTTTATTTCTTCTTAGACCGCGTTGTCATTTGCTTTACATCGAATGGAAAAATTGTACTATATTTCTCGAGTAGGTACGGCATACAGGTCACTTCTGTAGTCGGGGGGGACCTCTCCCTGCCGATCGTGGTTTCGGCCATGGCTGGCAGTGAGAGGTCTTGGCAGGCGATGGTCTCCTTCTGCGAGGATGTGATCTCGCGGAAGGAGGCGGCGGAACGGCTGAGAGAGGACGACGTGGACTCTCAGCCGATCCGTCGCAGACGTGTCGGGCGCAGGCGGCTCGCGCTTCACCACCGCCTACCCCCTTGAGAGTAGCACCTCCGGGCGTTGGATACGAGGATCTGTCCAACACCCAGGAGTTAGGTCCTCGAGCTGGAAGACGCACCCTGTGGTCCTGGTGCGTCTTATGGCGTTCAATTGGGGGGCATCTGATATTGCCCCCGAGTTGGCACCGTCCTAAGGACGGACTCTGCCGGCCTGGTTGCGGTTGTGTGCGCGAGCGAAACCCGTGACCCGGCCACCAGGCGGCGGGAAAGGATATACACCGTGGGGGTTTAGTCAGTAAGAGTCTGACATAACTGCCGCGTCTCCTCGGACGCGGAGTATCCATGAGGATTACCCACGTTAAAAAAAAAAAAAAAAAGGTACGGCATACAGGGATGGCCAAAAGTTACTTTAAAGTCTCATTCACATTAGCTTATGACCGCGTAGCGCGCCAGCCCGTGGAACCAAGCCAAAACGTCGGGCTAATGTTAAAAATTAAGGGAAAATTATGTAATAGCATTCCCATATATAAGTGTAACTAGAAAAGTCTTGACAAAAAATTGAGCTTTTTAACACTAATTTCGAGTTACTATAATTTTGACGATAAATTAGGTAAAGTAAAAATATACGACTGCAGCGCCTCCTCTCGATATACTGTAAACCTACTTCGCTTATTTGTCTAATGCCAAATTATCCACTACCATACACACACACACACGCACACACACATACATACATACATACATACATACATATATACACATATAGCATTAATTTATTTTTTAAATAACAACTTTACACAATATTATTTACATTAATATATATATTTATTTATATTTAAAAAATAAATTAATGCTCGCTTATTAATATCGCCAAGTTTATGTAAAGTATTCTTTATAGAAAAATAGTTTTTATTTATATCTGAATAAAACAAGTTGAGTACCTTATAAATTAAATATGTGATGTTCCTGATATTGAGTATAACTTTTATATTTAAAGCTATATAAAAGTTATACTATGAGTAAGCTTGTAGAAGAGTCGTATTATAGTGTAAAGGATTATGTAAATGATAAACAAGCTTTGGTATGAAATATTGGTCTCATAATAGAATAATAGTTTTCATTTATATCTGAAAAAAAAAACAAGTTGAGTAGCTTATAAATTAAATATGTGGATCTAAGAAACAAGTAACGCAAAAGCTATTGAGTTTGATATCAAATAAAACGTATGTGTAGATTTCGAACACATATCAAAATATAATCTATTAAAAGATCTTCCGCTGTAGTTTTTATTAAAGTACGTAGTTTTATTAAATAGCTCTGTTTTCTAAACCCGCAATTTATAATATCAGTTTAATTTGTGTAAGAAATATTACAAAGCGCAAGACGCCAGTATGAAAGGTTGCTGACAAAAGCCCCAAAGAGAAGTTTTTCAGCGATTTGAATAAGATGGTCAGGATAAAAATTTGCTTTGTGCTCGTTAGAAAGTTTCCTCTTTTACCTCAACAATTTTTCAGATGAAAAACTTGATACATTCTATTCAAGTTTAAGGTTTATTGAGGTAAAAAATAAAACATAAATTTGACCCTATTTTCAGAGACATACCGCCTAGCGATTTAGCGTTCTGCTATGATTTCGAGTAGAAACCGATAAGAAGGATGCAGGGTTCAGTCAGCAACGTATCGGATGCTCCTATGATGCCGCAGATGGTTATGGGAGATGTTTATTACTTAACATCGTGTAACCGTCTACTCGTTAAAGAAAAGAACAATTAATACCGAAGCATATAATATATACCTAATGACTGTGAAGGACGCTCATTTTGGTGAATGGGGTCTACTTATAACTTCATACCAATATGAATTGTGAGCTTCATTTGTGGACAAAATATCACAAAGGAATCGTAGGCAAGTCTGCAAGATTGCTGACAAAAGATCCAAATAGAAGATTTTCAGCGATATGTACGAGATGGTCAGGATAAAAATGTGCTTTGTGAACGTTAAAGGGATTTCCCCCTTTTAACTCAACGACTTCCCAAGTAAAAGGACTTAAGACATTAAATTGGATTTGGAAATAAATATTATATTTTGTGAGGGGTCTTGCTTTTGAGAAGAATGCTATTCATTTATAGTGGTATGGGACCCTCGTGGTATGGAAATGAAGTACATCAATATAAAAAAGCTCAAGTGCGAGTGAAATAGATTTTTCCTATATGTCCAAATTTAACATGAGCATTTGTTATTCTTCAACTTCCGTGACTGGGATTTCTAGGAAGCAAAGAGATCCTCAAAGCCTGCTGCTTACTTTGGCTCTTCAATCTGGACTTAAAATCAGACGAAGATGTACAATTAAGTGATTCTATACATGTTTAGGTTTTACACTATTATACATTATATTACTTATAAAACAATAATGAATTTATTTTACCACCTGATACGTTGACACCACTTAGTGGTTTATCGTTTTAGCACGATGGTAAGTGATGCGAAACAGATTAAGGGTTAGATGGCTTACCTTCTTGAACTACTCTATCACTCACCCTAAGGTAAGATTGCAGTCAAAAGCTAACTTGTACTGAAATAAAAATACACTCACATTCATTATATATTCTACTTAAAATTATATTTCATACGTCAAATTGTTTTGGTAGCGTTTTAGTTCTTTGCCTTTTTTTTTTGGCCATTATAATTGGTTAATTATGTTCTTGATACGTAACTTCAATATTTTAATTTCCGGCATCTGGAACTATTCGTTTTAGACCAAGTTCTAATGGAGTTTTTACCGCTAAGGCGTCATTCAATTTCAGCTGTAATTATAACGAGTAATTTAAGCGAAAACGTTTTAGAAAATATGCTTCACCAAAATAAAGTTCGTGAATTCTTAATAAATCTACCATTAGCTAAATGTTTTTTCTGCGAAAAACCAGCTATTAATTATGTGAATATCTTTATTAAAATCAGGTATAACGTACCAAACCCCCTGGCAATATTCTCTCCCCTATACATATAAAATCGATTCAGTGTAATGCTCTCTTAGTTTTTACATTAACATCATCTTGGCAAGTTTCCACGAACAGAGGCTAAATGACTGCAAGCATAATAATATATATTATGATACTGTGACATTGTAACCGGAAATTATCGCAATTACATGGATGTATGGTCAATTATTGTCTTGTTAAACAGGTTGTACTACGTTGCTGATAATATACCTACCCAAAATAGATAAGGTAAGGAGGTATATCTCTGATAGGAGAGGTTATATAGATCGTGGTGGGTCTACAATATAAAAGGCGAATTGGTTATGCCAGTATGAAACTTGTAGTGACTATTAGATTAGTCGAGTCGAACTTTACCAATTGTTCGCGACTGTACTAGTTTATGGTGAAGATTATTTTTTTGCACAGACGCTGCGCTGTATGCAGTGAATTGCTTTCTTTTGTGAGCAGTTCGCAAGCTTCATATTGTATTTCAAACTTAAAGCAATACGTATCTCTTTAGAAACGTTACATTCTAGAATATCGTCGATTTTTTCGATATTTTGCTTTGAACTTGAGTTTTATTTTTTTCTACGCTTTGAGTAAGTTCCGTATTATGATTTCATCAGTTCAAGCAAGTTTATACATTTCTTCATATTTTAAATACTTTAACGAAAATTTTGTTACGAGTTTGAAGTTTTCGTTTGCGCAGCCGATTACAGATTATATAAAAGAACTTAGCAGAGTAAAATTTCATGTTCCAAAGCAGAAACTGCTATAAAGACGCCATATAAATAAAGATAAGACCATTACCAGATTCAGCTTTAATAATAATATGGTAACACCACCACTATCCGCTGCAAGAAAGATTTTAAAAATAAAAAATCAAAACCTGAAGTAGCAACAAATTGAATTAAATTTATAAACGAATCAAAGAACGAATCGAAGAATACAAAAACTCGTAATGATCGAAATAACTAAATGATCTTATAATCCTCTTTTCCATTCGCGTTAAGATCATCAAAACGAATCCACAATATAAGTTCAGTAAAGAAAAAATATGAAAATATTAACTTACATGTAATAATTTCAATTGAATAAAATCATTATTTATATTATGCATTATCTTGCGTTTAGTTTGATGACTCCCTATTTTCTTAAAGCGAATTAAATTTTCATGTACATGTAATAAAATTATTTATTTCAGGCCAAAGGTATTGCGTGACAGGTGACAAGGTTGAAGTTGCTCGTAATCAAATTATCTAGCCGTTCGGCAACCGAACTTATCAGATAACGTTGGATTGTAAACAGTAAATCTCTCTACCAACGTTTATGGGGTATTGGCTTGCTCGTTTTATAGGGTGCTAAAAAGGACAATATACATGACATCACGTGGTTGCCTCTTTAGTCTATTGGTTGAAATCATCTATTGCAGATCACGAGGTCCTGGGTTCAATACACGGGTCAAGTTAAGGTAGTAATTGTTAGGTATTGTATGTTTTGTTCAACTATTGACAGGAGTTACAAAATAAGGGAGTACACCTCCGATGGTAGCAGTTGTTAGTTAATCGTTATATTTTAACAACACAAATTGAAGCACATGAGAGATCTTTGCTCAAAAACTTTCAATCCTAGGAGAGAGAACAAATTTGTCAGCGGTTATTGTCGATGCAGCTAAATTCTCGCAGGGACTACATTAAAATGAAGAAATTCAGCGTGACCTTGGCTATGTGGGGTAAACAGATCATCAAGAACAACATCTATATATCCAAATCCATGCAGTAATAAAGGGACATAATTATGCCCAAATGGGTGAAGGCCTCCTTTTTTATGAGAGGTCATATATCCACAACGCTGTTTGAATGGTTAGTTGGCTTGAAAGATTATAATCACATGGTCTTAATAATCGACATCGAATTTCCCAAAATCCGGACTATCAATTTTTTACAGCAAAACCCAAAACAGATCTTTAGCCCGACCCCGAATTCGGGACCGTAGTTGAAAGCGATAACCACTAATCCAAAGAAGTAGTTACTTCAGCCACGATTAGAATTTATTTATAGGTATATTATATAACATGAACAAAATGCCACATAGGTCAGGTGTGGAAAAGTGATATTATTAATCGGGCTCAATTTATTCACATAATATTACAAAGGCAAGATTGCCCACAAAAGAATAAGAGATAGAGCATAATAAGTAGTAGCGGTCAAGGTAAAAATGTACTTGGCAAAGCTGAGAGGCATTCCCTTTTAATTCAGCCATCTTTTTTCCGCAACTTGAGATATTTCAAAGGAAAAATTTTGGAAATAAATTGTGTTACCAACAGATAACTTAGGAAATAGAAGGTCAGCATTTTATTCACTTCACCGATATGTTCAGTTGTTAAAAGTAAGTTTTTTTATGTAATACCTATAACGTATCATAGAGGAATGGAGTGGATCACCTTGGAGTGGGGAAGTATGTACAAATGACTGTTACCTGACAAGACAATATGATAATGATGATGATGATGATGATGATTACAATGAAGATAATGATGATGGTTATGATGCTGGTGATGATGATGAAAGTGAGGATTATAAAAGACTCTATTTTCAAACAAGAAAATGAGGTGTTTCATTGCAATGGCGTATGAATAAATTTATGTACCAAACGTTACATGATAGATGTAGATAAGTATAGGTTCCAATTCATGGTTTGAGCAAAATAATCTATGTATAATTCTCAGATTATAAATATCCAACAGTTGAAAAAAAAGGTTGAACTATCACTTTTTTCACACTTGACAGTTCAACTGAAAAAACTGAGGGTTCAACATGTTATGCTGGTCTGTGGGCTAAGATAATTAAAAAGCATGCGATAAAACAAAATCATCCAATCATCAAGACATCGATTTACCCGCTCAATAATGCTCATATAATTGGCCAACGTATTTTTGACCCTTTAAGAGTAGGTACTATTACGTAATACTAGAGTTGAAGGTACAATAGCCTGATAACAATGATTAATGTATTTTAACTGCGTACTTAGTTTCAAGTTTGGTATTTTTGGTAGGAATTGTTATAAAACTTATCTTTCTATAAAAATCTAATTTAACCCAGTTTCTGAACTTGATTTTATCTCGATTTTTTGTTTAGGATGTAAAGTACTCACCGAACTTATTAATACCTTAATTCTAATCTTCAAGGATGTAAAGCTTCAACACACTACGCTGCTGTAATACTGGTGCTGACTTACTGTGGTGAGCGATTCCAGACACGCACCTAAAATTAGCATTTAAAATATCACTTGCTTCAACTGTGAGGTAATATATTGTTAGGAAACCTGCATGACGCAGAGTTCTCCATAATATTCTCAAAGGCGTGGGAAGTCTGCTAATCCGCACATGACCTGCATGGTGGCCTATGTTCGAACCCTTCACATATTGAGAGGAGACCCGTACTTTGTAGTGAGCTGGCAATGGGCTGATCATGTTGACGAATGATAACAAACTTCTAAATCTATGAGCAATCTAAAACTAACGCTCTAACCTCAACAAAATAAGGTGGAAGTTAGCCTACAGATGGACGTATTCGATACCACAACTATAACAACAAGTTTTTGGACGACCTGACTTTTGTATTAGTTTTGTACGCAAAAGAATCCTTTTGTCACTTTTTTAGATGATACATTACTTCGTAAGACTTCTTGTGTTGCCCGTAGTACCATTGGTATAAAATGAATAGACCAATTAAAAACCTCGTTGTGCGTTTGTTAGAAGCTCGCATTTTTAGTTTTAAATTAAGCAATGCTGTTATCAGCGTTATCTTGTATACAAATATTATATTGAGTTACTAAGTAGGTACCTTCATTATTTTCACCAGAACTGATCGATTTCTACTTTGACAAGGTATCGAAAGGATTGTTTTCATTAAAAGACTAAATATAATATTATAAGAAGGAATGGAAATCTCCACATTGTAATTCAGTTTTCAAAAAAAAACCTATGAAAATATTTTGAAACACCAGTAATAATATTGCGACGGCAAACTAAAATTTAAAAGAGCAAGCCTGTTATTAAATTTTGACAAAATCATAAAGCAATTATTTGCGCGTTGTTCGGGCATTTGACACGTGAATATCTACGCCCCTTTTGCGTGACCCCGGTAATTACCACGCAATGCAAGCTGCGAATCAACCATTCATATTTGAACTGGCTATTTTATGTTTGTTTGCTGGTTTTCCCCACATTTTGCATGTTGCTTACATTACGGGAGTTCACGTGAAATTGGTCTTCCTTTTGTATTTAATTAATATTGTAGCGCCCGTTGTTTTACGTAAAAGATTTTCATTCAAAAGCATTAATGCTTCATATAACTGAATCATGTGGGACTTAGTTATCGCATATTGGATTTAAACTAGAATTTATTAGTAAATATGAGTAGTAGTAAGTAAAGTTATGAAAGTGTGATACTTAATTGATTTTAATTTTCTTTGATATCGGAAAAGTTGCTGCTTCAGCCGGCAGCATATTATATAAACTAGTCGCAAACTCAATAGCCTACACACTTAATTAATTATTTATTAATATCTACAAACTGCCAACTAGCATTGGTACAGTGTCCTTCATAATGCTCCAATAACAGCCTTTGCAAGAAATCAAAATCTTGTTCCAAGTAAATTAAATTTTTATTAGATCATTTATTAATGAAAGTCGATCAACTAATATGACGAATTCGATATCACACAAAGTTGGTAAGTTAACAATTAGAGAAGGGCTCGTTCGATGGCCCTGGTTGGAATATTTGGCCTTCACCTTTTGTCCAAACACTTAAATGGTAACCTACAAGTTGGCTACAATTTTCCGTCAACCTACATGACACACTACTATGGCCATGGTTAGCGTGGACTTTGGCGAAACCCTTCTCATATTAAGAGTAGGCCTGTGCTCTGTAGTGAGTCCGTAATGGGTTGCTCATGATTAAGCCTGTTTGTACACCTTACTCGGCTGTTATTAAAAGCACAAAAATAATAATTTATTTCCGTCTTCCATCAACAGGCAGGATGCTAAACCCACCAACGCAAACTATAACATGGATGTTATTTTGTTTATAGTGCATAATGGCGGAATCAAAAGGTCAAGCAATCTGACCCAGCTGTTTGATCACGCAACACAAGTCAAATACGTCACTTAATAGGAACGTTGTACATTCATACCTGCTATTTATATAACGACCCTGCCTCATATTTTAATACCTTGTCAAAGGGTCACACATATAATTAGACGGAAAGTATCATTTACGTTTCCATTATAATGGGCGTTATTTGATCAGTACATTATTGTTTTCATTCGAAAGCACGTGAATATTATAATAATTATTGTGTTGATACCAATACCAATTAATAATATCATGATCATTATCTGCCTATCAATTTATCGATGGCCTCAACCGGCCTCTATGTCGTCATTTACCTCTTCAGTTTGCAGTAACTTCCTGGCGTTGCAAATATCCTGACCATCTCATTATCAACACTTAAACAGTTTTAACGGCATTCGCCTCTTTAAAAGTTCGAACAGTTCATGATTGCATCGAATACGCTAGAAATCATTAAACTGAAGCCGTCAAATACGAATACGTCAACACGTTTTGACGACCTCCGTGGCGCAGCGCGTGCGCTGTTGCATTTTAAAGTCTGAGGCCCTGGGTTTGATTCCCGGCTCGAGTCTGGTCTGGTGGAAGGCTTCGGCCGTGGCTAGTTACCACCCTACCGACAAAAACGTGTCGCCAAGCGATTTAGCGTTACGGCATGATGTCGTGTTCTACACATCATGCCGGACCACCAATTAGGAGTATGAATTTACCATACCCCTAACAGGTTAGCCCGCTACCATCTTAGGCTGCATCATCACTTACTATCAGGTGAGATGCAGTCAAGGCTTGTGGTGAATACAAAAAAAGAATATTCGATGAAAATAAGCAGATTTTTTTCATATGGGACTTTTAACCCATGGTACCGGTTTTAATTGTTATAATATCGATTACACATTGAAGCCGGTTTCATTTTTTTATAGTTCAAAATGGGAAAGAATAGTCTAAGATAGAACTGTTGTATAAAATCATGGAACAATCTAGACATACTGATCATTTAAATTATAGAAGTTCGATCCGGTTACCTAGTCGAGGTTACTTAAGTTGATGTGCTCTTATGAGTACTTACAAAAAGAACATTTTGTATAAAATAGCCTCGCCTATAACATAATAAAGATGTAGATTAATATCAAGTTATTTTTCCTGGCCATCGCGTGACTTGAGGCTGTTTAATGATATTTAAGTTCAATGTAGCCCATTTCATACAATAACAATATTTTAGTGCAGGCTCAAGTAATACGCTGAATGGATTGTATTATCCAGCAATAAATTAAAATGGTTTCTGACCTTTCGGTGAAAGGTTTTATACGTTAACTGCCATCTCATAAATGTACGTAAATAAATAGACTGATGGAAAAAATAGATGTATTGTATTTTATTAGCGTTTTTTTACACATAACTAGCCCTTGACTATCTGGCCTGGTGATGATGCAGTCTGAGATGGTAGCGGGCTAATCTGTTAGGGGTATGAAAACCCACAATCCTTATCAGTTTCTATGCGACATCATGCCGGAAAGCTAGATCGCTTTGCGATACGTCTTTGTCGGTATGATGGTAACTTGTCACGGCTGAAGCCTCCCACTATACCAGACTCGAGCCGCAAATCGAACCAAGGACCTCAAACTTCATGCGACAGCGCACGCATTGCGCCACAGAGGTCGTCAAAACCCGTCCCACATTTTGTCACTTCTCGAGTTTAACAAAAAAAAATTCTTATGCTATCATCATCATTATCATGATCAACCCATTACCGGCTCACTACAGAACACAGGTCTCCTCTCAATATGAGAAGGGTTTGGCCATAGTCCACCACGCTGGCCATATGCGGATTGTCAGACTTCACACACTAACACATTATGGAGAACTCTCAGGCATGCAGGTTTCCTCACGATGTTTTCCTTCACCGTTGAAGCAAGTGATATTTTAATTGTTTAAAAACGCACATAACTCCGAAAAGTTAAGAGGCGTGCCCGGATTCGAATCGCCGACCTCTGATTAGGAGGCTGACGCCCTAACCCCTGGGCTATCACCGCTTCACCACTTATGCAATACGAACATCTTTATATTTCTAACCGTAGGAATACAATTGCTGGACAGAGGGTTTCTGTACAGATTTTCGCACGTAACGTTTTTATGTCTCTGGAATCGAGCTCATCACGAAGATTGCCACTAAAGCACCTTAGGAGCCATCGGTCTAGTAGGTTTATCGCTCCGCAGAGCTGAGTCAGTTACTCTGATCCTTCTAAAATCATCTAATTACTCACCTCCTCACTTGAGTACGTAGAGACACCCACCCCAATAGTTACTATGTTCATAATATATAGGGACCATATTTTGTGACTATAATTCACACAGAATTCTGAACGAAAATATAACGCAAAAATAACACTTCTCTAAAGATGAACCCAAATGTTAAAACCGAATACTTAATTACCTGTTTATTCAATGCAATTTTATTATCATATATTTATTTGTAAATAAATAAGGGTGGAATAAAATACTATTTATCTTTCAGTTTCATCATAATATTTAATAAAATAATAAAGATCGAACGCATAATTTAAAATTCAGTGTCAACATTTCCAATAAGTTTACATACAAATTTCTGTTTTATGCCTAATACATATGCAATAAATATAGATACGTACGAAAAGTTCTATTATTTACACTGTTATATTAAACATATTATCTAAGAAGGCGTCCCTAAAATTGTATTTACAAATTACAATATTTTGATGATAAAAAACAAAATGCCTTCAAAACTCAAATACAAGCGTTAACATTTGAAAGTTTTAAATAAAATCATGATTTAAAAGCGATATGTATTTGATATTTGATAATTTATTATGATGATTTTAATTCAATACTAAAGTAATGTTTACATACTAAATGAATATGATCAAACAATTCAGGTGGTATGCAAATGAAAAACTATTTTTAAAATTAAATACTTATGCCAAAATTATGTGGGCTGGATATTAAGGGATATAAAGGAGTTGAATGCCACTCGCCACCCATTTTTTTCCCGTATCTTCAGTGTAACATATCTAATGTATAAGCCCTAAACTGCAAATACTTGAACAATTTAATTCTTATGAATTATCTTTGGTTCATTCATGTTACCTCATTACCAAGTATTGATAGAAGAAAAATAAAGAAACGATTATATTTAACCTGAAAATACCGTTTGGATGACTGTAACGGTTTTTTTTAACAACTATAGACCGTAAAAGAAAATAATAAATGGCATGCGGCACATAAGGCAAGCCACATACTCCATACTGATATACTCAGCTCTTACAAAAAGTATTATTGAAAGGAAATAGAATCATATAGTATCGTACGTTTGATTCAACAATATAAAACGATAGCTTACTATCTAAAATGATAGTGATAGTGTTTGTTAAATTTTGTATTTCGTGGTATCCACCGATTATTGATATCGATGTTAACGTTTTTTCTGCGAGATATTGCAAAATGTACATAATTTTTCATTTCAACTCTTCACCTAGATCAATTCAGATTATCATCTTACAACATAATAGAAATCTAGAGACTTGGAGGAACCATACTAATATGTACACTAAATAATTACAAGAACCGTTCGCATTGACATAATACAATATTGAAATTACTTAACTATGAAAATTGACTAAACTCACTTCACTTGCCATTGTTTGTCTTTTTATTGCTATTAACCAAATACATTCTAAGGTATTATTCTAAATATAAATAATTAGTAATAATTCCACCAAAGTCATTATAAAATGTTGAGGTTTAATCAAAACGAGGCTAACTTCGATAACAACACAGTAACGACACAGAAAAGATGGTTCTAAAGTAATATAACTATAAATATACTTAAACGATCGCCTTCCCAGCAAAGGTTAGTCCAGAGTAACGATGCCTTTTAAAAGGAGACCCGAGACGATTTATCACGATTCCGATTGCAACAAAGAACTGAGAACTCGAAGAACAGAAAGTGCTAACCAAATTACACTTAATGTAGACGTTGGGCACGAGCTTCGCACTGAAACAAACAACGGTGTTATTATTTCAGCTAATAGCTGTAATTCTGAAATGATGATAGGCTCTTTAAAAAACTTTGTTGTTTCGTCTCCCTCTTTAAATTTTAATAAGTTTTGACGGTTAAAGTTGTAACAGAGGGGTACAATTAAATTATTCTAGTCCCCAAATTTTTAATGTGTTTAGCGAATTTAAGGTAAGTTAAAATGTTATTTGTGTACAATTTAAAAAACGCTTGCATTTCATCCCAGTTTATGACTTTTAAGGTCACTTAAGACACTTAACACAATGGGATAAAGGATTGATTTCTTTAAGAGAAAATCGATAATACTGAATGTTCTCCAATAATTACTCAGTAACAATTATGCATTGGGAATTACTATTAAGTAATTATTTCGTTTGTCGTACAGTACCGCGATGACACCGATCAGCGGTAGGGACATTGTAAATTACTTAGCCCTACTTTATTTCAGATACTTGAGTTTTAAATTGTGTTGTGACCTCAAGTGCCCACTAGCAGGCTACGGGATATCTAAACGTTACTAGATTTGCAAAGAAAAAGATAGATTATCCACCTTTAGTTTAGTTGGTATTTTTAACAATTTAGCGCAACTTGGTTTAGGTTTCAAAATAATTACTATATTACACTAAAAATAATTGATGAAATCAGAATACCAAACCAGTGGAAATAAAAGGGAATTCAAAATTTTGCCAGAGGTTACAACCCAAGTACTCGTAAGTTCTTCTTAAGACATTTGATCAGCAACCTGTGATAATCTAGTCTGTAAGAGTGTCAGCATGTACCCAGAAATTCTAAAACATATCTGACTCGTTTTGCTTCGTTGGTATAGTTTGACCCATCGTTAGAGTGTTTCTACCAATTGGGGTGACATTTGGCATGTCAAGGGGGACTATGGAGTTAAATCAGATACTCCCCTCTCGTATGTCCTAAAATCCACAAATCTCAACTCTGCTAATCTAGCTGATTTGGTACTAATTAGCGTTTATGCGTCACGCTTGAGTGAATACGGCAAGTAAAGGATAGCATGTAATATAGCAAGAAGTATGGCAGTTTTTCAACTGTACCCCTAAATGGTATCAAAGTCTTTTATAAAAACTGAACCACAACAGATGTATTAGCCCAGACCGTTTAAAAATACCTAATCAATTTCGAAATTGATATTCCCACCGGGATATAAACTGAACTATTAGGTTATTGAACACTAAATATGTCTGTAAGAAAAGAAGACACAATCCCGATTAAATTTATAAGCAAGGTGAGCCTTTAAGACTCAGAACGCCAACGTTGTACCGTCCGGCTAGGTATCGATGTGCCTACCTATTAAAATTCCTTCCTACCTATTTAGTTTCCTGCAAATCAAGATTGAATAGGCAACTTCTAGGCAAGCGCACAACAGGCTGCATCATTACTTAACATCAGGTATGATTGCAGCCAAGCACTAGTCTATAAAATTAAAAAAGGTACATTGCTTACGCGGTTAACGCTTGCTTAAATGATATCAATACACTCACCTAGCAACATGGCCTCTTTACTGTCTGCCAGTTGCCCATTCCCAACGACCGCTTCGCTGCCTTCCCGCCACGCAGGGGCAACTCTTGCGGTGCACCGCACTTGCATCGTACGACCGGCGGGCACCCTCAAACCAAGGGCCGATGAGAGCAGGCCGTGCGCGTGATGTACTATCGGGTATTCCACCAAAAGCACTGGGTCTGTGACCTATGAATATAATCGAGTTCAGCTCAACAAAACTTTTGGGTAACTTTTTTATTAATTTTGTTTATTAAAGTATGGGACGAAATGTACGTAAAACTACTAATGAGGAATACTTCAAAATGAAACATCATGTTTTGTTTTTGGAAACTTAAAACGCGGAAAAAACTGACTGCGAAGTGTATTTATTCTTAAATGAATACATTCTTAATTTTAAATTTTATGAAAAATTCTATTATTTTATGTAGTTAATAATTATAAGTTTTCAATGGTAATAATGATTCTTCATAATTAAAATTTCTATTATAATATTAATTCTATACAATTTTTTACATTGTAAAGTAAAACTACTTTAAATTCACATCGTTCATTCGATCACGACCTATTTGGAACGCTTTCCATAAACGACCGAACAATGTATCGTAATAAAATTTATCAATACTCATCATTCGAAATAAAAAGTAACCCTAGGAGGATCTCAGTTATAGCTACTTTAAACTCTAATACGTTCATAACCCAGAAATACGCCATAGTTTAAGATTATGTTGGTACTTAGGAATGATTTAAAAGCGAAGCTCAACTAAAAATGTCGCAATAGGTATATAAATCCAGTGGTATTAACAGGATTGATTGGGCTGGTTTAACCTCCTACAGTCGATGTACTCTATAGGGTTGAGTTAGCCAGAAATATTGGTGGGGTTTTTGAAGTTAGTAATTACTCATTGAAAAATTTTTACTTTGATACAAACATTATTACCAAGTAAGTTTTAATTTATTATAATCATAATTCTATCTTCAAATCAACTAAATTCATAATCTACAACACTTAACGCATTTACGCTTCGGTTATCTAAAGTGTAAAAAAAATATATTGTACTACCACAAAAATCCACAATAAACTAAGTTTATTTACATAAATAATAAAATCCATAAATAATTAAAATATTTTAGGAAGTTCATGTTGGCTTGATTTTCCTTATGTAACTATAGACTCTTACCAGACTCAAAATATTTTTCGTATTGGCTACCACAAAATAATTTATCAAACTTCAGAGTTAAAAAGATCCAAAAGGTCGTAAGGGTTCAGCGAACAATAGAACTTTGGGGAAGATTATAGCCGTTATCAGATTGTTAATCAGAAAAGTATTTCAAACTTTATAAAGTTAAAGTTAAGAAAAAAAATCTAAATTAACTTCTATATTTCAGGATATCCGAATTTTAACTTTATAATATTGCAGCCTGTTTGTCCCATGAGGGTTTTTTTTTCATTTACTTATAGTCAAACATTTAAGGCGTATTGAGTTTTAAAATGAAAAAAAGTATGAGTAATGAATAGCTTATACTGGTTATTTATGTCTTGTTTTTATTATATTATTTTTATCAGTGTCTTACGTAGCTGTACTTTAGCGAATTTGTTTGGCATACTTACGGCCTACTACCGATCTCAAGCTGGTTATCTTACATTTGCATTTCAGTGCTTGGACCCTTGTCGACCCCACTCAACCGTTTATTATGTATACTTTTAATGTTCCAAATTTTGCGTTATAAAAGTACTATATTTTCTACATACTGTATAGGTTTTTTTTTATACACTACAAGTTGGCCCTTGGCAGTTATTTTACCTGTAGGTAAGTGATGATGCAGTTTAGGATGGTAGCGGGATAACATGTTAGGGGTATGGTAAACCCATACTTCTAATTGGTTTCTAGGCGACATCGCGCTGGAACGCAAAATCGCTTGGCGACAAGTCTTTTGTCGATAGGATGGGATCTAGCCTCAGCCAAAGCCTCCCACCATACGAGACTCGAGCCGGGGATCGAACCCAGAACCTTCAACTCTATAATGCGACATCGCACGTACTGGACCACGGGGGTCGTCAAACTACTTATCTCTCCTCTATCAAGTAACATTTCTGTAGTTACTCATACACATGAGTGTTTTGAAGCGAGCAGGTGAAGAAGTTTGCAATTAATATGAATTAAGTAAAAATATTAAATTACGGCATGACCTATCATAGAAACAGGTAGAAACGCGAGAAATAAAGATAAAGGCTATATCTATGAAATAAATCTTTGTCCTATTTCCGGGTTCACTTAAGATATGCCGGTTTACTTTTCGTAGGTTCAGTAAACCGACAAATATTCTTTGTGAACGTTGTCGGAAGGTTTTAAGGCGCAGGGTAGTTAGAAAGGCCAAGTTCCTGTAGGTACTCGGACGGTTGAAGTAAACTATTTCAATGTTTATATTATATTGATATTGAGACGATTTCGATGGTTCGTTTATGGTAGCGAAGTCTGTTATAGGAATCGACCTAAGCCTTTTATTCCTTCACCAAGGTTTTTAATTTTTGCAGTTCCAAAGGGCAGGGCTGAACTAGGAAAATATACCATCAATATTTTCAAAAGAAAAACAAAACCGTGAGGTATTGATTTCAACTTAAAACTGAAAGTCTTAAGTTATTAAATATTCTGTAATTGCATATCAAAGAGCTTATATATGCTGTAAAAATTTAAACGCTCGAGTCAAATCAATCAAATGCTACGGCTATTTATAGCGCATATACGAGGGGAAAACAGTACGTACATGGCAAACTTCCAATTGTATCTATTTTTATTCAATTGGGCAAAAAAAAAACATTGTGTCATAGCATAACAACATCATTTCAACTATAGCTCTCATGTTTGTTAAATAGTTGAATTTCTTAACTCATACATATATATTGTATTTATTTAATTTTATATTTAAATAATTTGGGACATTCATAACCGAACCAAGGTTGAATTATTACCTTGTGCAATAAGTTATTAAATAATATAAATGTATAAAAAATAAAAAAAAAATCAAAAAAACCATAAATTTGAAAAATCCATACAAGCTAATCCACATTTTGGCAATTTGTTTATAAATAACAAATACTAGAACCGTTTGATTATAAATTATCAAAAGCAAGACTATGAGAAATAGCTAGACAGGGGATATAAATTCTAAAGTTATATGGTTAAACATAATCTCAATCGTTTAAAATGTCTAAACTTTTTACTAGGAAACTGGCCATATTTTTACATTTATGTCTTTGGGTTATTTTCGTACAGTTTCTTGTTACATCCGATTATCCTTACCTTTTCACCATCGATATCCCAACTCAAAACCGCCGCGGGGTATGAACGGCCTGAGGTGCAGTTAAGAAACAGAGAATCCCCTCGTCTATTTTCTTGTTCATTGCCTGTTATCCGCGGACCCTCTCGTGGTAAATCTAAATAAAATAGACAAAAGGTACAAAAATAGGTCAATATGTTATAATTTTGGCTGATTCTGCCATGGATCACATACTTGTCATAGTTGTGTGTTAAGTACTTAAGGAATTTTCAGTGCGAGCCTGGAGACTGGAAATTGGCGTTCAGCCCCTTATCTCGGAGAGCACTTCGATCTGAGATATAAATTTACTACTCTGATGGTATACGAAATTGCTCTAAGCATATGAATAAAAATTAATCGTTGAATGTGTTCTAAGCAGAAAACTCGAGGACACCTGTACCAAATCTTGGCAAACCAAAGAAATTCATTCAGGGAAGAAAATAGAAATAAACCTCAATCCAAGTGGACGAATCATCAGTCGGTTTCCCAGATATGTATGGTGTTTAAAATTACGGCATATAAGTTTAATTATTGAACATCGTAGGACATTGCAGCTAAGCGATAATCATTAAAAAACAATTAAATACGATGTTATCATTTACTATGATAATTATGGTTCAGTTTTTATAGAAAATACAGAAGAAATCAATGAAATATGTATCCTAAGGTAAGACATATTTAAATGTGTTAACCCTATAATTAATTATATAATGACTAAATAGCATTTCTATGTGTGTGTGTGTGTGTATGTGTGTGTGTGTGTGTGTGTGTGTGTGCGTGCGTGTGTGTGTGTGTGTGGGTGTGTATGCGTGCATGTGTGTGTGTGTATGTGTTGTTGTCTGCGAAATTGTATAAGTAGTGTGTAGATTTAATAATATGCGCTAACTTACATATAACTTCCATTCTGCCCTCCCCGGCAGCTGAAGCGAAGCTTGGTGCTTCTGCTGAAACTTCGCACCGATATAAACCTGTTGATTTGAGTGTCACCTGGTGTAGGGCAACTTTTCTATCGTCCGATTTTGATATCTATCAGAAATAGTAAATTTGTTTGAGTAAATCCACATTACAAATAATTATATATCAGCAATATTTATTGAATTACCGAGTACATTGACCTTACCATACCTGACTATTTATCAACTGATAATACTTATTTCTATTTCTATTTATACCATAAGTGAGTTATTTACTGTTATTACTTTCATCATCATCATTTCAACCGATAGACGTCCACTGCTGGACATAGGTCTTTTGTAGGGAGTTCCAATGGCCACGATCTTGGGCCGCTTGTATCCAGCGGCTCCCTGCGACTCGTTTGATGTCGTCTGTCCACCTTGTTGGGGGTCGACCAACGCTACGCTTACCGGTGCGGGGTCGCCATTCCAGCACCTTGGGACCCCAACGTCCATCGGTTCTCCGAGCTATGTGCCCCGCCCATTGCCACTTCAACTTCGCAACTCGCTGAGCTATGTCGGTAACTCTGGTCCTTCTACGGATCTCTTCATTCCTGATGTGATCACGTAGAGATACTCCTAGCATAGCTCTTTCCATTGCTCGCTGAGTGACTCTGAGCCTTCTTATTAGGCCCATAGTGAGCGACCACGTTTCGGATCCGTAAGTCATCACTGGCAACACGCACTGTTCGAAAACTTTAGTCTTCAGGCACTGAGGGATCTTGGACGAAAAGATGTTGCGAAGTTTCCCAAACGCTGCCCACCCGAGCTGAATTCGGCGGCTGACCTCCTTCTCGAAATTGGACTTACCTAACTGGATCGTGTGTCCTAGGTATACATACTCGTCTACAATTTCCAGTGCAGAGTTCTCAACGATTACTGGGTAGGGCAGAACATTAGCGTTCGACATGATCTTTGTCTTGCTCATGTTCATACGTAGGCCTACCTGTTGAGAAACTCTGCTAAGGTCATTGAGCATTGCGTCGAGGTCTTCCAGAGTCTCTGCCATTACGACTACATCATCGGCAAACCGAAGGTGATTAATGTACTCGCCATTAATGTTAATGCCCAGTCCGTTCCAATCCAGAAGCTTGAACACATCTTCCAACGCTGCGGTAAACAGCTTCGGGGAGATCACATCTCCCTGTCGCACTCCTCGCTGCAGTTGTATTGGCTTCGTCGTCTGGTCCTGTATACGGACTGACATGGTGGCGTTTTCGTACAGAAACTTCAACACTTGGATGTACCGGTAGTCGATTCGACATCTCTGCAGTGACCTCAAAACAGCCCAAGTTTCCACCGAATCGAAGGCTTTCTCATAGTCCACAAATGCTAAACAAAGTGGCCGGTTATACTCTTCGGTCTTCTGTACAATCTGCCGCAGTGTATGGATGTGGTCTATGGTACTAAAGCCCTTCCGGAAACCGGCTTGTTCGGGAGGCTGGAAGTCGTCAAACCTATTAGCGAGACGATTCGTGATGACTCTCGAGAACAACTTGTAGACATGGCTCAGCAGCGAGATGGGTCTGTAGTTCTTCAGTAAGGTATTGTCACCTTTTTTGAAGAACAAAACCACCACACTCCTGCGCCACGCCTCTGGCGTTATGCCTTGCTGAATGACGGAATTGAACAATCGCTGAAGGACTTTAAGTATCGGTTTTCCACCCGCTTTCAGGAGTTCTGCTGTGATTCCATCATCACCTGGCGCTTTGCCATTCTTTAGTTGTTTGAGAGCCCACCCAATCTCATACAGGCTGACGTCCGGGATATCTTCGGTATAATGTCGGGTTAATTTGGCTCTCGGATCCTTGGCCAAATTTTCAACAGGCTTCTGTGTTGTGGTGTATAACTGACCATAGAACTTTTCAACCTCGCCCAAGATCTCAGGTTTAGACGAGATGAGACTACCATTGTCCGTCTTCATTGTATTACTTTATAACAACTTATATATAAGTTGTTGTTGCCATTTAAATGGAGTAAGCGTTATTCGTAGATTTAACCAAGTTTTTAATGCCTACACAGAATCTTCGGGTATTGATAAGCGGATAATACATTCATAGGAGGTAAGCTTTAGCTTTAGTAGAGTTGTCCAAGAGCGAAGCCTTACAATTGGTCGTGTCAGGTGATCCACTGTCTAATTGGTCGGTCGTGTGATAGCAATGGTAGTAGAAGCCGATCCAGGGGGAAATATAGCTGGGTAATTATCACGAAATCCCGAAATTCTTGTCCTTGGAGTTTATATAAAAATCTAACAAAGAAATGGATGTAACTAATATTTCTTTACAATCTACTTAACTGTACCTAAAAGTTTCACATAAGATTTTGGAGCCGTATATATAAATAAATAAAAATGCGTAACCATAAAGTTCCTAATATCATTCCCTCACTGTGTCCCAAGGACCAATTTTATGTACTTTTATTTACTAAAAAAGCAAGAAAAGCATTCGAATCATATTCAAGTAAGTTGGATTGTTTAAAAATATTATAAATTTATAGAAAAAACAGAAATTAGCGGTATGGAATAAAAAACGCGTTAAAAAATTGTGTATTTATATGTGTCCCACAAAAATAAATCATTCCCTCACACTATAACTGGCACTTGAATTATAAACTCATTTTAAATATAATACGAACGCTAATATTAGTTTTTGAAAGTGAGCACTATTGTCAATTTATCAAAATGGCGAATTTTCTGTGATTGTGCTCGGGTGTGGCGCTGCAAAGAGATTTTGTTAATTTAATGGTTAAATAAAATTTTTGATCGTCATTCCCTCACAGTCTAAAAAACAAAAGTTAAGTACTTTATCTGATTATAAGTTGCACAGGTAAGATGGCTTTTGGGAGTAATTTTCTTAAGCAGAAAAATCGTTTTAAAAGTGAGGTTATCTCACGAGTAATTTACGGTTATTCTTTATTTCGTCATTCCCTCACCATCATTCCCTCATAAAAATGTATGGTGAGGGAATGAAGATACATGAGGGAATGATTTTTGGCTGGGCTAACTGGCTTTTTTATTGTTTGCTTTTATTACTGCTGCAATATTATGTATATGTAATATTATAATGCTGCAATATTATGTAATAATGTCAAGAAAAAAAGAAGATAAGTAAAGAAGAAGCTAAATTAAAAAAGCAAGAATATGACCGAAACCGCAGGGAAAAAATAAAGCTGATCCTGGAACACTTGAAATACTTCGCGAAGAATGAAATACCTAAAAGAAAAAGGTCAAGTAAAACCTATATCCGCAATGAGTTCCCGAGAAAGAAGGCTACAAAGAAAAAATCTGGAAGCAAAACAGCAACACATATAGAGACAAAAGAGTGAAAGTGCGAAAGAATTTAGCAAGACTGTTAGATGAGACACCACCTTCTGGCCCAGAGCCTACAATGATGAATTAAGAAATCTGGCAGTTAATCGGAGAAGGCAGCAACTCAGAAGACGAAGAGGAATACTTTAACAAGAATTTAGTTTAGAAAGTCAGAAACAAGAAATAGGAAGAAAAGAGAGATACCGTAAGAGATGTCAACGACAAAATAAAAATAATCTGACTTTACCGGAAGCAAAAGTATCAGCTTTCTTAACAAAATTTTATTCTATAAAAATATTTTTACGAAAGAAAACTAATTTTATTTAAAAATCTTCATGACTTGTCTCTAATAATCATTCCCTCACTTTGTTTTTTTTAATGTCCTCATAACTTTCAAAAAACGCGTTAATTTTTGGGACCACCACATGGATAAATTCTAGTAATAATAGTACTATCAAAATCATATAAAAAAAAAAAACAAATAATTTCATTTTTTTTTGTCATTTTAAGACAGACGAATTTCGGGATTTCGTGATAATTACCCAGCTATGCACAGTTTTGCAGCATATGACAGGACAACGTGCGAATGATGAATTGGGTTTAACCGCGTTAGGAATTGTTTCGCCAGCCAACTACAAATGGCTATAAAGGCACATACATGTTTTCCAACGACTCCTATATTGTTACGTAGGTAATAATAGCGTGCTGAAATTCAGTAATTTTACAAACAATAAAAATCTTCTAAAAATGGTTAAAAGGGATCAAGTCCTCTGTGCCAGTTCCTCTATAAATCTGGATGTTACTTTAGCATTAGGTGTAGACAAGAGCTAGTGTATTCATACCTAAGCTCCATTTTTTTTATACACCACAAGTTAGCCCTTGACGGCATCTAACCTAATGGTAAGTGATGATGCGGTCTAAGATGGTAGCGGACTAACTTGTTAGGGTATGGTAAACCCATCCATACTCCTAATTGGTATCTACAAGACATCGTGCCGGAACGCTAAATCACTTGGCGACTTTGTCGGTAGAGTGGTAACTAGCCACGGCCGAAGCCTCCCACCAGACCAGACACGAGCCGGGAATCGAACCCAGGACCTCCAACTTTAGAATGCAAAAGTGCACGTGCTACGCTACGGAGGTCATCAAAATCATATAAGTATTTCAACTAAAACAAAAGAAGCAAGAGCAGTTTATTCCTCGACTAGATATCACTTATTTGAGCAGAGCATTTGTAGAATTTCTATTATTATAGCAATCGAGAGTACATCTTTGTTTTGTTAGTGACGTTTCAAAACAGAGTTCGTGAAAGGCTCGTATATTTCGATTATAACGGCAATGACTAGAATATTCCCAATATTTATTACAGTGCGATCACAAAAGGGACCCTCGAAGAAATCAGACTACCAATCCCGTACCTAACAATGCATGGATTTTCAGTTCATTAAGCAGGAAATCGGCCTCACAAAGCATACTCATCGGTGAAAATTCAATTGACCTTCTTAATTGGTACGATATTCTTTAGTAAAATGTTTCAAAGGTAATGATACTTACATCCACTTTGACTCCATCGAGTTTGTAAGCGTGTTTAGGAGGGTCGTATTTCGGCATGAATCGATAAAACTCTTCATTATCTCTGTACCATTTCACTGAGTAGAGATTGTCATCTCCAAGCTCGTAATTACACTCCAGTTGGGCGGGTTGACCCCTCACCCGATATGAGGGGACCGTAACATGAACTATCCTCAGTAGAAAGGACTCTGTAACAAGTGAATTAATCTTTTTAACAATTTTCCGTTGTAAGGTAGTTGAACTTAACATGAATGCGAAAGTGTGTTTGTTTATCTATACTTACAATACGTTACTTATACTTGCAATACGTTGTGAAAAAAGTTTGTCCGCATTTTATATGAAAACTCAAGAAATTTTTGCTAAGTTTATTTTCTTTTGATTATATTGTTTTCGATTACTTGACATCTTATAGGCGACATGATCCTGTTGCTATAGAGACTTCTGACCAAAAAAAACGGTACAAGTAGCTTTGGAAGTCCTCTCGCGATATTTATCTGTCAGGTTAGGTTAGGTTGAGAAGAAAAAGGTGGAAATATGAAGGTGCAAGGTCATGGACTCAGAATTTTGGCAGATGGGTTAAAGATGTTTGCTGACCACGTCTATTCATCAATTCTGGCCGCTTTCAATTAATCAATTACTTTATTTCTTTCAACTTACTATCCAATCAACTAGACACGATGGTTCTGGCCCGCGATAAAAACTTATAATGAACAATACCATCATACAAACATCACCTTGTTGTTAGATGACTCGGGTTTTGACTGTGAAGCCTGACCAATCTTTGAACACGACCTTTTTCGCAAGTGATCCATTTTTCATCCCCAGTTATCAATCTCTTCGAAAACGGTTCAGTTTCATTTACGAGTAAGAACGTCTTATTTAAGAATCGCAAATCAGTATACTATTCATAAGGGTTCTTTCAGTGAGCCAAATATCAAGCTTTTTATGTACCCATCTTGTTTAATGGATCAAAACTGTTCTGTGGTCAGATCTCAGATCTTTAGCTATTTCGTAACTACTAATATGCCAATCTCGATATTTTTTTTTTCAAAAATGGCGTCTATTTATCCGTAATAAATTAAAACGATCTGCATCTTTGACATCAAAATTTAGGTTTAAAACTACTCTCACTGACCCTGTTATGTCAATTTTTATTTTAGAGCGAATCGAATTTCTTCATGAGATTTAAGAATTTTGTCAAAAATAAATCAATGGAATATAGCTGGAAACAATATTTTTCTATCTTTTATATTAATATAAACCGAAATGTAACCTTTCTAATATCACACAACTAGCAAGGCACTAATAGTACAGCTATAGAGATTATTTTACAAGTTTATACATACTATATGTGAAGACTCCCGATCTAATATGTTGGGTCGCAACAGGGTGCAAAAGAAAAGAGTTCCCTTATACATTAATTAAATTACAGCCTGGAGCCATGCACACGTGTTTCATAAGATGTTTTTCATCACTTTCTCCGAAAATGACTGGCCGGTTTTGCCCGTTACATTTTGGTCGTTATGTAGTGAATATTTTTGTACCTAGCAGATGTATGCGGAAATAATAAGTTTTTTTTTAATTTCTGATGATTAATTTGGTCCATACAAACATTTATGTCACAAAGATAGGCATTTCAAACTAAAAATAAACTCTTCCGCTTAAGTAGTATCTCAAATGTATAGATATTGGAACGATTATGGTTCTACACAAGATCTACGCGGCCGCTAGCTTGTAGCCGCTACGTCTTATGTATCTCATCGTGGAGGACGAGTGATCTCGTAGAGCTCTACGAGATCACTACGTACGTCATATATGACGTGTTAAGCCACGTTGTTCTGTTATGGTTGAGCTCTAAATAATATTCAATCATTCAATAAGGTAATATAAAATTAGGAATATTATCGAACAGAAAAGTATGAACTCAGTTAAATCTGACTAAATTTGTAGAAATAGAAATATAATACAATTTTGGCCGATTTATTCATACTACACAAATATTATAGCTATCTGTTTTATCATAAATATATTTATTTGAAGAAGATGTGTATTTAATGTCAGTATCAATTAGTACATATAATATCTAACACTGTTTAGTTTCTAGTGTGTAGTAAAAAAACCGAGTTGATATTGATGGATTCCAAATTTTATTTGGCTATCTCGAAAAACGTAATGTCATAATAAAAAATAAGAAATAAAGGAAATTGTTTATTTTAAATTAATATTTAGAATTAAATCGCCTAATTTCATTTGAAATTAGTTTACTGCTATCAGACTTTTATTACAATCATTTATGAAATAGAATATGAGTGAGGAACTTGAATATCCTTCAGGTTATTTTCTGTTATTTTCTGGTTATAATATGAGTTACTTAAACGGCAATTTACAAAAACAGTTCATATGTAACGCAACTGGTTGTCCCTGGTCCCTACCTACATAGGGACCTTAAACGTAAGGACCACTCAGTGTGCCTAAGCTGAGGTTTTTCTAATTGGGTAGACGTTCCTTTTGCTTATTCGAACTCTAGGGCTCGAAATTCTTCCTAGACCTCGCCAACCTGCCCGGTTACGCTGCAGTAACCAACAATTAACTTCTAAAGTCAGTCCGATCGATAAAAACAACTATGATCCAAAGTATTCAACTTTAATCCGCATATATTTTTATAAAAATGATAAATGAAAATAAGCTGAAAATAAATATTTTTGTAAAAAAAATAATCGATCTTATAAAATATGAAACTGACTACATTTTGAGTAGTGCAATAAAATCGTCTATACGAATAACTGAGAAAAAGGGTAAGTATATTATGATTTCATGATATGAGCAACTGTGTCTGATTGAAAAGTTTGATGAAAGCATGTAGTATATGAAATGCTATATTTTTATCACGCGGGTTGGATGTTTTCATTAAAAATAAATAATGTAACCTTTCTCATTAATAAATAATTATGTTTTAAAAATACCACCAAAGAGGAATATGAGAAAATTAAAGATTCAATAAAAACGGTCTCAAAAGCGTGGATATTATAACTTTTAGAATCGCTTAAAGTTTAACAGATAAGCGGCCAAATTATCGGAAAAACTGGCGTTGGGGACAAATCTACATGAAAGTGCAAAACTGGCAAACTTTTTGTAAGATAAGCCAAACCGAACTTCAAGGGGAATAGTTGGGATGGTGATTGCATAACTTTGCTATAATTAGCACAGCTGACGTCGCTAGTTAGGTACCTAACTTCATCGATTTCCAAACTTATTCGTTGAAGTTTGAGTTCATTAACTTGTACGAATACCGTGGAGTACTAATAATACGTATGTATTTTGTTATGTTAATGTTATTTGTATATGTATAAACCTTTTTTTTCACGCTGGGAAATGCTTTTACGCATCCCCTCCGGAGGCGATGCAGGCAAGACTGCACCGCTTCCGACGGGGTATGTGGGACTCCCCGGCGGCCAGGCTGGCGACCAGAATACCCACTAAAACCCAGCGATGCTCCTTGGCGTCGCCTGGTGGCTGGGTCACGGGAACACGTGTGCACTCGACCGCGATATGTATAACCCTGCAAGCCAGGCTAGGTTGGCTTCAACCCACCTTGGTGGAAGGAATATGCATTACGACGAAAGAGTTTATTATTATTATTTTTTTGGTATTGGGACATTATCGATTATCTCCTAATTAAACGTAAAACACTTATAACTAAAACAAAATTATAAAAAAATAACAAAATAAAAGTATGACCATTAAAATTGCAACAGACACAACCTACTTCTGCAGAAATATCTCAACAACAGATATAAAACCTTCTGTTGTTGTTAGACAGTTTAATGAATTTAAACCCAAAAAGTTCTCCCTGTATACGGTCTTGTACTCTTGCTTCTTAGAAACTTAGAAAGTTTTATAAATTGACTAAGCAATTTTAATCTGGGAGATGACAACTTTTTTTTATCTTTGCAAACCTTCCTCCCTCAAAAACTTGCGCCCGTCGGTTCCGAAATTTTTGTATGCATTGCCCTCAAGAGTAGTTAAAAAATACAATCTCTTCACACTTTCATAAAATATTAAACCAACTAGTTGCTTGCAAGGGACCTTATAAATCAATGAATATTCATATTTTCTTCAATATGCCTCTGAAGGTAAGGAAAATATACCGAATGAATAAATAACAGATATAAGGAAATATTAAGACATCGTATCCATGAAAAATTACCCAAGTTCCAAGGTCCATGACATAATGGCTTGCTGGTATATATTTATATTCTCTGTTATTTCCCCGGAGAAAGGACATAGGACCCTACCGTTTGTGTGATAAACATAGGCGATAATACAATTGTACTGACAGTAATTTAGATGGGTTTGTAGGTGACATTCAGCACTTGGTTTACGATACAAAACTTACTCTGTTGCAGTCGGTATGAATGTTGATGGATAATAATGAAAAGAAGAAGGCGTTACATTGCGGAAATCTATAATTTATAATAAACAAAATGTTTCTCATTTAATCCTTTTAGACTAGACAAATCAGCAAGGTTAATTTTATTACTACTTCAATCTTTTTTAATCACCCCAAGGAGATCTACTAAAATGCGATCTCAGCGCACGATTTGCTCTGACAGCGGCACATCCTAGGGAGCTCTTACTTGACCTAATTAGTTTACACGCGACATCTTGCCGAAACGTTTAATCGCTTGTCACGTCTTCGTCGATAGTATAAAAACTAGCTACTGCCAAAGCCTCCCACCAAATGAGAGTTGAGCCGGTTATCGAACCCAGGACCTCTAACTTTATAATGCGACAGCGCACGCATTGTGCCATGGTCGTCAAAAATTTCGTTTTAATTCCTCATTTTAATATTTGCCAGTTACCAACCCTTTGCGTACTAGACCAATGAAGCACTTTCGTCTCAGGCTAATGAAAGAAGCAAGGTAACTCAAAAATAATAAAATACCAAATAGTCATGACAAATGAGCCCAGTTTCGAAGCTTATGACAGGACGATCTGCTAGCAAATATTTCCATTCTACGTTATTTCCCCGAGGTAAGACTGGGACGGACCCAACAGTCATTTAAAGTGAGTAAACACAGGCGAGGAAGGCGAGTGACTCATAATAAATTTAATATGTTGTAGACATGAACAACTTAGACGCATTGTTAATACTTAGGACATCTGTACCGAGTGTGTTCTAGTAGCTTACAATTGTTAAACTGGGAACAAAAAAAAAAACATATCAAATAAATACTTATTGGAACTCTTTTTGGCTCAAAGTAACTTATTCTCGTTTCCAAAAAATATTTGTTTTTGCGAGCAAGGAGAATCAAAATCCTATTTGCATATTTTATAATATCAATAGGGATGGATCAGAGATGGAGAAGTTTAATCAGGTAGTTTTAAATCAGAGATATGGATGGGAGTTTGAACTCAAACAGTTACTTTTAATTAGAGATAGCTACTTTTTCCTTTATAGCGAACCTACTAAAGCTTCCATCATAATTGAAACTTCCAGCATGGACTACTTTTAATATTCAAAATAGATACTTCTATTTCTTACGTAAGCTCGTCGTCCTCTCCTTGAGTCACGACACTTGCCCGTAACTCCGTAACTACGGTTTTATGATACCTGCCAAGTATTTTTATCCATAGCTCAAGCGTTAGAAATTCTTTGTCGCAAAATGACCTAGATTACTAGATAGGTTCTGGCCCGTTTCTGTACTGCGATTTTAGTAAAAAATCAATGTTATTCCTTCTCCCTCTTTCCTAATTAACTTATGTGTCCATCGTTGATAAAAAAAAATATATATATAAAAAACATTTTATAAGCAATTACAAACAATTTCAAGGACTTTTAAGCATTTAGGAAATGAAAGCATATAGATTTGTTAGTGATTCTCTCAACCTATCATAGTCTTAGAATTAAGTATAGTTAAGTTTAATATAGTTTGTAACGATGGGGCTGATATGTAGGTTACCTATAAAAGTTTTTTTAAAGTGATTATAAAAATTGCTTTGAGAGCTAAAAGAATAGAATGAATCATCTTGAATCATTTGGAAATTTAATTTGATTTATGAGAGTTCAACACTCATACTGTAAAGGTTTGATGTATTTCCTCAATTTCTGAGAGATTTCCTCATTAGATCAGGCAATGTGGCAACCTCGAGGGTATATTACGAGTATTGCACTCGAACATCGAAACTCTCAATTTTTTTTAACTACCTTTAAAAGCCTAGCTGTTACATACTAACATGCCTGTCCGTGTGAAAAATGGTTGGCTTTAGGTATGATGTTCTTTGTTCTAGGTGATAAAAGCATGCGCGGTGTACTACAGTCATACTTATTTGATTTTGATAATCGCGTTTTCTGTGTCTCTGGCTGATCGCAAGTGTTATTTAGTGATACGTTAATAAATTTCTTAGCACAAATAGCATAATAAAGAAAACGCTACTCGTAAATTACTGGATAATATCCAATACTATCCTACTACAATACTTATTATGGAGCAATTCCAGAACCGACTGCGGTCTTCATCAATGAGTTCTGCTTGACCAAGTTATGGTATGTAGCAAATGTCCATTTTACATAAAAAATAACCAATATATACAGGTTTGCTTATAATATCTGAGAAGTTCCCTCGATTTCTTTAGGTCCGATTTCGTCAAGTCTTGATATGGTGGCAATTGGACCAATAAGGAAGTTTGCCCTTGTAAATAAAAAAATATGAATGACAAGAGTTTGAGGTAAGCACATAAAAAAAACCATTAAATCTATTTTTAAATTTGCAAATGTTTTAATATCTTCTGAGTATAATATTGTCGACAAAGATTTTTAGGAGTCTTAAAAGTACTTTTTATAGGTTAATTAACATTAAAGCTACCTTTGGCTTCTCATTTGAAAGGTTATCAAATTCTGTCGTGTTCCTATAAACGAAGTGTTAAATTTAAGCCAATTATACGATGTCACATTATACCTATAGTATAGCTTTATCGTAAATAATTCTAAGATCCTATTAATGTCTTAACATCTATATTAAAATATTGAGGTTGGGTGGTCTTCGTTCACGTACTTTATTCACGGTGTTTCACCACCGTTTTCTTTTTATATGATACTGTTTTAAAATAGAGCGGAATATTCAATTTTAACTACAAATATTTCAAAGGAAATTCAGATTCTGTGATATTATTAAATGTAGTACCGTGAAATTAGATGTAAAAAGGCCAAATCACAAAATGAAACATAAAACGCTGAATTTCTGCAGTAAACTTTTATTTGACATTTTAAATCTTGGCTTAGTCCCATTAAATGTCAAGTCTGCTCTGAGATTTATTAAAGGTTATATAAAGGAGGATAAAGACACAATATCACAGATCACACAGACACAGATCTGACGCGGAGATCGTCAGGCGCAGCGCGTGCGCTTTCGCATTATAAATTTGGAGGTCCTGGGTTCGATTCCCTGCTCAAGTCTGGTCTGATGAGAGGCTTCGGTCGTGGCTAGTTACCACCCTACCGACAAAGATGTGTTTCCGAGCGATTTAGCGTTCCAACACGACGTCGCGTAGAAACTAATTAGGAGTGTGGGTTTACCATACCCCTAACAGGTTAGCCCGTTACCATCCTAGATTGCATCATCACTTACCACCAGGTGAGATAGCCGTCAACGGCTAACTTGTATTGTATAAAAAAAATATCATTCAAATCACAAAAATGGTTGACGACTTTATTGTTCTATATTCAATTGACCACGTCGATCGCTTCAACCAGGATGCGGTTACACACTATATTTAACCCACAAAAATATTCCACGGACAACAAATTTAAAAAGAAACAATATCTGCATCTCGATTGTGATGATTTTCCGAAATAAAAGGCTTTTATTTACGCTGTACTGAAAACATTCGGTATTTTTTCCTTAGCTATTTTCATTATCCCATATAAGCATTTCAGATCTTACTGTTTATTTAATCGTAATTATACCATCAAAAGCCATTCAAATAATTCCAATAAAATTGTTAAACTCGTATAAATCTATAAAAAAGACTCGACCTAGGCTGGTAGACTGTCCTTGAGTCCCACATACCCGCCTGGAGCTTTGTTCCGGGCGGGATGCGTAAAAAGGCTGGTAGACTGACGACCAGGCAAAGTTGCGAGACACAGTACATACTATTAAGATTTTCTTAACATCTCTCAGATGTCAGTTCAATTAGTTGCTCATACGATTTTAGTCTTAAAAATATTGAATAGCGCAGTACTTAAATGGGTAGTAACAATAAAGGGGAAAACACCCTTCACCGGTTGTTAAGGAGATAAATTGTAATGTAATGTCATCATCATCATCACAAGCCTTCAAGAACATAATGGAGAACTCTCATGCGTGCACGTTTCCTCACGATGTTTTCCTTCAACGTTGAAGCAAGTGATATCTTAATTGCTTTAAAGCGCACATAACTCCGAAAAGTTAGAGGTGCGTGCCCGGTTTTGAACCCCCGACCTCTGATCAGGAGGCGGACGTCCTAACCACTAGGCTATCACAGCTTCCAATGTAATGTAAAGCTACGTAAATAAATGATTAAATAACAAACAAAAACAAACAACGAATATTTCCATCAATTATCGTCAAATTGTCAACGTCAACTTCGGTAAGTTAACTAATGACTTAAACAAGTATAAACTTGTTTAAGTCATTAGTCAACTTACCGTTTTGACTATATGGGTGCATGTTAATAGTAACATGCACCCATATAGTCAAGACAAATATCGAGGAAATCATTTTCTTATTATAGTGTTACTAGACCAAAGTAAGGAAACTCCTGCAGTAGATTATCGTGCCTTAGATAGCAGGTTAAGCTGTCCCAATTATTGTTGTCACTGATTTGTCATACCCTTATCGTTAAAGCCACATTGAAGCAGTTTGGAGGGTCAAAGTTCTAATCCATCCCCCATTAGAGGAGGCCGGTGTGCCCTAGCTGTGGAATTTTAATTGGCTTAGGATAATGAATACTAACTAGCATAGTTCATTTTTTTAAACAACTCAGTCCTTTTTTAGGCTGCCACAAATTAAGGCATTTTTTTATACGCTTAAGTTAGCCCTTGACGACTATCTCACCTGGTGGTAAGTGATGATGCAGTCTAGTATGGTAGCGGGCTCAGGTTAGCCCCAGGGGTATGTTAAAATCACACTCCTAGTTTGTTTCTACGTGACTTCGTGCCGGAACGCTAAATCACTTTGCGACACGTCTTTGTCGGTAGGGTGGTTACTAGCCACGGCCGAAGCCTTCCACCAGACCAGACTCGAGCCGGAAATCGAACCCAGGACCTCTAATTTTATATTATATATATATTACAAGTTATGTCATTTAGGCGTTTAAATATTATAGGGGTGAGCATTAAACCTATCTCTCGAGTTTGAACTTATTTTGAGTATCAGAGCCTCAACCAAATGTAGATTCTAAATCGAGCTATGATTTATGTACCCATTCATCATTACTGTATTGTAATCAATGCCTATAGTTTTCTTCCTATAACCCCCTTGAGTTGCTTCAGTTGGTGCTCGAGTCTTACTACTACGATGAACACAACTTACTATAACGGAATTTTAACAAATGCTAATTAGTAGATAAAATCTTTTGTGAAAAATTAATTTCTTAATCTAGTTTTTTTTTTAAAGATCAATCATTTTTTATTGGGAACAAATAATACATGTAAAACGATGATCCTTTTTTGTATACACTACAAGTTGGCCCTTGTCAGCTAATTCACCTGGTGGTAAGTGATGATGCAGTCTAGAATGGTGGCGGGCTTACCTGTTAGGGGTATGGTAAACCCACACTCCTAATTGGTTTCTACGCGACATCGAGCCGGGACGCTAAAACGCTTAGCGACACGTCTTTGTTTGTAGGGTGGTGGTGGACCAGACTCGAGCCGGGAATCGAACCCAGGACCTTCGACTTTATAATAGACAGCTCAGGCACTGCGCCACGGAGGTGTGTTGCAGTAATAATCGCCTTCCAAAAAATTTATACAGCGCTCCACAAAATAAAGACTAAAGAAGAACAAGATACATAGGCCATATTATGTCATTAAAACAATGTTGGTGTGTTTGACTTCGGATCTGAGAACTGTTAGGTACCTTCAACATGTGGTAATAATATCTAGTAAAAGCCCACCAACCACCAGCTGACCAGTGACCACTGCTGTGAAACCCTCACTCTTATGAAAGAGATGTACGCAACAAAGAGATGTTAACAGGCTGATGAAGATGAAGATAAAGACACTAGCATCCTCATCATGATCAACCTATTCTCGGCTCACTACAGAGCACGGGTCTCCACTCAATATGAGATGGGTTTGGCCATAGCCCACCACGCTGGCCATGTGCGGATTGGCAGACTTCACACGCCTTTGAGAACATTATGGAGAACTCTCAGGCGTGCAGGTTTCCTCACGATGTTTTCCTTCACCGTTGAAGCAAGTGATATTTTAATTGCTTAAAAACGCACATAACTCCGAAAAGTTATAGGTGCGTTAACACGGGTTCGAACCCCCGACCTCTGATTAGGAGGCTGACGTCCTAACCACTAGGCTATTACATCTACACTAGGCTATCACAGCTACGCGATGATATTAAATTCATAACATTCTCATCAAATTTGTTTCAAAGTATATTCTTTTACACCTTTAATATATGTATATTAGTTGGTTTGTAGGTAACACAAATTTAGAAATATTCAAAAAAAGATGTTTTTCAATATATTTAGCTCTTCAATAAATAAGATTTATTATGCAAAAATATGATTTATGTAAAAATATGAAAAAAATATATTTCAATACCGTAGTTGCGATTGCGAAATATTTTGTGGTGCAACAAGTCAAATCGCTATGACCGGATATTCTACGCTGATAGAAGTCTGCTATGTCCTGTTTGTACTCGACTGAAACTGGTACATTTACAAAAAAAAATACGTAAGTAGTATGATTAAAACAATTGTAATAAATATATAATATACTAGCAGATTCCCGCGACTTCGTCTGCGTTGAGTTAGTGTGTGTGAAAGTGTGTTTGTTTGTCTTCCAATCACAAAGCAATGGACGACACTAAACCGACGACCTTGAAATAATTACCGGATAAACATTAAAGTATCTCCTTTCTAACAAAAAGAAATGAATGAGTGAAATCGGAATACGGGTTGATGAGTTTCAACTAAACTAAATACACATTGTGACTTTTATTCCCTCTCCTAAGGGAACCGTGCTGAATTTCGGGATAAAAACTATCCTATAAGTTGAACCGTAGTATCAGCTACTCCTATACTAAATTTCATTCATATCCACCCAGTAGTTTCAGCGTGATGCGCGGCCATGATATAGACAGACAGAATGACAAAAAAAAATGTTTTGGGTTCAGTATCGATAGTAAAGCATCCTCCAATTATAATTTTCAAAATATATTGAATGTACAGAATTCGTCCTGTTAAAGTTGTATTTTATTAAATAGATTCAAGATTCAAGTACGAAGCGGTGATAGCCTAGTGGTTACGGCGTCAGCCTCCTAATCAGAGGTCGGCGGTTCGAATCCGGGCACGCACCTCTAACTTTTCGGAGTTATGTGCGTTTTCAAACAATTAAAATATCACTTGCTTCAACGGTAAAGGAAAACATCGTGAGGAAACCTGCACGCCTGAGAGTTCTCCATAACGTTCTCAAATGCGTGTGAAGTCTGCCAATCCGCACATGGCCAGCGTGGAGGACTATGGCCAAACCCTTCTCATATTGAGAGGAGACCCGTGCTCTGTAGTGAGCCGGTAATGGGTTGATCATGATGAATGAAATAGATTCAATATAATATGGCAGAAGTAGTCTGGCACTTATAGATATACTGTACAGTAAAATTCATTTACCCGTGTTAATTCAGGTTTGACTATCTGCATTCTTAGTTTATCCAGATTAGTTTTTGTCATTATACCTATACCTGTGATAACTGTGGCAAATTGTTCAAACATGTATAATTATATAATCAATAGAATTAAACCCTGATCCGGAACATCAGAAAAACATACCAAATTAGTATAATCCACTTTTATTGAAGTCAATTAACTGCATTTATAAATGGTTTATTTAATTTAGAAATCGTATTTTGTACTGCATTAAATTTTAACATTATCATTTATATATTACTTGATCAAACAGTGATAAAACCTAGATGCCTGTGAGTTATTCATATTGTTTTCAAAGGCATTTGTGGTCTTCCAAACTGCACTTGGACTGCCGTGGGGACCAGAATGGGCCAATAATGATGATGATTTTGCACAGTATTATCATCACTATAGTCTCCTATTATTCTAATAAATCTTATAACAGCTTAGCTTAACTACAGCTTAGAATAATAGCTATACTATATTGCATCTAAAGAGTTAGGTTGCATCGTTGTCATTTACCATGAGGTGATCAGTCAAGAGATTACTGTTTAGTCAAAAAATAAGTATTTATTGAATAATTTAAAGGTCCAAGGTACCAAACTCTAAGAACCATTGACACATATTTGTTTTTTTTTCTAATAAAGTAAATATATTTTTGAAGAAATGTTATCAATCACTTTCCACTGGCGCCCAGTGAGACACAAAACGTTACCGTAAAATCTTAATTAAAAGATTTTACTTCGTTAAAAATATGTTGGAATTAAGAAATTAAATTAAAATAAATTCCTTTTGGACTATATGAGAAACTAATTAACGAGATACCTTTTATAAATAAACTGATAACTGCCAGTAAAACAAACATGTTCTTCAATGTAATCCAAAACGTCTCATCACATATCACTGATTTTACTTTTACCGGTATTGAGAGGCAAGTTTTTCCCACGAAACACACATTTAATAATTAAATAAACACGTGAATAGTACGTGACGTGAAATGATTGGGATCGTGCCGCGCACGTGTCTCCATTGACGGCTGTTTCTCAACTGAGCGGCGCGCTAGCCAGAAATCGCGACCGCTCGCCCCGCACCCTCTCGGGGTCACAAATACCCTGTTACATTTTCATGATCTTACAGGTTGAGTTGATACAGTTTATTATTTGAAATGACTGCGCGTCTGATCTCTAGGTATCATCATGAACAACCCATTACCGACTCACTACAGAGCACGGGTCTCCTCTCAATATGAGAAGGGTTTGGCCATAGTCCACGCTGGCCATGTGCGGATTGGCAGACTACACACGCTTTTGAGAACAGTATGGAGAACTCTCAGGCGTGCAGGTTTTATGTTTTTCCTTCACCGTTGAAGCAAGTGATATTTAATTTGTTTAAAAACGCACATAACTCCGAAAAGTTAGAGGTGCGTGCCAGGATTCGAACCGTCGACCTCTGATTAGGAGGCTGACGCCCTAACCACTAGGCTATCACCGCTTACTCTAGGTATGTTGTTGGTTAATTTTTCTATTGTAATTCAATCAGTCTTGATACTATGACAATTCTGTCTTTCAGCAGGGTCACACGAAGATATCAAGTGATTGTAAATTCACTTTGACAGTTGATCTATTGTTAACCTACACTATGCATGTTATATCACGATCAACCCATTTTCGGCTCACTACAGAGCGGGGGTCTCCTCTCAATATGAGAGAGGTTTGGCCATAGTCCACCACGCTGGCCATGTGCATATTGGCAGACTTTACACGATTTTAAGAACATTATGGAGAAAGCTCAGGCATGCAGGTTTCCTCGCGATATTTTCCTCCACCGTGGAAGCAAGTCATATTTTAATTGCTTAAAAAAATGTTTGTTATATAGATGCTTACTAATATTATAAATGCAAAATTTGTATGTAAGGATTTATGGATGTTTGTTGTCCTTTAACGTAGAAACTACTGAACCAATTTGTCTAAAATTAAGAATGGAGATTATGCCTCGATTGACACATTGCTATTTTTATCCCGGAAAATGGATGGTACTTTGGTGATTTGCGAATAACAAAAAAAAAACATGGACGAAGCCGAGGGCAAAAGCTAGAAGTATAATATAAATACACTGAAAACATAACTTTACTAAAACACCAATAAAATTTATGTTACGTATACCAGGCATAAGTGCCTCCAAAATCTGAGGCTTTAGAAGTTTTTTTTTTTCATTTATTACTTATCTGTATTGACTAGAGTTAGTGATAAACACAGCTGTTTTGTGAGGCCACTTTTTCTATGAAAATAAAAATGATAATAGGTTTCTAACAATATTGAAAACCCTTTGATCGTCATACTAAAACTTTTAAATAGATTAACTTTCTAACGTGTTTTGTTAATTTATGAGGACTAAAATATCGAGTTATATTTTCTCCTCTGTAATTCCACGTAAACGAAAGGTCATCTACTAATAGTTTTTTGAACGCCGAATATCGTACGAAATATAACAATTTGATCAATGGCTTCCGAAGTCAAAGAGGACAAACATACAAACTTTGTTAACATTTTATCTATATACATTATTTCTTTAGGTATTCTCTCAGTTATATTTGATATATTAAATAAATATTATTAAAATAACCAATTCCATTTGCTTTACAAATTGAAAAAGAAATCTCTACGAATTCCCCAGTAAATTGTCCTTGCCAACTATTATAGCAAATATTACTCTCACAAAATAAATACACGAATACATTTCTTTCCATAAAAATAACATTTTATGTATGTCTATTGAGAATCATCTTCATACTGGCGAAAGTAATTTAATTAAGAGATCATAATTCACGAGACACACATGCTTTATATTATTATTATGAAACCTTAAAGTGGAAATACTTTCATTTCACCAGATTATTAACATGAAATGTCAGCATCGTACGTTCTTATTAAAGTAAATGTTGTAGCTTCTATATCCTTCATAACTGAAACGTGTGTTCGTGTGACAATTTCTCTTTTTCCCTTTACTCCGGGAAAGTCGTTACACTTTATCGTAACGATACCATATTCGGGAATTGGGGAGTATCATAAAATCATAAACAGCATTTTATCCCTTACAAATTTCCTCTGCTCACCCACAATGGTCGATAATGAATATCGTACTTGGTACGTGATCGTTTTGTTTATTGTGGAGAATAGTTTAGTGCGATATTTGGGCAATTTTATCTTTTTTATTATTTGACCTGGTAGTTTTCGTGAAACCGTAAACACGGTCAATCAGATCCATTTTAATTAATTTATTATATATAATAATAAAAGTAAAAGTACATAACCGATGTACGCTGGGATACTGAGGTACTCAAAAGGCGACCCCGTCACCGGTACACGCAGAGTTGCTAGACAACTAACTCAAGACTCATCCAGTTAGTCACAACACGAAATGGAATTTAAAACTACTACAATAAATTATCTACAGGACAGGCACATTAAAATGTTACCTGCCTATCAAACAATTTAGTTATACGTGTTAATACGTATTGGAGACAGTTTTCAATTTTATACCATCGATTAGCGTTGACCATCGAGAAGCAGCCACCGACTGGATGCGAAACGCCAGAGATAGGATGAGCTAGCGCTGATTCAAAGAGGCTTATATGCAGGAATGTATGCATATCCATGGATGGATATTATAGATATATTAAGAATGTCCACCATTTTGCAAGCTCGCATACTCACTTTCTTTGGTCACGTGTCAAGAGGTAATAATATCTCGATTGAACGTCTAGTGGTTCAGGGAAGAGTACACAAAAACGAAAAAATCACCTATGAGATGGACAGACCAGTTGAAGGCTACGGTGGTTGTCCCATTACATGAGTGCACAAGGAAGGTAGCTGTCAGGGAGGAGTGGAGGCGTATAGTGAAGCGTGCCACAACACCCAAGTGACGACCACGACCACTCTGTCAAGAGCGTATCGACTAAGAAGAAGAAGAATGTATCTATCAGACTACTTATATCTATTTATTAGGATCCCAGCAGCGTTGTACTAATAGGTCGCTGCTCGTGGGGTCTGCGCGTATTACACGGTGACAGGGCGGGTGCAGACGGCGCGCTCCCAACGCTTTATCACTTAATTTGAATCGTGCCCTGAATTTCCAATGCTCTGTATAGCCTAGAATCCATTACGTTGCACGAAAACGAAATCATCACTGGATGATTAATTTCCCTAGCCCACGATGAATACAAAATAACCCCCGAAAATAATTCGATCTTCACAACGTTACGTAAACTTATCGTTCATGACAACGATAATTTTATAGGTCCTTTCATGAGGGATTGCTCCACTTGGAAGCCTGAGTAAGGTATATTGAAGGATTGTAACATAAATAAAAGTAATCATAATATTTATTATGGAACTTTCTGAGGTTGACTGACTGACTGATCTGTCAATGTCCACCTCGAACCACTGGATGGACCCAACGTTACGCAAGCTTTTCTTTCATGACAACGATAATTTTATAAGTTCTTTTACGTCGGTTTGCATCACTTGGAAGCTTGAGTAAGGTATATTGAAGAATTTAAAAAAAACTGACTGACTGCAGTCAACCAACAGTAGATCTGTCAATGCCCAGCCTTAACTACTGGATGAACTCAACGTCAGGTAAAGTTATCGTTTACAAAATAATTTTAGGTTCTTTCATGAGGATAGAAGGATTGTAAAGTAAATAAATTGATAAAAATATTTATTATAGAACTTGTTGAGGTTGACTGACACATTTTTCTATCAATGCCCAGATCTTTACACTCGATGGACCCGCTAATATTACCTGCTCGATTGACTGCGCCAGTTAGTAAGGCAATTAAAAAAAAAAATAAGCAAAGGCCTACAACAATATTTTACAATGTAACATTCATTAATCTAACTCGTGAGTGATGAAAACGAGGCCAGCTGCTTCTTAGCAACCTGGTCATAAAAGAATTCATGAATTGTAAATTGTAATAATGAGATTGATAGTAAACATCACCTTAAACTTACGTATTAGTAATCCAAAATGATGATCGGAGTTATGTTATAATATAATTTAACGAAGCCGGTAAAACATGATATTAATTTTATAACTACAGAATTAACCTGCCTTTTTTTATACTACAAGTTAACCCTTGACGGCAATCTCACCTGATGGTAAGTGATGATGCAGTCTAAGATAGTAGCGGGCTAACCTGTTAGGGGTATAGTAAACCCATACTCCTAATTGGTTTCTACACGACATCGTGTCGGAACACTTAATCGCTTGGCGACACGCCTTTGCCTCCCACCAGACCAGACTCGAGCCGGGAATCGAATCCCGGACCTCTACTTTATAATGCGACAGCGCGCGCGCTGCGCCACGGAGGTCGTCTTTTCCAAAGAGCATGATGGGTCTTTTCCCTCGGTATATTATATAAATAAAAACCAATAATTATATGACTTGTATTAAAATAAAGGATGAACAATTTCAGACAAAACTTTCTTACAAGTTATCAGCTTTAGAAATAAAAAAACTTTTTCTTTACTGCTAGTAACGAAAATATTTCATAGGATTTATCAACCTTAGGCGCTACGTAAATCAAACATGCATAAATCCACACCGTTTCCCTTCACGCCATTATGTCAACCGAAGCGAATTTTGATCACATCTAAGAGGTTTTCGCGAGCGATGAGATCTTAATACAAACTTTTCAGCATATAATTTAAAGTCAGTTTATAATGCAATATTAGAAGCGTTGATAGCCTAGTAGTTAGGGCGTCAGCCTCCTAATCAGTGGAAAGCGTTTCGAATCCGGGCACGCACCTCTAATTTTTCGGAGTAATGTGCGTTTAAAAAAAAATCACTTGCTTCAACGGTGAAAGAAAACATCGCGAGGAAACCTGCACGCCTGAGAGTTCTCCATAATGTTATCAAAGGCGTGTTAAGTCTGCCAATCCGCACATGGCCAGCGGGGTGGATTATTGCCAAACCCTTCTCATATTGAAAGGAGACCCCTGCTCTGTAGTGAGCCGGTAATGGGTTGATCATAATGATGATGATATAATGCAATTATTAAAGTTATAAGTTAACGAACGAAAATATTATCCGCTCAAACAAAACAATAGCAAAGTCTACCTTAATGCTTTACGCTACCCATCTGATTGATGAAAATTGTGTTAATAATTATCACGATATTGACTTTATTTCCGACCAAGTTCGGCTATGGTTTTGTTAACCGCTATTGGTATGAACTTATAAACTTAATTAATTATTCATCAAGCTGTTTAATTAATTATGAAGTGAATGAACCTAGTGGAAATTGACGAACCGAATTTAAATAAACGTCGATATTTTTATGTCACCACAAAACATAAATATAAAACCTTTTACATTTATACAGGACCGAACCGGACTGAATTTCAATCATACTGTCGAACTGACTGTCTGACTGACTATCGGACTGACTGTGGCTGACTGACTGTGCGACTGACTGACTGTTTGAGTGATTGGTTGACTTATGTATCAACACACAGTTTTACTAGAATCCAGCTCAAAGCATCAGATCGCTATTATAATGGAGGCATACGCTAAGTCAGTCGACTCAAGGTCACGGGTTCGATCCCATGCAGGGGCAATTTTTGAAAATATAATTTTTGAATATTCAATTCAGTAGTGTTCGATTTAGTGTTCTGGGGCGATGCCACGTAGAAATCGACCAGAGGTTATATTTTGTAAAACTGGCACCGGCTTACTTTTTGTGAGATAAAAAGAAGTGAAAATCAAAAATTTATTTTGAAGTGTTTGACTGTTTTTTTTTTATTCATAGCTCGAGTCGCCAAAATGCATAGAACTCGAATAAGGCATAGGACAAATTGACATTCTACCGCGCGCTAGCAAAGAATTATTGAAAATTTATTCCCTAAGGTAGCCAAATACGAATATCAGTCTGTCAGTTTTGAGGTCAGAAATATTAAACTTAAAAACTCGAGTAAATATAATATATAAAAATAACATTGTTAGGCATCTTGTATTCTAACTATCTCAGAAAGGCGAAAATATTAATATAATAATTTACCTTGAACCTTCTGTTTCGTAGAAGACATAATTATACTAAGCCGTTTCAACCTTTTTTGTACACTGATTGTTGTCTGAAGCTTCGTACGCTTTTTTTATTTATTTTTTTATATTCTGCAGCAACAGGCTTTTATTCTATATACGTATCCAAGATTCCTTTGAGATCAATTCTCACTACAGAGTACGGGTCTCCTCTCAATATGAGAAGGGTTCATAGTCCACCACGCTGGCCAAGTGTGAATTGGCAGACTTCACACGCCTTTGAGAACATTATGGAGAACTCTCAGACGTGCACGTTTCCTCACGATGTTTTCCTTCACCGTTAAAACAAGAGCAATTAAAACAAGAATAATTGCTTAAAAACGCACATAACTCCGAAAAGTTAGAGGTGCGTGCCCGGGATCGAACCCTCTTCTTCCGATTAGGAGCCGGACCTCTTTCTTAGCCACTATCTATCACAGATTTGTACTTCTGTATATATACTCGTATAATGTATAATATCATGAAGCAGGTACCTACAGGTAGTTTGCTGAACGTTCATAATAATATTCAAGAATAGACATCGGGGGTATATTATAATGTGGGTGATTTATTCAACGATATTACGCACCCTGGCTTGACTTGAATAGCATTACCTTGACAGCTTATGAGCTCCTTTATTTAGGTATGATTTATGTAGAGAGAGCCATGTGACCTTTCGGTTGGGACCGTGTTTCTTGTTTTCAGCTAATAAAATGCTAAAGAAGATAGATAAAGTCTTAATTCTGGCGAATGTCACAAAACATATATTGGAATTGTCTTATCGCTACAAACCATCGCCTCCAAGAATTTCAGTATTTGAAGTAATCCTGAAATTATTTATCCAACTATTTGTCATAAATCGAAAGAATAGTAACTCCAAGACAGGTTTTATACAATCACAAACATCGAAAATACCCAGCCTGGAATCTAATGTGTACTCGTATAGTTTATAATTGTTAAGAGTTATTATGTTATGAAAAAAGTGATGATATACGATAGATATAAAAACAATTTTAAAAATATAATATATAGAGAGAAAAAAGTGTTTTGTATACTCTTTGAATGGATTTTTGGTAAGAAAACTTCGACTAAGGAATATACAACCACTGCCTCTAACCTTAGGATCTCTATTGAAAATCAGCGCTCCAGTAACTGATGAGGGACTAAATAAGGACACATTTCTTTCGCAGGGGACGAACCGGGCAGAAGAGGGCGAGCAATGATCTCCGGCCTCCGTGATTGCCGGATTGCGGGCGTGTCTAAGAACAGCTCGCTACGTGTTCTTTACGCGTCTTACTTTTTTTATGCACCACAAGTTAGCCCTTGACGGCTATTGACGGCCTGGTGGTAAGTGATGATTCTGTCTAGGATGGTAACGGGCTAACCTGTTAGGAGTATGCTAAAAGACATCGTGCTGGAAAGCAAAATCGCTTGGCGACACGTCTTTGTCGATATTGTGGTAATTAGCCACGGCCGAAGCCTCCCCCCAGACCAAAGAAGGCTCGTCAGCGACGACTATGGAACCCAACATACACGAGTTACCCTGTTCTCCTTCCCATCGATACATTTTTAGTGGATGCCACATAACCAAGATCTGCGTTAGGTATTTTTATTTTTTTTATTTTTTTATTTATTCAAAGCGCCAACAGAATTCTATGTAACAAAAATAAACATTTTCAAAACCTTAAGTGCTAGGATATACATATAAATCAATTTAGAGGTAACTACAGCATGCCTAAATCTTAAGTCTACGAATAAATTTATAAAAAAGATAGACGATAATAAGAAAATAATTTACCATATATTCAAGTGGAACTAATTAACAGAATACACGCATGAACACGCCAAGAATTAAGCGGTTTCCAGTGATGTTTAAAAATATATAATACTCGTATATGGCTTGTGTAATTCACGTCAAGGTGCCGAGGGAGCATTATTTCAAAGACTTGCTGAACAGGGTCGTAAACCACTAACGACTGTGCGACCGCGATAATGAATTCACTCTACAGCCTACACTCCAACCGACATTGCATTTGATTTTAACGAGGAGCGAAAAATATTTGAATACATGTAGGTACCATATTAAAAAGAAACAACATAATTTGTTTTGAATTTTCACCTAGGCCTTAGTTCTCCATAACTTGTATAAAATAGATAAAGCGTAAATAAAGAAAAATCGATAATTTATTGTATCATACTTCTTACTGCATTTATAAATTCAACAACTGCTTAATTTCTTGATTGGTTTCTCTTTGAATTGGTTTTCTGAACCGGTGGTAAAATATCTTCTTCAGCGTGAAAATCGAAATACTCCTTTATTAAAAATAAATTTGAAAGGAAAGATAATTTACGATATCATGATACTCACTTGAATTTCTAACCTCCAATCCAACTTTTCTTTTATTATGTTATATTTCTTGCTTGGTTCGTTTCATTGGAAGAGTCTATTTTCTGAACAACGGTGGTAAAGTTTCTACAGGCAAATAGATCTGAAGTGACTACAAAGTAGGCTTATGTACTTGACAGGAACATTTCTTTGCATATACTCTCTCTTAATATTAGGAAGCGAGGTCAAGTTTCACAATAACAATCATTATTATTTTGTTTAACGAACTAATTATTTGATGAATATTCAGAATTCAATAATTATTGACATCACTAGGAAATAGATTTACGACGCATGTATTTCGATGACTTCCGCGCGGGTTCGATTCTCGGATCGAGTCTAGTCTGGTTGGAGGCTTCGGCCGTGGCTATTTACCAGACTACCGACAAAGACGTGTAGCCAAGCGATTTAGCGTTTTTAGCGGCGATGTCGCGTAAAAAACATGTAGGAGTGTCAGTTTACCGTACAGGTTAGCCCGCTACCTTCATAGACCGCGTTGTCACTTACCACCAGGTGAGATAGCTGTCAAGGACTAACTGGTAGTGTATAAAAAAAAACTATCATACTACCATTCACATAATATTGTAGAGTTAAACAGCCTTGCGTTATACGTGGTAATAACCGGTTTGTGACCTCATTTTTTTAAATAATTATAACAGCATTGTTCCGGTCTCTGAAAGTTCGCAAAATTTGCATGACTTTTCTTCCTTACCTTCAAGTGCCCTCAGCCTACGTCAAACGTGTTTTTTTGCGAGTCCGACTGAATCTTAATTGTAGCCTTTTTGTACAAATATAATACTAACAAATTTTTATATAACTTATGTATTTATTTTAATTCTTTATTGCAATTACAATGGCGATACAAAGAGGAACTAAATGCTATGAGGCATTTTTTCCAGTTTACCCGATTTCTGTGGAACAGGTAGGTATTGTGTGTCAATGTGTGTGATAGTGAAGTACAAAGAAAACGAGACGATAACACAAAAAGAAAAATATATATGGTATTAGAATAAAAAATTAAAGACTTCCTTATTACTTAAGCTAGCGGAAATGTTAAATCTATTATTTGTGTTTTTTTTTTTGGTTTGTACTTCAATCATGCAATCACATAGCAACGTGACTATGCATAGAGTTTTGTAAGGTGGTAAGGTAAAATATTTTTGTAAACTTTTACCACATATGCGCATATCCATATAATAATTACGACATACGACATGTGGTTTTTTTCAATGTCGTCGGCGATTACAGTAAATTTAATTATTTTGAACTGTAAAAAAAATATATCTTTTCCCATGAAAAGGTTAAATTTAAATTACCCTGCGAAAAGTAGGGGGCGAAATTGTGGAAAAATTATAGTACTTCACTTATCCCTTATTAGGGGCTTACTGCTATTGCTTAAAACAACATTATTTTAATTATGTTGACGACTCAGCCCCAGATTTGTAATGCTTATTTTGCCATACTTATGTGCCCTATAAATTTTAATTATTTAATAATAGTAGATATAGCAGATATAATAAAAGAGCATATAATTTAGAGGCAACTAATGTTGATTTATTAGTAATACAACTTAAGCATTAAGATCTTGATATGAATGTACCACTTTCATGCAATAAACGAATTTGAATTTGAATTGAATTTGAGCATCATGACACATCTGAGGCTAAATTGCTTAAACCATAAGCACCGATGGTAAGGTATACAATTTTTTTTGGAGCGCTGTCTCTGTATGACATTCAAAAAATGACTTATAATTCTGTTGATATTTCAGTGACACATTCGTAACGCTTCGTTGCCCATCCGACTTCTATTTTCCCCGCCAGCTAGGTAAATACGTACTACACGATATAACGTACGACCAACTTAGTCTACATTCTAAATAAGTTACCATCCACCGCCAATGCATTTCCAGGTAATTGCTAGTCTAGATGTACCCAAAAATAAAAGTTTTCCTAAAGATAACGTAACCAGTAATGGCTTTACACAAATTTCGTTCCCTATGAATATTTTATACATTTTAAAACCGGAAGATCAATTCCACGCGATCCTCTTAAAGAATTTCATTAATTCATGAGCTTGTAAGTAGAGAAAAGAGATCTCAGTGCAAATGGAATCATTAATCATGAAATAACAACCCTCTTTCCAAGAACGTAGAACGTTGCCTAGTCTTGGGTCTTGTTTTAAAACATGAGAGTTTTAGCTGAAAATAATTTAGTTTTGCCAACTAGTCGAATATTCTGTTTAAATACGAAAATATTTTATTGTTTAAATTAAATAAAAAAAAAAATAGTAAACTAGCTTTTGCTCCCGGCAGCGCTTTGGTTAAGTTTAACTTTCAACTTTTAAATACAAACACATTTAAACCCGTAATTTACATATAACCTATATATAATTTAAAATAACGGAGTGTGAGAATCAAAAATCCTTTTTAGAGGACGTCTGTCTAATCTAACCTAATGTCGTAGTTTAGTTATTTCTATAGAACAGAACTTTTAGTTGTAAATTGATAAATTAAACCGTCAGTGGTGGCAGGCTTTGGCCGTTGCTATTTACCACCCTACCGACAAAGACGTGTCTCCTAGTGATTCCGAAACGTTTTTTAGAAGTATCACCTACTCGTAAATATAACTGCCCTTACTTAACTAAGGGTTAACTTGCAGTGGAATTTAAAAGAAAAATGGCAGTATGGTGTGTCAAATCTTTACTAATATTAAAAATGCGAAACTCTGTTTGTTGATTTTCCTTCGATTTTTCATAGATTTCATTTCATAGATAGATCGGATACAGGGACTGTAGACTCACCTAGGCCTTCTTTGACCCCGAAAACTGCAAAATAATTAAAGGCTAAAACAAAAGCCTTATTTCATGCTTACGTCAACACTGTCACATAAATATTCTTCTTAACTAAAAATAATAACGAGACACAAACTAAATCTCTCAAAGGTGCAAAAGCCTACGTAATAAAAATAAATTTTCTATTTTCAAATGCTTTTCATAAGCTGAATAGTTCTTACGCCGACATACCGATTTACATACGGACAAGTACACAGTACAGTGTTCCATGTTTGGCTTAAAAAATTATAGTTGAAAATACAGTTAATACGGTATTTGTAGATAATTCATTCAATCTTACGTAATAATAAATTGAACTATTAGCGAAAAAGAAACCTAACAGGGCACGTGGAATAAAGAAACTGAAATAATTTATTTTTATGAATACTAATAAAATAGGTACGGCGTTGTTTAAATTTCAGAGGGTCGTAATGAATCAAAACACTTTCGGTGGCCGCTCGTTATGAAAAGTTCATGTACTTAAACAAATGCCTGCCTAAAACAGTGTTCCCGTAATCATACATTTAATGGGTTCCATAACGACCTCGTAAAGTGGTACCCACAGAGTTGGTTCATAAATACCAAACTTCCTTTTTTTACGGAAAATTAAATTTTTCACCGCTGAATTATGGTTTTTGTTGCGTAAAAGCGTAAAAATATTTTATTAAATTTATTAAGCTTTCAATTATTAGAACTAGGTTTTTGACTGCGTGCCTAACGCATTTATATAATGCTATAAATGCGGTAGGTACGTGAAATCATACATTATAACTAAGACTACGATCACCAATTTCTCTTTTGCAATAACAGTGAATGTTTCTGATATAAAACTAAATGTTAGTACATTAGATGCCTTAATACCAACTTTGCCTCAATACCAACATCTTGCAGCAGATAGTAGATTTTGATCAATCACTCTCCTAATCATGAAAGTATATGAACTGTTTTTTCTCTCTTCAGTCGTTCCTTCATTACTGAAGATCGTGGTGCTGGCGTCCTTGCAACCTCGTGCGCATTAATTGATACCACCGGCTTCTATCAGAGACTAGTCTTGCAATTGTATGAAATTTGCACTTAAAATATAAATGTAATATGAACAGTTAACTTGTAGCAAAATAACATTATTATTGAACACCTCCGTAGCGTAGCGCGTGCGCTGTCGCATTATAAAGTTGGAGGTCTGGTCCGGTGGGAGGCTTCGGCTGTGGCTAGTTACCACTCTTTTTTTTGTCGTGGTGGAAAAGTTTTATGGCTACCTCCGTACCCTTGGGCGGGAAGCAGGTTATGTTGGACTCTCACCCCCGAAGGGGGGTATACCCGAACTAAAAACCACCACGGCATGTCCCACTCGCAGGTTTTACTGGACACCCAGGAGACCCGTTGTATACTTCCCGGACTGCTAGTTACCACCCTACCCACAAAGACGTGTCGCCAAGCGATTTAGCGTTCCGGCACGATATCGCGTAGCAACCAATTAGGAGTGGGGGCCTACCATACGCACCCCTAACATGGCCCGTTACTGTCTTAGACTTCATCATAACTTATCACCAGGTGAGATAGCCGTTAAGTGTCAACTTGTAATGGATAAAAAAATTATATATATATGATTTTATTAAACTGCTTTTGCCCAGTGAGGTATTTTACGTGACGCAACCCATATCCATCATCATCATCATGATCAACCCATTACCGGCTCACTACAGAGCGCGGGTCACCTCTCAATATGAGAAGGGTTTGGCCATAGTCCACCACGCTGGCCATGTGCGGATTGGCAGACTTCACACGCCTTTGAGAACATTATGGAGAACTCTCAGGCGTGCAGGTTTCCTCACGATGTCTTCCTTCACCGTTGAAGCAAGTGATATTTTAATTGTTTAGAAACGCACATAACTCCGAAAAGTTAGAGGTGCGTGCCCGGATTCGAACCGCCGACCTCAGGAGGCTGACGCCCTAACCACTAGGCTATCTCCATAGTCGACTTATAATTAATGTAACCGCCGAGCATCTTGTTAAGTTATATTGCTATTGAATTAGAAACCTTAAACTTACACAATGTTTGCTTTCACCGTCTTCTTGATTACTTTGGAACTGGTGATAGTTTGGGAGCGGAATTCGTACAACACATGTAGGGTTGTCAACCCTTCATAAGCTCTGTGGCACATGGCATCAAAGTTAACATGTTGGTTGAAAATAAAACAGCATGCGCAGCGAGACTTTTCTTCTCGGTCCTGTAGCAACTTTTTAATTTACGCCTTGAACATTTTTTTGTAGCACAGTTGTTAATGATGCGTAACCAACCGAAGCAGTGAATTTCCAATGTGCTTACTTGTGTCAACCCTAAGCGCAACCAAGCCAAGTTCTAACGCTTTACAGTTTAGTATTTATTGCTAGCTTGTTTGATGCGTATACTGATTCTCTCCTGAATATACATCTTTATTTTTAGTACTTGAAGTACCTTGAGTCACTCTCTCTCTCTTCATACTCTACGTCTACTCTCATAGATTGTTAATCGGCCCCACCTTCATACAAAGATCATTGGTTACATTGCAGTTGGACATTATCATCTAATAGAAACTGCCAGGAATGTTTAATACCAGGGAAAGAAATTTTAATAGTTATACCATATGTAGTAAGACTACTATCAGTAAAAATAAAGTTATCCTGCACGCTAGCAGGCTACCTAAAATTAGAAATTTATACAAAGGTAACTGCAAAACAATTTTATGTTAAATTGTCCCAATAAGTTCAGTTTATATTAAAAATAAGCTACTAAAATTCCTTTAATATTGTTTCTCTTCTTATTCACTCTTGATCTTGATCTTTACTAATTTAATTCGAAATACAGTCCTAACCTGGACTGGGATAGACTAACGGTGTTAAATAAAAAATTGGCTTTTCAAGAGTTCCTTACTTAAGGTTGTTAACAATTTAATTACTATAACTAAGCTGTGCATCTGTCCGTCTTTCGCTCAATTAATCAATCAATCAGCCTATAGACGCCCACTGCTGGACATAGGCCTTCCGGAGAGCGCGCCACCACACACGGTCCTCCGCCTTCCTCACCCACCCGCCACCAGCGATCCTTTTCAGGTCGTCGGTCCAGCGAGAAGATCGCTCACTCTGTCTTAACTCAATATGGGTACTTTATTAGTCGCAAAAAAATAATACAAAGCTTCAGATCACTTCCAGGCTCGTATATGATATCATCCCATTTGAAATATTGGCGCTTCCATTGCAGTCATGTGTAATTAAATTTTAAAATGCACGCAATATATTTTACAATCGCAATACTTACCAATTTTGAAGTTAATTAATGTAATTGCATCAGTTTCGAATAATATTATTGAAACGCAGGCACATCAATTCAACCTGACCTCACGACGTGTTATATTCATAATTCCCAGTAATTAACGAGCGATGGTTGTAAGTGTTACCGGTTTGACTGTGACATCATTATTTTCACCATTATCTGTCTATTAAAAGGCAGAGTCAAAAAGTGTCTTCATATCGACCAATACTACTATTTTGTCTTTTGTTGTGGTCATTATTACCCACCTTCAACCAATAGTACCAACAATATATTGGAACATAATAAATTTACAAAAAAAAAATTAGAACATGTATGCAGTATAAAAAAAAATAAACTTGAGATGTGTCAAGGGACACCCGGATGGAACGAAGTTCCTTTCGATTAATTAGTGAAGGAATTGGAATAAAATTTTATTTTATTTAAGTTATAATAATATTTTTTTTTTTATTATTAACAAATATAATGTTATATAAACTTAATCAGTAGGCTCAATTTTGTACTCCATCAGCAACATCCGGAACTTGTGCAGAAACACTGTCAGGATTCATCATTATTTTTTAAATATTTATTATTTACAAAAAACCTGTATACACTCAACAAAAATAATCGTCGCGACACCACACTGTTCAATGCGAAATAGAAATGAAAATATCTGGCTTGCTTTCTATAAGAGAGAGAGATACAGACAGAGAAACATGCGACGCCGCACAGCTTACAATAACAAAAAGTGTCGTGACAACTTTTCGTAAGAATTTTTTCCGTCTAGCCCCCTTTCACAACGCGCGATAAGGAACTTCGTTCCAATAAGTAATATATTTTCAAAATAAACCTACTTAATAATAATCAGTACTATTCGCCTAATTTATTCCTCAGGTCAAAAATCATAACGTATTACTTAACAGGCGATTGTTTGAGCTTTAGTTTTAAGTTTATGAATGTAGTTATCACCATCAACTCACTACTATGTAAGTTATTCGTTAAAGAATTATTTCAATGAAGATCATGATTGATTGTTTTGTTTTACACACTAGAAGTTAGCCCTTGACGGCTATGTCACCTGGTGGTAAGTGATAATGCAGTCTAGGATGGAAACGGACTAACCTGTTAGGGGTTTAGTAAGCCCACACTCCTAATTGGTTTCTACGCGACATAGTGCTGGAACGCTTAATCGCTTAATCGTCTTTGTCAGTAGGGTGGTAACTAGCCAAGGCCGAAGCCTCCCACCAGACAAAATTGATTTATTTATAAAGACATTTGATTTATTGATTGATAGATTAACCTGTTATCGATTCGAGTAAAAAATTCCATTCTCATACTATGAATGCGATATTTGCTATTGGTCTGTTTGTTTTACTTGTGTGATGCAGCAAAGCAGTGCCAATATGATCGAAATTAAGCACAAAGATAACTTTACACACCTAATATAAATTATAAGAATATAATATTCCTATAGTTCGTATTTCTAAATACTGCTACGTATTAAACAATTTTTGTTATGCAGAGGTAAATATCCTGAAAAGACATTCATTTTGGCTTGAGAAAGTAATTGGCTCCCGGGGAATTTTAAAACGGAATTGAAGACGAACAAAGTCGAGGGCCACTGCTAATGTATTATAATACTTTAGAAACCGGTTCGTGGGTAATATAGTTTCTTTATTGTGGGAGCAGGTTAACCTCTTGGGAAATTAGCAATAGATTGCAACGTCAGAAACTTGATCACATATTGTACTCGATCTCCTTCAACGTACGTACGTACACTTAACGTAACGGGTGGTAATCGCTCGCAATGTAACTGTATAACTAATTATCTATCAATGTATGAAAGGGAAAGGAGACCGTTTGACTTATTTATTTATCAATCCCGTGGCGTTGTGAGATAAGACAAAGAAAAACACTTACACTAGCACAGAATTAATTCGATTACCTAAATAAGTAAGTCAATCAACTTAGGCCGTGGGTAAAAAGAGCCGTCAATTAGGTTGCTTCTCAACTAAGAGTGCTGTACCTTGTGGCTGTAGTTAGTGCCCGAGATAGTAAGCGGATACGTTAGTTCAAACCCCTAGAGGATTTGGAACCGCTTTAGATTTAAAAAAAAATCACCAGTTTGAGAGGTAAAATAGAGGTTCAAGTGTGTACGAAGGTCCATCACTTTTTCCGTCAGAAACATGACAACTAACTTTATAATCATAATACCTTCATCACATCCATTCATCATCATCATGATCAACCCATTACCGGCTCACTACAGAGCACGGGTCTCCTCTCAATATAAGAAGGGTTTGGCCATAGTCTACCACGCTGGCCGTGTGCGGATTGCTGGACTCATTTTTTTTTCGTCCGACCTCAGCAGCCTAACCAACCAATTTAGCCACCTGTTTCCAGCGGCTCCCTGCGATTCGTATGATATCATTTGCCTGCCTTATTGCGAGTCAACCAACGCTGTGGTGACGAATGGTGTAATTGTGGTGTTAACCCATTGTGAAGTCGCCACTCTTACAGCTTGGGGCGCTAACGTCTATCCTTTCTCCCAGCCCCACCCATTGCTGCTTCACAACTCTGAGCTTTGACCCCTATATCTGGTTCTTCTCTCGCCATCTCTGGCTGAGTGTCTATGAGCCTTTTTATAAGGTCATATTAAAAATGTAATTTTATAAGACTTGTTATAAATTTTAAAAAAGGAATTTTACATAATTTAAAATTGTAAAATTACATAACATTATTAGTGCTGATTATAAAACTGTCTGTTTAATGGCTGAGAAAGGGATCGTAAAACTCTAAAAAAAACTGGCACAATATTAATGTAAAATATTCTCGAAATTAAAGCCGTTTAGTTTTGGAACTTTCACCTTAAATGGGATTTTACGTTGTTCGATTTTTCATTAAGGCTTGCTTACAAGCTCAATGGTTTTCACAATGACTGCGTTGTTTTAAACACCATGTTGCATGGAAGCTTTCCGTTCAGATTTGAATATGTTAATATTAATATGACATAAAAATGTAAACATATCGACTTCCAAAAACCTTATGTATGTAAATAATGGAACTCGAAATTGATGTTAACTGTTCGAATGAAGACAGTTTTACAAAGAACTTATTCTATTTCTTTTAATTGCTTCAAAACCATTTCTTGATTCGGTCCACCCATACATGATCTGTTTGGATGTTTAGAGAACGCAATACAATTTTTATGCAATCCGGGAGTAATTTCCATGCAAACATAGTATTTGAAATACTTTTTCATTGAATTTTCACAGAAAAAAAACTCCTACTAAACATTAGTTTTGGGACAACTGATTCCAACGGAAAGAGACAAGACTCACGATTTTTATCAATTAAAATGTTATTATAATAATCTTTTAGTTTACAAAAAAACTCCTTTTATATATTACTAGATGATGACCGCGAATTCTTCAGCATAGACTGAGAAATTTAAAGAAAAACCTGTGGAATAAGCAAAATAATTGAATGTAATTGAAGCTTATGTCATGTCTTATTCCTATTCCCGTTTCCGTTACCGTTATCTTTTTCCAACTTATAAATCTAATTTCGAGGAAGTTTAAGCTATAGTTACAACTCATCGACGTAAAATTCAGTTCCCAAATCCCAGCGGAGCCATGGTTTTTCCGGGATAAAAAGTAGCTTAAATTTTAAATCTCCTTGTAAATTTCAGCCAAATTGGTTCTATAGTCCCGGCGTAACAGAGTTACAAACATACACGCGTGAACATACAAGAAAACTTTCACCTTTATAATTGTAATCTTGCTGTTTATGCATCTTAAAAAACGCTACGTTGCACTTCGAAGACCTCCGTTGCGCAGTGCGTTGTCGCATTATAAAGTTGGAGCTCCTGGGTTCGATTCCCGGCTCAAGTCTGGTCTGCTGGGAGGCTTCAGCCGTGGTTAATTACCCCCCTACCGACAGAGACGCATCGCCAAGCGATTTAGCGTTCCGGCGCGATGTCGCGTAGAAACGACTATGATTACTATGATTTTACCAACAGGTTAGCCCGCTACCATCTCAACCTGCATCATCGTTTACCATCAGGTGAGATTGCCGTTAAGAGCTAACTTGTAGTGTATAAATATGTATATACACCTACTTACAAGCGTATGAAGTAGAGAACCAAACATTCTTTAGAAATAGGTTAGCAAAGGGCTTTAAACTCAACTTATCCACGATAGTTATGAAAGGGCTTTTGAGTGGAAAGCGGTATGAGTGTTTCAATTTTCTACCCTTTCAGAATGGTGAGTAAACCCAGACGCGTAATTTTTATCGATTTCTCGTGTAGCGCTAAAAGGCCTCATTTGACCATATTGTACAAAATGGATGGGAGTGTAATTTGCATTGAATCGGCGGTCACGCACGTTGTGGGGAGTTACCTTTTTTATTGTTCGACTTGCCTTAGCCGTTACTTTAATGTAGGGGGTGGTTCGGACCGAATATGACCGTTGTGGGTTTTATTGACAAAACAATTTTAGCTCTGCATACTTTCTGCATATATAATACATGCTAGCATGATCTCATGTGGGCAAAAAGAACAAAACTCACACAATTAGATCCGTTATTTTAGTTAAGAATAGAAATTACTCACTTTATTGTTGACTTTTCTTCAAATACAGCACATTTTAAATCTGTTGAAACATTACCGAAGTGTCATTGACGACCACCGTGGCGCAGTTAGTGCGCTGTCACATTATAAAGTTGAAGGTCCTGGGTTCGATACCCAGCTCGAGTCTGGCCTGGTGGGAGGCTTCGGTCGTGGCTAGTTACCACCCTACCGACAAAGACGTGTCGCCAAGCAATTTAGCGTTCCGGCACGATGTCGTGTAGAAACCAACCATTCCCCTTACAGGTTAGCCCGCTAACATCAGCACTTACCGTCAGGTGAGATGCAGTCAAAGGCTAACTTGTGGTGAATAAAAAAAAAAAAAGTTATAGTAATAAAACACTATTATATTCGATTCGAATGAGCATTCTATCTATTCAGTATATTTGCAAGCGTAGAAGTATATATTCAATTATACGTAAGTATGAACTGTACTGAGTTATGAAAAAGTAATATGAACAAAACATAAAGACTTAAAATTGTAGTCACGCAAAGTCCGCGGCATAGCAAAAAGCAATCTCTTGCATAGCATAGTTAATATCACCTACCACTTTTAAAATGGTCAAATGCCTTGATCGTTATTATAAATATTGCTTTATGTTATGTAGTTAGTAGTTTAAGTTCGTTTAGTATAGTTTACTTCATTTTCTGTTATTGTTTTATTGTTAGATACCTTAGTATAACTAGGATAAGTTAATTTACATTACCTTTAATGGCATGCGGTGTTTGCCTGTAAGTGGCTAAACATTTTTGTGCTGTACCTCAGTGCATGGTACTGAAACTTGTAAAAATGTTTTGGCTGTTGGCGAACCAAATAAATAAAATAAAAGATAAAATGTTAATAAAATTACACTTATGATATGCAAATAATAACTTACTTAAAGATATAATACATTGTATTATTACCATAATTAGCATTTGATTGCATGAATCAAAATGGTGTGGCAATTTGTTATTTTTTTTATTTTTCCCGTAATAGTTCCTTATCAAAAAAGTATAAACGGCTCGTCAAGAATGTAAGAAATATAATTTACACACACCTTTTTTGGCATTGCCTTTTGTACAAAGGGTTGCTATTTTGCACTGAAATCCGCCTATGGAATGTAATGTGATTTAAATTAATTTATTTATAGATATTTTTGAAAGATTATTTAAAATCTCTAAAACTTTACTTGCAAACGTTGAATTGATGTTGTACGAGCCGAAAGGTAGAATGTTCGACGCAAGGGTAAAGCTGTCTCCGTCTTGGGCAGCCTTAAACCCCTTGTTGAGTAATCTACTATTACGGATTCTAGCAACGAAGCCAGAACTTCAATTGTTTAACTGATTTACAGTCTAATGAACTGTTAAGCTGTGATAGCCTAGTAGTTAGGACGTCCGCCTTCTAACCAGAAGTCGGGGTTTCGATCCCGGGCACGCACCTCTAACTTTTCGGAGTTATGTGTGTTTTAAGCAATTAAAATATCAGTAGCTTCAACGATAAAGAAAAACATTGTGAGGAAACCTGCATGCGTGAAAGTACTCCATAATGTTCTCAAAGGCGTGTGAAGTGTGCCAATCCGCACATGGCCAGCGTGATGGACTATGGCCAAATCCTTCTCATATTCTGAGGAGACTCATACTCTGTAGTGAGCCGGAAATGAGTTGATCATAATGAGATTAAAGGGAGTTATCGCTGCATGAAAGAGCAGTACCAGAAGTTTAAGACGGTGGGGTGGAAGGTTAATTTCATGAATAGATACAAGTTTTCACTGGTGGATGTCATAACTTTGTTTTTAATTTACTTTTTTATACATCAGCTCACACAGTAATTTTTTGACTGCTCACAATCTTTATCATCTAATCATTTATGACGACCCACGTGACGCAGTGCGTGCGCTATCGCATTATAAAGTTGGATGTTCTGGGTTCTATTCCCGGCTCGAGTCTGGTCTGTTGGGAGGCTGCAGACGTGGCTAGTTACTCTACTGACAAAGACGTGTCGCCAAGCGATTTAGCGTTCCGGCACGATGTTGCGTAGAAACCAATTAGGGGTGTGGGTTTACCATACCCCTAACAGGTTAGACCGCTACCATCTTAGGCTGCATCATCACTTACCACCAGGTGAGATAGTCGTCAAGGGCTAACTTGCAGTTTATAAAATAAAAAGTGCTCAGCATATTATTAATGTGAAATACTAATTTCAGTGCATCGTTCTATCTTATTCATTGAATAGCAGTTGCCCGCGACTTTGCTCACTTTGAGTTCGCCATTCACATATTATTAATATATTACATACAGTGCTATTTTACGAGTAACTTCATGGAAATGAATTTTCAAAAAACCTTTCCAAGCGGCTCGTCCAGTTGTTTGAGATTATTCATTATCATCATCATGATCAACCAATTGCCGGCTCACTACAGAGCACGGGTCTCCTCTCAATATGAGAAGGGTTTAGCCATAGTCCACCACGCTGGCCATGTGCGGATTGGCAGACTTCACACGCCTTTGAGAACATTATGGAGAACTCTCAGGCGTGCAGGTTTCCTTACGATGTTTTCCTTCACCGTTGAAGCAGTGATATTTTAATTTTTCCAAAACGCACATAACTCCGAAAAGTTAGAGGTGCGTGCCCGGCCGCCGCCTCTAAACACTAGGCTATCACCGCTTCGCTATGATTCAGTAAGATAGTAATTTCAGTCATCTTTACCTTTAAACACAAAAAGAAAAAAGATTAACAAAAGATTTATCTTTTAGAGTTACCGGCTGTATTTATTTGAACTTATGGATTCATCGGAAACTTTTATTACTGTTCATTTACTCTGCTCTTATCGCGGCATTAATCAAAGTTATTTATAGCGTAATTATCGTTTCGCGGTGTACATCGGATGGTATTGTTCACAATAAGTACATGCTTTATTACTAGGATATAACAAGCTTTTATTTCGGATTTATATTTATTTATGTCTTTCTGTTTTTATCAGGTCAAATTGTTAGATTCATCGTTGATTCAACTTTTTAACGTCATACTACTAGTCATTTAAAGGACAGAGGATTTAACAGCTGTTAAATCAGTGCAAAACTGCAGTGGCTTTACCATCGTAAATTCTAATAGCACTCTAAGAATATACTGACTTGTTTTAAGGTCACTATAGTATAGACGCATAATATATATTACTGACGCTATGTTATCATATGCTAAGGTTGTTACAGCACACTGTGAAATAGGGATCAATGAAAATTCTTTATCTTAAAGCAACAGCCAAGTTCCTGGAGTCTATATTTGAAGCTATTTTTATGCAAAGGTTTTAGGGTGATGTGGAGTGGGTCAAATCCCAACTATTGTCCTCTGTGTAATGTGGCTCTGTTTTTGAAATGATGCTATGGGATATGGCTATTTAACTGTAATCTCATCAACTTCGAACTGTTGCATAATTATGGAGTATGGATTACATAATATGGTAAAATAACGTGCTGGAGTATTGACAATAAATGATAAAAGCGGTGATAGCCTAGTGGTTAGGGCGTCAACCTCCAAATCAGAGGTCGGCGGTTCGAATCCGGGCACGCACCTCTAACTTTTCAGAGTTATGTGCGTTTTAAAAAAAAAAAAATATCACTTGCTTCAACGGTGAATGACAACATCGTGAGGAAACCTGCACGCCTGAGAGTTCTCCTTAATGTTCTTAAAGGCGTGTGAAATCTGCCAATCCGCACACGGCCAGCGTGGTGGACTATGGCCGAATCCTTCTCATATTGAGAGGAGACCCGTGCTCTGTAGTAAGCCGGTAATGGGTTGGTTGTGACATGACATTTATATGACATAGTAAAATACTGAATTAAATATTATAAACCTGAACGCTTAGTCTATACCAAATCAAAACTGTTGATCCTGACAAAAACCAAAAAATACATCCATACATCCAAACTCGTATGTACGTAAAAAATAAGACGTAAGTTTGTATATATGTCCATTCACGTAGTTAACTTTGCTGCGAATTAAATTCAGACCCTTTTACTTGCAAGGATATTCCCGCTGCGCCAGAATGACCGTAAAAATACTATTTACACGAATGACCCTAATTTGGGGTAATCATAAAACTGTGGGCACCACCAAAGTAAAATATTCATAAGTGTTGCCCAACTTTTATGGTTCGAATACGCAAGGGTCAACGGTGTTTCAAGATTATGTCTAATGCTAAAAAAAACAGATTAAATACGCGATTAGTAATTCATCATCATCGATTAGTTGTTAGTCTACTAACGTTCTATAGCTGGGCATAGGTTTTCTTTTAGATAAGAGAGAGACAATTAGCGCGTTAATGTAGGTTGGTGGATATTACTTGTGCAGATGCTTTCGGGGCATGGTTTCTTTGTCCAATGTTGGTGCGCGCCTCGGACGTTTAGGGATTTAGAGATAGACTTGTAGATATACCCCCGCTGGAGGGTTCACCTCTGCGGACGCCACGGGTTGAATTGTGAACGAGTGTACGAGTGTTCCCATCACCCAGCCACGAGGTATAAAGGAGTGTCGATAAAAAAAAGCAACGTTGTCGACCGACGCTATAGCGTGCTCTCCACGATAAGGCGTTGGACAGCGCTAATTTCCCAGCTTTGAACTGGTGCTTAAAAACTTAACAGATAAATTTTTATAGACCAAATCGGGTTGTTATTTATGTTAAAGTATTGTTTTCTTTTATTTGCTCTACATTATACAAGCATACAAAATCAAGGTAAACATGACAGACGTAGGCATAATTTTTTGGAAGTCCACTATTTACAATGAACAATTAGCTCAATTTGGTATCCATGATCGCTTTAAAAATCTGATACAGCATAATATATAAATACCTAAAACAATTGCTGTATAAAACTTAATAAACCTTCTAAGTATAACATTCAAATAAAAAATAGACCACGATTTTTGTTTTTTTTTGTAATTTAATAATATATATAATATTACTAATGTTTTAGAGGACTGCGATAATTATAAGAAATTGATAAGATTAAGAATCAATACTGTGCAATTTTAATTTGAATAAGTGAATAAAATAACTCAACAACTCTACTTTTATAATTCTAACTTGTTCGTCACTGGTAATATGACCTACCGTAGTTCAAGAGTTATCTACCGTAAATTAAGAGTTGAAAAAAAAAATCCGAGAAAGGTGTTGGGTATGTAATATAAGGGTCGGCTTTTCCACTTCATACGGCCATTATAGTAACAATCAATGGGTCTGTAGGTCGTAATAGGAACAATTAATTATTTAGGAACGAGCATGAGTACGGTGCTTTGAACAGGCATTTGTTTAAGTGTGCAAACTTTTCGGAAACGACCACGTCCGTGAGTAATTTCACTCCGTTATGATTTTCGCAAACATTAAACAGCATCTATTTTTATTACTATCTAAAAATTATTTATCAAAATCTTTTTTATACTCAAATTAGATTACTCGGTGAACTTTGGACCTATACATCATTATCATCATCATCAGCCAACATTAATCCACTGCTGGGCATAGGCTTCTTTGAAGTAGCGCCAACTCATCCTGTCTCCGGCTTTTCGCATCGTGACGTCCGAGACGTGGTCTCCACTGGAGGACCTTCCGACTCCAGCGTCCGTCGGTTCTTCGACAAACGTGACCAGCCCACTGCCATTTCAGCGTGCAAGCCCTTCGAGCTATGTTGGTTACCCTATTGACCAATCTATCTATCTATTTGAAGTGGCAATTTCTATACAAAATTACCAATTTCATTCATTTCATTTCTTTTCCTCCAAAATCAACCCGAACAAAACTTACATAACAAATACGAGTCGATAAATATATTTTCGATACGCATTGCTTGTATACAAGTATGTAGCGCATTTTGTTTTTATATCGTCTTTGTATGTAGAGGTTACGGCCGTGGCTAGTTACCACCATACCGACAAAGACGTGTCGCCAAGCAATTAAGCGTTCCGGCACGATGTCGCGTAGAAACCAATTAGGGGCGTGGGTTTCCCTACCTTATTACCTACCTTGGGTAGTCCTAACAGGTCAGCCCGCTACCATCCTAGACAGCATCATCACTTACCACTAGGTGAGATAGCAGTCAAGAGCTAACTTGTAGTGTGTAAATATGTTATATTTTTGTGTTGTAGTAGCAAACTTTTTGGAAAGTGAAACTGTTAGTCTATATAATTCTTCCAGTAAAGCAAGAAGTGTTTTGATAGTTCTTACTGGCGAACATTTTATTATATTACGTCACTTTTTAGAAGCTTCTGACTGTAGATGGAATTTCATTTACTAAATCTATGGATCTCTAAAATTGACGTGTTTTGTCACGCTCTGTGATTCAGAAAGGAGCTCTCATTTGAAGTGTATCAAAACACTGCATAACTATTCCGACGCTATTCGACGTTTAAGTTTAAGGTACTGAATATATTATTATGAAGCAATTGCTACTTAGTAGATTGTGTTTGAAGCCATTGCTATACTAACGCATGCCCGAAACTCGAATTGCTGCAATACTACTAGCTGAATTAATGCAGGTGGAACGTGCGCTTTCAGTATTTTAGCATATATAAACAGCTCTGTTTATATTTGCATAGTTGCTAAGTGCTGTAATTAAGCTGTAAGTATTTTGTTAGTAAATAAGCAATATTAAACTTAAACCAACTTAACCTGAAATATACACTTTTAATATGTTATAGGATGGGATGGACTAGCAACGCATAAGTTGCTTTTTAAACATATATGTCGGGACTGTATCTCAAATACTTCTACCAATGCGTTGCTAAAACGTCCCAGATATAATTGTTGTGTTACGAATTTCAATTGAACTTAATATTATATTAATCGAGAACGTAAATTAACTCGGAATCTCACTTTATATATTTGAATAATAATATTAACGACTAAAATAATTCGTCTAATTATATAATTTGACGAATGTCATGAAGAAAAAACTTGTATTTTTCTTTATCATATTTTAACTTTCCTAGTGGTAAATTATAGGGTTAGTGATCTACGATTTATTTTTATAATCATACCGTTGTTAAAGTTAACATAACAGTTACCCACTTACTCATATTATAGTATATTATTGTTATTGTTTAGTTGTTGTTTACCGTGTCAATTTCACTTAGTTACATTTTATTTGTTTAAACCTATGTAAGTATGAACATATTTTGTATATATATTGTGTAATCTCTTTTGCCTTGTTTTATAACTTTCTTTATTGTATAACAATAAGATGTAACGCTGTTGATTACTTTCAAATAAATAAACATAAACCCCGAAATAAATTTTGATAAAATTTGACATGAAGATAGAGTGTACCCTGGATCCTTTCTCGTTTGATTTTAAATCTCTGGGATAAAAAACTTAAGGAAAAAAAGTCTTAAACCAAGTGAAATTTGCGGGCATTCCACAAATTAAAGTTTATTTTACTATTGGTTCCCCTCGACTGCTTTCGAGTACAACTTTTGATAAGTAAATTTTTCTTATAAAACTTTCATCCGCTATTTTACACCTGAACGCCCGAGCTGGTGGGTTACGTTAGGCCTTCTCACTTTTAGTGTTCCGTACCTGAAGACTGCTGACAAGACCTGTCTATTACTGATACTCCGCTGTTCATTAGTTATATTAAACCCAGACCTAAAATCGGTTTCCACGCAACATCCCGAAGACACTGCTGAAGCGTCCGACCAGACCTAACGCTAGCCGGGAGTTTTAGGTCTTGGGTTGCGATAGCACACGCGATTCATCAAGGTATCCTTAAACATAACTATTCTTGATTTTGCAGTGTTTAGTCACAGTCTGGCATTTTAAAGGTGCTGCATGTTGAAGGGTGACAAAACACTGCATAAATATTCCGATGATATGTAGCGTTTATTTTGCAAGGCACTATAAGTTGGAGTTTGTATTTTAAGCCCATCACTCACTGCACTACAATCACCATCTCATCAACAAGGTAGAAGTATGGTGGCTCAATTTCTTCTATGAGAATAAAGAAATGACCATTAATGAGATATTGATTAGGCATATGATAATAATCAATGGAAATCACTTTTAGAGAACATCTTGTGTTGTAATTATTTCTGCAAAACAATAATTTTCTTGTTCGCTCATTTTTCCTAACGACGCTTCTTTTTCCGATACAGATCCGAAGTTTTTCCGTTCTAAATCGTGACATAAATAGTAAACCGGTATGTACCGCAGTCATAAGACATTTTATAACTAGACTTAATGTCGCGTTTGTATAAGTCTAATATTAAGCTTCGGTTTGTATAAACGGGTTTGAGTCATCATCATCATCTTATTATCGACCTGACCTGCTTAAACAATAATTCTGAACTGTTTTAGTATTCCGTGCACATTAGCTCGTCTCTGGAACATTTATTTCATAGATGATATCTATCTTATTCATCATCATCATCATGATCAACCCATTACCGGCTCACTACAGAGCACGGGTCTCCTCTCAATATGAGAAGGGTTTGGCCATAGTCCACCACGCTGGCCATGAGCGGATTGGCAGACTTCACACGCCTTTGAGAACATTATGGAGAATTCGCATTCTGCTGTGTTTGGCAGTGGCAGTCTTTAGGCATGAAAAGGTTTACTTTTAAATTGAACCTGAAGATACTCTTACTAGACTGTCGCATCTCTCGTTTCAGTATAGTCTACGCTACCAGTTTAGCTAAGGGCTTCCTTATACAGAACACTGTAATTACTTGTACTAAATACCCGTAACATAGTACATGCTTCTGTTCACGAGAGTTTTATATATAAATAATGTATAAATTTGTTCACGATTCACGTAATTGGATCGGTAAATTGAAAAGTCCTTATAATTATCGAGATATTCGTTTATTCTCGTCCACTATTGGAAGGGTACTTTTAAAGAGTTCCAAAGTCCACGGTCTTAGACCCTGTGCTTTCAGCAGCTTCGTGGGACTTTTTTGGTGTATCCATTATTGTTTTTAAAGTTAAAGCTTAACAAGCTCAACTTAATAATGTTTAAGCAACATTCAGCTCGATAACGATTTGTATTCATTTATAATCATTTTATTTTGGATATGTAGTTTTGGGTTAGTATTTTTACATTATCTAAGTATAAATTAGACAGCGACCTTATCCCATAATAAGTGAAGATGCAGTATAAAATGATCTCTAGAATTGATTAACATTAATCTGACCCGCCACAAACGTGGTGAAACCTTCACAGTTATTCACTCTTAATTTCGCTTTCAAATACTGAATTTCTTTTACAACAGGTACAAAAAAGAATACAGAGAATAATATAACATGCGCACTTACTTTACGTTTGTTCTTAAAACACGGGCTTGAAAACTACATTACATTTTCAACGGATACTCTACCGGCGAAGTGCAAAACAGTGTTAAAATTTGTCTCACTGTCTTATCACTAAGCGAAGACGTAAGAGTTTCCCTAAAAGCAAATTTTAAAAGGCCAAATTAACAGGAGCGTAATTCTCATAAACCTTCGTGACATTTACTTTTTCATTCGTTGTAAAATACTATAGTTTATATTATATGCGAAAATACATCGGCTTTTGTATTTATTATCGATGTCATCAATATAAATCGAATCAAATAATCATCATCATTTCAACCGATAGACGTCCACTGCCTGACATAGGTCTTTTGTAGGGAGTTCCATTAGCCACGGTCTTGGGCCGCTTGTATCCATCGGCTCCCTGCGACTCGTTTGATGTCGTCTGTCCACCTTGTTGGGGGTCGACCAACGCTACGTTTACCGGTGCGAGATCGCCATTCCAGCACCTTGAGACCCCAACGTCCATCGGTTCTCCGAGCTATGTGACCCGCCCATTGCCAATACAACTTCGTAACTAGCTGAGCTATGTCGGTAACTCTGTTCCTCCTACGGATCTCTTCATTTCTGATTTGATCACGTAGAGATACTCCTAGCATAGCTCTCTCCATTGCTCGCTGAGTGACTCTGAGCCTTCTTGTGAGGCCCATAGTGAGCGACCACGTTTCGGATCCGTAAGTCATCACTGGCAACACGCACTGTTCAAAAACTTTAGTCTTCTGGCACTGAGGAATTTTGGACGAAAAGATGAATCAAATCCAAATAGCTTTATTCATGTAAACCTTTTACAGGAATCTATGAACCGTTTATATATCACATTTTCCATTATATCTATTCGTGAAGTTGATGGTGATAACTACACTCGCCAACATAAAACTAAGGCTAAGAGGGTTCCAAATTATATGGTGGGCGCACTCTCATTCGAGCAGATTCAATTAGGCACTGACAAAGCTGAAACGGAGATAGACCTATGAAATAAAAAAAATTAAACGTTATTTTATACCTTACGTAAAAAAATCATATAAGCACATCTAACGGTTCCTGGTGATAGATTTTTCTATCATAAACGTTTACGGTTTAACGGTTCTTAAACAACTTGATATAGGTTAATTTTAACAATCATTATTTTATTGACATACCTACCTCTAGTGACTAATATGGTAAATAGCTGCTTAATTTATCGTTCTTCAAAATTTTATCGAAATGTATTAAAAAAACCAGTATTTAATGAGAGCAAGAGGTTAGCTTACAAACAAAAAAGTACAAAAAAAAGTTGCTTTTGAATTAAAACTACGTTTATGGAACTACGATTACATAAAACCGATGCTCGTGATATTTTATTTTTAATTTTTAAACAGCTTTAATATAAACTGGTGGTCGCTGATTGACTAACTTTGATAAATATACTTTATAAAGAGCGGGAATTTCAACAGAGTAACACATGTATATGCCTACCTCAAACAGCTGTGATCCAACAAGCTGTGAGATAACAAGAGTATCGATACATTTAATAAAAGCCGATTTGAAAGCCTGGCCAGGTTTAAAAACGAGCGTTTTACCTTGATTGATTGATTTCGATGGAGTGAAAAGTTTTAATAACAATGTATTTTTAAAATTCGTAACTGTTAAAATCAAGTTAATGACCAACGAAGCCCAACGGATATAAAAGCATGTATGCGGAAGTGGTAGTTTGCTGGGCATTTCTATCCTAGATGGATTTTGAGCAAACGTGTGTTGGACTAGTGACAGCTGACCGGTATACGCAATGTAAAACGATATCTGGAAGCCGCTGGATGAATAAGCATTATGATCAACCCATTGCCAGCTCACTACAGAGCAACGGTCTCCTCTCAATATGAGAAGGGTTTGGCCTTAGTCCACCACGCTGGCCATGTGCGTATCGGCAGACTTCACACGCCTTTAAGAACATTTTGGGGAACTCTCAGGCGTGCTGGTTTTCTTACAATGTTTTCCTTCACCGTTGAAGCAAATGATATTTTAATTGCTTAAAAACGCACAAAACTCCGTTAAGTTAGAGGTGCCCGGGTCAAATTCAGTCCACTACTCTATTGAGTCTTAGTTAATTTCGACAAAAAGTCAATATTGTGTTCTGTACCGCTATTTCTACGTCTCAGTGGCGGTTGATATAACGGGTTTCTGAAGTGGGCACACGAACGGTTTTATTCGTGAGATTGGGCACCGTTTACGGGAAAGGGGCAGTGATCCACCCTCTGGGGACTTACTGGCCCAAAGGTTGTCCATAGTTATACAAAGGGGAAATACTTTGATAGCCTCTTTTGGTCAGGGGCGATATTTTTCATTAAACGAATGAGGATAAGTAATATTTGACTCGAGAATAATTATTTTTAGTCTTATTAAAATTACATTGACGTGATCCGCGCGTGGTCGCATTATAAAGTTTAAGGTCCTTTGTTCGGTACCTGGCTCGGGTCTGGTCTGGTTGGAGGCTTTAGCCGTGGCTAGCTACCGACAAAGATGTGTACCCCTAAAAGGTTAGCTCGCTACCATCTTAGACTGCATCATCACTTAAAATCAGGTGAGATTGCCGTCAAGAGTTAACTTGTAGTAGATAAAAAACATTTTTTTAACTGTCAAATCTTATAGTACTAGAACGTTAGGAATCCTTTCTATTAGTCAATACTTTTGTTTTGTCAGTTAATCAATTTTCAGTTGATTTTTAATAAAATTTCTTGAAGATTCTGTATATTCACCAAATCTTCACTATTGGATATAGGACCGGACTCCTTAACAGTCAGCAGTAAACTCCTCACTTATACACAAATTATCAAAAGGTTCATGGTTAACCTTTTGCACAGGAATTTATTTTACAAACCAGTAATTACGCGGCAGAAAATATATCTCAAAGTATTTTTTTAAAAGATAATATAATACATATTTGTTTAGTATTAGTAACATATACCTATTTTGAGTTTTCCTTTTGAAGTATTTTTCCCGAAAAAACATTATACCGAGATCGGTCGCTCAGGTAGGAACTACTATAGTATATAGTTAGGATAAACTGCTGTGCCTCTTTCCTAAGTTTAATACGCTTACAAATTTATACTGCATTTTTATTCATGCATATTTTTTTTGTAACTTGACTTATTATGTAATCAATCTTTGCTTTTCTTTTTAGTATAAACTTTGTTTTAGTAAAATTATTTAATTAACGTTAAAATTGATAAAATAAAACGAGATTTTGTTTGTGTGTTTATGATTTTATTTTTGGTGATTTTCTATTTTCAAAACAGTATACACTATAAAATAATGTGTATAAAGTATAGTATAATGTGATATTGCTGTCCAGAATTATTCTGGACAAATTACAAGCGAAAAATAATGGAGTGTACCATAAAGTTAGATTGGAGTAAACCGGTGAACCTTTATAAGTAAACCTTTATAGTAAACAATAGGCATACAAGCGGTTACGAAGTACGATTACATGTAACATTAATCTTAATATATATAAATCTCGTGTCACAATGTTTGTCCTCAATGGACTCCTAAACCACTTAACCGATTATAATAAAATTCGCACACCATGTGCAGTTCGATCCAACTTGAGAGATAGGATAGTTTAAATCTCAAATTATAGTCGCAATTTTAATTTATTGCTAATTATTTCTCTGTTATTATTTGACAGTCACAATTATCTGTTAACTCCAAATGATTCTAACAGATGTCGAGACCTTTCGACTGGGTTGAGTAAGTAATCAATAGATGGCGCTGCTATGGTAAATCTACGAACGTGTCATATAAGCTACATTTTAACAGCATAATTACCACGTGTTGTTGACGCTATAAAATTAATTAAATTTATTTTGTAGTGAACGAAATACCGTATAATTCAATTATTTCCACTTTTTAAATTTTTGGTGTTAGCATAGCCGGCCACGTGTTACTTAGACTGAAGTGTAAATTGAATTCATATTATAATGAAGATAATACAGTGAAATTAATCCTGTTTTTTACTTATTTGTACTTCATTGATCAAAACTTTATTATTTAATTTGAATATATGTATGTAAGTATTATCACATAATTATAAAATTTAATTAAAATGTCAATACAAAAATGATACACAATTTCCTACACTTTTTCAATAGTTGTACAAATAATTTTTTTTATTGTTTTTATTTAACCTCTATTAAAAAATATTTAGCACTTATTATTTCAATGTGATATATGATAACAAGTTTTTCAGATTTTTTTTCTTATATTTAAACGATTAAATTAGTATTTCAATTCTTATTGAAATTATTATTTAAACTCTATAATTTAAATATGTACATGTTAGTATTATCACATAATTATAAAAGTTAATTAGAATGATCTATAAAATAAAAATGAATCGCAAAAGCTGTTGGTAAGCGCATAACTCAACAACGCTTAACCAATTTGGGCAATTTTTTTTTTAAATATTCGTTGAAGTTCAAGGATGGCTTTTACGGCGACCCATGTTTCTCACATGGTCAATTGTATGTTGCCTGTTCCCGTGTTGGAAAACCATCAGATCTGTTTGTCTATGCGCCAGATAATCAAACAAAAAACATCGTATATCACAAAGCACTACAATGAAAATAAAACTGATTTTTGTTAATAATTATGATTCATATGATTAACAATAAAGAGATTACTTATTTTTAAATGCTCATATATGTTTTATTTAATTATATTTCTTATTCACAACGCTCTATCACCAGGGTGACGGTTCTGTTCAGGTGAATTTTTTACCCCGACTATAAAATATGTAGGAACAAAAAAATTACACATTACAAATCATTTTGACAGGCTATATTTGGCAGTACGAAGTCTGCCGGGTCAGCTAGTATGATTATAAATCAAGCATTGCCTAGAGAAAATCGAGTAAATATGTTATTGTTTTCGATATTGCTCTCTTTTGGATTTCCCGAGAGAATTGCTGCTGGTATAATAAATAACATGCATTTGATATACGACTTTATGTATTTAAGTAGCATTACATTTGTACAATAAAAACATTAAAATTCCTTTGGAACAATAAATGATGAAACTACGCTAAGTGGTGAGTACTGAGGTCTTATAAGTGGCAAATCCCGGATTCGATACCTGACAGAGGCAATTGGGAGTTTTGAATATCTGCTAGTCCACTACCATCTTAGACTGCATCATCACGTACCAGCGAGATTTTAAGTATCAGTAACAGAAATAAAAAAATAAGTTTTACTGCAAAAAAAATTTTTTTTTATAAAATATTAATTTACAAAGTCAAAAACAGCTACAGCGATATTGTTTTCTAGTTACTTCGAGTATAAATAAAAATTTGATACCATATAGTCCAGGGTAAAAACATTTAAAAATAATAAAAAGTAAAAAAATAATAGTTTTGCCAGAAATCGAGAAAAACCGTTTTTTACCTTTAAAAAATCAACCCCATCCCTATCCCGACCTCAAATCGCCCGTAAATTATTTTTCCTTTAATTTTTATAATATTTCCTTTTCTAATGGGTTTCATCCTACTATTTTTTTTTTTTTTTTTAATTATCGACCCCGGTCTAATACTTTATTTATTTATAAATACACCCTCAAAATGGGTTCAAAGGTCTCGCAGATTAATCGAGACAAAGTAATATTTTAAGTATATATTCATGATATTTGTTAAATTAAAATGATGTAAAAAAAGAGCTACTGCTAAGTTTCTTATCGGTAGCATCTTTTTTACGAACCTGTTGAAGAGTCAATACAAATAATAAATTTGATGATTCAAGTGTTTATGCAGTAAGCCAATTTTAAATTGATTCCGAATTATAATGAAGAGGGTAATTTTTATCATTAAAATTCCTTTGGTACAATAAATGATGTAACTATGCTAAGTAGTGAGTACTGAGGTCTTATGAGTGGCAAATCCTGGATTCGATACCTGACAGAAGCAATTTGGGAGTTTTTTTTAATACTTGGTATCTAGGCGCATTTTGCACTAGGTATCTGTGTGAGAAAGATGTGCGCGCTCACTACATGTTGCGTCGAGTCGACATCTCGCTTGTACTACATACTTTGCACAGGCAAGATAACTTAGGCATTCTTAGCTCTCGCATATCTCGCATACTTAGTTCGTATCTTTCGCTTAATATTACATGTGGAAAAGCTTTAAGCTTTTATTAAACACATTTCACTTAGCAACGTAACCAAAAGACTAAGATTTTTTCACGAGTATATTTAAGCTGGCTAATTAATAATATTTATTAATAAGTAAATTCGTTAATTATTTATTTGTTTGTCATATATTAGAACATTTTCTCAGGGACTCTCTTACTGATTTATTAAAATATATTAAGGTACCTGTTTCCTTTTTTTTTTAATTTAATACAGGATAGAGTAATAGTTGAATTAAATCTACAACTTCTATGTTGTAAAATTGTGTATTCGTATTGTTAAGGTATTTTTTTTTTTAGTTTTTGTATAGTGGTAAAATAGCTTAGGTTTTATGATACAAATGTACCTACTATGATAAATATTAGCGTAAGTATGCATGTTAGATAAGTTAAGAGCACCGACTCACCAGTTAGGCGGGATATAGTTTTAAGCCATTTTTGTATATATAACAACCTTAATTAAATAAAATAAACAACCTTACCTTATAAATGTGTCTTCTTGCGAAATCATTTTAACTGTTTATTTTTTAAATACTGATTTATGATTTAAATATTCATAAAACTGCATTCGACAACATAAATTTTATGATCCGTACAAAAACTACTTTTCCTTCTAACATTTATTAGGACTAAGCGAGGTTACTAACAAAACATTAAAAAGATTGGATCTTACAAATTGTATGAAATATAAACATGTAACTTGTAAGGTACTTTTAGTTTGTGTAAGAACTTCCAAAAAGTTTTTATTGCGTGCTTACGATTTCCGAGCCTTAATGGGGGAGAGCGATTTTGCTGACAAAAATAAATATGTGAACGCCTTTTCGTCGAGATTGATGTAGCCATAAAAGGGTAGATTGTACGGATATATATTATGGATGAAGTTATCAAATGGTAAAAATGTGTGCGAAATAAATCATATTATTTTCATACACAAGTAATGAGTACCTATCCATTTATTTGAGGTGAAAACGGCGGTTATATTTTGTAAGTGCGGATCCTAATATGGAAGGGATATATATTATTTTTTAATTTTTATTTAACAAAGCCCTCGCCATATATCCAATCTTCGCTAAACAAACTATCTCAAATTAATTAGTAGCAGTATGTAAATATTGAATTGAAAAAAATACGAACTGCACGAATTTTTCACAACACTAATTATTTACTACTAACTACTACTTACTAATGAAGCCATATTTATACATTAAGGCACTGTTCTGCAGTAGTCACTACTCTTTTGTGGGAATCACTTAAACATTTCCAAAACCAAACTAATCAAATGTAAGAACCTATATTAATTTATTTAATTGAGAGGGAATGAAAATTACAGATCAACTACAGCATAAAATGAATGCTTATAAATGTAAAGTTCATTTCTCGCTAATAAACGCCATTCACCTTCTGCGAAAAGTTTATCGTTCACTTAATGAATCTAGAACAATATAAATAGAAAATAAATTTTATTTAACAAAAGAAGAAATAAATCAACTCAATTATTAAGATAAATAGTAATTTATTTAAATAAAAGAAATGAAAATAACCGAATAACTTTGGAAAGAGCTGAAGGAGCCGTATCACGGCCTGTTCGAATAATGATTGTAAAGTGGACTTTCAATGGAATTTGTAAAATATAATTAGTACACACTGTATGCTGTTACAACAAAGGAGTTAGATCTTTTTAATCTTGCGTCCCATATGAGTGAATCTACAGCTGACCGGATAGCTGACATGTTGGCGTTGGCCATTATAGCATTAATAACATAAGTGGGAAAATTGGATATACTTCATGTAAATATATATATATATATATATATATATATATATATATATATACTAATAGAAGCGGTGATAGCCTAGTGGTTAGGGCGACAGCCTCCTAATAAGAGGTCGGTGGTTCGAATCCGGGCACGCATCTCTAACTTTTCAGAGTTATGTGCGTTTTAAAAAAAAATTAATATCATTTGCTTCAACGGTGAAGGAAAACATCGTGAGGAAACTGCAGGTTTCCGCTTGAGAGTTCTCCATAATCTTCTCAAAGGCGTGTGAAGTCTGCCAATCCGCATATGACCAGCGTGGTGGACAATGGCCAAACCCTTCTCATATTGAAAGGAGACCCGTGCTCTGTAGTGAGCCAGCAATGGGTTGATCATGATGATGATGATATACTAAATAGTATACGCCAAGGCACCCACGGGCACATCTTGTATTAAGAATCGAATTGAAATTTACTATTTCAAAAATATGTCATCATCATCATCATGATCAACCCATTGCCGGCTGACTACAGAGCACGGGTCTCCTCAATATAAAAAGGGTTTAGTCATAGTCTGAAAAATTACAGTTGTGTGCCCGGGTTCAAACCCCCGACCTCTGATTAGAAGGTGGACTTCTTGGACTAGGCTATCGCAGCTTATTTAAAAATATGTCATAAATATGTAACAAGTTTATATTTATCTTGTGTTATACGATATTTCTTTAGATTCGCTTTTTAGGTTGCTTTCTGAAAGTCAAAGTTACATTTGAGATGAATTATTTCAAAATCAATGATATTTTACAACACGTGTAAGAGTTTCTAGCTTCAGGAATAGGTATAACATAAATCTTTGTAACTGCAAACATTTGTTCAGGTAACAATGCCGTACATTTGATAGTAGAAGTGCCCCAAGCATTTGACCTTCTATCGAGTTTTAATTTCCCAAAGGCACTCTGTGGCTGCAAACAGCCCTAAGTTACATTGAGTATTGACCTAAATAATTGACAGTTTCAAACTTGCTACGTGAACCAAGTTTTATCAAGATTTTATAGCCACGAGTTAAATGGGTTTATTAGGAACCTCTCAAAATAATAACTATTAGGGCTAGGCTTGGGTGTCATCCTTATTATACTGAATGAAACAAAGAAGTAGAAGAAAACGCATGGCAAAAGTTCGCATGCGAACAAAGCCCAAATATACTTTTTTTTTAATTAATGAAATATTTTAAATCACTTACAAAAAAAAGAATAAAGAATGGTTATAACCATCGGAATTATAGTGGAAAATAAAGTTTTAAATAGTATAGTATAATCGTAGTTAGGATATAATGTTTCTTTTTTTTAACATTATTAATATAGTTGTTGCTTATATAAATTACAATTTCAAAACTACATCGTATTTACAAAGTGAAACGACTGAACTTAATTAACTTGCGTGCGCATCAACTTCAGCGTATTTGGTTGGTAATTCAAAAGATTCATGAGAGAGGACACCGCAAACGATCGCGTCACCTCTTCAGCAAAATATCACTGAGTTTTTTACAGTTAACTAGTTTACCTGTCCAACGTAATTTTATAACGAGATCCGCTTATTTATTTTTTTACTTACTGCAGCGCTCGGAGGAAAAATCTAATTTTAGTGTCGAGGAAAAAATTTTAGCTGACGTTTACATTTAGAAGGTAAACGAACTGTAATTTTTTAAAATCTAAAATTCAAAACTTGATACGAAATTTTCATAGATTCAAATATAATATAGGTAATAAAATGATAATTAACTATTATGTATGTTTGTATGAATATGTGTAATCCAAAAAGAGCGACGCGATATCATTGTCAGTTGTTTCACTTCGTTTTTTTTTCAGGTAAAAGTAAAAATAACTAGGTTGGTTGCTACCAATATATTAGTGGAAATAAAATAAGAACTATCACTTATAAAAAGTATTGGCGTGGGTGGCCGCGCTCGTTTTTTATTTTCACCTCCTACTACTCCTCCGTCTGATACTTTCCGCATGTCATAGGGTACTCCATCCATTTTCAGCAAACAACTTTCAATATAATGTTGTTAGACTTGATATAGTTTTGAGTTCAAGTTTTGTATAACAGACCCATACAGAACTGTTTAGGAGGACTGATCAGCCCATAAGGTTGCGTAATATTTATATTATTTATTTAGTTAACTTCCACAGTTTTCAAACAGTTTTTTTACTTGGAATTACATTGGTTGCTTTGTAACACTAAGACCAAGATATTTTATAGAGTATCTGTACTAATTGGTATAGATCTTTTGAGTCTTTTCTGGTAACCTTAAACCTTCGGACAATACAACGCATCCAAGCTATCCTCGTCAAAGTAAAGCGATACTTCAAGCCAGAATAGCTTCTCACCCAGTACTGAGCTCAGGTTCGATCATGCATGGGAGCAATACTCCCATGCACGATCGAACGTGGGAGTGCCAACTACCAGCTTAATACTTTAGATTCGGTTGAACGCCATGCTAAAGGACTCATCGGTGATATAGCACGAAAAAAAACATCTGACATCAGAGCGTCATCGCGAGGTTGCTTGTTTTTGGATTCTACAAGATATAAATTGGAGATTTCTCATGAACTATTGTATTAAATTTCCACTCACCTTTTTACTAAGGCATCGTAAAGATCTGGTGGTTTATTTGCCATGGACACGTTCAAAGCGTTTTGCCTCCTCGTTCCTGATACAGTTTAGATAGCCTTACTGGCAACCATATTCCCAACCACATATAATATATACCTTCCAATCATGAGTGAATAGGCATCTTCTAAGCAAGTGCGTTTCACTTTAAATAATTATCACTTAACATCAGGTGTGATTGCAGTCGAGCGCTAGTCTATAAGTTAAAGAAAAAAACAAAGCCAGTCAATCCGCATCTGGGACGAAACAAAGGATATAGCGGGTCATTTGGGCCCCACGACACAGGATAACCTAGTGTGGGTCCCAACGGTTGTACTAAACTTTGTAAAGTTGTTTTTGGCAAATAGATATTTTTCATTTTCATTTTTCATTAATAAAAGTGTAGACTAACGATGTTTATCTTAAGCTACATAGGTATATTATAAAATAGTTTTATCTTTAGTTCTCAAAGATTTTTCTAATCAAACTTTTTCTTAATATAACATTTTTCTCGTATACTCTCTCTAATGAGGTATCTTTTTCCGATAGTAATCCAAAGTTTTTCCGTTTCAGGTCGCGATGTTCTGAGAGAGATTGAGCGCGGATAGTGCCCTGAGAGGTTACTACTTCACAACCGTTGATGGCTTTTGAGTATCGAAACACAATGCACAGACATAGAATTAAAGATAACCTTATTTGTAATGGTATATACTGCACTACTATTTTATATTTCATTTTTTTTAAGTAGCTATAGATGCAAATTTCATTTCATTTAGGGTATTATTATAATTAGGATATAAGCTTTAATTAACTTGGCCCTTATAGTAAACTTCAAAACCACCGAAGTAACTGAGATGGCAAAAAAACTAGCTGGTTCTAAATATAGTCATCATCATCATCATCATGATCAACCCATTACCGGCTCACTACAGAGCACGGGTCTCCTCTCAATATGAGAAGGGTTTGGCCATAGTCCACCACGCTGGCCATGTGCGGATTGGCAGACTTCACATGCCTTTGAGAACATTATGGAGAACTCTCAGGCGTGCAGGTTTCCTCACGATGTTTTTCTTTACCTTTGAAGCAAGTGATATTTTTTTTTTTAAACGCACATAACTCTGGAAAGTTAGAGGTTCGAACCGCATTCGAACCGCCGACCTCTGATTAGGAAGTTGACGGCCTAACCACTAGGCTATCACCGCTTCGCTAAATATAGTAAAGTAGTAGTAGCTAAATATAGTGTGTAAAGTAAATTGAATTTAAAACTGAGAGTTTTAAAACTAGCTAGATAGCTAGTTTATTAAGACAGGAGTTCCACAGGGAGATCTCTGTGGTAATCCTGTCTATATGTCCATAGTGCGCTATAGGCTAGCACTCGAGTTTATTTATAATTAGGGATGTATAAATTGGCTTGTGTAACCTAAAGTTTGATGTCAAACTTTAGGTTACACAAGATTTACTACGCATTTAATATTTTTAGTTCTTCTTGGTTCAACTTCATTTGTGTAGTGTCATGTACGAGTAAATAACAAGGTTTCAAATACTAGATTTATAAGTTCTTGTGGAGTTAACTACAGTTAAATAACAATAACAACACGGTGGGCTATGAATTTAATTTAAATAATAATTGCATGACCGTAATTGAACGTGCAAATTATAATTTCATTAATTCTTAAATTGAACTCAAATGATTGCCGTAGGCGCCGCGACATATGACATGGAATGGCTAATTCCCAGACATATTTATTGTAAAGCGTGGCTTTGAATAATAAGTAAGCAATAATGAAGTTTTTTTGATGTAGCGATAGCCTAGTGGTTTAGGCGTCAGCCTTCTAATCAGAGGTCGTCGGTTCGAATCCGGGTACGCACCTCTAACTTTTCGGAGTTATGTGCGTTTAAAAAAAAAGTATCACTTGCTTCAACGGTGAAGGAAAACATCGTGAGGAAACCTGCACGCCTGAGAGTTCTCCATAATGTTCTCAAAGGCGTGTGAAGTCTGCCAATCCGCACATGGCCAGCGCGGTGGACTATGGCCAAACCCTTCTCATATAGAGAGGAGACCCGTGCTCTGTAGTGAGCCGGTAATGGGTTGATCATGATGATGATGATGATGTTCTTTTAAATCATCATATATTTTTTTTATGAAAGAAATTGTAATTTTCTACTTACATTTAAACCTTTAAACTTTGTTATTTCAGGGAGCCTCCATATCTTTATTAGGGCGATAACGATAAGAAATGCAGGTTAATTGCTTAAGAGCGTTTATTTGCTTTTTATAAATCCTTGCTATGTATTCAACTCCTTTTTTTGTTCTAATGTTTAGATGCTCATGTAAATCCGATATATTTGTGAATTCAAGATGTCGCATATATCAAAAAGATAATATTAATCATCAGATTTAGGCAGCTAGTTTTGAAGAAAAAATCACTCAGGTTAATTTAGGTAAGATATAGTGGAGGCCGCTTACACGTTTCATAGCAAAACATTCTGCAGAGTAACACTGTAAATATTTAAAAAAAAATATTAGAACAAACAGTAATACTTCAATATTAGGCGAAACCCCTAACCTCATATGCGTGACAGGAATGAATTAAAAATAATATTTATTTCCCATTTTGTGAGGTAGATATGAAAAACAAAATTGTTTAATTTGTTTTGTTATTTATTACTCAGTTAGCATTTAATTCCATGCCGTGGTCTACGACTTTAAAATGTCGCGCATAAACATGCTAGAATAAAATTGTTTTTTAAACAAAAAATATATTTGTACTTTAGGAATAGCCAGCGAAATTACGCTAGAGAAGGTACTGCTTCGTTGATCAAGTGGTAGTGACCCCGCATGTTTTTCTGTCGAATTTCAGGTTGGCCCAATAATTGCTTGTTATGGAGTTTAATCAAAAGCGGTGATACTCCAGCGGTAGGATTACGTTATTTTCGGGAACAGAATTCGATCCCTGGTACGCAGTTTTCATACTAATGTCCGTTTTAAGTCACAGAAATATACGTACTTTAATTTAAATTAAGCTAAAGAAAACATCGTCTGTCAATAACACAGACATATCCTTTTAATATAATTGAATTAATAAACTATCAATATAATTAAAGCGGTGATAGCCTAGTGGTTAGGGAGTCAGCCTCCTAATCAGAGGTCGGCGGTTCGAATTCGGGCACGCACCTCTAACTTTTCGGAGTTACGTGTATTTTTTTAAACAATTAAAATGTAACTTGCTTTATCGGAAATATCCTATTCTATGTTAAATTTTTCGTATGTATTGGTAAATTCCTGTACGACTTGATGGTTTTTTGTATTTCACTGGAATCATTTAGATGGTCCATACCTATTAACTTTAACTGGACGCTGTAAAGTTCAAGATATTACTGTTTATCGCAGCGAGGACTTAACCCAGTAGGGGTCTGAGTTTTGACTTTATAAATTATCGTTCGGTTTGTGTCAATAACTTTGTAGAGATTCGTAGTATTCGTAAAACTAGACGTAGATAGGTTTGTTAATATTGAATCCTAGTTTGTTACCAGCAGGATGGGTTGTAAAGCTTACAGCAGCGACAGGCACTCTACTGGGTAAGTAAAGCAGGTCGGAAGATATAAAAGATTCAACGCTTTCCGTCACTTGGGGCAGATGTTAATACCGGTCGCTTGCCGTGTCCTTATTATGAAGCCTACTGTTCCCTTCGACTATTCCCACGTGTTTAAGATTATTCAAGAACTCCCGCAATATCTGTATGTTTTCTGCGGCTAAAATACATTAATATCGATTTAAAGTCGTGAGTGATTAGGCAAATAGGCAAAATGCAAAATTTTATTATGGGGTAATGCTGCCGATATTGAAACTATATTCGTGCTGCAGAAGAGGGCTGTTCGTGCAATTTATAATATGGCTCCAAGAGAGTCATTAAGAAAAAAATTTAAGGAAGTAAAAATAATGACATTGCATTGCCAATACATATTTGAAAATTTAATGTATGTCCACAGAAATATAACAAAATTCAATAAAAAATGCGATTGCAACAATCTTAACATCAGAAGTAAAAATAAACTTGTGTTGCACGCTACTAGACTACAAAAAATTAGAAATTCATTTAAAGGTAATTGTATACAATTTTATAACAAATTGCCTAATGAAATTTCTGGGATGTCTCTCAATAAGTTCAAAGTTTATATAAAACGTAAGCTTGTAGAAAAGTCCTACTATAGTGTAAAGGATTACGTAAATGATAAACAAGCATGGGTGTGAAATATTGCTCTAATAAGATAGCTCTTAATATAATTTTAAGTGGCATGTGAGATGGTGATAACAAAAAGAAAATTTACCTGGCTAAGTTTGTTGTGGGCTTCTTCTTAGACCGGGACGCGTTTGGAACCCTCATAGCTTTAGTTTTAAGTTTACGAATGTAGTTATCACCATCAAATCACTACTTTGTAAATTATTGACGTGTCAAAAGCACCTTGGCTATTTTTAATCACTACCCCAACAATCCCCTTACCTTTTTCCGGGCCAGATTTTTATGTAATCAAAAACAAAGAAAACATGAATTAAATTATCTGTTTATAATAATAACTTTAGACGCAAATAACTTGTGTATAAGGATGTAAATAAGGATCACAAGTAATGAATGAAACGAACAAGGGTCCGTTGCAGACGTATTTAATGAAAATGAAGCGATTGCAAACTATATCTGATTAAATAAAGTACGCAATATAATCGTGAGAACATTTTCTGATAGAGATTTATATTGAGATCTACATAATATTATCTCTTGCAGCCAACTATCTTGAATCCCCTTTTTATCAATCAGTAGATGAGAGAAATAGTTATATTAATTCCGCTTATATTGGTATAGCCCCCTTCTCTTTGAAAAAAAAGGTAAGGTAATGATTTATAGTACAGACTCTTACTGAACGATTAAAATCACATAGATGATACAACACCGACTTTAATAGCAGGCTGGCATGAAAAATAGTTTAACAATATTTCGGGTTCAGCCCACGTATGCATTCATGCATGGCCTTGTAAACTATAGTTTGACCTACTTACCCTGTTATAGAGTTTTATAATAGCTAATTAACGCTTATTTTGAAAGTCACTAACGTCCAAGTTTAACAGTGGCGTCTATAGGTACCTATAGTTGTTTTTGTTTACGTGGCCTTTTTGATTTTAGCAAATATATATCACCATTATTAAATTGTAATTCAAATTATCAATTTTGAATTCATGTTTGTGCTAGTGTTAAATAAACTTTATATTTTCGCTAACGTATTTAATATCACACGCTTTCTCATTATTTATGAATTAATATTAGTTAATCGGTATTGTGTAAAATATATTCTAGATAGATTTAATGTGTAAAAGCGAACGGACCGAAACGTTAAGGTTCATCGAGATATATCGTGTGACTAATTAACAGAATTAGGTTCTTTAACGTTAGTACGATTGATATTTTCATGCAGATATTTCTTATATGTACCAGAAATAAGTTAGCTATCTCTGATGTAGTTCTTGGTTACCTATATAAATGGTATCATAAATGGAACTGTTCAAAATTATTTGGGTAAACTGGAGCTACGACTTAGACCAAGTCATCATCATCAGTCATCAGACATTGGTCTAAGTCTTGGTCTAAATTTTTACGGAACGAGTCCAGCAGTCATCGCAAAATATTGACGAACGAACCAAAGACTGCACGTTTGAAGTCTTCTGCAGGTCTACACAACTCGATTCGTGATCAAGAAGCCGGATATTTATTTTGCTCCATTTACCAACAAGGACACGGTCCCAATATAGTTAATCGGAGATAGTAAAATATGACGGGTATGTAAAGATATCAGCCAAGAAGCCAAAAGGTCATTTTCAGGCCAATACTGTGTCAAAACTTGTCCTGATTTATGCTTACGATTATGTTTACAAATTGTGAAAATTGTGAACCAAAACCCCTAGTGGCTTGATTACAAATACCATTGTTTGAAGTGTTGTTTTTTATTTTTATTTGTCCATAGAAGTTTACAAAAACAATATCAATATCATTAAGAAGGCAGGTAAACGAGCAGACTTATCACCTGGTGTTAAATAATTACCGTGAACAGTGACAGAGGAGTAACTGGCTAAACCCACCCTCCTTACTAGTTAGTATTTGTCATCTTACTGGAACGCTAAATTGCTTGGCGGTATATCTTTGACCGTGAGCATTGGAACTCCCTACAAAAGACCTATGTCCTGCAGTGGACGTCAATCGGTTGTTAATGATGATGATGATGATGATGATATCTTTGCCAGTAAGGTGGTAACTATCCTCGGCCGAAGCCCACCATACCAGACTCGAGCTGGGAATCGAACGCAGGACCTTGCACTTTATAATACGAAAATACCCGAAACGAAATTGAAGTGGTCAAAAATTATAGAAAACCCAGACTCCAATATGTCTGGGTACACCTTTATATTAATTTTCTAGCTTTAGGGTACAATGTATTTGTCCGGGTAATAGACAAATAATTGTGCTTTTGTGTAAAACTGAAAATCCAAAATGAATTATCCGATGATAACATCAATAATGAAGTGTAAATTCTATAGCTAACCAGGTTATATACAATTCTAGTTATAATATATTTCGCATAACTAACACTGCTGAATATAACGGTTTTGCATCAGGCCGCATCACGCGAATGAGATCCTGACATTAAGACCTCGGATGGGTTTGAAACTAATCGACGTGCATACCTACTCTCACATAGTTCGCGAGGTTCAACCTGAAATACATTATGGTTTAAGATCTTTATTTCTCAAAAGAATTACAGAAAATTCGCTCATATGAGAAAAAACAATTAGGTAACTAAACCTGAGTAAACAATTTATGAGTGTACAATAATATTTACTAGATTTACATAATACTTACTATATAATTATACATTACATTACATATATATAATATGTAAGAATTTCAAGTCGTGCTAGTGTTTCACTGAAAGTGGATTTTCCTAATTAGGAGGATTAAAAGAGATCTTAGAAATCGCCTAAGAAGACACTGAAAGGACATAAAATAAAATTGTGAGCCCTCTATATTAAAGCAATTACTTAGTATCTGAAAATGTTACCATAAAAATATAAAAGAACTTGGAGCTTTTTTTAGCTTAAGTATCGAACTAAATTTTCATTCAAAAATTTGATACATTATTTTGGAATTAATTGGCAACTAGTCAAATCTAAATATTTTGGTAGAAAAGAACCTAACCGTCGTCGGTTCGTAGGAAGTTGAGAATAATTATTTTGTAGCACAGTCCGCGCTGGTTTTAAAAAGGTCCCGATTAGCGGGAATTAACCGGAGTCTGTTGCGAAACAAAAGCCTTGATTTTACAGGATAAATGGATTAACGGGACGATACCAGGACCCATTTCAATTGTCTATTTAATCCCAACATGTACTGCGGCAAATGCATAAACGGTGTATCTTTTCACTGTACCCTGTTTAACCAAGTGTTTTTTTATTTGTTGAATCAGTTTATCTAGTATATTGAGATTGCATTGTTTTATTTTTTCCCTATACTAGACGTTTTTAGTCAGTGATTATAACAATAGTGGCCAATTTTACTACTAGCCGTTCTCCATTGACTACTAGCTGTTCTCGTTCTTCCATTACTTATTTTATATACGAATATAAAAGGTTGGTGCATCGTGCATCTGTATACCCTCCAGACGTTGAAGCCCTGGGCTTCATTTTGTGGAGGGTACATGGAGGCTGGCATTTACGTACACCATGTCCATGGAGGACATCTGTGTCATGTGTGTAAGTGAGAAACAGGTCCCATAACTCTAAAATATAATATGTTAAACAATATACGATGGTGTTTAGTTTACGTATCGATAAAAACATAAGACTCTATAGTTAAATTGGGGTTAAAATCGTTTATCCGGCCCGTTCTCGTTCTCTGTAAAGGCCGACAGGCCGAAAACACGGGGCCCTATCTTTCTATCTTGAACAGACTCTCTCGGGGCACGGTTGCTTAGGGTAGTATCTGTGCATGGTTGCAAGACGGTTCACGGTTGAATGCCATGTGGCTACGCTCAGGACTCGGCGCACTAAACGCTGGACTCGTGCGTCCAGTGGTCGGTCGAGCGAGCCTTAGTCTTGGTACAGGCGGGGCTTGACCTTTTGCTGCGCTCGTGGTTCGCGCCATGGAGCATCAGTGGATTCCACTATTACAGTGGGTATTCTTGTCGCCAACGAGTCCCACATTATCGCCTGAAGCGGCCCAGTTCTGCCTGCGCTTCAAAAGGCCATGCGTAGACGCATTTGCCAGTGTTAAAAAAAGGGATTAAAATATTTTAATAATAACCGCCGTCCATCAATATTTGTAGCATCAGAACCAATAGTTTGCCAAACTTCTTTCTCACATTTAATAACCGCAGATTTTACCAAAAATTTTAACTAAACCGGTACAATCCAAATGGTAGTAAAAGTTGAACAATTTTGTCGCAAGCTCAGGGTAGTAAGATTTTGAAAAAAAATATCTGTAAAATACTTTCCTACCTATAATAAGAATTCTGTATAGAAAACCTGTAGCAGTTGTTTAACAATACCACCCATGTTACATTAAGAATTAAATACGATGAAAATGCTTGCGTTTACCAGAGATTAGCTGAGGTTTCTGACAGAACAAAAGCCTTAGATTTACGGGATTAACGGATTAGTGGGACTCCGGAACCCATTTCCATTGTCTGGTTAATCACATCCAATTTCTGCATCAAATGCAGACGTGTAACTCACATCAAAATTCATGGCTCTACAGTCAGAAATTGCACAATGCATGAGACATATGGAAAGCCACCAAATGGAGCCTTAGGTTAAATAAAGAATTTCGTGCAAGATAACGCATCTATAATATAACACAAAAAAAATTTTAAACAGAAAACCTTTTATTAAATTCTAGAACGTATTAAACATTCTAACCTTTCATTAAAGTGCTTATATTCTTGAACATAAGCATTTTAATATTTATGTTAAAATGTAAACTAAAATTTTAAAACCGCATCTCTCCCACTATGTGGCCACAGTTTTCTTGTCGCATGTTGCATTTTAGATTATAATTATCTTCAAATTATAAAATGTGTTCAATCTAATTCACAAATTGCATTTCGCAATTTTAAAACTCGGAAAACCTTTTTTGTATAAACTAAGAAAAAGTAATGAAGCATTAGAAATAAAACTATCTTGTATGATGCCGTAGCGATTACGCTATTGGAAGCGAAGTTTTAAAGTTTTTTTTTTTGGGTGTGAAATATTGCTCTAATAAGATAGCTCTTAATATAATTTTAAGTGGCATGTGAGATGGTGATAACAAAAAGAAAATTTACCTGGCTAAGTTTGTTGTGGGCTTCTTCTTAGACCGGGACGCGTTTGGAACCCTCATAGCTTTAGTTTTAAGTTTACGAATGTAGTTATCACCATCAAATCACTACTTTGTAAATTATTGACGTGTCAAAAGCGCCTTTTAAAGGACTATTTGAATAAAGATTATTTGAATTTGAATTTGAATTTGAATTTGAAATTTAACACTAAAATTGGCTGATCAAATCATATTCCTTATTTTTTTGTATGAATAAACATAAGAAATAAATTACACAAACATTTTTAGGTGTGTAAAATACCTGATCGGGGAACTTTTCGCACAAGTACTGCACTGGGCTACACTAGCCGCATCGTTTCGCTAACATAAATAACTGATTTCTATTTAGCTTATAAATATAAAATTATAATTATAGTAGGTATACATTTCACATACTACTATTTAAAGGTTAAAAAAAAGTCACAGTGTATCAATGATTGCAAATTGTATTTACAAAAGAATTCATAGAATACTGAAAGGTCTGTGAGGACTTTGAACCTTTGCCCCGAATTCGGGACGTCTCGAGTCCTAAAAGCAAGTGTCGTTTAATAAAATTATGATCCTATTTTTATGTAGCATTAGAAGCGTGAACTTTTGATGATTCAAACGAACTTGTGAAACTGTTGTTAATAAAAGAAAGTATAATTAACAGTTTGAATTTAAAATATAAAGAGCCTCTTTTTACTTTCTAACAAACTGTAAAGTTTAATAATAATATAGGTGTAAAAAGCTTTATCTTTACATAAGACATCTTTATTCTTCTTCTTCTTCTTTGGCCTCGCCTTATTCGGCGCCACGTCGATCTTACTTTAGTATCCTCATCATTGAGGCCGAGGCATTTCATGCCCTTTTGGACATTCGTTAGCCATGTAGTTGGGGGTCTTCCCCTTCCACTTTTCCCTGCAGCCATGGAAAGGCACTTTTTCACTACGTAATCCTCAGGTCTACACATTACATGTCCGTACCATCTGAGTCTGGATTCTGTAATTTTTTGAGTTATGGGTGCAACCTTAAGACATCTTTATTCATAAGACAATAATAGCCATATTCATAAGACAATAAAAGCCATATAATAATAATAATAGTCTTTTGGTTTTTATATGTATTTATTTTGCACACGGGCGTGAGAGTTGGAATATAAACGTTAATAATAATACAACAGTAGCCTTAAAATGCATAATTCCAATTTTTTGGAATTAGATTTGTTCTTATATTGTTTCCCAATCATGTTAGGGTTTCTTAGTTTACAGCAGATCACGATCTTAATCATTATATACAATTCATTATATACAGATGTTAATTAGTGATAACTGTCGCTCATGAACATCCGAGGCACCAGAAGAGTTACTGATGCGTCGCCGGCTAGGCACTGGCTCATATATAGAAACCGATAATGAGGACAGCCTCGCAATAGGTTTATATACGTCATTATGATGACGTATATAAACCTATTGACGTATATAAACCGAATCGCTAAATCTAAATAAAAATTAAGGTGGTGGAGCAACTAATGTCTCGTACCAAACTCAAATCGATCTGGCGATCAATCGCCAGGTTTGAAATCAGTATTAAATTAAAGAAAGACAAAATAAATATTTATAATATATTCCTACTGTAATATTTTCACTTTATAATACGTGGATCGTCAAAACTTTTAACTAAATATCCTACCCATAAATATACGTAGTAGTTAAACCTTCTTCACTGTTACCTCTTTATGACGAATATACCTGAATAATTAAAACAAAGGCGATGCTATTATGGAACTCAGTTAATCTAGATACATTAAATAGTATCTTGCAGAGATTTCGGGGGCGGCGAGACAATAGACAGTTTGCCTTTGAAACATCCCTTGAAGCTGCAGAGCTGAAGCTCTTCATTAATAATGCAAGGTTTTCATTCAATTAGTTACGTGGTTCTGTACTAATTAGTACGTGCAGAGTACGCAGGCGAGCGCACTTTGGTTCAAATGGAGCAATGGATATAGAATCAAAGTATCCAAACAACCTCACGTTTTTTGAGTATACTCGTAATATTATCATCTGTTTAGAAGGGGTAGACTCTCAGCGAGAAAAGCAAACGTTCAAAATGAAGACGTATCCTGATATAAAAAGAAGTTCGTTTATATATATATATAAATGTCCGCTTATACATATAAGATACTTTACATACTTATTTTAAGTGATTGTACCCTGTTTGTATTTTTAAATATCTTATCAATAAGTGCATAAGCGTATACAAATATAAAAATCAAATATTACCTCCCGAACCTTAAACATATTCCATGTACTCCTTTGAATTGAAAATATTTTTATTTTTAAAATCGTTAGGGTTCTCTGATAGTGTTTTCCAAAACAACCGTTTGCATATAAAAAAACATACAGCGCCACAGCGATACTTTTAATAAGTGCAGGTAAACTTATTGAAATTGAAATAAATTTTTCATTGCGTGGAAGTTGGAAGAAAACAAATCGATTTTCAACATACATTTGATGTCTACTGTCCAGGCGAATAATTTGAAGTTGTTCTGTGTCTATTGTTATAGAAAGAGAAATTGAAACAGAAATGTAGGTCCGCTTAAATGTCTCAAAAGTGTACTTTTGGACTTTATCCTACCAAATAGATGCGTTAGACCAAGAAAATAATTAACCATTTGATAAGATCAAAGATTTGCATTATACCGGTTTTCGATTAATTATTGTCCTACTGTTTGGCACAAATTAGAAGAACCTTTTAGAACTTTGACCCTCCATGCAACGTATTAAAGCAAACAGTGGCGGTATTACAAAAATATTTTTGTAACAACTGAATCATAATAACCGCGATCATAATTTAAATGTACATTACGCGACACGGGATTGGATAGTGCATATAATATACTTCAAGATCGATACTGAAAAATTTATTGAAAATTAGAAATTCATTTAAAGGTAATAAGGTATACAATTTTATAACAAATTGCCAAATGAAATTTCTGGGATGTCTCTCAAAAAGTTAAAAGTTTGTATAAACCGTAAGCTTGTAGAAAAGTCCTACTATAGTGTAAAGGATTATGTAAATGATAAACAAGCATGGGTGTGAAACATTGCTCTAATAAGATAGCTCTTAATATAATTTTAAGTGGCATGCGAGATGGTGATAACAAAAAGAAAATTTTCCTGGCTACGTTTGTTGTCGGCTTCTTCTTAGACCGGGGCGCGTCTGGAACCCGCATAGCTTTAGTTTTAAGTTTAAGAATGTAGTTATCACCATCAAATCACTAGTGTGTAAATTATTGACGCGTCCAAAGCCTTTTTTAAAGGACTATTTGAATAAAGATTATTTGAATTTGAATTAGAATTATTAAAGTAACCCAATACCCAACAATTACTGATTATTCAGATACTAGTTGAAAGAACATTTATTTATTTAAAAAAACAAAACTCTAGTCTATACGTTTTCTGAGTAGCACTTGACCAATTTTTTATAGTATTGCCGTATGCTTAAGTTCCATAGAGTGTTGCTTTGTCAGCATTGGTTTTAACTGTGGGGTGCTAACCGACCACATCGCGACTGCAGTGGAGATGTCAAGGGGCACTTGTTCGCTGGATCGTGTTCTATCTTGCTTATGCTTTGTAATGGAACATATTGCAGCCGTTGCCTTGTTCTCCACTACTACTTTGTTAACTATTCGCTCTGAGCTGCTTGCAATTCTGTAGAAAAGGCGATATTATCGTTTCAATATATTGAGAGCTTCGCTTCAGATTTATTGTGCTGCACTTATCTTGGGAGTTTTGTTATTCCTCTCGAGCTTTGCTTGTATACATTTAATAATGTCATTTACTTATCTACCACAAGAAACATTTTCTGCATATTATTTAACTGCTGAGATTCAAATTATTTTGATGACATTTATGAAGAATTATTTAAACAGATATTCATGGATATGAAATATTGCTCTAATAAGATAGCTCTTAACAAAATTTTAAGTGGCATGTGAGATTGTGATAAAAAAAGAAAATTTACCTGGCTAAGTTTGTCGTGGGCTTATTTTTAGACCGGGGCACGTTTGGAACCCTCATAGCTTTAGTTTTAAAGGACTATTTCAATATAGATTATTTGAATTGGAATTGAGATATATTAAAATATCTTGCCAGAATAAGAATTGTTTGTAACTAATAATTTAGACGTTTTGTTTACTTGAACCATCTTTGGACTTTATTTTAGACCCTTTTTTTTCTGCTTATCTGGCATTTATTTTTATACAACCACAATCTTTTAATTATTGACAATTAAGAAAATGTCGTTGACCGAAATTAACTGCATGTTACCGCCATAATGAATTTTTTAATCGTTTTTTAATTTTAATTGGCAGGTCTTATCCTGTACACACAAAGCTACTTTAAGATATATTAGTGCTAAATGCTAATTTAATAAAGCTAAATATTTCACGTTTTTGGAAAATTTAGTTTTTCTTAAATTTAAGCAACATAGACTTATGAAAAATTTTCATGTACCAAAATACTTTAATGTATTTTAATAAGAAGAGTCAATGATAAAAAATACGCCTTAGAAATCCTGATAGCGGCATAAGCCACTATCTAGTCCGATAGACACTATCTCCTGACAAAAAATATCAAATCGACTGTAATTGCTTTGTTACTCCGTGAAAGGTGTAAGTAATATGTAAAAGCAGTATTCTATATACCGTCAGTAGGGATAGCAAAACTAGATAACATTTAAATAGGGTATTTATACTACTTATATAACTGGAACTTATTTATTTTTGGAACAAAATATACGCAATACAATATTCTACAATATCAAAATACAAGCATTCGTACAAGCTACATTAAAGCAGAATGAGAGTTTCATAATAAGAACTAACGCAGTGACAAAAAAGAGATTATACACTGTTGGAATACAGCGCAATGCGGAAAACTAATTTACTTTTGTGGGACTGCGTACACTATGACTTTGAAACTGTCACTGTACTATCAATAACTAGTAGATTTGTAGATAAACCCTGTTATAGTGTAAAGGATTATGTAAATGATAAACAAGCTTGGATATGAAATATTGTTCTAGTAAGAGAAAGCTCTTATATAACTTAAAGTGGCATGTGTGATGGTGATAGCAAAAAGAAAAATTACTCTGCTCAGTATGTTTTATTCCTCTTTTTAGAACAGGGCGCGTTTGAAACTCTCATAGGTTTAGTTGAGTTTAAGAATGTTGTTTTAACCATTAACTGACTGCTATGTAAATGACGCATCAAAAGTGCCTTTTAAAGGATTATTTGAATAAAGTTTATGATTGATTGATTGATTGACTTCACTGTTCTATCAATAAGCTTGTAGATAAATCCTATTATAGTGTAAAGGATTATGTAAATGATAAACAAGCTTGGATATGAAATATTGTTCTAAAAAGAGAAAGCTCATAAATAATTTAAAGTGGCATGTGTGATGGTGATAGCAAAAGGAAAAATTACTCGGCTAAGTATGTTTTGTTCTTCTTCTTAGAACAGGGCGCGGTAGAAACTCTCATAGGTTTAGTTATGACGCGTAGTTTGCGGATCTACGTCCGCGAGGAGGCAGAATAGGAGCACAAGGGATGCACCGGTGCATTCTTAGAAGATCCCGAAGCCTCTCACTATATTTTATGCTGATAGTGGCGTCCGAGGGGGTTTTAGTGGGTTAAAATCCCACATAACCCGAGCTTTTCCTCAGCAATAGTCGGGTATCTCAGTAGGATATTTCCCCCTCGTAAACAAAAAAAAAAGGTTTAGTTATGAGTTTACGAATGTAGTTTACACCATCAACTGACTTCTATGTAAATGACACATCAAAAGTGCCTTTTAAAGGATTATATGATTGATTGATGATAGTTTGTAATTCTTCCACGCAACAACCAAGTTTTGCATAGATAATTTTTATCAGACGAAACGCGACACGGGTTGTCTTTTTTATCGAAATGTTTTTTTGTACTAATGTGAATTGGCATATCAGTAAAAAGTGTTATGACAAGCGAATCGTTATTTCCGCCAAGTATAGTAAATTATCGTCAAGCGGTCATCGCCAAAGAAGTATGTATAACTTTATTGTGTTAGTTAGTTGTTTTTTAGATGGTGAAGAACTTCGATACTAAGCTTCTTTGTAACAAAGAACTTTTTTTAGAATTTTTTTCTGTCAGATGCCTCCCACCAGACCAGACTCGAGCCGGAAATCGAACCCAGAAACTAAAACTTTGAATCGCGACAGCGCACGCGCTGCGTAAAGGACGTGGTGAAAATACTCGTAATTTTTAGATATTGCTATGCTTAGTTATATTACCACCACCACCTGGATGCCTGGTCCTCTTCCACCACCCGCTATTCCAGGTCATTTCTGCGACGTACCTGCAAATTGTGGAACCAGGATTAGGATATATTAGGAATTACAGAAGATGTAAGCTTCTGTAATTCCTAATGTTTATAATATGGGGATCTTCAAAGCCAGCAACGCATTGGCGGTTCCTCTGGTGCTGCAAATGTTCATGGGCGGCGGTAATCACTTACCACCAGGCAACCCGCCTGCTCGTTTGCTCGCTATATATATATATATATATATATAAAAAAAATATTACGAGAACACCTTTTGTTACCACTTGGTCATTGTTGCTTTCATATAAACTGTTTGCAGACGCTTCACCCGTCCTGCGAAAACAAACAAATCTTCAACACGGGGACACAAACGTTTTAATTGTAGACACAGGCTTTCGGACAACAGTTTACGCGTTTTGCAGTGAAACACTTTGATTCACTGTCTTTATTTCAAAAAGCGCTAATTGTGACTGATTGAAAAGTGAAGTCATCAATTAAAACCTTTTGTAATCATCATCATCATGATCAACCCAATACCGGCTCACTACAGAGCACGGGTCTCCTCTCAATATGAGAAGGGTTTGGCCATAGTCAACCACCACTGGATTGGCAGACTTCACACACCTTTGAGAACATTATGGACAACTCTCAGGCGTGCAGGTTTCCTCACGATGTTTTCTTTCACCGTTGAAGCAAGTGATATTTTAATTGTGTAAAAAAAACGCATATAAGTTGACGTTGCGCGTAGAAACACGAGAACAACATATAAAACCGCAGAAACATGCAAAATTAGGAATGATTTGACGACCTTCTCACATTATAAAGTTAGAGGTCCTGGGTTCGATTCCTGGCTCGAGTCTAGTGTGGGCTTCGGCCGTGGCTAGTTACCGGTAAAGACGTGTCGCAAAGCGATTTAGCGTTCCGGCACGATGTCGCGTAGAAACGTATTAAGAATATGGGTTTACCATAACCCTAAAAGGTTAGCCTGCTATCTTAGATTGCATCATCACTTACCATCAGGTGAGGTTGCCGTCAAGGGCTAACCTGTAGTGGAAAAAAAATTATACGAGTATCATGTTCAAAATACAGTTACTATGAGCTGCATTAATTTAACTGGTTTTATGCTTTATATTTTTCAAAGCCGCTAACCCCGCGTGTTTCCTCTACGTAATCATATTTTGTACCAACAATGGTTCTTACATATTATTATTTAAATTAATGGATTCGTGTTGTTGAATTTTATTTACAATAGCAGATACCCGGTAATTTATTAGCGCGGAATTGTGTTATACGTTTCACGTAATATGAAGTAACAGTCCTTTTCAATGTCATCTTTCTAACTAACTAACAAATAGTGTTATATATATAAATCAGTTCACGCTTTTAAGAGTGTCTTAAAGTAGCTAACAGTACTTTAAGTCTGTAAAAATCCCACTGAAAACGACAAAGGCAATTTAATAGAACGATAAATTCAAAAATTCAAATTCAAAGTAGCTTTATTCACGTATATCTATTGATTTTTTTTTATTTTTTTATCCACTACAAGTTAGCCCTTGACGGCAATCTCACCTGATGGTAAGTGATGATGCAGTCTAAGATGGTAGCGGGCTAACTAGTTAGGGGTATGGTAAAGCCATACTCCTAATTGGTTTCTACACGACATCGTGCCGGAACGCTAAATCGCTTGGCGACACGCCTTTGTCGGTAGGGTGGTAACTAGCCACGGCCGCAGCCTCCCACCAGACCAGGCTCGAGCCGGGAATCGAACCCAGGACCTTCAACTTACGAACCCAGGACCTCCAACTTAAATTATTAATTAACAACTTAATTATATTTATTATAATATATTTTCCATTATTTGAATTCTTATGATGATGGTGATAACTACACTCGCAAATCTAAAACTAAAGCTAAGAGGACTCCAATCGCGCGCAGGTCTAAGACGAAGCCCACAACGAACTAAGCCGGTTTTTTTGCTATCGCCATCTCACATAGTCAATAATAAATTAAACTTAGCTATGAATTTAGAGCAATTCACAGCCAAGTTTTTTTTTATCGTTTATATAATCCTTCATATCGTAATGGGATATTTCTGTAAGCTTTCGTTTTATAAAACTTTGAACCTATAGATATATATCTTCAAGATATATAATCGGCGTGATTCGAATAAGCAATGCAGGAAGCTGCGATACTCTTGCTAACCGCACCTTGTCCCACGAGACAACCTCCATGATCGAACAATGAACGTAATATTTTGTACTAGATAGTGACACGGTTTGTAACAAGAGTTGTGCATTTGTTATAAGCGATTTTAGAAAAAAAAACAATTTGGCGCCATTCATTTGTCATAACAATAATTTTCGTCCCAAAATGGAGTTATCCTAGTAAATTGGAGGGTCTGCCTCAGCGGACGCCACCAGGCGACGCAAAGGAGCATCGCTGGGTTTTAGTGGATATTCTGGTCGCCAGTGTAGCTGCCGGGGAGTCTCATATACCCCGTCGGAAGCGTGGTCTTGCCTGCGTCGCTTCCGGAGGGGATGCGTAAACGCATTTCCCAGCGTGAAAAAAAAAATCTTAGTAATTTTCTTAGAATGAGCATGACTTACGGTGCTGAAACGTGGACACTGACAGCGAGGCTAGTCCACAAACTTCAAGTCGCTCAGCGTGCCATGGAAAAAGCTACGCTTGGAAACTCTTTGAGAGATAAAGTCCGTAATGAGGTAATTCGGCAAAAAACAAGGGTAACCGATATAGCTCGAAGGGCTTGCACGCTGTAGTGGCAGTGGGCTGGTCACGTTTATCGGAGAACCGACGGACGTTGGAGTCAGAAGGTCCTCGAGTGGAGACCACGTCTCGGCAAACGGTGTGTGGGCCGTCCTCCGGCCAGGTGGTGTGCTGACCTCGAGCAGGCATCGACTGGATGCGAAAGGCCGGAGACAGGATGAGTTGGTGCTACTTCAAAGAGGCCTATGTCCAGCAGTGGATAAATGTTGGCTGATGATGACGATGATGATGAGCATAATTATTTTCATTTGCAGAGCCTTTAAGTGTACTATGATCATATCTCACGTGGTTTCAAAGCAGACCTAAAATAACGTCAACAAGTTACACGTAACAACGCCGGATTTTTTTTTCCGATTCGGCGTACTACGAATTCGTTAAAAATCTGAGTTCTATATTTGCATCTAAACATCGAAGCCGATAGCATAAAATTATTAATAATAAAGATAAGTATATAAAGATAAGTATAACATTGTACGCTAAGACCCATTATCAAGTAGACGACTCCTTTGAAACTCCTCAAGAACCTCGTTTAAACTTTAGTGTGAATAAATTGTAGTCCAAAGAGTTTATGTTCACGTAGTTGAACAAACTCCTAACTTTCTACCTTTGCTTTAAGGCAGTACTCGAGCGTAGGCTCAAGTTGCCTACGCTGTCACTTTGTGTTTATAACAATACGGCTTTCAATATTTTATACGTATCAAATTGTAGGGTCCGCTACTCAAGCCGCAAAACGGAACCTCGTTAATGATACTCCGCTATCTGTGCATATCATGACAAAGGATCTCTAGGTTATATATAAAATGAGGCAACAATTTAGTAAAGGATATGGTCATAATAGCAAATATGCTATTATTGAATTTGCATTTCCGTGAATTCATTATCATAGGGAACTTTCGTACCTACTAGAAAAATATGCTAAAAATTGTTTTAAGACTTTCTTATTTTTGTCTTTAAAAACAAAACCAACCTCGTTTTTCATACTGATCCTTCACTTCATATCTACTATCCGTTACGCCGTAGTGACTGCGTAGAGAACAGTCGACGTTAATAATAATATAAGCAAAAATAAGTTCACCTTATATATAACTTTTCTATTATTTTATGACTAGGTCTGCTCGCACCTCTACTAGAATTTACTATATATTTACTATATATTCTTACCTAGGTTTTATTTACTTACAAACAACAGCAAAGAGCATAACAAAATGGCTTAATGGGTGGCATCAACCTCGTAAACATATACACATACTATTTAAAGCTAAATTATATGTAGGATGACTACGGGCGGGTGCGTGTCTTTGTCGGTAATTTAGGTAGACGTGGGTAGTTTCGGGCAAAGAGACCAGACACTCTTGGTAGAACCGAACTACAATTATAAGTATGGTAATTTATAAGGAGCAGACTATACGCTCCACCAAGTACGAATGCACTACCGCAGCTCAACCACCGGTCCGACCCGACCGAGTGCTATCAATGCAATGCGCCGTCCCGCGCCGGTGAGTCTTATAAGAACCTGCATACGTCACTTAGTGTTGCGTAAAGAGAGGGGGCGATGCCACTCTTTTGTCTGTGGTACATGACTCCAAAACTAGATGGCGCTGCTCTCTGATTGCCGTCATATAAATATTAGTAATATATTCCCATTGTAATATTTTCAACGCTTACATATACTTAACTAAAGTTCAAATATTGCATCTTGGAGATGGGCATAGGTCAGTATATATATTATTATATTTCACTATGATCTGTTGTTTCGTAAAAGCTGTTTTTTTCTACAAGCTTTTGCTTCTATAAGCGATACTAAAATCCGCACTAAAGTTTATTCAAAATAAGCTTGAAAAAATTGTTAAAAAACTATTATGAAAGTTTATAGAAAAACTTGCAGTAGGTAGGTAATATTATAAACGAAAAACACAATACTAAATGCGGACAAAGGCTTTGCGGCAGTTTTCACGATGCGACAATTATGTTTCATTCCAAGTGGTAAAAGAAGCGCCGCTTTGTTAATACAATCTCGTATTATATAGCCGGTATAAAACGCAGTTAAAAAAACTTAAGGTTGTCTGTGGCGATCGAAATTTTAAATAAAATTATTGTCTCATATATTTCTTACCATGATAAAGGTTATCTTTCCATATTTTATATAAAGAACTAGCTGACGTCCGCGACTTCGTCTGCGTTGAGTTAGTATGTGTGAAAGTGTGTTTGTTTGTTTTCCAATCGCGATTGATTACTAAACCGACGACCTTGAAATAATTACAGGATAATCTGTACAGTATCTCCTTTCTAACAAAAAAATAATGAATGAAATCGAAGTACGCGGTAATGAATTACAACTAAATACACATTTTGAGTTTTGGAACGCGACATTAGATCCTCTAATGCGCACGCGAAGACTATTTTGATAGATATGATTGAATTTGAACTTTGTGCAGCGGCAATAAATTGCAAATTGACTCTTTAAAGTTAGGAATACACATTTCTTAGACAACAGTGAGCCATTATAATGTAATATGAACTTTATTGCACAGCAATTGATTTTATATATATAGATTATATTTATATATTGGTGAAAAACTAGCAACAGTCAATGGCCCATCAGACTAGACCAGGGAAAATTAAAAAATGAAATATTCCCATATTTTGCCAACTGATCGAAATCTGGACCAAACTCACTCAAAAGACCGAACCGTTCAAAGCTGCTCCATACCGGGACGTTAAACTTTAACTAAGTAATAGTTTCCATTTATATGTGTGTAACTTGTATCGCTTTAAACTCCTCAAACTGACACACTCGTAGTAAGAGGATGGAATACCTTATAATACTTAGTTTCTGTGAAAGGCGTGGAACATTTCGATGTCAAAGTGTCCCCCTCACCAACACTCTGAGAATCTCATTAAAGTTCAACGACAGTAACGAGTGTAAAATGTTCACGTAAGATGTGCTTTTAACTTTCACGTAAGAATTTACCAAATAAATCGTACTTAATATTGAGGTTTTGCTGTTTAGTGCAGTATTTTACATTACTGTATAATTTTAATTGCATTAAATTGAAAAAGTTGGGCCAGATGTACAATAAATTTGCATACATAAAATATATCATCTGATGAAAAAACTTGTGCGGTAGTCAGCAACGAAGTTTTGTATACTTTTTTGACCATGGAAGAGAAAGAAAGAAAATTTATTTATTCTATCTTATTCTAATTTATGTCATAGAAATTGTTTGTCTTTCGTAACACCTACCGGAAAGGAAGTATTACAGCTTAGCCTATGTCGTGTCTCTTATGAAAAACATGTCGCTGATATTTTTTAGCTGAGACTAACGCAAAATATCACACGTAAATATCACGTGAAGTAAATTTACATAATTTTTATTATTTTTCCTAAAGAGTCACTTGAAATCACAATAATCACTTATTACGGTTCATCAAGCAAACACACTCAAAATTATTAGTGCCATAATTATGTTATACAATTAAATTTATTTCGTTCTATCGGTGCTATAAATACTTAAACACACACACACCCATACCCACACCCACAAACAAACACACACACACACACACACACACACTCAACTACAACATTTGGGCTTTATACTTTTTTTTTTCATTACTTAATTGTAATTTTTTTGCATTTCGGTTTTGGTAAACTTACTTTGTTATTCTCATTAAAATGTTTTTTTATTATTCGCAATAATGGTTGCGCCACTTTTAGTTTACACTACTGCAGCCGTTATTGCAACACCATGCTTAGTATCCCTTATATGTAACCCTGTCTAAAATAAATAAATAAAATAAAATAAAAAATTTAACTACTATCTTTTAATCTGTCAAGCTCTTCTTTTTCCTACTTAGAGACAAAAAACAAATCTTAAACCACAAGTACCGTCAAATCAAGAACAGAGAAAACTGTTAAAAAGTTTATACTCTGACGTAAAAATATTCTGGAAGTTTATTTTCCGCTGAGATAGACAAAATCAAAATGACCGGTGTTGTTATTTCCTGCCGAAATATTATTTCAACGTTTATGATACAAAAATATTTTATTCGAGTAGCTACTCGTACTTCCTAAATCTGTTATTGTTTATGATTTGATCCGCTAACATGAAACATTATTTGTGTTTGTTCGCTTGAGTTGTTTAGTAAAAGCGAGATTTCCGTCAAAATATTGAAATGCCAAGTATACAAACCCGTTATTTTTATCGTCGGGAACTGCGTTTACGCATCCCTTCCGGAAGCGGCGTATGTATGACTCACAGGCGGCTAGACTGGCGACCAGAATACCCATTAAAACCCAGCAATGCTCTTTCGCGTCGCCTGATGCCTGGGGCATGAGAACGCTTGCGTATTGGTCCTGTCCAGGCAGCAGCACCACAGACCCTACCACCACATACTTTAATTTATTTTCGCTATTCTATTAGTCGGTAAATTTAAATATGTGTATGGTTTTTGTCTCCGATAGAAGCCGGTGGAAACAATTAATCTGCACGAGGTTGTAAGGATACCAGGACCACGATCTTCAGTAATGAAGGAACGAATGGAGAGAGAGAAAGAGACAGATGGTTTTTCGATGGAATAGGTGCTGCTAAATTCTATTGCCATTCAAATTACGAACACCGCAATGACAATTTTAATTTGATACTAATTTAGCCAATATTTTGATTGTATTAGTTAATAGTAACACACATCCGAGAAATTTACAACGACTTCGAATATATCTAACTGTTTCTAGTATTTTGTCCAATTTCGTTATGTTCATACGACAGATGCTTCATTATTCATAACTTTAATATTTACTTATGTTCTCACCGTGTTTTAAATATGTATCGCATACATTACAAACTTCTTCTCTTTCAGAATGTAATTAAGTGAAAGGAAAATCTGAACTTCTTATTTTACGAGTTTAATATATGTATAATTTAACGTACAAAATTCATCCTGTTATAGTTTTATTATATTATAGATATTTATAATATATTATATTATTTATAATATTTATTATAATAATATAAGATAATCATTGACTGATATATACAAGCGGTGATAGCCTAGTGGTTAGGGCGTCAGCCTCCTAATCAGAGGTCGGCGGTTTGAATCCGGGCACGTACCTCTAACTTTTCGGAGTTATGTGCGTTTTTACAAATTAAAATATCACTTGCTTCAACGGTGACGGAAAACATCGTGAGGAAACCTGCACGCCTGAGAGTTCTCCATAATATCCTTAAAGGCGTGTGAAGTCTGCCAATTCGCACATGGCCAGCGTGGTGGACTATGGCCAAACCCTTCTTATGTTGAGAGGAGACCCGTGCTCTGTAGTGAGCCGGTAATGGGTTGAACAAGATATTATTTGCACTGATTCCAATGAAATTTTAAAGACTATACTGGGCAGGTCGGCTAAGCTACGGACAGTAAGCAACGTAACGTGAAGCGCTCTATTATAACAGGGACCAACAGTTTAAAGAAATTTCCAGTCTAGACTTGAAATAGAATTCCAATTCCAAAATATTTGCGTCCCAACTTGGAAATAAAAACCTGGACCTCATTTCCTGTAGTTGAATACCCAGACTCTCTTAATTGGTTGTTGCTAACAATTAGGTGTGAACCGCATAACACAATGGTTTAACTATGTTATTTCCCTTAATTACCTTTGTTACTGGGAACTAAACGATTAAGTTACTAGCTTAATGAGCTGTAAACGCCACTGAAAGAGGAAATGATTATTAATTGATGTCGGATTTACACCCGACACAGCAACATTATTAAATACAATAGACATTCCCCGCAAACTACAGACAAATCCGGCGGCTAATAAATAGATAGTTGGCAGCAAAATGGCGGACCTTCTAATATTTTTTTTATATGCTACAAGTTAGCCCTTGACATAAATCTCACCTGATGGTAAGTGATGATGCAGTCTAAGATTGTACTGTAATAACCTTGGACTAGGCTGGTATATTTAGTATGTTACCCAAATCGGTTTTAAAGCACTGAGGTTACTTAGAACTTTGTCGGTATAGTAGTAACTAGCCACGGCCGAAGCCTCCTACCAAACCATACGAGAGCAAATTAAGAAATTATTGTAATCCTAAATTGCTCTGAAGGTATGATATGATTCCTTTTGATGTTTTACCGTTTAATTTTATTTATTATGTAAAGTGCAGTTGAAAAGTATATAGGCTGGAATTTTTATCATTTATAAAGACACTTAAGCTCAAGTTGTAGTTTTAGCGAACGGATTATATTCATCATCATACATTTCGCGCGGAGGTCGTCGAAATAAAACATACAATAACGTAGCCTGTAAACTACAAATTCTATAAACAACAAATAAACGCTTCTATTGAATATAAAGCGTAGGTCTTGTCAGTACTCAGGAGCACGTGTTGCTAGATATATATCAAACAATGCTGGCAAAACTAAGTCTTGTATTATGCAAACAACACCATGTAACGCGTGGATTTATGAGCAAAGTTGGTTGAAGATAGCGCACCCAAGGGAGAACGGTTCACTATTACACCATATATTCATATTTGGGTTTACAAGGGGCACTCTTCCAGTGTCCCGCGGGCATAATGCGTGATGAGTGACTCAAACATAACATCATAAATAGTTCCCTTATTCATATTTTATTTAACAATCGGTCAAACGTCACAACTTAAGGTTTCATATCGTGAAACATAAAAACTTCGCATAACATTGGCATCGTGATGAGGTGTTTCGTCACGCTTCAACATTTAGAAAGTGTTTTGTCTAGTGGGAGGCTTCGGCCGTGGCTAGTTACCACCCTACTGACAAAGAAGTGTCGCCAAGCGATTTAGCGTTCCGGCACGATGTCGCTCAGAAACCGATTAGGAGTGTGGGTTTATCATACCCCTCACAGGTTAGCCCGCTACCATCTTAGACTGCATCATCACTTACCTTCAGGTAAGATTGCCGTCAAGGGCTAACTGTAGTAGATAAGAATAAAAGGCTGTGGGATATAAACATACCCATTTCGATTTTGTGTTACGTTATCTTTAAGTATGGAAATGCTATACTTTAGAGTATCCCTGAACAGCAGAGACTAAGCTTCCCGGGCTCTGAGCAATTGGAACTAGTAACCTAGTTATAGATGTGTCATCACCTACCACCCGCTCATAACAAAGCGTAGTTCTGTCTTAGCATTGATGGCATGGACTTTATTTCTAATTCTCTAGGAAGGTTATAAATACCAACGTCACTGCGTGAAAAAAGGCAATTCTTCTGTCTTGAATCTTTGCAATCCTAACTAAGATCTGAATGTGAGTTTTTACGGTACGGCTTCCATCTATTAGCTACATTATCACGAAAACGGAAACTTAGCGGGTAAAACCGCGGAGTACCAGTTAGTAAATAATATAAACAAAACGTATATATATATGTGTGTGTTTTTTTATTTATACTTCGCCAAAAAAAATCATAAAATCTATTATTTACCTTCCTTGATTGATATGCAACACAAAAATGATCAGCCACTAATAGGCGAATACAATCATTACATTATTAAGTATCAAAAGGATCATAGTTGTTTAATCGCCAAATATAAAGTTCACAGTTTACTACGAAACTCTAGTGATGTATTCCAAATCAAGTAGATAGCTTCGAAATATATGACGCCATTACCCCAACAATGCCAGTTTATGGAGTTCTATAAATTTTTAGCAGATAAAATAGTAGACGCAATATAAATAAATCTCCTGTATTGCACAGCTACAATAAAGCTCTTCCTGAAATACTGATATTAATTGGATTAAGATATTTTTAAATACTCTTTTCTATGATAGTTTTTTATATTTATACACCACATAATATAACGGGCTAACCTGTTAGGAGAATGGTAAAAACCCATATTCCAAATCGGTTTTTACGCGACATCGTGCCGGAACGCTAAATCGCTTGACGACAAGTCTTTGTCTGAAGGATGGTAACTAGCCTCGTCCGAAACCTCTCACCACTTAACTCCAGACGAAAGTGGAGGTCCAGTAGTCCCATTATAAAAGCTGAGGTGATGATTATGAACGCAGTATAACGAAAAACAAATCATCATGGTCAAAATTGAAATCAGACTTATAACATTCTATTTTTGGGCACAGGTCTCCTGACTCGGGTTTATTTATTTGTTTTATATGGAAGAGAGTGGGTTTATTGATTTGTTTTATTACATATTAGGCCTCGACTGCAATCTCATCTGGTGGTAAGATGGTAGTGGACTAGCCTTTTATAAGGAATCAGGCAGTTACCCGCACCCCTCATTAGTTTCCACGTGACATCTTACCGAAAAGCTTTATTGCTAAATTATTAACCTTGCCTTTAGATTGCAACTTAATAATCAATCATCGAATCTCAATAAACATCGGAATTAGTTTGACAGCTTATTAATAAACACCTAGTGGTTCAGTCTTTTTATACAAGCAAGCGAGTAATTAAAATATCACTTGCCTCAACGGTGAAGGAAAACATCGTGAGGAAACCTGCACGCCTGAAAGTTCTCCATAATGTTCTCAAAGGCATGTGAAGTCTGCCAATCCGCACATGGCCAGCGTGGTGGACTATAGCCATACACATGCCATATTGAGAGAAGACCCGTGCTCTGAAGTGAGCCGAGAATGGGTTGATCATGATGATGATGATACAAGCTTTCTAGCATTTTCAGAATAATTAAGATTCCAAATGCCTTTGTTTGGTGGGAGAACTTAATTTGCAAACAAAGCAGGTGAAAATTTGATAAACGACCATCATTTAGACAAATGCCGTTTGGAGGGAAATTCATTGTCGCGACGGTGCGGCGGCGACTTTAGGAGAAACGCGTCGGTAGGTTATTCGTAATCCTATATTAATTTCACTTTACATAATATGCTTTAGGTATAAACATACATATATCGTCGTGGGAAGCATATTTGCTTTTGATAAATAATTCAAAAATATCACGACTTTGACCTTAAGTGAAGACTTTTATTACACTCATTTTGTGAAAAGATTATTTGTCGACGTAAATATGTGATTCAGTTTTCTGATTTTATTGGTTTAGTGAGTCACAATTTGTAGTTTGGATACTTAATACCGAACTCCGTTTATATGAACTATTATTATAGTATGCTCTATCCTTAGCCAGTTGCAAATATGTATTTATGTAATGTGTATGTAGTTTTATTTATTTATATTTATGGAAGTGTTTTATATTTCTTTTGGCTTTTATGTAATATATTTATTATGCACACGGTCGTGGGAGTCAAAATTAATGTAAATAATAATGATATTATCATTCCTTTATTTCGGCAACTAGGCCCAACTTATGATATTAAATGAATACAAAATAAAATAACATTAATATATATACTGGTTGTTGAACTTAATATATATATATATATATATATATATATATATATATATATATATATATATATATATATATATATATATATATATTAAGTTCAATTACCGCAATTATCGTGCAATTTTAAAAATTGTTTGTAGATTGGATAGTCTTGTCTATAGATATAATATAACTATCCAAGTTAGTTTCGGTGGGTGTTTCATAAGAAAATTGAGCTCCTCTTTTCAGAGATACAGTTAACAAGTTAAGTCGGAAGAGAATATATCTTGAATATCATTGTAGTTGTTGTTACGAGGGAAACTTCTTTCTACTACTACAATAGCTGAGTTACACGCATTTCGTTATTTGAGTACGTGTGGTAGTTATATTTTTCTATTTAAAGATTTTTCTTTGTTCTCTAGCAATAATCGGAACGTGAACTATTTGTAAACGTGTTAAAATATGCCATTAGAACAGTTTCTTATCATCCCTCGTAAAAAAGCACAGGCCTCCTTCTCTCATAGGAGAAAGGTCATTTATTATTATAAATAAGTTATAATAGCTGAAACCAGTGACTTGTTGCGTTTGAAACACGGGATGGTCCACGTCAATAGAATCGGTACCATCCTATCTTAAGAAACCAACAGAGAAATACTTACAATAGTCAAATATCTTATTAAACTAAGCAATAAACAGTTTTTACTAAAAATGTGGAACTTTAAATAATCAACACGAGTTTGCCGTTTCAAAAATACAATCTAAATTAGATAGAAAATATTAGTGATATGCATAGTGTTAGTGTTTTAAAGGCATACTGACGACTGCCATTCAGTTTTCTAAGAAAGGGGCTTTGTTTGATTCATATGCCGTCTTTCAATGAAATTTGTATCTCTCTCATCGTGTATAGATTGGTTGCCGTGTGTATAAAAAAAATACAAAAATATCAAGTAAGAAATTTTTACCATTGACCAGAACTAGCAACTGCAAATCATGTGCTACCTGGCAAAGAAACTACGGTTTCATATGTCGGTAACAGGCAATCGGTGATTGTGTTCGATTGCCATGAAGCGGTGTCCCGTTTTGCTGTCGTATTTCGCAACACAAAACATAAGCGTTTGCGCAGTGCCAAAGGCAACTTAATATTGCGAAAAAATTAAATGATCTCAAAGAAATTTTCACGGCTAGGCACCAAGTGTATCAGCCTACATTAAGCCATAGAAAACTGTAAAACAAAAACTCTCCTCGGACGAACTCACAGGTTAAAAATAAAGTAAGTCAAAGTGTCCCTCTACAAGAGCGCTAACTGCTGCCACAAAGCCTGTGTCCACATTTAGCTTTGTGTTTCCAGTTTGCAATCTCGCCGGAAGTCTCGGTTGTTTTTGTATGAAGACGTAAATATGTGTTGTAGGACAGTATTCCGTTGCCAGGGATGAAGTGGAGAAAAGTTATTCAAAGAGATTTACTTTTAGTTTCACTAAAAGCCTTTGACTGCAATCTCGCCTGGTAATAGGTGATTATGCTTTCTAATATTGCAGCGTGCACTTTTAGTGAATGCCAGTTTTTTTTTTTGCAACAAAATATAGTTAGCGTCTGTATTGTACCATTTAACTTTTAAAGCGATATAAGGTACCCACGAGACAGGATAACCTAGTGTGGGTACCATCGGAATATGTAAAACTGAAACTGTGTTTTTGGTGAAATAAATATTTTTAATTTAATAATTTAAGCCTTTATTAATATATGTTTTGAAAACCCCCAGTTTCTACACAGCTTTACAAGGAACGCTAAATCGCTGTGCAGTTCGTCTTGGTTTGAAGGCAAGGTTACGGGTAAATAGCCACAGCCGATGCCATCTACCAAACAGAAAAAAAAACAAAATAGCGTTTTGGTGCAGCATTTAGTACACTTCTGTGACATGTAATTTTTAATTATATGTTGAACATCCAAATAATACGCTGTTATAGCCAATAATTTATCATCACTATATTCATAAAATTGTCTTGACGGCAAAATAACAATTTTTTGTACGGTTAACCGTAAGTACCTTATACCTAATATTCACGATTGAAGATCCCTTTTTTTTTTTTGAGATAGGTTTGCGCTTGACGACAATCAGTACCAGAAGGCACTGATGAGGTCTGGGTTGGAGCGCGCTTACCTAGAAAATGCCTATTCACCCTACCCTTGAAGGAACTAATGTTATACGTGGCTGGAAACACAGATGCTGGAAGAGAGTTCCACACCTTAGCGGTTCGATTCAGAAACGTTGTTTCAAATCGTTTCGTCCGAGTAGGTTGGATTTTAACCACGTAAGGGTGCCAGCGCTCACGATTCCTCGAAGTTCTGTTCCTTGAAGTTTCTTTAGGCATACAGTTTAAAAATTTGTTTTAGAGCCAATAATATTTTTATAATACATATTACAAACACAGAAAAGTGGCACTTCAAATCTTGTTATGTGTTGAACAAGCAAATAGAGGCTTCTTTAACACGTAACATTAGTTCAATTTAAATTTTTTACGATCTCCGTGGCGCAGTGCGCGCGCCGTCTTATTATAAAGTTGGAGATCCTGGGTTCGATTCCCGGCTCGAGTCTGGTCTGGTGGTAGGCTTCGGCCGTGGATAGTTACCACCTTACCAACTAAAAGTGTCGCCAAGCGATTAAGCGTTCCGGCACGATGTCGCATAGAAACCAATTAGGAGTGTGGGCTTGCCATACCCTTACCAGGTTAGCCCGTTTCCATCCTAGACTGCATCATCACTTACCACCAGGTGAGATAGCCGTGGCTAACTTGTACTAAGTAAAAAACTTAATAATACTGTTAAGTCAAATAGAACCTACTTAGTTCAGCAGTTTCACTGATTTGAGCGCGATGTAGGCAACAGTAGTAAAGTTTAAAAGTATGTAAGGGTCATGGGCTAACGACAGTCGTTTCAGAGTCAGATTCACAATAGAGGGGACCTGTTACAGTCTTGTAAATGGCCACACGGCTCGGGACAGTATCAAATTGTTTACGCATGACACGGTGACGGCCCCCAGCTGCTCGTTGACAACGGTCGACTACTGGAACCATAATCTGTTTAGCTTGGACAGTTACCACTTACGAGTAGTTACCAACGTATAGTGCAACAATTTTTTTTTTGTTTTTACGTGCTTCTTTGATCGAGTATGTTGAAATAACGTCTTTTTAACAGGAAAAGTGGTATTCAGTTTTAGATTTTACGTTTTGATTGAAGATTGTCTATCGCTATCGATAGGAAATACTCAGAGGTTGAAAAGTTAGTATAACTACTTTTACAAGGCATTCCAATGTATGTTTAATTAGAGATTAAAACTAAGCTTGAGTAATTTTATTTATTTTTAACAAATGAAACTTAAAATAAACCTTAGATTGAACGTAAAACTAAAAATCTTAAAAGCTGTATAGCTTCAATCTTTATATTATATAAAAGCGAAAGTTCACTTACCTACTTACATACTGATTACATACGAGATCTCAAAAACTATTGTATGTATAAAGCTATAATTTAGCAAGTAGGTAGTTGATAGTTAAGAGATGTTAGCTAAGTTTGTATGAAATTTCTTTGTTTTTAGAGTTAGAGACATGTACATCAATTTTTTTTTAAATATTACCTGTTAAGGGTGATAAAATAGGGAGTGATAGTTTTTGCTTATTTTTTTATTATGAAGTCTACAAGCTTGAAATTTTGAAAATAGGTTTCTTTTAGGGCGTAAGTATAAGGTTAGATTATTTTTTCATCCAAATCTAAAATAGGGGTTTGAAGTTTGTATGAAAGTCCTATGTTTTTTAATTTAGAAACACGAAAATAGGCAATTTGACATTTGCCGGTAGCTTAAAACCTCAATCTCACGGGAAATCAGCAATTTCAGATTAAAAAAAAAAAAAAATGACGATATTGTATTTAAATAATGTTTTGCCTATGTACTTTTGATTTTTTTTTTTACTCTACTAACATGTTTCGAACTTAAAAATGAAGCCCTTTCATTTGGAACCTTAATATAATTAACCAATTTTAAAATTTCGATTCGATGAAAGTATCTTTACCGATTTACAATTAGGTGTACAGTTATAATAGCTCCTTGTATTGATATTCAAATCGATAGCATCATAATTTGTTACGTCTATAAGTTGTCACAGACGGTTTTTTTCCGCTGGGAAATGCGCTTCCGACGGGGTATTTGGGACTCCCCGTCGGCCAAACTGGCGACCAGAATACCCACTAAAACCGAGCGATACTCGTCGCCTGGTGGCTGGGTCACGGGAACACTCGACCGCAACGGATTAGGTTACAGTATAATATGGTAAGTTCACTAAAAAGCAGAACACTTTTTCATAGAGGTATAAAACACTTTCAAATGTGGTATTTTTTTTTGTATTTATACAAACAACCCTTGCGTGATATACGCATCCTCGTTAATCTGAAATAATGATGCATCAGACTTGTACATATCGTGTTCGCAATACTGCTTTGACATTCATGATCCTATGCCCCGCATTGAAAATACGGATTACGGGTAGGTATCATTTATAGTTTTGCTCCACGATAGCGAATAGGTCCTCCAGAGGGCGTTGGCTCGTCGTCTAGGTTAATCATTTTAATCTGAACAACTTTGGTGAGTGGTTAGTTTTACTGCAATACCTTTTTTTCTCTGTGCTTTTACTCACAACAAAGGAGTTGAGGTAATTTCTAAGGACGCAGTATAAATTTAAATCATTCGTTCCCTAGAATAGAAATAACTTTCCATGCGCTTCTTCATAGACCCCTTTTTGTATTAAACTGCGCGTGGGTCGGGTTAGTGAGGCAACTCATTGTTCAGTTTAAAGATAATCTATTAATTTTATATATATTTATTAATTTTATATATATTTATAATAATTAAGCACACCACATCGGCCAATTCAAGGACCGTACTGTGAGCGATGGACGACCCCGTTTCCATCGCCCACAAGTCCTTCAAAGGCACGAGATGCAAGAGAGAGAGGAACACCCTCCCGCACCCGTATATTATATATATATATATATATATATATATATATATATATATATATATATATATAATTTTTAATATATTTAATGGTGAAATAGCCCTACAATATTTTCAAAGTTAGCTACGTTCGTAATTTTTTATACAGCTTCTATACAAAATTGATGAAGTAATTGTTTTAAAATTGCTTCAAAAGTGAAGGCATAATTTTTATAATAAATACTGGCTCCAAAGCGGTGACCACCTGCGATAAATGAAGAAAGGGGTTCAGAGTTGTAGCAAAACGTGAAGACGTGGATAGTGTCACACCTATATAGCTTTTTTTTGATGACCTATAGGGCGCAGTGTTCGAGCTGCCATTTTATAAAGTGGGACGTTTGGGATTTGATTCCCGGATAGTCTAGAGCGGTGAAAGACTTCGGCCGTGGCACGTATCACCAGAAAAGACATATCGCCAAGCAATTTAGCATTCCAAAATAATGTCGAGTATAAACCGACCGAGGGTTCAGGGCCATCACATTGGTTGTTCCTCTGGTGCTGCAGATGTAATGGGTGACAGTAATTACTTAATACATGTAATATAAAAATGCTAGGCCTACTTTAAAGCACACGTTCATTGCAGCAACTTAGAGGCTGATCTCAAAAGCCTCTATATGAGACACGCCTGTGGCCAGTCACTGGCAAACATCAAACTGAGAATGATAAGGCGATGACTCCACATTTTAATTATACCTATTATGATACGTATTCAAAATATTAACTCCGGATGTGTATTTAGATTAAAAACATAATGTAATGATGAAAATTGAATTTAAAAAATTATCATTAATAGTTACAAGCCATGGTTTGGTTTAAACAACGGTATTAATAGCTTCAACTCTTTCTTCGGATTTAGATACAGACTGATATTATAGTAGCCACTGGAACCGTCAATGTTTCGAAACTGTGGGGATAGGTGGGGTCCAAATTACTATGGTTTCGTGATTAAGATTATTCAAATCCATTAATATATTTTTTTCAGATGACCCTAAGAGTACTTACGGCAGTAAAAATAACATTCTTTTAAAATACCAACAAAAATGCGGCCACACAGACATCTTAAAAATATGGTAACTTTCCTTTGGTTACGGAACTCGGAATTTTAAAACACTAATTAAGGTGTTTATATATTAATTTATTTACTTTAATTCTGTTTCTGCCTACATTAAAGACAAAACAGTGATAATTAAAAATGTTGATTAAGTTAATGCTTAAGGACCTACAATTAATCCTTATGAACGAAAGTGTGTAAGTAAGGTGCAATTTTAGTGGTATAAACACAATAAAATAAAATAATGGTGCAGTGCGTGCGCTGTCGCATTTTTAAAAAAGTTCCTGGGTTCGATTCCCCGCTCGAGTCTGGTCTGGTGGTAGGCTTCGGCTGTGGCTAGTTACCACCCTACCGACAAAGACATGTCGCCAAGCGATTTAGCGTTCCGGCACGATGTCGCGTAGGAACCAACTAGGAGTGTGGGTTTACCATACTTCTAACAGGTTAGCCCGCTACCATCTTAGACAGCATCATCACTTACCACCAGGTGAGATAGCCGTCAAGGGCTGACTTGTAGGGTATAAAAAAAAAAGTCATTCATTCTATAACCATTAAATTCCTATAATTTATAAATAAACAAATTTTTTAAAACAATCTTTTAAATATGTTATTTATTAGTGTGTTATTTTTTTACTGCTATTTGCGTTGGAAGTCGCCTACCCACTTCTATACATTAGCTTCTTTTCATAGCGTATCTCGTTAAATGTGATATAGGTCTGGGACATGAAAAAGGGGATACATAATTATTATAAAAGTACAAATATACATACGATATGTAAAAACACATAATATGTTATATTTATGATATATGCTAATAAGGGTAACGGCTTTTTCTATTACGGTATTGTTCAACTGTATATGATAAGTTAAAACAGCTGTCACTTTTTTTTCTTTAGTTTTATGGCTTTACACAGATTAGCCAATGTCAAGTTTATTATTTTATTAGTTCTCTCTTTTTATGGCTTTGCACAGATTAACCAATGTCAAGTTTACAGCAATGTAGAAGTTAGGGAGAAATGGCGGAAAACTTCGCACTCCGCGGACGCGGCTCCCTCAAACCTTTCCCAAATCAATACCTGTTAACAATTCAGAAAACCAGCCACTACACAAACGACACCAAAACTGTCCACAACACAACCAACACCAGTCCTTTTCAAAATAAGCCAACAAAGATTAATTCAAGAAAAGCGTGAAAAAACCGCGCCCGCCATATACGAAGTCTCCCGCTTTCAGCTGTCATTTAAAAACAAATACAAAAGGATGTTTTTATAATCTGTGCATTCTATGTAATTTACTTTTGCAGTCATACCTGTACTTATATAAAGTAAAATTACAGTCGAGCGCTAAGGAAGCTTCATGTTTATTATTTATTCAACATGGGTAAGTGGCTACTTGTGCAAACAGCAAAAATTATCAGATAAAGCTACTTGGTTCTTTAATTTAGTTTATGAGCAAAAATATCAATACCTCCTAAAGTTGTGAGGACCTTTCTTCCGCGTGCACGGTATTATAAAGTGGGTCTCGGGTCGAACCCGAGGCTCTGCCGCGGCAAGTTACCAAAAAGAACATACAGCCATTTTTTTATTACTGATTTCCTAATCGGTAATAATTCCTTAAGGAGGATGAATACATCCATTGGTTCCTCACTTGCTGGCGATGTTCATGAGCGAAGGCAATCACTTAACATGAGGTGACTCATTTGCTCGTTTGCCCGCAATGTATATATAAATTAATCAAACAAATATATACCATCCAAGTCCTGTGAACTGTTCTCTTTTTGAATTGTAAGAAATGCATTTACCTAATATGCCAAGTTATTTTGTACCTTCTTATTTTTTATCCTTTAAACATTAGCATAAGCTAATATTATCTAAATCACAAATGAAATTAAGACTACTGAACTAAAAAGTAGAAATACTGAAGATTGTGATCTATATTATGGGATCAACTAAATAAATTATTACTTGGGTTTCGATAGATGTGCAATGCTTCAAATTAAACCGACGTATTGCAGGGGGTGAAAATCACGTTACAATTTTCCATTACATACAAACTCACCTACATACCGAGCTAATAAAAAAGTGTTAATATCACATTGCATTGTCATCGGTCCTAGATATGAGTGCGTTTCTAATTAATTCGACGTTTTTAAAGGGGGTGAAAATAACGTTCTAAGATTCCATAACATACATACATACCAAGCGAATAAAAGCATGTTAAAAGTAATATAATATTGTATTACTTAATGCCGTCACAATTTTCGTGGCATAAAGATAACAAGTTTGGATCAATACATTTTGCATCTTTCGATCCAGCATATACCGCTAAGGTGAACAAGTATTCCGTGTAGTAATAACGTCTTAAAACTTAGTGGTATTATAATACAGTTAATAAAGTTTCGTGCTATATCAAAACCACAGCGAGATTAATATCAAATATTAATATATAAAAAGAAAAGCTCATAGAAGCCCCGGGACCTAGACAGCAGAAATCTGGCACATAGATTCCCTTATGATAAGGCCGGTTTTTTTTGGAAATTCAAACATAAAGGAAAGCGATGAAGTTTGTATTTTATAAAATAAAACAACAAAAATAATACAAAAAAAAAATGTACGTGGCCTGGCCTATAAGCGTATAACATAGGGGATGAAACTTTATATGGATATCTAATAAATATTTGAATTTAGAATTAAAGTTTAAATAAATAAATTCCTGAGGAAACAATGACGCGCTTCGATGAAGTATAGAATGACATTTTTTTACGGGATAAATGTACCCAATCATCTCAAAATGTAAGCGAACGAAGTTGCGGGGAACTAGTATTATATAATCTTGTAACTTTATATCAATTTCTTATCATCGCTCTTGGTTCAGAATTATAATCCCTGATTCAAGGAATTAATTCAAATCGTAAAGGTATTTCATATATATAAGTGAAAGAAAATGTATATGGCCTATAAGCGTATAACATAGGGGATGAAACTTTATATGGATATCTAATAAATATTTGAATTTGGAATTTAAGTTAAAATAAATAAATTCTTGAGGAAACAATGACGTGCTTCGATGAAGTATAGAATGATTTTTTTTTTTTACGGGAAAAATGTACCTAATTATCTCAAAATGTAAGCAAGCGAAGTTGCGGGGAACTAGTATTATACGATCTTGTAACTTTATATCAATTTCTTATCATCGCTCTTGTTTCAGAATTATAATCCCTGACTCAAGGAATTAATTCAAATCGTAAAGGTATTTCATATTATATATATGAAGAAGTGAAAGAAGTAAGCCCCGATTAGCTTAAAATGCAAAGGGAGATACCATAAGGATTCTTGAACGATTCTTCCAAGTAGATCCTAGAAAGCAAAATAGCTGGAATAAACACTTGAGTAGCCGAGAAATTGCCGTACGAGTGTGAGCAATTTTAAATTTAGCTGTTTTTTTCGTTTGCCTCAACGGTGAGAAGAATGAAATTCGAAAGGAACCAAAGGTAAAACTGAAATATCAAAAATATCTGCATTACTTTATATGGCAATTTCATTTCACAATGGCCATCTATTTCTCAGGTTAAGGTCTTTGAGCGGTACGAAGTTCCGCGTTCATCTAGTAAGGGTAAAAAATATTATGATGTAATAGTAAGTATTCAAAAGCTTAAAACGCTCCCTTGTTATGCAAATTTTCCGCTTTATATACGCCTGTATAAGGAAGGAATGGAGTACTAAGTAGCCTTTGCCGGAACGATCTTATTAACATTAAGACGTGCTTGCTCTCTTTGCGATGTACGAAAGTGCTTCTAGTATTTATGTTGCATGCATAAATAAAGTTTAAATTTTACAGTGTTACTGCAATTTTTAATTTCATTTCGTATTCCAGCTAAAATGGAGAACAGTGAAAAGGAATATCCAATGCATTTAATCTTTGTACCCTTTACTTTTACTTTATGTTCTTCTTTCTTTTCCCCCTTCTCTCTTTCTTTTAAAACATTGTTCTGAGAAGGAAAATTTAAACTTAATAGTACGGGTACAAGTGAGCCCTTCACGGCAATCTCGCCTTATGCTAAGTAATGGTGCAGCCTAAGATGGTAGCGGGCTTACCTGATAGGGGTATGGTAAACACATACTTGTAATTGGTGTCTACGCCACATCGTGCAGGAATGCTAAAAAAGATCTTCAATACAAGCTTTATTCTCGTAAAATGTTCTTGAAGTCGGTACTTGAGGCATAAAATCAAGAAGCACTTACATTTATAATAATAATACGAGGGTTGAGGGTTAAAATCGCTTGGCAACACGTCTTTGCCGGTAGGGTGGTAACTAGCCACGGCCAAAACCTCCCACAACACCAGACTCGAGCCTGGAATCGAATCCTGGACCTCTGACTTTATAATCTGACAGCTGCACCACGGAGGTGGTCTAAAATTGGGGTTTTATCTTGTTGTCCTTTTAGGGCCACATTGATACTATTCGATTTACAAAATCCGAGCAAGGCATTACAAGCTCTAAAGATAACAATTTGTATGCAGCTCGCACAGTACTTCTTAACAATCTATTTATCTTAGTAGTTTCCTAACTGCATAACCGACTAGCGTCAGTAACAGAGCAAAATTTATACGGAACTCATGACCGCTTACTACATCGTCTGCATGAAAATCTGTGTTGTTAGACAAGTGCTATGTCTTTTAAGATTATATTCTTACAGATTTTCGTCCGCGACCATAGAAATTGCGTTTTTTACGGGGAACTAAACTGTTTTATCCGAATAAATTTATCCTTCAATTTACCTATTAGAATTAAAACGGTTATTTAGTTTATTATGTGCTGAACTTTATTGAATTCCGCTGTATTATTAATATCCACTATTTAAAATACCCTCGTATTATTATTATTATAAATGAAAGTGTTTCTTGATTTTATGCCGATTTCAAGAAAATTTTACGAGAATAAAGCTTGCATTGAAGATCTTTTTTATAGGTATAATAATTTCACTGTGTAAAATATTTTATTATGTAAAATATTCACTATATTTATGGTTTTTTAACATCCAAATTATAACTGGACTTACGGGTAGGAATAATTATTGTAGATAACGGGATTAGTGGAACACAAACATGCAGTTACATTGGCGTAGAAACGACAAAAATAGACTTCAGGTTTGCGCTGAAATGTGACCACTAAGTTATTGAAACAAAACGCTATGAATTTTACGCCAATGTAGTGTATTTATTAATACACCACAATTAGTCTTACTATAGTCCTTATTGGTGAATTTTGTATTGAAAACGTGTAAAAACTACTCAAGTAAAGTCAAGAAAGAATTTTGTTGTATCATATTTCCAGTCGATTAGATATTTTGCTTGGAAACATTATTTTACCTCAATTAAGCGTTGAGTGTGTGTACTGATGTACACGCGTTAGAAGTTATACTTCTTGGGCGTATGGAAAAAAAAATAACTAAAATGCAGTAGTGATTATCGATAAATATTAAAATTGATAAAAAAGATTTTATTAAAATAAAGAGGTTTTATTAACGTAAAAATATGACAACACAGTAAAAATATACAATCATTAATCATTAAGGCAATGAATCAAATATATTAATAAATATTTCAAATAAACTATTTTATATTCGTAGATTCTTCTTGTAGTGACTGAATAGGCACGTGAGTAACAAGAGGTTTGTGGTAGCTAAAATATGATATAAATGGTCTCGTTGAAACTGTAGATAAGTATCTTGTAAATACACCATCAATAGTGGTGCCATGCCGTGTTGTTGAAACTGAAGAGTCATTATTAATTACTAGATTTAAATCGTCATTAAATAACTTCGTTCTTAGATTCGAGTTGTTGTGCAAGCAATTTTTTTTTCCGTTGTCTATACTGTCGACACTTTTCAGAGTTATTTTTTTGTTCACTACCTCCTGATTTGCAGATTTTTTTCGTGAATAATATTTTTTACAGTTTTGTGCATTTCTTTGAGTAATATCTTCAGACATCTCGGAAACTAAAACAGAAATTGAAATTTAATTATGTAGTATTATTAGTTTCAGAGAAACCTGCAAAAGATCATAGGTAGATAGATACGAATTAGTATAGAAAATTATTTATATTGTTCTATTTAAGTTTATTTAAATTTTAAATTCATTTATTAAAATTTATTCATCAGAATTTATTTTTGATTATTTCAACTACTACTTTAATAAATTGAAAATATATGTTTCTATAAATATATCATATTAAGCTGAGTGCTCGTTATTTTTAAGAGATATTTAATAAAATTTGTTTGTAATAATAAGAATATAAAAAATAATTAAGATCAAAGATAGTATAAACACTCAGCATTTAAGGTTAATATAAACAAGTATAGACCATTAATTATTTTTTTTTTATTTATACATAAAATTTGTTAATATACCAGAAATAAGACAAAAAGAAAAAAAAAATTTTGTAGTTAATAATGTAATAATTTTTAATTAACGATGTAAATAAATTATACATACCGACAATTAACCTCAAATCTATAAATGCACTCAAAACAGTTTATTCAAATCAGTTTTATCACTAATATTCAATATATATATAGATATAGATATACTAATAAATTATTAGTAAATACTATCACCGTCGTATATGAAATTGATTTAATAAAAACACCAAAATAATATTTATTTAGTCACACTGTTTCATTGTACTGTTACGAAACACGTGCTCTAAATATAAAAATACTAGAATATACAACTTGAACATAGTTATCGATTTTCATGCCACCTAGAACTAAGTTCACGATGTAGAATTTAGGTGTCGGTGTGCGCGCGCATCGTAAAAATTCACTCTCATCAATTTTCTCCATTGCGCCAGAAGAAGTATAACTTCAAATATATATATATATATATATTTTGTTATATTCAACACGCCGTCCATTTATTTCTATGCTGTTAAACTGCCATTCGAGGTTCAGAGTAACTAAACAACCATTTAGCCAGTTGCAATAAGAGGCTTCTTACATAATGATACGAAACGCATATCATTATAACTCCTAACACTACCATGGTCTAGTTCACCACTTCACTACCGTTCACTTTGCTGTTAATGAACATTTGTAAGTGATATGCATGCGCGGACTGAGATGAATCTTTATTAGCACCTTCATAAGGAAACTGTCCAGACCACGCATTAAAAAAAAATCTCAAGCATTCTCAAAAATGAAATGTTTTCCGATTCGTATATTGCAATTACCAAAAAAATGTTTTTTTTTTATTAAGTAGGATTAATGAATTTCGCACACAAGTTGCTTGATCTTTTTCAATCATCTTTTAAATATTGATTATAGAACTCTTTATTACACACAGACTTAATAAAAAAATAAAACAAAAAAGAACTATAAAACAGGGTGTAAGGGCGGCCTTAACGCTGTAAGTGATCTGAGGAAATATGAAATGGAAACATGTTCCAACATAATATATTTGTACAAAATCGAAATCAATTCTCTATTCCCCTCCTGGCATAGAATATTGCACGTGTGTACGACGAGACTTCACGTATAAAATATTCTATACGATATACATCACGTATACCCAAAGCTTTCGATCACGATTTCAATGCGATAAACCTGTCACAATAGCTGGTATTCACTGTGATTTATGCGAAACATCATACGGATAAAGTACAATTGATTGATATTATTGCAATTTGAAATGGAAATATCTATAGAAAGATTATTAAGATACACCTGTTATATAATACAGTCACTATAAAAATATATCATCATCATAATCATAATCATGACTCATTGCAGGCTCATTACAGAACACGGGTCTCCTGTCAATATGAGAAGGGTTTGGCCATAGTCGACCATGCTTGTCATGTGTGGATTGGTAGACTTCCTATGACTCATAGATGCCTGTAATAGGTTTATTTATTTATTTATTAGGAAGCCAACGTGAATACAACTATCGTAATTTAAGGACACATTCTACAGATCTCTTGTAATGTTGTACACTCCACTTATAGGCTTACTCAGCATGCGTAATAAGAGACAAGACATTATTTGAAAAAAAAAAAACAATACTAAAAAAAAGTACTAACTAATTGGTAAAATCCAATTGGTAAAAAAATAGCTAAAATGTGAACACTAAAAATACAAAACAAAACAAAAATTGACTAACTATCTTGCAATACTCTTAAATGTTTTTAACCTCTTTTTTGAAAGATGCGGCGGAAGGCGGATTATATGAATAAACCCATTTTGATTTGATTTGCTTTGACTTTGAGAACATTGGAGAACTCTCAGGCGGGCATTCACCGTTGAAGCAAGTAATATTGGTATTGAGGTGCGTGCCGGAGATCGAATCTCCGATCACTGGTTAGGAGTTGGACGTCTTTACCACTAGGCTATCACAGCTAGTATTTTTTTTTTTTTTTCTTCCTTGGGGAGGAAAAAATCCCTACGGACTTCTGCCTCACAGCAGGGCGTGTCCGACTTGCACGGACTAAAACAACCTCCCCCAGTTCTTCTAAGTCAGCACGGAACCGCTAAGCATTACTTCATGCTGACCCTGTTAATATTCTGTCTCTCTTTTATTCTTTTCTACTTTTTCTTTTTCCTCCCTCCTGACCATTATTGCTTTGAGCATCTGAGCATACCGATCCCACTCCTCTTGGCTGGATAACATGAGGGGTATGACATTTCGGGCATCCACCACATTTGTCCCCTGGGCTATGGCTCTCAAATCTGCACAACCGGGACATTCGAAGATCGCGTGTCTTGGAGTATCTTCTTCCCCACAGAAGTAGCATTTTACGCTGGGCACCTTCCCAATTGCGAAGAGGTATGTATTGAATACCCCGTGACCACTAAGCGCCTGGGTCAACCAGCGGTCCACCTCACCGTGTTTCCTTTTGTGCCACCTTTTCAGTTCGTGGATCAATTCTCTTGTCCAGGTCCCTTTCCCTGCTCCCGACCATTCGTGCTCCCATTCTGTCAGGGTGTTCTCCCGCACTTCTAGGAGCGCTTGGCCCTTGCACTCAAACAGAAGTGCACGTTTCCTGATTAGCTTGGCTATAGGGACAAGTCCAGCTATAACGAGAACTGCTTCAGTGGAAACTGTTCGGTACGCTCCGCAGATACCAATTGCTAGTCGCCTTTGTACAGCCTCAAGTTTTTTCCTGTACACTTCCACCTTCATTGCTCCACTAAATATAGGTGCCCCATAGAGAATCACTGAGTGGGCAACTGATGCCAGCACCCTTCTTTTACTCGCTCGGGGACCTCCTTTTGTCGGCATCAGCCTATACAAAGCCTCTGTGAGTTTCTGCGCTTTTTGGGCTACCTCTTCAGTGTGCTTCTTGAAATTTAAACACTTGTCAAGCCATACCCCCAGGTACTTTACGTGGTGTTTTGGGGTCACTGAGGCGCCTTTTATCGAAAATTTTACAGTCTCCAGCCTTCGTCTTCCACTGAAAACTATCGCCTCCGTTATTTCCGGTGCTAAAGTAAGCTGTTTTTCTTGCATCCAAGTGTTTATTCGCGACAGCGCCTGGTTTGCCCGCACCATAAGGCTTCTTTCAGTTTTGGCCACCACTATGAGAGCCAAATCGTCAGCGAAACCTACCATTTGGATACCCTCCTCCTGTTTCAGCTTGAATACGCCATCATATACTAGGTTCCAAAGTGTCGGGCCAAGTATTGATCCTTGTGGGACTCCGCTGCTGACTTTGATTGTCTCTAGTATTCCTTTATTGTCCCTTACCTTTATATATCTATCCTCCAGGTAGCTATTTATTAGGTTTTGGATGTAGCCTGGAAAACCTCTTTTTCTTATTTCTAAAAGAATCTCCCTCCATGAAGCCGAGTTAAAAGCATTTCTGACGTCTATACAAATCAAAGCGCATATCTCTCTGGTTCTTTGCGTGCCCTTTTTCGCAGCTGTGGCTATTTCCACCACTTTTTTAATGGCCATTAGCGTGGATCGACGCTTCCTAAAACCATACTGATGGTCCGAGAGACCGCCGTGTTCTGGAAGCAACTTTTCAATCCTGTTAAGTAGGATTCTCTCCATTAGCTTGCCGTAACAGTCAAGCAAGCAGACTGGTCTATAACCCGCAGGATCTTCTGCGCATTTATTAGCTTTTTTAAGTAAGACCAGACTTGCTGTCTTCCAGACCGCAGGAAAAGTGCCTGATTTTAAGATCATATTTATGATCTTTCTTATGTTCTCAGGTATAGTCTGCGCCGCCAACTTGACTACCTCAGGGCAAAGGAGATCAGAACCTGGCGCTTTTTTTGATTTAAGGCCCTCCACCGCCAATTGTAGCTCTTCTTCTGTCACTTCTGGGATCTGAGAGTCATGTACCACGATACGACAGAAATCTTCGTGCAACGGAAACAGGGCACTAACCACAGTTTTAATGAGGTCCATGTTTAAATTGGGCGGACTCTGTCGCAGCTTCTTGGTGACAATCCTGTATCCTAATCCCCAAGTATCCTTGTCAATTTCCTTACAGAGCTCCTTCCACTCCTCAGATTTCGACTTTATAATGGCTAGTTGTAGGTCTTTTTTGGCTGCCTTATACTTCGCTTTTATCTCTTGTATTTCTCTACAATTTATGTCATCTTTAATGGTGATATCTTGACCCTTTTTTCGTCTCTCACGTGTATAATTTCTGCGGCATTTTGTACAGACACTCCTTTTTTCTCCAATTTCCGAATTCCACCAGTAAACCGGAGCTTTTCGACGTAATCCTTTCCGTGGCATAGCTCTGTCACAGGCTCTCGTGGTCACTACTACTAGTTCTTCGGGTGTACGAGCTTCGTTCTCTTTAAGTACTCTCTCAAAAACCTTTTTGTCCAGCATATCTAGTCTCCATCCCATTTGAAGCCGTATAGGCGGTTTCCATTCATCTTGGAGCAAGCGGAACTTTATATATCTGTGCCCACTTAGACTATCTTCGTCCAACACCTGCCACTCCGTAATTCGCTGTGCCAAGTTGGAGCTTACAAATGTAATGTCTGGAGTAGAGTTTTTTTCGCCTCTCTGAAAGGTTGGACTGAACCCAACATTTACTATCACCATGTCCAAGTTGCGAGCATTTCCATAATTAGACGGCCTCTAGCATTTTCGGTTTTGTTCGACCAAACTTTTGAAGACGCGTTGAAATCCCCAGCTACTAAAATGTGTCCGCGCTGTGCTTGTATGCTCTCAAAAAGATCGTTCAGGTCCTTCTCAAATTCATCGAAACTATAGTTCGGTGAGAAGTAGCAGCTGTAGATCGTGAGCCCTGCCATGTGTATTGCAATAAAACCGTTTCCCCGCGCCACTAATTTAGTCCGTAACCGCTCATTGAACACAACCACAGTTGAATCCCCTCTCATATCCGTCAACCAATCCCGAACTTGCGCTATCTTTTTGTTAGGCTCCGCTACAATAGCTATGTCTATGTCGTGTTCTTTTGCCGTTACTTCGAGCAGGTCATGGGCGGTACGCGTTCTGTCCAGGTTTATCTGTAAGACAGTGACGTTCAAGCCTATCGTTCCATTTTCTGCTCCTTTGCCCAGTTTTTTTGCTGCTGAGTTATACCGGGAACCTTCTCCTTCCAGGACGGACAACTCTTAGAGCCCATACGGTGGTTAGTGATAAGCTTTCCTTTCTCCTTGCTAATGGCACACGCCGTTTCCTTTACGCATTCTTTAGCTTTATGTCCTTCGTTTCCACAGTTGTAGCACTTTTTGCTTCTATCTTGGCCAGGACAACCCGTTGAAATATGCCCGTATTCAAGACACCTATAGCATCTCTTCTTTTCGACTAGGATCCCAATTGGTACTCTCATCCAGCCTATTTTTATTTTCTTCTCATTTATGAGTTTTTCAGCCTCGTTTTCTGGTAGCTCTACCACTACAGTCTTATTTCCGTAGTAGTTTTGCCAAAAACTCTTTATACGGAACTCCGTTACCTTCTGCTTGAGAGATTCCTCTACCTCTTCTCTTTCAACAGTGACGTCAAGCCCTTTAATAATCACGTCAGTGGATTCCTTTAGAGCTTTCAGTGTAAGACTAGGAAATATTTCTCCCATTTTTTCCTTTATTTGAGCGACCCCTCCAATTTGCCCTTTCTCAAGCTCCAGGAGTATGTCACCTCTTCTTGTCTTTCTCACCTTAGAGAAAACGACTTCCTCATTAGCTAGTCCCGATTTCACTTCTTTTAGTACGCTGGCATAGTCTCGGTCTTTTACCTCAACCAGCAGTGCCTCGGGTTTAACCGTTGGCGATTTCCCACCCAACTTATTTCTTTTGCCTTTATGGCTAAAAGCCTGTGTTTTCTCCAGATTTTTCAACACTTTTCCCGGCTCGTCTTCCTTTAAATTTTCCTTTTTCCCCTTAGCGTGTTCCATAATCTCGGAGGCTTGCACCATTTCTTCTGCTCTCTGTTTCCTCTTATGTTGTCGTCGCTTATTCTTCGGTTTTACTTTCTTCCATTCAATTTCAGTATCAGGGCCATCATCCCACTCCAAGCCTTCCATGTCACCTCCGGTTGACGTGTTTGTGCCTCTCTCTTCCACCTCGACTGTTTTTTTAGCCCTTTTTGGGGTCCTCTCGTGTTCTCCATCTTTTTTCTCAGCTATCATCCTTCGTACATCCATAACTCGCCCACAAAGCTTCTGCAGTTCACGAAGCTTTCCCTTCACTTCGTTTGCCGTATTTTTATGTATCACAGCTAGTATATGAAAGTATATAATTAACTAGAAATGCCTGGTGCTCAGCCCACGTGTACTATCTGTAACTGTATCCGTATTTTTTGCTATTAATATTATGAAGCGCTTACGCGTGAATAGCTTTACGATAAAATTTGTGCTTTAGCCCTATACAATAGAAACTGTATTTTCCAGTATAAAACGTAGCCTATTTAACTCAATGAAACATAAACTATCTAAAATCAAGTAAATCTATTGTTCCTTTGCTGCGTGTATTGGGGCAAATCAACAAAACGCTCTTTCCCATTCATAATTATATACCAGAAAAAGTTACTTGGGTTACGATGACCGTTTTGTTTACAACTAGGTACGTTATGAACTTATCAAACCCACTTGTTTGCAAATTCTGTGTAAGAGGAACTTCAAATTTTCAGGACTAAAATCAAATGCTCGGTGAACATACGTTGACTTTTTTTTTGATGTCAACTCATACTGGCGAAATTTTCAAAATAAAAAGCAAAATGAGCGCTCACTTAAATTTGGCATGCAATCGATTTTGTGGCGAGAACTGCCACTGTTTTACACTTTTTCACACGCCTGGTGTAAAAGCGCTCAGTTCTGTGGAGGAAAATCAAAAAAAACAATGGCACAAGGCGCAAATGTGCGAACGGGACGCGAAGCACGAAGAATTTGTGGTACGGTTCCAACTTTTACATTGCCTGATGCAGAAACATATAATTGTACTAAACTGCATTTGATTCACTTCAGTAGTTTTTCGTATGCTGCATAAAAAACTGAAAGGAGGGCAGAATTGTATATACTATATAAAAATCAGTTTTAGGTTCTATATCGATAAAAAAAAATTCTGATCAACACAACATGAAACGAATATATCGGCCTCTTTCGTCGCAGTCTAGATGGATAGATATAATACATTTGATAAAAAGTCAGCTACAATTCGAAATTATTATGAAATTTGTCTCCAAAGAATGAATACCTTTTTGTTGTTATAAAGCTAATTTAATTTGGATTCCTTCTGTTATGGTTTCATTTGTCCGCAGTAAAAATATGGAAAACTTTACCTACCAAGTTCTCCGCTTCGTATTGCAAAACTTTTCTTTGACAGGCTCTGGAAAACCGGACAATCATTCTATGATATTCACGTTTCTTGTTAGCAAATTGCTTTAGAACAATAAAGTATTGTAAGAAATTTGTAGCGCCGTTTAAACAACAAAAGCTTGCGATAAAAACTGACTTAAGTATTTAACCCTTACCATAGTTTGGGAATTAATTAAGAAATTGTTTAATTCACAAACATTTTGCTTCATTGTTCTTCTAAATCTGCGTAATTAAAAGTTACTTAAGTTATCTCAGTGTTCATAGAACGGACACGTACCGTTAAGTGTCAAGGTCTTGCGTAATTCCTTGACGTGTTAAGCCATGTTTGTCATTATAAGTCTTAGTACACAATCTACAGTAAAATACGCTCAGCTTTTGCGGATTCAACGACTCCTGTAACTCGAAGACCTTCTGTTTTAATAATATACGCGCATTGAAATATTGCGAGTAGATACTCGATCTCTTAAAAACCGAAACGCCTGTAAAGTTTTGTAACTGACTTAAGACGACTTCAATGTAATGATTTTCTAATATTTCTTGGATTACATATGTAACTGCGTAAAAGTTTTTAATAATATTTTATGAGAATTGGTATTGAATTTAGCGAAAAGAGAGACGATTGCAAAGTCCTAATATAATCCAGTTGCGAGGTAACACAATCCCAGAAAAGTGTGATTATCTTATCTATTGACGATCCCGTGGCGCGATACCTGCGCTGTCGTATTATAAATGTGGAGTTCCTGGGTTCGATTCCTGGCTCGAGTTTGTTCTGGTGGGAGGCTTCGGCCGTGGCTAGTTACCACCCTACCGACAAAGTCGTGTACGACATTTAGCGTTCCGACATGGATGTGGATGTGGATGGTGGGTTTACCATACCCCTAATAGGTTAGCCCTACCATCCTATTTTGTATCATCACTTATTACCAGGTGAGATAGCCGTCAAGGGCTAACTTGTAGTGTATACAAAAAAAAACTATGAATAAAATGACTGGACAGCACTTTGAATACAGTTAGCTATGATACGCAGGCGTTTGCCAAATATTTTTAGAAAATTCATCTTTTAAGGTGGCAAAATCGGGGTTTGAATTTAAAAAAGTTTACCAGTTTTTAAATAACACCGGAACGAAGGACTAAACGTTAGTGAAGCTACAGGCAAAAGCTAGTTCCTCATAAAATTAGTAGTAAACAATTTCATATAATTGCTCATGAAGTCCAACTTATTCAGGATAAGAACAAAGGAAAAGTTTGTTTGCTGACATTTAAAAGGATTGCGACATGACGAGGGTTAGCATGACAGCCACAATAGCAACATTATGAAATCCGCCCATTGTAAACTTAGATAACTACTTATATCCGTATATATACTTATGTATTTTATACCTTATAGCATTTAAAATGTTTCTTCTTTCTAAGTAAAGAAACAGAAGATGGAGTAGATTCTGTACAAAGATATTCAAGGTCATTTGAAATGAGAGGATACGGGTGTTATCGTCTTAGTAGCACTTAAATTTGGTTAAGTGAAATTATTAGCTATTTTGAGCAACAGTCCATAAGTTACGTTAAAATGTGTTAATACAGCCGATTCCATGGTTGTTTCCATGTGTGTTATAAGGAACCAATCAATCTATCAATCAATCATATTAGATACCTTTATTTAAATAGTCCTTTAAAAAGCAATTTTGATTCGTCAATTAAATAGTAGTGAGTTGAGGAATATGTACGTTCGTAAACTTAAAACTAAAGCTATGAAGGTTCCTAACGCGCCCTGGTCGGAAAGGTTTTGACGTTGGAGGTCCTGGGTTTAATTCCCGGCTTGAGTCTGGTCTGGTGGGAGGCTTCCGCCGTGGTAAGTTACCACCCTACCGACAAAGACGTGTCGCAAAGCGATTTAGCGTTCCGGCACGATGTCGCGTAGAAACCAATTAGGAGTGTGGGATCACCATACCCCTAAAAGGTTAGCCCGCTACCATCCTAGACTGCATCATCACTTGCCACCAGGTGAGATAGCCGTCAAGGGCTAACTTGTAGTATATAAAAAAAGAAGCCCACAACAACCTTAGCCGGGTAACTTTTCTTTTTATTTACACCATCTCACATGCCACCTAAAATTGTTAATATTTATTAATGTTTATAGAGGGTTTTTATTTCTCTACACGTATTTATTCCCGGAAAATGAACTGCAAAAAAAAATATCATGATTTCTGTATAAACCTATCATAGACCCCTTTGCAAATTTTAATAATTATTAATAGTTATAAGAATAAGTATATTATATCTTACAAAACCACACAAAAAGGCATTTAATACATAACTGAAAAATTTTCGCCTGTGCGTATTATTATGGTGGGTTTTGGATTGGTCACTAAATGTGATGTGAACATTGATTTTATTACGTCTTTTGTCATAATCAAAAGCTTAAAGATACCTACACATAATACAAGGTAATTCTAAAGATAATTATAATAAACATAGTATAGTAATCACAGTATGTAATCAAAGCCGCATTAATCTGTTCGCTCAACAAAAAATACTTAATGCATTTGCAGTAAACACGGCATGTATTTGTAAGTAAATAACTAAGTAGGTAATAAGTTATATCGCTGGTAAAAGATATATAATTAACTTGCGGTTCCTTAATTTCCTGGGTCGTAACCTAATGTTGTTTCATAATAATGCCACGCGGAGCACGTTACCTGCGCGTGAGCTTCGTAAGTTTTTCAATTTCAATTTAGCATTTTCTTTAAATTACCTATATCATCATCATCATGATCAACCCAGTGCCGGCTCACTGCAGAGCATGGATCTCCTCTCAATATGAGAAGGGTTTGGCCATAGTCCACCACGCTGGCCATGTGCAGATTGGCAGACTTCACACGCATTTGAGAACATTATGGAGAACTCTCAGGCATGCAGGTTTCCTCAAGATGTTTTCCTTCACCGTTGAAACAAGTGATATTTTAAATGTTTTTAAAAACGCACATAACTCACTATAAAGTTAGAGGTGCGTGCCCGGATTCGAACCGCCGACCTCTGATTAAGAAGCTGACGCCCTGACCACTAGGCTATCACAGTGACAAATAACCTATATATATAAGTCTAAATAACGAATTGTAAAACGGAAATTTTATCGAAAACATTGCTTTGGTAGTTAAAACTCTTAATTTTCTTTATTGCATAATACGTACATTTACATTTCTGACTGTTTCATGGTTCCGTCTATTTAATATAAAATCTATATTCTAATATTAGTTCTGACTGATTGATCAATCGACGCACGGTTTAAACCCTTAGACGGTTAGGAATGGAATTTTGCAGCACAGGTGACCATTATGACGCAGGCGTCCAATAAGTCCTTTCTTACTTTGAAATTTCAACCCATAAGGTGGCAAAAAGATTTTTAAAACTTGTATGAAATTAAAACTTATATAGTATAACCAGACAATAATTTCATGTAATAATTGATTGTGATGTCTTTTTGCTTCATCATCATGAATACGACGTTATCGTTATGAAGTAAAACGAAGTAGCTAAGTAAGCTCTTTGACGTTATCATTATGAAGTAAAACGAAGTATTGGATTTAACTTCGAATGATAATTTGAACAATTCTTCACCCTGGAGCCCTTACCATCTTTGCATAGTTACGTTCCCGCAACAAATGATTGCATATTCATTGATTGCATATTCTTTTTAAGCAAGTTATTTGAATAATAGTAGGTTTATTAAAGGCAGTTTAAATACTTGGGAGAAATCTTTATCAATATATGGTTTCGAGAGAAACTCAAATCAAACTAAAATTAAGTCATCATCAACATCATGATCAACCCATTACCGGCTCACTACAGAGCACGAGTCTCCTCTCAATATGAGAAGTGTTTGGCCATAGTCCACCACGCTGGACATGTGCGGATTGGCAGACTTCACACGCCTTTGAGAACATTATGGAGAACTCTCAGGCGTGAGACTCACCTGATTAAGAGATGATGCATTCTAGGGTGGTAGCGGACTAACCCATTATTAACATGGTGTCTGTAGGGTGGTAACTAGCCACGACTTAAGCCTCTCACAATATCACACTCTAGCCGTGAATTGAACCCAGGACCTTCAACTTTATAATGTGACAGCGCACGCACTGCTCCACGAAGGTTGTGAAATTAGTATTGCATTTGAAAAATAATTTTTTTTTTTTGTTGATGATGGTCATTGAGCTGTTGTTTTTGTGTTGAGGAAAACCTCACTAAAAAGTCAAATCAAATAAATTCAAGTCAAATCAAAAATAGCTTTATTCATATAAACCTATTACAGACATCTATGAATCGTTCATATATATCACATTTTTCATTATTTCTATTCGTGAAGGTATGGTGATAACTACACTCGGCAACTTAAAACTAAAGCTAAGGTTCAAATTGCGCCCAGGTCTAAGGAGAAACCCACAAAAAACTCAGCTGGTTTTTTTTATTGCCATCTCACATAAACGCTTATATATAATAGTACCCATGGAGATAGAGCAATTCACAACCCAAGCTTATTCATCGTTTATACAATCCTTAATATCGTATTATGATTTTTCCATAAGCTTTCGTTTTATAAAAACTTTGAACTTTTTATTCATTATGTGAGATGGTGATAACGAAAAAAAAGAAAAACCCCGGCTAAGTTTGTTGTGGGCTTCTTCTTAGACCAGGGCGCGTTTGGAACCCTCATAGTTTTAGTTTTAAGTTTACGAATATAGTTATCACCATGAAATAACTACTGTGTAAATTATTAACGCGTCAAAAGTGCCTTTTTAAGGACTATTTGAATAAAGATTATTTTGAATTTGAATTTGAACTTATTGATAGACATCTCCAAGATATATGCTGATGGCGGTCATTGAAGTGTCGGTTTTGGGTTGAAGTTTTAATGGATAGATATCCCAAATAACCCGAAATCTCCCTTGGAGAGTCGGGTATATCACAAGGATATTTCCACCCGTCTGTACAAAAAAATATTTAAATAGTTAAAATCTCGTTAATTTGATAGAGTCCAATTGATAAACCCAAACAGTTTTATAGGTACAATTGCCTAAGCATTATAATAAAAGCGGATATATCACCAGGATATTTCCCCCAGAATTAAAAAAAAAGTTGAAATCCCGTTCATTTGATAGAGTCAAATCCAATTGATACACGTAAACAGTTCTATACGTACATTGCCTAACCATTATGAGAAATAATTGCCTAAATAACTCTTATCGAACGAATACAATGACGCAGCACTAACTATGTCCTATGATATGGAATACCATACAGTCAGTTATTATCAACGCTTCATCGTGAGCACACGACTGCAAATTCAAACGTATTTTTTTTTTATTCAACGTTTAACTATCGTCCTACCATCCAGAGTAAGTTTTTATTTGTATATTTATTAGGACCCATACATAGTTTGTTTGTTATTTATTTTTTGTATAAAAAATATAGAACGTTTTTGTAATTCTCTGCTTCGAAATATTGTTTACTAAAATAATTGTAGCCATACAATATTTGTATGAAAAATGTTGTTTTGAATAACCCGTGGTTTTGAAATAGAAAAACTACGGACGATAACATAGCGGCCTTAGGAGTTATTTTAAACCGGTTTTGTTGAATGTCAATCTATGTGATGCAAGGTCGTTTTGATGAACGGGCTACTGATCGACCGCTCCAACGTATCTCTCTGCTAGTAAACGTTCAAATACAAATACACAAAGGATTAATGAATAACTGCTGTGAGGAGGAAATCAAAATAATGAAATGGATATTTTTTGATAGCACGCTTCCGTCGTAGACAGAAAAAAACCAACAATACTGATACATATTGTTTGCTGCTCGAGACTGGTGGTAGTCTTCGGTCGTGGCTAGTGACCACCCTACCGACAAAGACGTGTCACCAAGCTTTTTAGCGTTCCAGCACGATGTCGCGTAGAAACCAATTAGCAGGATTGTTATGTTTTTTTGTATACTACAAGTTAGCCCTTGACGGCAATCTCACATGTCTAACATGTCATGGTAAGTAATGATGCAGTCTAGAATGCTAACGGGTTTTTAGGGGTAAGGTAAACCCACACTCCTAATTGTTTTTTACGCGACATTATGCCGGAATGCTAAATCGCTAAGCGACATGTCTTAGTCGGTAGGGTGGTAACTAGCCACGGCCGAAGCCTCCCACCAGACCAGACTCGAGCTGGGAATCGCACCCAGGACCTCCAACTTTCTAAGGCGACAACGCGCGCACTGCGCCATGGAGGTCGTCAAAAACGTCGTAATATAAAAGTTAGGCGACCCTTTCGCAGATTGTTTTACCCAACACAAATTACATACTATATTCTAGATAAACTAAAATATTATTTACAGATGCCGCTAAAATTATATAAATTGAACTTGAGTCCGCCAGCATGCACCGCCATGATGATTTGCGAAATCCATAACGTTCCGGTCGAGATGATTGATTTGAATCTTCTGGAAAAGGAGCAGTTAAAGCCTGAATATATAAAGGTATGATCGTGTACGAAATGTTTTAAAGGTTCCGTGGCCGAAAGGGGCCGCGAGATCCTAATATGGCTAAGCCTCCACTATCCGTCAATTATATGTATTTTTGTACATTAAGCCTTATAGTTAAGTGTTAAAAAATTAAATGTGTATTTCTACTCGTATATAGGATAACTAAAAATACAAGGATTACCTCCCTATACAAAGAAGATTTTTTCATAAATGAAAAAAATTAAGTCTAGTCGGTACTTCTATTTAAAAATATGTGGTAGGTTACTGCAAAACAAAGTAGGTGGGTTAAGTATCCTCATTGATTTAGTTGTTGCATCAATACAATTTCTCCCCCTAGCGTTTGTGCGATGAACCATTGTTTTTAGTCTATAAAAAAAAATACGAAGTGCCGGTGACTTCTTCATCCATTCAGGCCATCTTAATAAGCTTAAGTGATTGCTGGAACAATACCATCACCAAAACAAAAGTGTGTAAACTGTTTGTCTGACAGTATATTGGAACGAAATGGATATGAAGCTGTGATACGTTGAAGCTGTGATAGTCTAGTAGTTAGAACGTCCGCCTTTTAATAAGAGGAAACCTGCGCGCCTGAGAGTTCTCCGTAATGTTCTCAAAGGCGTGTGAAGTCTGCCAATCTGCACATGGCCAGCGTGGTGGACTATGCCCTAACCCTTCTCATATTGAGAGGGGACCCGTGCTCTGTAGTGAACCGGCAATTGGTTGATCATGATGATATTGGAATGCTGTTGAGTTGAGATAGAACTTAGAACTTTCATAGACAGGTAGCAGATTAAACAGGGAAAAAATGGTTTCGGGTTAGTACTGACCATTTTTTGTTCGAAAGACCAAAAACGCAAAATCAGGAGCCTGTGTTACCTATGTAAAACACGAGATTGCTGAGGCAGTTACATAAAAGTGTTTAATAATAATTAAAACAACATTATAAACTTCTATTTTTACTCGAATATTTGGGGTGATTACCAAAAGTAAAGTTATTACTCAGTCAATGCATTGTTATTACTATTATTATCAAATGGAAGGACTTAGCAACCGTCGTTTACATTTTTATAGTTATTATGTTGACATCGTCAGCGTGATTGTTATTTACTCTAAGATTAGATAAACGTAACAATTAGATAAGATGTTCAATAAAAGCATAGCGTTTATTAATGAATTTAGAATCATTTACATTGATTTCATATTTTATTGCATAACTGTGTAATATTATTTATGTAAGAAATTAACCTTTTATAACCTTATGAAGATAATAAATTTAGTTTTTGACACCGGTATCTTAATTACAGCAAAAGCCGGTAAAAATAACACGACAAAATATATAATTATTCATTAATTATTAATGGGTGTGATGCTCGTAACTTCATAGATGCTGCGTAAACTAATAGTGTTTAAAAATTGCTGTCGCATAAGCAACGTTTGAATTGAAGATGATCTTATGTCTTGTCCGCGTTCTTGTTCCCGTTTTCCAACATATAATGCTTCTTTCGAGGAAGTTATTAGTTGTAGCACATTGTCGTTCAATTCAGTTTAATTCCGCGGGAGAATATTAATCTATGTGTATATATATGTATATATATATATATATGTATATATATATATATATATATATAATCTATCTCCGTTGAAAACTACAGCAAAATTGGTTGTAGGTCCGGCGTGAAAGAGTAACAACTAAATTTTTTAATGCTGAGGAATGCGTTTTTGTAACCGATCCGGAAGTGACGCAAGCAAAACTGCGCCGTTTCCGGCGGGGTATGTGGGACTTGCCGGCGGCCATAGTGGCCGTCGGAATACCCACTAAAACCCAGCAATGCTCTTTCGCGTCGCCTGGTGGATGGATCACGGGAACACTCGCGCACTCGTCCACCCAGAGCCCATCCACGATATCCCTCTTACTCCGCCCGAGGCGCCATATGACCCGAGGACTAGGCTTGACGGGTGATTATGCCTGTTACCCATCACCCGCAGGAGAAACAACCATACACAAATCTAAACATACACACATACACTACATTTCATTATATTATATACATTGTGTTGATAAGGGCAATCTTTGTTTTAATATTTTTTTTTTAGAATATTCTGGTCATATTTATTATTCAGTGATAATAGATGTTCACCGCAATTTAACCCCGAGTTAACCAAGTGTACTAACTTAATGTTATTTCATAACAATACTTCGTTACACATATAAACTCTCCTCTCGACAGCTTTTTGATTTTAATATTAAATGATTCCAGAACATTTACATTCTAAATAGGTTTTGTTAGTTAAACAACATCTCTTGTAAGGATTTTAAAACATCCGTTATAATGACGATAGATCACTAATTTTTTGATTTCGTCAAAAATTATTCTTATTCATAAAAGATTAACGTATGCTTTAGATTTTTTTGAGATCGTCTAGTGACCATTATCTTTGTAAGGCAGTTAATATTTTGAGTAAGTATTCAAGGAGTTTGTGTAGGAGGATGCTAATTATTTTTGTATGTTTCAGAAAAATCCGATGCACACCATTCCAATGCTAGAGGACGATGATGATTCATTTATAATTCATGATAGGTAAGTATGTTGCCGTATGGGTAATCTTAGTTTAATTTTTATTTAATGACATGTTAGCCGTAGATTGTGGCCATAATGACGATAATGTCATGGTGGTAGTGCGCATAACTTGAATAGCACGTTTATTTAACTCTACGGTTTACTGTCGTATCGTATCGTCGTAACGAAATGGAAAGTCTAAAAAAGGCTATTCAGTAAGAATCTGTAGGTATACTCATGGCTGAAAGTTCTATCACAAATAAAAGTTATATTTAAGACTTTTTTCGTGTAATAAAATCCCCTAATAGCTAACTGCGAGTAGGTATGTAGGTAATTAAAGTTGTCTTAAGATTTTGTTTTTAAATTATTTAGTAAGACAACTTCACGAAAAGTAATGCATCGATGCTTTCACTAAATCGTTAAGAATCAAAGTTTTTTCTTACCCTTTGGTAAAGTGATTTAATGATGCAGACTAAGACGATAGCGCGCTAACCTGTTAGGGACATGGTAAGCCCATCTAGTTGGTTTTCACGCAATATCGTACTTGGTTACACGTATTTTTCGATAAGGTGGTAACAGTCACGTATGAAGCCTCCCACCAGGACTTCCAACTTTATAATGCTATAGCGCACGCGTTGCAACACGTTATTTCACGTTACTTTTTAAAATTATTCTCATAATGTTTTTAATATGTACCCATGACTCGAACTGGAAATTTTAATGTATTTATTTTAAATGTACATAAGAACCTAGAACTAGCATAGGAATATCAGTATCGTTTAACAACCTTGTTATATTATTATTATATATATTGAGTAGGATGCATTAAAGCTGTATTTAGAATGAGAATACGTCTTCTAATAGCGACACTAATAATATGCAAATGCGCACATTCAAAGCCCACCTATGACTTGCATTTATGGCTGGCATATAAGGAAACATCGTTAGATTACGCTAACAAACTTTTAAAAAAATATTGCTAAGTCATTCTCAGTTGCAATTATTAGCTCCTTTGCAGTCGACCAAGGTTTTTTGCAAAAAAATATTTTGTTCAATTATTGTAGGATATATAATTTGTATTATTATCAGAACAGTTAAAATAGTTAAAAAAGGCCTTTTAATTTATGTTATAAGTACATACTTTACAAGTTGTGTCTTTTTTATTTTCAGCCACGTGATTGCCACATACCTAACGGATAAGTACGGCAAAGATGACTCCATGTATCCCAAGGATTTGAAAAAAAGAGCTCTCGTGGATCAAAAGTTACAGTTTGATGCACTGTTATTTTTCCGTTTAAGAAATATAACAGTAAGTATACTACAAATCAAATCAAATCAAATCAAAATAGCTTTATTCATGTACCTAAACCTATTACAGGCATCTATGAAACTTTCATATATATCACATTTCTCATTACTTCTATTCATGAAGTGAGGTTGATAACTACACTCGCCAACTTAAAACTAAAGCTAAGAGGGCTAAGTTTGTTGTGGGTAAAAACCCACAACAAACTTAGCCAGGGTTTTTTGTTATTATCGCCATGTCACATATTCAATAATAAATTATAGTACCTGTGGAGTTATAGCAATTCACTCCTAAGCTTTTTTATCGTTTATAGAATCCTTAATATCGTGATATAATTTTTCTATAAGCTTTCGTTTTATAATAACTTTGAACTTATTGATAGACATCTCAAAGATATCAATAGGCAATTTATTATAAAAAAAAAATAAAAAAATCCTTTGAATGAGTTACTAATTTTGTGCAGCCTACTAAATATAGTATAGCATATGTAGTTCATATGTAGTCGTACACAGTAGCGGGTGATTATATTATGAAGTCATCATGAGCCTATTGACGTATCATCTACTATTTAACACAAGTGAGGGATAGATCAAGAGCGATTCATCACGCCACTCTAATGCGGGTTGTAGGTCTTCTATCATGATTTTGTGCTTATTTCCAAGGTGGTTTAATCAGTAACAAATAAAAGTCAGAACATCTCAATGATATTGTTCGACGGGTGTTTTACTAGTACACAGTATTTTTTTTTTCCGTGGTTACTCATTAAAAAAAAATCTGATCTACTAAACTAATTTAACTTAGACCTAGAATAACTGCGATCTGCCTAATAATCAATAAACTGCTATATTAATTTTGTTCCACTACTGTTCTACCAGAGATCATAAGAACCGGTATATACTCGTATAAATTAAACTGTATTTTTTCGATGAATTGTCTAAATAAACATTTACCCCGTTCCTAATGAATGTTCTTCAGTTACATCCAATAACAGGCTGTGGGAAACCTATATACAACTGTTTACCTGTTAAATAACGTTAATTAGTTAGGCGGTTACTTTTTAAAGCTATGATAGTATCGAAACTTAATTGTATGCTATTATATATAAAATTGGAGTGTCTGTTTGTAATATTGAAATAACCGTTTTTTACTACATGCATATGAATATGTATATGGTATACCACAATAACATTTTTTACAATTTTTGTCTGTTTGTTCCGGCTAATCTCTGAATTGGCTTGACCGATTTTTACGAAACTCTTATTGGCAGGTAGCTGATGTAATAAAGAATAACTTAGGCTACTTTTATTTTAGAAAAAGTCTTTTATTTTAGAAAAATAAAGTAATGTCCAAGTACTGTAATAATTTCAAGGTCGTCTGCCGTAGTTTAGTAATCCAATGCTTCGTGATTGGAAGACAAACAAACACACTTTCCCACATTAACTCAACGCAGACGAAGTCGCGGGCATCAGCTAGTATTATAATATAATAAAGTTTGTCATCCAAATTTCCCATTCTATAAACTTTGAAATATATTATTAATATACTTATTGTACAATCATTATAAGTTTGTGTTTATAAGGAGTTGTTGAGGAACAAAAGTTACTACATAAGTTCGTACATACTAACGTACGGTTAGTAATTTAAATATTATCTTTTCTACCACAGTTTCCAGCACTCTTTTTGGGAGTACGAAAGGTGCCGGAGAATCTTCTAAATAATTTACGTGAATGCTACGAATTTCTTGAAGCATTCCTCTCGAGCACCAAGTTTGTTGCCGGTGATAACATGACTGTTGCCGATGTAGCCCTGGTACCTACCGTTGCTGCCGCGAGCTACGTCATTGCTATTGATGGTAAAAAGTAAGTTGACATGCAGAAAGTAGACTACTATAACAATATTTTAATTTAGTATTCTAAATGAAACCGGTAACTCAATTGAGTTAAATAAACGCCACATCATCATCATCATCATCATGATCAACCTATAGTCGGCTCACTGCAGAGCACAGGTTGCCTCTCAATATGAGAAGGGTTTGGCCATAGTCCACCACGCTGGCCATGTGCGGATTGGTAGACTTCACACGCCTTTGAGAACATTATGGAGAACTCTCAGACGTGCAGGTTTCCTTACGATGTTTTCCTTCACCGTTGAAGCAAGTGTTATTTTAATCGCTTAAAAACGCACATAACTCCGAAAAGTTAGAGGTGTGTACCCGGGTTCGAACCCCCGACCTCTGATTAGGAAACAGACGTCCTAACCACTAGGAAATCACAGCTTATTATGACTTTTCGAGTACTTTGTATGATACACATATCTTACGTTGTACGTATGCATGTTGGGTCAAATTAAAACCTTAGTATATTGAGTGACTAATGCCAAACATCTTCAAACGTCATCAAGTCATAAAATAAATGCATTTATTTCAATGAGCCTAATTTACAGGGTTGTATCTTTTTATAAGTTACTGATTAGTACATATAATATTACGAAGTTAATATGAAACATTGTTTTTCAGATACCCCAAAATTAAGGCGTGGTTCTCTTATATGGAAAAACAGCCCTTTTACCAAAAATGTACCGCAGCAGGAACGTTGGCCCTAAAGGAAATGCTCCAGAAGGCTATTGATCAATGATCATAAATGAGTATCAAATAAAATATAAATGAACATAATCCTCAGTCTTTCATTCTGAAGCTCTACGGAAAATATAACACTCCTTGAAACAACTCAAACTCCAGTTAAACATAGCGCGCTCTTACTGACTAAGCCCCCATGGTATTCCAACTCTTTGCTAGGAGGCTAACAAAAAAATTCGCTCTTAACTGCATCCCAGCCCATTGCGTCCATCAAGGTATAACTTATACTACCACCATATATATGTACAATAAACACGAGTGAATACCGTCACCACCGTTAACAGGAACACATGACGAGTGAGTCTTCAAACTCGAGGCTTTATTTCCGACCAGCCACCTTCCTGTCATCCACCTGAGTTAATATATAAGCTTCATTTTATCTTCCCAAACGAATAATTATAACCGAATTCAAAATGATTGTTACGTCTATGAGATTTATATTCCCAATAATATAAGATTTATATTTAAACCCGAAAATAAAACTAGGAGCTAGAATAATATTACATTGTTTCTTTATGAATACTATTTTACTTAGTACTTTAGTTATTACTTATAATACTTTAGTTATTACTAAAATAATTAAATTAAACTTAAAGCGTAATTTAAATGCTTAAAAACTGTCATAAGAGGGATTGCTATTTTATAAGACTACTACTATACGAGAGGGATTACTATTTTACTCCAATTTGAGATTGTAGGCCAAGTATCAATTAAGCAGGCTGGTGCAAGCCCCAAAATATAAAAGAAAATAAAATTCAGAGTTTATCGCATGTTGCATCGGACAAGAATTTATCCGATTGGGCCGCATGCCCCACCTTACATGAAAATGTACAGTGGGCATCATATATTTATCCATACGAGTACGTGGGATAAATTATGCAGCCTTATCATAAATCTTCAGTAGCTCAACGGTTTTACGGGCGAATTGATATTCGAAAGGTCGGTGTTTTGAAATCCCATTGTGTTCAACATTACAAAAAATGTAACCTACGTTTTATTTAGCTTTCTCTAGGCCTCTCGGAGTAAATTTTATTCTTATAAGACCTATAGTTCACGACATAATATTGCCAATGAAGAAAATTGGCATGTATACAATAAGAGCCGTTCTTTTCACACATTATTAAAATACACTTTTTAATACATAGCGTTGCTTAGATTTTTTGAACACCGGATGCGCTGAATCGTACATATATGTATATCTATTCACAATGTCAAACACTATTGAAGATGAGGCAATACATCAGCCAACTTGACAATCTTACAGGCATCTTCATAGTTCACTTACATAATTAAAATTTAATAATTAGTTAATTGATTAAAATTTTATTACAAAGAATACTGTGATATAATTATTTTTCGTTCTATTTATAATGTTATTTTACTGTTTTCATATGAATTTTTAATATTACAGTTGTAATATTAAAATAACTCAGTAAAATTTGTGTAGCCCTGGGAAGAGGAACTGGTCTCCCTGGGGTATGTCTCCTTAATAAATAAATATCAGAAGATGACTGTACATTTGTACACAAAGGATACAAATATACGAAGTGTGAATAAATCGTGAGCTGCGATCTGACCATGATATATGCCGGTACAAATTGGATTTATTTTCTCGCTATTGGTAGTGAGCAGGAACTGTTATTGCATGTATGAATGATGATACATCGCATGGAGGATACACTATGCTAAGCACAAATTGCACGCATAACATTCGATCATGATTACTTACAGTTAATATTTTTCATTTTTATCTGAACACATCGGGTAATACTGAACTGTTTTGTGGATACGTTGTTTTTTTGCACTTACGTGTATAATTTGTTAACAGGTAAATATTTATTTACGAAAAAGGAAAGCGGACCGAGAACCTTTCGTGGAATACGCTTTTAAGACTAACGTTAATACTTTAAATGCTTTTTATATTAGTGTGGCATTTATTTTCTTTAATGAAAATAATATAACCATTTTCTGTCGATAGGGTGGTATCCCACCCTATCCCTATACCCTATCTAAAGACTTGTCGCCAAGCGATTTAGCGTTCTGTCACGATGTCGCATAGAAACCGATTAGGGTTTACCATATCCCTAACAGGCTAGCCCGCTACCATCACTTACCATCCAGTGAGATTGCCGTCAAGGGCTTTCTTGTAGTGGACAAAAAAAAAGCTTATCTGGATTTTAGCGCATCACATTAGTTCTATAGAATATATACTTAATGAGAAATTTATTAAAAGTATGCAATTTTATAACAAATTTTCAAATGACATTTCCGGAATGGCTCTTAATAAGATTAAAGTTTATTTAAAACGTAAGCGTGTAGGAAAATCCTATTATGAGGATTATGTAAATGATAAACAAGCTTGTGTATAAAAAAATCTCTAATAAGACTGCTCTTAAATAGTTTGAAGTGACATGTGAGATGGTGGTAGTAAAATAATACTGAGCCGTTAAATTTGTCGGGACTTCTTTTTAGACCATGGTGCGTTTGGAACCCCCACGTAGTTTTAGTTTAAATTCTTTGAATGTAGTTATCACCATCAGCTAACAACAATGTTAGTCAGTAGTGCCTCTTCAATAAAGGAAAGGAAATAAAGTTTATGATTTATTGTGGACATAGTTAAAAGCTTGCGAATATTATGGTTTCGAAGGCTCAACATCCGGAAATCCCTGTTTTTCTTTAACCTTATTAACAGACGTTGTCTCCCTTTCTGTCTTCGATATTTTAACATTTGACATAGCAGACAATACAGTGTATTACATAGTACCATAGTTCCATAACGTTATTTATTTAGTTATAATTAAAAAAAAAAAAACTAACCTAATCTAACAATAATAATCAGTTCAGTTGTAATGAAGTCCCATATTAAAGAACAAATTTTGTTTATGCCAATTGGTTACATATTTATATAATTTATAATTTTATTAAACTTTTTTTGTTGTTAGAAATACATACATAACTTAAAATAAAACTTAGATTAACCTAAAACTAAAAATCTTAAAAATAAATAAAAATTTAACATCATAACTAAAATATATTATTAAAAGGAGTCCCTTTAGGCAAGGTTCCGAAGATACTGGCAGCGTTCCCCCTTTGAATGGCTAGACTATTTAGTTAATATTAAGAGATTTGGTCTCAATACTTATACCTTGACTATTTACCTATATCAAAATGTGTCTTTCCTATTAACCAATATTGATTTAATATCCGACCTCCACGCCATAGGAAAGTTAAATATTCACTGACAGTATGCAAGCAGCCCAAAGTATTCCTAAGGGACGTATATTTTAATGGCACAGCTGTGGTATCGCGAATGTAAATTATATTTCAGACATTTGATAATATTTTACATTCATATTCACGTTATAATTTTAATCGCAGTGCGCATTCATAAGAAGAAGCGTAAAAAATTAATGTAGATACTAATAAAATATTTAACAGTTAAGTATGTATTGGAAAATATTACTTTTGTAAACCATATTTACTTATCTGTATTTATAATAAAGCTGGAGAGTTTATTTTTGTGTTTCAAAGCGCTAATGGACTTATATAGACCATGTATTGGAAAAGGATTATTCAAAATCTCGTTGCGAGCCTGAGAGGTCGCGTAATGCGACGCGGTGGGAAGAAGAATAAAAGTTCTTTGTTATAAATATCATCATCATCATGATCAACCCATTACCGGCTCACTACAGAGCACGAGCAGAGATCTCAATGTGAGAAGGGTTTGGCCATAGTCCAATACGCTGGCCATGTGCGGATTGGCAGACTTCACACGTCTTTAAGACCATTATGGATAACTCTCAGGCATGCAGGTTTCCTCACGATGTTTTCCTTCACCGTTGAAGCAAATGATATTTTAATTTTTGGATTTTTTTATAAATATACTCATCAGTAATTGTGCGTGATCGATATTTTAATTTAAAATCAACATTTGGTATGTTTACAGCTCCTTAACTACGTTTGGAATAATATATACATACATATATATATATATATATATATATATATATATATATATATATATATATATACATATATATATATATATATATAAATATATATATATATTTATATACACTACAATTTAGCCCTTCACGGCTATTTCACCTAGTTGGTAAGTGATGATGCAGTCTAAGATGGTAGCGGGCTAACCTGTTAGGGGTATGGTAAACCCACCTCCTAATTGGTTTCTACGCGACATCGTGCCGGAACGCTAAATAGCTTAGCGACACGTCTTTGTCGGTAGGGTGGTAACTAGCCACGGCCGACGCCTCCCATCAGACCAGACTCGAGCCGGGAATCGCACCCAGGACCTCCTACTTTAAAATGCGACAGCGCAGGCACTGCGCCACGGAGGTCGTCAAAATATCTTCTTATCCATTATTTTTATCAACTGTGAGAGACAAACGCAACGTACAGCTTATTATCGTAATCAAGAGCGGTGTTTATACCCGTGGTATGCTTTGTATAACATTGCATGCATGGAGCATTTGTTTTAAGGGTGATTTATAATATCCCCTTTTCGAATATGCGCCCCGGGCCTGTTCGAGCCGGGATAGGGCTTTCCGTGCTGCCTGAGCTTACACAAAAAAAAAAAGATTTGCCGTTCTCAGAACGCAAGTATCCAACGCTCACACTAACATGTGATAATAATAATTAAAGCACACTTACCCATAATGAAGCGGTGATAGCCCAGTGGTGAGGGCGTCAGCCTCCTAATCAGAGGTCGGCGGTTCGAATCCGGGCACGCACCTCTAACTTTTCGGAGTTATGTGGGTTTAAAAAAAAAATATCACGTGCTTTAACGGTGAAGAAAAACATCGTGAGGAAACCTGCACGCCTGAGAGTCCTCCATAATGATCTCAAAGGCGTGTGAAGTCTGCCAATCCGCACACGGCCAGCGTGGTGGACTATGGCCAAACCCTTCTCATATTGAGGGGAGACCCGTGCTCTGTAGTGAGCCGATGATGGGTTGATCATGATGATGATGATGATCATAATGAGGCAACGCGGTGAATTGGGCTCGTATCAAACATGCTAACGGCTGGACCAACAGGCAAACAATGTAAAAGGATGATCAAGATTCAGTTCGTTGGTTTGAAAGAATAAAAGCCCTATAGGTACCAGTATTGTAGACAAGTCACTTGAAGCTAAATGTGAAAACAGGGACAGAACAGCTTTACGGACAGTTAGCGTGGCTGTACCGAGGTAATGTGATTTATTTACAAAAGCTGCAACAATTCTACCGCGTCTCTTTTATAAACAGACTTATCGCATTGGTTTAGAACTACAGCAGTGTTACAAATAACCCCGCTTAAAGAAAAGCTATAGTTTTTCATTCATACTAAATTTAAAAACTATATTGCGAGTTTGTTTGTTATGCTTTCATAACTATTCACAAATTGCCTTGGAATTTTGTATAACATATTTGGTTGTAGTCCAGTTATTCTCACTAACGGGTACAGTGGAATATGAATTTAATTATAAGAAAACTATCCAGTCATCCTGCCTCTGCCAGAATTTAAATACAATATCAAACTAAATCGTAATTATATTAAGAACAAACTAAAAGTAACAAAAGAATAAAAAAAACCACTATATAGAACATCCATATACTTAATGAAGATGGAATTTACACTCAGGGTGAAAAAAATATAATCACTTCAGTCTTAAAGCTTTTTTTATACATCACAAGTTAACCCTTGACGGCATCTCACCTGATGGTAAGTGATGATGCGGTCTAAGATGGTAGGGAACTATATCTGTTAGGGGTATGGTAAACCCATACTCCTAATTGGTTTCTGCACGACATCGTACCGGAACGCTAAATCATTTGGCGACACGTCTTTATCGGTAGGGTGATAACTAGCCACGGCCGAAGCCTCCCACCAGACCAGACTCGAGCCGGGTATCAAACCCAGGACCTCCAACTTTATAAGGTCACGGAGGTCGACATATTATACATTATTTTGATGTTTGCCAATCTTAGTATCAAATAACATCTTTACAGATTCATCATCATCATCATCATGATCAACCCATTACCAGCTCACAGAGCACGGGTCTCCTCTCAATATGAGAAGGGTTTGGCCATAGTCCACCACGCTGGCCATGTGCGGTTTGGCAGACTTCACACGCCTTTGAGAACATTATGGAGAACTCTCAAGCATGCAGGTTTCCTCACGATGTTTACAGATTAAATTACCTTAAATACGCAACAGTTGCATAAAAAGCTGTGCATCACTTTATACTATTCAGTAGGATAATCTTACAAAGTGAAAAAAATAACCACTTGCGATCAGTTCTAATAGAAACTACAAGTTTCATTTAGAAGCTTCGATTAGTGGTGGCTTTGAACAGGGTAAACTTAATCCCACTAGTTGCGAGTTTCACAAGCATTAAGTATTTATTAAGTTGACTTAAGTTAACCACAACCTTCCAAGTTATTGTTTTGTTCCTCATAAAACATGCATGACTGAGCGAAACATGAAGATTATTATCGTCAATCACCTAAGAGGGACTAAGAGCCCTTGTGTACATTTCAGAACGAGAATAAAGATGCTTATACGCTTTTGAAGCGGTGATAGCCTAGTGGTTAGTGCGTCAACCTCCTAATTAGATGTCGGCGGTTCGAATCCGCACGCACCTCTAACTTTTCGGAGTTATGTGTGTTTTTACAACATTTAAAATATCACTTGCTTCAACGGTGAAGGAACGGTTTGAGGAAACCTGCACGCCTGAGAGTTCTCCATAATGTTCTCAAAGGCGTTTGAAGTCTGCCAATCCGCACATGGCCAGCGTGGTGGACTATGGCCAAACCCTTCTCATATTGAGAGGAGACCCGTGCTCTGTAGTGAGCCGGTAATGGGTTGATCATGATGATGATGATGATACGCTTTTACTAGCTAGTCGAGTACCATCTAAAATATATAAAAGCACGACGACCTCCGTGGCTCAGCGCGCGCTGTCGCATTGTAAAGTTGGAGGTCCTGGGTTCGATTTCCAGCTCGAGTCTTGTTTGGTGGGAGGCTTTTACCGTGGCTGGTGACCACTCTACCAACAAAAACGTGTTGCCAAGCGATTTAGCGTTCCGGCACCATCCCACTATCCGCTACCATCTTAGACTGCATCATCACTTACCATCGGGTGAGATTGCCGTTAAGGGCTAACTTGTAGTCAATAAAAAAATATATAACCGTGATCAACCCATTGCCGACACAATACAGAGCACGGGACTCCATTCAATATGAGAAGGGTTTGGCCATAGTCCACCACGCGGGCCATGTGCGGTTTAGAGAACACGCCTTTTGGAGAACTCTCAGGCATGCAGGTTTCCTCACGATGTTGTCCTTCATCACTGAAGCAAGTGATATTTTAATTGCTTAAAAACGCACATAACTCCGAAAAGTTTTGCGTGCACGGGATCGAACCCCCGACCTCTGATTAGGAGATGGACGTCCTAACTACGCTATCACAGCTTCTATATAAAAGCATCAAATGCTTAAAACTATTCACTGGAAATGCATTAAAATGTTCAATATCATCCTAATTCAAAGTTATTACATTTAATTTAAACAATATTTACTAAAATAAATTATTCTATCAAGACGACCTCCGCTGTCGCATTATAAAGTTGGAAGTCCTGGGTTCGATTCCTGTCTCGAGTCTCGTCTGGTGGGAGGCTTCGGCCGTGGCTAGTTACCACCCTACCGACAAAGACGTGTCGCCAAGCGATTTTAGCGTTCCGGCACGATGTCACGTAGAAACCAATTAGGAGCTTGGGCTTACCATACTCCTAACAGGTTAGCCCGCTACCATCCTAGACAGCATCATCACTTACCACCAGGTGAGATAGCCGTCAATGGCTAACTTGTAGTGTATAAAAAAAAAAGTAATCCTCATGTGATTTTCTCGATCAAAGTAATGTCTTGTACCTACCATATAGATATATAATTTATATACAATAAATGAACAAACATTGTTGGGCATCTTCACAACTTAAATACTTATAAGGCCTAAAGTTTCAATTAAAATTACTAACGGACATAACAAATTATATATACAATCAATGGTACTCTTTAAATAAGCTCCAAACTAGACAAAGACAAAGCGATTACAAGCCTATTTCCTGTGTACGTATTCTGACCGCATTGCATAGAATTGTATTTCATAGCTCATGAATATCAGATGGTTAGATAGCTTCCAGGAGATCGAACACCGCTGAAGGGTATTTTGAATTCATTTCCGGCAATTTGCGGAAACGGAAATGGTATCAACTATATCGCTATTGTACGTAATTGTTATAATATTGATTTTAGTGTCAACTGTCGTCTCGAAATTGTTTAAATTTAAATAAAAAAAACCACATCTTCCTTAATGAATTAACTCTAGTACAGATTCGATTCCTATTAACTTTCTCGTCTTTTCAAATATACGGTAAGTTCGTTATATGAAATAGCATATTTAAGTTAACGCTATTGTGCCGTTCGTTTACAAAAAAACCTTAAACTAAAGGTTTATGATGGAGAGCAGCATTAAAACCGATGGTATATGGGTATGTGACGTGTAATTTTTTATCCACTACAAGTTAGCCCTTGACGGCAATCTCACTTGCTGTAAGTGATGATGCATTCTAAGATGGTAGCGGACTAAACGGATGGTAAACTCATACTCCTAATTGATTTCAACACGAAATCGTGACGGAACGCTAAATTGCTTGGCGACAGGTCTTTGTCGGTAGGGTGGTAACTAGCCACCGTCGAAGCCTCTTACTTGACCAGACTAGACTCGAGCCGGGAATCGAACCCTGGACCTCCAAATTTATAATGTGACTGCGCACGCGCCACGGAATGTCGTCTAGTAATAGATCGCTGCCACTGCAAATCCAAAAATAAATCCGTATTTGAAAAATTGCATTTAGTTTCAGTGCCTGAGTTAATTGATCAATTCAATTATTAAATGTACTCTGAACCTTTGTGAACGGGTACAAGTTTGTATTTTCCAATACATGCCAAATACTCGATATTGGTTTTAAAATAACGGTAGTTGTTGTATTCTATATATAGGTCACCTATTCTCCCCAATAAAGGTCGGTTAGATTTCAATTCTTTGGAACTTTGACATATTGGAAAGCGTTTTTGCCTTTCACGCACTCTCCTATGTCTTTGACGTAGAATAATGGGGCAGCCTCCTGCCAAATGGCAATGTGGAATATGATAAATCACAAACTTTCGAATTTTGCCGCCTACACTTATGATTTATTTTCAGAGAAAAATTACTAAGCAATATGCGTTATTTTGCTTTGATCGCTATTTCATCTCTCGCAGTGAGATCGGATATGAATTATGTGGGAATAATGCAATTATTGTATGAAGCGGTGATAGCCTAGTGGTTAGGGCGCCAGCCTCCTAATCAGAGGTCGGCGGTTCGAATCCGGGCACGCACCTCTAACTTTTCGGAGTTATGTGCGTTTTTAAAACAATTGAAATATCACTTGCTTCAACGGTGAAGAAAAACATCGTGAGGAAACATGCACGCCTGAGAGTTCTCCATAATATTCTCAAAGGCGTGTGAAGTCTGCCAATCCGCATATGGCCAGCGTGGTGGACTATGGCCAAACCCTTCTCATATTGAGAGGAGACCCGTGCTCTGTAGTGAGCCGGTAATGGGTTGATCATGATGAATGCAATTGGCATTGGCGTAACACGCAGTTGTTTGATCTTGCAATTATTTGCACACGTAATAAATAAATAGATTGTCGAATGAGCAGAAATTAAATTTCTTTAACTTCTTTTACTTTTTGGCTTTATCAAAAATTATCACCAGTATTTGTGATGTACACTGGTAAAAAGTGTCATAAATGTTATGTTAGATTTGTAAGGGTTTTTCTTTTAAGATTTTAAAAACTATTTCTGTTTACCCATATATTAGGTAGTGCTACTTAATTATATATCACTATATTTTTGTTTTAGCCAAATGTTATCATAGATAAAAATTGTATCAACATTAAACAAAAAATTCATGATTTCTATAGTTCCAATAATCGAAGTACGTGTGGATATGGCTGATTCTCTATAGACTAATAATAAAACACATTTCCATAAGTAGCTATTTAAAACAGAAAGTAATATTTTAAGAGAAAAAAAAGAAAATTTCTCGAAATCCCAAGGGTTGATAGCGGTTATTAAAGCTAACAGAGAGGGCCGGGGAGGTAACAAAGATGTTGAACAGCCAGCCGTTTCCAGAATGACTTAGAACACAATTACCATTTCTTGTAATTCCAAGTCGCTAGAGATTTGCGGGATAAACACATTGCTCGTTTGAAGATTTTATCCGATCCTTGTTCGACAGAATAGTGATGTACCTGGTTAAAAAGCCAGCAAATCAGATCAATTTTAATTCCTCGTATACCTGATTTCAAGAACACAATCAAGATATGGCAGGATATCTATTTCTATATTAATGACTAGCAGATGCCCGCAACTTCGCCTGCGTTGAGTGAAAGTGTTTGTTTGTCTTCCAATCACGAAGCCGTGGATTACTAAACTGACGACCTTGAAATAATAACAGGATAAACATTAAAGTATCTTCTTTTTAACAAAAAAAAAGAATGAGTGAAATCGGAGTACGCGTTAATGAATTACAACTGAATACACATTTTGACTTTCATCCCCTCTCCGAATTCCGGGATTAACACTCCAGTTCAACATATAGGATATATGTTGAACTGGAGTATCAGCTACTCCTATAACAAATTTCATTTAAATCCACCCATTAGTTTCGTCGTGATGTGTGGCCAAGATACAGACAGACAGACAGACAAAAACTAAAAAAAAAATATAAAGAAAGAAAAATAATAGCATCCTCCAATTAAAATTTTCAAATATATTTAATGTAATAATTCATCCTGTTACAGTTTCATTGTATTATATAGATATATTTTTCTTTATTTTATAACTTAACATTCAAGAAACAAAAATTTTTAGTGAATACAGTAACACCTACTTACCCGTACCGGGTGGTAAGTTGGTGTTACTCACAAATAAACTCCACGTGGCTTTAGAGCCACACGCAGTTTATTTGCCGAGGTGTTATGATTATGTAACATGAAGTTGCATTCATAAACATACAATCATGTATAACTATGGCAAAGACAGGTGACTGAGACAGATATTGGCAATCTGTAAATCTGCCGGCCTATTTTCTTTAAGTATTGTTAATAAATAGAATTTAAAAATGTGTTTCAGAGAAAAGCCTCTTCGCAAGTAAATAATGTTGAAAATATAATAGTTGACTTTTTTCAAACTAATATGGATGCGGATAAATTAGAGTTAATTATGAATACAAGTAACTTCATCTAATGCAGCAGAAACTACTAGATTTACCACATTGGAAATAGAAACTTAGTGATTATTAGTGAAAGAGAAAGAGTCTCTGAGAAAATCATGAAATAATGAGATTAACAAATATGATTTTGGAAGCCGATCCTTAACAAACTAGCAAAGAATTAGTTTTCCTCTTATGAGGTTAATTCCTCCAATATTTTTTTATATATTTTTTTATATTGTGAATTGCAATCATTATGCCAAATCAAAGTCCAATAGTAATTTGTGTCAGATCATTCAGTCACCTTTTCCCATATATTATGCATACAGATTATAACACAAATCTTAACAACACGTTCAGTTTAAAATCAGCATCGTATTACCGTCATCACAGCTGTGAGCGTATATCGGATACAGAACCAATAAGTGTATCAAAAAGCACATGCGGTTGATGCTCGCGGTTTATAAGTAAGCATTTTGTTCGGTCGAAAACTCCCATTCAACATATAACACGGCCTCGTTACGATGCATTCATCCCGAGTCAGCGTTTAGCGGCCAGCTATTCGTTTTAAATCTTTATTTCGAACAATATTATTTCATCCCGCAATTTCCGCATATACAGCGGAATTTTTGTAAGCAACGAGTTGCATTTTCCTCTGTTATTCTGAGTGCTTTTAAATACTTTACGGGCTTCCTTACTAAATCAGGCGGATATGAATAAGATTTTAATGTTCATAGAACTATTTTGGTCACTTAACTATGCAAAAAGAAAATTTGAACCGTGCGTCACAAAAAATGAAATGGCTCAATTTAACTTTTGTTGGCACAGCGGTACATTGGTAAAAAAAATAAATTCTGGAATTCCTAAATGAACAGGTGACCAAATATAAAAGAAAAATCGTTAATTAGTATTTTACGTATTTCCTTCAATATATGGCGTTGTTACGTGGGACGAAGTTTACCGATCAATTGTTAATTTCGTCAATGATCAATAAGTCATATCATAAATTCGTTAGTCTAGGAAAATCTCGTATAAGTTCCATTTTTCATATGTAATGTTGGTTGCCATGCTCGGAAGCGCAAATGCGGTCAGGAAACTCTAAGTATTGAAACGGGCCTAAAGGACGTAGACTCATGTAAGGGATGCTTAGGAATAACAGGAGCCGCTCAGCTGGGTTTTAGAAAACATAACCAGTATCAAAAAGAAAAACCTTACGTATAAGTTCGACTGGTGATTTTCCAGTGAAGGACCACAAGACAACTTTTCACAAAATCAAACATATGGGTAGATGCATTATTTTAAAAGAATTATTTGTCTGTTCACTGTTCCCCGCGGTTATACTGTGAGCCTATCTTTTTTTTTATACACTACAAGTTAGCCCTTGACGGCTATCTCACCTGGTGGTAAGTGATGATGCTGTCTAGGATGGTAGCGGGCTAACCTGTTAAATCCACGCTCCTAATTGGTTTCTACGCGACATCGTGCCGGAACGCTAAAATCGCTTGGCGACACGTCTTTGTCGGTAGGGTGGTAACTAGCCACAGCCGAAGCCTCCCACCAGACCAGACTCGAGCCGAGAATCGAACCTAGGACCTCCAACTTTATAATGCGACAGCGCACGCACTGCGCCCGGAGGTCGTCACATCTATGCCCGAAAATACCCCTCCCGTACATATTTAAACTTTTCATTTTGCCCCAAACAAAGTGCTTTTAAGGACAAAAGTTTACCTACTTAAGATTTTCTAGATAATCAAATAACTTTTTGTAAGTATTATACAGCAGAAAATACCTCTTAACTTTGAAATACTTTTTGACGTACAATGTTCTATTGTGTTTGCCTATAGGCATATTATGCTTTGGGGCTCTTTTTTATATGGGCCCAGCCAGAACGTTTTATAGAACATGTACTTACTTACATACTGATTAAACACGAGATCTCAAAAACTATTGTACGTATAAAGCTATAATTTAGCAAGTAAGTAGTTGATAGTTAAGACATGTCAGCTAAGAAAGGATATTTGGAAATAACACCCTTAAGGGGGTAAAATAGAGGTTTGAAGTTTGTATGAAAGTCCTATGTTTTTTTAATTTAGAAACACGAAAATCGGCAATTTGTCATTTTCTGTAGCTTACTTTCTGAAGCAGGGCATTGGCCGCACGGGTAACCTCAATCTCAAGGGAAATTCTACGCAGACGAAGTCGCGGGCAACAGCTAGTTATATTATAAATTTAGTCAGGTCTCGCAGATAAGGTGAGTTGATATTGCTTTTTCTACTGGCTACCCTACAGTTATTTCAGGTTTGAAATAGTATTTTTACTGAATGTTTAATATAGCCTTCGTACTACTTACTTCTAGATTATATCTTTCTAGTGTTAAGAATTATTAAGATCCAGTACAAAGCTTCTAGTTAACAAATAATTCCTCTTTATCAAACCATAATAGGTTATTTTTATAGAAAGCGGTCTCCCGTGACTTTGTCCTCGTAGCTACTTTCGAACAAATTCCAACAAGCTATAACTCTATTAAAAATATTGTAGCCCAACCCACCGCGACGCATCGCCCGCCAGCTATACTACTTTGTTTTCATTTAAAGTTGTTGCTAGCTCATTTGTGGTAGCGTGATGATGCATAGCTTTTATTTTTTTACCCTTCATAATTACCCCTAAGTTGTATTGTTAGTTACGAAGATCTAAGTGTTTAAGCAAACAAACGAAAAAAAACTATTTAGATTTTTGGGAGACTGTGATGATAGAAATTTTAACTTGTCTAAGTGATATCTACTCTATTATTTCAATAAACAATAAATATGTATAGGTACCCATACAAATCTGCCTTTTGAAACCCTTAAACGTTGATTTATATATTTTAGTTCAATAGTCGTCTAATTTTCATAGTCGAGACCTAGTTAGGGTGTTACGACATAAGACAGAATGCAAACTGCAATAAATCGCAGCTGGTACTACAAAGAGTTAATCATAAATTAGTAATGCCACACTATCCTAAAATAAAAATGTTTATATACTCTATAATGAACCTTTATAATAAAGCTTTTAAATAAACGTGGAACTATTGTCGATCCATTCAACTAATATTACACAGTTCGGTTAGTTCGAAAGTTCGAACCAACTTTAATAAAACAAATCAAATAAACATTTAGTTCAACGTAAATATTAAATTCGTTATATGAATTTGGCTTTGAAATTTAATCATCACAGATATGGGTGTTTGTTTTAAATTTGATAACTAAACATGTTTTTGTCACACGTAAAGATAAAATTGTTTCATAATTATGTCAAGGTGCGTTTCTTTGACTTCTGCATCTCACTTGATGGCAAGTGATGATGCGGTCTAAGATGGTAGCGGGCTAACCTGTTAGGGGTATGGTAAACCCATACTCCTAATTGGTTTCTACACGACATCGTGCCGGAACGCTAAATCGCTTGGCGACACGTCTTTGTCGGTAGGGTGGTAACTACCCACGGCCGAAGCCTCCCACCAGACCAGACTCGAGCCAGGAATCGAACCCGGGACCTCCAACTTTAAAATGCAACAGCGCACGCGCTGCGCCACGGAGGTCGTCAATGTGACGCCTAAATAACTTCTTATCCATTAATTTGGCCTACTTTCACAAGCAACCCTTAATGTTATGGAAATAATACGTACAGATAACTATTTTTAGCTCAGCTCAGCTCACTTTATGAATGAGATATTACTCAAATAACAGCGATTCCGGTAATTGGATATTTCAAAGACTTCTCATAACAAATCCAAGTCCTTATCTTATTGAAGATATCAATTTATTCGCTGGAATCACTATTGTATTTCATTTATATTTTACCAGTCTCTGTGACCGGACGTTTTCTTACTCAATAAATATAATAATACTAAATAAATCAACTGATTAAAATCTATTGATCTTAATCAGTTGATTTTTTTAGTATAACATGGAGTACTTAACACAATATGCAAAGGTGGCCTTATTGCTTAACCAATTTCTTCCAGACGACCCTTTAGGGAAAGCAGTAAAACATAGAAGAGGGCAGCAGCACGATGTTAATATGATCTAAATATATACATATAATATATCATCCTAAAGGGACTCCTTTTATATATTTTAGTTATAGTTTTAGTTTTAGGTTCAATTTAAGGTTTATTTTAAGTGTTTAAAGTTAAAAATCACTACACATATAAATATAGCTATTCATTTATTATTATGGTATGTTAGATATCAATCACTTAATCTTTATTCAAATAGTCCTTTAAAAGGCACTTTTGACGCGTCATTAATTTACATAGTAGTGAGTTGATGGTGATAACTACATTCGTAAACTTAAAACTAAATGAGAGCTGCGAGTTCAAACGCGCCCTGGTCTAAGAAGAATCCCAGATGAAACTTTTAAGTCGACTTTTGAACAATATTTAATGATTTCAAACTTATTTATTTATTTATTTATATAACTTTATTGCAATATATAGGACATAACATAGATAAAGACAAAAACAATTAGCAACTGGCGACCTTATCACTAATAGTGATCTCTTCCAGGTAACCATTTCGTTGAAGCTGATGTAATAAAAATTACACGGAAGTTGCAAAAAACAAAAAAAAACAAGAAAAGCTAGAAAAAGCTATATATACATACTCACTAATAACTACATGCTACTACATATATATAATAATAACAATACAAAATAATACATATCTAAAGTATAATATATACATGAAATAAATATACAAATAATTACGTTAATAAATATTTACAGAATATTTACAGAGATAGAAAATGTTGTCTCACACGGGCTTTAAATGTAGCCAATGATTGCGAGCGCCGAACATGATCTGGAAGAGCGTTCCAGAGCGTTGCTGCTCTTAAAGTAAAGGAAGCCAAATAGCTTGGGAAGTTCGATTTCCCAAGCTATTTGGCTTCCTTCTAAACTTCTACTATCATTAGGCTGATTATTCCACAGAAGCACAGCATTAACAGTAAATGACTTCCCATAAAATTTACAGACTCTAAGGACATAGTACTGTTTTGGTACCTATATATATTTCTTTATATACATATCATTTTCGCGGGCAGAGGAGCAGATTTTAACCCGATGTCACCACACTCGTCCATTTACATCTGCAGTACCGAAAGAACCACCTATGCTTTTTTTATATCTTCCGGGGCTCTTATACCTGAGTATATGTTAATATTTCAATTTAAACTCTATACCTCCAAGAATTCCTAGTATAAAGGTCTTGACAAAAGAACGATGGTTAAGATGCATAGTGTTCGGCAACATCAAGTTTAGGCTGTAACCAGAAACACAGTGCCTAGCATTTCATGGATCAACTCGAGAATCAAACCTCAAACCTTTTACTGCTAACACAAGACAAACGAGACTATCAAACTTACCGCTAACCTATTATGTAATTAAATTTAATATCATCTTAATAGTCTATCAAATAACAATTACTCTCAACACTGTCAAAATTAGCAATTATGTCGTTAACTACGAACGCAACTTAACTATGGAATTGAATTATTTGACACTTTGGTGCGAATGATGCCTTAACCCCGTGTCTAGTGACAATTTTGACGACCTTCATGGCGCAACGCGTGCTCTGTCGCATAACAAAATTGGTCCTGGGTTTGATTTTCGGCTCGAGTCTGGTCTAGTAGAAGGTCTACGAATATAATTATCACCATGAAATAACTACTATGTAAATTATTGACGCGTCAAAAGTGCCTTTTTAAGGACTATTTGAATAAAGATTTTGAATTTGAATTTACCACCCTACGGACAAAAACGTGTCGCCAAGCGATTTAGCGTTCCGGCACGATGTCGCGTGGAAACCAATTAGCGTTATTAGGAGTGTGGGTTTAACAGGTTAGCCCGCTACCATCTTGTCATCATCCCATACACCAGGAGAGATTGCCGTTAAGGTAAACTTGTAGTGAATGAAAAAAAATTAAAAGCCGCATGCTCCCCAGTTGTTAATTAATTACCAAGCAACTGTTATCAATAAACTTCAGCCATGCAAACTTTTTATGTCACTTAAGAGACCTATGCACAGCCGTTACTGGCATTGTTCCACAAAAACACTGGAATAAAAGCAGCGATCGATAATTGGATAAGGTCTGAATTATATCGGGAAGTTCATTAATTATAGACAACTCAACTACTGGTTTTTACTAAGCATACACGGATCTAATCAGCGCAAAAACGTGTGATTAAAATTGCATTCCGTATCCTTAATTAGTACGAGTTAGACACAAAAACAGCTTTTTGTTGCTAAGGTTATATTACATTTCTAATATATTACAAGTTGTCTGTGAATGAATGAATTGGTGTTAAAATTTAGGCTAATTAGTAAATTAAACAAGAGGATGAAGGATTTATGACTGATTGTTAATGTAACGGGAATGTCTGACATAGACTCGTATATTTTTAAATATATTTTTTGCGTGGATCGCATTTTGTAGTGTTTATTATCATCTTTAGCCAATTGACTCCCCTTAAACTAGGCAAGGCCGAATATCGATAACCCGATACGAAAAATAAAAAAGGGTTTTAGATCTTAACATATATAACCAAGGCAATCACTTTGTCACCGTAAGGAATAACACAAAAATTGTCAGACATTTCTTTAATCAAGAAGTACCTGAAATACATGACAAACCGTTTCCTCAAGAAAAACAATCTGCGTGACTGACTGCGAGTCGTGGCCTCCGCACTTGACTCATAATATGAGTTTCGCTACGTCAACATCAATGCAGACAACGACAATGTAGGTAATGAAGATTAATATGTCGCTACAGTAAAATAGTTTTTTTAGGCTCACCACGCTGTTCCAATGCGTGTGGGTGGGCTTTTCTACTACAAGTTAGCCATTGACGGCAATCTCACCTGATGGTAAGTGATGATGCAATCTAAGATAAAAGCGGGCTAACGGGTTAGGAGTATGCCTCCCACCAGACCAGACTCGAGCCAGGAACCAAACCCAGGACCTCCAATTTTATACGTTTACGAATATAGTTATCACCATGAAATAACTACTGTGTAAATTATTGACGCGTCAAAAGTGCCTTTTTAAGGACTATTTGAATAAAGATTATTTTGAATTTGAATTTGAATTTATAATGAGACAGCGCGCGCGCTGTGCCACGTAGGTCGTCGCTTAAACGACTATCTACTCATGTTATTGATAATTACCGGGTACTTAATGTATGTTAACTTTTAAACAAAGTTCACAATTCTTGTCTCGACCATTGAATCTTACATAGAACCTGGTGATCCATAGTCAACACGTTAACCCACTTTAACAACAGGCGGTTAGAGCTCGGTTAAAACAATTCTTAATAAAGCTAATACAAGTAATCAATTGAATTCAGTTATTTACGCTGTCATTGTGATACTGTTAAACCGTACTGTATTTCTGTAACGAGGGCGTCATTACGGAATTCTAAACAACGTTAATTCGTTGAGTTTAACACAATTTTATGACACCCTTGCCTGTTGAAGATAATGCAAACAGATTTAAAGGGTGGGTAATCAAAAGGTACCGTGGATAAACGTTACAAAATTTACGACCACTTCTAACACTTAATTGGAAATCTGTGCCGTGATTAATTTGCTTGATGACATGTATATTAACAACAGGTTAAATTTTGTGCGTGGTAAACCCAGAACAGCTTCTCAGCTTGCACGAAGCTCGATTCGATCATGGTTTTATTATCCACTACAAGTTATCCCTTGACGGCAATCTCACCGGGTAAGTGATGATGCAGTCTAAGATGGTAGCGGGGAAACCTGTTAGGGGTATGGTAAATCCATACTCCTAATTGGTTTCTACACGACATCGTTTTGCCGGAACGCTAAATCGCTTGGCGACAGGTCTTTGGTGGTAGGATTGTAACTAGCCACGGCCGCGGCCTCCCACCAGACCAGACTCGAGCTGGGAATCGAACCTAGGACCTCCAACTTTATAAAGCGACAGCGCGCACGCTTCGCCACGGAGGTCGTCAAAAAATAGTATATAGTAGTTTTTTTTTATCCACTTTCTACGCGGCTTACGCCGGTACGCTACATCGCTTTGCGACACGTCTGTGTCGGTAGGGTGGTAACTAGCCACGGCCGAAGCCTCCCACCAGACCAGTTGTAACTTATGATTGACCATCTCACAATACATCTCCTCATTTACTCTATATGGAAGTAGTAGATAGAGTTGCATCCCTGTTACGGAACACACAAACCGATTTCGTCTCGTTCTCCGAGCGAAGTGGGCCAAAATTACCATTTTCAGCTGCAAGCCCAATAATTTGCGGAAGATGTGTTCGTTAGTAGTACAGAAGTGAATTTAAAGCAAGTTTGACTAACGAACTACCTTCTTAAGTTGCAACGTAATGAATCGATCACGCGCTTATTTATTTAGTTATTTGGACAACTTAAATCCTATCCTATCTAATCTATCTATCTAATCCTAATCTATATATAAAAGCGAAAGGTCACTTACATACTGACTTACATACATACTGATTAAAATTGAAAAAAGTGAAATTTTGAAAATAGGTTTCTTTTAGGGCTTAAGTATAAGGTTAGAATTTTCATCAATTCATCCAAATCTACCCCGAAGGGGGTAAAATAGGGGTTTGAAGTTTGTATGAAAGTCCTATGTTTTTTTAATTTAGAAACACGAAAATCGGCAATTTGACATTTGCCTGTAGCTTATTTTCTGAAGCAGAGCAATCACGGGAAATCAGCAATTCTACGCAGACGAAGTCGCCGACAACAGCTAGTAATATTATAAACGCGAAAGTTTGTATGGATGGATGGATAGATGGATGGATGGATGGTTGTTACTCTTTCACGTCAAAACCACTTAAAAGATTTTAATGAAATGTTACAATAATATAGCTTATATATTATCCCGATTCCTTAAGTAGTTCCCTTGAAATTTTTTTACGATTTAAGCCGCGGAAAGACAGGTTTGTAATTTGGTATGCATGTCACCTATGCTATGGAAAAGGACGTGTATTTTATATACCGATCTCTCAAATAGTTCTCGTGGGAAAATTATAAATTGATATAGAGCGAAGCTTTAGATCCAATTTTGAAGACCACGCAGACAAAGTCGCTGGTAGAAGCTAGTATGTTATAAAATAAAATCAATACTTAGTTACAAAAGGGATTTAGTGCTCTGTTTTACTGTCGACACAGGAGAATCCATCCTGTCTGCTATCATCACAGGATACTGTTGCTGCTTAATCCTACCCTCTAAAGTACGGACGCAGTTTTTTTTCGCCAAATGGCATCAAAGTTATCTGTCTGCGCCGTAGCAAACATAGCCGAAGCGCTAAAGAACCGCGGTTGTTGACCATAAAATAATTTTAATACATTTTTGCGAAGCTACTCGTTGCAGATAAATCAACTTAACGACTTAAAATATCGTACCCTAACAACAAGACGTGTCGTCAATTGATTTGGCGGAATTCATGAGGGTTATGAAGGAAATTATGAGGGTGATATAATATTATTTGAAATATAATTGCCATAACAAACATGTTACAGGTATTGCATCAAATCGTATCTGTAATAAAATAGTACACACACACACACACACACACACACACACAAATACACACACACACGCACACACAAACACACACACTCACGCACACACACACACACACACACACACACACACACACACACAAATACACACACACACGCACACACAAACACACACACTCACGCACACACACACACACACACACACACACACACACACACTCATTATAAGACGCTTACAGACGCTTGTAACTGTCTTAGTGACTCCGAGCTGGTGGCCCTGTTTTCCGAGATACAGTCTCAACTAGTTCGGGAAACAGTTGCATAGTGCTAGTATACTATTACACAATTTTAGTTTTACTACTTCTATTGTATACCTATACGTATGTTTTGCTGCAATAAAGTTGTTTTTTTTTTTGTTGTTTTGTATATCTATTACATTATACATTTGACCTACTACTATCAAATTACTAAGAAATATATATGGCTGATCACTTAACATCGTCATCACCACTTACACCAGATTATAGTTAAGGGTTTTCTTAAGTAAATTTCCTTTTGTCAAACCGTTTGTTTTTACAACTGCCCAGGTGCTTTATGAGTACATAATTATTAGTTATTTAAAAGACCCAATTTTAAATAAATGATCTTTAATTTTTTTTTTTAAATATACCTAATAAATTTAATATAAAAGGATTGCTGCTTAGAAGTGGCTCCAGATTATTTAACTGAACTGAAAACTAGGTTCAAGTTATCAATAATGCACTTGTCGCATTAATTAACAGACAATAATAATTTGCTGACTGAAATTTATTTAAATCGTTCATTAAATAACAAAAACCAATTTTGGCTTGAAAACAAATGCATAAAGAAATCAACCAACCGAATGAAACGATTGCCGGCTTTTTTTTACAACACCGGAGAAGCTTATAAAACGTTGAATATGAAAAATCTTTTGAATAAAAAGCGGTAACGTTATAACCGGTGAAAAATGACTTTAAAACCCAGCCACCACGCGGAGGGCTCACTTGAGATAAATTGTTAAAAAATGACGTAAAGATTAGTTTCCCAAAACGAAATGAGTCCAAAAAATGGTGTTATACTATAGAAACTTATAATCGAAAATCTACGTATACAAAAACCTTCTCTGAGCATTTTTAAACTTGTCGAATTTCGAACGACATTCATTAGCCGACTGGAAGAAATGGAGCAGGTCTTCAATACGTCAAAATATTTTATTTTTTTATCGAATATTATTTACATCATATTCATTATATTTAACTACAAAATCCAAACTATGATTGACAGATCCGAATAACTGGCATGGAGAGGCACACCTATGGACGTGACGACTTCCAACAGCAAATCTTCAATTACTCATCATGATCAACCCATTGCCGGCTCACTACAGAGCACGGGTCTTCTCTCAATATGAAAAATTTGGCCATAGTCCACGCTAGCCATGTGCGGGTTGGCAGACTTCACACGCCTTTGAGAACATTATGGAGAAATCTCAGACATGCAGATTTCCTCACGATGTTTTCCTTCACCGTTGAAGCAAGTGATATTTTAATTGCTTGAAAACGCACGTTACTCCGAAAATTAGAGGAGGCCCAGGTTCGAACGCCCGACCTCTGATTAGAAGACGTCCTAACCACTAGGCTATCATAGCTTCAATTATTCACTGATTGCAATTAAAACCTATATGACTTACAAGCTTGAAATTTGGCACGAGAGTATTCCTTAGACACAAATAACGTGAAAAAACCGAAATTTAATTTCCATGTTGAATTATTGCCAAAGAAAATTATATAATATAATGATGCAAAATTTTGACATCGATATTTAAAAAACGAATATATTTTTAGAAATTAAAAACAAATTGAGCTTTATTATAAAATATTGTAACGCGCGCCGTCCCGAAGACCGTCCGAGGGCGCCTCGGTTGCGGTCGGCTCGGGAGACGAGCGGGCGGGGGGAGGTGTGACGCTATCGCGGCGCGGTGCAGTTTGAAAATGCGCGGGAATACAGTTTTGTAAAAGCGCGGGAGTACAGTTTGTTTTTTGGAATTCATAGAGTATTGGTTTAATTACAGTGTTTGTTTAAATAAAAGTATTTGTTTAATATTAGTATCTGATTTAATATTCAGAAGTGGTATATATTATGCAAATAGGACCCAAAAATGAAGCGAACAATATCTAACAAAGAAAATGCGTTTACGCGGGCTACTAAGAAATCCCGATTATCACCAACCTCTGTGAATAGTGCTGGTACATTTCATGTGGAACGAGTGAATGATAATGCACCATCAAGTCAATGTGACTGTGTGTGTGTGGCTTTTGTCGCAGAAGGTCGAGAAAATGATTGAGAAGTTTTGCTTAGAATCGCGGCCATTGCGAAGTGTGTCAGGTGAGGAAATTATACCAACGTTTGATCCTGACAACCATGAATGTAACGTGAAAAACTGGCTGGCAAAAATTGTTCAATTGGGACTAGTACATAAATGGAACGATTACGCAAAAATAGTGATAATGCAAACTCGTTTGGCGGGTCAAGCACAGTTATGGTTTAATCGTTTAGATGAGTATGATTTTAAGTGGGAAGAGTTCAGTTGGAAGTCGTTGTTGGTTAAGGCGTTTCCTAGAAGTTTTGAATACACTGATATGCTTGAAGAGTTAGTTGCTAGAAAGAAGCAACGTTATTAACTGGTACGACTGGCTGCCTCAGAGTTTACAACATGGGACAAGAAGATGGACTATGGCAAAGAGGCGAACTGATTACACGCGCTGTAGCATGTGAACCGTTGAACGATAAGGTAGCAGGGGTCGAGGGTGACCGATTGATTTCTCTCCAGGCCGACAAAACTAAGGTGTGTATTTTTTCATTTTATTTAATCTGTCTGATGGCCTTGAGCTTCTGTTTTCTGTATCTGAATTATATGTCTGTTCTGTATTCCGTCTAATCTGAAATTCTGTACTGGATGCTGATCCAATTCCGATTCAGATTCTGAGTCTGAAATTCTGTATTGGATGCTGATCCGATTCCGATTCTGATTCTGAATCTGAAATTCTGTACTGGATGCTGATCCGATTCCGATTCTGATTCTGAATCTGAAATTCTGTACTGGATGCTGATCCGATTCCGTATTCAGTATCAGTACTGACTTAATTTACTTCGTTTGATTTTGCCTCACAAACGTTCAGAAACTACATTGCTCCCTAGTTCAACTTATACTGTTATGCTGCTTAGTTACATTCTGTTTATGAATTATTACATGTATTGTCTGAAACTTTTGAATTCTGATTCTGATACCGACCACCTAAATTTTGTTTCTTGTGTGAGGTTTTGACTTATTTTATATCTTGCCCGAATTGATTTTACCAGAACGGACTGCAGAATAATGTAAAACCCAATTGTGTACTTCAAAGAGAAATACGCGTAGACAGTATAGATGATTTTGCACCGCAGACGCATACGTTTGCATACCTTCGAGATCGCAAGGTCGCGAACACTCTGCTCTCCGAAATCGAAATTGGAGATTTACCAGAACAGGATCAGTGCAGACTGTATGAATTGCTTCTTGAATATGAAGATTGTTTCGCGGCCGACACGAAAGATCTTGGGAGAACCAATTTATCCGAAATGAAAATCGAGTTGACTTCTTCGACGCCCGTCTTCCACAAACCATATAGGCTCGCGAAAACCGAATTGGATATAGTGCGGGCTAAGGTTACAGACTTGTTAGTAGCGGGAATAGTTAAGGAATCTCAGTCGAACTATGCATCACCAGTTATCTTAGTTAAGAAGAAGAATGAGGATAGTAGATTATGTGTGGATTACAGATCATTAAACGCCATAACAGTCAAGGACAGATTTCCGTTACCAAATATAGATGACCAATTGAACAAATTATCGGGCAAAAGCTTTTACACCAGCTTAGACTTAGCACAGGGCTATCATCAGATTCCTCTGGCAAAGGAGTCAACTAAATTTACCTCGTTTATAACACCTGATGGACAATGGGAATATACGAGAGTTCCATTTGGATTGGCTAATGCGCCTGCAGTATTTCAGCGCACAATATATAAGCTTCTTGGAACCTTGCGGTTCGAAGAAGTCTTAACATTTATGGATGATTAACTACTACCCTCTTCTGACATACCAGATGGAGTCAAAATTCTAAAAAGGGTACTGCAGCTTATGCGAGAGGCTAACTTAAAACTAAACTTACAAAAGTGTGCATTTTTGAAGTCTGAAGTAAATTATCTAGGACATGTCGTATCAGGGAATAGAAAATTAGATGCAGTCAATAATTTCCCCACTCCTGTAAACGTTCACCAAATACGTCAGTTTATAGGTCTGTGTTCGTATTTCCGCAAGTTCATCCAGAATTTTGCCATAATAGCAAGACCACTCACTGAACTGACCAAAAAGAATGCAAAATGGGATTGGCAAAAACAGCAAGTCGATTCCTTTAAGGAACTGAAAACTTTGCTTGCAAGTAAACCGGTTTTGGCATTGTATAATCGTGAGTACGAGTCAGAAATACATACGGATGCCCAGTGGTGAGTTAAAACCAGTGATATATTTTAGTAGAGTGACAACAAAAGAGGAAATGATTTATCATAGCTATGAGTTAGAAACTCTGGCAGTTGTAGAGTCTTTAAAACGTTTTAGAATCTACATAATTGGAGTTCATTTCAAAGTTGTAACTGATTGCTCAGCCGTAAGGAGTACGTTTACCAAACGAGATATAGTACCAAGGATTGCTCGTTGGTGGCTTCAAATCCAAGATTATGATATGGAGGTGGTTTATAGGCCGGGAACCAGTATGAAACACGTCGATGCACTAAGTCGGAATCCGGTTTCCGAGATCTCAGTTGTGAAGAATGCTGAAGACTGGTTTCTGTTAGCCCAACTCCAAGATGAAAAACTTCAGACCATCTACAATCAGCTTCAAATTGTAAGACCTAATGATGATATAAAGAAAAAATATTGTATCAGAGATGGACGCATTTATAGGAGGACTTTAAATGGTGAACGGCTTGCCGTGCCTAAGGATGCTCGATGGCGTATCGTGAAGATGTTTCATGATGACGTAGGTCATATAGGGCTAAAGAGATGTGATGAGGCTATTAAAACTGACTACTGGTTTCCCCGCATGACACGATTTATCAAGAAATATGTCAGTGCTTGTCTAGTGTTTGTTTAAAAAGGGGAGTTACGGTAAAACGTCTGGCAAAATATACCCTATCAGTAAACCAGATCAACCGATGCACACTGTGCATACAGATCATATGGGACCTTTTCCGAAATCAGCTATAGGAAACCAGTATGTATTAGCAGTGATCGACTCTTTTACAAAATTTGTCGCGGTGAAGGTAACCAAAACTCTGAGATCAACTGAAACAATTGCAGCATTAAGGGAAATTTTTGCCATTCTAGGTTACCCAAACCGAATAATATCTGACCGAGGGCATTCTTTTACCAGTCGATATTTTAAAGCGTACTGTACAACGCATAAGATTCATCATACCTTGAATGCTATGGCTGTTCCACGTTCTAATGGTCAAGTTGAACCATTGAACAAGACGCTATTGGATGCAATAAGAACTAGCACTCAGGAACCTACATTATGGGACACTGCAGTACCTGAAATAGTCATGGGAATCAATCAAACAGTACAGGATACTACGAAATTTACGCCATATGAACTCATGTTCGCCCAAAATGAGCAGTAATAACCCAGAACAAGACACCGCCACAAAAAGGAAGTGTGCAAGAGATAATATAAAAAGAAACAGATTTATATGCAGACTAAATGCAACGAAGGTAGAAAAGAAGCGAGAATATATGAAAAGGGAGACTTAGTATTGTGGAATAAGGCTTCCACTAATACGGATACCGGAGTCAATCGTAAGATAAATCATCTTTATGATGGACCATACAAAGTAACGCAAGTATTACGGAATGATCGCTATCAAATACGAAGTGTAAAAGGAATGAAAGGCTACAAAAGGTTTGTAGCAGTAGTTGCTGCTGATGCGTTACGGCCATACAAAGTACCGTTAACTATGGCACTGATTCCGATAGTGATGCAGACGTTGTAGATACACAAGATCTTATAGATCTTCTGGAAAGTTGAGTAACTGACTTTCAGCCTTTCAGTCCGATCTGGTCAAATCTGTTTATTTTCAAAACAAGTAATCTATTCCCTACTAATACACGTTGTGAATACCTGGTGGTATTCACTTTGCAGGATGGCCGATGTAACGCGCGCCGTCCCGAAGACCGTCCGAGGGCGCCTCGGTTGCGGTCGGCTCGGGAGACGAGCGGGCGGGGGGAGGTGTGACGCTATCGCGGCGCGGTGCAGTTTGAAAATGCGCGGGAATACAGTTTTGTAAAAGCGCGGGAGTACAGTTTGTTTTTTGGAATTCATAGAGTATTGGTTTAATTACAGTGTTTGTTTAAATAAAAGTATTTGTTTAATATTAGTATCTGATTTAATAATATTCTTAAGTTAAAACCATTCTTTTATCCATAAATAGACGTAATCGCCTCTGGAAAATACTGACATTGTCAATGGTAAACAGAATATTATGTTAAATGTCAGAATTATATTCCTACTTAGCAAATGGCCTCAAATTACATAAATTATACATCGTCCCCGTAATGTATACAGTTGGGAGCATCTGAGTCCTATCTCATCTCGCAGCCATTAGCTCGGACATTAATCAATATCGGGCACTATATATTAGTCAGATGATAATAGAGGACTTACATCATGGAATACTTATTATAATAAACGACATTCTATTTTCTAAATATTGCATAGGAGCAGATGTTGCTCTGCAAAGTTCCTTGAAACATAAACCTCCCAGAACCCTACATGTATGTTATGTATATTTTGTTTTACATACTTAGGTTAGGTATCTCAGTAAAGCAAGGCAAATTGGTGCGATCTGAATTACGATTTCTTATATACACACTACACAGTACATATATATTCCTTAATAGGTACACTATCTACAATCTCAATGAAACGATGGAAATTAGTAATTTGATAACAATATGAAGATGATTATTTTTTCTTATCATTGCAAAGTATACGTTTCATAACCATACGTAGTTTAAGGAAACTGAGTTTCGAGTTCGATGCTAGTAAAATAATGATGAAAATGTCACCCAAAGTAAAGACGTGAAATGGCGGAATAAAATCCGATAGTCCTGAAGTTCCAATTATCTTTGCGTTGAGTTTCGTCGATAAAGATCACCTTGTTGTTAAGAAATTTTATTTTCTATCCATAATATTTCTTAAGCTTTCACTATTTAATATAGTAAATAGTAGATAGTAAATATCGTAAGTACATATTTGATTTAATTTTCCGTAATATTTTTATAAGTAAAATAACTAAAACATATTATAATGATCAAAATGAAAAATGTTGTACGATGTCGTTGATATTACATCTCAAAATTTTATCTTTATGCACTTCTCCATATTGGTATATAGTTAACGTAAATTTAAAACTATGCCAAATCTTACACTCCTTCGACAGCACGATAAAAAGGTGTTGATCCGAAATTTGTTCTTTATGTATATAGATTTGCACTTTTAAATTACATCTACACAACTACAAAATTAGTTTTCACTGAATCATTTTGTTTTGTTGAAATTGTAAAATAATTAATTTGCTGTAATCTTGGAATATAATATGCTATTCTTGGAAGGATTTATCAATAAAAAAACCTCTTATATTTAGTTATATAGGAAAAATAAAAATATGAACAATATCTGTTTTTTTAAATTATATTATTTCGTATTCTTTACTGTGCCTCATAAGTAATCATTAATTTGGTAGCTCTGATTGATCATTTTATAATCACGAATACTGTTTGCGTTCTATGGAATACCGACGTCTCAGATATTGATCACAGATCAGATATCAGATCTCAGAAAGATGATAATAAAATCATAAAAAAAATTTTAAACAGCCTCAGCGAAAACATAACTGAAACAGACGACAAAGCTACATTTATGTAAATACAGAGCGAGTCTAGGTCGACGAGGGACTGCTTAATCTTGCAAATTTATGCAAGTCGGCGACAACACGTCAAACCGTCTTCGTTTGAGACGTGATCCAAATCGGATTCGTCGCGACAAGCAACTACCGAGAACATTTTGTTGCATAATTTCTGAAGACGAGATTTTTAATTGTTAAACAGCTTTCTGCAATGAATATAAGGTTTAACTTACTATACTCTGCGAAAAACAGCCAAATCTGCAACGTGCAATTTATAATTGCTTCGATCTTGGCTTCGGCCTCAGCTAGTACCACCCTCCTAACAAAGACATATCGCCAAGCGATTTATGTTATACGTTCCTGTTTCTAACCGGTTCCTATTGTAAGCTTGCGCCTGTAGTCAGGAACCAAAGTAGAAAGACTTCGTGTTGTTAAAATACTTTTAATAACGTTTCTATAAATATTCCATTAACAATATTTTCCGTCAAGCGCTTGAACTCCAACCGCCATCATGTCATCTGTCAAAAATGACCGATGACCACAGAACATATACAAAAGTCAGGCAATACTCCTTGTTACCTTTCACTATGAACCACATTTTATAAGAAAAATCTATTTTTTTTTTAAATCTAGTTTAGTAGAGTTTTTGTTCTCAAAATTGATTTACTTTTAATACTGTAGGTATTAATGTGCCATTTTATTCCAACAACTGGATAACTTGGACATAAATTGGATAGTTGGTATATTGATAACTATTATAACATAGGCTTCCGCTAATATATGGTGCTTTACAAAAATCAGCCCCTTTAGTGTAGTTACATGTTAACCGTTAACTGGAATTGCGTCTAATGGTAAGTGATTATGCAGTTTAAGATCATAGCGGGCTAACAGATTTGTTAGTAGTATCTCAGTTATATTAAAACTATATTCTTATCGGTGTCTACGCGACATTGTACCGGAACGCTAAATCGCTAGGCGGCACCTCTGAAATAAGGTGTTTTCTAGTTAGTATTAATTTGAAAAACTTACAGATTATAATTTGCACTTGGGTCCCAGATACAAAAAAAATGTACCTTTTTTAATTTCCTAATTGATTAAGTCAGTAGAAGGTAAACTATTTCGCACCGCAAGTAATGCAATTATGCTCTATATAGACCGTGATATACAGTGATTGGTAAAAAATATTTAAATATTTGAAGCGCTGAAAGTAATATTTTTTCCCATGTTATTGTTTGGCATAAACATACACAAGGCGAAATTAATGGCTATAGGTTTTGTCAACCAATCAGCACTCTATATTTATGGCGCCGTATTGTTCAAAAGTTATAAAATTTTTCACAGGTCCTCCGCTGTCGCATGATATTCTTCCTATGAATTTTCCGGCGTTTCACATTTTCACTTCAAAAAGATTCTATTTCCATAAATACGAGCAATTCGATCGGCGGTAACTCGTCAAACCCTCTGGCACCTAAAACGTGATAAAAAAGTCAGACTTTCCGACATTGATCCGATACTGGTTGCTAGATTCTTTTTTGTATCATTTTTATGAGACACGTTGTTTTAAAAAAACGATGTAAATATTGAAGAAAGATTTTACGTTGGATTATACAGTCAAACTTTATTTTTTCTAAACCTTCCATGGCAGTTTTAAGCTGATATTTATCCATCATTATTATCCTCAGCATATTACCACTGCTGGGTATAGGCATCCTGTTTCATAGGAAATAGGGAATTCCATTCTTCACTAGGCTGTTCTAATGCGAGTTGGCGGGCTTTAAAGGTCATTACCACATGTTGGTGATTATATCATTCATTTTAAATGAAGTATTTCTCAGACTGAAAATAGACTTAAGATATCTGAGAGTATGTTAAAATCAATAAACTATTTCGTCAAAGAAATGAATGGTAAAAGGAATTTACTTCAGTTAGTCACTAGACAACAATCTCAAAAAAATCACTCTATTGTTGGCTATCAAAATAGAGTGCAAAACAAACTTCGCAATGGCTTCCTAAACCCGAGATATGTTGAGGACTGTAACGTAACTTCCTAAAAGCTAAAGTAATCTTAAACAGATAAACATGAGTTGGAGCCCTTAGGTCCCAGACGTTTCACGCATATCGAATTCCTCTTGCTTTGTTACGTATGATAACTTTGTATTTTTATATTCTTGTTACGTATTTTTTTTTTATTCACTCCAAGTTAGCTCTTGACGTCAATCTCACGTGATGATAAGTTATGGTGCACTCTAAGATGTAAGCGGGCTAACCTGTTAGGGGTATGGTAAGCCCACACTTCTAATTAGTTTCTACGCGACATCGTGCCGGAACGCTAAATCGCTTTGCGACACGTCGTCGGTAAGGTGGTAACTAGCCACCAGACCAGACTAGAGCTGGGAATCGAACCCAGAACCTCCAACTTTATAATGCGACAGCGCACGCACTGCGCCGCGGAGTTCGTCAACAATATTAATAGAAAATAAATATATTAGAGGAATTATAAATATCTGATTGTAAAGTATTATTATTTATCTTAGACTGTATCATCACTTCCCACCAGGTCAAGCCGTCAAGGGTTTACTTGTAGTGTTAAAAAAATAATAAAGGTGTATAAAAAAAAAACTGACCGACTCACTGACTCAATAGACCAGTGAGTGAGTAACTCAAACAACTAGACAGATCGATGGAGCTAAAAGGTATACCTACTGTAACTACTATAACTTAGCTATAACTTAGGCGTCCGCTAAAAATAACCCAGAGGTTTAAAATAGGGGTTTGAAATTCTGGTTAAAGTCAATAAGTTCGCAAGTGTAAGCAAGTTTGCACGATATTGACAAACTTAACGTGAGCGAAGTCACACCCAAAAACTGGCGAAGTAATTAAACTCTCGTTAATTAAGTTTAAACAGTGTTGTATTATAATTATATAATTTTAATACATCAAAATTGCAATCTGCGAGGTGAACTGTGCTCATCTCTTTACGAAATAGTAGTTCAAATCTGTTGATGTTTTTTTTTTATTTTATTGATAGGATATTTTCATGGTTATCACCAGACGTTGGCAACCTGGGCGAGTCGGGTCGTTCACGTAAAGACTAAACCGTCAAGGTATGTAAAACAGCGTTGCCTAGAATGACCTAGCTTAAAAAAGATTAAGTTAAAATTTTATTGATACATTTGTAATTTTGTTCAGTTCAGGTCCGATTCTCTAATTGCACACATTTTCGCTTGCTAAAGCTTCATCATAATAATAAAACGTAGACAGATTTTAACAGAATAGCACTTTATCCTATCCCCTTTAAAAAAAAACATTCATACAAGAAAGTAGCTCGGAACAATCTCCGGTCAATAAGCTGTCGCCAAAAAATATACAGATATGATTAAACTTTAATAATAGAAACAATCAAATATACCGTAACCCAATAATCTAATCAAAAAGTTAAAAAGATTCAAGTTATATTCACATTTTTCTTCGACATTAGCTAACAATCATATAACCATCGTCATCATCATCATCATGATATATTTAGTTCATCTGCTAAGAACAAACTAACAAATCAAAAAACATACAATAACATTATCTTTTATTCATTTATCTTTTTTGTTGTCTTTTAACAGCTATCTGTACTTCACAAGTATCATCATCATGATCAACCCATTGTCGGCTCACTACAGAGCACGGATCTCCTCTCAATATGAGACAGGTTTGGCCATAGTCCACCACGCTGGCCATCTGCGGATTGACAGACTTCATACGCCTGGGAGAACATTATGGAGAACTCTCAGACGTGCAGGTTTCCTCACGATGTTTTCCTTCACCGTTGTAGCAAGTGATATTTAAATTTCTTAAAAACGTGCGTGCCCGGGTTCGAACCCCCGACCTCGTATTAGGAGGCGGACATCCTAACCACTAGGCTATCACAGCTACAATTATACGAGATGGCAATAATTCCAACTACTTCTAATCATGTGAAGGATATTTGGATATTTTTTTTTAATTCAAAATTAATTACATTTTACATTAATCACATAATCATTATCATCATTATTAAAAAGATCACAGACGGACACGGCCCACTATCTTATAAAAAGACTTGATTCCACCATGCTGCTCAAATGAAGGTTGACAATTATAGTCTTGTTGACTCTTAATTAACGTTTAATGTTATTACCTAGTAAGTGATGGATCGCGAGAGAAGCCCTTACTCAAAGATTGCGACAAGCTCTGACAGACGGACGTACAAAGCGTAAACTAACCCATGTCATCATCTGTCTATCTGTCCTAACTTTCCAGAAAATATGTACGTCGTATATATTTTTTTACCCATTCCATCTTCCCCGGTGTATAAAAATTATACAGTCTAAAATGTTAGCGGGTTACTACCTAATTGGTTTCTCGCGACAAACCTAGATCTAGCACTAGAACGACGATGACGACCTCCGTGGCGCAGTGCATTTAAAATTCGCATTATAAAGTTGGAGGTCCTGGGTTCGATTCCTGGCTCGAGTCTGGTCTGGTGGGAGGCTTCAGCCGTGGCTAGTTACCACCCTACTGGAGAAGACGTGTCGACAAGCGATTAAGCGTTCCAGCACTATGTCGCGTAGAAAACAATTATGAGTGTGGGTTTACCATACCCCTAACAGGTTAGCCCGTTTCCATCCATGACGGCATCATCACTGACCACCAGGTGAGATAGTCGTCAAGGGCTAACTTGTAGTATGTAAAAAAAACAAAATGAACTAGCTCGCCGACAAGTCTTTCTTAGTAGATAACTAGCCATGACAGAAACCTCCCAAATACCAGATTCGATCCGTGAATAGAACCAATGAACTTTTATAATGCTGCAGCGCACGCGCTACGCACGGACAACAATTTTATAACGAAAAAAAATGTGAAGAAAGATGAAATTTATTTTATAGTAGTGATTAATAACTTTGTAAAGTGATTAGTTAAAGGTGTGGCGTTGTTAAAGAGGAGAGTTGTTAATTAATTGCATGCGTTTATGTCCTCATCTATTACAGCATACTGTCGTGACATTGTAGGAGATTAATAGCTCGCACATGAACTAGTTTACTTTATACTTTAAAGAATAACTAGAAAGTTGAATGACCAATTTTGTATATAGGATGACTACGGGGCGGGGCGTGTCTTCGTCGGTAATTTGGGTAGACGTGGGTAGTTTCAGGCAAAGAGACCAGATACTCTTGTTAGAACAGAATTACAATTATAAGTGTCGTAATTTATACGTATAAAGAGCAGACTATACACTCCACCAGGTACGACTATGCACTACCGCGTCTCAACCACCAATCCGAACCGACCAATAGCAATGAATGCAATGCGCCGTCCCGCGCCGTGCGTCTTATAAGAACCTGCATAACCCACTTAATGTTGCGTAAAGAGAGCGGTCTTTCCCAGTCTCTTGTCTGTCGTACATGATTCTAAAACTAGATGGCGCTGTTCTCTGACTGCCGTCATGTATCATCATTAGTATTAGTATCATTGCGGTCATATTTACGGAGTCATATTGTAAATACAGGAAATGGACTCTGGAGACGGGATTTTGTGTAAAACAAGCCGTCGTCAGCCTGACTCAAACTTGTTTGATTACATATTTGTTGGCAAAATAACCGCCACGCCGCCTTTTAGTTTTAAGGGGTTAAGTTTATAATCGAAATTTTAGTAAGTCCACAGTATCCACATCATAAATTCAAATCATCTTTATTGAAATAGTCATGTAAAATGCACTTTTGACGCGTCAATAATTTACAGAATAGTGATTTAATGGTGATAACTACATTCGCGAACTTAAAGCTAAAGCTATGAGCATAAAGCTATAAAACTATAAGCATATTAACTGTTCACAGGAGTACCTCATTTAATTTTTCCGAAGCAGTTGTTATTTTAAACAGAAGGCTTCATCTTGTACTCTGTAGTAATCTATGTATGCATACATTTTCATATTAATTTAATTTTCAATTCTTAATGTGACTCATGTACTGGTTAGTTCTAAACATCAATACAAGATGTATATGCCGCAAGCCCAAGACATTTATCCTTGAGGTTTCATAACAATACTTTCTACTATAATCCCATTATAAGAATGTGTCGTTTATATAATGGGATTATCAGTAAAGACCCAACTTCTTTATATTTATATTTCTATAATTTGTTAATATTAAACTTTTGTCATGCTGTTCAGTCAATTAAAATTACAATAAGATATAGAACATGTAACTAAGTTAAGATTTAATTATAAGGATTGTCATTTGTTATGATTGCCATATAAAATAAAATAAATGTACTGGTTCCACTCATCATGAGTTAAGCACTGGTACCGCTTCGCGCACTGTTTACTAGGGCCTCCGGTCGAAGCTGGTTCGCAACTTTCATTGTTCTATACAAGTTTTAAATTTAACAGTTACGTGACTGTAGACTAAACAATACTTTTACCTTCATACATTGTTTTACATTGTAAATCAGAATACAATAATTTATGAATGCAAATTAGTCTATTGTCATACTTCGTTATCAATTAAGTAATTCATAAAATTGTCTGTTAAAGAGATAATCTAAAATCACAAACTTTTATTCTCTCCGAAACTATACGCCCATATAATATGCTGTAGAAGGCAGAGTCTATCCAGATGGCCTTGCTGATAAAATGACTTATATTTAAGGATTAATTATAAATAACTAGTATTTTTGTAGGTATATACTTAGTATTCATGTGTGACGTACCATTTAGCCAACGCACGCGGATATATCAGCTCGGTGGCGGTGTTTCTTTTAACATGCTTTACAAAAAATATTATTGAGGCTAAATTCTTAATATTACTATATTATTAAGCCTATTTTAATTCTTGAACTGGAGCTTTCTTATGGCGAAATAATTATTAAAATGTAATAGAGCAGTTGTAGAGTTTAACAATAAACAAACAATTAATGTTTCCTCTTTATCATTTTAGTTTCATTCCGGGGAAAGAGAAGGGGCCGGAGCACTTTGGAAACATCGGTTAACAATTTCTCTTGTGGGATATTGTTAGCCGATGGCTAATGACCCGACGAGGTGGGGGTCTCCGCGCATCCCTCTGACCCAGCGCAGGGCGCAGTGTATCACCCAGGGGGTGAATCACCCCGTGTTGTTTCACTTACCACCGGGTGAGATTGCATTCAAGGGCTTACGTTAGTGGAATCAAAATAACAACATTTATACAGTTGCATTATAGTTACATTGTAGAGTTACATTATATAGTTGCGTTTCATACAAATAGTAGTAATATTATGACACAACCAAATAAAAAAGGTTTCTATAAAAACTTAGTTTTGCACATTATTTTACTCACATTTCAATAATGTAACTTGTAGTAAATAAAAAAAAAAAAGATATGAGTGATCAGACTGAATATAGAAAATTAAATTTTAAGTACTTATAGATACTTAGGAATCAATAAATCATTAATGTCGGCATAGCGCAATCAAATATACTCGTAGCAGTTACAAATGATGTCTGGACTCAGTGAACTGAATTTACTGTTTCGGTAGGTGTAAATTATTTTAGAATTTGTAATGTAAACTAAATTCAAAATGTTGAGCTGATATTCCCGCTTGTGACGAGTGCAGTGAAAATTGCCGGCTGAATATTTTATCCAGTTCAGCCGCTTCGGCGCTTACGATGTTAAACGTGACAGAAGTACAGAATGAGTGGGACAAGAGTAATCTCGCCTTAAAATATTCAATGTTCTCGTATGAGAAACGGTTATAATATCGGTGGTAAAGGTTCGATACCCGCCTCCTACTTTTTGAGTTTATTAAATATTACTTACTAGGTTCAAAGCCGTGTCCCGAGAATTCATCATAGAGCTCTCAAAGGCAACTACTGGTATAGTCGAATATGTGGAAACAAAAAAATTATCATTCACACTTCTTTACTGAAATCTATATGTAAGTAAACCATAGCTGTAGATTGTATGATATTTTCATATTTTTGACTGGGGGAAACTAGAATATCGATATACAACCCAAAAAAGATTTTTATTTCATTTCTTGTTTATCTATCTCCCTATTCGCGCGTCAAACTCCTGAATGGATTCAAAATGAAACCTACTCTCTGGGCAAGGATTTAGGGAATTTTATCCCAAAAAATTATAGGGTTTCTTTGGGATGGGGAATGAACTTTTTTTTATTAGTATGGTCAAATTAATGACTTCCATCCTATATTTCCAATATAGTCTAGCGGACAGCAGCAAATCATTCATTTAAGAAATCTCTCTCTCTCCAGTCGTTTCTTCATTACTGAAGATCGTGGTCCTGGTGGTGTCCTTGCAACCTCGTGCGGATTATTTGGTTCCACTGGATTATTGGAGGCTAGTCTTGCCATTGTGTGAAATTTGCACTCAGTAGATTTCCTCAGCTGGTCTGTCCATCTGGTTGGTGAGTCCACTCCAGTCCAGAGTCCAGTGAGTAGGTGATTTGAGACATAATTCACTTGATAAATTTACACAAGCTACGTGACTAAAAACATGAAGGCTTGATATGTGCTAAAAGTTGTAGGAAGTTTCTTGGTTGATTTTCCGCATACAAGTTAACTAAGAATACGATTTCGGCCCTTAGTTAAACGTAGTAAACTAGGTATTAGTTGTTAATGATGGGAACTGTGAATGACCATACCATATTGTACTTCAAACGTGTAAAGTTGGTAATTTAATAATATGACATCGAAAGAACGTTGCTTATTCCCGGCGGTTCACGGTTAAACTACGCAGAAAATATTGCGAGCATCAGCTAGTAATATAATAAATGCGGAAGTGTGTCTGTTTTTTTTTAATTTTTTTGTTACCTATCTTTGACTTAACTTTCTTCCCTAAGACAAAATATACTTTTAGTCTAGAGCCTACAGTGGCCGTACCCACGGGATTAAAAACAAAACTTTGTTACCTCTCTACGCAAACCCGATGATAAAGTGTTTTGACTAACATCCTGGATACATTTGTAGTCCGAAAAAAGAAACATGTCTTGGGATATTTAAAACATTGAAAACGTGTGAACGAAGTTTTTTTTTATCCAATACAAGTCAGCCCTTGACGGCAATCTCATCTGATGGTAAGTGATGATGCCGTCTAAGATGGTAGCGGGCTGACCTGTTTGGAGTATGGTAAACCCATACTCCTAACTGGTTTCTACGCGACATCGTGCCGGAACGCTAAATCGCTGGGCGACACGTCTTTGTCGGTAGGACAACTAGCCACAACCGAAGCCTCCCACCAGGTCAAACTCGAGCCGGGAATCGAACCCAGGACCCCCAACTTTATAATGCGACAACGCGCGCGCTGCGTCACGGAGGTCGCCGTTAGTGCGGGCAACAGCAATTATGTGATAAGAAAATTTAATTTCCAGACAAATATCTGCAAACAATTTTAACGTGCTACATTATGACCCTGCGGAAGTTATATTTAACTTATTTACCATTACAGGGTTATTGTCTAAGTTACTAAGGCGGAGTTTCGGGTCAAGACGAAATTTCACAACCATTATAATCTGTTTTCCTCTTCGTTAAACTTAGCTTTCAGGCTCTTAATGGCGGTTTCACCTTCATACAATTTTGTTATGAACAGATTATAAGGTTTATACCAGCTCTGAAATAATTAAAACAATGAACCATAGCTTAACTAAAGATAGTATAGTCTTAGTGAAATAAGAACACAACCTTAATAATGTTCAGGAAAATTTTATATAATTAAGGCGTCATGTTTTAGCAATTCTTCCACCATAAGCAGCCATAATAAAACATGCAGCTGGGTATAGACTTCCCTCACATTCAGACATCGCTTGGTTATCTACTAGTAGGTATATAATACACAATCTGGGTATACAATATTAGGTAACGGTCAACGTTACTGTACTTTCTTAACCGTGTACATTTTCATTATGGTGTTATAGAAAGTCAAGACTTGTATGAAGGAATGAAAGTAAGGTACAAAAATGGATTCCGTTGCCGACATAGGTCAATGATGCAACCAATGCAATTGACAGATGCTCTAATACCTCCATTTGTTATTCTGTTTTTGAGATAACACCGATAATTTCTAAAACAGATTCTATCAAATAAGCCTTCAAGAAACAGAAGTTAATTTTTTATTTAATATATAAGCTTCTGCCCGCGACTTAGTCTGCGTGGACTTCAGAATTGGGTAAATTTTTAATCTATTTGAGATCGGTATAGAAAATACAAGTCCTTTTCCATCGCATAGGTGACATGCATACCAAATTTCAAAGATGTCTACCCGCGGCTTAGCTCGTAAGCCATTTTCAATTGTCCCTCGGAAATTACTTCAGGAATCGGGATAAAATTGCTTATGTTCTTTTCCATATCAAATGCCAAATTTCATCCAAATCGGTTCAGTCGTTTTTGCGCGATTGAGTAACAAACATCCACACTTTGACGTTTTTAATATTAGTAGGATTTTTTCAAATACGTAGCATTATTTATCGTGATATGTATGTGCACTGAAATATCTGTAGTATATAACATATCTATCTATCTTGCATTCATATTTGCTTCAGTACTTTGTTATTTAACGAAAAAGTGTTCAAGTTTTACAAAAGCAGTTTCTAGGATTATATAAATATTAACTAACGGTCTCTTGAGGACTATCCTGTTAACAACCACCCTCTCCTTTATACGTAATGAAATGTATTATTATATAAGATGGTGGCTGTAGTCCGGTATGTCTTTGATGGAAAAGAATAACTTCAATTAAGGAACAGTAAAAGAGATTTCTTAACGATTTCTTGTTCGCCGCACAACGAAGAAAAGCAATTAGCCAGCAAATTGTTCTCGAGACAAAAGAAAGCTACACATACAATTTGAGAAGCTAATTGATTTACTTTGGGGTTGAAAAACGCTCAACCGAGACGGAGAGTATCTAAAAATAAAGATCGAATACATGAACATGTTCTAATAACGCCGGATAAATTAATAATAATTATCGTTCCTGAACTGAAATTGAATATTTTATATGCAATAATAACTGATTAATGATTCGATATCATTTTTCATAAGAAAGAAGGGGAATATTAATGACGTTATTGTTTAGTATTTTTAGTTACAGACGTCTACTACTAAGCTTGGGTGTTTAGTCGGGAGTTCCAAAGTCCAAGGTCAGGTCGCTTGCTTCCAGCGTCCGACCACCTAGTTGGGAGTTGACCAATCAAAGTTTACCGATGGGGTTGCCACTTCAGCACCTGGGTATGATAAAAGTCACTTATATTTTCCGTTTCCTTCCAACTCACTTTTAAGCTGGAACTGAAAAGTAACCTGTAAACCAATCAGTGCCACATAATACAAAAATAAAATAAAATAATCCAAAAAATATTTTTTTTTTGGGTGGACACCCCTTTTACCCTATGGGTTTGAAAAATAGAGAGTAGCCGATTCTCAGACTTACTGAATATGCATAAAAAAATTCATAAAAATCGGTCGAGCCGTTTCGGAGGAGTATGGGAGCAAACATTGTGACACGAGAATTTTATATATAAGAGATAACACATTGTAGTTACACAAAAATTATAATATCTTATGATGATCTCTATATGAAATTAAAAATATTTTCATAATATAATTCGTGTATAAGCTGCTATTCTCCTTAAATGATTGCTTCGTTCAGCCGAGTCAGCGGTTAGCTCCGCTGTGCAACCTTATTTCAAAAATATTATTTTAACGTGAAGTTACAGCAGAATTGCAAAAGTGCATGATTTGCAGTTTACACTTTATTTGTGAGCTTTTATATATGGAATATTTCGTAGAATTTTTTCCGCCGAATGTGTTGTAACCTGATTGTGGAAATGAAAATCATTTTTTTACACCGTTTAAGATACCTACTGGATCTAGATACTGATATCTAGATTGAGATGGTAGCTTGCTAAACACCACATGTCGCTATAATACAAGATCATTGCTACTCCACTTGAAAATCGTGGGATAAATTTTGCTTCTAATATGTTTTCTCTGCGCTGTACAAAAATCTCTTACCACCTTCTGGATGCCTGGTATTCTACTACAAGGTTTAAAACAAAATCATATTTTATCTGCCACATTCGCAAATCGTCGCACATTCTTGCATCTACTGTGTTACCTCAAAGTTACATTTTGGAGTTTTTTTTATCCACTACAAGTTAGCCCTTAACAGCAATCTTATCTGACGTAAGTGATGATGCAGTCTTAGATGGTAACGGGCTAACCTGTTAGGAGTATAGTAAACTCATACACCTAATTGGTTTCTACGCGACATCGTGCCGGAACGCTAAGCCGCTTTGTGATACGTCTTTGTCAGTAGGGTAACTAACCCCGTCCGAAGCCTCCCACCAGACCAGACTCAAGCCGGGAATCGAACCCAGGAACTCCAATTTTAAAATGTAACAACGCTCGAACTACGCCACGGAGGTAGTCAAATTTCAAGTTCAAATTCCTAATTGTTTCTATGGTACTGCAGATGTCTCGATCATGATCACTTATCTATCTAAAATCTCTCAATATATATTATATTGAATTGAATATTGAGAGATTTTATCTAAACTTTGACAATATATTCAATATATTATAAGTTGAGAATTTCTTTAACGATTTCTGCCCTCCTACGGCCTTAGCATGGGAGCAGCGAGGTTGAGGTTAACTTTATGGATACAATAAACAAATACGTGGAAAACGCATTACCCTCTTTAAAATGGTAGTAATAAAGCTACCTGATAAAGACAATGAAACATGGAAGTTCCCATTTGTCTTGAGATCAGTTCGAAACGTGACCAATTTTAGTTCAGTATTCCGTTTTCCCTAGAGGAATTATTTCCAATAAGAACAAAAATTCTTTGATACATGAAGACGCGACGCTTTATCTACAACATACTAGCTTTATAACGCCAATAAATTTATTAATAAGGACCCCGATGGGCTCAAAACTATGTATTTGGGCATAAACTAACAATACCAACATAAAGCATAAAAAAAACATAGAAATAAACATAAACATAGCTAAAGCATGCAAATACAGGGTTCTAAGCTCCGAATATGATTTGTCCCATTCGGTGTCGAGACCCTTGGTCCGTGGGGTCCTAGCGCTATAGGGCTTTTAGAGAAATAGCAAAAAGGTTAGCCGACATCACGGGAGACCGAAGAGCTGCCAGCTACCTCGGACAACGAGTTAGTCTTGCTATTCAAAGGGAGAACGCTGCTAGTATCTTCGGTACCTTGCCTAAAGGGACTCCTTTTAATAATATATTTTAGTAATGATATTATATTTTTTAAGATTTTTAGGTTTAGGTTGAATCTAAGATTTATTTTAACTTTCAGCTGTTATAAATAAATATAATTTACATTTCAATTATAAAAAAATACTAACATTAATAACAACATTTACCAGTACAAACACTTGTTTATTTAACAGTGCAACCAACGGGTTGTACTCATTTCGGCTAAAAACCATGCAATAATTTATAATGCATAGTAATCTATTGTTCCTTCCACTACAAGTTAGCCGGCATTTCTATTAAACACACATCCCTAATCGGTTTCTAAGCGGAAACATACCGGAACGATTAAGCGAAGAAGACGCTAGTCGTCGAATATATCAAATTACCCACTCAAACCTCCACTTCTTTGATAATTCATCCATTGGTGTACAGAGATCGCCCCTAACGGATTTTTTGTAAAATTTCGTTTTTTTTCTGCTCTAAACTGGTCTGGTGGGAGGCTGCGGCCGTGGCTAGTTACCGCCCTACCGACAAAGACGTATCGCCAAGCTATTTAGTGTTCCAGCACGATGTCAAGTAATCCAATTAGGGGCGTGGGTTTACCATACTCCTAACAGGGTAGCCTGCTACCATCCTAGACAGCTCTCACACACCACCAGGCAAGATGTCAAGGGCTAACTTGCAATGTATAAAAAAAAATTATCGTAATAGGGTTTTTCTATAAGCTTACGTTTTATAATAACTTTGAACTTATTGATAGACATTTCCAAATGTTGAGTAGAAACTTATTAGGAGTATGGGTTTACCATACCTCTAACATATTACTTTGATACCATCTTAGCGTCACCACTTACCGCCACGTGAAATTGCCGCCAATGGCTAGCTTGTAGTTCAAACAAAAAACAACTAATGTCTTATTTCGTAGTTTACTAGCTTCAGGCTGACACACGTTTGTGCTGTGAATTATACAGAGACAGGCGTCACGTACTGCGCTAAAATAAGGCTACATTGCTGTTCAACTCAAACCAGTCTTCTCCTTTGAATAGACAAAAGAACGTTTGTCTTTAACCACGAGACCAGACATGGAATATTAAATTGTATGTTGTTTATTTTCCAACGTTGACCTAAATTTTTAAATAAAAGCAAAGATATTTTATGTTTTCGGCCATCCAAAAAAGAAGGTAATGAATTCAATCAGTATTGTTTTTTTTTCTTAACCTTCTTATTCCTTTTCTTGCCCTTATCCCACATTATATGGGGTAGGCACAACACGTCTTCTACTTCCACTCATATATGCCGTCCATATTGCCGTCTTACTCTACTCCTTTGCCCTTCTACGTTCATAAATGACATCACTTTCTTCCCTCCGCGTTATATGACCATACCATGCTAGCCTATTATACCTCATCTTTTCTTTCGAATAGTGATGAATGATGCAAAATAACTTACGCTTCAGAAAAAAATATTTTTGTAGAAAACGCCTACAAAAATATGAATAGCATTACTCTACATAATATACACTGTATATAGATAGGTAGTTTTTTTTATTTTTGTGCGTCTTTTATATTCTTTTAATCTCTAAAATAAATTAACATTATTTTTTTTATATTAACGAATAATATGAATTAAATGTTATATTTGTATAAGAAAATTAAATTAAATTTATATTTATAGCTTTTAAACAGCAAACAGTCACATTGGTCGATGTTTTCCGAAAACATTTTCTTACGTTATATTCAATTGATAGGCGTCTGCCGATAGGTTTTAACAGTAATAAAGTTTAATTGGATAGCGCGAGAAAATAAAAACATTGGCAACTCTTCAAGCTCGATGCCAACACTCCAATCAGCAGATCAGCTGCCGGAGTGCATATCAGACGAATTTATACGAGATATGATTGATAAATATCGATTTATTCATGTTCCGTGCATCATCTACATTTTTGGCAGCCTCCCATGATTCTGATAATATTATTGCTATGTAAACATCAATAAAATACGTTCTTTATTGGATAAGAGCCAACAAATTATGACACTCAAAGATTTGCGTGACACGTAAATAATTGTACCTATGTGTATAAATCGGAGTGCTAGGTTATTATTACGAGGTTTTAACCTAAGCAGGTAATATATTATGGTATATTATGACAGTTGACAAACGGCCATTAATGATCTATTTTTCAGAGCAATATGCAGAAGGCATTAATTACCCTGCGTTAACTTAAGTCGTGACGTTATGTTATTTCATATTAAGGGCCGCGCGGGTACAATACCTATTTTGGTTTCTATTTTCGACTGATCACGGAGTACATGACTTCGAAATGCGTATAGAAAGCTGAGCATATACTCGGTTTATTTTATGCTAGTAGATATACTCGCTTTAGGGTGTTTCTTAATACATCGAATTAATTAAACTATTATTTTCTATGGTTATAGCGTTATGTTTACCAAATAGTAGACTGTCTTATTTTCTGTCAATAATTGTTGTCTATGTGATGAACAAAAGATCTAATCTATTACGCTTAGTTTTTTTTTGTTTGACTTGACATACTGACTGACTGACTGACTGATTGACTGACTCTGATGATCACAATATCTCAGGAACTATAGAACGAACGAACTTGAAATTTGGAAGGTAGATTTCTTTTATGAAGTAGAGGTCAGCTAAGAACCGGTTTTGAGAAAATCCACCCCTAAAGGGTTGAAATGGGGGTTGGAAGTTTGTATGAAAGTCCTTTATTTTTGAAGTTAGAGACATGAAAGTTGGCAACTAAGTTGTTAATTATAAATAATAAAGATCCGTTTAATTAATGTTACGAAAATCTACCCCAAGGGGGGTGAAATGGGGGTGGGGTGTTTTCATGAGGATTCTATGTTTTCGAAGTTAGGGACATGAAAATTGGCATTTGGGTAATTTGTTTTAAATAATAAAAACCCATATACGCAATATTACAAAAATCCACCCCTAAGAGGTTGAAATGGGGGTTGGTAGTTTATATGAAAATCCTATATTTTTGAAGTTAGAGACATGAAAGTTGGCAACTAAGTTTTTATTTATAAATAATAAAGATTTGTTTAATCAATGTTTCGAAAATCTACTCCAAGGGGGGTGAAATGGGGGATGGACGTTTTCATGAGGATGCTAAGTTTTCGAAGTTAGGGATATGAAAATTGGCATTTAGGTTATTATTTTTAAATAATAAAAACTTTTATACACAATATTACAAAAATCCACCCCTAAGAGTTTAGAGGTTAGGTATACCTAATTAGTATAACAATAAAAAACTTTGTACTAAGCAATCCTTACTAACCAGACAAAATCATAGTAATATAATAGTGTGTTTGTATGTTGGTTTGTCCTTCAATCACGTCGCAACAGAGCAATAGATCGATGTGATTTTTGAAAGTATCGTTGAGGACCTGGAGAGTGACATATGAGAGTTCCCGTAGGAATTTTAACAGCTTAGTCTGACTGAATTTTAAAAAAATATTCCACGCAGACGAAGTCGCGGGCGCCAGCTAGTTTAAGTATAAAAATTAAGTGAAACTATGTTACGGGATAAAAAATATCTTATGTACTTTTCAAGAGCTGTCTCATTGCTTATTGTCGACAGGTTTAGCGATTGAGCCATATCATTTGACAAATCACACTTTGTTATCGTAATCATATTTATAATATTAGTAAGGATGTACATAATGATCAACCCATTATCGGCTCACTACAGAGCACGGGTCTCCTCTCAATATGAGAAGGGTTTGGCCATAGTCCGCCACGCTGGCCATCTGCGGATTGGTAGACTTCACACGTCTTTGAGAACATTATGGAGAATTCTCAAGCATGCAGGTTTCCTCACGATGTTTTCCTTCACCGTTGTAGCAAGTGATATTTTAATTGCTTAAAAACGCACATAACTCCGAATAGGAGCCCGGGTTCGAACCCCCGACCTCGTATTAGGAGGCGGACGTCCTAACCACTAGTCTATCAGAGTATGGATGTACGTATTAGATAAATTAGGTATATTCAACTACGTTTCATAGTAACAATAGTTATTAGCACGTTTTGAAAACAAATAGGTATCTACAATAGCATTGTGGGCAATAAATTATCACGCTCCAGTCGATAATGCAGCTGTCACCGATTGTTGCAACCAACTGAATACATTTCCATATTATTGCCAGTATGAATTTATTGTCAGACTATTGTCCATCAATTTCGTATACCTACAAAAAAATTGATACACTGAAACAAAATGATTCTCAAAATATTATTTGTAGTGTTAGTGAGTACAAATAAATTTTTAACCCGCAACGCAATCCTGGATAATATGTTTACACATTATGTATGTGTTTTTCTACCTATCCTCATGGATACCTCTGCGCCACGGGGAGGCACAGAGGTTGTCAGACTCCTACTGACTAAAACCCCCACGTGTTCCTACTCACCGCTGTATGGTGGAACCACGAGAAAGCTTTCGCATACAACCGCGACTCCACCAGATACTCCTCGGGCACGGCACTAGGTGGCCAGTTTCGCCTGTTAGAGGTATGCCAGAACAACAGCCGTTCTAGAAGCTAAACGTGGAAACCAATTTTGTTAATTATTACGTCAATCGATTCGTCTTAACCTTGCATGTGTCATTGACAGATAGACTTAACAGTCACCAAAATTCACCAGTGCCACAACCACACGCCATGTTATTGTCAAAATGAAAAAAAAAAAAAAAATCTTTTCACATAGTTTTTATGACTTCATATTGTTTTAGGCTATAAAAAGACTATCTAAAAGTAATGCAAGATACAAGAATGACAATACATAATTCAAATAACCTATAGACATAATATATCTACTTCAGTTTAAACGTCTATATTATAAGCTTAAAGCCTAAGTTTAATACCTGCAGTATTAATGACTAGCAAACGTAACCGATTGACTTTGTTTCGGCTTATAATTTGCAACTAGATCCCACCTGCTGCAGCAGACTTATGAAGAAAAAAAAAATATGGAATAGTTGTAGACTTTTTAAATCAATTTGTCCTTTTGTAAACCCCTTTTAACTGCCTTTATTTTTAAATCATGAAGCGGTGATAGCCTAGTGGAAGCGGTGATAGCCTAGTGGCTAGGGCGTCAGCCCCCTAGTCAGAGGTCAGCGGTTCGAATCCGGACACGCACCTCTAACTATTCGGAGTAACGTACGTTTAAAAAAAAAATATCACTTGCTTCAACGGTGAAGGAAAACATCGCGAGGAAACCTGCACGCCTGAGTCTTCTCCATAATGTTCTCGAAGACGTGTGAAGTCTGCCAATCCGCACACGGCCAGCGTGGTCGACTGTGGCCAAACCCTTCTCATATTGAGAGAAGACTCGTTCTCTGTGGTAAGCCGGTAATGGGTTGATCATGATGACCCGATAGGTTAATTTTCGTTACTATGACTTTACTACTGCGTACAAAAATCAGCCATTTTGTTTGTAACATCTATTTAAGTTTTAAAATATAACGATGCCTTTGCTTTTGAAATCCATCCCGCCTTTTGGAAAATACTAGGTACTATAGAAATATATAAATATACATGAAACGCTTCAAAAGCAAAACGCTTTCTTGGCAGTGAGGTATAAAGAAAAAAATATCAACCTAACACTCTCGATTATTATCTTAACCTACTTGCCCTAGTAACAGACCTTTATTTCACCAATGTAAATTATAGATATACGTAGATACTTAAGTTATAATTATAAGAATAAATTTTCTTTATTAGGGTATAAGTACATCCAAGAAGTTCAATAGTACATCGATACACAGTAGCTATTTAAAAAGGCTCAGACAGTCAAATTAATTCTCAGAATTTGTCTTATATTTAACAGCATAAAATAAAACATAAGTACCTACTCGTATATTATCGAGACGAAGTTCTCGTAATAATTGAAACGGATTCATATCACGTATAAGTCTTGTCGCTTGCAGATAAATTGAGCACCGAAAGTTGATTCATATTTTCCAGCAGAGCACCTACTTAGCGAAAAGTATCTCTACTTACTGAATGAACGACCGTCTGGCAGCTGATTTATGTTTCATTTGCTTTTGCACCCGAGCTGCGTAAAAGGTTTTTACTGATGCGGATTTTAACATTTGTATGCATAAAAGGAAAATATGACTGACTGACTGAGTGACTGATCTATCAACGCACAGCTCCCACCACTGGGCGGAGAACTGGGCCATAACTTTGCATACAGATAGCTATTATAATGAAAGCGTCTTGGCATAGCGGAAGCCTACCGAAAACAACCTTTTAAAAGGCAAATGGTTTAATCTTTCGTTAATAGATATCAATTCATTAGTCAGTCTTTTAGATATTACACAAATATGATTTTGTTATAATAGAAAAAAATATTACTAATAAATTGATAATAAATTCGCTCAAAACGCAAGGTATCTCCATGAATAAATACTAAGGCAGTCCAGGTTATCGAAGACGGCTTAATCTTGCAAATTTATGCAAGTCAGCGACAGTGCGTCAAACCGTCTTCGCTCGAGACGTGATCCAAATTCGATTTGGTACGCCATTTCAGCTGTAAAACGCTTAATGGATAGCACTTTTTGTTTCAAGGTCTCTCTTATCTTGGATGCAGGATAAATCCGTTATCCGATAGTATAGCTTATTTATATTAAGATCAGTATAAAAAACCTTTTTTATGACGAACAAATAATACAAGAAGCTTACATGAAAACAATGATCCTGCAGAAATATTTTTTTTACACACTACAAGTTAACCCCTGACCTGGTGGTAAGTAATGATGCAGTCTAGGATGGTAGCGGGCCAACCTGTTAGAGGTATATGGTAAACCAACAGTTCTAGTTGGTTTTACGCGACATCGTGCCGGAAAGCTAAATCGCTCTGCGACATGTCTTTGTCGGTAAGGTGGTAACTAGCCACGGCCGAATCCTCCCACCAGACGAAATACGTTTGTCTGGTGGGAGGATTCGGATTACTGTGTTGCAGTAACCATATCGGCTTAAAATACATATAATCCAACAACAGGTAATACGTTAATATATTTTTACCAAGCCAAGGTAAATCTGCATGGAGCAATTTATAATTTCTTCAATCTTTATCCACACGAAAGCCGAAGGTAAACGTGCATTAAGAACGCATTCTGGAAGCTCTGTATGGAGTACTATAAAAATTGAAACTGCGTAAGTTCTTTACTTGCCTGTTTTAGTTGGATTACAACAAATCAAGCTTAATATTTACTGTGCCATAAAGTAATTCGACAATAAACTATTTAGATCATCTTCAATCCTTTTAAAAAGTCGGCTTCTGATTCTACTAATATCTAGTACCTTCTACGAACTTCATATTTAGACGGTTTCCTAGAAAACACAATATTTCTAGAGTAAATCTTCTAACACACATATCAAAGATGTGGGGGCTAGATGTTCGGGCAAACGGTACCAACGCCGATACAAAATTTAAGGCGATAATTTGTGTACGAAGACGATGAAGACGAGCTTACAGCTCTCAGTACTCTCATCTTCGTTCGTCAGACTCTCTAGTCACGAGAGTACGTTTTTAAAGTCACACTTAGGAAGATATACTTAATTTCAAATATGTACTTTATCCGAGAATAACTAGCGGGTATTTACTTAAGATTTAGTTGCAAAAGGCTTTGGCTCGCGTTTCGTTCCTTTATTATTGTAGTCGGTATTTAAAAAAATATAAAGAAAATATTTATCTAGGCTCCCAAATTTGCAACGATGGGAGTTGTGTCCCAGAAATCAGGAGACGCATTGCGATGGCGAAAACAGCCATGACGAGCTTAACTGGAATATGGAGGAATCGTGGTATAAGTAACAACACCAAGAGCCGTCTGGTCCGTGCCTTAATATTCCCTATATTTATGTATGGAGTAGAAACATGGACCATCAAGGCGAGGGAAAGACAAAGGATAGACGCGTTCGAGATGTGGTGCTGGAGACGCATGCTGAGGATTCCATGGACAGCTAAGCGCACAAACGCGTCCATCCTGACACAGCTAGGAATAAAAACGCGACTTTCCTCCATATGTTACCAACGCCTGCTCTCCTATTTCGGACACATCATGCGGCGGGGGAGCGATAACCTGGAAAAGCTTATTGTGACAGGCAATACAGACGGCAAAAGATCGAGAGGCCGCTCACCAACCAGATGGACCGACCAGCTGAGGGAATCTACTAAGTGCAAATTTCACACAATAGCGAGACTAGCCTCCGATAGAAGCCGGTGGAAACAAATAATCCGCACGAGGTTGCAAGGACTCCACCAGGACCACGATCTTCAGTAATGAAGAAACGACTGGAGAGAGAGAGAAAGAAAATATTTAGTATATACATATACAATTCGTTAATATCATTGACAACGCCATCTATTAGCTGTATTTTGGATTGAATCATTAGGTCAATGTCATGGTTATTATCCAACTACCCTCCCTAATCAGTCACGGTGACAGTACACGATAAGGATATCGTGTACTGTCACCGTGATTCGCGGTATAGGTCGCGGACCGGCTGAGGGTAGTGCGAGATTCCCGTATGTTTCACGCCCCCTCTGCCCGACACGTGGATGCATAAATTCTAAATTAATAAAACTAACAGTCCACTAGTTTTACCTTTTGAAGGTGGGACAGTGGCGGCATTCCCGCCTCCAAATATAATATTATAATGTTTATTCACAGTCAATATAAATGTGTAGGTACCTTCTATAAGTCAACACTAAACACTCAGTGCTGGTATAAAAAAGGTACGATTAGAAAAGTTAATATCGAAATTAACATTTTGTAAACAATGTCAAGTCAGCATCTCATTCTTATCACAAAATCAGTGGAAACTCAAATCGTGTTGTTTACATACTCTTTGTCATAGCCTACGAATTGACAACCTATATACGTTTTTATTATTTCACTTAGTAATATGATATCTGTTTCACGTCATAAGCACAGTGATGCAGATGACAGCGCAAACAATATTTACTGCACAGCTCAAATCCAATTTAGTACCAGCATTCCAAATGTCCGAGAAACGTATTATTTGTCACTATTGATTGTGCAAAATAGGGCGTGAGCATTTTGCTGTCCATACCATACCATATTTAATGTGAAATTGAATACCTACTTTATATATGAAACGTATTCATACATAAAAAAGATACTTTAACGATAATTTGTATTTCATTCATTTATTAAATAAACTTTGACGTTTACTTTTACGAATTTGTCATTTCGAAACTCTGAAATTCGAATTAGGTATTTAGATATATTTGGTTTAGGCATACAAAAACAGCTTCTTTAGTTTAAAAGCTGTTGGTATCTTTCATTGAGCAGCTAATATAAACTAGTAGTAAAATCATTGCGTATATAAATATAAGTACATTTTATATAAAAGGAAATAATTTGCTTGAACGAGCATTTCGACCTAAATTCGTAAAGGGTTAAATTTAATTTGTATTCGAAGTAACATTTATGGTACACATTTCAAATGTGGGCCGAAACATACTCAAAGATATACGGAAGAGTCAAGGTTGTACTTACAGTCCTGTAATCGGATAAATGTTTTTTTTTGTTCTGTACACGCTATATCGTAAAGTATATTATGAAACTGTATAATTTTTTTCATATAACTTTTGACGCATAAGTGTATAATTTGCTATTTAATAATTTATCACGAATTGTCAACATTATAATATTAATTGCATATTGTGATAATTATCAATATAAATTATATTTTCCATTGTTTATCGTTAATGAGGACCGTTTAGTGCTGTGGATAAAATGTCATTTATACAATTTAATAGAATAATGCAGTGAAATTAATGAATGGGCTGAGTTTTTTTTAATGTTTACTGATTGATTTCAAATATTGGTAATACAATGTTTTAAAATCGGTAGGTATACGAAATAGTTGTACCTTATATAAAACAACAAAACAGAGTATAACATCGTTGGACTAAACCAATGGATCTACCTACTCGTAGTTTAGTCCGACAATGTTGGCAGTTTATTCGAACTAAGATTTGGAAAGGTTTTTTGAAATTTCTGTGATTGAAAAGCCATGAATTTTCGCCATTATTATCGTCATTTCGACTGTCAAAAAGAAACAAAGTCAGATCTTTATTTCTGGACAACTCTGCACACTAATTTTAATTATAATTAGTTTATGTACCGCCAGAAATTGGTAGACCTAGTCCACTCAGCTTGTGTTGGGACTTAGGACCACTCAGGCATGCGATCGATAGGATACTCTACTGAGGTTGCAGGTATCCTAAGATGACCCGTGTGACTGAAACTCGCTTCCTGTCGTCTATCTAACTTGCCTGGGTCTACTAAGCTATATTTTAAGTGGGACATTGAGTCGCTTTTCACTTTCTCACTCTCACTCTAACTTAGGACCTAAACGCCCAGATTGGTACTCGAACAAACTGTGGCCTTTCTTACAATTGTACCTACGCCTACTTTGGCTGTTAGAATGAAGTTATTTAATTACTGAGATAATTTAGAAAATATAATGCTAAGTTAGAAAAGTATCTAAACATTTTCCTAGCTAGTAGTAGAATGCCTATAAATAGTTTGTTAGATCGAGGGAGACTGACTTTGTAAATGATTTATTGAGCTACTTCCATCAAAATCACCTGGATACACAAAATTCATAAGAAAAATGGAGGTATATTACGATGCGATACACCTCTCTCTATCTCGCTCCATGTAATCACTTACAGGAAACGCTACCGCCGCGAACCTATGAAATATTCAAATAAACTGCCTCTATTACATGGCATGATTTTTCTCGGAAATGCGGGTGAAAAAATGGGACAGCAAGTAATATCCTAAAAAAAGGTTAGTTCCTTGGTCACATTCTACCGCAAGGAAAATAGAATCCTTATAGAATCGTTTGGTGCCCTTATGTTTCCCTATAACAGCCCTTTATGTAATTATATTATTTTGACGACCTCCGTGGCGCAGCGCGTGCGCTGTCGAATTATAGAGTTGGAGGTCCTGGGTTCGATTCCCGGTTCGAGTCTGGTCTGGTGGGAGGCTTCGGCCGTGGCTAGTTACCACTCTACTGACAAAGACGTGTCGCCAAGCGATTTTGCATTCCGGCAGTACGTCGCGTAGAAACCAATTAGGAGCGTGGGTTTACCATACTCCTAACAGGTCTCCTACTCCTCCCGCTACCATCTTAGAATCAACTAAAATATCACATTATTAACATATAAACACAAACTTTTGACTACATTTAGTGTTCCTTAAAACACTGATTTAATCGGAAACCCAGTTTAACTTACACTTGACACAGAATGGGATAAAGTACTTAAAGTTAGTTGGTAAGAGCGGACTACAACTTTTTATCTTCCAAGTTTTAAACGGTTTGTTCCAATCCAGTAAACAAGCTTAAACGATATACCTATTGAATGAAAAAGGAACTTGTTGCCAATTTCCGCTTTTTTACTCCTACAGCATTAATCTTGCTAACTTATATTTTAGGCATTGAATACATTAATAAGTATTTGAATGTATATATTATTGTTATTAAATAAGATCTTCTTTGGTTTATTCTTCGTCCAAGGAGATACCGTGAAGTAAAGTAGGTTTTATAATTCCTTGGAATAAGCAACATTCTGCTCTCATGTCCGCTCCCTTTCCCAACTATAAATCTTACTTGGAGCAAGTACACTACGACAAACTAAAGCTAAAGTTGTAGCAAATCGATATTGAACTTGAGGGACCTGGGTTCGATGCCCAGCTTGATTCTGGTGTGGTGGGAGGTTATGGTTGTGGCTAGTTACCACCCTACCGACAAAAACGTGTCGCCAAGCGATTTAGCGTTCCGGCACGATGTAACGTAGAAACCAATTAGGAGTGTGGGTTTACCATGCTCCTAACAGATTAGCCGGCTACTATCTAAGATTGCATCATCACTTACCATCAGGTGAGAGTGCCGTCAAGGGCTTACTTGTAGTTGATAAAAAAAAAAGTTTAACCGCGTATAATTACCAATTAGGAGCATGGGTTTACCATACCCCTAACAAGTTAGCCCTCTACCATCTTAGACTTCATCATCACTAACACCAGGTAGGATTGTCATCAAGTAGTGGGTAAAAATCTCCGATATCCATCCGTCAGTCTATCTAACAGTGAAATGTATCTCATAAGCCTTAAAAGGTAGAAAGCTGAAAATAGTTATAAAAGTTAGGTACAATGAAAATGTTTTATTGGTGATTTTCGCTAATGTCAATATTACGTAGTATTTCATATTGAACCGCGGTACGGAGCTCTCCATATGCAAGTCCAACTCGGACTTAGGCGGTTTTATAATTCAATTTGCTAGTGGCGAGGAATGGTGCCCACTTTTTTCCTTCGATTCCTTTTGTGCAATAAAGCAGCTTCATCAGTATGCAAAGAGCCTCTGACGATTGTAGCTAATTCAATAATAAAGCCTCGACGACATTTGCATATTCGTATATATTACTTTTATTGACTCACTAGCTTTTCCTAACGGCGTTAAACTTGCCGATATTGCTATCATATTTTTGTCCCTTGGTCATTGCCTACGTATTGTATCCAAAAAAAATGTTCAAGTCTTCGGATTCATTTATATACATGTTTATTTGTATCTATCTGTGGTTATAGTAAGCCACGATAGCCTAGGGGTTAGGGCGTCAGCCTCTTAATCAGAGGTCGGCGGTTCGAATCCGGGCACGCATCCCTAACTTTTCGGAGTTATGTGCGTTTTTAAGCAATTAAAATATCACTTGCTTCAACGGTGAAGGAAAACATCGTGAGGAAACCTGCATGTCTGAGAGTTCTCCATAATGTTCTTGAAGGCGTGTGAAGTCTGCCAATCCGCACATGGCCAGCGTGGTGGACTATGGCCAAACACTTCTCATATTGAGAGGAGACCCGTGCTCTGTAATGAGCCGGTAATGGGTCGATCATGGGTCGATCATTTGGTTTTTAGGCTAAGGCTTTTATCAAGAAAATCCTTATGGGTCTTATAAACCACTCATTATCTCATTCATAAGGTTGGCAATAACTTCTAACATAATTAGTTAACTCAATAAAATGTTTTATACGCTAATAATAACTAGAATACTTCGGAATTACGTGTGAAAGTGGTTAGATTTATTGAAAACAATACACGCGAACTTGTTTTTTAAGGTTACTACATTTTTTTATGTAGCTTATCACATTTTATGTTATACTAACAATGGATTGCCGTGATTTGATTGCATATTCATTAAGTTTATTGGCTGGGGATAGTTTTAATTTATTCTATAATAATTCACAGCTACTGTGGGATACAGCCAAATCGCAATTCTGTTATAACCCCTTCACGTTGACGACCTCCGTGGCGCAGTACGTGCGCTGTCGCATTATTAAGCTGAAGGTCCTGGGTTAGATTCCCAGCTTTTTTTTTTATTTCGGGGTATCCTCTTTCAAGAAAAAGAGCGTTTGTTTGCTTTATTGTCATCACATTTTTCAATTTTTAGTCTTAGAACATATTTATATATTAGTCATTTGTAGAAAACAATAATATCCGTCATTAAATTACAATTTTACAATTCTCAAATCCAAATAAATTACAATTAACGATTAGAAAACAATAATTATTAAAACAATAATATCAGTCATTAAATTACAATTTTACAATTCTCAAATCCAAATAAATTACAATTAACGATTATTACGTATACAATAATACACAAAAAGCAACTACATATTTCAAAGGTCTATATAATTTTAGAAAAACATTTAAATCAACTAGAACTATCTTAAAACTAGACGAAGGTGCGATCTAAATGCTTCTGCCACCAGGTGAGATAACCTTCAAGGGCTAACTTGTAGTGTATAAAAAAACTTATTGTCTTTTGCGTTCGCTGGGACAAAAGAATACAGAACATCCCGAACATCACACGGAACTAATTAAATTATTACTAATATATATTTCATAGCTACAGATCACCGAAACAAATATTGGCAACAATTTATCAAAATAAGTGGAGCTCCACTTTGCAATGAAAGCCAAATTTAAGAGTAATTTTTCGCCGCTATAAGGGAATCGCTTATGAACTCGTAGCTTTTATTTGGGAAGAGGATAGATTTCCATATTTAGGGTTTTATGAGATTCGCTTTTATTAAACCTCGTACCGTGTGGACATTCATGTACTGTACGTTTAAAGCTAAAAACTTGTATACGCCATGTATACAAGTTTATAAATGAGGTTTAGTTATTTTCGCCCAATTTTGTGTTATGAACTCAGTAGTAAAATATTTGTTGCGCTGTCTACATTTTTATCTATCACGTATGTAGTTTGTGGAATTATAAGGCACCATGCGAATCCTACAATATGAGTGCGAAACATCTTTTGTTAAGTCTAAAATATAAGATAATAAACTAGGACCGATAGCTAAAAGGGTTTTTTTAAGAATAACATTTATTGTTATTATTATTACATTTGTTGTATTTAGGATAGCACCGATTTCCTAACAGATGTTTAACAGAAAATTGCAATACTTCGCAATTCTTTGCCATACTCGTGAAATCGAATTAAGGACCTCATTAACATACCACTAAACCTACGGTGCGAAATTAAATATTAAGGAGTTATTCATTTATCATCATGATCGACCCATAGGCGGCTCACTACAGGACACGGGTCTCCTCTCAATATGAGAAGGGTTTGACCAAGCTGGCCATGTGCCGATTGGTAGACATCACACGCCTTTGAGAACATTATGGAGAACTCTCTGGCGTGCAGGTTTCCTTACGATGTTTTCCTTCACCGTTGATACAGTGATATTTTAATTGCTTAAAAAGGAATCATCATCATCATCATGATCAACCCATTGCCGGATCACTACAGGGCACGAGTCTCCTCTCAATATGAAATTGGCCATAGTGCACGACGTTGGCCATGTGCGAATTGGCAGACATCACACGCCTTTGAGTACATTATGAAGAACTCTCAGGCATGCAGGTTTCCTCTGATTAGGAAGGAGGTGGACGTCCTAACCACTAGGCTGTCAGAGCTTCAAATTCATTTATACATTGTACGTATTTTTATATTTCAAAGCGGAATTGCTCATACATAAGCTATCTCTATATTCCCATTTAAAAATTCTCGTATGCAGTAGATTGCGAGTAATATGGGTTTGAGCCAGTCTTACAATAAACAAACGTTACACTCTCCCGCACACAAATGTTTACTTTTCTATTGTATAAAGTCGAGAGTTTTTATTAAAGTTTGTACTACAACAACTTTTAAAGCCCATTCGTCAAGTGTGCTAAGCACGGTGAGCGCGAGAAGTTGCTTGCGAGATTTAACAATTGAAAACCATTTATGTGAACTGCTCAGGAAATGGTATTGTTTGAAAAAAAGGCAGCATTGGGTTTAAAAAAGTTATCAATGTATTGGAGTGGGAATATTGAACATACATGAATTGTACATAGGAAGAACAGTTAATAATATTTTTTTCTGGGTTGCGGTCGAGTGCACAAGTGTTCCCGTGACCCAGCCACCAGGCGACGCGAAGGAGCATCGCTGGGTTTTAGTGGGTATTCTGGTCGCCAGTCTGGCCGCCGGGGAGACCCACATACCCCGTCGGAAGCGGCGCAGTCTTGCCTGCATCGCTTCCGGAGGGGCTTCGTAAACGCATTTCCCAGCGGAAAAAAAAAGAAAAAACAGAAAAAAAAAAACAGTTTATAAGAGCAAGTGGTTTTTAAGTGGGAGGCTTTTTCCAGTCTCTCTGCATCGTCAACCTCATTACTGAGGTTCGCGATCCTTAGCATGGATCATCTGCTCCCGTACGATGTTTCTCCAGGTGGTTCTGTTTCCGGCATTATGTAGTGCGGCGTGGAATGATGTACCGAGTGCAGTGCTGATCAGATCGGACCAACGCATGGGGCTACGTCGGCCTTATTCTCTCGACCAGCAAGACAAATGGCATAAACCGATTACACGTGGCAATGACAACTGGGCATACCGTGGCTTGGTAGCAGTTAATGTAACGGCGTTGTGAGTTTACAGTACATTAGTAGACATCTAGGTGGAAAGACAATAAAGGATATGTAGGGAACTCTTAAACTTTGGAACTCCCTACAAAAAATCTGACCAGCTGTGGACGACCAGCTGAGGGACCCTTAGTGCAAATGTCACACAATTGCAAGACTAGCCTCTGATAGAAGCCGGTGGAAACAATCCGCACGAGGTTACAAGGACACCAGGACCACGATCTTCAGTAATGAAGGAAGGACTAGAGAGAGAGAGAGAGACAAAAAAACTATGTCCAGCTGTGGACGTCTATCAGTTATTGTGATGACGTATGTGTTAGAGCAAAATAAAGCTAAGTTTAGCGATCTTTTTTTACCCACATTGCATCAGCGAGTCCGTCCACGCGCAATGGAACTGCGTTGCGGATTGAAGCTCGTTTTCCCTGTCAGCTATATAAAGCGGAAGGCTGTCCAAAAGGACAAGCTTCCGATATCACTAGTATGCTGATAATGATGACAACAAAATAAAGCAAGTTCTTAGTCATACGAGTATAGATTATCTGTTGTTGTATATTGTATATGTTGCAACGTTGTACGCACTCTGTCTACACATAATTATACTGTAATGAATGAATGGCTACACTTATCTTGTTCACCACATACAGTAAAACAAATTGCTAATTCAATAGAGCGAGATTAATTCCTGTAAAAAATTTCTTAGAATCGCGGCGATAACATTCTATATTCTCAAATTTCTCCACAAAAATATATATTTTGTCTAGAAAATGTAACTATATGATATCCACAGAGGCTAATTAGGCAAACAATTTTTACATTTTTATATATCTATATCCTTAAATAAGATTTCCTTTGCGTAGCAGGTATTTGTTCTAACACCGTGCACCTTTAACCACTAGGCGACACCGGTTGTTTGACATACAGATTCATTTTATAACGAACCAGTCCACTAAATAAATATACGTATCTGTAATTTATATATTTATATATATAAAATATCAAAAATTTCGCGGACAAGAATAAGCTATAGCCGTCAGTATATAACAGACAGTATATAATAAATGAGAAATAATTTCTCGACTTACTTACTGTTGAGCGAATTGCATGTTATATATCTTTGAATGATAATTAAATGTTCTCTTGATATTTCATTTCATTCAAAATATAATCTGTGCAAAGGGGATGAATTTGTGCTCCAGAAGATGCTTTACGACATAAATGTATTACAGTGTTCATTTCCTTAATTTCAACCTATATTTCGTCCCTACATACAATTATGAGCAATTATTTACACCGAGATTTAATTAAAATTTTAATAAGATTCCGTTTCAAGCGAGTCTGAAAACAAATGATGTCGCCTCGCAGTGTGATAAGGATAAACCTTGTAATCAAACATTAATTAATCACCCCCTGGTCGTTCATTGTAAGTCCTTTCCGGTCTCAAAAGCGTGACTTTTAGATAAAACCGCTACCCGAGTTTTAGATACTTTACAGATTTTCATCAAAGTCAAAGTAGTTTTTCAGTCTTAATTCTTGGTACTTTTGAAACTCAAGAAGCGCTTGGAAAATGGAAACGCTTCTATTCATCTCGGGTCTAGGTGTTAACAGGGTGAAAGTAGTAGTTGAAAATATGCCGAGATTTTTTATAACATTTGACGTAAATCGAATTTGATTGCCATTTACTTCAAGCTTTAGTATAACTATTATGTACTTATACTATCCGTTGACGTAACTATAGATGTGTGGACGACAAAAATTTTTTGACAACATTTCGTGAACTATACAAGAACATGAACCTTCTCAGCCAGAATTACTATTATGGTCACAAACTATGGAAAGCTAAGGACTTTGACGTGCTCGCGTAACTAGTCTGACAAACTCGAAAAGTCGAGACATGAGCGTAGCCAGTTATAAATTATGTAAATGTATCTGCCACTCATAAAACTTTAAATTCAAAAACGTTATAGTTGTTACAGTGCGATGCTTTTATATAGCAGCCGAAGCTGTTTCATAGAGTGGCATTGTTCAAGAAAAAGGTTCATTAATTATTATGGGCGTATTTTTGTCATTGTCCATTACAAACACGTCGTGCCGCCATTAGGGGGAGATTAATGACGGGCATAGTGAACACCTAATGGCACTTAAACATTTTAACAAAATCAAGTTGAAGGAAATCGAAGTGAAATTGAAATGTAATTCTATTTTAGACCACCGACCTTAATCGTCTACTGGCAGGCAGAGTGAAATGCTTGGTTGGTCTCAGGAGTTTTATGTTGCCTTAGTATTGCGTGATAGTTTGGCATGTCATCTTTAGACAATTATTATCGAGTGTAAAGAGTGTTATATATACTATGAGTTAGCCCTTGACGGCTATCTCACCTGGTGGTAAGTGATAATGCACTCTAGGATGGTAGTGGGCTAGCTAACCTATTAGGGGTATGGTAAGTCCACACTCGTAATATGTTGCTACGCGACATCGTGCCGGAACACTAAATCGCTTGGCGGCACGTCTTTCTCGGTAAAGTGGTAACTAGCCACGGCCGCAGCCTCCCACCAGAGCCGACTTGAGCCAGGAATCAAACACAGGACCTCCAACTTTAATACATACATAGTGTTACTAGTGTTTTTGATTATAATGAACCATTTGACTTTAAATTCCTTTATCAGTTCTTTAACATAATATTATTTTCCCAAGTAACCATGTCATGTGTATTATTATAATTAGGTTAATTAAAAGTTGATAAGTTATTAATTTGTCTTAGGTTCTCTGCTCTTTTGTGTACTTTATAAACGTAGTCTCCCATTCTTCATAAATGTTTAACTATTTCATATGACAAAGTTAAGAGTTATTATTTGTTTAGATTCTAAGTTGTATTTTATTAATATATTTTTTTTAAGCACTGTGTGTCGGCGGAGCAAGTCGTTTCAACTTTTAATGTTTGTAAAGTTTGATTTATTTATTAGACAACCGCTATCCAATAGCTAAAGTAGCTTGTAGAAAAGTCCTACTATAGTGTAAAGGATTATGTAAATGATAAACAAGCATGAGTGTGAAATATTGCTCTAATAAGATAGCTCTTAATATAATTTTAAGTGGCATGTGAGATGGTGATAACAAAAATAAAATTTACCTGGCTAAGTTTGTTGTGGGCTTCTTCTTAGACCGGCGCGCGTTTGGAACCCTCATAGCTTTATTTTTAAGTTTACGAATGTAGTTATCACCATCAAATCACTAGTATGTAAATTAATGGCGCATCAAAAGCGCCTTATAAAGGACTATTTGAATAAAGATTGAAGAAAAAAATATATATATTTATATATATATATATATTAAGGTTTAAATACATGTACATGGGAATTCAAGTGATGAAGAGGAACATTCAGTGGCTTATCAGATCAATCGAACCGGATCCACTAATTGATTACTAAACAATCAGGTGGTCACGAGACTTCCAAAGGATTGTGAATTCAGATTGTTACGACAAACAAGCTTGTTGAAGTTACTTTGAATAAAGGATTTTTCATCGTAAATAAATCATGAAAAAGGTTCTATTAGACTTTCACTGATTGTATTCATCATCATCATCATGATCAACCCATTACTGGCTCACTATAGAGCACGGGTCTCCTCTCAATATGAGAAGGGTTTTGGCCATAGTCCACCACGCTGGCCATGTGCGGATTGGCAGACTTCACACGCCTTTGGGAACATTATGGAGAACTCTCAGGCGTGCAGGTTTCCTCAAGATGTTTTCCTTCACCGTAGAAGCAAGTGATATTTTAATTGTTTAAAAACGCACATAACTCCGAAAGTTAGAGGTGCGTGCCCGGATTCGAACCTCTGATAAAGAGGTTGACGCCCGAACCACTAGGCTGTTACAGCTTCCACTGACTGAATGTATTAAACCAGCCAAAATATTATTTTTAGGTTTTAACAATGTACAAAAATTTGCGTACGTTATTTATTAAATTCTATGTGAAATTAAAATGTTCAGCCGATATCAAGTTGGTCTATTAATTACTTTTTGGCAGAGTTGTTAGTGAAATTGGTGAATTCTTAATTGGATTGAAGCAAGGTTTACTATGCGGGAGTCCATAATATGAGCTTACCTGCTATAATCTAGTAAACCTGGCAATACTGCGCTATGTAATAGTGTTGTTAATGTTGATTTTTAACACAATATATTTCGGGAGAATTTGGCATGACATCTTCACACAATTATTGTCGAGTGTAAAAAGTGTAAGTAAGTATACACTACAAGTTAGCCCTTGACGGCTATCTCACCTGGTAGTGAGCGATGATGCAGTCTAAGATGGTGGAGGGCTAACCTGTTAGGGGTATGATAAACCCACACTCCAATTTGGTTTCTACGCGACATTGTACTGGAACGCTAAATCGTTTGGCGACACGTATTTGTCGGTAGGGTGGTAACTAGCGACTGCCCACGGCTAGCCACGGTTTCCCACCAGACCAATTCGACCTGGAAATCGAACCCAAGAACTGCAACTGTATAATGCGACAGCGCACGCGCTGCGTCACTAAGGTCGTTAAACGCTTTTCTACCTTGTTTCATCTTCACAATTTCTCCATCGCAGTGCAAAATAACGGGCGGGTTTTCATCCCTCTGCATCAATATCCAAAAAAGCAGCACACAATGATTTGTGTCCCTTCTGGCATGGGTTTCTTTAAAACAAGAATAGGTAATTATGTCTTATGCTAGGACCCATTTACACTCTAATTCGGGTGCGATTATGGTCAAGCCTTATTCAACGTTAGTCATTTTATTTATAAAATTTATGTAAAAAAATTGTTAAATGCCAATTACAGAAATATATTAAGTTTGGATCCCACAACTATGTTAATATGCAAACCAGCAATATCGAACAATGGAAGCTGTAGGGCAACCGCAAAGAAGTACAATTTGGTGATTTCACTAAACATTTTAATATATAATTCATTATTTACAAGATCTCCTGACGATATAATGTATCTAATTTATTTGGCGATTCATAATAAAAATTAAAATTCACAATTCTGTGAGTACCATGCTGAAGGAAGCCATGTTTTATTATTTAGAAAATAAAGCAATCTATAACTATTATCACTGCATCAATAAGAGTGTTTATCATAATTAAACTAAAACTTTAGATATTGCCACATATGGTATATAAAGACTTTATCCAAAAGATGGACTTGACCATCTTTTATCAAGACAACTTTTGGTAAACCATTGGTGAGCTATGTACGGCATCAGATTTTAACCAATCTCAGCGAAATTCGGCATAAAGAAACCATGCATTAAATGTGCTAATGCCATGTTAAAGATTTATTTACACATTTAGAATAATAGTTGACATCTTGTATTATTCTGCGGGAGACTGAGAGATTTTTTTATCCGCGTATCCCGGGTAAACCAACCTATTCTGCAAGATTTTTAGAAAACCAAATAAAATAAAATTTTCACGACAACTATGAAATTTTTGCTCGATTGCATATAGTTTAGAAATGCGAGCTCCATCTAACAAAGAGCCATTGTTTCACAGGGTTAAAATGGGATCTGGTAGTAGCCAATGGCATTCAATTAAATGGCTTTAAATGAATCTACCCTGAATGTAAAATGAATCCAACTGTCTAAACTCAAATGGAACGAAAGAGTTTTAATATTAGATATTCTATAACGATATAGTGCGTTAAATTTGAGAAAGGTAGATCTGTTTACCTTGTTCAGAAAGTTAGCTAGTGGAAAGCATAATTAGTATTTACTAGCGGATGCCTGCGACTTCGCGCAACTTGCAAATTAGGGGTTTTTATAAACTCCTGCGGCAAACGTGGCTTACCATGTTTGAATTTAAAGATTATTATCTCATGGCTCATCCCTGTTCCCGTTTCTGTGCGCGCCTTTTCTCAAGATATAAGTAAAAGTAAATCAGAAGCTATATTTATAGATCATCGACGTAAAATTTAGTTTTTCACAAATCCTGAACTGTAGATTTTTCAGGATAAAAAGTATTGATTGAGTATTTTTTGGAGTTTTTAAGCAAATGTATCTTCGTACGAACGGCTATACTGATGTTTTGACTGTTAAGTTTTTCACAAAAAAAAAAAAATTGCATAAAAGATATAAAGTATCCTATGTCCGTCTCCTGGTTCTAAGCTACCTGTCCATTAATTTTCAGTAAATTCGGTGCAGCCGTTCTTTAGTTATAAAGAGTGTAACTAACACGACTTTCTTATATATATAGATTTATTTTAAGATAGTGATTCAAAAACTGTATCTTTTTTTGTCTTGCCTTTATCTCACGTTATTTGGGATGTCTTCTTCTTTCATATCCTCTTTTACACAATTCATCCTTCTCTTCTTTGATCTTCCTTTTCCCCCTTCCACATACATATATAACACAGCCTACATATACAATGTCAAAATTATATTATTATCGTTATGTCTTAAATATCTAATAATGTCTTAAATTACACATACTTATGATATCATGTCTATATTATGTCCCATATATCGGGTATTTTAAACTATGACTAAGATACAGAGTTCAGTGGGTCATCCGTGGTTAGGTATTATACCTGGAACTAAAAGTTTGGAGAAACTGCAACGGCTAAATATGACCTCATACAGATCACTCATCCAATAAATATCTAGTTTACTAACCCCCGGCAATAGATTTATTTGTGCTATTGAAAATGGGTCACAACAAAATAATACCAGCTAATTATTATCAAGAGCGTATTTTACATCCCACTGCTGCAACATTTCTTCTCTCTCGTGAAACAAATTGATTAAAGCATTAACCAACCACACTATGCTATATAACCTCCAATGCGGGAAGCAAACTTTTACAACTAATGCAAATTGTAAAGCAAAATAGTATATTTGTAAATATATTATTTGTTTACTTTACACCCTTTTTACTTTTCATATTACTATATATAACCGAAACGGGTGATAACGCTTAGCTTCATACTGCAGATGGGTACTGAAAATGTCTAAGTGGCAAACCAGTGCAATAAAAAAACAAACTTGTTAAATATTATAAACTTGTTATGTGTATTGAATATTTTATAATGGGAAGAACGAGTTCTTCTGACAGAGGTTTTAGGTCTCAGCCTTATCAGATACTGTAATATGTGAACAAATAAAGTTTCATTTAATTTCATTTCAATAATAAAAAATAAGGGCTGTAACTGCTATAACGGTATATTCGGTGGTCTCTTGTAGTACAATATCCATTCCATGCTCCAAAAGGGTAAGTTAGGTTACGCTAGAGCAACTTGTAAACGAAACAAGACAACGAATTAACAAGCTGTTCTAATAGTCTTACTCAGCAATTTAGACGTGTCCATTGCTCTTGAATTCTGAATACTTTGATAGTTTGCGAGATATCCAAGCATCTGGCAAGATATTGAAACCAGTTAGACGGTGTTTTGTGATTACTTCCGGCCATTTGCGGAACGGAAACAGCTTAAATATTTCCGAGTCCTGCCAAGGATGTAATGCCCAGACTTTTTCCGGATGGTTGGTACCAAAATTTTATCTAATACCATGCTTGTTAACACACTTTCTTAATGAAATGGTAACTCCATATCGAAAAACTTACGCACGTAAACATTGGCACACGAAAATTCTAGAAAATTCGAGAAACTGTTTGGAATCATTGGTAAATGCTTTCCAACAGCTCTTGATACCCCGAGTTCTACAGTAAAGGCATAAATGAACTTCTATTTTGATGGCAGCATTAAAATATATTCAGGGTAAATGTTTTGTTTAAATAAATATGTTATAAAAAACGAGTTGCTATTCTTTTCGGGTGCAAAAATCACACTTTTTCAAAAGTATTTTTTTTTTAATTTCTATCCTTTCGTAGGTACGTCTCAACTTTCATCTGAAAGCACTTTGTAGACAAATTTAAGGAAAGAAAATAGTTTTTTTTTCCTAGCACTTGAACATTTTTGTATGAAACATACGTACTATGTATTTACTATTACCAAAAGAATGTTTTTTTTTTCCAATTAATCAAAACATAAAATTTATATTCTATGTATTTGTATATAGATCCATAATACATATAGAGCCACAAGCGTTTAGTTGTGGTCCTTATTACCTATAAGGATAGAAATAATTGAAACCATGAGTTTATCCCTACGCGAGATGAACGCTCTAACAAATCGGAAAATAGTTCATTAATGTAACCGGTTTATCGCATTAGATTGGGATTCGAAATTGAAATGAGCATTGTATTATTTGTATTCGCTGCTACTATCTATATTTACTGTGCTCAATATAATGAGCTGAGGTAATTTAACATTTATGAAATCTAGGTCATATTTTATGGCTAGTATCATGAATAGCAAAAAATCCTCCTTGTAACTAATTCACTACTAAGCAACCTCTCAATATGAGAAAAGTTTGGCCATAGTGTACCACGCTGGCCATGTGCGGATTGGCAGACTTCACAAGCCTTTGAGAACATTATGGAGAACTCTCAGGCATGCTGGTTTCGTCACGATGTTATCCTTTACCGTAACCGCAAGTGATATTTTAATTGCTTAAAAACGCACATAACTCCGTAAAGTTAGAACTGCGTGCCCCCCCCCCCCCCCCCACCCCCAACCTCTATTTGGAGGTGATCGCCCTAACCACTAGGCTATCATAGCTATCCTATAATTAGCTATAATTTTATCATAAAACACAATAAATCGTCTTTATAAAAAACGTCAAATATATATAAACCGACCTACACGAAACCTTTCAACGTACCTCTACGGTGGTATCCGGTTTCGCTATAAATTGTTTAGAAATTGTCCGGAGTTTCTATATTATTTAAGTCTTCATTAATATACAGTTACAAAAACACACTGCTCTAGAACTGGACAGACAGACGGAAAAACGGCATAAGAACGGCAGTTGATAGTGGTAATTTATTAACAAGGAAATAGGTTGAAACATTGCTGCTATGTTTTGTTTCTTACAAATAGATAAATCGTTTTAAATAATAATACTTTTACGGGTGTAGGAAGTGGTTGGACTCGAGTTTCTAGTACATCGAAATTGGGGTATCCTTCCTATTGTCCTATAACGCACTTTTCGCGTTTGTGAAGTCAACATCTCCTGAGGATGATCCGGTGTCGGGTCGAAACGTGCGTAGGGGTTCTAGTGGAAGATTTTGTGTGGTGTTATATTATACAAATCTCCCGGTTGTCGGCGGAATATAGCAAATTATACTTGCTGTTTATTGTTTATCATGGACTTTCGCAAAGTAACGCCTGCTTCTATTCATTATAAATAACGTAGCCTAAACAGGCTGGATGTCTTGATATAAAATGATATACAAGAATCGTTTGAGACAATCGTTTGGCAGAACCGTAATCTGTGTACTGGGTAAGTCCTTACAAAAACTTGTTTTTCAGAGGACAGTCATATTTGGATATGACAATGATTAAAATTCGTTATCCGAAGTTTTCGACACGTCACGTTAATAAATAACGTTGCAAACAAAGTGGAAACTAGGAATAATATAATAATATATCATTATGTAGCTGGGAAAACCGATGGACGTTGGGGTCCCAAGGTGCTGGAATGGCGACCCCGCACCGGTAAACGTAGCGTTGGTCGACCCCCAATAAGGTGGACAGACGAGATCAAATGAGTCGCAGGGAGAGACGACATCAAGCGGCCCAAGACCGTGGCCATTTGAAATCCCTACAAAAGACCTATGTCCAGCAGTAGACGTCAATTGGTTGAAATGATGATGATGATGATGTAGGAGTATAAATGCCATAATTCAAAATTATTTTTTTTTTCCTGCATTTGCGTCTCTTAATAATGGAATCAAACTCATGTATTTATCTAAATTGTAGTATAAAAAAATGTCATAGAAATAACGCGGTAATAAATTAGTGGTTGAGACTTCGGATTCGAAGTTAAGTGTGATTGTAAATTAATCAATTTGAAAACTGTAAATCCCTTACTTTATTATAAGAGTCTTGTCTGGCGGGAGGCTTCGGCCGTGGCTAGTTACCACCCTACCGACAAAGACGTGCCGCTAAACGTTCCGACACGATGTCACGTAGAAACCAATTAGGAGTGGGTTTATCATACCCCTAACAGGTTAGCCCGCTACCATCCTAGTTACCACCAAGTGAGATAGCCGTCAAGGACCAACTTGCAGTGTATAAAAAAAAAGAGTACAATAACATTCTCATAACGTGAGAAGTCTGCCTATCCGTATATGGCCAGCGTGGCTACGGCCAACGCTGTAATGGGCTGGTAATGGACTGGTAATGAGGAATTACACCTGGAGATGAATTCTTGTGTCGCAGACATTCACCAAGTAGTTTTAGTAGTTACATGGTAACTAGGCAACATTATGCACTTTGAAGTAATTTTCCTATTAAAACTTGAAATTCCGCCGGCATCGGTCCTATTTCCTTTACCGAAGCAAACTTTTCGTTAGCAGCACAAAGGAGACTGGCTGTGGGTTGTGCAGCGATGCGGCTTTAATCCGACGCAGTACGTGACGCTTGTGTCAATATAATTTAAAGCACGAGTGTGTCAGGCGTACGGTTGGCGGGGATGGGGGATTTCAGTCACGTTTTAAGAAAGTTCCTATTTTAAATTGCATTTACGCTCGGATTTAGAATTCGTTAAAACTACTTTCATCGTAAGTTTTTTTTTTCTTTAATAACTTCCTTGCACTTGCTTATACGTCATCATGATCAATCCATTGCCGGCTCACTACAGAGCACGGGTCTGCTCTCAATATGAGAAGGGTTTGGCTATAATCGTCGTCGTCCACCACGCTGGCCGTGTGTGGATTGGCAGACTTCACACACCTTTGAGAACATTATGGAGAACTCTCAGGCATGCAAGTTTCCTCACGATGTTTTCCTTCATGCAAGCATGTGATATTTTGATAGCTTAAAAACGCTCATAACCCCGAAAAGTTATAGGTACTTTTTGAAATGAAATGAAATGAAAATGCACTTTACAAGATAGAATTTTTAAAAATTAATTATAAAACAAGACAGCAAAGATACACGCAGAAAAGAAAAAAAGTCCTTTAGCCTTGTCGCTACAGAGCGATCTCTGCCAGGTACTTTCATCGTATGTTTTCTTGCTCTTTAATCATTTACTTGCACTTACTTATACATCTAGACATTTAAATTAAATAATAAATTTCGAAATATGTAACTACCTCTTGTCAAGCTTATGTTATTATTTAAGTATGAATGTATCAGGCGTACGGCTGTCAGAGACGGAGGAATTTCAGTCACGTTTTTAGACAGTTGTCATTTTTTATTGCATTTACGCTCGGAATCAGAAATCATATTTTGTTATATTTATTTAGTTATATTAGTGTTTGCTGAATTTTGACCGATTTTAGGAGGGGGACTTAAGTTTTCGTTTTACGTAAAAATCCAACTTTTTAATATTTTAATTACTACAACTCTAAACTAACGTGAGTGAAGAAATTTAATCAGCGAAGACACAAACAACAGAAGAAACTTACAAATCGATGAAACTCAAGTTTGTGTCTTTTATTAAGCTTCTATGATTTATTATTTGAACGATAGCATTAAACGCATACTGCTGTATGTTAACTGACCAACTTTATTTTGGTAACGGCCAATTGGTGATAATATATACTACTTATGTTATAACCCGAAAATAGAGAATTTGTTTTAAAATATTGTCATGTTTTAGAGTCATTAGGCTACAGTCTAGAATATACGTTGATTATAACTTTAAAATATCCTTTGAATATTCTTTTCTTTTTTTTATTACATAAATTCTACACTATATTCTTCTATCATTATTCTTATACACTACATTCTTAGTAGGTATTTGAGATGAAAGATGGATTAGAAAGTTTAATTTCGTGGTAATTATGCATTGATAAAAGTATCGTAAAGTACGTTAATACGTAATTATTAATAAGCGGGAATTACTTCGTAAAATTAGATGAAGTACGAAAGGAGTTTCAAAATTAACTTTTTATTACCTCGGCCGTTCTAAAAGCTCCATAGTGGAAATGCGGAATGCAAAAGAATTGCAAAAAGCTGTTTGCCTTACGTGTACACATGCCGAGCGCTGATTGTCTATTATATTTAGATACTGGCTTCACACATATTAAATCCTCGTTTTCTAATAAATCAAATGAAATCAAATCAAAAATAGCTTTATTCATGCAAACCTATTACAGGCATCTATGAATCGTTCTTATACGTCATAATATTATATATTTTTCATTTAATTTATGATGTGATGGTGATAACTACACTCGCCAATTTAAAACTAAAGCTAAGAGGGTTCCAATCGCCCGCAGGCCTAATAAAAGCCCACAACTAACTTAGTCGTTTTTTTTAGTTATCACCATCTCACATAGACAATAATAAATTAAAATAATCTATGAAGTAAGAGCAATTCACACTCAAGCTTTTTTATCGTTTATATAATCCTTAACATCGTAATATTTATCTATAATTAATATTTGTCTATAAGCTTACTTTATCTTCAATACTAGTAGACTTAAATATAAAGATGAAACCCCTATATTACCCCCTTAAGAGTGTAAGTTTAAAATATCCTTTCTTTATTGTCTCCAGAATTATACACATACACACAATATATCGTGGGACACTGCAAGTAAATACGAAATTTTGTGAAATATATGTTAACGGTATAACGTTTCTTTGACTCGTAAAAATAAGCCACATAACACCTCTATGCGAATAAAACAAGTCAAAAGGCAGACCAAATCATCCTATAAACCTATTTTTTGGTTTATAAAAACTGACATTTATATTATCTGCTGAACCAACTCTACTGACAATGGTCTTTTGTAAGGATATTCATATTTCATGGTTACTGGCGAGATTCAATGCTTTATAGAAACAACCTTTTAATTTTCATCGCTGGGAAATGCGTTTACGCATCCCTTCTGGAAGATGGAGACAGAACTGGGCCGCTTCCGGTGGGGTATGTGGGACTCGCAGGCGGCGAGACTGGACATAAGGATGCTCACTAAAACTGATGTTACTCCTCGTCACCTGCTGACTGGGTCACGAAAACGCTCAAGTACTCCTCCGCAACCCATGCACCGTATAGCATACTACCTTCCTTATGTTATTAATGCGAACGTGAATATATTTTTTTCATCTGCTTAGACACCTACATTACTACCACACTTATTATAATGAAATTCTCACACTGACAAAGATTATTTTTTATCATAGAAAATCAGTACCATTGGGATTTAAAACGAAAAAGAAAGGATTAAAACGCGTATACGGTGGACTAAAATAAAATAAAATATCTAACCAGTGAGAATTTTACTTGTCTAAGTTTATATTGTTCGATTCCAATAAAAAATTGTACATAAACCTTAAATATTAATAGCGATAATGTCAAAATGATGATAAAACATGCTCAGTAAAAACAATCGTTTTGGAATACCACTTTGTAAATTTAATAACTTATCCATGCATCAAATACAAAAATACTATTTATTAATAATTAATATGTTAAGTAAAATTAGTGATAAAGTTGGCTTTATTGCTAAAAACGAAGTGCTTTCAAGTTCCCCTATGCAAAAATTTTACTCGATAGTAGCTAGCAAAATTTTGTATGCACCAATATTTTTTGGTTTTTCAGTGTGATTTACAGAATAACTACTAGAGATAATTCAACGTTGCATCAGTTTGTTCATAAACAGCATTACATTCCTTAAAGTAGTAAAAGTTTCCGCACGACATCTACAAATATGAACAAATGAGAATAATAGAGCAGTTAGCGGGTAAATATTCAAAGATACACAATGCATGGAAACAGGGAAGTTTTCACATAAATCAGAGCGCTAACTTTATTCAAACTACTCTCTGGCGACATTCGTTTCGGATCTGCGTCTATTGTAAGTTCATATTGAGATACTTATTTCAGTATATTATTATACGTCACTTTATTTAGTCGAATTATCAAATTCGAAATACAAAATTTTGTATGTCAATCAAATTGGCGCTTTAGGGGCATACTTACTACTTTTATATTGTATTGAGAAGATGATGATAACAACATTAACTAAACTTAAAACCAATGCCATGAGGGTTCGCGGTAAGTTTTTTTTTTTTTTGAGATAGGTTTGCGCTTGACGACAATTAGAAGGCACTGTTGAGGTCTAGATTGGAGCGCGCTTGCCTATAAAATGCCTATTCACCCTTCCCTTCAAGGAACTAAGGTTATAAGAAGTAAGTAAGTACTGCCTGGTCTAAGAAGAAGCCCACAAAAAACACAATATTTTTGGCCTATTAATGTGACACTACTGGACAAACGTGTACTGGTTCCACAGAGGGATGGATTATGGATTAAAAGCTTCAACTCTCCACGATGCTCAAATTTAAAGCGATTAAAGTTTTTAAACTGAGTAGGTACATCCGGTCTGCGAGTATACAAGTTATTTTAATTTAAAAAAAAATGTTTGTATATGAAAATATGAAGAAATTCAAGAAAAAATGGACTGTAACGCCCTGAACATTACAAGTAAAAGAAAACTTATTGTGCCCTTTGGTAGGTTGCACAAAATTAGTAACTCATTCAAAGGAAATTGTTTTTTGTTTTATACCAAGTTACCCAATTGGTATATTGGAGTTGTCTATCAATAACTTCCAAGTTTTATAAAACAGAAGATAATAGTAAAATCCTATTACGAAATTAAGGATTATATAAACACTAAAAAAGCTTGGAAATTGTTTCGTAGCTAATTATATTTTATTATATGTAAAAAAACCCCGGCTAAGTTTGTTGTAGGCTTCTTCTTAGACCTGGGTGCGATCGGAATCCTCTTAATTTTAGTTTTAGATTACCGAGTGTAGTTATCACCATCACATCACGAATTAAAATAATGTGTTATCTATAACCGCTTCATGAATGCCTGTAAAAAGTTTACATGAATAAAACTATTTTGATTTTTTTAATTTATATGTTGCATAGATTTAAATATTGCTCTATTGTTGTATCAGTGTTTTATAAAGATTTCTTTTGCATCTTTTTTTTTAATTAGAGGCTCTGTCTGTTATTTAGACGGGCGGACGAACGGCAAAGAAACTTCACACACACTAACTAACAAATGAATTCTTGAAATGAATTTACATCACGCGATGTGCTTTCCTTTTTTACAAGCATATAAAGGCGCAAAGCATATTTCTTTTAAACTTTATTTAAATTAACGACTCATTTCAGTGAATTGGAAATGATTATTTTGTTTATCCACTTATACAATATTGAAACCCTCAATTTATACTATTTAGAGATTTTTAAAACACACCTACTATATTTATACTTTATGTATAAATAAATTGACTTTACGTGTTCATATGTTTTTTTTGTTCGATAAAATTTAGTGCAGATATAGGTATATTGGGACCATCGTGTTTTTTGACTGGCGAATTATACTATTACTACGTGAATTAAGAAACTCACATAAACGAAGTTGGTGCAACGAGTATTGGTCTTAAATTAAAGTTACTGTTTCATGCAACAATACTATCTGTATTAACTTCACTAGTTATGATTACAAAATTAAATTTATCTCACGTAGATGGGATACAATGGAATACAGGTTTGTAATGTTTCTCACCGAAGCATACCCCATTGGGGATGCAATTTATTATATTACAACTTGCAATTTTGTCTGAAATTACAAAAGAGATTGGTTTCAGTCTGACTAGGTATGACGTAGACTAATGTACTGGGATAAAATATTACAATACCTCAACTGTTTTTGTATACCTGTGAGTAGTATGACAGGAATTCTAATAATTCATGAATTTCAGTTGAATCGCTATATAGAGCTTTATGAACGACTATCTCAACAACATTCAGATATGATTCCAACACATATATTTAGGACTCATGGCAGCGTCAATGACTTATAGTTCCCTGTACAGAGCATGAATAGCTCTGTGCATCTGGAGTATACGGGCTCACTATGTAGTTATTTATTATCGTCTGTCTAACTGAAGGAACTCTCTGGTAACCTGCTGGAAGTAAGTTTGGCTCAAAAACAAACACAGAAGAAATCTTACGAAGTCAAAACTGCCCAGTTTTTCTTTTAATTCTTGTAATTATTTCCTGTTTATAAAATTTATTTAACAAATAATGATCTTAGCAAGCTTTTATATCAATGTAGAACCCTTTTTTTTATTTCCCGCTGGGAACTGCGTTTACGCATCCCCTCCGGAAACGACGAAGGCAAGACTGCGTCGCTTCCGGCGGGGTATGTGGGACTCCCCGGCGGCCAGACTGGCGACCAGAATATCCAGCGATGCTCGCGTCGCGTCGCCTGGTGGTGGTGTCACGGAAACACTTGTGCACTAGACAGCAACCCTGGCTGGGTTGCGGTCGAGTGCACAAGTGTTCAATATAGAACCCAAGTTTTATTTTATGTTTGTGTCTGTCCGTCTGTTGATCGCTCTGATTATCTATCTATAGCTGGCGAGGCTTAAGTAATTGTTATATCATACAGATATAGGTTTTGGTTTCAGACTTTAATTAACATAACATCTTAGTTTAGCTTCGACGGTGCAATAACACCGTAACGTAATCAAATCTAAACTGAGCTTAAGTAAGCCTTTCTTTTATTTTGTATTATTTTAGTTTTATTTGTGGTTTAAGAAAATTAAGGTTCGCGAGATTTGTGAAAAAAAATAATTTCACGACCTACTACAGCTATAGTTTGCGATCCTTGAAATGAGATTTATAAGTTGGAAAAGAGAGCGGAAACTGTAGTGGAACGTTGCTTATTCCAGAGGAATTTTTAAAAATTCTTTATCTCCGCGCACCAAATCTCCGGCTAGTAAATAATTAATATTTTATTGCCACAAGCATATCCTGAGGCTCAAGAGAAGAACTCAACGCAAAGTTAAGCAACGGCATCATATAATGAGGACGAGATAAATTCGACCGAATTGGACACACAAAATATCTAACGCGATAAACTTAACCTGGATAACAAAAGTTATTTAAAATATACCGTTATTATAAAATATTGCCAAATTATGACGTTTGATTCTATCAATGGCATTTGCAGTACTATATTCGTTACGTCGAGATACTTTCCTTCTTAAGGCCCCTATTTATTTATTTATTTACATCCAATTAGAACGGCAAAATACCATTTACACTAACTAGACAACATTAAAGAAATTCTTCAATACAAACTAATAATTACTAAACAACACACACAACAAAGATTAATCATCTTTGTTGTGTGTGTTTTTGCTCTCGGCGTACTTAAGCAACTCCGAAAACAGAACCGTCCACCCGTCATTGAATGGGTCCCATTGAAAATTCTTATCCAAAAGCGCGTTGAAAGACGCCAGAGAACGCGGTATGGATGCCATGGCTCGGGCAACAGTGCGATGAAGTGGGACCACGAAAAGTTTATGACTTTTGCTCTTTTCCGGCAAATGTGGACTTAATTCAATCATTCAGATTGAGTTAATTCGGCATTCTGAGACCACAAATAAGAATTTAATAAATTTTCAATCTTACCATTTCATATTTTAGGTAGCTAGATTTCAAATATAGCGAATTCATTTAAAGTTGCGGTATTCAATGTACAGTGAAATCCGTTTAATTTAACTTATATATTGAATAACCTTAATATACACTAAATTTGCTGATCAACATTTTGACAAAGACGTATCACCAAGTGATTTAGGGTATTGGGTTTGGGTTTACCATACCCCTAACAAACTACCATCTTAGTCTGCATCACCAATTACCACCAGGTGAGATTGCCGTCAATAGCTAACTTGTATTGTAATAGAAAAAAAAACGAAATAGTACTTAAGACCTAATTTTAAGAATGTATGTCCGGTGTAAGTTACCTACAGGATTGCTAAGACCTTCGCTTTATAGGAACGATAGCCTGTGTATATTCTCATTGTAGATATTGACAAGATCTCTGAAACTAAATCAATGTACCTAAAATTTCCTCTTTGAATTTCCCCGTAATGATTCGGGAAGGTAATCGACTGAAGACATTTTCGTTTCCACCCTCCTGTTCACAGATGCTCACATTACCTTTCTTTACTTCATGCAAACGGATAAAAAAACAGCCCCATGGTTTCACAAAGTAATTTATTTAAGCGGGACGCAGTTGTAGCCAGTCGCATTCAATTAGATCGATTTTAATTAATTCCATTTGAGTCTAAAATAGACGGTGCTAAAACTAAATGGAAGTGAAAATTTATTTTAAAACTGCACGCCATATTGCCTATACCTTCAAAATTGTTTAGTTTATATCATGTTTCTACGCAATTTTTTAAATCAATAAAGAATTCGCATTCATTTTCTGGTGACATATTTTTAGGCAATGCAACGTGTTGTTTACAGTTTAGTAGAAATAGATAAGATAAATAGTAATTATGGCCAAATGGTATTACTTAAGTTAATTTTAAGAAAGAATTTTTATGTTAAAACATACAATTTATAAACATATTGTGAAATTCGGAAAAATTAACAATATGTGCCAAGTAGATTAGTCGGAAAAAAATCTGCCGAGCGAGCTTGAGCTAGGCAAAGATAATGTATGGTGTAACAGTTTATCTTAAAAATATCTAAGAAAATGCATATATCTAACTTTCGGTGCATGCATTTAAATTAATGATTAATAATTAAAGACTTGTCGCCAAGGGATTTAACAATCCGGCACGATGTCGCGTAGTAACAATTGGAGTTTGAATTTACCATACCACTAACAGGTTAGCCCGCTACCATCTTAGACTGCATCTTCACTTACCATCAGGTGAGATTGCCGTCAGGGGCGAATTTGTAGTGTATAAAAAAAAACCATGTTCGGCCATGCGATATTAATGATAATTTCAAATCTAAACATCATTATCTGGTATAATCGTTTGTATACTTGATTTTACAAGGGCTAGACCAGTTTAAGTTTAAATTAAAGTTTTATCGCTTGGAAAATGTTACACTATGGAATAATCTGCTAATAAAAATCGGTCCCAGTGTAAGGAACGAGGAAGCTGGCTGAATAAACCGCAAAGTCGGAACTGCTAATAAAATCGGATTAGGAACGACGATCCAGTCGCGATTATGAACAAGGAACTACTTTCAGAATTTAATCCCAGTAGTATTAGCTAGAAATTAATTTCTTCTTCATTTTTGGTATGCACGCCAATGTTTTCAATGTATTTTTTTGTAGTGTCAGTTATCAGTTTCGGTACCTACCTATTGCGCATATAATGATTATGTGCTGTGGTTTATGTTATAATTGTTGTTTTATTTTAATTAAGTTCCTTCATCGGGAAGTTATTGATTTGAAGAAATGAGCTTTATCCCTTTGAAGAGTGTATCGTATATGACTCCGTGAAAAATCAATTTCACTCAAGAAGCCTATTTTAATTATTTTTCGGAATGCCCAAAAAAAAGATGTAATAACGTATTATTAGTGAGAAACAACATAACACACAAGACGTTAAAAAACGAAACCAGAGACTTGTACTATTTTCTGTATGTAACTGTATATTGAGTACTACAAAATACATAATACATTGGTCGAAACCGATTGGAAATTTTAGCTATTACATCTTTTTAACTGTTCGTACGTATGCATCGTACACGATTTAAGATATGGTTCGAGTGAACTTTGCCGAGCCGTGATTATTCGTTTCAAGGCCGGCCGTTGTGGCGCGCCCTTCCAGCATCCAATTTTTTCCCTTTATCCCTTGCATAAAGCGGCAGTGAACTTTGAAAGATTTATGGACAGTAACTATGTGAAATATTTTGCCCATCATAATGTTCATTCTTCAAATATATTATCTTTAAGTGATAGTTCCAAACTAAGAAAGCTAACATAATGTGAGTCTACGATATATCATTTCACATTTTTGTTAACACTTCTTTAAAGAAGTGGGATCAGCTTATTAGAAGAAAGCAAATGTAGAAGAAGTTAGATATCCCTCGATAAAGCTTTCGAATCAGTTTCAGAAATTTATTCCCAGAGCCAATGTCAGCGGGGCCTAGTAATATGCTATATATATTATATATATATAATATATAGCATATTGATGATGAACCATTATAAAGAAACCTAGTTCCATAATCATTCTGGAGCAAAGAAGAGAACCGCAAAATATAATGGGCCGGTTATAATGAACAAAAAATATATACATATTTTTAATTTCAATGTAAATGTAAATGTTAATTTCCCTATAAATTGTAAGTTTAGACAAAATGGTACTGCTCAGAGACATGCCTTTAGGGCAAGCGGCAAGGCAAGCCTCGTGCTCACACAAGTGATGCTGACGTGTAAGCATTGTAAGCAGAGATGCCACTTTTGTGACTCATGTCCCACTTGTGGTTGTCTCTAATCGACTTTTAAACTGAAACTCCTGACCTAAGCCTCGATTAGAGGCGACTTTACAAAGGGGAAACTTGATCTCGTTATGTCGAGTTTCGTGAGCATTACAAATTTGTAGGGATCGGGTAAATTGATCAACCCACTAACTGTTTTGCCAGCCATGTGCTCGTATTTCGCATGAATTGTGACGCTGTTTATAACGATATTACTGTGGAGGTGGTATTTACAGATAAGCATAGTATAGTTATTTTATCAAAAACTAAGTTGTATTCTGTTGTTTCGCTTGTGTGCTTTTTACATGCACTGTGATGCTACTTGCCTAATGATTGTAACTAATTAAAAAAGTTACGTTTACATTTAAATATAATCATAAATAAATATTCTGCTTGAAAGCTGTGATAGCCTAGTTGTTAGGACGTCCGCCTCTTAATCAGAGGTCGCACCTCTAACTTTCGGAGTTACGGGTGTGTATTCCTTTTTAAGCAATTAAAGTATCACTTGCATCAACGGTGAAGGAAAAACTGCATGCATGAGAGTTTTCCATAATGTTCTCAAAAGAGTGTGAAGTCTGCCAATCCGAACACGGCAAGCGTGGTGGAAAATGGCCAACCGCTTCTCATATTGAGAGGTGACCCGTGCTCGATGGTGAGGAAATAATAAGTATAAGAGGACAAATTAAGTGATCTTAAGAATATTACACCTCAATGTATTATCAACTTACCTTATTGAACACTATTAATATTTTATTTAGGTCGAAGCATCATACAATATTTCACTTACCTGCCCTGGCATGATCGTTGGATATGGGTGGTATCTTAAGTTCTCCTTAGAGAGTTCAACCGGAATTCTTAAATATTTAATAGTATTTACTCTTCTGTATTTCCGAGTGCTTATTGTTTCCTTTAGTACAGAAATACATGTATATACTTATGACTTTTACTTTAAAATTTCCTTTTCATATGTCAGATGTTGAACGTTCGGATATGATGCTATGTATAATACGAATAGATAGAAAAATTTTACCGTTCCCTAGGATCGAAACCACGGCTGACCACCTATCGGACTAAAAAAAGACCATTCATATCGGTAAACAATTTATCAATGATGTATGCACATCGACAAAATATACCATTGTACTATGGCTCCTCGTCTACTTCATAAATGTCAATTTTTCCCATACAAACAGATATTCAATATTTTCCATAATATATCCCAACGTATTGCTTCGCAACGTCGGCACTCGCTATTACTTGGTAGGATGTACGGATCCTTTAAACTTCTTCAAGAATTGGAAAATTTTAATAAGATAAGATAATTGTAATAATAGGATTCTATCTAGTATTAGACATTAAACAGCATTAAATACCAATGGTAAAATAAACCAGTATTAAATCAAAGATTAACACCTCTTCATATTGTTATTATTATAGATAGTTAAGTTTTTGGTAACCTATTCTTATCATCATTATCATCAATCAACCTATTACCGGCTCACTACAGAGCACGGGTCTCCTCTCAATATGAGAAGGGTTTGGCCATAATCTACCACGCTGGCCATGTGCGGATTGGCAGACTTCACACGCCTTTGAGAACATCATGGAGAACTCTCAGGCGTGCAGGTTTCCTCACGATGTTTTTCTTCACCATTGAAGCAAGTGATATTTTATTTTTTTGAAAACGCACGTTACTCCGAAAAGTTAGAGGTGTGCGCCCGGATTCGAACCGCCGACCTCTGATTAGGTGGCTGACGACCTAACCACTAGGCTATCACTGCTAATTATTACCCTATTTTTATGTAGAACCTTTATTAAAGGCATTTAGAACCTAATAATATATTGTGTGTCGGTAATGGCCCGATAAACTATCCTAATAAAATATTCAAAACACGTGTAAGTATTGACTAACACTTCACGTAACGACCGTTATTAAAAAATAACTCGGACAATAATGGAGTTCACGCGAACGAGCGATCGCTTTAATATTAAATGCTGTATTTAATCTGTAATCAATAGCTGTCCATCGGAACATGATTTATACGAGCAAAACATATATCGAATATACTTCTTGTACCTACGCAAACAATTTGTTGCGGCCTGTGAAGCGTAGATGGATACTACAAGCCGGCCTTGTCACGGTGAATCGAGCAGGTCACTTAATTTATAAAGGCCTATCGATTTGTATTACCCAACTGTATTTGTCCTTGTAATAAACTACAAAAATATAAAACACAATTCCTAATTTGACGCCTTTTATAAGCTAGTATAATATAGGATACTAGAAAGAGAATTTTAATAATCATTTTATCTTATATTTTACACACTTTATATATATTTAAAACCATGTTACTCACTCTATATTAAAAACTAGCCGACGCCCGCGACTTCGTTTGCGGTTATTTCAATATTACAAACAGACGCTATAATTTTATTTATTTGTATAGCTTATTGTAAATTTCTTTAGGTAAGGTTGTGTACACCTATTAGGGATTACTCTGATCTATTGTTTTTATGATTTATTTTATAGTCACGACCTGTTTAGTGTGCCTATTCAATAAAATAAAATAAAACACAATTTATTTAGTTGAAATTTATGGTATTTTTTTAAAGTATAGATAAGCTTGCTCTTGACGACAGTCATGCCCGATGGAAAGCAATGATGAGGGCTAGGGTGGAGCGTGCTTGCCTAGAAAAAGCCTATTGACTCTTGTCTTGAGTGCACCTAGATTATACTTGGTTCGGAACACGAAAGCTGGGAGGGGATTCCGCGCCTTAGCGTTTCGTATCAGAAACATGAAAACATTTCGTTCGAGTTCGCTGGATATCAACAATATAAGGATGGCATTTTCTCTGCGTCTTCCGTTTCTTTGGTAGACAGGTGATGGTCTTTTATAAAAAATGGTTTAATTGATTATATTTTCATATCGGAAAGCATGACCTTTTATCACATTAGGAGAGGTCCTGCTTCTTAATTTGAATCAGTTATCACTCCGAATAATAATTTAGTAGATACTAGTAACAATTACACAAACTTTTTCAGTTTGATGCTGCCCGCGATAAATACAATCTCAACCACGATGTACCAAATTTCATTAAAATCCGTTCACCGTTTACGTTATAGAGCGTTACTCCACGAGTGTAGATAATCATCTAATCATAAGTCGTCATTTATGAATTTAGTTATTAGGTTTACAGCGTGTCATGTCAACTGAAATCACGTCGTAAAATAATTAACCCTAGAGTGGGCGCGCTATGAGCATTTTGCCGCCCTCACCAAAAAAACTTTGATAATTGGTAAAATAGTTGCTCGCTAAGTACGTGCTTTTTAGTAGCTGTCCCTACTCTCGTACACTTCTCGTGCGGAAAGGCAGGATATCATAAGTGCGCGGGGAGCCGCTGCAGGACGAGGTTGTTACCATCGGTCGCCGCGAGGCGGCAATTTGCTCACCGCGCGCCTTTTCACGTAAGTAAAAATTGTGTCAACTATTTTTTGCAAAATTTAAATTTACTCTATATTTATGATGTATTTATAATAAAAACTATAATAACGTATATATTGTTTCAGGATTTTAAGAACCACGTGATATAAAATATGGATGATCGAATAATATCTTGGTTAGAGGAAATATCAGAGGTGTATGCTGGGAGACAACCTCTAGGATAGTTCAATATTTATAACTCTGCATTTGCTTTGGTAAAATGATTATCCCAAAATGTCCTCAACACTGGTCGCAACATCACTATGGATAACTTTTTTACCTCTTGCAGACCATTTGCTAACTGAACATAAGACGACCATCGTTGGGACATTACGTAAAATTAAAAAAGAGATCTCCCTAATTTTTTAAATACTAAAGATCGCATGAACCAAATGAAATGATAGAAGAATATTCTGTCTAAGAATGACTCGGAGATGGCCAATGAGGTTATTTTTTTTCAATTAAGAATATTGTCGGCATAAATAGCCAAATAATTTACAAAAGCCCATACTGGAAACATGATGCTACAGTATTTGAAAGAGATAGCAATGAACCTGGTTAAGCATTATAAGACCATAAGTTCTTCCGTTGTGACATTGAATATTCCCTTAAGAGAGGAACCAAATAGTTTGTACCTTCAGAACAACCCTCATCTTCAAATACGGAGGGCAAATGCAGTATATGCCCATCAAAAAAAATCGAAAAAAGGGTGTTGCAGATTCTCCTAATTACTGTGCAATGAACATTGCACATACTTATGTGTAGACTGTTTTATTAAAGCATATCCTGAAGATGTAGAAAATATATAATTTTGTTATAATTTGTCCATTTTAATTAATGTTATGCAGCTTAATATAGAATAAGTTAAAAAAGTTTATTAAAATGTTACATTTTCTAAAAACTTTAATAAACCAATGTTCCTAGAACAGAGTACAAACAAGTCAAATATGTTGATTTTACAAGTGTAAAAATCAAATATGTTGATTTTACAAGTGTAAAATCAACATATTTGATTTTACACTACTTATTTGTTTTACTAAATATCCTGAAAAAATAAATTAAATCTAATGTAGTATTAATACTTAAAATCGTTAATGAAGAGGAGCGGCAAAATGCTCCCCACGCGCCCACTAACGTTATGCAGAAAGACGCGCCCACTCTAGGGTTAAACGCTACTCTGACTTAATGATATATATAACCCAGATGGGTAATATATGGGTAATATTAAACGTCACACTTTCATGAATCTAGATGGATATCGGGGCTATATGAGCTCAATTTATATCAAGGACAAGCCTATAAGGAGATCGAGGCCATGCAACGAAATGTTCCGACACTGAAGCGTTTTATAGCTGCAATGAAGCCCGAATCGAATTTGGATTGCGTCTCAAAGAGAAGACAGTGTGACGCGCATAAATTTGCAAGACTAAGCAGTCTGTGCTCAACATACATACGTTCCCTCTGAGTTGGTAACCATTACCATAAATATATAGGGTAAAACACGCTACAAGGGTTGCCATACTAAAAAAAAATATATTTAAAATATAGTAATTTTAACCTTTTTGACGACCTCTGGCGCAGCGCGTACGTTACATTATAAACTTGGATGTCCTACCGACAAAGACGTATCGCCAAGTGGTTTAGCGTTCCGGCACGACGTTGCGCAGAAACCAATTAGCAATACAGGCTTACCCTAACCCTAAAAGGTTAGCCCGCTACTATCTTAGACTGCATCATTACTTACGCCAGGTGACATTGCTGTCAAGGGTTAAGGTTAAGGGTTTTGTAGTGAAAAAACAAAGTTTTTACCAGTGTCAACAAGAACACCTCAAAGTAATCAAGTCACCTCAAGTTAAGCATTCGTTCCCGGTTAGAATAACTGATAATGTACGTTGTTAGCCCATCAACCCAAATTAGAGCAGAGCGTGGCTAAACTACTCTTATTCCCTCATGATTACTATGTAAAATATTCATTTGCATCCAAAATGCATTCTACAGGCAAAACTAAATAAATACTTTTCGGTATGGTAGTTAAAATAAGTAAAATAAAATAATAAATGGACTCAATTTAATACTGATAAGTTAAAAGCGGTGATAGCCTAGTGGTTAGAGCGTCAGCCTTCTAAACAGAGGTCAGCGGTTCGAATCCGGGCACGCACCTCTAACTTTTCGGAGTTATGTGCATTTTAAATAAAATTAAAATATCAACGGTGATTTTGCGGTGGTTGCTTCAACGGTGAAGGAAAACATTGTGAGGAAACCTGCACGTCTGAGAGTTCTGCATAATGTTCTCAAAGGCGTGTGAAGTCTGCCAATCCATTTTGTCATTTTTGTCTGGTGGGAGGCTTCGGCCGTGACTGGTTACCACCCTACCGACAAAGACGTGTCGCAAGCGATTTGGCGTTCCGGCACGATGTTGTGTAGAAACCAATTAGGAGTATGGGTTCACCATACCCCTAACAGGTAAGCCCGCTACCATCTTAAACCGCATCATCACTTGCCATCAGGTGAGATGCAGTCAAGGGCTAACTTGTGGTAAATAAAAAAAAAAAAAAAAATCCGCACATGGCCATGCGTGGTGGACTATGGCCAAACAATTCTAATTAAAAGGCTCTGTAGTGAGCCGGTAATGGGTTGATCATGACGAAGTTAAAACAAATAAAACAAATTAAAACTTACTTAAATTAATAAAGCATGTTTTATTTATCGAACAAAAACTCTATCTTCTTAAAAACTTATAATGAACTTAAATAATTGTTAGTTTACTATTGTAAATACTTCTGCCAAACGTTAGCAGGAATACATTTTTAGGCCAATTTTCGTTGTTGACTATTCGGGGCACTTAAGTAGTTTGACGAGGGATAATAACTTGACTCTTACCTACGTCACGGGAAATTACAAGAAAAGAAAACTTCCCCCGAGGTTAAATATAACAATATTTTACGAATAAGATATCTCCTTACAGGTCCTGTCCCAAAAATATATAATTAATGTGTTTAGGGAAATTATGAACATCTTTTAATAAAGAGCTTGAAGCAACTGCCTCATTTTCTAGCCAGCATCCAGCTATTAATATCTCACTGCTGGGAAGATACTTCCTCCCTCACAGTAGCGTAGGTTTTCGAGCGTAGACCAACCTTGCAGCTCTGTAACGATTACAACAAGATGATCATATATACGTGTTCTTCGAGGCACGCAGGTTAAAATATAAGTATGTTTATAGTATAATTAGTATTTTTTTTTTTTTCATCCACTACAAGTTAGCCCTTGACGGCAATCACACCTGATGGTAAGTGATGATACAGTCTAAGATGGTAGCGGGCTAACCTGTTAGGGGTATGGTAAACCCATACTCCTTTCGGTTTCTACGCGACATCGTGCCGGAACGCTAAATCGCTTGGCGACACGTCTTTGTCGGTAGGGTGGTAACTAGCCACGGCCGAAGCCTCCCACCAGACCAGACTCGAGCCGGGAATCGAACCCAGGACCTCCAACTTTTTTATAATCTGACAGCATGCGCGCTGCGCCACGGAGGTCGTCAAATATAATAGTTGTAATTTCCATGTGGATAACACTGTTTTTTTATACACTACAAGTTAGCCCTTGACGACTATCTCACCTTGTGATGATGTGGTTTAAGATGGTAACAGGCTATCCTGTTAGGAATATGATGAACAGTCCTAATTGATTACCATGCGACGTCGGGCCGGAACGCTGAATTGCTTAGTGACACATTTTTGTCGGTTGGATGGTAAATAGCCACGGCCAAAGCCAGACCAGATCAGACAAGAGAACCACCTAACCTCCTGTTTATTAGATAACCAGACCAGACTCGAAACCAAGACCTCCAACTTTATAAAGCAACAGATCACGCACTGCGCCTCGGAACTGGTGCTGTGGGTAAAGTTGCGGGTAGCGTGAAGTCATATATATTTCCACACTGTCTAAACAGTAAAGTACTGTTAACTCTCGAAAACCTATCTGAATACCTGAAACTTGTATGAATTTATTTATTTATTTTTCGATATCTCGGCCGGGCGACCGCCCGCTCAATGTGAATTTACTGCAAGGACCGCTTTTAAATTTTCAAGAGCAGCTTGAGAACAAAGGAGTGCCGGACTTTATCAGACGGCAAAGAGAGTAAAATCTATCCAATGCACAAGCGCATAAAACACACTTTATAGATATACTCGACGAGGCCGCCACCTGTTAAGATACAATAGGTTTTTAACGAATATTGCGGCACACTTTGTGCAAATTCTTATTTGAATAAGTATTATTTTACGTGAAAATGGTCGACGCAAAATACAATACACCATAACGACTTCATCCGCGTAGATTAAAGATTTTTTTTAATAATTTCTATAAAATGACAACCTCCGTGACGCAGTGCGTGCGCTGTCGTATGTCGGAGGTCTTGGGTTCGATTCCCCGCTCGAGTCTAGTCTGGTGGGAGGCTTCAGCCGTGCCTAGTTACCTAGTAGGTAGTATCCCACCGACAAAGACGTATCGCTAAGCGATTAAGCGTCCCGGCACGCTGTCGCGTAGAAACCAATTAGGAGTGTGGGTTTACCATACCCCTAACAGGTTAGCCCGCTACCATCCTAGACTAGGTTAGCCCGCTACCATCCTAGACTGCATCATAACTTACCACCAGGTGAGATAGCTGTCAAGTGAGAACTTGTAGAGTAAAAAAAAAAGAAACGTTTGTAATTAATAATTATTTCATGTCTCATTCCTATTCCCGCTTCCGTCGCTTTTCCAACATGTACCTAATTATTACTTCCAAGAAGTTTTGTATTGGCATCATCATTAGTAACGACGTGTTTTGAATAAATCCTTCGGGAACAGGGTTCTTGTGTGAAAGAGTAACAAACACACACACGCACGATTACATAAAGACCTTCGAAAGAGTGACTGTGTGGGAATAAGCAACGTTGATTCAGTCAGTAAATGGGCGACCAACTTTATATTATTATATCTAATTATAGAATTAACAGCGCAAAGTACTTAATATTAAATACGATAAGATTAAAAATTGCGTTCTTAGTATATTAGTGCCAGCTATAGGTAATTGTAGGGTTGATCATGATGATGATGATAGGTAAATGTACAAAAATGAAACATTTTAATCCGTTCAGTAATGTTTGTGTGACATGCGAACAGATTGAAAAAGAGAAACGGAAAAAAATAAAATAGAAATCTATTTTGGGTTCCATAACGATTTTATGGTTTGTACCGATTAAAATGAATTCAATATACAGAAATCGTCCAGTAAAGTTTTATTATAAACTTTTAATATAATATAATAATATAATACACAAAAATATAGATAGTTTAACATTAGTACGGTAGTTAGGGAAATAAATAAAAGAAAATTAGTGTTCCGTCACCTGAATTCTTCCTATAACGAGAATAGATTATTGTTTATTTGATTGGTATTATCTATCACAAATATCCCATCCTAATACAATAAAAATTGACTCCAGGCGTAGTTTAAGCCCAAAGGCCCTCACTACAGTGCAGATCATTGTACCAGGAGGTCATAAAACTCGAAAACTATTATTTCGTCCAAAATCATATTCAAATTACAAATTTATTCCATAGTTTTAAGTCGGTATGAAGAACAACAAGGGTAAGTAATTCCTTTGGTGACACTTCTGATGTGACAAGGGTTAGAATGACAACCGCGATAGCGATGTTACGAAATCTGCGTAACTCGAAAACAAAACATTTGGACAACTATTCCTATTCAGCATAATAATAGAATTAGATTCGTAAGTTGAATTTTAATTTTAGCTACCTACTACTAAAAACTATTTTTTGAGATATTTTCTCCTAGTATTATTTGTATGACGTTACTATTAAAGATCCTTAGAATTTTGTTGGAATATTTGAAATTATTTTTTCGTAAATGTTTACTGAAGTAACGAACAGCGCCATCTCTCTTTAGTCGTGTGCAAACTGTGTTAAGATACTGACGTATTATTCCTTGTGAAACAATATAAATTCGGCTAATATATTTTTTCATTCACTTATTCGGAGTCAGGCATCAAGCCTGTTGGCTTGTTATTATTTAATTTCCACACCTAATTTCAATAAAAAATTCTACAAGTAAATACATACAATTTGTACATCGGGTAAAAATATTCCGATGGTTAAAGGCTCGAGCTTGATATAGTACTTTCTGTTTTTGGTGTTGTGTAACGTTTTAGTTATACATACCCAAAGGGCGCCAAGATGACCTTATAACTAAGCCTGAGATTTATAAACCGTTGACTTTGCTCTAAATTATAAGACTAGTATTTACAATTTTGATTTCAATTTGATGAACTACAATTGAAATTGGCAAAATGGCGATACTAAAAACCTAACAGTGGTTGGCTGTCTTCTGTATTTACTAAAAACTGTCTGCATATATAATAACGGTATAGATATTAAATAGCAGTTACCCTGCACATTTAATAGCGTTAAGAGCACATTTTGAAAGATCTGTAAGCCGTAAGCAATGAAAAAACTTTAACTTGAAACGTGCAGATTTGCCTGCTTAATGCGGATTATAGCAAATTAAGCTGGAAGCGGGAGAGGTGACTGATTGATTGTATATACATATAGAAATATAAATAGAAAAGTCCTACTATAGAATGGGTGTGAAATATTGCTCTAATGAGATAGCTCTTAATATAATTTTAAGTGGCATGTGAGATGGTGATAACAAAAATAAAATTTACCTGGCTAAGTTTGTTGTGGGCTTCTTCTTAGACCGGGGCGCGTTTGGAACCCTCATAGCTTTAGTTTTAAGTTTACGAATCTAGTTATCACCATCAAATCACTACTATGTAAATTATTGACGCGTCAAAAGCGCCTTTTAAAGGACTATTTGAATAAAGATTATTTTGAATTTGAATTTGAATTTAAATATAGAAATAGAAATCGCGGGCAAGTGTTCTTTAATTGTTGTCTAATACGTGTGTTACTAAAATTGGTTTTCATCCTCTTTTTGATAATCTTACGCTGTTACTAGGAACAAATATGATTGACCTTGATTTGGTTTTATATTTCACAAAGAATAAAAAGTTCTGTTACACCTCAGCAGCTTGGAAAAGGGGCAGTCGCGGCAACTCGTGATTGATATGCCGACCATATTAAAGGCCAAATTCGGATAATATATTTTGAAAATCGTTCAATCGTATGGGGTGGTTTCCGCTATAATATACAAGGCCTTGTATATTTTTGAAAGGATTTATTTATTTAAACAACTTTATTGCACATTGAAACAAAAGAAAAGTGAAAAGGAAGAAGAAATACATAATATAAAAAGGAAAAGGCGACCTTATCACTAACACCGATCTGTTCCAGGCCACCTTCATCATCATCATCATTATCATCATGATCAACCCATTACCGGCTCACTACAGAGCACGAGTCTCCTCTCAATATGAGAAGGGTTTGGCCATAGTCCACCACGCTGGCCATGTGTGGATTGGCAGACTTCACACGCCTTTGAACATTATGGAGAACTCTCAGGCGTGCAGGTTTCCTCACGATGTTTTCCTTCACCGTTGTGAAATGATATTTTTTCTTTAAACTCACATAACTCCGAAAAGTTAGAGGTGTGTGCCCGGATTCGAACGGCCGACCTCTGATTAGGAGGCTGACGACCTAACCATTAGGCTATCACCGCTTCAAAACCTTCATACATACTAGTATTTACATACTATTAAGAAATATTTTATTTCATATTCTTAATTGCTGAGCGCGTCGGGGTGTCATATTGCATGCTAACGCGGTCCATTGGCACCTTATCTGGGACGCATTAGGCTCCACTTGCTTTTAGCGGGTATTTTGGTCGCCACGTTCCCACAATCCACCCTGAGTCTGGACATAAATGCATTTGCCAGCAACAAAATAAATAAAAAAGTTATGTACTTGGTAGATACTATTGAAATTTTTAATATTGAATATGATTAACGATTAACGAGGTGATTCGGCAAAAAACAAGGGTAACCGACATAGCTTGAAGGGCTGCTTCAAAGAGGCCTATGTCCAGCAGTGGATTAATATTGGCTGATGATGATGATGATGATTTAATATGTTATGTATTTATTTTACTGTTTTCATATTTTAAAAAATTTCAATTGAAAGAATTAAAATACCTTTGGTTACAAAAGCGTTTTTTTTAACTATTACTATTATTTTAATTTCAACAATCAACATCATCAGTCTGTTAATCTCCTATTACAAAACACAAACCTCTTGCACAGGAGGGATTTACACCTGAGACCCACCTCGCTGCACTTTTGCGCGCTACGAGCTTTAACGATTACATGTTAACGGAACGTGCTCTTTGAGGCGAGCTTACAATACTAATATCCTAACCCTATTAGTAGTAGAGTTTGACGCAATGCGTGCGGGTTCGATTCCCAGCTCGAGTCTGGTCTAGTGGGACGCTTCGGCCGTGGCTAGTTACCACCCTACCTACAAAAACGTGTCGCTAAGCGATCCGCCACGATGTCGCGTAGAAATCATTTAGGAGTTTGGGTTTACTATACCCCTAACAGGTTAGCCCGATACCATCCTAGACTGCATCATCACTTACCACCAGGTGAGATAGAAAAAAAATGAAGCAGGCTAGAATTGAGAATTTATTAGACACGCAAACCCAATACCTCACAACCTTTGTCCCGAATCGAACCCATGACCTGTTATTAAATAATCAAACATGCATATTAGACCAGCAGGTACGCGGTGAACGTTGTATACGGCAGGTGTCATTAAAAGCATATTTTCATAAAACACTTCATACAAAAATAAGTATACATGCCTTTGATGTGGTTCTCTATTTTCGTGTTCAGAAAGGTCTTACGAGGTATACCTAATTACCTTTGGTATTCTATAGCGCCGCACCGTGTCTCTTTTATGTTATTGGCATGTATTTTGTCTTATATTTAACTTTCATATTTCAAACGTTTTCAACGAGCCTAATGAGGGAACGGAATGCGTATAAATTTTCAAAAACGTGAATGCCTAATGGCACGCATAATTGAGATCCATTTAAATAAATTAACGGAGCTGTGTATATGAGCTTTCAGTTGACAGTCGTAAAGATTTCGAGGATGAAAAGTTGATACATATATATATTCTTGGCATCAAAGGCAATGACGTTTGTATTATGTGCCAATTAATATACTTAGAAGCGGTGATAGCCTAGTGGTTAGGGCGTCAGCCTCCTAATCAGAGGTCGGCGGTTCGAATCCGGGCACGCACCTCTACATTTTCGGGGCTATGTGCGTTTATAAAAAATTTAAAATGTCACTTGCTTCAACGGTGAAGGAAAACATCGTGAGGAAACCTGCACGCCTGAGAGTTCTCCATAATGTTCTCAAAGGCGTGTGAAGTCCAATCCGCACATGGCCAGCGTGGTGGACTATGACCAAACCCGTCTCATATTGAGAGGAGACCCGTGCTCTGTAGTGCGCCGGTAATGGGTTGATCATGATAATGATTAATTACTTCATAAAAAGATCAGTTATATAACGTGATACGCTATTCAGTTTCTAGTTTCCAATTATTTTGGAAGTTGCAATAATGAGCTTAGATTCATTAAAAGTTGGTATTCAAGGATTTTAAGCCTAGTAGTTAAGATTTCGGTCTAACTTAACGAGAAAACGAGTTCGATCCACGCATTTTATTTTTTATTAAGGCTTTAACGGTGAAGGAATTCAGGTGAATATATCCTTACCTACACGCCTGAGAGTCCTGCTAATATAATAAATATGAACGTCGGTGAGGAAACTGAGCAATATTATTTTTCATACAACATAGTAACATAAAAGCTATACTTTATTACGATTTTGAGTGAATTGCCTAAATTTTGGTCTCACGTTAGTCGGAACAAAAAACCAGATTTCTTCAAGCGACTTCGACGTGCGGTCTATAACCCGTTGGAGTAACACGAATAAAATATATGGTTGGATGGTTTCTTACAAAACGCATACGGCGGAGTGGACTAGGATTACTGTTTTGACAACCTCCGTGTGCTGAGTATTATTAAGTTTGAGGTCCTGGATTCGATTCCCGGCTTGAGTCTTTGCTGGTGGGAGTCATCGGCCGTGGCTAGTTACCGCCTTACCGACAAAGATGTGTCGCCAAGCGATTTAGCTTTCCAGCACGATGTCGCGTAAAAACGAATTAGGACCGTGCGCTTACCATACTCCTAACAGGTAAGCCCGTTACCATCCCAATATCATCACTTACCACCAAGTGAGATAGCCGTCAAGGGCTAAGTTGTAGTGTATAAAAAAATACATAAAGGTATACCTACGTATATTACAAAGCATAAAAGTGACGTAGGTTGATATGAATGATATTTAATTTGATATTATAATTATTAATTTTCAGGTGTGTCTAATATTGGTTGCAAAGCAAATCTTACAGATTTGCCAAAACAAGAAGCGATTGTGACAGACTGACTTAGTCGATTCAGTTAAGGATGTCTTCAGCAAAACTTCTGCGTTATATGAACGGAAAACACAAACCTAAATGCGGACAAAGGCTTTGTGGTAACGTTTGCGCGCTTTGATTCATTCCGAGTGTCTAAACAAGTATTGCTTAAAGAGGGTATTGTAAAAGCTAGGTAGATGAAACTTTAGTGAATGTAATTTTTAAATCGAACTCTATGACAGTAAATTCTATTCTATTTCAGATAAGTATGCCCAAGTCACTGGAGAAACAAAAAATATATATATGGTGCGTAGGCAGGGTTTAGTACAGGTATTAAAATTAAATAAATGAAACAAATAAGTTTTTAACAATTATTGCTAAGTTAATTTTGATTGCTCAAATTCATTTCAATTACAATGAGTTATTTGGCAAAAAAACATGCTGATTGTAGACAAACTACTTTTTTCTATTTATTGCGTTATAATTAGTATTGTTCATAAACGATCTTTTTTTTTATTTTTTTTTCATTAGCTAAATTGTCTTGTACTGATATTGAATTGTTAGGTTTATCAATGTAGGTGAATCTACTTATTACAAGGCGCCAGAATGACTCCAATGGTGAACCACTCACACTCCATTAGATTGATAGACATCAATTGTTAATTATTATTGCAATACAGTCCCGGTCAATTTGACAGAAATTTATCTTTTTTTTAAACATTTTATCAAGTTTTTATGATTTTATGAAATAACTTATTGATTTTTTAGTAACATCTATGTTTTCTTAGGCTTTTTATTGTGTATGGCCACATATAAAATTGATTAGAAAACAGATTCTCGGTCAGTTATTATAGTAAAATTAAAGGTTAGTTCTAGGGAATTTATGTAATATATTCCGAGTCGAGGAATCTATTGGCATAGTTCCCTACATTTGCCTCTTTGGATTATCATACTCATCGGTTAAGATACATAAACTTTGATCAATGATGTACTAGATATACAATGTACGAAAAACCCAATAACAACATAATAATACATAATAAAACTCTTTATTACGCACATTATATCGAAACAAAAGGAGAAAACTAAAAAAACCTGTGAAGTGAAGGTTTCCGGTTTTTGTTTTTTACGATTAGTTATCTATTGAGCCCAAATTTTGATGTGTATGTATGAAAACTGACAGCCTGATCATAAAACCTATCCAACGGGAAAGCAAGCATTTGTGCGGGATAAAATGTAGCCTATGTTTTTGTTCCAGACTATAATATACCTCTGTTCCGAATTTCATCCAGATCCATTAGGCGTGATTGCGCAACAAATATCCATCTAAACATTCATTTTAATCACAGTAGTCAGATAACGTATAATGTGTATATCCTTACCGAAAATTAAATATTCCGTCGTTTTAAAGGTTTATTCGGACTTTTAGAACGAGCTTATCGTTATCTATTCAAACAAATAAAATTGGAGTGTCTGTTTGTAATATTGAAATAACCGTTTTTTACTACATGCATATGAATATGTATACGGTACATACACCAAAATAACACTTTTTACAATTTTTGTCTGTCTGTTTGTTCCGGCTAATCTCTGAAATGGCTGAACCGATTATTACGGGACTTTTATTGGCAGGTAGCTAATGTAATAAGGAGTAACTTAGGCTACATTTATTTTAGAAAAAATCTTTTATTTAAAAAAAATAAAGTAATGTTGCAATGTACAAGTACTGTCCTGTACCGCGCGCAGCTCACGCGTACGCCACCGCCTGTGCCATCACGTCTCGGACGCCTCCCACAACTTCTCCCACCAACGAATCAATATCCGAATCAACGAATATATTTATCTTGCAATTATTTCAAGTAATTCGGGTTAGTAATCTATTGCTTCGTGATTGAAAGACAAACAAACATGCTGACTCAACGCAGACGAAGTCGCGGGCGTCAGCTAGTCGTAAATAATAAAAAGTCGTAAATATAACGATCAGCACATCTACTATATTTTTGATCGATGTTAATAAACTCTTGTTCTCAGACCAATGCTCTCTATTTCAAAGTAAAGGACGAATGCGTCAGCAAGACGAAGATTATTCGGCGGCTGAACACCGCACTGCGGGACACCCGTAATTTCCGTTTAAGTATCAAGCATAAATTTTTTATAATACCCCTAAATACGCTTTCGGAGGCTATTATTGCGATTTAGGATTTAAATTCCCCAATTATATAATATTTCAACCAATAAACACTCTCGAATTTTCCAGATTTGACTCGTATTTTTCTTGAATCTTTTCCGCAAACTCAGGTATGAATTTCCATTGAGGGTGAGCGTTTTATTAGGCAGGTTAGGGCATTCTTATATTCATATTGTTTTGCATGGATTTAAATTGTTATGCTTTTTATTCAACTGCTACGCAACGATGGTCATTTTTACTCTTGTGTGCTCGAGTGCTGGTTTTGATACGAGGCTTGCTGAGTACAGTACTCCAACTCATTGTATGAGTACTTCAATCTCCAATTTATACTATAACTCCGTTACAATAGCTCAAATAACAATGACTTAAGTCTCAACTCAACTTGACTTAATTTCAATACATTTATCCGTGCTTAAATATAATACTCCACTCAATATGAGCATTCTCAACAGTATTCATTAAGAAATACTGGTCTAGACTTATAAGATTGGTAACATAAGTTGATTTTTCATAAGATAGGTATTCTCAAGTATCATCCCTTTCTTAGGTTTTTATATGAACTGTTTTTTATAGATTCGCCCATATATACATTGAGATCAAAATATGTAACCTTTATCTTAATTAAATTAAAATGATTAAAAACATGCGGTGTACATGTACATAAATACCACCACCTGTAAGCCAAAAAAAATACCAGTGTAGGAATTAAAGTGATAGAAAATTAAATGATTAAAAAGGTACTCATATTTTTATTATTCACTTAAAACCTTGGGTTAACCGGTAAGAATATGGCAACTAAACAAAAAAAAACACATCTACGCAAAAATATATAAATTTACTTTTAAAAAGCTTCTTATATATTTTTTTTATAAATTATTTCTGTTTTAACACATCTGTTGCGGTCGAGTGCACAAGTGTTCCCGCGACTCAGCCACCAGGCGACGCGAAGGAGCATCGCTGGGTTTTAGTGGGTATTCTGGTTGCCGGTCTGGCCGCCGGGGAGTCCTACATACCCCGTCGTAAGCGGCGCAGTCTTGCCTGCATCGCTTCCGGAGGGGATGCGTAAACGCATTTCCCAGCGGAAAAAAAATGTCTTAACACATCTGATATGTATTACCCCATATGATGGAAATACTTTTTATAAAATTAAATCATAATTTTTGCATTGCAACAAAAATCGTCGTCGTACGTCAGCCTCCTAATAAGAGGTCGCGGGTTTAAACCCGGGCACCTAAAATATCACTTGCTTCAACGGTGAAGGAAAACATACTGAGGAAACCTGCATGCCTGAGAATTCTCAAAAGGCGCGTGAAGTTTGTCAATCCGCACACGGCCATCGCGGTGGACTATGGCGAAACCCTTCCCATATTCATAGAAGACCCGTACTCTGTTGTGAGCCGAGAATGGGTTGATCATGATGTTGATGATGATTTAATCAGAGAGTGAAATGGAAAGTATTGCTTTAAGACTTTACAATTAAGTTAATCTTTATATATTTTTGTAAAAAAACATTGCTACTGTTGCATTTTAAATGGTTTTTCAATTTTTAAATTTAACGCAGAACAAAGTCAAAACTAGGATATTTGATTTGATGAAGTTCCTCGTGAACCCATAACATCCCGAGTGCTCCAATATTACATTAAGCGCATTTTTCGTCAGCGAGCTTTTGCTTTGATTAAAGCAATAAATCGAGCGTGGCGGTTATCCGGCAGCTCTGTGTGGAATTAATGCGACAATGGGTCGGGATTTGATCGTAAATTGTCCCTCAACCGGTTTTCTTCTCTTACCTTCTATGTACCAAGTCGTTTTATGCGAACAAATAAATGAAATAAACATTTCAATAACACATTTTTTCGAATTAATAATGATCTTACACCTCTTTTAAAAAAGCATGTTTCATCCGACTATTATTAAAATTTCAAATAAATTAAAAATATTATAATCAAGCATAGAAAATGCATAGTAATCGGCAGTCTTCTTTCAGGCAAAATTTGAACATTGAGAAAAGTAAGGAAAGACATAATAATCTCCGGTGGTCCTCAAAAACTAGCAATCAAAGAGTCGTACTGCCAGAACCAAAGATGGTCAGCGTTTGGGGCCTAAGGTGAACCGTTATAAAAAAAAAGCCTCTTGAATTAAAACGTATGTGATAAAGGAGCAATGAGCAAGTTACATAGATAGCTGAATCAGTGGACGCCGCAGTCCCAAGGTCCTGAACTAATGTCCCCACAGCAATAAATGTAGGCCTCACTTATCGGACAGTATTCCAATAGAGGCATGTCTCCACGATGTATCGTTAAGAAAAATTTCTCAAGATTAGTCTTGCTTCTCCTTAGAAGCAAGACTAATCTTGACATACGTAACGATTTTGAGTTTCAAAATGTCGTAGGAAAAGACCCCTCAGTATTAACAGAAACAGTGGGTTTTCAGAATGCAAGCAATCTCTGTGCTATTATTATTGTACTGTATGTTTCTTAAAACAAACAAACAGAAAAACAAAATTTCACATAATTAAAATGAAAACGAAAAAATAACAGAAAACAATTATCTAAGAGTTTTAATATAAAAAATGAATAGAGTTTTTCTCAAAACATTGAGTAAGTATGCTTTGTTTTTCAAAATGGTTACTAATTAAGTTTCTATCTATATTATTAGAAGACCTAATATTGTATTGAATGCCAGAAAACAACCCCAGGTGATTAGTTAACTCAATTTAAAACTAAAGACAGTAATCTGCATTTTGCGTGAACCAGAGCTTAAATTAATGAAACCTATTAATCTCTACAGCAGACGGACGACAAACACATTTTTAAAGCAACCTTAAATGCTAAAGAGACTTGTAGGATGTAAAGAAATATATACTTCGTACACTATAAAAGGATATACCTAAGCGGTAATAGTCACTGAAAGAACTACGTTTATGATTCGAATCCATACTTGTATCTATAGAAATACGCATTCCAATAATCAAAAAGAAAAATTATATCATTGCAGTCCTTGAAAAAATTTGATTGAGTTGAGTAAAGTTCGTTGATTTTGTAATAATTATTGCATTATTTATATTATATTAAATATACTAATTCTTCTAATAAATAATTACTATAGTTTAACTAAAGTTTAATTATTATTATACAAAAGGAATTTATGCATAAGAAGATAGTTTTTGTAAATTTACTAGTAAAGAGCTAATATGACGCGAAAAAAAAATGATATGTTTTTAACAGATGAGCATCACTAAAACCCAAAAACCGGTCGGTTCTTCTACATTACACATGAGACTGAAAATCTAGTTCACGTAATATAGAAAGAGTAGTTAAGAATTCCAAAATTTGTTCTTCTATTTTGGTACGAATTATATGGGATGGTGCATTATCTGTAATTATTTTCCTGGATTATATTGTTTTCTTCCATCCTAATCATTATTTATTACACCCAGTACAGTCATTAATAAATTCTGATTGCGTAAGCGAAAGTGCGTAAGTGAAATTACAAACCTTGGTTGATAAAGTTTAGTCAATCGAGCGTCATGATTTTAATGTCTCATCTTTTAATTCTAATAAGGTGCCCATGAGACAGGATATCCTAGTGTGGTGCATCGAAAAAAAAATTTAACACTACAAATGGTGTATTTGGTAACATAAATATATATTTTTCATTTTAATTTTTTTCAGTCATATACCCACTAAGTTAACCTTATGAATTCTATGAGTAACCGATATAATGTACATAAAGCTATAATGATCAAGTCTAATTAGGCTACCCTTAATATTGTTTGCAACAATTTAATTACGCTCTAGCTCCTAGTCACCCAGGTCTTTGTTGTTGTCGAAACCATCAAAGGATTGACATCACATATTATGTACGCATTTAATGCACAAACTAGCATAAGATGTCTTTTTGAAGGAAACGAATAGTAAATTCTCAGAGGAGCTTCGTTAGATGGTTTTACGAGGCGACTACATTCTAGTGAAGGCAAGATTTCCCCGAGGTAACGCATATTTTATATGCTCTGTAATTTAAGTGACTGCTGCTTTTATTATGACATCTAGGGAGTGAGGCGTTTTACTTCTCATTTTATACTAGTTGATGCAAATAGTGACTATTCGTCTTGGAAACTCAGGACTGCGCTTTGCCTTATTTATCAAGTCCTTTTAATCAAGCAAATGCAAAAACGTTTCGTTCATGGCAACGGTACTGCTTGAAAGCACCAGACTGTAGTAAATTTTTCTACATTTAGAATAAAGGGTTCATGGAAATAAGAAGGCGGAATTTTTAAATGTACCTCTCGACGAGAATAGACAATATAAGCATAAAGAGAATAAAAAGTAAAAAAACTTGAGAGGTGTCAAGGCACACCCGGATGGAACGAAGTTCCTTTCGATTAATTAGTGAAGGAATTGTAATAAAATTTTATTTTATTTAAGTTATAATAATATTTTTTTATTATTAACAAATATAATGTTATATAAACTTAATCAGTAGGCTCAATTTTGTACTCCATCAGCAATATCCGGAACTTGTGCAGAAACACTGTCAAGATTCATATTATTATTTTTTATTATTTACAAAAAACCTGTATACACTCAACAAAAATTATCGTCGCGACACCACACTGTTCAATGCGAAATAGAAATGAAAATATCTGGCTTGCTTTCTATAAGAGAGAGAGAGAGACAGACAGAGAAACATGCGACGCCGCACAGCTTACAATAACAAAAAGTGTCGTGACAACTTTTCGTAAGAATTTTTCCCGTCTAGCCCCCTTTCACAACGCGCGATAAGGAACTTTGTTCCAAAAAATACCTTTACACCTGCCCAGTGAGTTACGTTCAGCTTGTAGTATGCGCTAAAGACATTATAATATATTATATATTGGTGATGCCGACTATCGGCTGTGTTATGAAATTTCATAATTCGGTCAATGTCCACTTTTTTATCCGACTACCCTCCCTTCCTTATCGTGTACTGTCACTTTGATACGCGGTGCGACGCAAGCGCCGCTTGAAGACGGCTCGGGATTTCTATGCGATCCGATGTTCGTGGAGCGGGTTGTCTTCGCTTATCCACTATTTAGGAGTGTGGTGTCGTGAGTGTTGCCGAGTAAAATCGGATCCCGCGAGGTGTTTCTGTTCCGTCAGGGTGTGTGCTGGCTGTGTGGTCTGTGCTCGTCGCCGAGGCTTAGATCACGGACCTGCTAAGGTTAATGCACGATTCCCGTATCCTTCACGCTACCTCTCCCCTACACTTGGACGCCTAAATTCAAAATTAACTACCATACAGTCCACTAGTATTACCTTTCGAAGATGGACATTCGCGCCTCCATATATTATATAGTTGTTAGTACTAATCATAATATAAAAATGTGTTTATGGTTGTGATTATTTGACATTTATATACAGAGAATATACTTATTATTCAGTACATATAAATAGGAAACCAAACATGCAGTAGATATCTATGAGAAGTAGAAACGGTTAGATATTAACACTATAAAAAAACAACCAAATTTGTGTTCCACATTTTTGGTAATATTTTTACCGAAGCGAAATAGTAATCTCAGCTTTTCATTTAGATTTCGTTTGTAGTGTTACATTCAGATATTATGTTTTCGTGATAGTTTTTAAATCCCGTTGCATAATATCCTTTTAATCAAAATTCAAAGGCCTTATGTATTCCAAATAAAGAGATTCGATGGAAATATTTTGAAGAACAAACGTAAAGGACAAACGCTGTGAATCGATTATGGAGAACCTTAACTGGCAGTTCATTATTTGTACAGCTGATATCAGTAAAGCGATTTACTTAAATTCAATAATGAATCACTATTGAATGGCGTGTCTGTGTCCTATCTCCGCTAATAAGAATTACAGGAACTAATAAAAACAAATTTCTCAGGGAGGTGTTAGACTTTATATTTTGTAAACACGCAATCTTCGATTTACCATTCGTTGATTGTGTTGATGGTAGTAGCCGTAAACAAATGTTAAAGAACTATTCCTTTCTCCTAATAGGTTTCTACGCGGCATCATATCATATGCTTAATTAGCCGGCGGTATGTCACTACCAATAGACTGATATGTCTATTAGTCAAAGCCCCCCACCTGACCACTTGGTCTTTTGATATCCGTTGATTTGAGCTATTTCGGTGATATACCATCAACATGTGTTACATATTATGTGCTTTGACCTTCTTTGCTAACAGGGAATAGAACGATGTTTCATTTAACGAAATTATAATCATGATCAACCCATTACCAGCTCACTACAGAGCACGGGTCTCCTCTCAATATGAGAAGGGTTTGGCCATAGTCCACCACGCTGGCCATATGCGGATTTGGCAGACTTCACACGCCTTTGAGAACATTATGGAGAACTCTTAGGCGTGCAGGTTTCCTCACGATGTTTTCCTTCACCGTTGAAGCAAGTGATATTTTAATTGTTTAAAAACGCACATAACTCCGAAATGTTAGAGATGCGTACCCGGATTCGAACCGCTGACCTCTGATTAGGAGGCTGACGCCCTGGCCACTAGGCTATCACCGCTTCCCTCGCACCAAATGTAATTATAATAATACAATATTATTATATTTATGCACAAATTTCGTTGTATCTAAAATTTCTAAAAGTATTCAAAATTCAAATTCAAAATAATCTTTATTCAAATAGTCCTTAAAAAGGCACTTTTGACGCGTCAATAATTTACATAGTAGTTATTTCATGGTGATAACTATATTCGTCAACTTAACTTTCGTAACTAAAGCTATGAGGGTTCCAAACGCGCCCCGGTCTAAGAAGAAGCCCACAACAAACATAGCCGGGTTTTTTTTATTCAATTACTTATTAAATTTAGTCATATAGCTTAATACTATATTTCGGATTGAAGGGGCGTGCGTTGCAGTATTGGCGAAGGTGGACGCCGATCCTGTGAATCTGTAATCTTCGATCGCTCTTCCGTCAATTTTATATAAAAACTTTAGGATTTATTTATACTGAATTTATTAAGAAAATCAACCAAATTAACAAATACTAAAAATGATTCAGGCGTGATCGCAATGTGGAGATGTTGACGGTGTAATCGCCACGATAGAAGTGAGCCGATCCGCACAACGCGCTGCCTTATAAACCGGCAACCGGTCCGTCCCCATCTGCCTGATTCATTGAGTGGTACGATGACGTCACACGTTGCACGTGCACTCGTTCGTAAACAACTTTCTTGGCCCGCGCCGACACGGCCATTCTGCATTAAGGTCGCCCTCGACCTTTAAGAAAGAAGAATGAACAGCAACACCATAACTTTACGTAGGGAGGCCTCAGCCCTCAACTCACGTCTCTACACAATAGTAAGGAGGCCCCTGTCCTCAACTTACGTCTCAACACAATAGTAAGGAGGCCCCTGTCCTCAACTTACGTGTCAACACAATAGTAAGGAGGCCCCTGTCCTCAACTTACGTCTCAACACAATAGTAAGGAGGCCCCTGTCCTCAACTTACGTCTCTACACAATAGTAAGGAGGCCCCTGTCCTCAACTTACGTCTCTACACAATAGTAAGGAGGCCCCTGTCCTCAACTTACGTCACTGTGCGAGTCTACGCAATAGTAAGGAGGCCCCTGTCCTCAACTTACATCCCTACACAATAGTAAGGAGGCCCCTGTCCTCAACTTACATCCTTACACAATAGTAAGGAGGCCCCTGTCCTCAACTTACGTCATTATGAAAGCAAATAGTGTGTACTAATTTTTGACATAATTATAGGCTATTTGTTACCTTTATTGTTCCGTAATCTCAGTCACTGGGACTTCATCCAAATCGTCATGTGTGCCTATTTTGGCATGGTACATACTGGGTTCTAGTATTACTGTGAGCTTCTATAGCGCCGACATGGAATCCTGATTTATTTTTTCGTTTGGCTTGGATGCCAATCTTAGTTCATCATGAGCTACTTTCTCAGGGTGTCTGCGTCCTGTTATCTTTTTTACTTGGTAACGGTCGTTTGGTAGTATCTTCCAAATAACGTATGAAGCTGGATATTTAAAGTCAAGCCTAATTTGAGCCCTAGCGTTTACCTTTGTAAAACCTTTCTTTACATTCCTTTCCTCGTGATGTAATTATCTAGTTGATCTCGACTCACTGACATTTCTTCCTCGTCTATTAAAGGTAATAATTCTGGTGGTACTGCATATTGTCTTCCAGTGAGAGCTTTAATTGGGCTCACATTTGTAGTTTTGTTCTTGGTACAGTTGATCGCTAGCTTCCAAACCTTTCTTCCTGTCCTGAGTTTCATAATTACGAATTATGGACAACCCGTTCTTCACAACACTTATCACTCGCTTAACCTGGCCATTGGCTCGACTATTGCAAGAGTCTACAATTCGTAGGATTAGTAGTGACTCTCGGGTTCAGTAGTCCTCATACTCATATATGCAATAACATGATGTCGGCCATCCTTCACTTGTATAAGGATAGCACCCCAACCCTGTACTACTGGCGTCTGTATGGAGTTCAATTGGAAGTGGAGGAATGATGTCGAGTCTGACGCTTTCACATTTTGCAGTCCATTGAAATAATGCACCTTTCTTCGTTAAATTATATAGTGAGATCATGCGTTCGGAGAAAGATGATATAAAGCGCCTGAAGTAGCTAGCTAAGCCACAGAACTGACATACTTGTGATTAGGTTTCCGAGGTATTCGATGGATGTCTTAAAGAAGGAGCACTTTTTCATATTAACAGTGAATCCAGTATCGGTTAAGGCTGCTAGAACGTTTTCCAGAATCTGTAATCCCTCATCGAATGTTTTGCATTTTATCAATACATCATCCATATAAATCAAGATATGATCCTGTAATGGTCGTAACGCTGTCATAATGGCTCGTTGAAAAACCGCTGGTGTGTTCATCAGTCCAAACGGCAACCTTACGTATTTGTACAAACATTCTGGTGTGATGAACGCAATTTTGGTATTAATTCTTCTTTGATTGGAACCTCATAAAATCCTTGCGCCATATCTAGCCTGTTAAAATAGGTAGCATTCGATAAACTGTCAATTTGGTCTGATATTATTGGAGGTGGAATCTTGATGAGAACAGTATATCTTATTTAGTTAGCGATAATCTGTGCATTCAATCTTCCTAATCCTTTTTCTTAACCACAATTAACGGGCTGGCGTAATTCGAGGTGCTCTCTCTGACGACTCCGTGAACCATCAAGTAAGTCATTAATTATGGCCTTCAACTTTTGTCATTCAACCGGTGCCATTCGATAAAGTCTTTTAGATACTACTTTGGTCAGGGATCCTTCAGCTGGATTTTCAAAATTCCCGTGGTCACTTTGGTTTTTGGAGACGTTTGGAGCGTTTTTGTATCTTAACTTCTTCTCTTTATTGTAAAAGATTTTTCAACCCAGACACTTCTGTTACATTGGTTAAATCAATGTCTAAGTTTGCAAATGGATTCTCTTTTGTATTTATACTTGAGATGATCGAATTACTCATTATAATGGCTCCTTTCTTAGTAATAAAAACATCTAGCCAAGTTCACTTATCAGCTTCATCCTCCATTTTCTTAAAACAAGTGGATTCAACGTGGCCTACTTTCTTACAATAACTGCACTTGGGCTTTGGGCGTTCTGTTCGGTCAGAAATCTCTTTTGTATTTATTGGGCTTAGTAACGGTTTTGGATCGTTAATTTTCTCACTAACCTTGTTACAATTTGATTGCACATGTCCAGGTTTACCGCATTTAAAACAAAGCATAGTTTCCTCTTTACAGTGACGAATTCTTGCTCGTTTAGCGGGTGGTTCACCCTGCAATTGCCTAGGTTCTCGCTGTTTGAATGTTGCCGCAACTGAAATAAGTTCGGGAACAGAAGAACACTTGCTAGATAGTAGACGCAATCGAAAAAACTCGTTGTCTACGCAACCAATAATGGCCTCCACGGCGTCCTTTTCCTTGTCACCATTGATTACCCGTTTCCAAATATTCCAGGCCCTAGTAATGGACTCGGCTGGATTTGCAAGATCAAACCTAAAATTTCGTAGTTTTATTATATCATTTGAATATCGAGCTTCGGGTTCAAATGTTTGAATTAGTGCCTGTCGCATGTCGGCCCATACTGGTGACTTCACTAGCCATGTGTCTCCAAGAGTTTTGGCCCGACCCTGCAATAAGCCAGCTATTTTGGTAATAATCTCGTAGTCGGTTAATTTCCAGTGGGTCTTTGCCCTGTCCACGTGTTCACACCAATCGCGAATTGGTACATCACCATCAGGGTCAAATGATGCGATGTAAATGTCACTGAGTCTTGGTCGTTTTGTTGGGGCCACAGCCTGGCTTAACAACCCTGTAAGAAACTCATGATTGGCTTGCATACTGGCTTGCTGCTGTCGTGTTAAATTCTCTATGATGTTGGCCAGTGCGGACAGCGTTTGACTGTTATCCGCGCCATTTCGTCCAGTGCTGGTGGATGGAGCCGAAGACACACCTCGGTCCATCCCACTTCTGATTTCGGATTGAAGGGGCGTGCGTTGCAGTATTGGCGAAGGTGGACGCCGATCCTGTGAATCTGTAATCTTCGATCGCTCTTCCGTCAATTTTATATAAAAACTTTAGGATTTATTTATACTGAATTTATTAAGAAAATCAACCAAATTAACAAATACTAAAAATGATTCAGGCGTGATCGCAATGTGGAGATGTTGACGGTGTAATCGCCACGATAGAAGTGAGCCGATCCGCACAACGCGCTGCCTTATAAACCGGCAACCGGTCCGTCCCCATCTGCCTGATTCATTGAGTGGTACGATGACGTCACACGTTGCACGTGCACTCGTTCGTAAACAACTTTCTTGGCCCGCGCCGACATATACATATTGTTTTTTACCACCAGCCGCCTGCCTGACTGCCCTTATTGGGAATTTTTTTAATGGAACAACCGTTATCTCTTGGTTAGTTATTTTTGGTTGAAGTTTTCGTTGCAAAATTTATTCTTAACCCATTATATATAAGTTTTTGTGTGTAGGTCATTGTTGCGTCAATTCTGTTTTAACAAACAGAGTGTACTAAAAATTTTGCATTCGACATAAAGGTTTAAAACGAATTATTTTGGGCTCACCGCGATATTAATGAAAAAAAATTTGATCAGCGTTTTGTCTGTTACTATTCCATAGCAAAGCTGCAAATAATAATCAACACTCCCAATCCCGTGACCGTTATCGTATTGTGAATTTTGCGCCAGATGGTATAGAATGGGTTTTTGCCATATTTTGTTGGTTTTCCAAGCCGCGTTGGTAAGTCGGCACTGTGCGAGCAGGTGAGGTTGGCAGTTTGGGCACCTGATTAGAACAACTTCTTTTCTTTGTATTTTTCACGTTTCAACTTTACCGTTTACCTGTAAAATAAATTTATGTTACGATTAGGCCGCCAAGGTTTATATGTTACATTATGTTTTTTTTTAAGTGTTCACCGTCTTACCAGCTTGCTGGTTACTAGAGTACCTAGATAAGGCTCGCGCCTAATCTTTATCAGAATATTAATGTTTTTTTTTTGTATCGTGTTTTATAAGAACTCTCTCGAGATTAATATTTAATTAATACCAAATGAAATATATTTTATTTCAGCTTAATAGAAATACTTCTACAGAAATCCCTGATCCCTAAGCGAGATGAGCGCCCTTACAATTCAGAAAATAATCCATTAGTGTAATAGGTTTATCGTAATAAGATTAGGATTTTAATTGCTATCTGGTTTCAGCAATTTGCACGGAATAAACAATTTTATTATTATAATGGTCGTTTAGATTAAGTTATCCAGAACAAGTTTGTTAGTTATGGCGTTTTAAATGGGTAATCTGAACCGAGAATAAAATTCAAATTGAATGAACTCGATTAAGAAACCATTCATTTCTAAATAAATAGTTTTGTTAAAAAAGTATACAAAACTGCACTTAGGTAATGAAGAAATTGAAAAAAAGATTAACAATAAATGCAGAGGCAATAAATACGAGTAAAACAAGGAAAGAAACATAGAACATAAAAATTATAATTCTGAAAATATACTGTCAGTATATTTGATATTAAATAGATCTATTTGCTTTGTTTTTTTTTTACACAGTTATTATATAACTATGTCAGATATTCTTGGTAAGGCAGAATATTTACCTAGTTCAGTTCTATAAGGCCTGTGATAGAACAAAGTACATGGAAACAGAGGTGTGTTAGTGTGTTAGTGTTTAAATCGCAAACCTGCGAATTGGTTCAGCGCAATCGATGTTGATTGTGGACCAAATTGAATAAAAATGTTACAGACAACAGCTCTCGTCTTTTTCGAGACGTTGCCTTTTAAAAAAGTGAGCCTATCTGTGTAATTACGAAGATTTTGAATCTATAAGAGACTTGTCGTAAAAATCGTTCCTGCACTCTCTCAATTCTCTTAATATGAAGTTTATATATTTGTATTCATATTTCGTATATGTGTGGCTACCTATAAGCTGTGTGTTCATTGTTTATTTCTCATATTCATTTAAAAACCTTTGAAACTAACTTCTCTACAGATATGTTGACTTGTACTTGTCCTGTCCACCAAACACAGACACACAACATTAATACACAAGTAAATAAATATATAAATCTGGATCTCGAATTATTTATGGTGCGGTGTTTAGATTTTCCTGTTTAATGCGGATTACAGCAAATTAAGCTAACTGTTCATTGTATAATACGAAAAAAATAATATATATATATATCATCATGATCAACCCATTATAGGCTCACTACAGAGCACGGGTCTCCTCTCAATATGAGAAGGGTTTGGCCATAGTCCACCACGCTGGCCATGTGCGGGTTGGCAAACTTCACACGCCTTTGAGAACATTATGGAGAACTCTCAGGCGTGCAGGTTTCCTCACGATGTTTTCCTTCACCGTTGAAGCTTAAAAACGCACATAACTCCGAAAAGTTAGAGAAGGGCACTCAGCTTTGACAAGAGAGACTCAATCTAGACCTCGTCATTTCTTTCCATGGGGTGTGATTGTAGTCAAGCGCGATGCATAAAAAAATATTTTACAGAGTAGATTTTTTTCTCTATAGAGATTCCTGAGTGCGACGCGTGAATGTTAATGAGGTAGGTCAGACGTTTTGTCTACAGCTCTTCAGTCTCGACAGACTTTTCAAGGCAAGTAAACGCGCCCAGCTACCGTGAAGGTGTGAACTCTCATCATAAGAGGGTCAAAGTCCTGCGGAAATGAGTTCCTTTATATTTTCATCTTTTTTTTTATCAAGCCGTCAAGACTCAATATGTACTCTGTCTAGAGCTTTTCTGCAATCACACCTTATGTGAAAGAATATTTGTTATTATTATATTTTCGTCCCTTCATATTACGCCATTGTGAGTTAGTTAGGACACTAGGACCGCGATCTTCAGTAATGAAGGAACGACTGGAGAGAGAGTAAGTTAATTTTAAAGGTTATTATTACATTTTTTGGTTATAAACCCAGATTAAAGCCTGACATTACCATGCCCCTATCAGGTTAGCCCGCTACCATCTTAGACTGCATCATCACTTACCACCAGGTGAGATACCCGTCAAGGGCTAACTTGTAGTGTGTAAAAAAAAACATGCTTTTCGGTGGATAAAGCCATCTTCCTAACTCCAGCTCGTATTGAGCACTCATTAAAAGTCTTAATATCTACCTAGGAATTGGAAACCTGGGCTCTTTTGATCCCTAGCAGTTTATCTCCTGGCTATTAAAACATACCACTATACGTAAACAAGGCAGATAATAGTAGAGGAACTGCAGCATATTTGGAATACTAGTTTGTTTTTTGAGAATAAATTTAAGGAGAAATTAGAGAGCTTAATAAAAAATACAATAAATTATTGCAAAATTTAAAATTTAAAGTATTACAATAAATTGATCACTGATTGCATTCTTACAGAAAAAGTTTTCATAGCAGACGTCTCGCTTCTTTGTAGCTGGCAGACGGAATGACAAGATAGCGTCCCGTTTTTGATACTCGATGACTTCTCGTCTCGTATGACGTCATGTTCATGACAAAAAAATACACAACACATTTATATTAATTTAGATATCGCAGTATTCCAAATTACCTGCAGTATTCCAAATATGCTGCAGTTCCTCTACTGTGGTGTATAGATATTATAATAATGTATGTACGCTTGCGCACCAGCCCCGTGGCATTACGTTGACAGAAGTCGACGTGAGCGGACGTGCCACATACCCACGAAGTGATTAAATCTTTAGCTTAGTCTGAACCAACCAAAACGTGGTACATAACAAGTACTATCGAAATTAATCTTCAGTCCACAAAACTCTCTTTTTTCGCTCCGACAAATGAGTATATTGCAAAGTGAGATAATCAATTTTGGAAAAATTTGTGGTGATTGTATTATTGTGAAGATTATATCAATTTTATAATACCGTACAGCCGTACCGTTCAACTTAATTCATCAATGCATCTTCCGCAAAGTTACGCCTGTTCAATATCCAATATAAATGAAATAATCAACAATATCAACCTGTAACTGGCTCACTACATGGCGCCAGTCTCCTTACAGAATGAGATTTTTTTTTATTCACTACAAGTTAGCCTTTGAATGCAATCTCACCTGATGGTAAGTGATGATGCAGTCTAGGATGGTAGCGGGCTCACCTGTTAGGGGCATGGTAAACCCACACTCCTAATTGGTTTCTACGCGACATCGTGCCGGAACGCTAAATCGCTTGGCGACACGTCTTTATCGGTAGATTGGTAACTAGCCACGGCCGAAGCCTCCCACCAGACCAGACTCGAGCCGGGAATCGAACCACAGACCTCCAACTTTAAAATGCAACAGCACACGCGCTGCGCCACGGAGGTCGCCCTGACTGTCCACCAAGCTTGTTTGCTTAAGCAATAAGACTACCTTTGCATATCTATTTGAACGAATTGTGCCAATTGTTTACTATAATGTGTCAAATAAAGAGTATCTACTCGTATCTATCTTCTATTACCTATTTTTATTAGACAACTCGTCTCCCCTTCAATTCTTATCTCATAATCTGACAATCCTAGTGGCTCACCCTTGTTGTGCGCGTCAGTTTGATAGGCAGGCTTTGCTATCGCATTTCGGGTAAGTCCACTTAATGTCCCGATTAGCACGAATAAACCTTTTGTACCCTTGGGAGACACAATAACGCCTTCTGTAATAATGTGTCGAGTAAAACTATTTTAAGAGAGAGACACGGAGAGATCAGGTACATTTTATACTTATACTTAGTAGCTAACAGTGATAGAAAATAAAGACACCAGGCGAGTGTCCACTAATTAGTGCTCGTTAATGGGTATATCTTACGACATCGCCACCCAAAGATGGAACGATGAACGGACGGAAAGATGCAAGATGTTATATCTGTATAAAAATTATTTCTTGTATTTAGAACGAAAGAAACATTACGATGATAACGATTAGCTTGGGTGTAAATTGCTCTATCTCCATTGGTACCATAATTTATTATTTATTATGTGAGATGGTGATAACAAGAAAAAAACAGCTATGTTTGTTATGGGTTTCTTCGGATCTGGGCGCGATTTGAACCCTCTTAGCTTTAATATTAAGTTGGCGAGTGTAGTTATCACCATCACTAATAGAAAAATGTGTGATATAATATATGTAGGATTCATGGGTTCGTTAGTAATGGCTTTATATGAATAAAGCTATTTTTGATTTGATTCGATTTGATTAGAAATAACGATGAATTAATTCTCATCTGGCATATTATGTATTATATAAGTTAGCGATCCTACACATTCGATATCAGTGTTGACTATCAGAAGTAAATCTTAGATATTTAATTTGCTATTATTTGTCCACGACATTTACTCAGTCCTGAAACAATAGATACGGCACATTCGGTTTCATTTACTATATGTATATATATGGACAGAGTAAAATAAGATGAAATTATATTATTATTTATGATAGATTTGATATTCCATACAGTTTGCTGAATAAATATATAGTTAAGTTTACTATATATATATATTCAGTATTCATTTAATACTTGATGAAATTCGTAATAATATTATATTCGAAAAATAACAATAAATTCAATATTTGAAATCCAACTCTCATGTTTTCTTTACAGTGTAAGCATCCATCGGTTAATCCGTCCATGCATCTGTCAGGCCCAAAAGAAAACAATAATAAATTCTAATGAATAACCGAACGTCAAATAAATGTATTCTCACATACTTGACGTGACAGTAAATTACATTACGCAATATTTTTTTTTAGTTACGTCGGAGTTAACGACCTAGATGGCTATGAAAATGACTGTTTTTCGGCCAACTTTGTATAATTTCGGCCATATCTTGTACATTGAAAACAAACAATAGCAGCAAACAATAAATGATTTGATGCTCGCATGGCCTTATAAAAATCGTTATACAAGAAATAATTCTTGTGTGATTATCTTTCCCGTTAACTTTTACCATACGCCACGTTTGCGAACTTTGTTCCAGAAAGCTTAACTCTACGATAAATAATGAATGAACGCATCCACTAAGCTCTCCACACCTGCCAATCATCGTGAAGCAAGTACGTGCCATAAATTCTTAGGAAAGCATGACATATTAATTCTATTCATTACTAGAGATCACAAAAGGGCAGCGTAGTAAGCCCCATTTTGCCGACGGATGATCTCCTAATGAACATATTGACGACCTCCGGGGCCCAGTGCGTGCGCTGTCGCATTATAAATTTAGAGGTCCTGGATTAGATTCCCGGCTCGAGTCTGGTGGTAGGCTTCGGCCGTGGCTAGTTACTACCCTACCGACAAAGACGTGTCCACACCAATTAGGAGTGTGGGTTTATCATACCCCTAACAGGTTAGCCCGCTAACATCCTAGACTGCATCATCACTTACCACCAGGTGAGATAGCCGTCAAGGGCTAACTTGTAGTAAATATTTAGCATGTTTATCAAGTTTCCGACGGCATTGCCACATCTTGTTGTTTGTGAAGTATTGAAATCAAAATCTTAATTCAAGCAGGCGTGAAACGGGGTCACGGGCAAGTGTCTAAATTAATTAGATTAAGTATTAGTTGTAAATTTCCGGATACATTTCCATACCTTGGTGTTTAAGAAGGTTTGAAATCAAATAAATATCTGTACTCAGATAGGGGACTAACGGGGCAAGGGTTCGTACATTTATAAAATAAAAAATCTCAGGTGATGGTGATGAGTGCACGTAATGATAATGGATCTATACATAAAATACATAGTACTTATGTTTCATAAAATAACTTTAATGATAGTGTATTATACACCAAACATTTTACATAAAACTTAAAATAAAACTTAGATTAACCTAAAACTAAAAATTTTAAAAAATAAATAAATATTTAACATCATAACTAAAATATATTATTAAAAGGAGTCCCTTTAGTTAGGCAAGGTTCCGAAGATACTGGCAGCGTTCCCCCTTTGAAAAATCTTCTTAGTACTAGGAACTTCTTATAACTTCCTTAAATCATTTCGATATATCTGGTATAAAAGTATACATACATACAGTAACTTTTATTTAGGCTGAATAAACGCAACTTTATTTATTATTTATTTATTAAATCAGCTTTATAGATAATGGTTGAGACGAATGCCGCTGAATAGTAATATAAAATTATTACTTTAAGAAAGTGTGTTTTTTACATTTACGTATTTGAACCATCTTTTATATAGATTTATTGATGGGTTTGTTAATAAGACACGCGCCACTAATAGAATAATATGTAAAAGTATGGACATTTTAATAACCTTTGGTGCTAAATACACATAATTCAACTTAAACAACAAAAGAAAACAAAACAATAAAAAAACTTATTACAAAAGAAAATTATAAGAAACATTTGTTTTATTACTATAATAACGAATAAATATAATGGGAGCACATGGGAATGTCGTGTTACGCTGATTTTCATTATTATGCATTAAAAAAAATAAAAATGGAGTATTTCTGGTCTGAAAGAGCTCTTTACGTCTGACGGTCCATAAGTACTTGAGTTATTGTTGACATAATATAAAAGAAGACCTAGGCCTCGATAATCATACGCCAATATATATTATTAAAGAAATATGTGTGTATAGTATAATTTAACACTCCACAGGTTTAAATTCACAACTTACATAAAAACTTTAAATTAACACTCTCCTAGTCCACTACATCTCACAGTGACACTTTATTACCAATAAACTATCTAAAAAAATATGTATGTATTAGTATTTGTCATCATGATCAACCCATTGCCGGTTCAGTACAGAACACGGGTCTCCTCTCAATATGCGAAGGGTTTGGCCATAGTCCACCACGCTGGCCAAGTGCGGATTAGCAGACTTCACACGCCTTTGAGAACATTATGGGGAACTCTCAGGCGTGCGGGTTTCCTCACGATGTTTTTCTTCACCGTTTAAGCAAGTGATACCTATTTTAATTACTTAAAAACACACATAACTCCGAAAAGTTAGAGGTGCTTGTCCGGATTCGAACTCGGCCAAGCCCTCCTCATATTTAGAGGTGATCCGTGCTATGTAGTGAGCAATGGGTTGATCATGATGATAATATATATGCTCGTTGACCTAGGTGCGTGTCTGGATGCGGTATGTAGCGACGCGACGTAGCGGATTAATACTTCACGCGACTTGTTTTCTAAGCGAACTATGAGCGAAAAACGTGGCAATCTAAGTTTAAAAATGAGCGAATATATTGCGTTGGTAGTCGAAAATTCATATTTTTACACCCTGTGCAAACAAACTGCATAAAATAAGAGGAAAACCATCATTAATCACACATTTAGAACAAAAAAAAATTAAGAGATTCATAACCTATGAAAGAAGTCTTCGTCTCATCTCAAAGAAACAAATCCACTCTTCGTAGCGCCTCAACGCAGACTGTCTGATTAGAGACAAAAACGTAGATCTGTATTACACACAACGTCTACTTGATATTTTCGTATTGCGTTACAATACCACGTTTGACATTTACCTAAAACATCGGGTTATAGTCAAGTTTTTATCCTTTACGTAATCTTATACGGTTAACCTTTTAGGAACTTTTAAGGAATATTTCCAAGATGTCCTCGGCGGTTTTTTATTTTGGCTATTGTTTTTTTTTTTTCGGTTTATATTCATATCATATCATATTATATTATATGCATAGAATTTTGTGAAACGCATCCGTAAAGCGTTGGATGACCCCCAATCTTAATAATATATATTGTGCCTTATTCTATAATTAACTTGTAACTATCAAATTACTTACAAATATTTTCTCTCTTTATTTTCTTTCATTCTTTCATATTTTGGCGGCAAAGTATTAATTTTGCAAAGAGATTGGAAACCATGATAAAACTTTTTTGCGGGATCCATAAACCAATAGCATTAAAAATATACACGTTTACGTATAAGGTCATCCCATATTATCATCCTATAAGAGAGAAAGCTTAAATTGGGATATCAATAGGCCCAGCATGATGATAATCTAAACCTGGCTCAAAGTTTATAGCAACGCATAACTCTTGGTCGAAGGGGGCATATTTCAAACGTCTAATGAAATACGGTACCACAATGAACACGGGCAAAATAATTATATCATCTAATATACGAGAATTTGGCAAAGCCCCAACAAGACCTCAGGCCAAACAATCTTCCCGCCGAGTGACTTGCCTAAATGCATGCAACTATTTAGAAAATACACCACGGTTTTCCCACCTCGGATTCCAATGCAAACAGTGCTCTATTAAATGGAGCAGTCCGTAATGAAGAGGCCCCGCAGGTATTCGTGAGTTCTGTAACTTACGCGGTATGTCCGTAGGTGGGCTTCACGTGTTTACCGATAAAGGACTTTATTTTTACTCTTATTTTATCAGAAAACGGATGCGTGTAATTACATATAATATGATGCATTGCGTCATAATTTCATAAAGATTTATGTCCGTATGGTGGGCGCTTCACGTGTTAACCGATAAAGGACTTTATATTAACTCTTTTTTTTATCAGAAAACGGATGCGTGTAATTACATATAATATGATGCATTGCGTCATACTTTCATAGAGATTTATGCCCGTAATGTAGAGGCTCTGCAGATATGTGAGTTCTGTAACTTACGTGGTATGTCCGTATGGTGGGCTTCACGTATTAACCGATAAAGGATTTTATATTAACTCTTTTTTTTATCAGAAAACGGATGCGTGTAATAACATATAATATGATGCATTGCGTCATACTTTCTAAAGATTTATGTCCGTAATGTAGAGGCTCTGCAGATACGCGAGTTCTGTAACTTACGCGGTATGTCCGCATGGTGGGCTTCACGTGTTAACCGATAAAGGACTTTATATTAACTCTTTTCTTATCAGAAAATGGATGCGTGTAATTACATATGTGATGCATTGCGTCATTCTTTCATAAAGATTTATGTCCGTAATTTAGAGTCTCTGCAGATATGTGAGTTCTGTAACTTACGCGGTATGTCCATATGGTGGACTTCACGAGTAAACCAATATAGAACTTTATATTACCTCTTTTTTATCAGAAAACGGATGCGTATAATTACATATGTGATTCATTGCGTCATACTTTCATAAAGATTTATGGATCGTAATTACTAGACGGGCAGGTATCGGAGAGTTTAGCGAGACATTTATGGAACATAGTTAGCTAAAAAATACATCACATAAGAAAAAAGCGTTATGTCTACATTCAAGCCGTCCAGTTCCATCTGGCGTAGTTCCAATGATATCAAATCAATTATTGTTTTTACAATGCGCAAAACGCCCGACTTGTTTTATTTTATGCTTAAAAATATTTTTTTTAGTAACTTTGATAACTCACTAGAGTTGACTGCAATTATTAACAAACTTCATCATCGTTATCATCGACTTTCAAATCTCAGATTCCTATGCAAATATTAAATGAAAAAGTACAATTAAGAGGCTGTTATTATTTTCGAATTTCTGTTGCATTCACGGCATGTCCGCGTTTAGGACTCTGTGTGAGCTTAAAAAGTACTTTATTTAAGCCCTTTTTAGTATAGCGGGTGATATAGTGCCGATCCACAAAGGACGTCGCAGCTTTAGATTAGAAATTTTATGTAATGTTTCACACCGAACCGTACTGTGCCTACTGTTTACTATACATTTCAATTTTCTTAGCTGTTTATTTTATTACAAGTGCCGTATTGATTTAATAATGAGTGTTTTTTTTATTTCTATCGGATGTACTGTATGAAATTCACAACTTGCAACTTAAGTACCTTGCGCAAATAATCTAAAATGTTTAAGTTTTATAATTGCACAGCCTTATAAATAATCTTAACAACGACTATCTCCGTTTTGTTTGTTACGTTCTGTTATCTACAAAATAAGTGTCAAAAGACCAGTTAAAGAATGAGTGGACAACTCGCGTGTTAACCTTCTGCGTGACCACCGACCATTGATCACTGAGCTAAGAGATACAAGGCGAAGGACACTTTTTACACGAAACGCCGTTCTGGCTACAAATCGATGATTTTATTTTATCAGTACGAAAGCCTTCGATAAATAATTAACAACATTTGTAAGCCGTACAAAATCTTAAGACGACACGTGTTTGGCTTACAAGTTAGCCCTTGACGGTGGTAAGCGATGATGCTGTCTAGGATGGTAGCGGACTAACCTGTTAGGAGTATGGTAAACCCACGCCCCTAATTGGTTTCTACGCGACATCGTGCCGGAAAGCTAAATCGCTTGGCGACACGTCTTTGTCGGTAGGGCGGTAACTAGCTACGGCTGAAGCCTCTCACCAGACTAGACTCGAGCCGGGAATCGAACCCAGGACCGCCAACTATATAATGCGACAACACGCGCTGCGGCACGGAGGTCGTCGGACTACTTGATGAGTAACATTTTCTCTACTTATTTTCAATTAATTATCTGTGTCATTTGCCTTGCAAATAGTTAGTCTAGATGGTCTTTGACACCATAGTACAAGTAAACGTAAATGGACCGTTATTTTTTTTTCCGCTAACAAGCCAAGATTTTTACTTCTCTTTACTCTCGATCCGCCTGTCGAATCTTCATTTACTAGTTCAGTAATTAACACTGAGTTTGTCTTTTTGTTGTGTGGAAACTTAGTATTGAGTGTTGAGCGGGAATTAAATGAAGATTAGTAGTACCATATCTTTACAATGAAGTATAGTCCTCTCTCTACCAATAAAAGATTTCTTGCAGCAAAAATTAGCAACAGCTTTTGCATTGCTTGTATTTCTGCGTGCAATAAAGTGTCTTCTTCAAAATTCTAGATTAACTCAAATAATTTTTATCTTTGTCATTAGACGTGCGTTGTTTGGATGTTGGTGGCAGGTGGTGATGGATTTATTGATTTTCATAGTTATATAACTTTATATTAATAAATACTCAAATTAGATAACTTGAGTATTAATTATTAGCTTTATTATTTATTATGTATAAAAATGTTATGATTACTCTTATTAAAGTCCGCCAATCCGAATTGAAGCAGCTCACCCATCTAAAACCAAAAGTCTTCGCTGTTATGGGAGAGTTGACCTAGCCCAGCAGTGGAACGCTTTTAAGCTGAAGTTCATTATGCTGAAATTCCAAAATGGTGTAAGAGATTCAGTCGTGAAATGACAATAATGGATAATAATTTTCCATCCTTGTGTCAAATAACTTTTGCGTAACGAATTCGTTTGTTTCAAAGTATTAAATACTGTACAATACAATAGGAATTCGGATAAAAGCACTTTCTGAATAAAGGATGATTACCAAGTTTGCGTCTTACAATAACTTGGCTAACTTTGCGATAAGGAGCCAAGCTTTTGACTTCTTACTCCAGTAATTAGTTTAAGTTAAAGACAATAAATGAAAGTTTCTCTTTGTCAAGCAATCATTGGGCGTGATTTACTATGTGATTATATAATAAACTTGTGCTTTATATTTTCCACTAGATTTTACACTTTGTTAACGTTGTTACGTTGTTTGTTACGTTTTTCTTTCACGATTTTGTGGTAAGCTTTAATATGAATTTTAAAAATATATCCTTACCAGACACCTGTTTAGTTTATCTATCTTCGTATTAAGTTAGCCTAGATGTCGATCCTATTACACCATTATAAGTGTACTATGGGTACTTACATAAAGACGGTAGGCTAAAATATTCTTTAAGGGATTTATCATGATCAACCCATTACCGGCTCACTACAGAGCACGGGTCTCCTCTCAATATGAGAAGGGTTTGGCCATAGTCCACCACGCTGGCCATGTGCGGATTGGCAGACTTCACACGCCTTTGAGAGCATTATGGAGAACTCTCAGGCGTGCAGGTTTCCTCACGATGTTTTCCTTCACCGTTGAAGCAAGTGATATTATATTTTTTTAAGGGATTGAATGCGCCTTATGTAATAAAATAAAATAAAAATTGAGATGCTCAAATATAATGAAAATACATTTGTGTGCCAACTAAACTGCTAGACTAAACTGTGTGCTAGACTAAACTCTGATGACTAATCCTCATATTATCTCGTGATAATTTTTTTTACTCTTAACAAGTTTTTTTTTTACTCAGTCTTCCTACAAATATAAATTAAGATAATTTCCGGAGTATTAGTTACTGAAACATCTCCTTGCAATTAGCTCCGTCAGCGCCGAAGGGTACTTTTACATACCGAAAAATACTCTCATATTAAAGCGAATAGGAGTTTGTTGGTTTCATCTTCTCCCACGTAACTTGATATTTTCGTTGCTACTGTATGGGATAAATTCGGGTACAGTACATGCAAAAAGACTAAATAAGGTCTTGGTACTTAGCATTTTGGAGTATTGCAGTACAGTTTGGAGTTGATATTTACCGTATATGCTTAGGATTGAGCGAGTTGAGGAAAGGTCAAAAGACTAAGAAGTTACAAAGATCGACAATTTCTTTAATACAGATTGTTTGGAAAAATGTAGAAGTAAGTGTAAATAATATTAAATTAATCGTTCTTTTCCTTTACAATGCTTTAATTTAAAAGTTCCAATAAGGTATCCAAGATAGCCTATTAATATCCCCTTAACTTTCCTCACCGGTCAACCCACAACGCTGGTTCAAACTTGCCAATCCCGAGGTTATGTCAACTGTACTCGTATAACAAAGTTAATGTAGCTGACAAGCGCAGTGGTTGTCTGACCAAATTCCAGACCTAATTTCGTTTAGATTTAAATATATTGTAGGTTTCGTTTGGTTAATTTTTTTTTATCGAATATTAAACGTGCATTTTAAACCCTAAAGCGGTGATAGCCTAATGGTTAAGGCATCAGCCTCCTAATCAGAGGTCGGCGGTTCGAATCCGGGCACGCACCTCTAACTATTCGGAGTTATGTGCGTTTAAAAAAAAAAAATCACTTACTTCAACGGTGAAGGACAACATCGTGAGGAAACCGTGCACGCCTGAGAGTTCTCTATAATGTTCTCAAAGACGTGTGAAGTCTGCCAATCCGCACATGACCAGCATGGTGGACTATGGCCAAACACTTCTCATATTGAGAGAAGACCCGTGCTCTGTAGTGAGCCGGTAATGGGTTGATCACGATGATTTTAGCCATTAAACCTTTTTATTGTATTAAATTTTAAAACGATGTATTTACCTGTAACCTGTTATTAATTCAGCACTATATAATTGTATGCGGTATTTGCTTGTAAGTCGATGAACTTAATAACTTACCACCCTCTAAGGAACAACAGTGGTTTGTGTTGTACCTCAGAGGGTGGTAATAAGTCAATTTTATCACATATTTTGGCTGTTGGTGAACCAAATAAATTAAAAAAAGGACTAAGTCGCAACCAGTTAATAAATAAGCTAGGTAGCTTAGAATGAAGACAAAAAATATATTTCCTATGTTTGTAAATTACAAGCCAAATAATTTCCAAACACAATTCAAGTTCCGAACAAAGAAATCGTGCCAAATAATTAAACAATCTGTATAATTTGAGGTGGTGTTTTGTCACGCAACCCTGACACGTCACTTACACGAACTGGAAATTATTTTGTTGGCTAAACTTCATGTTGCTAGTTTCAGCCCTAGCCCACTTTACTCTACTTTGTCAAAGTGTCGCACGTATAATTAGGATGGAAAATAACATAGTTTCTTAATATCGCTGTACGTGTTGTTCAACTAAGTGAACCTTTTATTATTTATTCAAACAAAAGGGCGATAGCGATCTACGCTTTTTATATTATGTGCCTAACTTATAATTTGTTAGAATTTGTACTGTAATGGGCAAGGGTGTTAAAAAGTTCCCTAAATAGGTACACTATATAGGTACACAGGACGACCTCCGTGGCGCAGTGTGTGCGCTGTTGCATTTTAAAGTCGGAGGTCCTGGGATCGATTCCCGGCTCGCGTCTGATCTGGTGGGAGGCTTCGGCCGTGGTTGGTTACCACCCTACCGACAAAGACCAAGCGATTTAGCGTTCCGGCACGATGTGTAGAAACCAATTAAGAGTATGAGTTTACCATACGCTTAACAGGTTAGCCCGCTACCATCTTAGACCGTATCATCAGGTGAGATGCAGTCAAGGGCTAACTTGTGGTGAATAAAAAAAAAACTATATATATTTTACGTTACATGTTACGTTAGGGGTAGCTGTCTGACGTTAAGCTTCTGTCCCAATTTTACGTGGGCTTAGTACAATCGCTTAAAGCAAATAATGTAGGCGGGAAAACGTACAAGTGGCCTCCTATATACAACAGAGGGCGAACGTCAGCAAATTTAAATAAGGCAATCAAATAAAGTTTATTATCTTTAGCTGACCACCAAATAAAGACGTAGATTAATATCAAGCTATTTTATTAGCGGTGCCGGGCTATTGGCGGTCAGTTGCGTGACTTTTGGCACTTTAAACTATATTTAACTTAACGTTGAAGAATTTGTTTAAGTAATAGCATTACTTTAAAGTGAAACAACAGTTCAGAATCCTTGAACTTTTGGTACTCACCTATCGTCTCGATCTATGGACTTCCAGACTGCTGGACATAGGTTTTTTGCTGTAAATTCTCACCAAAAACTTCCACAGTCATGTAAAACATATATGTATCAACTTCCGGTAACGTGATCTCCCTATTAAAATGGCTACCAAAACTCAGGGCGGTGCTGCAATTACATATGTTGGTTACTGCTTATATTATTTATATAACTACCCGTTTTTAATAAATATCTCTTTATTATGTGGTATTTATGAAAGATTTATTAGTTCTTCTTCTTCTTCTTGCCCTTATCCCACATTATGTGGGGTCGGCACAACACGTCTTCTTCTTCCACTCACTTCTATCAGCCGTCACCTCACTACCCACACCTTTTACCCGCATATCCTCTTTTACACAATCCATCCATCTCTTCTTTGGTCTTCCTTTACTCTTTTGCCCTTCCACGTTCATATATAACATTCTTTTGGTGACATCACTTTCTTTCCTCCGCATTATATGACCATACCATGCCAGCCTGTTACTCCTCATCTTTTCTGTCACTGGCGCTACTTTTAGACTTCCCCTTATATATTCATTTCTTATCTTATCCAAGATTTATTATTTGTAAGTTTAAATTATAAGCATATTTTTTAGATTTTTTTTAATATGAAGTTCGGTGTTTTTTTTAGACAAATAAAGGTTTTAAAACACTTTCCCTCAGAGCTGAATAATACCACGGGCTTTTGTTAGCAATACCTTTTATTAATAAAATAATAGAGTTTAAACACTTATTAAATTGACATTAAGTTTCCTAATAAATATACACGTACAAGTTTTCTTTTAAGACTATAGTATGCAACATTACAAAAGAACAGACTGTGTACTATTTACATGATTACTATACTTCTATCTAAGAAGGCATCCCTAAAGTTTTTATTTACAAAAATGGTATCTAACAATTTGAAGCACTCACTAAAACAATCCATTACTTAAAATTAACAAGCAGGGAAACACGCGGTTTGGCAAAAGTAAATTATAGTATCCATAAACATTAGAATCAGCGCAGATGATCATTGAAACTTAAAATACAGTAAACTGTGTTTTATTTTTCAAGTTGGTACCCACTACTTACTTATTGATGAAACCATTCTTCGTCTGTGCTGGACCCAAGTCAGATTAGTACGGCATTTAGTCTAGTCCAGATGGTCAAATATAGACGTTATTACGTATTGACACAGTTTCCATTACACATTTGCATTGTACATATTTATTACGTGATCATAATTACGCTGATATTCGATGCAAAAGTTATGTAAAAATTGCGCCCGGAAATACCTTTACCCTGATATTAATGAAATCTGCTGTTTAATATTATACGAATTATATTTCAAATAATCTTCATTTGCATTTCATCCAAACAAGCTGTAACAGTATATTTATTAATGAAATAAATTGAAAAGTTCAAAATTTTACGGCACAAGCGAATACATAGTGACCACGTAAATTTGTTGTTTCGATATTTCTAGTAAACATAATTAAAAACATATAAAGTATAAAACACATAAATGCCGGGATACCAGAAAAAAGAGTTCTTTTAGGGGCTGCATTATCAGGGCGAGAGAGGACAGGTATTCGTCACGTCAAGTTCATATAGATCGGGCCTTCCGATTGAGATAAAGTTCTGGTTTGGATTTTAATCGGGCAGAGCATTAATGTTACCAATTTAGGTATTAAATTGAGAGAAAATCGGTACAACGCTGCCTGTAACCACCAATACGTCAACTGACCATAGCAACACGCTCGTATGCTCGTTTATTCACTCCGTGTCTTGTTGGGTGACATTTAATATCTCGCAAGTTAATGCAGATTCCGTTTCGCGCTGTTTTGTCATGATGGGGTATCCCGTCTGTCATGAACTGTCAAAGCAAGTTTGTTTTTGTATTCTTATGAATTAAATACAAAGAAAAGTAGAATAAAACAGTTGACAATCACGACATGAAAGTTGATAGGAAATTTACTTACAGGGAGCATATATACGAGTATGGAGTATATAGGAGTTTATAATGAAAATTTAAAAACCAACCACGGTTGATATGTCTATTCTTGACCACCAAATCAAAAAGTTAAACAATAATATTCAAATACTCATACAATTTTCTTAAAACAAACGTTTAATGTATTATGTAAATGTATGTAATGTTATAGTTATATAAATAACTGCCATTAAAAAAATCTTTTAATTATTTTTATAAGTTGATTTTCCACTGCCTAAATTCGACATCAATATTTTAAGTTTTTAGAATAAATAATTTTAAATCAGAATAATAATTAAAGTTGCCATAACAGTATATTAATTAGTATTTAATCTCTTAAATAAATCAACATAATATCATAATATCATAATTAAATTGATAACATGCAGTCACAAAAAAACTGATGCAAAATTTCTTTAGGTTGTCATTAAAAGAAAATAAAATACAATGTCTTGTTCGATAAATGATTAATCAATTAATTGTTCATTATCACGTAATTGTCGGCGTTAACGAGTGAAAATGTTGGAGGAGTGAAAGTGTTAACAACATTATACTTAACGTAGGCACAGCGCTCGAGCTCCTCACTGTAACAAACAAGACAATTATTATTCCAGTTAATGAACGTACTTTTGAGAATGGAACGATGATAGTCCTTTAAAAACTTTGCCGTAGGCCTCTTTTAATATTGAATAAGTTTTGATGTTCGAACTTATTAACGATGGGCTGATTAAATTATTAAAATACACTTTCAACTTTGAATGTGTTTTGATTTTGGCTTTTATTAAACCGTTTTATATATTTACGTTGAGCATCTAAAATGAGACAATACTAATTATTATAAATATGAAAGTTGTTAAAGGGGTCTTCATCATGATCAACCCATTACCGGTTCTCCTCTCAATATAAGAAGGGTTTGGCCATAGTCCACCACGCTGGCCATGTGCGGATTGGCAGACTTCACACGTCTTTGAAAACATTATGGAGAAATCTTAGGCGTGCAGGTTTCCTCACGATGTTTTCCTTCACCGTTGAAGCAATCTTCTATTTATATTCACGTTACTCATTAGCGCTCTTTTACATTTATGTATGTATATAGGCTGTCTGTTTGCAACTTGTACAAAAAAAATATATGTTTATCGTATAATTGTATCCTCTTTGCTTTTTGCACATTCTATACTTTATGGTATAGTCTAAGTTGCCATTATGTAAAAATGTAAACATCTTATTGATTATCTAGCGATTTATCACACTGATGTTGGTTTTATTTGATAGTAAACAACCATGATATTATATACCGTATCATAATGCATTCAATTAAAATAGGATCTCCGATTAATTATTACATAAAATATGCATTCCGTAATCACAGTGTTTATGAATAATTACGATTTCAATTATGAATTTGGAGCATTTTTTTCGGTATTTGTTAGTAAAAAATGGATTTATTAATGAAAGCGACAGTATAACTTGTGTTATGCAATTAAAAAAGATCTTTTTAAAAACAAACACGTTTTCAATCCTAAATCTAACAATATAGGATATGTGTATCTCTAAAAACTTTTAGACTCACAAAGAAAACATAAATACGAAACAAGCGAAGACACGGGCCATAATAGTAGTATCATAATAATATATTTATAGAGCGCTACAGTAGTCCACAGTGAAACATATATTTCTAAAAAGGAATTCCCCGAAAACATCAATTCGTACTTGAGACTACGTGCGGTAATAGCTTCTATACATTTGAATCGACGTTGAAAATAACCCTTTGAAAAGCAGCACCGAGGCGTTGATAAAATGAATATTGCATGACACAATTTTCTCTTAATAAAAGGTCAAATTTCGAAAATTTTCTCGTGAAATATGACTTACTTACCTACTATTATATTCACTATACATGATATTACTAGAAATGTGAAAGTTTGGTAGGGTAGATTTGTGTTACACAATCTCATCGAACCAGCTGAATGGATATTAAAGAAAATTGGCACGAATATAGGTTATAGTCGTGTATAAATGATACTTTGTATCAAGGAAAAACAGTTTTCGTGTTAGAAAAATAAAATTAATTTAAATACAAAATTATCTTTATTGAAATGTTTGCGTTCATACATTTTAAAACTGTAGGAAGAAGATCATCATAACTACATTCGTAAACTTAAAACTACAGGTACGAGCTCTACAAATGCCCGTAGTACGAGCCCACAATAAACTAAGCCGAGTTATTTTTACTATTGCTACTTCCAATTTTTTCAAAATTTTCAAGAGTAACCTAGTTAAACCACCTATTTAAACATTTGCTTTTTATCATTAACCTATACTATATACGTATATATTACTATATACATGGGGCTAGGACTATTATTATAGCCTGTTTAAAATAAACTTGAAATTGTTGAGAAAACTCCATGGTGTCATCTGGATTAGCATTTGTTGAATTTCCATAATAAATACGCGAGCTAAAGCTACAATATTATAAGTTTAAATTTGCGTTATTCGGTTCTTAAATTTCACACGGGGACTTTATTTTTCCGCGATAAAAGTATTTTATATCTGCCCCCAGTATCTCTATGCAAAATTTCGTCATGATTGGATTGGTTTTGCAGCCAGTGTGTAAGGCGACAATGGCCTATTTTTTAAACCGCGTTAACGTTATTTGGTTGTATTTTCGAGACAGCAGTAGTCTATGTCCATCTCCTAGCTTCAAGCTATATACGAGCGATGCGATGTTTAATACCATAGCATAGTCTACCACCAAATAATATACAGAGATTTGCATATTCTTAGTAGAATAAGGAAAAAACTAAATTTAATTATAATATGAAATAAAACTTAAATGGCATCAAATAGAATAATACTATTTAATATTACTTTTAATATAATTATGATGTTGATTCTTGAGGGTGGATTGAAAAATCCAAGTTTATGCAAAGCCGCCAAGCTAATTAAAATTTTCTCCAGCGCCTTCTCAGTTACCCGATAATTTTCAAGTTGTATTAAATTTCCATTATACTAATATCTGCAAAAGATTCTCACATCGTTAAGCACGAGTTGTTTGTTACAAAAATAAGAGTCAAGAAAGTTTTCATACTTTCAAAACTCGTACTTTTTAGAATTTGGAATCTCTTTAAAGGTTTAGTCGTTGATGTTTTATCTATACAAACATAAAGTGCAAAAGCTTACCTGCTAACTAACTTACAAAATATATTGTTAATCTACAATCAGTCCAGTGTTTAACTTATGCCACTATGGACTACAAAAATATTATAAGTCATCGGGATTGTATGTCAAAAATCTCAAAATTCGAAAAATTGCTACAAGCAGTTTTATGGTGTGAATTTTATAAGCCATATTTTAACGTGAATTTGTTTGGAGTTCTATCAATTAAAATAAGTTGTCAAGTATATCAGTGTCGTGGACTTCATGCATGCATAAAAGCAGTGCTTGTCCGAGGAGCCTGCAGAAGAGCCTATGGGCATGGCGTTTTTTTCTACGATAAAAAGTAGTCTCAAGAATGCAAGTTAAGTCTAAGCAAAATTTCAATAATATTTCTATACAGCCTTAACAGAAAAAAAGGCTTAAAGGACCAGAAATCGTTATGCATAAACAAGTTTTTCTGTTAAGAAGTTCTCAGTCCGCAGTTAGGACAATGATGTTGTCCGAAAGAACACACTAAGCCATCGATACTTTTATTTATCACTCAAAACCCACCTTCCCAAAGCATTGTATATATATATATACCAATAGCTTAGAATATTCTTAACCCCTCTCTACTAAAAGAAAGGCCTGTGCTCAGACGGTAATAAGAGATGATAAAGGTGATTGATTAGAAATTTGGGTTACTTACCTAACAACATCGCTTCTTTACTGTCTGCTAGCTGGCTGTTACCAACAATAGCTTCGCTGCCCTCTCGCCACGCGGGGGCGACTCTCGCAGTACAACGCACTTGCATTGTACGACCAGATGGCACCCTTAGGCCAAGTGCTGACGACAGAAGTCCGTGTGCGTGTTGCATTGGTGGATACTCCACCAGCAACGTCGAGTCAACTACCTATCAAAACAGTCCAGGGGTTGGTTCACAGTCACCCTTACATGATGGATAAATTTGACATCTTAACACATTTGCACTCTAATTTATCTTTAAGTTAAATTCTGATAATATGAAACAGGCTCCATGCCAAAAATAATCATTCCCGGGTGATTAGTTATTACTTTCTTGGTGATTAGAAGCAGTGTTGGTTAGGACGACAGCCTTCTAATCAGAGGTCGAACCCGGGCACGCACCTATAACTAAAGGCGTGTGAAATCTGCTAATCTGCACATGGCCAGCGTGGTGGACTATGGCCAAACCCTTCTCATATTGAAAGGAGACCCGTGCTCTGTAGTGAGCCGATAAGGGGTTGATCTTGATCTCTTAATGTATAGGAATAATCCTAATAACTTTGCTTTCGGTAGTCCGCCAAAAATAATGAATGATTCAATGTTTAAAATAATTACTGAACCATTAATAATTTTATGTACTATTCTTTAAATATTTTTAAAATTTTAATTAGTTTCGAACCTTTTTTTACTTAAAGATAAATAAAAAATAGTTTTTCATCATTTGCATCATGCTTTTTTGAGATGAAACAGTTTAAATTTCAGGGTGTGAAATTAAAAAAAAAAAGATTATTCGTAAGATTATTACCTTCTCACCATCAATGTCCCAACTTAAAATGGCTGCGGGGTATGACCGTCCGGAAGTGCAGTTGAGAAACAAGGAATCCCCCCGTCTATTCTCTTGCTCGTTGCCTGTTATTCTAGGTCCTTCCCGTGGCAGATCTAATCAAGGAAATATTATGAATGAGAATCGAACATCATCTAGGTATACAGTATTTAGGTATTTTTATATAAGGCCGCCTATTGCACATATTTATTTTCTGTGTGTGTTTTTTTTTCTTATTTCTTTTTGTATGGTGTGCAATAAAGTATATTTTAATTTAATTTCATTATCATATAACTCCCAGTTAATGGGATTTTATAACAGAAATTTAAATAAATGTGTGACTTCGACTCGTCTCTTACATAATTACATAGGTTACCTTTTACTCAACTGTTTTTTTTTTAATATATTTTATCCACTACAAATTAGTTCTTGACGGCAATCTCACCTGGTGTTTGTAATAATGTAGACTAAGATTATAGAAGGCTAACCTGTTAGGGGTACAGAAAACTCATACTCTTAATTGGTTTCTACGCGACATCGTGCCGGAACGCTAAGCCACAAGTAGGGTGGTAACTAGCCGAAGCCGAGCCGGGATTCGAACCCAGGCCCTTCCAAATTTAAAATGTTACAACGCACGCGCTGTGCCATTGAGGTCGTCAAAATAGCATAAGTAAATAAATTTCATAGTAAAGTAAAAGTAAAATTTGCATTCGTTCCGCGGAGGGCGTGTTAAACCCTCGTTAATACCAGTCATTATAACGATGAATTAACCCGTATTTGAGCTGCATTTAGCTAAGCGTTATTTCTCTATGAGAGAGAAGTTTTCTGCCCAGCTGTGGGACATGAAAACACTGAAGCAGATGATACATTACGTTAAGTACACATTGAAGAAGATTATTTATTCAACATGATAGGAAAGCAAACGAGTTACAAATTCAACAGTCTATCTATTAATATTAAATAGAAGTTAATTTGTGTTCCAATGTTATTACAGTGGAATTCTTGAATAATATGAGGGCTTTATGTTTTAGCTACGGTATTTTTAATAGAATACACAATAAGGAATCTCGCAAAAATGGCTAGAGTAAAATAAAAACTGTACGTAAGATATTAAATAAGCTTTTGTAAGCTTTTGAGTTTCGAAGCTACTATAAAAATTTATTGGTTCTTTAAGAGCAGTAAAGCAGCATATAAATTTATATGATTTCTTTAAAAATAAAGTTGCATTGTGACGTCAATCGGTTAAAGTGAGATGAGTAAGATGATCATGATGATGATGACAATTATAACTGTGGTATTGTTACTAAAATTTTAAAATTTAATAAATAAATTAATTAATTTAATTTTAAATTTAATTTTTAAATTTTTTTTTTTAAATTTTAATTTTAAATTTTAATTTTTTTTTATTCTAAAATTCAGTTGATTAACTTTAATCACTTCTCTATTCTTATATATAAAGTGCTTTTATTGTTGCGATAGTCGAGTGAATTGTTATTATGTTATTTTAAAACTTACACAACTTTCTAGATTATTATTGAATGAAGCGTTTTTGACGACAAAAACAGGATTTTATTAAGAATTCTACTTTACCAACTTTTTAAATTTTCTTTCATATAGAACTTATTACTTTATTTAAAACCTGTTCTCCTTATGTTAATTAATCGAAAAATATTGTATCATTAGTCATAGGATTATACTAGTTATACGAGTATAGATTCGTATCAAGCACAGATGTAAGAAAATGGCTTAAATGTCAGTTTCTTTTGCACCTTAAACCTTATACCTTATAATATAATTTGTGTAGCTAAAACACAGGATCTAAATCGTTTTAATAATTTTGATATGACTTAAATACTTCTATATTTAGACATAATTTCGTATGGCTTGGATTCGGGGCTGCTAGCATAATAGCTATAAATTCATAAAATTCATTAATTAAAGTGATATCTCCTGCATGAAATTTTGACACAAATAATGTAACTCAATAATTATTATTTCTGTTCAACGTTTAAAACAGTATCATTCTGAAAGGACTACTCGTATAATAAGGTTGATAATTCTGAAACAAGAACGTCAACGATTTCGGAATAATGTAGCTTAAGACGATAGTACTGTGCCTCTTGTACTTACAAATCACTTCCATTTTGCCCTCGCCAGCTGCTGAAGCGAAACTAGGCGCCTCAGCCGATACCTCGCATCGGTATTGACCTGAAGATTTTAATGTAACGGGGTGCAGCATCACTCTTCTATCATCTGATTTGGACAGCTGATGGGACAAATTATTAAGAAGGATAAAATATTATTCCCGCTTTCAACGGGAAATAATGAATAAACCAAATTCGTTTATGGCAAGAACACAGTATTACATTCGTATAAAGATCTTGAGATCATTGAGTCTATGTGTTATATAAAAGAAAAGTACTGAAATTTGGCATACACGAAGTTATTTTAAACTACATGATATTTCCCTATGTTATTGTAAGAGGTATTTAAATTTGTAAGATATTCTATTTGTCGTAAAGTACACATGAGAACATGTTCATATATGTATCTACGCTACTTCAGAGAAGTTTACTTATATAAGTGCGGATTTTCATGGCGGACAATAAATTACGTCAATTAACAAAAACAAAACAACACAGAAAATAGAAAATTCAATAATTTGCAGTTAATATTAAGTTAGCTATAATTTAATATTAAAATTGTATTTCAATTTCTGTTTTTGTCAATTATTTTTTTGTTTTAAACACATTATTGTTGATTGTTGTTGTTGAATAAAAAATATTCTTGATAATAAAAAATTGAGAGCAAATAATATTGATATTCCATTAAGAATTGTTTTGATAGAAATCTTGTTTTCTATTTTCATTCTTAGAAAAATAATATTTTCTACCATGCCTAGAGTCGCAAATGGTTTGATTATATTTGTACAAATTACCATAGATAAAAACTGTGAAAATATTTCAATACAAAAACAGCTTTTATCTAATAACATTTCTAGAGGTCATAAAATAATATGCCCACCATTTCTGTCGGGTTGAATGTAAAAGGACTTACCTCGACTTTTACACCTTCAAGTTTGTAAGCGTGTTTAGGAGGGTCGTATTTCGGCATGTAACGATAAAACTCTTCGTTATCTCTGTACCATTTCACTGAGTACAGAGTATCGCCGCCTAACTCGTAGTCGCATTCCAACTGTGCCGGTTGTCCTCTTATTCGATAGGAAGGGACCGTTACATGGACTATTCTCAGTAATAGAGATTCTGCAACAATATAAAATAACCCCACTTAAAATCCCTGTCACCTTATCAACACCTCGCTGATCCAGTCGTTCGGTCACAAGGTATTCTAATTATATATGTTTAGTAAATTTCCTTGAATAACATTTATTTTGGCTTTTTGCATTATCCATCGTTATGTTTCCGGAACCATAGTCATTCCGGCCTCACTACTACGGCACTGTTTTTGCGTGTACCCACATTTCATTCAACATAAATTTAATTACTGTATTATACATTTTTATTACTATTGAGTAACTCTGTTCAGTCTGTGCCTTCAATTTTGTCGATCAATTCGGGATGTCCTTCAAAAAGGTATGTTTCCTTCCGTCATCTAGGGAACAGTACTTTTTCTGGAATTTTATAATAAATTACCTATTGATATCTTGGAGATGTCTACCAATAACTTCAAAGTTTTAATAAAATGAAAGCTTGTAGAAAAATCATATTACGGTATTAAGGATTATATAAACGATAAAAAAGCTTGGGTGTGAATTGCTCTATCTCCATAGGTACTATAGTTTAATATTCATTTTATTCATTATGTGAGATGGTGATAACGAAAAAAAAAGAAAAACCCCGGCTAAGTTTGTTGTGGGCTTCTTCTTAGACCGGGGCACGTTTGGAACCCTCATAGCTTTAGTTTTAAGTTTACGAATATAGTTATCACCATGAAATAACTACTATGTAAATTATTGACGCGTCAAAAGTGCCTTTCTAAGGACTATTTGAATAAAGATTATTTTGAATTTGAATTTGGGAATTTGGATGAAAGTTGCTATGCCCTATGCTCTTTTCTGTACCACGTCTTATCAAATCATGTTGGTCGCTTGTGTAGATGAGGGGTAAAAGCATTAAAAATTCACGTTCGCATAGCATACATTTGGGAAGTTAAGCAATAATTCGCAGTAATTAGAGCTAGGTAATAAAAATATATTATACCTGAAATGTAGACGAAGTTCCGTAACAGAAAACACTCTATCAATATGAAAAAAATTCCTCAACGTGGGCGGCAATTGGATAGTTAACGAGTGGTATAACAGCTTTCAAAACTAGCTAATTACTTTTAAAACGGTCTTATTGTGTCTTTACATTTAATTATTATTTAATTACTAGCTATTATTGAGCTATTAATATCCCTCCATTAAATGAGTATCAAACGGAATATCTCTTGCATGAAAGTTAGAACGAATTTTTAGTTAGAAGTTTTTTTTTGTAAGAGGTACGAGTACCATGTGAAGCGAAACTTAGAATGTATTACGATGTATCTCTTATAATTACTTATGTCATTTTCTTAATACAGAACAAGAGTGACGGTCAATACAGTAAATCGAGTCGAGTCCAGCTTCCATTTATTCTGATTCTAGCAAATGCTGCTAGAAAATCTAAATCTAAATGGACGCAGCGAGGGAGTTTCACTCGCACACTAAAAATATCGAAGTAAGATGCAATATTAAACATTACAAAGGACCTACTGGCATTCTTAAATTTTTCATTATTTATTGTATTACTAAGATTTCAGCCCAAATGGCTTAGAAATTCCGGCGTAAATGAGGAACAAACATACACACATATACACATACAAATTTGGATTTATCGCATTAGTAATATTGTTGTAACGGAAAAGGAAATAAATATTATATGGAAATTTCATTTCCACCTAGTTAGGTTTATGCAAACTCGCGTGGACAGGACAGCGGGGACTTCGTAATAAGGTTCCGATAGTAACCTTAGGACTAATATTTGGGTTTGGTACCAGGACAGTTGTAGAAAATTATGTCTAATGGCATATAATAATTTAAAAATATCCAAAATACTCCGCGTATTTTGGATATTTTTAAATTGATTAGATTTTTTAAATAACTATACTTTGTAAAACTAAATGGTACTTAATTGTTGTGTACCAATTAAGTACCATTTAGGTACTTAATTGGTACACAACAAGTAGTTGTACCACAATGAGTGGGTACCTAGAATGCTAAGTGAATACATAACAGAGATTTCCTGCACTGTGCCTAATAGAGAAGTCAGGGCAGTGACGGTTTAAGTGCAAAGATCGGGGTTTATATTACGGAGAAAGGAGGCCACTTCTAGGATGTTTACCCTCGTTAATATTAGAGCGCAAAGTACGCTGGAATTAGTCCAGGTTGCACGAGAGAGAATAAATGAGTGGCTGCGGTGACATCATGAACTCTAAGTGTAAATTTTCTTACTAGTTATCAGGACAGGCAATTTACTTTATTATTTATTTTATTTAGATAGGGGTGTACCCCTGTCTAAAAATATGTGAACATAGGGAATAATTCAAATTCAAATTCAAATTCAAAATAATCTTTATTCAAATAGTCCTTAAAAAGGCATAGTTATTTCATGGTGATAACTATATTCGTAAACTTAAAACTAAAGCTATGAGGGTTCCAAACGCGCCCCGGTCTAAGAAGAAGCCCACAACAAACTTAGCCGGGGTTTTTCTTTTTTTTCGTTATCACCATCTCACATAATGAATAAAATTAATAATAAACTATAGTACCTATGGAGATAGAGCAATTCACACCCAAAATAAGCATAGTGTTGCAATAACGGCAGCATAAGTATTAAATGTGGTGCAACTATTATACCCACCTCCAAACCAATAAATAGTACAAACAATACACCATTAAATAAGAGCACGTAATAACGGAATAAAAAGACATAAAACTTTGTAGTTAGTGTGGATGGATTTGTGTGTGTGTGTGTGTGTGTGTGTGTGTGTGTGCGTGCGTGCGTGCGTGCGTGCGTGCGTGTATTTTTTACTATATGTATATTTCGTGTATGAAACAAATATTCTATAGGTGTTTCTTAGGCGATATCTGACGCACTTTACTCAATTGGAAAATAATACCCGTTGATTAATGACTTTCTATATCGATGCCATCTTTAACATTTCTCATTACAGAAGGGATCATTTATTTTACAATCTAAAGCCGAACGGATATGCGTAAGTATGTTTCAAACTTAGTTATGAGCAAATACGATGTAATTAGGAAAGTTAAGCATAAGTTAAAATTGTATTGGATAAAGTTTGCAAACACATTCGCAAGACAATAATTACTAAATGTCTATTTCTCGTATATCCCTCGAGCCATGAATTTGGGCTTATAGCCGTTATAAGTCAAGTAACACACATGAGTACACCAACTATATCGTTACTAACTTGAACAAGTTTACACTTGTAAGAAGCCGCGGTCAGCTGCTTTGAAGGGACTTGATCTACTGTTACCAGGAAGGAGTTAATTAAAAATGGTAGATTTATGGCAGTTTCGTAGGTAGGTATTATTTAGTTATTACATATAAGTTTTAGATAGATACCGATAAGAAAGTAAAAAAATATAAGCTTTTTTAATGACAATGGTCAACTTAATACTGTATTAAGTTGACCATTGTCATTAAAAAAGCTTATATAGTTATGCATTTATTTTATTTTGCCTTAAAGAGCTAACTTATAGTACAATAAAAATAAAATAAATACATAACTATATAAGCTTTTTTAATGACAATTGTCAACTTAATACAGTATTAAGTTGACCATTAAAAATGTCATTAAAAAAGCTTATATAGTTATGCATTTATTTTATTTTTATTGTACTATAAGTTAGATCTTTAAGGCAATCATACCAGGTCATGAGTTATGATGCATCCAAAGATGGTAGCGGATTCACCTGTTAGGTTAGGTTATAGTAAACCACTAAATGCAATGCACTAAATGGAATGCTAAATCGCTGGCATGTTCGCCTTTGTCAGTAGGGTAGTAACTAGCCTCGGCTGAAACCTCCCATCATACCAGGCCAGAGAAAATGGCAAATGATAAATTTCTAAATTGGTCCAGCTGGGTATTAAACCCGCAACACGCGCTTATAAGAAGAGAAGCTCACAGCGTTCAACCTTAGGCATTATGGTTCGTAAGTAAATTGGTTCGTATCGAATAAAGATCCCGCGCCATAATACAGGTCATCTGTCCACTTATCCGTCAATGCTTTAAAACTTCTGTATTTAAAAACAATGAAACTATAAATACCACAAAATATTTGAATCTGTGAATATTTAAAGGTAATTGTATACAATTCTAACTAATTACCAAATAAAATTTCTGGGATGTCTCTCAATAAGTTCAAAGTTTATATAAAACGTGAGCTTGTAGAAAAGTCCTATTATAGTGTAAAGGATTATTATGATGATTATTATGTAAATGATAAACAAGCATGGGTATGAAATATTGATTTAATAAGATAGTTTAAGTGGCATGTGAGATGGTGGTAACGAAAAGAAAATTTACCTGGCTAAGTTTGTTGTGGGCTTCTTCTTAGACCGGGGCGCATTTGGAACCCACATAGCTTTAGTTTTAAGTTTACGAATGTAGTTATCACGATAAAATCACTACTATGTAAATTATTGACGCGTCAAAAGTGCCTTTTAAAGGACTATTTGAATAAAGATTATTTGCTCAAACGTTAAAAATCCACTTTTAGGTGATCACAAAATGGCATATCTTATGGATTTACAAAAACTCTTTGGGTATCTCTAGTAAAATATTGTTGGGTCGGATACTAGATACTTAGGTATGTCTAACATGTTCTAGTCCTATTTCTATAAGGCGATAAAATACAATACCAAACAGGCCAATATAAAAATTGATGATTTTTATTTATTTTTTATCACTTAGTAGAGCTAATTCCGCACGAAAGTAAGCGAATATTTTTTTTACTCCGTTTAACATATCTTTATTATTATATACTTTTCATATTGCATACTTATCCATTTCTTTTTGTAGTACGATACTAAGAACAACTATTGCTTACCGCTTTATCGTACTACAATCTTGCTTAAAGGATGATGAAGGATCACAGCTTAGTCACTATACATCTAAGGTGATGTATAGTAGCTAAGCTGTGATAGCCTAGTGGTTAGGACGGTCGCCTCTCAATCAGAGGTCGGGGGTTCGAACCCGGGCACGCACCTATTACTTTGCGGAGCTACGTGCATTTTTAAACGATTAAAATATCACTCGCTTCAACAGTGAAGGAAAACATCGTGAGGAAACCTGCACGCCTAAGAGTTCTCCGTAATGTTCTCAAAGGCGTGTGAAATCTGCCAATCCGCACATGGCCAGCGTGGTGGACTATGGCCGAACCATTTTCATATTGAGAGGAGACCCGCGGTCTGTAGTGAGCCGAGAATGGGTTGATGATGATGATGATGTATAGTGCGTTTAGACTTAGCTTAGCCAATATAAAGGATACAGGTTTATATCAGACACTTGACTTTATCTAGTTTTACATGTTTCCACTAGAGACTAACTCACTTACTCTTTGACTCGCATTTTAAAGAGCCTTTGCTCTATGAAAATGTTTCCATACAAAGTTCCCTTAATTGAGTCGAGCGAAGCATACCTGAGTCAAATTCCATTCATTACAAAGTAACTGCAAAGTGCACTATGTACTTAGAAATGTCTTATACGCAGACTATAAACAGATAGAAATTTATAGGGATATCCATGAATTGCTGTGTCCATGTATGTTTAAAGGAGTACTCTGAGAGGAAATTGGAAAGGAAGGAGATGGTTACGAAGAATGTCGTGTGATGAATGTTTGTGGGAGTGCAAATAAAAATTCACCTGTACATATTAACATTAGTTTAAAAAAAAATGATAAATATAATTTCTTCTGTTGTACAAATTATAGGCTGACAAAAACGATTTAAAAAATTCTGCAAAGCAAACATAAATAGTTTGTAACATGTGACCTAATATATACCTAATAAGCTTTTATAACACGATCCGAAATATTATATAGGTTTTGACTAATTAGTGTCAAAAGTAGTGTAAATTATATTAACATTTTTAAAAGTCGATTGGAAAAGAGCTGTGTTTGTCCAATAGTAAATCTGCCATGGAAATAGAGACTAGAATAAATAAAACAGACAGACTTGTTGACACGTTTCAAACGAACCTGAAACGCTTACTTGCAATAAATGAAACAGCTTTTTGCACTAAAAATCGTTTCCACAAGTTGAAATTATGTCCTGTATATTGTGTTTTGTAAAACCAAATATAGCCAAAAGTGCTTGACATGCAATGAACATTAAACTTAAAATATATACCTATGTATAAATATGTCCTGTCTTATCTAATAAAGCGCAGTGCAAACCACTGGATGGATTAAGCTGGACTTTGGCATACTATCATAACTCAGACACTCACTAATAAATAATATTCATAACCTTCAAAATAGGGGCTTAGAATTATTATAAAAGTTTATTTATTTATTTATAAAACTAAATTGCAAAGCTTATAAAGGATATAACATAAATGAAAATAAAATAAACAAGCAATTGGCGACCTTATCACTAATAATTATCTTTACCAGGCAACCATTTCTTTTGAGCCAATGAGTTAAAAGTTATACGACAATTTGCAATAAATAAATATAAATACATGCTACTAAAACTATATATAAAGTTGAACGTGTTTTGAGCTATTCCTCGGACAGCTGGTATTATATGATCCATGCAAATGATGCAACTATATAAATTTTAAATTCAGAAATTCCAATTAATTTTAATTTATATTTAATATTTATAATTAATATTTACTCAATTTAAAATAGGCCTTTGATGCTGCGTATTATATATTGAAAACTATCTGTTTATCTGTGACCTAATATTATTTAACCAGTATACTTTGTATATGAAAAAATATTGCATTAAAAAACTAAATAATGTTAACGTAGTGGCGAGTAGTGACTAGCAAAAGCTAATTTGGAAACAAAAGTAAACTACCAGACAGTTTACGATGTCATCTGTCATCCAATTACCACAAAATAAAAAGTTTGAAACAGCTGAACCTATTTTGACGGGACCTGCATAATCAAGCTAAGAATATGAGGCTTATGAACTCAGACTTCAGATCTTGTATCATAATCGAATATCTAGAATACGATATTTTTTTTATAAGGAAAATTTATTTATCAGCCGCCTATAAATAAAATGCTTACAAAAGCAATCAAAATAAATATGATCCGATTGTTATGAAATTATGGTTATAATTATATTTTATTACTTAAAACTAAATGTTTCTTAACTGGTTGGTTGGTTGCGATACATTACAACATGACTCTTACGCGTAATTTTTCACTAAAAAAACATCATAACACTTCTTGAACTATTAAGTTTTAATTATTTACTTACCGAACTCTAATGCAGATTTAATGTTAGAGAGACTAAAAAATAATTGTAATTGTAACATACTACTAACACAGACATATAATATTGATACATACTATTCTTTCAGTGTATCTTGTAATGCAAATTGCTTTTGCAAGACATTTCTTTCCAAGATTTTCCATCAAAATTGATTCAGCCTATAAATTATTCAAATTGTAAGCGCAGACGTGCAAATGTTCAAAAAGTATGTTTCTGATATTATGGTGGAAATAACAATTGGAGCTTAATAAAAATCGGTTGTTTCGATATCACACTTCAGTTTTAATTTTTAACTTCATATTAGCTAGACATATATTTAAAATTTATCAAAATAGAAGGTTTTCTATAAGAAGGTTTAGATTGTAATTAGCAAAGAGGAAAATTTCTAAAGCTCGTGGAAAGAATGACTTTTCTCCAGAGACCAATGATAGGGAAAACTTAGTTCTTCTATACCTCATTACACTAAGCGGTTCTGAATCCCCATATCACTAATAATCAGGGGGATATACCTTAACAATTTGTATTACAATTTGTCTAAAATGGCACTACAAATGTAATGATTAATTACGCATAGTTTTTAAGTACTATTCAAATATCAAAACGATTGTATGGAATTCATTATTATGAAAATGGCATTTAGCAAAACGATAGACAGTAAACTTGTATTTTGCACCACCCTTATATGAAAGAGTTAAAAATACGAAAAAGGAATAGCTAACTAGAATCTAATGTTCTTTATTAACTACATTAATTTTAGTTTGATTAGTCCTATATTACCTTTTATTAGAAGTAAGCTGAATATCGCGTATAAAACCAACATCCTCTTCAATAAAATCCACAGTGGTCCATCACAAGTCACACACTCTCTTCAATAAATAATTAATCACTGAACACTCATTAAAAAAACAAACATTGTAATAACGCCTGTCAAACCTTGTGATACGTGCTTTCGAGGTACAGACAACTACGTCCGTCTCCATTGAAAGCTCACACCCGACTGAGAGGTCGCATTTTGATATTCGCAGTGTTTGTGACCGACCGCACGCTCGGAACAAGTCGGATTATATAGAGCCTCAACATTTTCATGATCACGAAGTTTACTTGTCAAAAGCCGCTTTTGAAGTCAAAGCGTACTTGAAAGCTAAAGTCCTACGCCTACAGTTTTACTAAAATAGTTGCTGCCTGTAATTGTTTGGAACTGTTACACTTGTTTTAATTGTTTCTGAATTCCACTATTGTTTCATAAATGTAATTGAATAGTTTTTTTAGGACTTGAGTCTCTTATGGAGGATTTAGTCTTATTATTGGATATAATAGTTCATTCTAACAACTTTTATGTATGTAAGCATAACAGAACTTTCATTTGTCGTCTATATTTAACTAATTTGTCCACAAGACAATGGCCCAAGGCAAATTCTATTTAAATTTATTTAAATTTTCGGAGTTACGTGTTACGGAGATAGCAATAGCTTTAATAGTAAATAAAAACTTTGATCTCTGATTTTGTTGAGGATCTTTAAAAGTTCGGATGCTATCAATTTATGCTTTTAATCAGTATGCTTTTAACCAGTGTCTATATGTATACATATTTGGGGTCTGAGAATAAAACTACACAATTTTTAAATGTATCAGACTTTAAGCTGTCGAATTTGAATGAGGCTTGTGTAAGCCAATAAAAGTAGAAAAGTTTTCTAGAAAGTCGATAAATTTTATTATTCCCGCTTGAATATTTTGTTTTGCTGGATCAAAATTAGCAAAAGAAATATAGACCCATATCATAAGTGTTAAGAAAAGCTCTCATACTTCAAAAATCAGCAAAGGTAGGTCGCCGAATGTTGGTTTCTAATGTTAGCGTTCAGTAAGCTTTCAAAATTATTGTTTTCAGTAGCCAGAGAGTCTTAGAACATGGTCACTTACTATATATCACTACTACTCAGTAGTAATAAGTAGTAAGTGACCATGCTTCTAATGTATCCTTAGGATCAAATCAGTAATGAGGGTAAACAACCAGAGACCCATAAACAAACAAATATTTTTGACATACCTCGTTTCAAAGCTAAAGTGAAAATGCGCGAGAATCTATGGATACTAGAATTCTACGATGCTGGAACGTGTACCACTGGCTCGACATCGCTAGATATTGGTGGTATAAAACCTTGAAATTTGAAAATCCCTACTGAACGCCTTTGTCTAGCAATAGGCGTCTATCTATTAGTGTATCTATAATCTGTTAGTTAATAGTTACCAAAGGGTCACTGTGTTAGGGGGCCTTGATCATAGGCCCCCTCGTAGACGGTCTGCCTCGGCGGACGCCGCTGGTTGGGTTGTGGTCGAGAGCACGAGCGTTCCCGTGACCCAAACACCACGTGACGCGAAGGAGCATCGCTGGGTTTTAGTGGGTATTCTGATTGCCAAACTGGCCGCCGGGGAGTCCCACATACCCCGTTGGAGGGGATGCGTAAACTCATTTCCCAGCGTTATAAAATAGGGTCTCTGTTCTTTATCATGAACACCTACACACTACTCAAGAAGTAAAAGCCTTAGAACCCCTTCAGCTTCGAAATGGAAGGTCAGTATGTGACAAAAACTAGACTGGTGGTTATTGACCGTAGTAAGATAGTATTTTTGTCACCATAACAAAAAAGTATACTCTCCGTTTGAGCAGAAGTGGGAATATGAAACATGAATAAATATCCTTTGGCGCTATTATGTCAACCGGCGCGATTTATGACCGCATCTGAGATATTTTCTCGAGGGGGAGTAAATAATATCTATTTCTAGTTCAAAGCCAGACCGTACCGATTTTATGATAGTATATAACAAGATCACTTTAAGATGAATTTCATGAATACTTTAATTACAGGAAATATTTCAATGCCGCGAGAGTAATGGAGTTCCATGAAAAACACTTCGTGGAGGGAAATAATCACGTCTCATAATCGGAGTTAGTTTGTTGGAGTCAGTTGCCTTCATGTGTTTTTCAATATCATCATTATACCAATCGAAGGGCAGCTGGACCCATATCATTTGTGTTTCCACACGCCAAGAACTTATTTCTTTTGTATACAGTGTCTTCATGCAACGTCGTTTTTATGCTGTCGTCCACTATTTTTCGAGCGCTTTGGGACCCCTGCTTTCAGCCAATCTACATGCTATTCATTTTACTGCCACTTCAGGTTCAAAACTGCTACGCATCATTATATCACGTAGCTCTTTCCACTACCCATTTAGTGACTCTGAAATTCCTAATGTGTTTCATACTTTGCGACTAAGTTTTGCCTGTAACATAAGCCTGCCCGCAAACATGCTTAGTGGGCCAGGGTTTACTAAAAATATATATAAAAAAAATAATAAGGGCATACTCTTTCTTAGGAGAGATGTCTTCTTTAATAGGCTGATAGTGATTATTCTCGATTGAAATACCAAAAGCAAAATCATGTTTAGTTTCATTTAATTTACTACTACTAAGTAATAATTTACTGCTAGTAAATAATTTGCATTCCCTTTGCAGTTACCTTGATAACAAGAAAAAACAAAGAGCAGGTATACTCCGTCCTCCTCCCAACTCCTACAACCCATACGGGTACGCTACTCTAGACGCGTGTCATTCTGCAAGTGCAAAGTTAATGACCCTTGACAAAGAGTCTCAGAAACTACGCTGCATACTCCTTTTATTCGTAGTACATTCACGAAGCCATAATAATTAGTGTTGTATACTGGTTATATTTCTGCATTTTGTGTAAATCTCGCATTCAAAACCTAAACCGCTCCCTCTTTGCTATTAATACGTCAAGCGAAGCGATTTATGATCACATCTAAGAGATTTTCACAAGGGAGATTCACAGAGTAGGTATGTAAATAGTATTGCGCTATACTCCTAGGATAATATACGAGTACGTCTGGCATTTGTATGACATCGACGGATTTTGCTTTGTGCATAATGCGAGTGGTAAAGGAAGTTTGTATAACGGTTTATTTAAAAGTGGCGAGAGACGTGGCCTGGATATTAAGGTCTCTTCCATTTTAAATAAAATATAATAATAAATAAAACAGATACCATATTTTATTTTATTGTTTTTTTTTTATCGTTTTATGCTAATCTTTAGATTCAAGTATACCGTTGTGATTTGTTTATGTTTCTATTTATTTACTGTTTTTTTTTTAACTTTGTCTGTCAAGGAATTCTAGAGGTTTCATGGTTGTACTGTAGGGATATGACGCGATTCACTAGCTGACTCATTTCTTGTACTTTTTCTATGAGAAAATGTTGGAAATAAAAATGTACGAGAAATTGCTAATGGTAAATTAATTTTATCATAAATTGAATCTTATGTAACAAAATCTTGCCATATATAGCATGTAATTAAGACAGTAGTTTAGAAGATAAAGAAAAATTTCAGTAACTTTGTTTAGATGTAAAGAGGTGAGAGGGGTAAGAAACCCACACCTTAGTGAAGGCGGGAACTGCTAGTTTTGAATAAATGAAAAGATATTAGATGCCTTGTGTTTATACAGAAGTTAAACTGCACAATAACATATCATCTTTTCGGAATTTTAACACAGTAGTTCCCTAGCTAAAGCTAAAAATTCCTGGCCTAGAAAATCTTATTTTGAGCAAATAAAAAAAAATACATCTTCATCTCACATGGATATCCCCATCGTCACGTAGAAGACAACTTAACCGCTAATCCCGACATAGTAACGACAATTCTTAACTGATAGTTTTTTTTAGCTTTCTTTCGCTCATTTTCCAGCCCCTTTCTTTCTGGTCTAAGCAACTTGCTTCAATTGCTGTTCCGACAATGCAATCGAACACAAGACCTCGTGATCTGTAGATAAACAATATGCTAACATGCAGCAACGAACAGACCAATAAGAAAAATTGAAAAACAAACAAATTACTTTTATCTTGTAGAACATTTTTTTGGCATGTAATTATTTCACAAGTACCTACCTATTCAAAGTTGCTTTAGTTCCAGATATTAAAGTATATTCTTAAAGAGCAGCCTTAATGCAAATACCTACTCCTAGCTTAGCTTTACGCAAAGATTTACCTACGTAAGATAATTGGCTAGGAATTGAAAATATTAAATACAAAATCGCGATAGTAAAAAGGATTGCCTGTTTTTCTTACGAGTTCAGCAAGCTCCTGCGATCGATTTTCCGACTAATCCATTAGAACTAACCCACATTGGAGCAGCTTAGATAGTATATGCTCCAAAATGCTGTCTCCTATGAAAACAGAACCCTGTACTCAGTATTTTGACTTTAATAGGCCTTAACTTTTTATGATGATAGTGACTATATATATATTGTATTAAGCAAATACTACTTATTAAATTAACGCTAAGATAACACTTCTATGTAGACGCACACTAGCGAAGGTATTGTAAAATCGCGATACTAAGGAGTAGTAACGTGTTTAAACCATTAAAACTCGGATTGATTCGAAGTTTAACTGCTCACATAGGTACTTCAATCAATAATGTACTAGATTTGCTGTTAAACGTCAAACAGAGTCTGTAAAAAAATCTGAATCCTCTGAGGTACTGACACCTATTTCAAGTGTGTAAGCAGGAAAGCAAATGTTTTTATGCTTGCATTAACGGGATGTCTTATTTAAATAAGGAGTACAGCCAGTACACAGCCAGTGAAGTGCCAGTCCTACGAGTTTAAGCGCTGCGTAAACGTGATATTACCCATAAAGAAACAAAGCCCACGTGTTCCCACAGGTCTATTGCATTCCTTACTTCTGCTTGCTTAGTTAATAATATTTGAATTAATAGATTTCTATTGGTAGTCTAGACTAAGTCCGTTAACGGATCCGTCCAGAAGCCTTTTTTTTTAATAATGTAATTAAAACTAAACTAATAAACACTAAATTTATGAATTAATAAAAATATAAAAAAAAGGCTACAATATATTCAAATATTTAAGAAATGTCCGGTCTGGACCGTTGTTGCAACCCGACTCGCTGCTTTTCGGTAATCTCTTAAAACAGGTGAAGCGCGCGCTTATCTTAGCTCACTTAACATAGCCGGGGTATAACAGTCCGGAACACTTTCGTTAGAGCTTACACAAGCCTAACTCAATAATTTTTTTTTAATTGAATTGATTACCAAATGGAAAATCTGTATGTATCTTGGACACCGACATATCCTAGTTTGTATCCCGAAATAGCTTTGTAGATACAAAGACGTAGCATAACAATAGCTTGTTACGTATGTTAACTAACAACTTTTTAGTCAAAAGTTTAAACATACTTAGCACGTACCCCGGAGACAGACAAAGGCTACTTTTAGTCCGGGCTACGTTTTAGTTTTAGTACACTGAATGAACGAACTAAAACAAAAACCGGACACTGGAACATATTTTGTACGGGACTGCATGTCTAGTCCATTATTGATCGGTGCATAGGTTTATGAAACAGTAAAGGTTATGTTGGACATTAAAAGGGTAACTCCCCAGGATGTGCGTGACCACCGACTCAATGCAAATCCACTCCCATTCAATTTGAATAATAAAATCAAATGAGGGCTTTCTTAGCACGGCACAGGCTCTACACAAAACACTTTACTTTGTATGGAAAATGTAATACACAACGATTTTTCATGTTGACCCATAAAGTTAATCTTTACCTATTTATATAGGTAACTTCGAGTTCTAGGAGATTACACCTAATGTTATTGTGCGCAAACTACATGACTCAGTGGAATGGTTTAAATTACTTGTAAGCCATTTCTTAGCTGATTTGCCTAATATTTTAGAAGAGTGACAGTTTTCTCCTAGACGCTTAGAATAGGCATCAAATATTATTTTTCCAAAATATATCACATGCAACGTGTTTACATAGATCTTAGTTTTGAATTACGTTAAATTGCATCAATTTTATCTTTAAAAATACTATCTAGTTGATAGTATTTTTAAAGATCCTATTTAGTTATGAAGACCAAAATTTACATCTCCAATTTCCTTTCCTCCCAACTTGAAAATATTAATTCGTGACTGCATTATTTGGTTGGAGAAGAATATGAATATACTTATTTTACCCATTTAATTGCCTATTAACTTGTCTATTAACTTGTTTATTTACTTGTCGGTTCACTCGTTTAGTTCCTTGCATATTATTTTGTTGATTTACTTTTTTATATACTTGTTTATTTAATTATTATATTTTACAGAATACAGAAATAAAACATAACATATACTAAAAAAGATTCCTGTATAAATTATGAATTACATGACACGAAGTACGAGAATACTAATAGTAAGAAGAGTATTAGTTTATTATTCTCTTATCAACTGTAGGTATAGAATAATGCCTGGGGTGCCAGGTCGGGTAACCTCCACGTGTGCCTGGGTGCTGTGGGTCCCTCTTGATTCGTCCGGGGGGAAGTGCAGCATTCGGGCCGGTGCACCCTGGTAACATCGGTTAACAATTTCTTTTGTGCGAGATTGTTAGCCGATGGCCAATGACCCGACGCGGAGGGGGTCTCCGCGTGTCCCTCTGACCAAGCTGAGGGCGCAGTGGATGACCCAGGGGGTGTATTACCCCGTGTGGTGGAAGGCCTGTCCAGGTATGGGACTGGCAGGCGGGGGTGGGCGGCAGACTGCTGCTGGAGGTGGGGGTGACGACTATGACTGGTCGTCCCCATTGGAAGTTTGCGGCCCGTCCAGGTATGGGACTGGCGGGCCGGGCCCGTCCAGGAATGGGACTGGTGGGCCGGGGTGGACGGCGAGCGTTCGCTGCGCTTGCCGTCGGCGATGGAAGGCCGGGTGCGAGAGAGTGTTCTTCTTCCACCTCTCTTGCTCCTGTGCCTTCGGAGGACTTGTGGACGATGGAAACGGGGCCGTCCATCACTCACAGTAGGGTCCTCAAGTTAGCTGGTGTGCTGTTGTTCTGGCACACCTCTAACAGGCGAAACTGGGCACGTTGTGCCCAAGGAGGGTCTGCTGCGGCGGACACCCGCTGGTGGAGTTGCGGTTGTATGCGAAAGCCTTCCCGTGGCTCCACCATACAGCGGTGAGTAGGAACACGTGGGGGTTTTAGTCAGTAGGAGTCTGACATAACCTCTGTGCCTCCCCGTGGCGCAGAGGTATCCATGAGGATTTACCCACGATAAAAAAAAAAAAAAAAAAAAGGTATAGAATAATTGCAGATTTTAAGTTTTTTAGGATATGAACCGTATGAGTTTTCCTTGGGCGCACTGCAAACTACCTGAGCAGACGTAAGTACTATATAGATCGAGTAGATGAACTTTCTAATCACTCTGCCAAATCAAATATTGCATTCAATGGTTATTCTAAATATTTAAAAAATAATTTCTTTCGAAACTCGATATCAAAATTATTATATTTAAATATGAATCATATATTATTAGAAGTAACCATAATTTTTTGTGTGTATATTATAAGGTATATATAGGAATAAGGTACCGTATTCCTATTTACAAACAGATGCAGGATGAAAATGACGCGTACAAGAGACACTTATTCGTAAAGTGCCTTATAATTAAAAGATCCGTGTCAAGAAGTACTGACAAAGGGCGGCAGTCGTATTCTTAGCCTGGAGGAAGAACTAAAGAACTCAGCTACGTATGATTCGGTGTATTATTTTTAACAAACCATAGTGATTTATCCTTAAAATTTTTGTATCAGCATCATCAGATTAATGTCCAAATGTCGAGCAATCGAACACGAATTACTAGATCTTCGGTCAGTCCAAAAATTTTAACTTCGGCAATTGGCAATACCCAAATCTGTGGCACACAGAGCACTTTAGGACTGTGTTAATTTGTCACGTTTTTTTTCCACTACAAGCTAGCCCTTAACGCAATCTCAGTGATGATGCAGTCTAAGATGGTAGTGGGCTAACCTTTTAGGGGTATGGTAAGGCCATACTCCTTGTTGGTTTCTACGCGACATCGTGCCGGAACGCTACCATCTTTGTCGGTAAGGTGGTAACTAGCCACGGCCGAAGCCTCCCACCAGATCAGACTCGTGCGGGGAATCGAACCCAGGACCTCGAACTTTATAATGCGACAGCGCGCGCACTGCGGAGGTCGTCACGTCCGCGATTTTAGGCATATTCAGGCGCCCACTGAAAACCAGAACTGCAGCTTTCAGTTTATGCTGAGTGGGTTACATTTATTTGATTGACATCAGCATAAGGTGAAACCCGAAATTATGTCATGGATACCTATATATGACCACCCTACCGACCGACAAAGACGTGTCGCAAAGCGATTTAGCGTTCCGGCACGATGTCGCGTAGAAACCAATTAGGAGTATGGGTTTACTATACCGCTTACAGATTAGCCTGCTACCATCTTAGACTGCATCACTTACCATCAGGTGAGGTTGCCGTCAAGGGCTAACTTGTAGTGAATAAAAAAAAAATCTCAACAATTGAAAATAAAAATTCTTTCATCTTTCTTCGTTTCTTTCTCATTTAATAAATAGTCAATCAGTATTGTAATCTATGTTATATTGAGTTAAAAATGAAAAATTTCGTACTGTGTATAATAATTGCAAGGACAAAGAAATTGCGAAAATGACACGTACATGTTGTTTCAATTCCGTGTTGTGGTCAAGTATCGTGTTTAAAATGATATTGGAAACTCAATACAATTATATTAATTAAAGCTGTAATTGGTGCGTGGCTTGTATAAAACTGCTGAGTTACAAAATACAAGCCGTCCAAAAATACTGTAATTGCCGATATCACATATATCGGCAATTATAGTAGATATTGTGTTATGAGGTATTTTTTGAGGAGTATATGACTTTTAAACGAAATAGAAATGAGGTAAATGAAACCAATTTTTAGAAATAAATCATTTTAACTCTTTATTTGCCAGGAAGATTATCTATTTTTATCTTATATTTCTTGACACTTTCTGAGCTATGTATAACTATTCTACTCCTGCAAATTAAAGCGATAATAATTTAAAATGAATTTTATAAAACATAAATTAAAAGGAAAAAAATATTATTCAGCGTTAGATACTTTAAAATAAATATTAATAGAATTATGAATACATCGACTTCATATTTTTAGGTGAAGTTTCATGAAGCCAAATGGTTCTACACATAAAAATATTAAATTAATTATACAATATAATAATATCATTATACTTTTTTAGATAATCATTGCAATTAGGTAACTCAAAGTAACCTTAAGTTCTTCTTTATTATTTCAGTGGTTGTCATTGCTGAAAATATTGAAATTGCTAAGGGCTTCTATGCCAATAATCGAATAGTATGAGACAGTGAAGCAAATAAACGATGAAACGATTTCCGACTCAATGGCTCGTGAACGTTTTCACATGGATTACATATTGGCAGAAATCATGTGATGGTAGACAAGTGTACCTAAAATATTGAAATTATTTCCCGTTCTAATTCGTAAAACACAATTTGTAACAGGCATCTATGAAGTGTTCATTTAATTTTGTGATACTCGTAACCACGTTTACTTAAAACAATTCGTTGTATGATAACTACATTTGTTAACTTAAAACAATTTGTTTCGTGATAACTACATTCGTGAACTTAAAACTAAAGCTAGGTGTGTTCCAAACAAAGATAAAAAGAAGTCCACAATTTTTTTTTTTTTTTTTTTTTTTTTTTTTAATTTTTTTTGTTATGTCTGTCGCACATAGTCAATAATCCATTAGATAGCTTGTACCTCGAAGACAGGTATAGCTTATTTTTATCCTAGAATAAAAATACCTTTGCTAATTATTTGATTGATGATGAAATGGCATAAAAAAAAAGTTCCGAATACCAACTTACAGTACTTATATTTATTTCAAAATTGTATATTTGTATTCCCTTACCTCAAAGATATAACTTTGGATAGAATAGAAATCTATTTTGAGGTCCTAAGAGATTGACGAGCCTATTGATATTGTCCTAATATTTTCAAATGGCCGCTGTAAAATCGCAGAGAGCTTACATCTTGTAATCTGTAGAGTCAAAGAAACTGGTAACAATTCAAAATTTAAAGCAACGTGTCTTACTAGTTCCTGGATAAAATAGTGTTTTCTTTCCGTTGTATCATTACACAGAACGCCAAGCAAATATCATTTCATCGCTGCGATATACCCCTTGCTATGAAATTGCTTTAATACTGAGCGGACTCTTCATGTCGTTGCTCTTTTTTTTCAGCAAATGCAGGGGTTGTATTAAGTGGGTGGGCCTCTAAGTGGACCGATACAACGTTTGTGCATTTACCACAATACAGGCTGTGATTAAGCTGACAATCGAAACGGGTCCGGGGATCGGCCCAGTAATCCATTTACGCTGTTAAAATCAAGGCCTTTGTTCCGCTGGCCACTCCAGTTAATTCCTGCTAATCAGTGGGTATTTTTGTGTAATGCGGGGTTGAATCTGGGATTCGTTACTGAGTGAGAAATGTATTTTAGTGTTATTAAGCGTAATGTATTTTTTTATTCTCTTTCTTAATATTACATTATAACAGCTTCAAAAGCTGAAGCTGAAACTGTGATAGCCTAGTGGTTAGGGCGTCAGCCTCTTAATCAGTGGTCGGCGGTTCGAATGCGGGCAAGTATTTCTAACTTTTCGGAGTTATGTGCGTTTTTAAGCAATTAAAATATCACTTGCTTGCACGTGGTGCAGCGTGGTGGACTATGGCCAAACCCTTTTCATATTGAGAGGAGACCCGTGCTCTGTAGTGAGCCGGTAACGGGTTGACCATGATAAATTAAATTGTCAATGGCTCCACTAATATTTATACACTTCCCAATATTATTAACTACGGGTTAATGACTTGGTAATTGAGCTTTTCTTCTTCTTCAAGTGCCTCTCCATTACTGGAGGTCAGCAGTCAGATTTTTAAACGTTCCTTATCCATGGCTTAATGGAATAGTTCTTCGACCGACTTGATGCCAGTCCACTCCCGTATGTTTCTGAGCCACGACTTCTTTCACCTTCCAACGCCTCTTTTCCCAGCAATCTTCCTCATCATAATAGTTTGCAGCAGGCGGTACCTATCGTTACGCCATATATGACCTAGGTACGAGATCTTACGCTGTGTGATGGTTCTGACTAACTCGGTGTTCTTCTGCATTCGGGCAAGGACTTCAGCGTTAGATACTTTAGACACGCTGATACATTCTGAAAATTTCTACATTCCTATGTAGAAATTTTTTTGGAATTGTAGATAAATCAATTCCAAACATATAACCGACCCGAGGCTCAACGCACAACCTCCAAATCGGTATTCAAACATGTTTATCACTAGACCAACGAGGCAGTTATTTTATTAAATAAACTTATAATTATATAAATGCGAATGTTGGTTTGTTACTTTTATGTTTGGCTTAAACTCAATAAAAATTAGCAAAGGAATTGGCTTATTTCTTGTAGAAAACATCCAATTTTGAAACATTAAAGAGTATTTTTGCGTTTCCTTCTAGCTTAAAATTGTATGGACTTAATAAAAAAAAAACAATGTGCCTCGTACTGAGTGCGGTAATAATTGAACTAAGAAACACAAAATATAAATCAACGTTCCAGTAATTCATTTAACGCGTAATTACTCCCAATCTCCAATAATTTAATTTACCCTAATCAAACATTCCACTCGGGGACGAACTTTTTCTCGGCTTTTTTCTTCCTCATAGACTGAATAAGTAAGAGGATTTTGCAAGATTAGCCGAATCTATTAACCCACTTGTTACTATCGTTCCATAAAAAGAACGGTGCACAAAAAAAAAAAAAATTATGACACCTAAGGGTTGTTGGTATTAACAGTTTTAGTTTTAAATGACAGGTTATAAGTGTGCGGACTGGTGTGTTAAGTATTTGAGTGTAAATTGAGACATACTGAATTTTTAAGATTTTTAAAAAACAGACGTTGTGTTATCCATATTTTAAGGTGAGTGTTAAAAATATAAAATATTATAAATATTTTTTAAAGCGAACAGAATTAAGTTATTTGTCTTGTCTATTATCTGTTACAATATCTATAATTTTTAAATTGCTATTATAAATGCGCATTTTTTACGATTTAAATTGCTGTTCCTTTAATCAAACGATAGTAATATACACTACTATAGCATGTTAATTTTATTTTTTAGCAATAAAGCGATGGTCTCGTCCTTTGACTCTAAATTAAATAGTTAGTGAGTGAAAAACATGATGAAGAGTTACTACCTGAATCCATATCCATATTACCACCCTAAAACTGAAATTCGTTTGTAACTGATGATTCGGGTGACGATAACATGGTGACTTGGAATAATTTACCAGAATCCCAATTACGAGGGCAAGCAGAGGTTTGTGTTCTATCAGCTGTGGTTAGCCATGAGGACGATAATGTGCCACTTATTAAGGTATGGAAACGCAGTCGAATATTTTCCCAAGAGTCAAACTATGCACCTTCATCAACTTCAAGTGGTACTTCAACACGTGGTGATGAATGGCGCATGAATTACTTTTTTTAAATAAAACTTACAAGTGGGTAACACGTGTTTTCGATCCTACTTTTGATTTATGGAGGACATGCAGGTCGGTGCTGTATTTTAGAGTCCACTACAATATTTCAAGATGACGTTTGACGAAGATATTACCTACAAGGTTGTTCAATACACGAATTTACATACATAAAAAACAGGCCAGGATTTAGTTCGTCTGAAGAGGATATGCTTTGCTTTATCAATACTTCTTAATAGCAGATAAGTCGTACTATCTACTGGGAACGTGAACTGGCGAAATGCTTAAAACTGAACTGCTTTTAGTATGTAAAGCTATTTCCAGTGCCGGATTTACATTTATTATGGCAAACCTTCATTACTGCGATAATCAAAACCTATTACTTGGTGACAGTTTTGCGAAGCTGTCTACTGTTTGACAAACTTAACGAAAAATTATCAGCCTATGCTCCCTTCAGTCTGCTTTCTCAGATAAATACAAAGATGTTTTGGGTTTGGGTCTAGAACCCGAACCCAACACCCGACGTCTTACAGTACGCAGATGTTCTGAGAAAGATAAGCCGCGTTTCATTTATTTTTTGACTTTGATCAACTTTTTTGCATCAGCTCATAGATGAAGAGCAATTGAGAGAAATAAAAACCATAGAAACTATACGAGTAAATAGAGTATCTAAATGTTCACTGCCAGCAAACAGAGAGATACAGAAGACAGCACAAGGTACGTATCGTACCTGTCTGCCAAAGCTGAACAAAGATATTCCCAGCAAGACAAGTAATTTATACTTGTGGACCAACCTGCTGTTAACAAAAAATATAATGAAAATATAGGAGGAGTCTGTAGAACCGATCAAAATATCTTTACAGAATCGGACTTCAATCTAGATGAGACCATATTTTTCGATACCGAGATAACCAACTGATATATTATAGTACAACATAACTATGCTTAAAAAAACTGCTTTGAAAAATTTTATATCCTCAAATAAACTCACCTTAAACTTAAACGTGTTTTGATTTCCTGTCCCTACTTCATAGTATTACATTATACTATCGTTCCTTTAAAGGAACACTATTTTCCGAGCTTTCCATATGACGAAATTTTTTTTTCGTATTTTTTATGCTAAATCTAGCATATTATTAGCCTACAGTGTGAATTTCAAAAGAATCGGAGAACAAAAGTTGGTTCAGGAACAAGTGGGTTAACGAGGGGGGAAAATTCGCATAAGCAATAGAAGTTTTGTATTTTGTACTCTTCATTGGCAAAGAGATGGTTTAAGATTAATGGAACAGGAGAACTTAAAATCCTCTTAAAGTCATTAAGATTTTAAATTTGAAAATTTAGTATATCGATACATTTTGATATCTTTACAGGATAATATTTTTTTCAGCCACCTACCTGGACCCTTATATTTATTTGATGGTCCAGCATACAGTAAAACTCGCTTGATTAAATGCTACAAGACACTCTTGATTAGAATAAACCCATATTCCGTGTTCCCGAAAAATGCAACTCCTTATTTATGCTTTGCGTATAAAAGGACATACAGAAAAATTGCTTCGTACCTGTCGACCAAAAAATATTTTCTTCACCAATATTATTATTAAATTAATATAGGTAGGTAACCTATGTTTAATCCTAATAAAACTTCTCAATTACTTATTATGTTTTCAAATGATTTATAATATTATCCTCACTTATATTATAAATGTGAATGTCAGTTTGTTTGCTTGTTTTTTTTAGTGTCACGTTTAAACCAATAAATCTATTTTATCAGTTAATTAATAAATATTAATTTTTTTTTTTAAATTATACAGCTAATGGGAACCTACATTATCAGCTAGTAACAAAGGCTATTTTTTATCCCCGTCTTCCCATGGAAATGGAAACTTTGCAGGTAAAACCGTGCGCATCTAGAACAAAGAATACTTTTGTTACAGCTAACAATTCAACCTTTCGCACAAATTAGTATTAAATATTGGTAATGCACGTTTAATTTGTAATAGGCTTCAATCAATAATGTACTAGATTCCCTACAGTATAATAGAAAAATTCATGATCAACCCATTACCAGCTCACTACAGAGCACGGGTCTCCTCTCAATATGAGAAGGGTTTGGCCATAGTCCACCACACTGGCCATGTGCGGATTGGCAGACTTCACACGCCTTTGAGAACATTATGGAGACATGCAGGTTTCCTCACGATGTTTTCCTTCACCGTTGAAGCAAGTGATATTTGAATTTTTTTAAAACGCACATAACTCTGAAAAGTTAGAGGTGCGTGCCCGGATTCGAACCGCCGACCTCTGATTAGGAGGCTGACGCCTTACCACTAGGCTATCACGGCTTCTCGCTATAATTCGCTTAATAGAAAAATTGTCGGGTAGAAATCATACTTAATCGTACTTATTATTTGGGCATTTTGTCTGTTGCAGTACGTTTCTAATGTATTTTATAAAATATACCGTTATTATGTTTCTTCATTAGATGTTTAGCAAATGGGCAATATGTTTATATTAACTTTTCAGCTAATACTTTTCTTTCGTTTTGACACGGGTACTTTTTTGATTAAATACTTTATATGGAACAGATATATGAACTGAGCGCTTTTTTTGTACTATACTAAACATTGGTCAGAGTGCCAAACTCTATCGCCATTTGCAATATAGTATCAACTTCAGAACGAGTACACACTCAGGCCAGACTCAATCAAAAATATCGCTTTGGAAATTGACTACGGTTCATCACAGTTATGTACGAATAATTTCCATCGCAACAAATTTCAATTGCTTTGTCGACGTTTGTCAGTTAAAACTTCTTTCACACTAAACGTCGAAACATTGTCGTGTGATACAACCCTAAAACACAGCGATATAAATTATTTTTATTTTTATTTTAACATTTATCATAAAAAAAATTTAAAAAATGTTAAATAATAAAAATGTAATTTTGTAAAAATGGATATGACGAGTCAAGGCCGTCGGAGTTGTTTTTAGTAAGAGTGACGTCAGCATTGCTGACGTCACGTTTTTGTTTACTTTCGCACATGGTAATTAAAACCACAACTTGCGGGATTACACTTTTATTGCGACAATAACTAAGAGGTCCGAATGATCCGACGTCGTGAGCGAGAATGCCACGAAAGACATCTCATATTTATAGCAAAGCATGCTTGTACAAAATTTATTGCTACCGTCTAAATACACTGATTAACAAAGAAATGATTAATTAGTGATTGAAAGAGTTCAAATGTGGGTAATTGTTGAATTTAATATTCATGTAATTTTTGACAATATTAACCGTAGTTGTATCTGAGAAGAAATTTTATTTACGTCGTCGGCTTCATATAAATGCATGAGAGAATAACATAATCTGCTGTTTTAAAACATTTGCTTATCACTAGTCTTCCTACATATATACGAGTACATAATTATGCATAATAATATAACCTCTGAACAGATATAGCATCCCCGTACTGCTCTAGGCAAAAAGGAAACCCACCTATAGGTTTTACCTTTGTACTTCTATAGTTTTACAACAGAGCTCTATTATAGATAAACCCTTAATAATACAGCCTACAACTTTTCCACTACAAATGTTCCGTTAAAACTCAAATAGGTTTTAAATTTGTGTCGATCCTACCAAAGTTAGCGTGTTAAAATAAAATAATACAAACACGTAATAACTGCACAGCTTCTTATAATAAGCAACGATAAATAAATATAATCTAAAGTGTAAATTCCCTTGGGTTACACAAAAACAAATGGTGTTTTTGTTGAACAGCGTCATGCAAATTTAAGGGGGCTTCCTGATTCGAATACAAAACAGATTTTGTTGAAAAAATAATTGGGATTATACAGCCTTCACCCGCTTCAGCCATTATCGCTCTCGGCAACGCAGATTTTAATACCAATCCTAATTATTATTGTTATCATATTTGTGTCATACATCTGGCTGTATTAATTAAATAGTTGTTCATAGTTAATGACTAAAATAGCTTATACGAATAATACAACTCGCCGTCCATCCACTGAGTGACTCAGAGCCTTCTTATGAGGCCCTTAGTGAGTGACCATGGTTTTAAGCCGTAAGTCATCACACATAGCTCGGAGAACCAAGGAGCTGGAATGGCGACCGCGCACTGGTAAACGTAGCATTGGTCGACCCCCAACTAGGTGGACAGACGACATCAGATGAGTCGCAAAGGAGCCGCTGGAAACAAGCGGTCCAAGACCGTGGACATTGGAACTCACTACAAAAGACCTATTTCCAGCATTGGATGTCAATCGTTTGATGATGATGATGATGATCTAAGTTGTGATAGCCTAGTGATTAAGACAACCGCCTCCTAATCAGAGGTCGGGGGTTCGGATACTCACCTGTAACTTTTCGGAGTTATGTGCGTCTTTAAGCAATTAAAATATCGTTTGCTTAAACGAAGAAGAAAAAAATCGTGAATAAACCTGCATGCCTGAGATTTCTCCATAATGTTCTTAAAGGCGTGTGAAACCTGCCAATCTGCACATAGCCAGCGTAATAGACTATAGCCAAACTTATCACATATTGAGAGGATACCTATGTTCTGTAGTGAGCCAGCAATGATCCAAGTTGAATCTATTTATTTTTTATTTATTTCAAGTTGAATCTATTACCAGGTTGTTGTTTATTGTTGGAAGACTTAAACAAAACGACGAACAATGTATTGCAAGAAAATAAATGTTCTTTTACATTATTTAGTGAAAACAGCTTTTACACCCGAGGCACTAATAGCAGCATTAAAGGCGTCGCGAAATGCCTTCTCAGTCGTTAAAGATGCCGTGACGCAAGCTATAAAGCTGGAAAATGCTTATGCAAATTATTTTACCTGTGCAAGTACCTACTGCGGCGTTTATTAGTAATCGTATGAGTGAGAAGATGCAAGTTCTGTGTGTAACTCTATCGTTCTTCTGTAACTACTCGAAACGAGAAGTATCGATGGATGCCGTGTTGATACCCCACGGATACGTATGGTTTACTGGACTTCTTCTGCTTTGTCCTCAGTGTTACGTAGCCTTGACTTTTCTTAGCATTCGGCGCCATATAGATCGCATGTATGCGCATGCATTTAATGTCCTTTCGAACATTAATTGTCATCCATATTCTTTGGGGTCTTTACTTTCTCCTCTTCCTTAACATTTTTGGTTTTAAACTAAACGTATATACATCTACTACTGGATTTAGGTTTTCTGTTCCGACGTTAACGGTCTTGTACTTTAGGGTATTCCCCTTCTCCTCTTTCTTAATTTTTTTTTGTTTTTCATCAACACATAAATACACTATTGGACTTAGACCTTCTGTATGAAGTTCTGGCTACTACGGTCTTGGGCTGCTTATTTGCATCAGCTTCCTTAGACTCGCTTGATGTTTGTTGTTCAACGCTGCTTTTACCGGTGCAAGGTCGCTTTACCAACAACACAGTCCAAGTGTAATAGGCTATGTGGCCCCACCCATTGCCACTTGCAACCCCAGCCTTGCAACTCGTAATAAGATAAGTCATACGTCATAAAGTATGTCGGTTCGTCTAAAGATCTTCTCACAGATTAGAACGTAATCCGGGTACAGCTCTCTCTATCGCTCCCTGAGTAACTTTTAGCCTTTTATGAGGCATCTAACGCAACACCACAGCAACCACGGTAAACATGCACTGTTCCAAATTCAGTCACTGATTATTTTCCCTCAATCGAATATCATTTTTTTTTAAATAATACCAACTTAAAATCGATCTCATTGTTAGATACTGGCATATGAAGGCGTGAAAAATGGAACAAAGTCACAATATAAGGTTTCGTTACAACAATATACCCAAAAAAAAATCTAAAAAGAATTTCTATCTCCAATCTAAAAGCCCCGAAGGGAGTGCTAGTGAACCTTAAAGCATGCAACACAAATCACGCGTTAACCTAAACGGATGAAAATACTCGTAGCTTGCGTGACCACAGGTAATGAAAAGTCTTGGTTTTTAATTTCATAAAATACGAAATCATGGTTAGCAACGACATTTTATGACGTTTTTACAACTTAAATTTTTAATTCCAAAATCTACATACTAATATAAATGGTGTATTTGACTTTGTAAAATTCTATTAATATAATAGTAAGCTAAGTCTCGAACTAAATAACAGAGTTGCCATACCCGAATTGTTCCACTCTCAACTCCAAACCTTGTGCTCAGCCTTGCTCTAAAATCCCCCATCATAACACTGTAAAAGGTTTATGAGGTATGTTTGGCTTTTAAGATGTCCTCATCCAATTTCTTAACATTCTCGTCAGGTTTAGGGCTTTCACCTGTATATTACTTTCAAAATATGGGAGCAGTTTATGAGTGAAAGCATAATTAACAAACAATCTCACATTAGCATTTATGACATTAGTTAGAATAACTAGGTCAACATGTCATAAGTTCTATAAGGTTTCATAAATCTATAACAGTTCTATAAGGTTTGCAGAAATATTGTGCTTTTATTCCACTCCAATATTCCAAAACACACAGCCTTTTACATTCAAGCCCAACCTTTTTATATCGTTGAATGAGTAAGATTATTGACAAGCAACAATAATGTAACTATTATTTTAAAATAAATTACCAATAAGCATAACTTAAATGTGTTAATAGCACTCATAAATAATTCTATTGATCTTATCAAATAAATATTCTTTAAATATACCAATTCAATCTATCTTATATATGAAATTCTCGTGTCACAATGTTGGTTCCCATACTCCTCCGTAACGACTCGACCGATTCTTATGAAATTTTTTATGCATATTCAGTAAGTCTGAGAATCGGCTACTATCTATTTTTCAAACCCCTCAGTGATAAGGGGTCCACCCATAAATATATTTTTTTTATTTTTTGGATATTTTTTTTTATTTTTTTTTTGGTATTATGTGGCATTGAAAAATACATACAACCCTAAATTTTCACCCTTATATCGTCAAACGAAATATATATATAATTTAACGAATTATAATTATTAAGTATATCTTATTATTAAAGTTTCTTACAGTTCTGAGTAAGACAATATAAGTACTATTTTAATACAGAAATCCCGTTAGACATGGTCTTCATCTTAATAATATAATTTCCCCGGGGGCGTATGACTGCAAACAAGACCTGTAACTTGTGCTAACGTTAGTTTTAAGTCTCATTGTTGGAAGCTTACTGAAATGAATCAATTTTGTGATATAAATAATAAACCTAATTAAAAACCTTTATATTACCATATTATTCAGCTTCAGTTTGAATGTTCAAAAAACTCCAATGTGTGGCTTGATGCATTTGAATTATTTACAGTAAACGCAGTCGAAATGATAAAGTAGAAATATATTTATATTTAGTATACACCACAAGTTAACCCTTCATCTCATCTGAAGGTAGTGATGATGCGGTCATGCCATGTCGTGTAGAAACCATTTAGGAGTATGGATTAACCATACTCCTAAATGGTTTCTACACGACATCGTGCCGGAACGCTAAATCACTTAGCGTCACGTCTTTGTCGGTAGGGTGGTAACTAGCCACGGCCAAGCCCTCCCAACAGACCAGACTCGAGCCGGGAATCGAACCCAGGACCTCTAACTTTATAATGCGACAGCACCGCGCCACGGAGGTCGTCAAAATATTTTTTTTGCTGTGATCAATACCAGATTTAAAATACGAAATATACCAAATGTACATTTATGGTGAGTAGCCAATGCAATTGCAATCTAGCCAAGTTTTGGACAAATTAATCATCATCTTCATGATGATTCAGTCTGATTTCATGCCTTGATTGCATCACGTCCTACAATACAAAGGCAAATCCGAGTTTTGGTCTGACAAGTGCTAAACTAGTAGATACTTTCTGGATTGATACTATATAGTGCAAGACATCGTCATACATCCAGCATAAGACTTTCTTTGTACACTTATTTTGTATATTTTTGCTATTTTTGTTTCTTGTTATACTTATTTTGCACTTAGTGAGCACAGTTAAAGTACGCTCTATATTACATTTTTTACATTATATTGAAGCGGTGGTTAGGGCGTCATCCTCAGAATCCAGGCACACACCTCTAACTTTTCGGAGTTATGTACGTTTTTAAACAATTAAAATATCACTTGCTTCAACGGTGAAGGAACACATCGTGAGGAAACCCGCACGCTTGAGAGTTCTCCATAATGTTCTCAAAGGCGTGTGAAGTCTGCCAATCCGCACATGGCCAGCGTGGTGGACTATGGCCAAACCCTTCTCATATTGAGAGGAGACCCGTGCTCTGTAGTGAGCCGGCAATGGGTTGATCATGATGATGATGACATTATATTGTAAAGACCAATTTGCAGTGATACTGAAAAAATGATTTCTGAGTCAGTGAATTGAAACTGTTTCCGCATTGACACTTTGACTGAAATTTATCTGATCGGGCGATTGCTCGAGTGAAAAAATATTAAAATCATATCTGCGGAAGATATTCGAGCAATGTGCTTTTTGTTGAAACAATATTTGGATCATGGCACAGGATCGAGCACTGCGGCCAGTTGCGTGCGCTGATTCGTCTGGGTACGCAAATTACATTTTTGCAATCAAATGCATTACAGATTGCTCACTGCCAGAGCATAATGGCAGTGATGATATGGCTTCGACAAAGTCGTTAGCTATGGACCTTTTTTTTTTTTTGTTTACGGGGGGGGGGGGGGGGAATCTCCTAGTGAGACACCCGACTATTGCTTTGGGGAAAAGCTCGGATTTTTACCCACTAAAACCCCCTCGGTGGCCAGTTAACCCTTGAAGGCTATCTATCTCACCTGGTGATGAAGCAGTCTAAGATGTTAGCGGAATAACCTGTTAGTGGTATGGTAAACCCACACTCCTAATCGGTTTCTACGCGACATTGTGCCTGAACGCTAAATCGCTTGTGGACACGTTTTTGTCGGTAGAGTGGTAACTAGCCACGGCCGAAGTTCCCACTAGACAAGACTAAAAAAGTGCCTTGTTAAGGACTATTTGAATAAAGATTATTTTGAATTTGAATTTGAATTTGACCGGGAATCGATCCCAGGAAATCAAACAATGTAATGTGACAAAGCAAGTACTGCGCCACGGAAGTCGTCGAAAAATACTCAAAAACCACCGTAGCTATATATATTTGGGTAAAGTAAATTGCTGGGATCACCAAAAACAATGTTAATAGTACCCGCATTAAATAAACGAAGGACATCAAACAAGTCGCAGACTACACTAGAGCAGCTAGTATTCTCACCGATTCTAATTGTACAGCTGTGGTAATTAACATAGTTTTCGTCCGGGATGTACACAACGGGTTCCCCGAGCGTTCAGCAAAGCCAACGAGAGGGACATGCCGTGGTGGTTTTTAGTTCGGGTATACCCCACTGACGGGGGGGATGGGGTCCCACATAAACTCCGTTCTGGCCAAGAGACGGATACCCATAAAGCTTTTCCACCAAGAAAAAAAACAATTTAATTTATTGATCCAACGGAAAAGTTAAACGAGCTAATCTGTAAACGAGCATTAATGTCGTAGATTTTAACCCATTAGAAACCCATTGGGATTAAAAGGATCAAGCTGTGAAAATTTAGAAAAAAGACCGTCGTCTGGTGGGAGGCTTCGGCCGTGGCTAGTTAGCCCGCTGCCATCTTAGACTGCATCATCACTTACCATCAGGTGAGATTGCCGTCAAGGGCTAGCTATATATACATAAAAAACAATGATTTTTTCTGCTAAACAGCAGCCTAGAAAGCCTTTGAGAGCATGTTAAGCTATCGGTATCGGTCAAAGGTCACCAATCCGTGTTACAGCAATTTGAAGGGTGCACGTTCTAAATCCCTCAATGCTATGAAATAGGGGGGAAACGCCTGGCAGTTGGTTATTAATAGATTGACTTCACATATCCCTCGTAAAGCATGTTACAACCAGATCAACAGATGAAACGATACTAAAACCCTGACTAGCACGGTACGCGGTCCACGAAAGGCTTTTTTGGTTTGTAACGAGTTCGGTAAGCTCGTTCTCTGCAAAATGAGGCAATGTTTTCCGGGCTGCGATTTCGCGTTACAAAGTAATTACGGCATAACAGAAAATCCCCCGACATAAAAGTTACTCAAATAAGAACTTTTTAATGAGACCCACATCATAAGAATTATACTGATGGTTAAATTAAAATTGTAATGTGTATATTATATCAAGGAAATAAATGTTAGAAGCTTATCTATTACTATGCTCCTACCTCTATACTGACACATTACAACATTTATTACTAACATTTTGTTGAATAGAACTGATAGTTATAGATATATAAGATAGTTAACCAATTTTAATATCTGGGACATATTGTAGCCTAGAAGTGGTTAGGGCGTCAGCCTCCTAATCAGAGGTCGGCGGTTCGAATCCGGGCAAGCACCTCTAACTTTTCGGAGTTATGTGCGTTTTTAAAAAAAAAATCACTTGCTTCAACGGTGAAGGAAAACATCGTGAGGAAACCGATAGAATAGAATACGAGTTCAATATAAGAACGGTTTCAGAATGTTATTGGGATTGCCGCTCTGTTATAGTGCATCTGAAATATTCGCAACAGCGCACAGTGACGATTTTTGCGCTATAAGAAGAAAATGCATTGCATCTTTGGTATACCGAGCGTGGGCAAGTTATAACAGCATTCTAAGAACTTCAATAGACCGATACGACTCTTCCTACGGCCCAGTTACAATAATAAAGAATAGATATATATACGTGTATTAACTAGAATTAAATAAAAATTTAAGTACCTAATTAAAACAATAATTCATAGCCAAGCTTTCTATTATTTATGATCTATAAATTTCATCTTAGTGAATGAGGTGAAACAACTTAGAACTAAACCTAAGAGGGTTCCAATCGCGCCCCAAGAAGAAGCCCACAATAAACTTTTGGTTTTTTTGCTATCTCACATAATCAATAACAAATTATAAATAGCTATGTAGTTAGAGTAATTCACACCCTAGCTTTTTAACATTTATATAATCTTTAATTTCGTAATTATATTCTATAAGCTAACGCTTTATAAAAACATTGAACTTACTGAGAGACATCTCCAAGATTCTAGTCAGTGTTTTATAAAATAAAATACAATTTCCTTTGTAATATATTATATATATTACAAATTGTATTACACAATACCATTATGTAAAAGGCACATAATGGTATTATATTATATTTGTAATATATATTAATACGTTAATGTGTGTTATTATTTCCTAAGAATTTCAAGTCTCGAAATTGAAAAATTTCATTCTGATTGTAGAGACAAATAAATTTATGCTACAGTCAGAGGAGATAGAGATGTTATTAAAATTTTCATTTCAAAAGCATTTGAATGAGGAATAAAAAAGCACGAATTTATTTCTCCCCTCACTTAACGCTCATATTTTTTTCTAAATTCACGTAAGAGGATTGTATGAATTAATCGTTCCACCCATCTTTTTAATAGCTTAGGTACTAGCTTTTGCCCGCTTATTTGTGGTTGCCTGCGGGGATTTGATTTCCCGCTGTAAGGAAACTAAACTAGATTAAGAAACTCCAACTCTTTTATTGATTCATCGCAAAAAACTTCGTCCTGTTACTCTGCTACTATTGACAGAAATGAAAACTAATCAATGAACTATTCCAATTATCTCGTTTAATGGTTAAGTTATGCATGTTATGTTAAGAGCTATCTTATTAGAGCAATATTTCATACCCATAACCGAATACCCATATACCCATTTCAATCCAATTAGTTTTGAAACAGATAATTTAAGATTAAGATTTTGATAACTCCTTCGCCGTTAGAAACTTGTTTACTCACTTATAAACAAACCCGACTACAATGAGAAAAGTAATAATAAAAATATTGGTCTTCAGTAAATCGTAATAAAGGCCATGGTAATATAATGTAAACATAATCATCATGATCAACCCATTACCGGCTCACTACAGAGCACGGGTCTCCTCTCAATATGAGAAGGGTTTAGCCATAGTCCACCACGCTGGCCTTGTGCGGATTGGCAGACTTCACACGCCTTGGAAAACACTATGGAGAACTCTCAGGCGTGCAGGTTTCCTCACGATGTTTTCCTTCACCGTTGTATCTATCTATTATAAATAAGCCACAATAACTTATCGCACACATTTAACGTCACAATAATGTTGTGAAAAAAATAACCAGAACATTATTAAAAGATGCATTTAATAGTCAAACATTGATCCTTACACAAAATAGTTTTGTTAACATAATCATGTCATTTAGTTTGATTGAAATTTAAACGTCATTTAAAATCGATTCATTTTTTTAACATAGATACTGTTTAACTGGTATGTCATAATAATTGTTAAAGTTTGCCTATTCGTGCGCGTGTAAAAGGTCAACACTCTAAATTCATCGCTCAAATGTGAGAGAAAGCCTATTTAGGCCCATCATACGGACATTAATAGGCTGAGGACGATAATGAATTTCGTGTTTAATTCCCATAGATCAACGGTTGTATTACGGCAATATCTTTCGTAATACACTTTATTCGATAAGGCTTTAACATTTCATAATTCGTCTGAGTATTTGTACATTCTATATCATACTAGAAAAACACTTGCTTGAAATACAGTCATAAGGGTTTCTGTCTATGTCAACTTAATTTCTTTATTTCTTTTTTGACGACCTCCGTGGCGCAGTGCGTGCGCTGTTATATTATAAAGTCGGAGGTCCTGGGTTCGATTTCCGGCTCGAGTCTAGTCTGGTTGGAGGCTTCGGCCGTGGCTAGTTACCACACACAAAGACGTGTCGCTAAACGTTTTAGCGTTCCGGCACGATGCCGCGTAGAAGCCAATTAGGAGTGTGGGTTTACCATACCCCTAACAGGTTAGCCCGCTACCATCCTAGACGGCATCATCACTTACCACCAGGTGAGATAGCTGACAAGGGTCAACTTGTACAAAAAAGAAATTCGTTTCTTAGCGCAACAAACTCAGTACAGAAATACACTTGCTACGAACGGAGATTAAAGAAAATGGCTAAATGTTTTTCTGTTTGCCTTGACTAAAGAGACTTACGAGTTATTTATTGTAATGAGTACAGTTATAAATGCACCCCTACAGACTTCATTGCACATTTAATCTGACTTACTTTTTACTATAATACATCTGTGTTTTATTAAATTAAATGTCTACATGTTATATAATTGATTGTAAACAATTTAATCCGACTTCTGAAAAGACGGAGTTTAATAATTATTTAACTCATGCCAGCAGGTATGCATTTTATTTTTAATAAGCTTTTTGCTTGCCTCATAAATTATTATACCGGTATAAAAATATGGATTACAGTTAATCATTTTGAAACTTGCAATTATAACGGTGATTATTAAAAGTCTGTGAATTTCAGTTCGTTTTATGTCTTTTATCAATTCATTAACTATTCGATAGCATTATTTTAATAAAAAATGTTTTTTTTTTGTTTCAATAAGTAACAAGAATTCAGTCGTGTCTCCAAATTCTGTAGGCAATATTTTGTGACCTGAAAAAAAGGCCAAACAATTGTTAACGTTTTGGATATTTTTACAGAATTGTGTTGCATTATTTGTCTAATTGAGTGAATATAAATAATGTTGAACGGTGAAGGAAAACATTGTGAGGAAACCTGCACGCCTGAGAGTTCTCCATAATGTTCTCAAAGGCGTTTGAAGTCTGCCGCACATGGGCAGCGTGGGGGGCTATGGCCAAACCCTTCTCATATTGAAGAACCGTGCTCTTTAGTGAGCCGGCAATGAGCCGGTTGATCATAAAATAATCTTGTGGCATCTACACATTAAACTCTGTAGGGTATCAATATAATGTGCCTGTCACTTTGTCTACTCCCAAGCTATGAAATAAATTGGGAGTAGACAAAGTGACAGGCACATTATATTGATTTAACAAATTTATTTAATTTATTATTAAAGTTTTTTAAACCTAAATGTAACGAAGTTCGGATAGACTTCCCTGCTTCTGTTCAGCCGTTTATGTATGGGCCGCTAACAGACTATAGCGTCTGCGGCTGTAGAGATGTCAAGGGGCACTTGTTCGGCGGATCGTGTGTTATCTTGTTTATGCTCTGAAATGGAGCATATTGCAGCCGTTGCCTTGTTTTGCGGTATTTTGTGAACCATGTTTATGAAGGCTCTCGACTAAATTTACTTTGGATACTACTACGCAGTACTTGCATACATATCTCAAATAATCTTTTTTTTTTAATTTAAAATGCATACATAAGTTATCGGAACCGGCGGGATTTGAACCCACACGTCACCTCCAACACTTTTATGCTAAATCAACGATCAACATACTACCAATGCCGAAATTAATGTATGCATTAAAGCTTATAGCGAATGTAGCGCCATCTAGTAGGAAACATAAATTTTATCCTAGTGCAGATAAAAAAATAATTTAACCCACCAGGGGGCTTCTACTCGGCACCATACCGGATCGCTTATCGATTTGACTTAGCTGTAATGTAGTAAGAAACCGTGCCCAAAGCCTACTACGAGGACAGGCTAGAACCGGCAATCAAATCCATAACTAGCCACTTTATAATATACCATGAAGATCGTCAAACCCGACAAAGACGAGAGAAAGTTGTGTTTTAACCAATAACGTTACCATTATTAAACGGAAGAATACGCATACATACACAAACACACACACCCACCCACACACACACACACACACACATATACACTTAATCATAGGTTTCAATAATTTTAGGAGAGTACTGCCGCCTGAAATACAGGTATATACCTAAATCAGGGGCAGTAGCATTGCGCAAGTACATACATACATACATCCCACATATTCACCATTAAAGTGCGTTTATAAGTTACTTTACAAGTTGATTTAGATGCTTGTTTTGTGAAATAAAGAGTTTATTTATTTATTCTTATTTTAAAAGAAAATTAACACTGTATATACAAATATATAACCTTAGTTTTGCACACGTTAAGAAAATAAAATACATATTGAAACACAAGAAGGCCATGCACCAAAGATAGAAGTAGAATACAAAACGCAACTTTGCCGCTTACTAGCGATCCTTGCCAGGAATATTGACTACAAAGGCGACATGTTGACAATGCAGTTGGTATATTAAATAAGCAGCACTGTTTTCAAAATGGCGTGTTGGAATACGAGGTCACCTTTCAAAATTCGTCTCGATCCAAAAATTACACTTTCGAGATTCTTTACTCTGTATTCATTAGATAGAAGTTGTAGAAATTGTAGAAGTTGTATCAATCCAACACCCCAACCCTCTTGTAGTTGCGGCTTCTTTTTACTCCCCCGACCTAAGCGCTCCTCTCCGAAAGAGGAGACCTAAACATATCCTTCATGACCCTGACGATCAGCTGACTATTGACAACATAATCGTACCACCTACCACACAATCATACGCTACACACCGTCTTCGCCGGCGAAGACGAGGTCTCCGCTATCTTACGTCATCCTGACGTGGGCTCCATCCACGGTCTCGGAGACGTACGGAACACTCACCGTCCGACCCCCCCCCGTTATCCCAAATGCCGCCTAAGCCGAGGTTCGGCCTCACAGGAGGCACCCTTAGGCAGACGTTACCTTAGTTTCTTCGACCCCTAGGGCTCAATATTTCTTCTGGCAGAGCTTCCCTCAATAGCTCGCCAAAGATCCCGGTTACGCTGTCGCAACAAATAGGGTAAGAACAGCTAATAGTCAGTCCGAAATAAAAAAAAATTGAAGTTGTAGTTGTAACATATATATTTTATATAAAGTTTATATGAAGCTCCATTTACATTTCTACATAAAAAATGTTTCGTACGAGATCCCGTTTTCCCTCGGGAGAATTGGTTGCTACATAATGGAATCCGTAACAACGTGAGTAACGGAAACTTAAAGAACAAAGTTTATTTTGAACTGACTTGAACGTTAATGCTTTATTTTATTCATTTCTTCAAAATTACGAGATGCTGCACGTCACATTCACAGCTAGCTAGCTAACATTACTAATATTATGAATGCAAAAGAGTATTGCTTTGTTTGTCTGTGGCCAATACTTAAATGAACTTCTCCACCGCTCTAGTTAAATTTAACATATATATATGTCGGCGCGAAGAAGTTATAAGTAACTTTATTAAGCGGCGCCAAAAACCTCAAGAATTCAATAATTACCCACATTTTAATTATTAATGATTTTGCTAACACAATTTAGACAGTAACAATCAATTTCATACAAGCATGCTTTGTGCTATAAATACCGGTGGTCCATGCCTTTCAAAGATTCTCTCGCTCGAGACGTCGTACTGTTCGGACCTCTAAGTTATTATCGCAATAAAAGTGTAAACCGGCAAGTTGTGGTTTTAATTACTATGAGGGAAAGTAAACAAAATCGTGGCGTCACCCTTACAAAAAACAACTCGGACGCCCTTGACACGACATATATATTATGTAAATGAATAAAGAATACTGTAAAGTTCAGAAACTAAAGCTAGAAAGTGGTCCACTTAGATAAAAAAAAATAAGTATTGTTTCCTGCCCTTTGTTTTTAACGCTGGTAATGCGTTTACGCATCCCTTCCGCAAGCGGTGAAGACAGAACTGGGCTGTTTCCTGCAGAGTATGTGAAACTCCCCGGCGGCCAGATTGGCGATCAACCCTCTCTCACTAAAACCCAGCGACGCTCCTTCACATCACCTGGTGGCTGGGTCACGGAGACGCTTGCGCACGCGTTCGCAACCCAGATTATTTCCTGCCTTGCAGCTATCATCTTAACTGCTAAATCTGTCTTCACAAAATTTCTCATAGACATAGCTTCCATCCTCAAGACGACATGGATATTTAAACTATTATTTTAAATATTAGCATTAGCAGTATCTAATGTTTTAAAATAGTTATCAGGCGCGAATGTTTTCTAACATAATATGCAAAACAATAGCAGGATCTAATTAAATAAAAATATAACAAACGGCGGACAAATAAAACAGAATTAGCATGAAAAGGTTACGTCAAGTTGAATTCAAATCAGCATGGGTACTTGTGTGCAGAGGATAATATATTCAAATGTCTCTGGCGGCAATCGAATTTACATTTAACTTCGAATAAACTGGATCATGGTATAAAAATAATGCTACATCATAAAATGGAAATATAAAATCTGTATAACTTCGAGTGGGTACAGTTGACAGCAGATCTTTATCGATTTAAATCATAGCCTCGAGGTAATCATTATTTGAACAGTTAGCTATAAACGAATTATGTACTATCTGAGTAATGAATAACAAATTAGTCGGATGACAGGTGTATTACGTTATTCATTTATGTAAAACGACTACGAAATTATACCTGCCGAAATAATTACCCGAAATCATATTATATATAATATATCATAATCATCATCATCATCATGATCGACCCATTGCCGGCTCACTACAGAGCACGGGTCTCCTCTCAATATGAAAAGGGTTTGGCCATAGTCCACTACGCTGACCATGTACGGATTAGCAGACTTCACACGCTTTGAGAACATTATGGAGAATTACCAGGCGTGCAGGTTTCCTTATTATATTTTCCTTCACCGTTGAAGCAAGGGATATTTTAAATGTTTAAAAACGCACATAACTCCAAAAAGGTGTTACGGATTCGAACCCTCGACATCTGATAAGGGGGCAGACGCCTTCACCACTATACTATCACAGCTATATATAATATATATGTATATTATTATTTAATAATAGTTGTGTACAATAATAACTTTACCACTTTTACCCTACGATAAATTATTAAAATTAAAAGGATTAAGTAATACCATATGCTTTGCGTCTTTTGCGTAGTATTCTATATAATCTTGCGTAATTTGTCTTTCCGTAAAGCAAATTCTATAGCTGAGAACATAATGCAGAAAATTACACATTAATTATATTACCAATCAATTTAATTATGTTATTAATTATATGAAAACACTCTATTTATACTATCATAGTACTTTTTGAAAATTACATGAAAATGAAATAACGCTTACGAAACTTAATAAAAAGTTTCAATTTATTGTGAAAACTAATGCTAACGCAGTGAAATCTATACACCACTGTAAAGTGCACCCTCGATACAAACTTACTAAGCGGGGCTGCCAACAAAAAACATTCGTTCATCAGATATTATGTCAGTGGGTATTTTAATATAAATGCGGGTTCATTAGCGAAATACGACAGACTTGTGAGAGACTCAGACGACAGGAAGATTCTTCTATGACGTCCAAGTCGTACATTTGCTTTATAATTATTCCCGTGTATTGCGCACAATGTTATAAATGTTTTGTAAATATTTGCAAAACTAGCTGTCGCTATTAATATTACATATTTATGATTTATGTCCAGGGTACAAGCTGTCTCTATTCCAAGCCAAACCGGTACAGTAATAAAGTATCATAGAAAAAAAAACATCTATACTTTCCCAATTAATAGCACGAATATTAAGTAAGAGACACAGGAAAATGTTTATATTATTTGTGCTGACTGTACATGATTTGTATCATTTGGTTTTTCGTTTTATAATTTTTACGGTCGGGTCGCGCTCGCGTGGTCTTTCTTCGTAATCGTAATTTATATTAACTTAGGCCCATCCCGAAAAAACATACTTGAAATTCATGGATTCGTGCCTTTTAAAAATGACTTAAGTGTTATGTAAGCAAATTTGGGAAATATGAATAAAATTATTTGATAGACATCTATTTACATCGTATTTATGAGGAAGCTACATCAATATACTCGTAAGTGCCATTGGAGATGTGTTTAAAAAAAAGAAGGAATTTTTGAAAGTGATAATGCAGTCTAAGATACTCCTAATTGGTTTCTACGCGAAATCGTGCCGGAACGCTAAATCGCTTCGTCAAGCGATATAGCGTTGTGGCCGACAAAGACGTGTCACCACACGTCTTTGTCGGTAGGGTGGTAACTAGCCACGGCCGAAGCCTCCCACCAGACAAATATGATAAAGATATTAATAAAGAAAGCCGAAATGCTACCACGCAAGGAGGCACGTCTTTTCGGTAACCACCAGACTAGACTATAGAATATTCAGAAACGATAAATCCAGGACCTACCATTAGTAAGACTTCATTGTACAGCACTGCACCTGGGACGGAAAATGAGGAGATTTTGACGCACTATAGCATATGCTCGAGGTCAACTGATTTATATGGACTTCCTGTAAGAAACGCAAACTGGTTGACCTAGTTCTGTAACCGAAGGATATCAACGTGACCCTGTTACTAACTAAGTACTCTAGTCTACTCTACTACTAAGTCTCCAACGACCATCCGTCCGTCGGTCTGTCATCTTGTGTTTTTTGCTTGACTTGAATATTGTTAATACAATGTAGTTTCCATATTGCACATTGGTACGGAACCTTTTGTGTGTTAGTCCAATTTGGCTTAGCCGATTCCTTCGCAAATAGGGAGCAAACGAGGTCTTAGGTCACTTGGTATATGTTACCGCTGCCCATTCAAATTAGGACTGAATGGTACCGGCTATTAAGACTGGCATTATCTGCCTCATCAAACTCCAGATGAAAGTTTTTTGTTAACACCACCATTAGCCAAAGGGTTATTATAAAGGGTTAATCTTGAAGAAGTATGCCACAGAGATAGCTGACATGGAGACATAATTTGGGATATTGTTATCGCGGATCGCATTTGGAAACCCTGGTAAGTAACTGGATCGCACGACCCTTATCGACGAATATAGTAATCGATAATAACAAAATTTTGAATGGAAGCAATGATCTGTTAGATAAATATTCGGGTTGTGTATAATCATCCAGATAGTTTGTTTACGCACATGTCATGTGAACGTTGGAAAAAAAAGACTTTACTTTTCTCGCTTGTGAAGTCAACATCTCCTGAGGATGATCCGATGTCGGGTCGAAACGTGCGTAGAGGTTCTAGTGGAAGATTTTGTATGGTGTTATATAATACAAATTTAATATAATAATACAATTTATATTAATATAATAATACAAATTATATTAAAAAAAAATATTATACAAATCTCCCGGTTGTCGGCGGAATATAGAAAATTATACTTGCTGTTTATTGTTTATCATGGACTTCCGCAAAGTAACGCCTGCTTCTATTCAATAATTCACTATAGCTCTCAACGTAAAACCATAGTTATGAAAAAATGTACTGGCTGTTGGTTTTTCGAAATGATTAAATAAGAAAAAAATATTCATTCGTACAGAGAAAGGGGAAGGTATATTCGTTCAAACAATTTTGCAGAACACTTCCAATTATAGAGGCCATATAACACACAAAGCGAATGGACGCCTCCACAGTGCTATACAGTGTGTAGTTGTTGTGGTTTGTTTGATTATCCACAATTCAGACTCGATGTTGGACACAGACAAATAGAAAGAGTGGACAACTGCCTTAGTGGACTAGTGGTGATGTTTAACTATGGATTACGAGGTTTCAGGCACCGCCAACGATTGGCTCTTATCAATTGGCGGGTTCCAAGCCCCTATTTGATGACGTTCACGCTGTCGCATTATAAAGTTGGAAGTCCTGGGTTCGATTCCCGGCTCGAGTCTGCTCTGGTGGGAGGCTTCGGCCGTGGCTAGTTACCACCTTACCGACAAAGATGTGTCAAGCGATTTAGCGTTCCGGCACGGTGTCGCGCAGAAACCGATTAGGATGATGGGTTTACCGTACCCCTAACAGGTTAGCCTGCTACCATCTTAGACTGCATCAACTTACCATCAGGTGAGATTGCCGTTAAGGGCTAACTTGTAGTGGATTAAATTTAAAAAAATCTGGGAGAACACTGTGGAAGAGTAGGATATTTCCCAGTAATTATCTCTTATGTGTTAGTAATATATAAAGCCCAACGCACGTGTATTACAAAGTAAATTGGATATTTTTTATTATAAATTACCAACTGAAATCTTGGAGATATCTCTCAATAGGTTTAAAGCTTTTATAAAATGTAATTTTATAGAAAATTCCAATTATTATATAAATCATTACTGAAATTTAAAAAAGATTTGGTTTGAATTTATCTGACTTCATAATTATAGTTAATTATTGATTAAGTGAAGCGTTTATGTTTATTGTGGGATACTTCTTCGATCTGCTTGTTTGGAATCCTACTTTTAAGTTGACGAATGCTGTTGGCAACACCACCTTACGGATTAAAATAATGAAAAATATATCATATTCATTACGTAGATGCCTGTATTTTTACATGCATAAAATAATTTTGATTTGATTTAATAATTTAATTACCTAAGATAACAAGGTATTCATTTATTATAAGCTGTTAGCACGACAGCACTCAACTAAAACCACGTCGTGCATAAAAACTATAAAACAAAATTCAGGTCGCCCACGACATCGTCCCTGTAGATACTCTTTGTACTTTTTTAGTCGTAAAACTTTAATTCCGAGTGATACAAGTTCATACATTTTAAAATACTAAGATAATATCGTAATTGCAGAACCGGTTCCACCCAGGTCTTTGTGGCTTCATTGCTGGCGCGCTTTGACCAATTACCCAGCCGTACGGTCATCCTTTTGGTATTTTTAAAGCTTTAAAAGTACCTTCGTTTTTGAGGGTACCGAAGCAGTTAAATTTACGCGTTCTCTCTTTTCAGTGAGTCACCACTTTATTTTAGTCACCACAAAGGCTAACATGAGGAATATATAAAGATAATTTGCTTGTTAATGAACACTTATGTATTAATGTAAAATCTGGATACCAAAATCAAGCCCGATCTGTCCAGGTGAAGGTAAAAGAAATGCTGATAGGTGCATCAGTCAGTTACGTTTTCTGCCTATAGAAATGTATTTATCTCCGTCTTAAAGAGTTCCAAAACAGCGGATTCAAAGTGTAAAATGGTTGTAGATTCAATTTTATATCCATAGCGGGTTACCAAATTGAAGAACTTTATTGACCTAACATATTTTCGAGTGTTGTGCAGAGACATGCATATCATATTATAATATGCTATATTTCCATAGGTTAGTACCTATGGGAATATATATAATTTATTATTGATTATGTGAGATGGTGATTACAAAAGAAACCCGGCTAAGTTTGTTGTGGGTCTCTTCTTAGACCTGGGTGCGATTTAAACCCTCTTAGCTATAATTTTAAGTTGGTGAGTGTAGTTATCACCATCACTTCATGAATAGAAATAATGAAAATGTGATATATATTAGCAATTCAAATCTATCGATGTCTGTAATTGGTTTATATGAATAAAGCTATGTTCCATTTTGATTTGATTTATACGCCATAAATATCCAAAAGTATTTTGTAACCTATATTACAGAAAAATGTTTCATCATATTTAATCTCTCCATTAAACACCTGGTCATGCATGCCTCTGGTTGGTCTGGTCTGTTTAAAATATATCTGGTTAAACTTAAAATCCTTTGGGTAGTTGAGTTTTAGTTTTCAACTTTTACTAGTTATATATTTAACTTAAAACGTCGACCGCATTGCTCATAAGTTCACGCTGCAACAGAATTTCGTCCGGAAACTACCGTTACTTAGCAAGGTATTCGCACCACTTTCAGCCACTGTTGGCCCTAGGCCAAAAGAGATGTTATTATTTTATATTACGACACCACATGTAGGCTACTCTGAACTCTGAAGACGGCTTGACATTTAACCAAGAATAGGGGAAGCATATGGGAACGAATTTAGTTCTTTGGCATTGCTTCGAAAATTAAATTCTCGAGGCGGTGCCAAATTATCCTTCTAGCTGATAAACTGCTAGGGCCTCACGCAAATGTGGCATAGCGTCGTTATGCAGCATTTTGTCTCACTTTGGCATTTGATGAGTGTTGTCAGTTGGAGTATGACAAAACACTGTCCAACTATACGATGTTATACCACATAACATACATTTGTAAGACCACTAGTATTTTATCACGTTAGCGTTCGACTGGGATCTTAATGAATTTTATAACTCTTATTCGAAAATATACTATATATATAACATTGAGGATAGGCAGTGCTTTTATGTAAAAATAAAATGTTTGCCATATATATATATATATATATATTATTACTATATATATATATATATATATATATATATATATATATATATATATATATATATATATATATATATATATATATATATAGTAATAATAGTTATGATTACTATGCTGTCTGCATTATTATATTTATGAAGTCTGAGTCTGGAAGGGCATAAAGGTCATTGATAAAAGTATTGAAAACATTATTGTAGTAAAAGATAACTGATTCTTTGACTGACTGATCTTCCAACTCACAGCTCAACCACTAGACGGCCAAGCTGAAATTTGGTACGAGTATATAGACCGATGGCATCCACTAACAGAGCATTATTGAAAATTCATCCCTTACAGTACCCATACATGTTAGCGAAAAAATATTTTGACGAACAAAACTTTTCAGTGCACAAAACTACCCACTACATTAAGGAAATGATAAAAGCAATCGAACAATAAAAAGGGTAACTCCCTATGCCGTGCGTGACCACCAACTCAACTCAAATGCAAATTATACTCCCATACAATTTATACAATAGAACGAAATGAGGCCTTTTAACGCGACATGAGAAATCGATAAAAGTAAACGTAAAGTGACTGTTTGAAGCGGTGGTATGATCCGGAAAAGCACGTCCGTAAGAAAACGGTTTAGAATAAAATTTGAATGAACAGCATTCTTGTTCTGTCTACTGATGATGCAGCCAGAAAGAGAAATGCCCATTCACTCCTTATCTCTATTTGGTGGTATTTTAGGTCGTATATGTTGGTCTAGTAGTTAGCAATTTCTACTACGTATAACAGGTTTATTTATTTATTTATTTATTTATTTATTTATTTGCAAGTAATCAACAGCGTTATAATTCATTGGTATACAATTAAGAAAAAACATAAAATAAGGCCAAAGAGATTACACAATATATACAAAATACGTTAAATAGGTAAAAATTTAAAAATTAAAAAATTAAAATGTAACTTAGTGAAACTGACTAAGGTAATTGTGAGTGTGTAAGTTAGTGAGTGAGTTTGTTTGTGTGTGTGTGTGTGTGTGTGTGTGTGTGTATGTATGTATGGGCACGTGTTGAAAGGGGTAAAAACATTACTATTTAGGCAGATTTAGTATTTCTTTTTTTAGCTGCAGTTTAGTTGAGTGAAATAGGTCTAAATTGTAATAAGATTTATTGTAGGTGCTAGCCAGACGTATAAGAACTGAGTTTTGAGCATAGTTTGTGTGTGCTTTAGGTACAGTCAAAAGGCGCTTTTGTCGAGGTCTAAGAGATGAGCTGGTATTCAGTGAGGGGACATTTAGTGAGAAGCTTGCCAGCAAAGCGGGACAGTCAATTTTACCAGATACGATAGCTTGCAGAAGCAACATATCACTTAGGCTCCTACGCTTCTCTAACGTGTCAATTCTATAGTGTTTGCAAGCTTCCTCATAGCATGAGAAGTTTTTATATTCTTTGAACGCTAGATAATTTAGAAACTGTCTTTGAATAGACTCAATTCTTTGTGAATAAATTGTATAGAAGGGTGACCAGATATTACAGGCGTACTCAAGTACACTACGAACATAGGTAAAATAGAGTGATTTTATGCACTGTATGTTATTAAAATTTCGAGTTACACGCTTAATGAAACCTAGTTGCCTGTACGCTTTATCTGTAACAATATCAATATGGTCATTCATAGAAAGCTTAGTATCAATTTTGATGCCTAAGTCTCTTACGGTATTCACTTTTGATACTAGTATACCGTTTATCCTGTAATCGAATACTATTGACTTTAATTTGCGAGTCAGGGTAATATGGTGACATTTTTTGACATTGATGACAATCCTATTCCTAATGTAATATTCCGTTAAAGCATTAAGGTCTTCTTGTAACTTTTGGCAATCATCACTGTTACATATTTTGAGGAAGATTTTTTTGTCATCTGCGAACATTAGATGTTGAGCATGAGAAAGACAGCTTCCTATGTCGAATAAATAGGCGTTGTACAAAAGAGGGCCTAAGATAGACCCTTGCGGTACTCCCGATGGTATAGGTACAAAATTACTTCTGGCGCTTCCCGTTACAACTGCTTGCATACGATTTTTGATGTACGAGGTGAACCATCGATGTAAGTTTCCACTTATTCCCAGTGTATTTAATTTCTGGAGTAAGATTACGTGATCCACACGGTCAAAGGCCTTTTCGAAATCTGTATAGATCACATCCACCTGACATCTTTCATCCATAGTCTTTAGCACGTAGTCCGTGAATACTGCTAAGTTAGTGACAGTGGAGCGATTCTTTACAAAGCCATGCTGCTCGTTGGGTATAGATCTTGTAATAAACGGGCTTATGCGTCTAAAGACAACGGTCTCAAATAGTTTGCTCATCCCGTTGAGAATTGATATTGGCCGGTAATTTTCAATTTGAGTTTTTGATCCACCTTTATGAACAGGAACAACTAATGCTTCTTTCCATTTATCCGGAAATGCGCAGAATACATTAAGAGATAAGTTGAAGATAATGGAGAGAGGCTTAGCCAAAGTAGCAGCACATTTGTTAAGAAAAATTGAGGGAATGCCATCGCTACCGGCTCCCTTATTTGTTTTTAACGCTTTAAGCAACTTACCAATTTCATCTTCTCCGATAATTAGTTTACAGATGGATTCATTATGTGCTGTATTCGAAGGGCTCGGTGCGTCATAAGAGTTCGCAGGTTTTACAAAAACACTCTGAAAATAATCACTGAAGCCGTTGCATACTGAAATATCGTCAGTGTATGTAGATTGTCCTAGTGTTAGTTTTGTAGGATACCCGTCTTTGTTGCTTCTTAATGATTTCATATAGGAGAAAAGTAGTTTAGGGTCCTTTCGGATATAGTTTTGCATACGCTGTGTGTAAGATGTAAAGCATTTCTGCTGCACACGTTTTTGCCTTGCTCTTAGTATCGCAAACTCATCATAGTCTCGAGGATTATTGGTTTCCTTCCAGTTTCTGTGTTTTTGAAGCTTTTCATTTACTATGCGAGTCAGAGACTTCGAGTACCATACAGGGAAGTTTGATTTAGACTTAGATTTTACGGGGATGTAGTTGTCTATACTTTCTTTTATCAAGGAGTAAAAAGTATCTATTACGTCATTAATTGAATCTGCAACTAATACCTCATCCCACTCAATAGTGGACAAAAATTCGTTTATTTTACTGTAGTCTCCTTTGAAGAAGTTAGGGCGTTTAATCGGCTTATATTGCGTGTTACGGACTAACAAGCTAGAAAAATTGAACTCTAGACAAGGATGGTATACATCTTCAGGGACGAGGGGCAAAGAACAGTGGTGAACATCAAAATCAATATTACTAAAAATTAGGTCCAACGTATTTTGTTTAGTGTTTTTTATTATATTCTGCTGTTTTAGACCAGACAGATTGCAAACATCGTTAAGGTTCAAAAAAGCATTTTGTAGTTCCACTGAGCCCTTTTTGAGTATTACAGGTCCAGAGTCCGACCATATGATGTTAGGTAGGTTAAAGTCCCCAGCCAGAAGGATAAAATCATTAGGATTTAACGCAATTATTTCAGCGAGACGAGTAGTTATTGATTCAATCCGAGTTGGTAACAGATTATCAGGCGGTGCATAAATTAACCCAATGTGGACATTGCGCCTACCATGGATGTGTAGAGTTTCTGCTGGTATGGTCGCCCACAGAGACTCCATGCCAGGACATATCCAATTGCGTTGATGCTGGATTTGCAATTTCTTAGAGGCACATAGTAACACTCCACCTCCTAGTTTCTTTGTTGACGTTTCAGTGTTACGATCACAGCGTAAGATATCGTATCTGTTATCGCAGATTTCACGATCGTAAATCCCACTCGTTAACCAGGACTCTGTGATTAAAATTAAATCAAAGTCGTGGTTTTGTATATTTTGCCGAATGTCGCTGGTCTTAGTACGTAGCCCACGCACATTCTGATAAACGATACTTATGGGGCTAGCGCCTGTGAGAGATATATGAAAGTACCAATATAATGAGATCAAAATATAATTTTGCAAGTAGCGTGCGTGAAATACATGAACAAACGAGAATGACAGTCAAAATTATGTGATTCATAACCCAGGAAAAAATTGAGTGGCCCTTAGATTTTAAGATATGATTGCTCAGTCTGGCAGATGTGTACAGTGCGTGTAATGAGGAAGGAGGTTGTAGAATACAAATTGAGATATGTTGTGTGTTAGTGTTGGTTTTTGTGATAGATGTTAGTACAGTTTCAGTCATATGGCAAGAAATCACTTTAATTTTTCCAGATCTTTCTCCGTGCGTATGCTTAAAGCCGGTGATTCTTCGTTTTTCCGTAAAAAAATGTTGCAATTTCTAACCCAGACAAATTTAAAAGCCTTTTCATGTGCAAGAGATTTAACTTTTTTGAGAAGCTGCTTGTTCTCGGGTGTAAGATGCTCGTTAACAAAAAATTTTTTCTCCATTCCATTGATGCCTATATCCTTCGTGCAAATGCCCTTTTTTCTTTTTAAACCTGAAAGTACTTTGTCTTTACACATTCGGTCTCGCAACTTTACAACAATGGGTTTGGGTCTTCCCGCTATGGTCTTTTGGGGCTGGACACGATGTGCGAATTCAATGTCGTCCTGCCTTATTTCCACGCCGGCATACTCGGCGATTTTTATAACGAGGTCAGCAGGTGATTCACTTTTAGTCTCGGGAAGTCCCACGATCTCTAAATTATTAATTCTGCCTTGCTGCTGCTGTCTACTGAACTGGGAGCGGAGTTCCGAGAGCTGATCCTCAGATACAGTGACACGCTCTTGCAACGTGCATAAGTTATTTTTGAGTTGGTCATTTTCTAACTGAAGTTGGTTATGAGAGGCCTGTAATTGTGATAATTCTGACGTTACAGAAACTATTTCACTTTTTAATTCCGTGAAGATAGTCGATTTCAGTTGTTCCACAATTTCATTTTTAATTGTTTTTAGTTTAGCGTCTAGGATGCTCTCAAAGCGATTTATTAACGTAGTATTATCAGTGGGCATTCTTAAATCGTCACAATCGGCCGGTCCGGCAGAATCGGCACCGGCCGCGCGCGGCAGTTTACTCAATTTCTCCACGCGTACTGGGGTATTAGAATTGTCCCCGCCTTTCCTAGCAGCCGCCACACAGTTTGGACACTTCCATTGCGTTCTAGGTGATGTGGAGTCCCCAGTAAATCCGACACACTCGGAATGATACAAGCAACTACATTGTGTGCATTTTACGCGTTTTACAGTTACGCTAATGTGCCCCCTGCACGCACCACAAGTGCCTACCATGATGAATTAGTATTCGGTGTCGAGTATTACTTTATAAATCAATCCAAGTTAAAAAATTGAAAATAGAAAAAGTTCTTGTTGGTCGGCCGGTGGCAGGATTCGAACCAGGGGGTTGCTGCGAATTCGAGTGGCGTTTTTGAGAATGCGCCACGGAATCGTTGATCACAGCGGCGTAATTGTTGATCTGAATGTAATTGCGTGAGGTAGATTGATGTTAGCTATTATGAATTTTTTTAAAAAGTACCCACTTTAAAATAAAATTAAACGTTTTATTATAGATTCACTCTGAGACAATAAATTCACTTTTAGCACTTATATCAGGGGGCAGAGAAAGACAGGAGGTGTACGTAAACACTGCACAGTGACCGAAAAACTTCTGCTTACGATGTATTTACGTTTTTACGTTTCGACAAGGCACAGGAACTGTTACTCAACTGCCACTTTTTGGAACACTATTTTGTTACCAAATACTAATCAGCAGCCCTTGCGAACATTTACACTTTACTACTGCACTGATATTAGCTTGCTAAACTGTTTTATTTGTAAATTTTATCATTAGTTACACTTTAATCGATTTTTAAATACGAAGCTAATGCGTACTTGACGTTTGACGTTTGACGTTACGTTTATTGCCGGGTCGAACCAAAAATATTTAGCATTGGGGTTTCGAATAGGTAATGCACATAGAATTATAATAACTTTCAAAACATATAATAAGATACATATAATGTCTCGTTATATGTATCTTATGCGTTATTAGTTTAACAACTTAGTTTTATTAGTACAACGTATGCGGCTTCAAGCTGTGATAGCCTAGTGGTTAGGACGTCCGTCTCCTAATCAGGATTTCGAACCCGGGCACGCACCGCTAACTTTCGGAGTTATGTGCGTTTTTAAGCAATCAAAATATCACTTGCTTCAACTGTGAAGGAAAACATCGTGAGGAAACCTGCATGCCTGAGAGTTCTCCAATGTTCTCAAATGCGTGTGAAGTCTTCAAACCAGCACATGGACTGGCACTAGGTTGATCATAATGATGATGATGACGATGTAGCTTCAGTGGTTCTAATGAATACCGTATTTGTAATTTGATCTTTGTAGATATCGAATATCTTTAGACGACCTCCGTGGCGTAGCGCCTGCCCATTAAGGCTCGAGTCTGGTCTGGTGGGAGGCTTCGGCCGTGGCTAGTTACCACCGTAACGACAGAAACACGGCCCCAAGCGATTTAGCGTTCCCACACCATGTTGCGTAGAAACCAATTAGGATTAGGTAGTGGTAACCTGTTAGGGGTTTACCATACCCCTAACAGGTTTGCCTTTTACGGTCACTCGATGAAATTGCTGTCATGAGCTAACATGTAGTGGAATTACAAAAAAACACGCCTGGTTGAAACCCTAGTTCAAGGTTTATTTAGTTGTAGTCAATATAGTAAGTCAAAGACCTGGTTTTAATCGAATGCAACATTCTTTTAGTTGTGGATACATCTACTGCTAGCATTCGATATCTTTTAAACCAACTACGAGTCCAGCAGTATGTTTGCAAAGGATTATCTCGAGAAACTCTCATTTCAAACCATTGAATGCACATAATCAATATTATGGTTGTCCCAAGTTGAACTAGAATAACGTATTCTTAAAATGTTAATTTATATCACGTTATATAGAGACTATATATATTGAAAGAGTGAGCTGCATCTGTGATGAGCAAATTGCGCAATAGTATTGACGGTATTTGGCAAACCATTTCTTGGAAACTAGATAATACGTCATACGCACTGGGTGGGTTTACGTATACACACGCTAAGCAAAAGAATACAAAACGTTTATAATTTTATTTTTATAACTTTTAAATCTAAACTTTATATAATTCTAATTATTAGTCTTAATTTTATTTTATCTTTTAATTTTATTTATAAAATACAATTTTAATAATTCTGTTTTATTTTAATAATATGTTATTACCCTGTTAATTTAATTACATTAATTACAATTGACGACCTCTGTGGCGCAGCGCGTGTGCTGTTGCAATTTAAAGTTGGAGGTCCTGGTTTCGATTCCCGGCTCGAGTCTGGTCTGGTGGGAGGCTTCGGCAGTGGCTAGTTACCACCCTACCGACAAAGACGTGTCGCCAAGCTATTTAGCGTGCCGGCACGATGTTGTGTAGAAACCAATTAGGAGTATGAGTTTACCATACCCCTAACAGGTTAGCCCGCTACCATCTTAGACCGCATCATCACTTGCCATCAGGTGAGATGCAGTCAAGGGCTAACTTGTGGTGATTAAAATATAATATATATATATATATATATATATATATATATATATATATATATATATATATATATATTTATATATATATATATATATGTGTGTATATATATATACCTACTTATATATGTATATAACAAATATGGGCTTTGTCTGAAATAGAGATTGTTATTATTTTTATTATATTTGTTAAAAAGCTATTGGTAGTGTAGAGAAGCGCAAAACGATTATTTTTTTTATATTTAAAAGCTTCATAAAGCAATTGTATATTTACGCTGATATGCATATTTACACTTTAAATAAGTAGGTATCTATGTTTGGATATTGTTTTAGCCAGCTACAATGATTAATAGTTCATTATCCAAACTTGGACAAACATCATAATATTGACTAGCTACATTCAATGGACTGAACTGAGAGCGTAAGCCCTTTATCTTGTTTCACGAGTTAATCCCTCTCAAACATACAGTTGGAATGCTATCTGTGAATAATTCGATCATTTTTAAGCTCGAACAAACGTCCGGACTGGAATCGATTTCACTCAAGGAGTGAATTCGAAATTGTTCTCGATTCATTGATTCAGAAATCGTTGGCTCGTGTCTTTGCTGAATTCTACTTTATTTCCCACCACCGATGTAGAAGTTCAATTATGTTTTTTTCCTTCCAATATTTCAGTGCATCTATCGACATATGACATCTTTGTTTTCTGTGACGAAGTTGAAGCTGTGACAGCCTTGTAGTCAGGACGCCTTCTAATCGGAGGTCAGGGGCTCAAACCTATAACTTTTCGGAATTATGTGCGTTTTTACGCAATTAAAATATCATTTGGCTAACGGTGAAGGAAAACATCGTGAGAAAACCTGCATGCCTGAGTTATCTATAATGTTCTCAAAGGCGTGTGAAGTCTGCCAATCTGCACATGGCCAGCGTGGTGGACTATGGCCGAACCTTTCTCATATTAAGAGGAGACCCGTGCTCTGTAGTGAGCCGAGAATGGGTTGATCATGATGATGATGATGATGATTTATTCAAAGGGATAGGATAGGGATGGGATTTAGATAGGAAAAATATTTACAAATTATTACTAGCTTCTACGGTAAAGGAAAGTTCTCCATAATGTTCGCAAAGGCGTGAGAAGTCTGCCAATCCGCACATAGCCAGCGCGGTAGACTATGGCCAAACTCTTATATTGAGATGAGACCCGTTTTCTTTAGTGAGCTGGCAATGGGTTGATCATGATGAATCGCATTTACGCTGTTAATAATTTGTGATGTCAATTTTTTCAATAAATGATTTTCACTGTTACTGTGCGTTGAAACAAGATTCATACATTTGTTTTAACTGACAACTTTTTGTAGTCTTCAAGGTTATGTGGTTACGACTCCATCGACAAAGTGATTAGCCCGATATGTTGATAATAGAAACGAATTAGTGGTATGGGTTTAATATATTTTATTCATACTTTATTACTTTCATCTTAGACTACATCTTCACTTGCCACCTTAAAAAGTTTAAAGTCACGTATTGAATTTACGAGTTTGATATATTTTTAATAAAAATTAGAGCTTGGAGTTAGTATGGGTGCTCTTCTACAAATCGGATTTAGAGTAAATAACGTGACACGTCATCTCTTAATAATCTTATTGGTACAGATATTTAGGATGAAGTCATTTGTATGAATACCGCTACATGCTGCATGAAATACGATTTCGTAATATCTCACCCTTCTTTGACTTCGCAGGTTAATTTAGGAAATCAGTATATTTTCCATAAATATTTGATTATATTTTACTAATATAGAATAAAGTTTCTTTAATAGGTCCATTTATTTTTAATGTAGGTACCCAACTACATCTACCAACATTATAATTGCTTTGGAATTTCCTTGTATTTCTGAATTAATATTCAAGCTTACATAAGGTAAGATCCTTTGGGAAATCAAGATAAGACGGATAAAGGCCAATACCGAATTCAATATTTAGTTTGTGAGATTATAATATTGTACGAAATGTATTTAACCACCAATTATTTTTAGTGCTGCTAGGATTTATGACACCAAGCCTTAGTGCGGTAGTATCGAAAAAGTATAGTATTATATTAGATTTCAAATAGTGAACCTATAATATAGTTATATATTTATCTATACCTAGATAAATATATAACTATATTTTATACTACAAAGTTTTACGCAAAGACATAATCAGTATAATTTTACTTTTGCATTAATTTTGTATCATACCATTTTAATATTTATATTAACACAAAAAAAGACGAAAGTATATCTGTATTAAATGTTAATTATATTTATGTTGAAGCAAGTCATTTTAAACATATAATTGATAATATGTAACAAAAGCTATTTCTCACATTTCATATAAACTAATAGGTATATCAATTTTATATTTGCTTAAATAATATTTAATCGAATAACAATACCTGAAATTATTTAAGAGCAAATAAAAATAATGTCATAAAACACTCGTGTTTATTTATCTTCGATAAAGAGACTTAATCGATATAAAAGGATAGGTTCCGAGTAATTGCAATGAAAAATAAATTTCAATTTGAAACTAAACTTTGTTACACAGTATTCAACAAAAAAAGATAAAGTGCGCTAGCAGACTACTTATATATGAGTAATAAGAAATACATTATTAACACTCTAAAAAGTACAAGCCATATAAATATAAACAATATACATAACATCTACAACGTACTCTAACTCTTAATTTTGAATACCGGATAAGTTGCTTGGTAAAATTGATTGCCAAACAATAAATGTTACAAGTTAAGTTTGGATGATATCAGGGATATCAGGGGTTTAAAATATTACGAATTGTTTGAAATTTTGACTCATTAATTATAAATCATTAATATTCTTGACTGATTTTCTAAATAATATCTATATTATGATTAATATTATTGAGTACCACCCTACCGACAAAGACGTGTCGCCAAGCGATTTAGCGTTCCGGCACGATGTCGCGTAGAAACCAATTAGGAGTGTGGGCTTACCATGCCCCTAACAGGTTAGCCCGCTACCATCCTAGACTGCATCATCCCTCACCATCAGGTGAGTTTGCCATCAAGGGCTAACTTGTAGTGGATAAAAAAAAAAAGAGTAAGTCAGAATAAGCCGGGACAGGACTGTCTACTCGTTGTGCATTCCAAGGCACGAGGATAAACGACACAACGCCAATAACTTAATTCAGGATTGTTTCTGGAAAACTATTTTCCTCAGAAAACCTTTAACCTTATTGGACTTAAGAATCAAACCCAAAGGCTCGCAGCAGATAGAGATATGTGGGACTCCCCTGCGGTCTGACTAAAACCCAGCGGTGCTCCATTGCGTCGCCTAGTGGCAGGGTCACGGGAACACTCGTGCACTGGATCGCGACCCAGCCAGCGGCGTCCGCTGAGGCAGACCCTCCACGGGGGGCCTATGATGGAGACCCCTGAACTCCGTCCAAAGCGCGCCAGGGCGGGAGAGGATGCCTCTCATCCATCATCCGGAGCCCCTCGTCGGCGGCGAGGCACAAATGAACGATGAATAACTAATATTTTATACGTAAAATACACATTTCCTGATCTGTACCTTTTTTAATTATTCAAATTGAAAGTCATTTCTTTTTAATAACATTACTTTTTGCACATCACGAGAGCATTAGGTATGGGAGTATGGGGGACCAGATACAACGTTTCTGCATTTACCGCAGCACACCCTGTCATTAAGCTGACGATATAAACCGGACTGAGGGAACCGTTAATCTATTTATCCCTAATAAAAGGCTTTTAGGTGTCTATTTTTGCGATCAAAATTATAAAAAAAAAACTGTAAAACATAACTCATATAAAACGCTATTATTCTCAGCGATAACTATATACTCGATTTATATAATAAGTTAAAATTTGAATATACATTTACAGTTTTACATTTAACCCAAAATAAACAAATGAATTAGCAAACCTTCATTTATAGATCTTACATAAAATTTGCACGTATATATGTTTACCTGGAAATATATTTTGTTTGTAGATTACAGTTTTACATAGTGCCATAGTTATTTGTGATCCCATCTGACCTTAATTATACATAACATCTTAACGATGGTGAAACTTTTGAGTTATTTTAAGAACATTGATCCCAGACAAACAAACTTCTAGAATAAAGGTTGTCTAACTTTAATGAACATTTTAATGGTAAATTGCCTTTGTAAAAAGTGTAAAAAGTTTAAAAGTGTTAAATTGTATCTGTTGGTTAATTTCTTTGTTACTTCACCGATTTTGACGTAATTTGGCACTTATACGATAAACATAGACAGATGGATCCTGAAGATTTTTTTTTTTCCCGAAAAGGCAACAGGTTAACGCTCCCAGGGGTATTTAAAAAAAAAGCATTTTATAAGGTAGTTATGCTAAACAGATCTTGTTGAATAAATTGCGTTGCAACTAGTTTTTTTTACATATAGATTATGTTACTTATCCTTGCGCTATAAAATAAAGTGTCTATATTGCCTAGGCTGTGTACGAGAGTTTACCTTTTTTTTTTTTTTTTTTTTTTTATCGTGGGTAAATCCTCATGGATACCTCTGCGCCACGGGGAGGCACAGAGGTTATGTCAGACTCTTACTGACTAAAACCCCCACGTGTTCCTACTCACCGCTGTATGGTGGAGCCACGGGAAGGCTCTCGCATACAACCGCAACTCCACCAGCGGGTGTCCGCCGCAGCAGACCCTCCTTGGGCACGACGTGCCCAGTTTCGCCTGTTAGAGGTGTGCCAGAACAACAGCACACCAGCCAACTTGAGGACCGTACTGTGAGTGATGGACGGCCCCGTTTCCATCATCCACAAGTCCTCCGAAGGCACAGGAGCAAGAGAGGTGGAAGAAGAACACTCTCTCGCACCCGGCCTTCCATCGCCGACGGCAAGCGCAGCGAACGCTCGCCGTCCACCCCGGCCCACCAGTCCCATTCCTGGACGGGCCTGGCCCGCCAGTCCCATACCTGGACGGGCCGCAAACTTCCAATGGGGACGACCAGTCACAGTCGTCACCCCCACCTCCAGCAGCAGCCTGCCGCCCACCCCCGCCTGCCAGTCCCATACCTGGACAGGCCTTCCACCACACGGGGTGATACACCCCCTGGGTCATCCACTGCGCCCTCAGCTTGGTCAGAGGGACGCGCGGAGACCCCCTCCGCGTCGGGTCATTGGCCATCGGCTAACAATCTTGCACAAAAGAAATTGTTAACCGATGTTACCAGGGTGCACCGGCCCGAATGCTGCTCTTCCCCCCGGACGAATCAAGAGGGACCCACAGCACCCGGGCACACGTGGAGGTTACCCGACCTGGCACCCCTACGAGAGTTTACCTACCAATTCTATTTCAACCTTGTGTAATTATAACTAAAAAATAACCTAAAATTAAGGAACCTTTCGTTTAAGAACAATAATTTTACTCGCAAATAAATCATCTCTTCACTTGACGTTGCCAAGACAAGCGAATAATTCAGTTGAGGAAAAACAAAATTTTCTGACCCGTGAAAAAGGAAGTTTGTTTGGTATTTATGTTGGGGGTCGGCTGTTACCACTTTACGGGGTCATTATAGATACCGTAAAATGTATGACTATGGGTCCTGTTTCAGTCAGGAATTTATTTAAGCACATTAACCCCCACTCAGTGATTTTAATTTAGTATAACCTTATAATCTTTTATCGACGCGGTTAACGGGTTTAGCGGGTTGTTTTAGTTCTTAAAGATTATATTTATATAAGTTCATAGATTATTGAGCATGTGGATATAGCAGACATTTACGAGTAGGTATTTTATTGATTAGGTTGTCCAATGTCTAAGAGTTTACTTGGGTAAAACTGTACTCATTATGATCAAAGTTCCTAGACTTGTGAAATAAAAGAATATTTAGTTTATTTTTTTTTTAACTGTCAAAAAGACAGTCAAGGACAACTATCTTTACATTACTTTACAAGCATAACTACCCACTTTGATTAACCCACTAGACTTTTTTTTTAAATTTTTAATAGGTTTTCCCACCCAGATCTCTTACCACCAGGTGAGATATCCGTAAAGGGCTAACTTGTAGTGTATAAAAAAAAACAACTCCAATCCAGTGCCTAGCAATTTGTAGTTGAAAATACTTACCAGTAGACGAAAGAAAGACAATTTGATAGGTAAAAAAACTACGATTAAATACGTTTAAAACATAAAAGATTGCCCTAACACCCACGGACCCCAAGTATATCCATCAGTATTCTACGAAGGTATAAGGTATTGTAGCTACCCATAAGGTGCGTAAAGTCAGCTAGATGTAGACTGGGGCAATATGACGTCATCAATCTCTCAGTAATGGTCTCCCAAATGCGGTCGGTCGTCCGACACGGGACATTTGCTAAAGCGATCTCTTACCTTACACACCACCTGAGTGTTGCTCGAGAATAGCGAACCTTGGTGATTTTCTTAATAATATTATATTTCAACTGGGTATAAAACATTCTGTTGGCTAGTCGAAATAAATTTACTTTGTTCTAGTAAATACTTACACGTACTTATTGCTTTCACTCTTAATCCGAATCCTAATTGAATTTATTGTTTTCTGCGCTTTCATTTATCCTATCCCTTTACCCTTTATTATATACATTATATATATAATATAGGATCGGGCGGATTTGACTTGATCCGTCCGACGTAGTGTGGGCAATTTTCAGGTATCGTGCAATAAGAACACCTTTAGATTTGACTCGATTTATTCGAACACTGAATTTAATATCGTAATAGCAGAACTTTTAAGATAATAATCACTAAGAGACGTAGGGCAGTTCCGTGACAACGTCTCTTTTTACATACGTCTGTGCATACGTCACAATTTTGTAATAAGCTCTAATAATCTGGACCGTTTTGATGAAAATTTTTAGCACAAAAGTTAGCACAATATCTTACGTCATTACATTTATCTTATCACAATTCGATACTGCGATCGTAGCGCAGTCTGCCAGATCCAATATAAAACATTCCAAAATCAACAACTGATAAAAATAAAAAATGAATAAAAAATAACCAATTTAAATTGGACCGAGTTGTGAATCTAAACCATCCACGAATCCACCTGGAGACACAAAAAAAATTAAAGATATATTTCATTTTTCTGATTGATTACAACAATGAAACAACGCAAACAACAAGTAAGTCATTTAAATCTTCAAAATCACCGAGTGAGCTTAATAAAAAGGAGCACCAATATGCACTGCGGGTGTAAAGCACATGCCGAGTCTTTTATCAAGCCGACACCACCGTTTGGGTTTTATCGGCAGCTTTGTGGCTTATCAGGAGCTATAATTTAAATACGAATTATAATACTACTATTACATGTTACACAAAAAATTACCCACCGAGTACACTATAGATTACACCCAGGTAAACCTGGGTGATAGCCTAGTGGTCAGGGCGTCAGCCTCCTAATCAGAGGTCGGCGGTTCGAATCCTGGCACGCACCTCTAACTTTTCGGAGTTATGTGCGTTTTTGAGAAATTAAAATATCACTTGCTTCAACGGTGAAGGAAAACATCGTGAGGAAACCTGCACGCCTGAGAGTTCTCCATAATGTTCTCCAAGGCGTGTGAAGTCTGCCAATCCGCACATGGTCAGCGTGGTGGACTATGGCCAAGCCCTTCTCATATTAAGAGGAGACCCGTGCTCTGTAGTGAACCGGTAATGGGTCGATCATGGTGGAAACCTGGGTGTAATCTATAGTGTACTCGGCTTACCGAGTCATTTTCTAAGATTACAAGTAATATAAGTAATATAACCTCTATAGGTTTCCAGCAATAAATTATGCAAAAAAAATATTAATTTATTTGTTGCGTGTTTTTTTTTATACACCACAAGTTAGCCCTTGACGGCATCTCACCTGATGATAAGTGATGATGCGGTCTAAGATGGTAATGGGCTTACCTGTTAGGGGTATGTTACCATACCCCTAACAGGTAAACCCATACTCCTAATTGCTTTCTACGCGACATTGTGCCGGAACGCTAAATCCCTTGGCGACACGTCTTTGTCGGTAGGGTGGTAACTAGTCACGGCCGAAGTCTCCCACCAGACCAGACTCGAGCCGGGAATTGTTCCCAGGACCTCCAACTTTAAAATGCGCACGCTCTGCGCGCCTTGGAGGTCGTCAAATGTAATTTTTCATATTTACAACATGTAGACCTAGACGCTAGATAGCTTAAATATTAATAAAAACAATATTTGTTATAACGTCAAATGGCTTAAGCGTTTATCACGATAGCGCGTCATTTATTCATTTAAATCCTTAGCTTAGCATAAAACTGTTGGTCAAAGTGTGAGGGATTTGAAGCTTCGACTATTTATGTTGATCTCATTCGGTTTAGCCCAGTATTACAAAATCTAATTATAAATATAATAAATACTATTATTAAAAAATCTAATTGAACATTGGGCATATTGGGCTGGTACTGAGCATTTCTGTCAGAAGTACATGTAAGCTCAGATGTGACCGACTTATTAAAAATTAATTACTCGCATTTTTGCTTGCCTGCCAACTCTACCAGAGTTGGCAGGAAACAAAAGTAATTTCTCTTATAACGCTATGCACTTCGCGAGGTTACATTTTTATTAAAAAAAATAATTTGTAAATATTTTTCCTATCTAAACCCTTTGATTAAATCATCATCATGATCAACCCATTCTCGGCTCACTACAAAGCATGGGTCTCCTCTTAATATGAGAAGGGTTCGGCCATTGTCCACCACGCTGGCCATGTCCGGATTGGCAGACTTCACACGCCTTTGAGAACATTATGGAGAACTCTCAGGCGTACAGGTTTCTTCACGATGTTTTCCTTCACCGTTAAAGCAAGTTATATTTTAATCGCTTAAAAACGCACATAACTCCGAAAAGTTATAGGTTCGTGCCCGGCTTCGAACCCCTGACCTCTGATTAGGAGGCTGACGTCCTAACCACTAGGCTATCACAGCTATTGATTGATTAAATAGCGGCCAGTAAATTCGTCAATTACTACAAGCATACCTACTAACAACTGTTCCGTATTCCAATGAAATTAATAACAGAACTAAAACTCGACGTAACTAACAAAAAATCCCAACTGAAATTCTTAATGACCCGCAAAACTAATTCGCAAAAAGAATTATGGTTCTATTTTTCTTGTTGTAGACGTTTATGCCATTTCTAGTAAGCTTAGTTATTTTACAGATGTTTGAAAAGTAATTAATGGAAAAAAGTGGATGTATAATAAATAGTAAAAATGGAGTAATTAATGGCCGGGTTTTTTTTTTTTTCATGTCAATAAATATGCTTAAAAATGAAGTTCTTTCCTATGTTATCGCATTAGGCTAGTCTTGTGCACTGTTTCTTGGGCACTATTTATACACAACCCCAAATTCTGATTCCACTTCCAAATTTACCGCTTTATATACGTAACTAGCTGACGCCCGCGACTTCGTCTGCGTTGAGTTAGTGTGTTTGTTTGTCTTTCAATCGCGAAGCAATAGATTACTAACCCGTATTACTTGAAATAATTACTAAACTTAAACAATTGGTGGGAGTAGTGGGAGGCGCCCGAGACGTGATGGCACAGGCGGTGGCATGCGCGTGAGCTGCGCGCGGTACTGAACAGTAGTTGGACATAGCAACATTACTTTATTTTTCTAAATTAAAAGTAGCCTAAGTTACTCCTTATTACATCAGCTACGCCAATAAAAGTCTCGTAAAAATCGGTCCAGCCATTTCAGAGATTAGCCGGAACAAACAGACAGACAGATAGACAGAAAAAAATTGTAAAAAATGTAATTTTGGTGTATGTTCCGTACACATATTCATACGCATGTAGTAAAAAATGGTTATTTCAATATTACAAACAGACACTCCAATTTTATTTATTTGTATAGACTAGTAGTTAGTCATATAACTGGCTGTGACGATTGAACGGACAAAGTATCACAATGAAAACTCCATATGAAACATTTTGGTACGGAACCCTAAAAATACGTGTATATCGTAAGAGTGTAAGTATTTAATTATTACGGAAGGGTTTTTTTTTTTTCTCTTTTTATAAATACCCTTGTATGTTCGTGTTTGATTGGGACGGATCGGCTTGGTTTCGTTTAAGGTCGGGAATAATCCATTCAGGCTAATATCCGGGCCACGTCCGGATCACACCCGGGTGTAAACCCGGGTAGATTTCAATAACAGGCTGAGCTTATTTTTTAAAAGCTCTACTGTGACGTTAATGCTTATGATTTTTGTAGCAATAATTTTTCATCGATCATCATTTCAAACTTTACTAAGTTTTGCAGACTGCAACGTCCGCATAAATTTCTAATCCAGCTGTATAATGACGAAACTCCAATCAAATTAAGGTACTTACGGATCTCCTTTGTTTTTGCCCGGGTTTTAGCTCTAAGAGTTCAAGAGCACTACTTTCCGGGTATCCTAACAACGTGACAAGAGATCTAAAGACTGACTTTCTGACTTAGACTCTGTTAGTTTTAATCCTGGTTTGCAATGTCTGTAATGGCAAGGGGGCGCTGCAATCGTGGTATTATCTATCTAATATTACGTTTTACACGTAACGATTTTAACACAGTTTAATATTATTTCTTGAGTGCACTAAGCAATCATTTTCTTAATCATCAATATTTCAATCAATATTTATAAAAAAATATAAACTATGCTTTAAAGTGTAATAACCCTCATAACAACTGTAATGCAGATCTATAGACCGTGCTTTGACTTCGCTCAGCCAAGTTAAAAATGGACAGATTTATGTCTTGTTGTTTTAACTGTTTATTAAGTAAAAGGTAAGCATGCTTTAAAGATCTCAGCCTGAATATGTAGGCAGAATTCAAATTCGGATTATTGTCAAAAATAAGAATGCTATACCGTTTTAGCCTGGTATACGGCGTTTTACGGGTCTCCCCTACACCATAAAATTAAAATAATAGGTATTAGGAAATTTAATCAAATAATCTATATGCTATCTAAATTTTCATTCACGGACATGGTACTCAACCGAAATAATATTAAAATTTATAAATTCGCACATAATATAATATGAATGTACTAAGCAAACATAAGATTTAACAAGCGCCCACCATAGAATTGTGTCAATACTAACTTTGAGCGTAACTAAAACCGCTGCGTACATAGCTAGAAAGCTATCAGAGTTTCTAACAATGTCTACAATACCACGTAACTTGTCGACGAGACGGATTACGGAGCTGCTTTGTGTAGATACCGTGATAAGACAATAGTCAGACGTTTAACACAATGAGAGCGCGCGAAAATTTGCAAATTAGGTACACACTCGTAACCGATACGACTGAATGCTTACTGTCATCATCATCATCATCATGATCAACCCATTACCGGCTCACTACAGAGCACGGGTCTCCTCTCAATATGAAAAGGGTTTGGCCATAGTCCACCACGCTGGCCATGTGCGGATTGGCAGACTTCGCACGCCTTTGAGAACATTATGGTGAACTTTCCTTTACCGTAGAAGCTAGTGATATTTTAATTGCTTAAAACACCCTCTGATTAAGAGGCTGACGCCCTAACCACTAGGCTATCACCGCTTCACCACTAGGCTATCACCGCTTCACCACTAGGCTATCACCGCTTCTATATGCTTACTGTAGAGAAACGATAAAGCTGTTGGAATAGTGAGTAACTGAAATTACAATACGCAGTCCTGTAAAATTCTATATACCTGGCGCATCTTCCTTAGTGAACAGTTGAGTTAAGTTTTAACTCTTCATGGAAAAGGAGCGCTCTCTAAACCATATTTCTATCCCATAATCCCATCTAAACCATATTCTATTGTCTCTTCATCCGAGCGTCAACTGTAAACCTAAGTTGCTAACAGCGGCGAATTCGGCCCCACGATACTAAACTTTGTAAAGTTGTTTTTTGGCAAATAAATATATTTTTCATTTTTTTTTCTTTTTGTCATATTATTATTACTCATCATCATCGCTATAAATATCGCAATGCGTCCTCTCTTAGAAGAGAGTGAGAGTACAGAGTTTAAATCGCTTTTTATACCGAGAACCGTACCAATTCTATTGGCCACAAATCACGAAGATAAACTTAATTGATAACTGAAAATATAGTCCCTTCCTTTTCTACTAGGAGAAATACTTCAACGTGAAATATGAAAAGGACACCACTACTTCAAGACCTATTAGTCAAGATTGATTTAAAGCTTTTTATACAACAGTATACATCTTCCAAAGACTGGATTAAGGTCACGTCTATAAATCCGAGTTGGTACTGTTAACTTCTTAAGTGAAATTCCAAATCCAAACCCGCCAATTATTATATATAGGTTCGACCTATTTATTATTAGCCTATTAATGACCCACCGATGTACAAAGAGTTCCTATCTCATAATTGTATAAGAGACGAATAAAATGATCATGCAGCTCCGTCTGACCCGGTCATACGGTTACTTACAAGTCAACAGCTTTTTGCGTAGTGATAGAACTGTCATGCTGTTGACAGCTAAAGCAGTGATCACAATATATTCAGTGGATTGCAGACTTAATCCGCTCGGATAAGTCGGGTATGAAGAAAAATAGTATTACGAATCGCATAAGAAAAACTGAGATAAAATTGTTACACTTAGGTCTAGTACCTGATCTATTGTATCACCCTTATAAGATTGATGCGTAGACATTATTTTGTTTTGTCATTAGGAGTATATTGGATATGTTGGGCTGAACAACTTGGCTGCGGTACCAAGGTTTAAGATTAAACTGCCTTAACTTAGCTAAACAACCGTTATTGTTAGGGTTTAATAAAAAGCTGTGACAACCTAGTGGTCAGGACGTCCGCTGCCTAATCAGAGGTCAGGGGTTCGAACCCGGGCCTTCTTTTCGAAAGTTATGTAGGTTTTAAGCAATTAAAAAATCGCTTGCTTGCGTTCACAATGTTCCCAAAGGTGTGTGAAGTCTGTCAATCCACACATGGCCAGCGTGGTGGACTATGGCCAAACCCTTCTCATAATGAGAGGATACCCGTGCTCTGTAGTGAGCCGGCAACGGGTTGATCATGATGATGATGATGATGATGAATAAAAGGCCTAAAATCGGCAAATTCACGTTTACAATCTTTCTTATAGAAGGCAAATATGGAAGTCAAAAATTTACTTACCTATCTAATTACCAACTTTTGTATACAAAGATATATATTAGAATAACAGATTCGTCTACCTATAACTAAAGTTAATTATTCAACATAAACAAAATCATTCATAAAACACAATCATTTACGAACAAATAACCTGTAATTATTTCTACTCTGATTAATAGAGTTTCTAAAAGCCCCTTTCTCGCGAGAGAACTTTATTTGCGAATAAAGCAGGTGACAATTTGATAAACGACTGTAATTTAACCAAATGCCGCTTGGAGGGGAATCCGTTGTCGGTTCTATTGCATTTTCGCAAAATGGCCTCGTAAAAACGGCAGAGTGTGTTAAAAAAATTATAAGCCTGCTACGGAGCCTTGGTTTTTTAATATTAAAAAGGCTAATTAAAACAAAATTAAAACATTTTTTTTTTAATCCACTAACTAGCTTAGCATATTTTGCAATATACTGACATCATTGCCACTTTGAGTGGCCTTATAATTTATTGGCCGAAGTTATTGGCCGGTGAGATCGATAACCCTTTTTGATAAGCAATTATTTGAAAAACCCTCAGGCCTGTTTCGTTCCAAAGAGGTACTAAAATGAATCTTTATAAGTTTACCTCATGCCTCCATCCACCATATATAATAAAAGAAAGGGTTATTTTGTATTATTTACTTCTTAGTTATTATAGGCCTGAAAGTCGAAAAATAAAAGTTGATTACAATTTAACCTCTTACAAGCACCGACAAATACACCCCCACAGAGGGTTTAGGTCAGAGAGGCAGTGTTGTACATGTTGAAAGACTTATTGTGTCGAAACCCACACAGTCTACGATAAGAGCAGACATAATTAATTATAATTATATTATTATAAAGAATTTAATTTTAGTTGGAGGTGGCAGTTTGTTTATTCTATATGATGCACACAATCGTAGCTAAAATAAGAATGAAATTAACTAATAGTCTAATTCTTCTAATGATAGTAAGATTGCGTACGAACGTTACGAGTTGAAAAACATAGCTATCAAAATATATCATTTATAATAAAAGTCATTTATTTTTTTACAAATGTACATTTTTTTTTTAAAGCAGACATGACGTTTATTTACTCGAATACATATATATAATAACTTAAAATAAAGCTTAGATTAACCTAACACTAAAAATCTTAAAAAAGAAATAAATATTTAATATCATAACTAATATATATTATTACGGAGTCCCTTTAGGCAAGGTTCCGAAGATACTGGCAGCGTTCCCCCTTTGAATGGCTAGACTTATTAACTGTACATATATGTAAATGTATCTTCTTCTTTAGGTGCCTTTCCGTCTATTGAAGGTTGGCAGTCAGAATGGCATATTTTGTCTTGTTTGTTTGTTTTCTCGGGAGGCTGAAAAGCTGGGCGGCACTCGCGATACCAGTCCACTCCCTGATGTTTCACAACCAAGACTTCCTTTTGCGACCGATGCGCCTCTTTACCGCTACTTTGCCCATCATTATGTCATACCTAAGCATATGCCCCAGATAAGCAAATTTTCTTTTTTACAGTCTTCGCGATGGCAACCAACACGATGTTGATGTATATATAGTATTAAAAGCATATTGTACTTATTTTTAATCTATCTAATAAGATAGCTCTTAATATAATTTTAAGTGGCATGTGAGATGGTGATAACAAAAAGAAAATTTACCTGGCTAAGTTTGTTGTGAGCTTCTTCTTAGACCGGGGCGCGTTTGGAACCCTCATAGCTTTAGCTTTAAGTTTACGAATGTAGTTATCACCATCAAATCACTACTTTGTAAATTATTGACGCGTCAAAAGCGCCTTTTAAAGGACTATTTGAATAAAGATTATTTGAATTTGAATTTGAATTTGAATTTATATCATTTTTATGGAATGAAATGGGTTATATTTTTATGCATACACTTAATTAGTAAAAGTAAGTATATGCTCGTATTATAAAACTTTATCATATTTCTAGAGAATTTTGAAATTACTTGGATTAATATTTAACTTTATTTAGAACTAAACGAACAAGAAAAATTCAAGTGGATATTCAAAAGTAATTTCTTGTATTGCTGAGACTTAAAGAAAAGTTTTGCAATAATAGCGGTTCGCTAGAAGTTGTCCCCCATTTCCACAGACAGAAATTTACAAGCAAAAATTTAATTAGCTTTTGCAAACGCAAATCTTGCAGATATTTCAAAGACAATTCTGGAAAACTTCTAACTTTTTTTTTATTCACTACAAGTTAGCCCTTGACGGCAATCTCACCTGATGGTAAGTGATGATGCAAGTCTAAGATGGTAGCGGGCTAACCTGTTAGGGATATGGTAAACCCACACTCCTAATTGGTTTCTACGCGACATCGTGCCGGAACGCTAAATCGCTTCGTCGGTAGGGTGGTAACTAGCCACGGCCAAAGCCTCCCACCAGACCAGACTCGAGCCGGCCATCGAACCCAGGACCTCCAACTTTATAATGACAGCGCACGCACTGCGTCACGGAGGTCGTCAAAACATATATAATATAGGGATTTTTTATCTCCCATTATCGTATAAGCCTAAATTATGTCACACTGCCGGAAGCAGGTCTTCTCACCCTCACACTTGGATGATATATAGCAACACGATGCTCCATTGAGGTCAGGCTTGCTTACGTAACAAACTTGAACATTATTAAGACATATCGACAACGCTTAAGGCTGCGAATAATCTATAACCTAAATACCTTTTCAAAATCGATTATAGGGAAAGGGTCCGTAATATGTTTCACTGATATCCCTTTTCCCGGTAATAACCATTTTAGACATCAGCCACTAGAAGACGACCTCCGTGGCTGAGCAAGTGAGCTACATAAGCTTACCTTATCATAAGCTGGGAGGTGTTAGATTCGATTCGCGACTCGAGTCTGGTCTGGGGGTAGGCTTCGGATGCGGTTAGTTAGCAACCCACTGGCAAAGATATATCGCCAAGCGTTCCAGATTAGCAGAATGGGTTCAGCCACCAACGTATGGGCTAGTCTAGTGCTGCAGATGTTCATGGTAATCACTTACCATCAGGTGACACGTGTGCTCATGAAACGTAAATTATATTATTTTTGAGAACATATAACAATTTCTTTAATGATGTTCAACGTTTGACGCCATTGAACCATAGTTAAAATTCAATTTCAAATAATCTTTATTCAAATAGTCCTTTAAAAGGCGCTTTTGACGCGTCAATAATTTACACACTAGTGATTTGTTGGTGATAACTACATTCGTAAACTTTCGTAAAAACTAAAGAGGCAAGCAGATAAACATCCTTTTTGTTATCACCATCTCACATGCCACTTAAAATTATATTAAGAGCTATCTTATTGGAGCAATATTTCACACCAATACAAGAACTATCAATTTTATCTTCAATAGGATTCATTGGATGAGCAATACATATATGTGAGTTAACCCACCCGTTTGTACCTATGTTTTAAATTCGTGTTATTTAAATAAGCTCTTAATTGATATCTGTACCGCCATCTGAAGTATATAATGTGCATTCAGGCAGCTATGAGCATTGCCTCCAGGGGCACGTATTTCAGTAACTTTCATGTAGTACCGCGAATATAAATTGTTCTTTTAGACATTTAATGATAATTTATGTTGATAATTTGCATCTGTGCAAATATTGTTGCTTTATAGTTTAAATTCATTGCCCATAGCGTACCGGTCCAACAATTAATATTGTAAATTAAAATATTCCATATTTATAGAGGTGGGATAGTCGTTTTCTCCCTCCGGGTTTTGTAAAATTTTAGTTTCTTCGTAATAACGCAGTAAATCATGAATCAGATGGAGTGATAATTCTCATCATAATCATGTCTTTACTGCTGGGCACCACTTTTTGTTTTTTATTCTACAAGTTAGCCCTCGACGGCAATCTCATCTGATGGTAAGTGATGATGCAGTCTAGGATGGTAGCGGGTGAACCCTTTACTGGTATGGCTAGCCCATACTCCTAATTGGTTTCTACGCGACATCGTGTCGGAACGCTAAATCGCTTGACACGTCTTTCCCAAGGATTGAAAGCTATTAAAATCTTCAAAACGAGTAACGAAATTTATCATAGTACTACTGAGCGGGATGGAAATATAATGCAAATATGAAATAACATATCTGCAAAGCATGGAGTTGGAACTGAGAAATTGTTGTCCGAAAATCCCTGCAAGCAATTACGTCTCATCCTTAAACCGAAACCCTACAAGTGTACTGTATCTGCTACAACTTCTTATTTTTGTCAATTTTATTATTTAGAAGGGCAATATGCTTTTTATATGCGTTGTTTATCTACATGGTTATGTAATAAATATTCACCTGTATCTCTATAAAATCAATAAATATTAAAAACTGGACTAGAACAAATTCAGCCACTGTTAAAATATAACTTCTCCATTGGATAATTGCGTCTATACTATACTAACAATAGCCTCATAGGAAGGCTCAGATTCACTCAGTGCGTGATGGAGAGCTTCAATCTCGGAGGATCTCTACGTGATCTAATCAGATGAGGAGCTCAGTAGAAGAACCAGAGTTACCGATATTACTTGTCGAGTCGGGAATCTGAAGCTGAAGTGGAAGCGATCAACAAGGCTCCGCTTGGATGACGAGAAAATATTGCAAGACGCAAATTTAAATTCTACTATCTGCGTACTAATATTTAAGCTGTTCGAACTTACTCAAACAAGCAACTGGTACGCGTAGACCGGGTGGGTTTTTGCGCTTCATTTGAGCGACTTCCTCTTTGTCAGCGCGGGACGTGTGGTTGCGAACTCCGTGGTATTTAAATGTTCCTCAGATATGAGAATTCAAGTTTTCCTTTAACGTATGCATACTGTTAGACCGTGGCACTTTGTTGAGATAACAAAAAATAAAAGAAATAAATTAGAAAAACCAGAAATTGTTTATTTGTGACAGATATGACCCGCCCACCGCCACTTCAGCTTGCTAATCCGAAATAAACTCGAGCAGAAATACTAAATTTTACGTCATAATTCCAACTCATACATACCAATGCTTTTCATTAAATAAATTTCACTATAGTTCTATTTTATTGTATATTCCTTGAAGCTGTGATAGCCTAGTGGTTAGGACGTCCGCCTCCTAATCAGAGGTCGGGGTTTAGAACCCGGGTACGCACCTATAACTTTTCGTAACTATGTGCGTTTTTAAGCAATTAAAATATCACTTGCTTCAACGATGAAGGAAAACATCGTGAGGAAACCTGCATGTCTTAGAGTTTTCCATAATGTTCTCAAAGGCGTGTGAAGTCTCCCAAGCCGCATATGGCCAGCGTGGAGGACTAATGCCAAACCCTTCTCATATTGAGTGGAGACCTGTGCTCTGTAGTGAGCCGAGAATGGGTTGATCATGATCATGATGATGATTATATATTCGTTCTTGTAATAGTTCAACCATTATACCGGATATTTCATGACAGATGTCTGCGTTACCAGAGAGTTTAGACTATGCATTGATATATTTTTTTTTTTTTATCCACTACAAGTTAGCCCTTGACGGCAATCTCACCTGATGGTAAGTGATGATGCAGTCGAAGATGGTAGCGGGCTAACCTGTTAGGGGTATGGTAAAGCCATACTCCTAATTGGTTTCTACACGACATCGTGCCGGAACGCTAAATCGCTTGGCGACACGCCTTTGTCGGTAGGGTGGTAACTAGCCACGGCCGCAGCCTCCCACCAGACCAGACTCGAGCCGGGAATCGAACCCAGGACCTCCAACTTTATAATGCAACAGCGCGCGCGCTGCGCCACGGAGGTCGTCAAATATAGTGAATAAGAACGGCTTGTATATTTAGACTCCCATGCAAATGGATAAGACTTTAACAAAGCATCATATAGGGTCATGTAAGCACTCAGGGGCACGTGTTGCTACCTATCAAACTAATGTAACAAAGCCGACTAAGTCTTGTATTATGCAAACAAGCATCATGTAAGGCGAGGATTTATGAGCGAAGTTCGTCGAGGCTCGCACGCCGTGGGTAACGGCTCACTGATGCTGTATATTATATTCATATTCAGGTTAGAAGCATTTTATCTTGTTGCTGACTTCGGCTTACGTTTGTTAGCAGCTTCACCTGCATGATTTCTTCCACTGAATATTTTTAATTTATCATGTCATGATCAACCCATTTCCGGCTCACTACAGAGCACGGGTCTCCTCTCAATATGAGAAGGGTTTGGCCATAGTCCACCACGCTGGCCATGTGCGGATTGGCACACTTCACACGACTTTGAGAACATTGCGGAGAACTCTCAGGCGTGCAGGTTTCCTCGCGATGTTTTCCTTCACCGTTGAAGCAAGTGATATTTTATTTTTTTAAAAACGCACTTAACTCCGAAAAGTTAGATGTGTGTGCCCGGATTTGAACCGCCGACCTCTGATTAGGAGGCTGACGCCCTAACCACTAGGCTATCACCGCTTCCGCATTTTATGCTTTTTTTTTATTTATATTCGTAGTAAAAAGATAATTGTTGAATAAGACTTAAGTTTATTTCCAATATTATCTACATATATATTGTTATAAATATAATAATGATTTTACTCGAACTTCATATAATATAATATAAATAAATAAATACAAGTTGTGCTTATAAACTTCAGATCAAATTATGATCACTCGAAAAATAGTAATTAAAATAATACGACAAGCAATTGAAACTTAAAAATTTAAATAATTGAAAATAAAAACCGAAGCTCACGAGAGGTGACCCCTCTCAGAATGAGGAGGATGTAGGCCATAGTCTACCTCGCTGAATAAAAGCAGATTCGTAGACTGCACACGCCTTTGAGAAATGTTCTCCAGAACTTTCAGACATACAAATTTCCTAAAGAGATCTTTTATTACGTAAAATGTACTAAAGTGCGTGCCGGAAATCTAACCTGGTACTGCGTAATTGAGCCTAACATAAAAAAAAATTGAGTATCTTCTTTTTCATAAATAGATAGATATGCTCGTTTCCTTGTTATTGGCATTACTGTCATTCTCCAAAATATTATAATGCTAGTTTTGCTTTATCAGCATGGTTGAACAGTTTCTATTAAAAAACTAAAGGATCTTAATTATATTTTTACAATTTTTAACCTACCCACTATAAAACATTTTAATATCATCATACAATTTGGTATTTAATTTTGCTTTTTTTTGAGAGAACATAATGTGCCAAACCGATTTTATTTCTGAGATAATAAATAAAAATAATGAAAACCCAAAACAAACATAAGCTAACATATTCTTAAATTTGAAGAATAAAAGCACAGCAATTCCTCGTAAACACTAAGGCTTTGTGGTGCAATGGTCTCATATTGCACCTTCCATTTATCCGTTTAAAAATGCATGGAGCCCGATAAACCAGCTTTACTGGGCGTATGGAGTAAATACATCACCTGGTTCACGCCGATAATGTTAAACTATCTCTTTTCTATGCATTCGCGTAAGGTTTTTATTTCAAAGCAATAACGCCTCACCAGAAACGAAGCAATCTAAGAATGATGCTATATCCATCTTTAAGCTCAGATTAATGCTGTCACGAAGACACATCATCATGATCAACCCATTGCCCGCTAACTACAGAGCACGGGTCTCCTCTCAATATGAGAAGGCCATGCTGGCCATGTGCGGATTGGCACACTCTGCATGCCTTTGAGAACATTACGGAGAACTGTCAGGCATGCAAGTTTTCTCACGATGTTTTCCTTCACCGTTGAAGAAAGTGATATTTTAAGTGCTTAAAAAGGCACATATAACTCTGAATAGTTAGAGGTGCGTACAGATTAGAAGGCAGACGTTCTAACCTCTAGACTATCGCCGCTTACAACTACAACTACGAAGCCTCATGCTGTAAAGGAAAGGAAAAATACCATTTGCCTGTGCTATATTATCTCATTTTTCTTTAACCTTCATGATTAAGAACTCAGGAACCCGAATATATCTGACTGTTCGACTAAAATGCCCAATAACCTGTATTCTTTTGCTCACATTTAAAATTCGAAGTGAAATTCCGAATGTTTCCTTTTTCTTAGTTGAAATTGGGTATTTTAAATCATCATCATCGTCATCATCAGCCAATATTAATCCACTGCTGGGCATAGGCCTCTTTAAAGCAGCGCCAACATATCCTGTCTCCGGCGTTTCGCATCCAGTTGATGCCTGTCACACTCGGATGTCATCGCATGTATTTTAAATAATATGACATAATTAGTGTGAAGGTTTTTGACGTTGTAATAATTATGCACCGCAATGATTTTTATTCAGATTAATCGAGTTTCTAAAAGCACCATTAATGCCATGAAACTTTATTTGCGAATAAAACAGGTGACAATTTGATAAACGACTGTAATTTAGCGAAATGCCGCTTTAAGGGGAATCCGTTGTCACTTTGGTGTGCCTGTAACAGAAATGTTTCTGCAGAGACGGTTAAATTAACGTATATTATAATGAGTATTTAAAGCGAAACCAACTTTTTCAAAATAACGATAATTTATCTCTAAAACCTACCAAGTTCTTAATTAGCTTCAATGCTATTGCTTTTATGAAAGAACACAGATATTTCCGTACTTAGCCGATTTATGTCTTTTTTTTATACACCACAAGTTAGCCCTTAACAGCATCTCACCTGATGGTAAGTGATGATGCAGTCTAAGATGGTAATGGGCTAACCTGTTAGGGTATGGTAAACCCAAACTCCTAATTGGTTTCTACGCGACAACGTGCCAGAACGCTTAATCGCTTGGCGACACGTCTTTGTCGGTAGGGTGGTAACTAGCTACGGCCGATGCTTCCCACCAGACCAGACTCGAGCCGGGAATCGAACCTAGGATCAACTTTTTAAAATGCAATAGCGCACGCACTGCGCCCCGGAGGTTGTTATGTGAACAAAAATGGTTTTATTATACCATAAGTCTTCTGTATTAAGATTGAGTCATTTATGCAAAGCAATATCGAAAACATAAACGTGTTTTGTTTACACTGATTTAAATTGGAACTGGCATAAGAAACAATGTTATTTCAGAAAAAATATTGCTTTTCTGCTGAATGTATTTCCTAATATAGATTTAATTGTCTATCGCCTGTAGGCATGTTCCCTCACAAAGAGCTTATTGTATATTTCCCAATAATACAACCAATTAGATAATTACGTTTATTTTCTTTCAAATTACTGATGATATTCCAAGGAGTATCTCTGATTTGTTTCACAGTTATTCCAATCAGAGTTAGGAAGCGACTGATAGTTTCCTTCGAATTACCTTCACATAAACTTAAATCAAGATAAGCTTCTTTGACTTTATGCTCTCCAAGGGTAAAGTATAAGCCCATAACTTTTGTATACTCGAACGATATCTGTACGGATGTGGGTCGAATAAATTGTATTATAGCCCGTCGATTTAATAGCGATAAAAGTTTTTGGATTTCTTGCAAGTAAACGTAATGAAATCCACCGTGGATGGGTTCGATTGAATGAACGGTCTGTGTCATAAATGAAATAGTTATTACATTCAGTAAAGATCATAGAAAATAGTTTCATTCATTTATTTTCGGAGCTATTTTATTTATTGTTTTATACAATTTTATTGCATACAAAAGAAAGGAAAAAGTGATTAATACTATACGTCCTACTAACCTTACGAAATAATTATATAAATTAAATAAATATTGAAAATTATTGCAGTATTTGATTTTAAGAACAGATGTCCCTAACGATGCAGTCGGTAGGAGTAAGCTGGTAAAAATCGTAACCTAAAAACGTAATGCTTTTTGTCCAGTGTTGTTCGTATATTCTCGTCAAGCGCTATAAATACTTAGTCATCATCAGCATCATTACCGGCTCACTACAGAGCACGGGTCTCCTCTCAATATGAGAAGGGTTTGGCCATAGTCCACCACGCTGGCCATGTGCGGATTGGCAGACTTAACACGCTTTTGAAAACATTATGGAGAACTCTCAGGCGTACAGGTTTCATTGCGATGTTTTCCTTCACCGTTGAAGCAAGTGATTTTTTTTTAAAAGCACATAGCTCCGAAAAGTGAGAGGTGCGTGCCCGGATTCGAACCGCCCTAACCACTAAGCTATCACCGCTTCAACTTTACCGCTTTACTTACTCACACCGCCGTGTTTGTTTAATATCATGAGTAAGTTAAATGGGCCTTTTTATCAATGGCCATATAACTTTGTTCTTGACGGGTGTCCTCAGACCGCACGAGCTTTTTTTTATTTCTCTTCATAAAGGATTTTTCTGAAACCCTTTTATTCAAACAAAACCAAAACCAGTGATTCTTTATGAAGAAACTTTTTAAACAAACATTGAGAGAACAACTCTTAAAGGTTTTTTACGGCCATCAAATAAAGACTAGGTAGCTAAAGACCAAATGTTTCGATTGCTCCTTCTCATTTAATGGGTCAAAGTAACAAATGGTGCCAGCGCGGCAAGGGTACCGAGTTTAAAAAATCAATCACTTTGATAGCTGGTACTGATTGAACGAAACCAACAATCGATGTTCATTTGGGGTGAGTCTTTAAGCCTAATCTTGAATAACATTTTTTAGAAGAGTGTATGCTTTGGGAAGGAACGTTAATTACGTTGCTTGTGTATACATTACTTTCCATATTTTCGGAAGGCGTGAAACTAATAATAATTAATCGGGATCATATGTTGGAACATATGACATGCTAATGAAGTGTTGTGCCAAAAGGGCGATGCACAGCGGTCTTTTTGCATAAACCTATATAATAGTTTTTCTTTCGACAGTCCCAAGACTTCCTGTAATTTAAATCATATTTATTCAGTAAAGATATTCGAATAAACTCTATGTTATAAATGTTAATTAAATATCATTTTCCCAGCCCAATTCTTATAAAACTCATACAAGAATTGAGAACACCAGATATTTATACAAGAATTGATCTTTACGAGTATTTCGAGTATATTCGAATTATATAGTGAGATGATAATTATTTCAGTGAGTTATCAAACATGTTTGATTTGAAACTATTAAGTTATTTCAGCCAGGCTAGCATCTACTTCATTAACCGTGAAAACAGAAAGGAATGCTCAACCTAAGTATAGAGTAAACCCATGACATTATTAAAAATTAATCTAGTCTACAAAAATTTTACCACTTTACTAATCATCTTAATCAACTTAATGCTTACTCTTAATACATTAATAGCACATAATATAAGGTAATCTTAGAATGTTCGGAAGCAATAGCATCAATTTCACAGATTCGACTATCGATCACGCTAACCTTAACAAGTGATATCCGACCAGTTAATGTTTTTTTGTAATACGCCACAAGTAAGCCCTTGAAGGCAATCTCATCTGATGGTAAGTAATGAAGCTGTCTAGGATGGTAGCAAGCTAACCTGTTAGGGGAATGGTAAACCCGTACTCCTAATTGGTTTCTACGCGACCTCGTGTCGGAACGCTAAATCGCTTGGCGACACGTCTTTGTCGATAGGGTGGGTGGGCGTTTATTTCTGGATATGCAGATCTTCATCACCAATTTTGACCCATTACCGGGACATACCCATTACCCTGGCTACCGAGTTTGGTTAGTAGACTACACTTGCCATTCAACACAAAGGTTTACTTAAAATCTTTTCCTTTACAAGCAAATGGCTTTTTCTATCAGGAACTAATATTTTAAGCGCTCTTACACCCTCATAGTTGAATATATGAACTGACGATTCTAATTCAATCAAGCTTGGATGGGTGTATATTTGTTACTAATTACGCCAGATGGCTAAACAGATTTGTATTACATTTTGTATAGAAATAGGTTATAGTCCGGAATATCTCAAGGGCTACTTTTTAAGTGTAAAAATTTACAGATGCTGGGATTTACTCGTAAAATTTTGACTAGGCCAGTTAGTACACATGTACATAAAAATTTCCGCGGCAGTAAAGTCGCGGGAAAAAGCTAGTATATAATAAAGTATATATATATTATCGACTATTCCACTTTATAAAATCATTTTACTCACATCTTACTCACTCGTAGCAGAAAGAGATCTCTTTTAGAGATAAGCTTTCCTTTGTATAGATACTTCTTATATAAGTGTTTGTTATCACAAATCTGGTGAAGACATTTCCTGGATTGGACTTATTAATCAATGCACAGCTCAAACGGCTGGAAGGATCCGCCTGATTTTTTTAATACAGATATTACAAGGTCGCAAAATAGTTAGAAGTTTGTATAATTTTGCTACTAAACGTATAAGAAGTAGCGGGAAAGACTAGTAGTATAAATAAATACAATATTTATTATACATAGTAATTAAAATAGTAGGTATCGTGTTCAAACCATATTCACCATATTACAGACATATATTTCTAATCCAATGTATCTTTTGGACACTTATTGAAACATGAAAGGAATGAATGGTTAATTGAATATAAGCCATATTTATCTTCTTTCATAGAAATTTTCTGCAAAATTTTCACTTAGTATTTTTATCATTAGATTTTTAAGTCGAAATAAATTTATGAAGTTTACTTTCATAAGCAGGGGAAATATATACGTGCTCTAATAAAAATAATGGTGGGTCATAAAATATTCTGTCTATGGGACGGGAAGTCATACAAACCCTACTATATTCAAGCCCCGCTCACTTTATCGGTAATTTCTGTTGTTTCCCTTATGTTTTATTGCGCTATGAATTTACGTTTGCTCACAGAAAGTTTTATGTAGAATTTTCACGATATTCACACGCTGCAATTGCCATTTGCTATTTGAACTTTAATTATGTTCAAGAAGTGAATCAATTTAAAATGTTAAAACATATTCAAATTCAAATAATCTTTATTCTAATAGTCCTTTAAAAGGCACTTTTGACGCGTCATTAATTTACATTAATATGTGGAATCGAAATATCTGTGAAAGTTACGACCTTTGGCATTTGACGCTGCCAGACAAAGCTTATAAAACCTGCACACATCACAAAAAGTAAGTGACGAAATGTTGGAACCTCTAAAGGCCCTAGAGAATTGCCTTCACAGACGTTTGTGGACGACGGTGTAATCGCGGGTACGTAAAAAAAAAATCCGTGACATAACTGCTTTCGTATAGCTGCCACTGTGTGGGTTAGCTAGATAGTGCGTAGCAAAACTATTAAGTCTCCTAGCAGCGTAGGACTAGAACTCCAAAGAAGAAAAATGTTGCTTAGTTAGTATGATCATGATCAACCTATTACCGCCGGCTCACTACAGAGCACGGCTCTCCTCTCAATATGAGAAGGGTTTCGCAAAAGTCCATCACGCTGGCCATGTGCGGGTCGGCAAACTTCACACGCCTTTAAGAACATTATGGAGAACTCTCAGGCGTGCAGGCTTCCTCACGATGTTTTCCTTCCCCGTTGAAGCAAGTGATATTTTAATTTTTGAAAATCGCACATAACTCCGAAAAGTTAGAGGTGCCCGGATTCGAACCGCCGACCACTGATTAGGAGGCTGACGCCCTAACCACTATCACCGCTTCAATTGCTGGGATTAGTTCTTCAAATTCGGAGAGGATTAATAACTGCATTATCTACTCTAATATGTCTCTAATGCAATAAAGTTTGATATAAATAAACGTAATTTATTCGCGTGCCAAAATCGTAACCGGAGTAATGGACATTTAGCTTACCCTTTGAGAGCGTATCGAGTCGAAGCAGATTTAGTAGATTTAACTTTATGTGAAGCCGTACCGACGGGAAACTAACAGGCTCTGCTTATCAGGACTGATCGCTCGTATTGCAAATATACGGCGTTCCAAAGGGATATGAAATCGAAGGGGAAAATCTCTATCTTTTTTTCCGTATAAGCGACTACGCGATGAAGACAAAGGAGCCCCGCAGTATCAAGTTAGGTAGCCATTATGGCAGAACAATCGCACTTAATGTCATCCAGTAAGAGCTTCCTCTTAAATAGAAACAACAAGTAAACATGTTGGAAATAATGTTTTCTCTCTTATACTTGAAATATGTAAATGTAAGTTATAATATTATTCGTGGATGGAGTATTGTGTAGATATTTATACAAGAGATATTTTATAAAGATATTTTACAAAAGATAAGAAACTACAGACGTATTTTGATATGTTAAGATTTTTAGAAAACCCGACTAAATCTTATTAAAGTTAACGTAAGTACATGTAAAGTTTTCAGAATGTATGTATTCTTTCTTTTCTTGTACTCGTATCTTAATATTTTAAATATTGCTTAGTTTAATAATTGTAAAAAGGACCACTGCAACTAATAACAGCTTCAAAGGAATTTAGAGACAAGTACAAAAGTACGTTATTAATGATATAATCATTATGTATTTTGGTTTAGGAATGACCCAAAAAACAAGTAAACTAAAAATGGCCAGGGTTCCAAAAGTAACCCGCTTAAATGTAGTGCCCTACAGCAATATCTTATCTGTTCGGAATGATCACTGAATTACCTGAAAACTTGCTTATAATAATATAGTAAATTGTAACATACGAATATGCTTTGTTATTTGTAAATGGATTTTGTTTAAATTGCTAGACTTATCTCTTACCTTTGATTTGTTGCGGGATTAAGTTAATGTAGAGCAACTCAGTAATTTTTATTAACTTAAAATATACCTAATTTTTTTCTAATATAGAGCTCGCAGAATTGAAATAAGTTAGTTATAAATATGTTTGGACTACGTGTTTATATTTGTCAATAGTTGAGTAAAAGAACATTTGTATGAGCGCAGAATCATTTTTGATGTAGGTATATCGAATTTAAAAATGCTCTCTAATCAGCCTTACTGGGAGAATTTTAATACAAACTCTTACTGAGTAATTTAAACAAAGTAAAGTGAAGAATATTAAGGAAAAGTAGCGGTCCGGTATACTATTTTGTGTATTTATTAAAGATGGCTTTTAATAAATATGTATACAAAATAGTATAATCAAGAAAGCCATATACATAAATCGAGTTTAATTTTGGTAAACATCCAACTACTCACTACAAACAGTGGAAAAGTTTATCGATAGATTTCGAAAGTTAGAATTCTATATAACATACTGCCTGGGGTAGTAGCATATTTTACGAGTTGTTATAACAATAAACCGAAGTTATGTGGCCGTAGTTCGTATTTTGATAGTGCTTTGATAGTTGAAGTAGATTTACTAGATCCAGATTTATGAGAGAGCCCTGTATGTTGAACTAACAAGCTCTTATCAACGTCGTTATTTTGCTATTATACATTTAATGGAATAGTTCACTTCCGATAAAATAAAATAATATGCATAAAAAAGTTAGCTAAAAAGTATATTATTACCGGACAACGGAAAGATTAATTTGAGTTTTAAGATTTAACTATAACGAAGGCTTTTGCATGCATCGTCAAGTAAGTTGCTGATCTTTTGAATAAGACATCATGTGTACAAAATATTTCACGTTCAACAAAATATGACGAGAGAGTTAAAGACGGGGTCTCTCCACCGAAAGTTTTTCCCTCTTGATTGTAATTTTAGTGATAAGGAATAGGTGTGAACAGTTTCTATTTTTACTGTGTAAATTGCAAATTAACAAAATTAAAAATGTATATCGCCGATTCTATAGAACAGGGGACAGGTGCTATGGGACGCAAAATGTATTGACACATTAGCCTTCTCTCATATCAGTACAACGAACCCTTTTGGAGTTTAGTAGAATCCGGCTAGTAGCAGAGATGATATCATATATAATAATATATTTTATATTCTTTATGATTTATGCTTACATATATTATCATGTCTTATTGTTCTTTATCAATTATTTCACGAGATCTAACGTTAACATTCTTGTTATGGTAATAAATGTGATCATTAAGCATTATTTAAAAAAATAAAAGTATGTACTTTTTAATAGTAATAAAAAAAAATAAAGGTATTTTATATAAATATCTTTAATATTTCTAATACTTATGTTGTTGTACCAATTGAAAGACAAAATGAACAAAATAATATCCTGCTAAAGTAAAAACAAAAGTTGCCAATTCTGTTGAACACAAAACACATATATATACATATACCTATATATTTGTGTACTACAAAATCGGCACCATAGACAGACTGGTTCTCTCATCTTAAGGACAAAACATCGGTCCAGTTACATCGTTTTTAATGTTTAAGTTAAGTTTGTATGTATGATTAAACCGATAAGAATATAATTTAAGTAGCTATATCATAATAACAAATAAATAACATATATCAAGTTACTGAACGCACATAACTATCAACATGACATGAAAAAGTCTCCCGAGACAAAAAGGGGCTGCGACATTGCATAAAACATCCATTACAAGCAAACAATGGTACTTTATGATACTCGATATAATATTCTCTGGGATATAGAAAAGGAAACAAGGAGATATAAGCTTTCACTACAAGCCAGGATCCTAATATACTTTTTCGGGTACGATTACCTACGTAGAATATTATGATATTGCTTAAGTGCTTTTTTGACGATCAATCATGCTTTTCGTCCTGTCAAGGTCACCAAGTATTATAAGAAAAAGCCCGTGAATAGACTTTACTAACCCACTATAATCCATTTTTAAACCGCTAGTGGCGTTAACTTTGATGCAACAATTAATTATAACACTTTAGTATAAATATAGTTAGATTACCTAACGATTGTTATCACGAATAAAAATCTGGTATACGTGTTAAAGCGGTGATAGCCTAGTGGTTAGGGCGTCAGCCTCCTAATCAGAGATCAGCGGTTCGAATTCCCGCCCGGCCGCGTGCCCGGATTCGCCTTTTCGGAGTTATGTGCGTTTTTAACCAATTAAAATATCACTTGCTTCAACGGTGAAGGACAACATCGTGAGGAAACCTGCACGCCTGAGAGTTCTCCGTAATGTTCTCAAAGGCGTGTGAAGTCTGCCAATCCGCACATGGCCAGCGTGGTGGACTATGGCCAAACCCTTCTCATATTGAGAGGAAACCCGTGCTCTGTAGTGAGCCGGTAATAGGTTGATCATGATACGTGTTGACGACCCACGGGCAGTCCATGGCTATGAACATAAACTTGTTCTGAATGGTTTGAAAGCTCTTGTACGAGCTGAGAGGGTGGTGAGAAATAACAACCCATCGGTCATAACTATACAGATAGAGATCGTAAATATGTTGTCTTTTAACGGTGGGACATGAGAGCAAATCATAGAATAAAAACGGCTTATCATATACGAAGATTTATAATGAGCCTGCGCATGAGTTCAGCGCAGCTCTTGCGACTATAACACTGGTGTTAACTAGGTCTTGTGTGATGTGCTGTTTGCGACATATCCACTGTTGTTTAGTTATTGTTTATTTCGTGAACATTCCTTCGTGAATTTCTTCCTTACAATCATTCCTTTGTCTGTCTGCGGAATGCAAATCATTATACAAACAAACGAATTGACAAAAATATGCCTTTATTATATTTGTATGAATAGCTGAGGTAAATGACCTCACAATCTTTCGCGTCAACAGATACGCCAAAACATTATCGAAGTTATTAGTTATTATTGGCAACATAAATTTACACTTAAGCTAAAGTTCTACCTTGAGAAGAATATTCTATGGTTACTTTTGGTTCAAAATTAAAACTGGAATTCGCTTACGCTTTATTTGTTTTAGGAACGCCACGAACCAAGAATTATGTTTACGAAATAGCAATGTATGATTTTCTATTCATAAGTTCCGTCTACCATTTCTATATTATAGATTAACAAAGGTACCACCAATTTAATTTCTTATTGAATCACCACAGACTAATTGATGAAGAAAAAATGTACAAAAAACGGGTGAGGTCGCCAGGTACGTAGTTCTGCAATCTACACTGTCGATACCAAAAACTTGTATAACGCTCTATCCTAACGTGACTATTTTGACCAATTAATTCCTACTACAAGCCACGATGTAATAATACTTCGTTCCAAAAAACGTATTTTCTTGTACGGATAGAACATTTGACTTTACGGTCTACGAGAAAGTTTTAATCGTTTCTCTTGAGTCCGACCGAGAATACAGTGGCTGCGAAGTTGAATAAGAATATGCAATAAGACATTTGAACAGTTCCGCCATTACACTCAGCAACCTAGTTAAGAAATAGTCCCACATATCTTCCCGGTTCTGCACACACTTTATGCAAATGAGCAAACAATTTACAACTCTAATTTTAACTCGCTTATCGCTTTTAGCGAGAGAAAATTATTTACCGGGTATTTAATTGACTAAAATATAATATCATTCACTCGAATACTTTATTATAGTCGTATTTAAATTATTTACTCTGTCTATATACCTACCCGATTTAGGATGACAAAATAATGTCCATTTTCGGATTTCATAAGTAGGTATGCATGAATTTAAAAGCTCTCATGGAGAGAATAATTTTCATTAAATTTGGTATTCTTATTTTGTATTTTGTTTATAACCTTGTATTTTAGTTAAAATATAATTATCGAGTCTACAGGGATCCTAGAGCTGGCAGTTGACCTTTTAAAGGGAAAATGCTGCCAGCAACGTAGGTACTATGTACTTTATTTGTATTACATATTATTCATTTTAAATCCAACTACGTATAACTCTCAGACGTGCAGGTTTCAAATGATATTTAAATTGCTCAAAAACGCACTCCGGAAAGTTAAGGTGTGTGCCCGTGATCGACCCACCGACCTCTGATTAGGAGGCGGACGTCCTAACCTAAGGCTATCACAGCTTTTTAAGAAAAGCTGTCTTGCATTTACGCCTGCCAGGTTTTCGTACTAGTATGTCTTTCATCGGGTTATATTCTTAGAATTACCGTATATTACGACAAAACAGAATCGTGAAAAAAAGTCTCTGCGATATCAAATTTATCGGCCGTTACGAACAAATAATGACATTTATTGCCTTTCAATACGTTCTTTGTACGAGAGACACAAAGTCAGCGAGGCGATGAAATTGTTTCTTTTGATGATGTATTTAAAACCAACCTTTTGCCACAGAATTGATAAAACATACTGTATTTAATATATTTCATCCTCATGATCAACCCATTACCGGCTCACTACAGAGCACGGGTCTCCTCTCAATATTAGAAGGTTTTGGCCATAGTCCACCACGCTGGCCGTGTGCGGATTGGCAGACTTCACACGCCTTTGAGAACATTATGGAGAACTCTCAGGCGTGCAGGTTTCCTCACGATGTTTTCCTTCACCGTTGAAGCAAGTGATATTTTAATTGTTTAAAAAACATTTAAATTGTTTTGTTTTTTTTTTAAATATATTTCATATCCACATATTATTCATGTCTTAATACATGAATATGTGAATGTTTGTTGCATCACAAATAAATATCGGCGTTGACATACTTAAAAGTAACTTATGAGAAGTCAGAACAAAGTTCAAGTCCCATCGTTCTGCTATTCCCATGAAATAGGTGGATTTATTAGAAAAAATAAAAAAGGAATGTAAAATTTTGAATGATATCGCGTAGATACTCATTTATGAATAGTAATAATAACAGCGGAAACTCACAAGAAACTAAGAAATAGGTAGGAAATTACAAAAGCACAAAGAAAACAATTTTCAGGAGTACAAAGGGACAAATCATGAAAAAATATTGGAGTAGGCGTGCAACATCTGCGCTCCTGTGCCGTCCCAGAAAGTTTTAATCATAACTCTTGGAGACATCGCGAGCGAGCATGGTGAAATTTTAATATAAAAATAGGTAACTAATATCTATACAGATAAATTATATATATGTATGTTTTTGACGACCTCCGTTGCGCAGTGCGTACGCTGTCGCATTATACAGTTGGAGGTCCTAGGTTCGATTCCCGGCTCGAGTCAGGTCTAGTGGCTATTTACTATCCTACGACAAAGACGTGTCGCTAAGCAATTTAGCGTTCTATGTCCTGTAGAAACAAATTAGGAGCGTGGGTTTACCATACTCCTAACTGGTTAGCCCGCTACCATTCACTTACCACCAGGTGAGATAGTCGTCATGGGCTAACTTGTAGTGTAAAAAAAATGTGATACTGAAATAACCGCCTCTTATGTTTTTTGTTTTGTAAAACAGTATACCATAATACAGTAGAATCGTGACCGCTAAACTAGGAAAATCCATATCTTAGGACTCAGCGCCTTCCTAAACATCGAATAATAATAAAAAATTACATATCTAGTGCACTTTTTGAAATAAAAATATTTCAGTAAGTATTTGTTGAGTTTACCAATTATTACATTAGAGCTTTTTCTTGCTTTAAAGTTAAAGTTAAGTTTAACAATTAATTAAAAATAAAATATCTATTAGGCCCAGAATGATGACATGATCCATGCTTACGTTTTAAAAAAATATTATTTACCAACAAAGACGTATCGCAAATCGGTTAAGCTTTCCGGCACGAAAGCCCATTAGGTGTATGGATTTGCCATACTCCTAACAGGTTAGCTTGTTACCATCTTAGACTGCATTATCACATACACCAGGTGCCATCAAGGGCTAACTTGTAGTGGATAAAAAAAATATAATTTATAGATTGATTGAAACATTGGTAAAATTTTATGAATAATATTTTTTTGCATCGAAATAATATTGCGTAGTAAAAATAATACGCGCTAAAAGGTTTTCCGCCTTCAGGCCGGAAATTTATACAAACATTCCAATATTCGAGCTTCGGTCGCGCTTTATTGGCAAATTTTATTCTGATGTACATTTTAGCTTCACTACATTCGAAATGTACAACATAATATTATGTGCAAATTGAATCTTGAGATAATAAATATCGTATATTTTACGAGCTTTTGCCTTTCAATAAACCTTCTGCTCATTTGAGGTTGTCACCTTACAATTTAAATATACATAGTATTACATAAGTTGTTATATATTATATTATTAGGCACTTGGTGCGGTTTCTTTACGTGAAAGGTTTATATAGCTTAGCTTTCGCAATAAGATGAGCATAGTTAAAATGTATGTCCACGTACATACATTTTAACTATGCTTATCTTATACGTCTGGTACGCCTGGTCCGAGAATACTTGTGCTCCATACCCAACTTTTGTGTCACATGGTGATATAATCTTCTGATAGAGATAATATAAAAAGACATAAAACATGTATAACACGATATTCACGAAATAGCACACGTACACACGCATACACAAGCACACACACACACACATACAACACACACATGCACGCACATACTCAACACATGCTAGCAACTATATTTGTATCATAGAGGGAAGTTCCCACTTTCCAAGATACAGTTTACACTAGTTTGGAAAGTGGGAGATCATAAAATTATTTATCACTGTAATTGTTAGCAAATAAAATAAATAAATAAATTAAAAAAAAAACTATTGTCTATAATGATATATCCCATCATTTTATGATACTTCCGTGACATCGACTGGATCAAGATTTCATTCTAAAGTTAAAGCAGCGTGCCATTATGATTGGCAGGAATTGCAGCACAATGTTGAGTCTTTTTATATTACATCGTAGGCAACCGGCCATACGGGTCACCTGGTTTTTAATAGGGTGGAACTAGCCACGCCCCAAGCCTCCAAGAACTCTAAATCAGGTGTGAATCGAATCCAGAACCTACTTTACGATTTATTATACGACGGCGCACGCGCAGCGCCATGTAACATCCAATGCCAACAAAGTAATGTGATGCGTGGCATGATTTATAAATAAAGACATTTTAATATAAATTAGACTAATTCATCAAATGGTATTACTGATTCACCCTTGATTGACTTTTTGACTGTAGAGTGGGTTCTTCTCCGATCGGTTTTTTGCCGGTTAGGGGTAAGGCACGGGCACTACAGGGGTACGGGCCTTACCCGGTTTCTTCTTCGCAAGCTAGATTGCTTGCTTTATGTAATATTGAAGAATGTTACATAGTTAAAAACTTATGTTATGAATATGAAAATGTGTCTGTTTTTTTTATATTAACTTATTAAATTCAGCACAACTAGTGCACTGATCTTGATGATGGTACATACGTAGCTTGCACCCCGCTCATGGAGCTAGGATTTTTATCCTGGAAATGAAACAGGGACCAATTCAGCTTATATTAGAAATCTGCTGCATGTACTACTTTACAGACAATTTACATATAGAGGTAGCTTGCATAGGCCGTTAGACTGACCTTAGGCCACTTTCAGTTCGAGAACAAAAAACTTGAACCTTATTTCTAGCTAGTCTTATATATGTTAGCAAAGTCTCCAGCTACTCTTAGCAACACAAAATAAACCGTACATCTCACCAGCTGTCCAGTTAACTTGAGGGTCGAAAAACTACTGCCATATAAAATAGAATAAAATACGTGACCAAACACAAAGTTATTGGGGGCGCATAACTGTTAATATGTCTAGAAATAGTCCCCGGGAACAAAAAGGTGCTGCGACGTTGCATAAAATATCCATTACAGGCAAACAATGGTACTTTACGATACCTGATACATTTTGTGGGATATAGAAAAGGAATCCAGGCCGACATCTTAATAGAATTCTTTTGTTGAGGATTCACGGTATTTATAAAAAAATATTGCTTCGTAGTCAAACGAAATGTCTGGTATATTATTACTGCGTTTAATATATTCTTGGAGAATGAAAATCAATTTTTCACATCACTCGAAAATTCTTCATTACAAGACCTGATAAAGGGAAAGTACGTCACTGGGCTGTAAAATAGTACTGAGATTAGATGTAATTTTTTATAAGAAAAAAAAACAGTTCATTGCTATATTGGCATTTTGCTATGACAAACGATGCCGTTCTTGGCACAACGTTCCTAATAATAACACGTAGAGTTCGGACCATTGCTGAAAGTTCCTTCCAAAACTTAAATCCGAGATCCGAAACGTTTATTAATGGTCGCGTCGTAATGAAGATATTTGTGATTCTGAGTATTACCGTTATTTAAGTACTCGGTGAACTCTAAACTAGAAAACTATTCTAAAATAACAACTTTAGTTATTTAGAAAGTAGTGCTTCAAGAAAATATTTATTCGACTTTAAGTTCAAAATATTTGCATGAATCGTACTTACCATAAAGTTTTAATCATAACTCTCGAAGTTTTCTCGAGTACCTAGTTACTACGGAATTGAATAAAGATAATATATACGCAAAATAAATTTAAATTGTTCCGCTTCAGAAATTATTATTGCATAACTTGCACATCTCATGCAAATGAGAATAAGAACGTCGGAAATTAAAGGAGAAAGTTCATAAGATTCGTCACCATAAAGTCCTTTTTTAGTTCTGCATTCCTACGTTATAATAAGATGTAAAATCGACTGTTAAAGATGTTTACAAGCGGTCCGTCCCCATAGCAGCGAATCTACGCCAGAACATTATTATTTATTTCTATGTATTGTTTACATACTTTTATATGTATATTTGTATATATATTTTTATACTAGCTTCTGCCCGCGACTTTATCGCCCCGCACTTCAAAACTATTTGAAAGATCGCTATAGAAAATACATGTTCTTTTCCAGAGCATAGGTGACAAGCATACCAAATTTCAAAGCTGTCTGCCCGCAGCTTCGCTCGTAAACAATTTTCAATTTTCTAACTAACTTCTTAAGGAATCGAGATCAAAGTAGCCTATGTCCTTTTTCATGCCAAAGGCTACATTCATGCCAAATTCCATGCAAAAACGTTTTCGCGTGATTGATTAACAAACATCCACACTTTCACATTTATTTTCACTTTCACACTTTCATATATTAATAGAAAATATTTATAGCATTTATATTGTAAATATATACAAACACATACCAGTTTCCTAATACTGAATGATCTTACATTGACTGGTTGCCTGGAAGAGGTTGCTATATGGCGATAAGGTCATCAAATTATCAGGTACGCTGTATTGTATCTTTTTTTTAATTCTTTCTTTACCTTTGTGTGGTATACAATAAAATTGTGTTCATACATTCATTCACCTGCGTAAGTTTGAACAGTCTGCACTCATACAATAGATGTAACGTGTTTGCTCGCACATTATAAGATAAACAACATTTTGGAGTGGGGCACGCAGTTCAGCTCATAACTTCGCTTTATAAATATTGGGCTATAAAAATGAGTGTGATACTTTATACTCAATCAGACGTACTCCTAGAATCAGTGGTAAAATGTTTAGGTTGCTTTTTACAATAACCATCAATGTTTGTGTTGCAGTATTTGCATTTGCCTCAGGTATTCAATTTTATTCTACAGATCATTTAAAAAAATCTTTCCATCTGCATTTCAATTTTACAAGCTCTTTTTTTTGTGATAGGTTTGCGCTTGACAACAATCAGTACCAGAAGGCACTGATGAGGTCTAGGTTGGAGCGCGCTTGCCTAGAAAATACCTATTCACTCTTCCCTTGAAGAAACTAGGGTTATACGTGGCTGGTAAACACAGATTTTGGAAGTGAGTTCCACACCTTAGCGGTTCGATTCAGGAACGTTGTACCAAATCGTTTCGTCCGAGTAGGTTGGGTTTTAACCACGTAAGGGTAAACTCTCAATCAGTACTTGTTTTTAAATATAAATAACTCTAAAAAATAGAAACGGATGCGAAGTTTTCAACATTAAAAATCGTGGTATTAGACGGTGAATATAATAAAATATAATAGAAAATAATCAACCATGTATATTTAAACCTAATCAAATGAACTTAACAGAATTTGAATATGATGTATATAAACGCTCGCAATAAAACTAAGCTATTGCTAGCAATTGAGATTTAATCAAGTTCTCACAGCAAAGCTTGCCTGTAAGGATTGCTTGCAACAATAATACTGCCATAGCAAGCTTGAAATTATCTGTTTCATGTTTAGTTCGTATTCTTTTGTTATGCGTGTAAGTTTTTGTTCTTTGTCAATGAATCCATGATAATATCAGCAGTGATGGCACAGTGGTTAGGGCATCCGCCTTCTAATAAGAGGTCGGGGGTCGAACCGGGGCACCTCTAACTTTTCAGAGTTATGTGCGTTTTTAAGCTATTAAAATATCATTTGCTTCAACGGTGAAGGAAACCATCGTGAAGAAACCTGCATGCCTGAGAGATCTCCATAATGTTCTCAAAGATGTGTGAAGTCTGCCAAACCGCACATGGCCAGCGTGGTGGGCCAAACCCTTCTCATATTGATAGGAGACCCGTGCTCTGTAGTGAGCCGGCAATGGGCTGATCATGATGATGATGATATTCAATCTATTTTGAAAGTTTCATAATGGAGATAAATAGCCTTTTTACAGTTACTAATACGTAAAGGTTACTGACCAAGACGATAGGATTTTACGCATCATACGCTTAAGAAATAACTTAATCATCATTATCAGTCAAATTGAATACCCAAGATGGTGAATGCTCTATCATCTCTCGGATATCTCTCTCGTTGGGCTGTAATTTGCTACCGTATTAGACTAATGTATAAAAAGTTTACAAGTTTCGCGAGTTATTGTGAAGTAGGTATACCTTTTACTTCAGTTTAAAATAAACGTTTTGTTAGTTGAGATTGATTTGCTAAGTCCATTCAGCCAGGAGTTCGAATATAATCGTCAGATCGACGTCAAATTTAAAACATATCTTAAGAAATACATGGCGTTTAAATATACAGTAACAGGTTGTAGTTCTGTATAATATAGTTTTCCCATTTCAAATTACTTAAAATAATAGTTACCCGATTTCATTGACGATTCTAATCATGTTCGGAACAGATCAACTAATTTTGCCAGGACTCTCAAATTCAACTGGAGTACTTTGGCAGAACGAATCTAGGGTAATTTTTTGGGAAAGATTGAACAACTTTCGTTGGAATTTTTTTGTTAGTTGGCGAAACGAATAAAGAGTTTACTAGATACATTATACCTAGAATACTACTAATAATTTGAGGGGTAGTAGCGGAATTCTACTCATGAAATTATAAATACCTACTTTATTTATTTATTTCGTTGCATATTGTGTACACATACCCAGTTAGAGTGTTGCAACTTGGTCTGGAATCGACCGTAGTAGAGAGACCGATTTCATTTATTTTTACTTGCATCGTTTAAAAAATCTTTTACTGTGTAATAATACTTCTCCAATAAAAAATTCTTTAATACTGTGTAAAATTTATTTTCTTTTGCTAAGTTTACTTTCTCTATTAAAGCTTTTTTTGACTACACTAAAGCAGTTCATTGATCAAATCATTTGAAAGTCTATTCAACATAACGCTAAGACTATATTTTAAGACGCCATGCTTTGCTTTGCATATTTTATCAAAAAAAAAAAAACATAATTATATTATGTAGCTATAGGTACATACGGGTAACGACGCATCGGTTTGACGACCTTATTTAAAGACGGCTTAAATATTATTTATTATTCAGTTAACAATTAATTACGTTAAGTCAAATATTGTCGTTCTTTAAATTGTTATTTTAATATATACTTTAATAATGGTACAATGACTGCGAACTCCGCGTGACGATAGTTGTGCTATTATTTACATAATAGAATGTCAATAAAATGAAACGTGTATAATTAAATACATTTATGGGTCTGCCCACAAAGATAAATGAGCAAGCATTTCGAAAACAATCGAATTATTAAAAGTTTAAATTCTGTTTTGTTGTTTAAAGTGAAAAGAAGAATTAATAAATTTTTAATAAGACCATGCTAACATAAAATACAACTTGAACTCAAAGTCATGCTCGTGTA